>JAYKKI010000074.1:2327500-3616250 GCA_039881145.1 Druceiella hillmani
CTAATAATTTTTAACGCCGAGTCCCTGTCAACAATTTTTATTAAAAAATTGATATGTTACATTAAATTTAATTTAAGTATGCACCATTATCTACTACTTGTTACCATCTAGTTAGCAGTGATAATATGCCTTTCTTGTAAAATTCCGGTGACTTTGATTCGAAAAACTGTGCGACGTTGTTTTGGAGATCTTCTTTAACATCAAATTTTTTTTCACATAAGTGACCATTTATGTGAAAAAAAGTCCTTAATAAATAGTAATCAGAGGTAATCATGCGGTCTAGCATTATCATGTGGAAAATAAACTCGATCCTGTTGACTACTTAATTTGTTAGTTAATCGGTCCAATTGTGTAAATCCCTCTGGAAGCAACTCCTAATGAGTAATACCCTTGACATTCCACCAGCAGCTGAGCAACAGCTTTTTGGCACTTATTTCAGGTTTGGATACTGAAACTCCTGTTTCTCAGACACCCAGGCATTGAAGTTTACGTGTATGGTTAACGTATGTGACCCACTTCTCATCGCCAGTCGACTGATTCAGCCAGTCAAAGTTACGTTTCAATGTCAATAGCTGTTGACAAATATCAATTCGTGCAAATGTGTCTCTAGGGTGCCATGGCTGCAGTGTAGCTCATCTACCAATCGACAAGACGTCAGTCGAGAATCCTCCTCAATTAGGCGTCATAATTGTTGAACGTCCAATTCAACAGGATGTCCGGTACAGGGTTTGTCCTCAAGATCGTAGTCCTCATTTCTGATCTTTCTGAACCAAATCTTTGCCGTCGCGTAAGGCACCGTGGACTCGCTTATCGCATGACATATATTATTTGTAGGAGTCTTTGCATCGTGACCCAGATGAAATTTGTAAAGTAGTAGATTACATATTTGATATTGATTTAAATCCATTATCTTTTATGTAATTCACTTAAAACTTCAGCGCTGACTATTGTCAACTGACTGCACTTTGGCCTACTTATACCGCAAACTAAAACCTTCTAGAAATTTTGAGAATCTTTCTAGAAAAGTTCAGAAGTTATGGCTACAAACTTACTAGCCAACCTAATATTTTAATGTAATGACTGCAAAGAATCAATAGATATTTGATAGTTCAGATAGAATGTAAACTTTTAGGATTATAGAATTGAATACAAATAATATGCTCAAAATGGAGGGTCCATTATACATAAAAAAAAATTTATATAATTTGCATATTTTGAGATGCAATGGTAAAGTAGAGCACTTGAAACTTAAAACGTTACACTAGGTGGCGGTAAATCTGAATAATCATGATATTTTCTTTTATGGTGTTCATTATTTTCTAACCACAATCTATTTTTTTTAATATTTAAAAGAAATTTTTATTAAATATTGTTATTAAAAAATTGAAGCTTTGTAATGAAATAAGTTTCATTAACTGCACAATTAATTTCTTTTCTAGGCTCAAGACCCTAATAAAATGAACATCCGCCTTAAAGTTGTTACTTTGATTACTGTAAAAAGGATATAAAAATACTTATTGCTTCTAAAACAACCTCCACCTATAGGCCTTAATAGTTATTTTTAAAGTAATATTTTTTTTAATTAACATTATAAAAATATTTGAATTGATTTGTTGATTTGTTACATCATCTCAAGATGACGTGGTCGTCCTATAAAATTCTTAAATTCTTTAAATCATCCTCTGAATACTAAAGTACATTAAACTGTTATGGTATTATGTATCACAAGATTTAAATGTAAAGGAACTTACCACTGACATTCCCTTCTCTATAAGTAAACACGCCACAATATGGACCACAGAATCTAAAAATAAAATTATTTTCTTATTTTTTTTATTAATTAGTTTATGCAGATAAATAAAAAATTATTAATTTATAAGTTGAAAAAAAAGTTTTTGAGTTTTCTATTGGAAAAAATTTAAAATTAATATGAGTTTTTAGTAAATAGTTTAATCTATAATAGACTCAACACATACTTTTAAGCTAAACTTTTGGCCCATTTCTTCCGCACTTTATAAATATCAATATTTCTGTGATTTGCTACTTTTACTAATTTACTTTAGTGGGATAGCTTATTATTTTTTTTAATGGGATAGCTTATTGAATGTATGAGAACGATGAGAATTAAATAAAACTGGATAAAAGATAGCGATGCATAATTAAATTTTTTGTTGGTATCAGTAACATGGCTCATAGCAACAATACAATTTTTAATAGAAGCAAATCTTCATGAAATAATGCTGACTATTTTAAACATTATAAAGCAGTTTATTTGTTCCCATATTATTATTGAAATATATTCTTAGATGAAATGCTGTAAGTGCTGATTTTCACTCAAAAATAATATGCATATTTAATACACTAGACAAGGTTGTACTTTCAAAAATAAAAAATTGTCAGAAATATTGAATGGAATGTAAGGATTGAGGTTCCTCCTCAATCCTTACATCCCATTCAATGGCTGTTCCAGAAAGTGCTTGGAATTGGAAAACTTTAAGGTTGAAAATTGGAAAAATCCATTACCAAAATTTTCATCAAGGGTAGAGATATAGAGGCCAGGTGAAATATCCCAATATAGGAAACGTATCAAGTACTTGACAATATAAATAGTAAGCTATACATCACAAAGGCAAGTCATATTAACAACAAGTTTAGCTGAAACATATCTGTGTCAATATAATATCTTAATTACACTGATATGTGAGGTCTATGGGTATTTAATTCATCTAATTAATAATCATTTCCAATTTAGTAACCCATTTTAATTGGAAAGCATATTTTCTACGGAATTTCAAAAATCCTTACTATGTGAATTTGTGGTAATTTGAAGTTTGTTGATAATATTCTATTCATTATTTATTATAAAACTAGAGATTTATCTCAAATTCAAACCCAGACTGATATTTTTACCACAGAAATAACTTTTGCGATTTCTTCTCTTAACTTTAGTATAACAGATTAAACAAGATGGAACTTACCATACCCTCAACACATAACTGTCTTAATTTTGGTGACTGAATTATGTTATGATAAAGATTATTTATTTATAATTTCGGACAATTTATATACATTAAACCAAAGGCAATTTTTCATGTATAATAAATAATTCCTTGAAATATTTTCTGTTTTATTAATAATACATATATATTAACAAATTAATTAAAAAAGAGAGTACTCACATAAAATGAGAACAAGTGACGGATACTCAGTTCCACCCTCATTTTGACCTGTTAGAACAATGAACCATTGAAAAGGGTCTACTCGGATTCCATATCTACAATTAATACAAAATATTTATATTATTAATAAGTAAACATCTAAAATATTTCAATATATGCCAGACAACAATTGATTTTCAGTTTCTATCATAACAGCAAAGTTATGTAGTTTTTTTTGTATAAAACTTATACAAACCAAGCCTCTTAAAGCTGCCAGTATGCAGTGTTATCTGATCAATCTCAGTGATGCCCTTCTCATCACTTTTCTGCTACACTTACTTTTTCTTAACCTTTGAGCTATTTCACAATCTCGAAGTTATTCTTTTTCTGTGCACTAAGACAAAATATATAAATAATTCAAATAGGACATAACTCTTATCAAGTAATCAAGATTGCTTTTCTTTTAACAGTTACACTATTATTATTATTTCATTCATGTTTCAGCTTATGTGATTACGATACTAAAAATGATTCGTAAGATAATGATTCCGGATATAGATAAAGCAAATTTATACATTAACTAGGTCCTGTTTGTTATCATATTAGTCATAAATAAAAATTGCTGGCATTTTTTAACTAAATATACAATTAACCTTGTTGTTAATTACCAATATATGTAACTGCATTTGCTGTAATAAATGTTGTTGAAATCACAGATAATGAAATTACCATTAGCAAATTAAAGTTGCTACATAAAAATTTACATACATATTTGTAAGTATAAATAAAACATGTAATAATTATTATACTTTCTGTGATATATTAGTTTAAATTAATTTGGTTATTTTTTAGTTTTATTAAATTTAGAAGAAAACTGAAATTCACAAAACAAAACCATCTTGCCTTTTTAAATTCATAGAGCTAAAAGATTCTATAAAACTGATGAAATAACGAACTATAAAACTGATAAACCGAGGAATGTGTATTATAAATAAATCATAACTAAAATGGGGATGAAATTAACAAAGCTAAAGTGGCTAGCTGCAAGCAACCAATACATGTCCAACGGAGGAGTTGTTAATTGGCACAATTTTAACAAGGCACGAGTCATAGTGATTGCCTGCATTACAGAAGAATAATATTTGTAAAATATTTTAGTAAAGTTGAAAAATAAGTTTATATTTGGAATGATTACTAACTTTTTAAATTAAATGTAGTCTTTAGACTATATGCAAAATTCAAAGTAATATTGGCTTAAGAATCTATAATTTACACCATCTGTTCAAACCCCACACATAATTTTCTTTCTTCTTCAATTTAATACTTAGGGCTGAATAATTAAAACATATTCTTTCAACTATTCCTAAGGGCGAACATTAATTTATTACTCAGCCTTTAATATTTTCTTATCCTACAAGACATGCATTTTACATATGGTAATATTAACCATATGTACTTTTTTCATCAGCCTTTCACTATCTATACATTCCGTATAACTAAACCATTGCATAAATTTTTAGAATTATAATGATATTTTAAGCGTAATGTTTTCTTTTCTAAATGTTAAGTAACACTATTATATGATCTCAATTTGAAATGAAAACCTTCTATGCACTTTAAATCGCCATAATTTGTATTCATAGATTCAGATACTTTTGATAAGTTTATCTAAATAAAGGAAAAATAATTACTTTAGTAAATTTTCCAGACACAATCTTAATCCTCCAATTGAGAGCATCAAAAATCCCCAGTTGACTAATCCTGTAAAATTATCAAATTCTGAACTCCATGAAAATAATGAGTCTTTCGGTGAGTGAATTCTGTAAAGGAGAGAAAATATGAAAATTTAAAAACGATCATGAATTACAATTTGTCAACCTAAAATGTAGCAAAAAATACACATTAAAGTTTAGCAAAAAATTTAATTTAAAAAACAAAATTTTTTGCTTTAAAATATTGAAGAAATAAAAGTTCAATAAAATAAAATTGCACCAAAAAATAATTTCTTAAATAATATTATTGCAACCGTCACTTGCCCTATTAAATAAATGATTAGCACTTATAATATTATAATGAAATGAAGAGTAAATTTTCGTCATATGTATATTTCTAAGCCCAATAAATCTCCAAAAGTTCTATGCCAACTGTGTGTGTGAACATTAAATAAGTGTAGGATTAAAAAGATTCAACCCCAGTTAAGTTTTCTAATTTATTTTTTTACTAATAGTACATACTTGTAAGTAACTACAAAATATTAATTTTTAGAAAAAATATTCAGAGGGTAAGTAAGCATAAGGATATCTAACTCTATTGATACCCCCTTGGCTAGATACATAGAGTATATTAAAACAATAAAAACAAAAATGAAATATTAAAACGATACAATTCTGAAAAGAAAATTAAAATAGGTTAAAGAACCTTCACTCTAAGATATGTAATATTAATCTTCGCAACTTGTTGTGTGAAAGAGCTATTATTAACAAAGAAAAATTTGATTATGTTAGCCATTTGAAAAGAAACCATAAAATTTAGATAACTTTTTTATTTCATGGTGCTCTAATAAATTATAAGAATAAAAATAAAAACAATTCAATTTACATTGATCTATATTCACGGCATAGAGAAAACATTTAATGGCACAGAATAAGAAATGAATACTAACGGTCTATCAGGTTGTGACTTTCTTGCCTTTCTTTCCTTTTCGCTTATTTCTTCTGCTCTGGTTACACTTTGGGCCCTTCTGTATCGAAGGGCTTTTTCTTCAGCTTCAGTCGTCATTTTTACAGATTAATATCTGGATTATAGCACAACATTATATTTCCACTTCATTAACTATTACATAAATAATTAAGCTATTTTCAACAGCTAAAAAGTAGTATTATTCTAAATAAATATACTAAGAATTGAAACAAGTTTACTTTAGCAAAAATGAAATTTCACTTTTTTTTTAATGAAACAATATACATTAAAGATAATGAAAAATGTATAATAAATAATATTTTATACATATATATATATATATATATATATATATATATATATATATATATATATATATATATATATATATATATATATTTCTTTTTTTTTTATATTATGTTCATTATTGTAATTAATTAAAATAATGGTAAGGTCGATATATTTTTATTTATGTAAGTGATAGTGAATGGACATTACTAATTTTGTTTAATAAGATACAAAAGGCATAAGCAGCGTCATTGAAAGAACCTTGTTCCATTATTCATAAAAATATTAGTGAACTTTTAAACTTCTATCCCTTTATACTACGTAAAGTTTAAAATTGTGAAAGAATATATTTAAGGATCATTTTATAATAATGAAAAATTAAACTAAGCCATGTAAATCTATACACAACAAAATAAAAGATAAATATTATAATAAGAAATTGATAAAACTTACCGTAACCGAACAGTTTACAAATTTATTAATTATTATTACGATATCCGCATGACAAATTGTAAACAATGGGTAGTTACAATAAAATCAATTATTTTACAGCCAAATTTGTAATAAATTCAATATATTAAACTAAATGTAGACAGTCGACGAGTTTCGGACGTGTTCTTGGACTATCACTATCTAATCTACTTACCTACCTACCTACCTACACAACACTACGCTGCCGCCAGGCGCGAGCGCAGATGATATCGAGAATGAATGAATATATATAATTACACAACGTAAGTAAGTATACATATCCGCTTGTTTGTACGTTTATATGAATACTTATGTATATACTTTGTACCACAGAGTACATAATTCTGTGCTTTGTACTTACTTACCTTGACAGATTTATTTTTTAAAGAATGTCATCAGTAAATAACTCTATGATTTTGTATTTACCTGTGGCTAGGATAATGTCAATTCAATCATAGACATTCAAATTTATAAGCAAAGAACAATTGTTAAATTTAATCTTTATTTATAAATATATGTATATATATATATATATATATATATATATATATATATATATATATGTGTATATAATCATACATATATAAAGCCAGTCCGATAATATGACGATTGAAATATTTTAGTATTTTTTTCACATTATATATATAGTTAATACCAATAAATGACCAGTAGCTGTACTGCTTCAAAAAGTTATTTTGTTTTAAATAAAATAAAAAGTAAATAATTTTTTACTCAGTTATATTGTTTTCAATTTGAGAATTATGATGTTTTTTGTTAAATATAGCCTTCTGGTAAGACTTTACTTACTTTCAAAATAAATTTGCAATTAATAAATAATACTAGATTTAAATATGTAACTATATAATTAATATCATTGGTTAAGGTAGTCTTTTTTTATTATGGCTGTAGTCATTTATATTTAATTGTTCGGTATGTATCTTGACATAAACATGATAAATTAATGTCATTACACTTAATCGTTTATGAAAACATAACCATTTATCGCATCTTCCTCACAGTCGACATTAGTTAAAAAGAAGCTATCAGCAAAATAAACCAAAAGGAATAGTAGATCCTTACTCTTTGAATAATGCATATCGCCAGAATAGCTCAGTAGTGATGAAAAAAGATACTAGCAAGTAGCTACATTAACGACAACTTATTCTTAGTTGAATGGTCATATTACCTGCATGTATTCGATAGGATGACCAACGGAACTTTTTTTGTTATTTATTAATTTGTATTTCATATATCATCACTTAATATACTTACTAAAGATTTCAGTTATTGAATATAGGTTTAATACAAAATGAAAGAAATATTACATCTTTTATTTTTATTTTAAGCAACAAAATGCATTATAAAAAAGTAGCCATATTATTTGAAATTACTCTATATTATTCTCTTCAGGGTATTTTTTATCCATTACCAAGATTTTAATATATTGGATTTGAATATAACTAAATATTCAATAAATTATTAATTATGTTTATATTATAATTGAGTTAATTCTAAAACAGATTAATTTGTCGTTTTATTTATTTACTCAACAAAATAGGACTATTCTTGTCATTGAACTGGTTAGTAAAATGAATAGTTTTTTCTATGGCAACTTCCATTTAGAAAAAAAGAAACATTAACTCTCTGTGCATTAACTCAAGGATGCGTCACATTGACAGCTATCAACAGAAATGATTTTTTCATAAATATTCCAAAAAAAATGAAGAAAACTTTATTATAATGGTATGCTTTGTTAATTCATATCGAATCATGAATTATCGTCAATTGTAATGGTTACAAACTTAATTCTTATTTATAATCTTTTGTTGCAGTTACGATATTGGTTGTTTTTCTTATTTAACATGCTCCTTTTAACGGATGCATTTTATGTGCCCGGGGTAGCACCCGTCGAGTTCAAAAAAGGAGATCGAATAGAAGTAAAAGCTGTAAAAATGACAAGCACTCACACTCAACTTCCGTATGAGTATTATTCTCTACCACTGTGCTTGCCGAAGAATGGTACTTTTGTATATAAATCTGAAAATTTGGGCGAAGTTTTACGAGGAGATCGCATTGTTAATACACCGTATGAAGTTTACATGGCAAATGATGTTAAATGCAAGCTGCTATGTCACACTAAAAACAATCCGATGAATTGGAATGTTGAGGAATCGGAGAAAGTGGCAGGTAGAATCGAACATGAGTATTTCGTGCATCTGTAAGTATTTGTATTCATATTCTAAAGTTTAAGTTATTAAATTGTTGTCTAAATTCGAAGTTGAACAAAATTAATGGATATACGTTAATTAATGTAAATTAAATTAGTTTGAATATACCAATTAATCAACTAAATAGATCTATAATAAACTCATTTTGTCACAAAGATAATTATGTTTACTAATTTTTGTACACAAATTGCAAGATGCTGCTAATATAACATGGGCATTTACATTTCGTAAAAAGAAATAAGAAATTATGTTTAAAACTGTCACCAAGCTTAGCATTATAAGTATATGTGTCTATCATTTTAATTTAAAATTGGGCATTGAAAGCAAAATTTGTTACTGTTTTACGGTCTCTAAGAAACCAATTATAAGTTTAAAAACCTTAAATTATCACCTCAAGATACACAGTACATTTGATATTGTTAGTATCATTCATCCAAATTTTTAAATGTAATTTATAATACTTCTTTTGTTTTGCTGTTTACGACTTGTAGCTGATGGTTTATTTGTAAATTCTTATTAATTTTATTTATTTATAAAACTACTGTAACCTATAAACCTAAGTAAAGAGAAGATGGATTTATTGCCAACCATTTGACAAGAGTGAAATATTAGTATAGTGGTATATTGAATTAAGAGGATTTATTAACTTAATGCTGAAAAACAAAGATCAATATTATAGAAATCCGATATACCTACTTCACAATTTAAAATTTAATGAAAAAAATCAAAGAGGGTTGAGGTATAAAAGGGCTTTCGATCCATAGTTTATCTTAGTGAATATGATTTCAGACCACGCGAACTAAAACATCAAGGGAACACTTTTGTTTATTTTTATTAAGTTGTTTCCATAATTTTGTTCTGTATATTGATGTACACTCCATGGAATGCAGTTCTTTGGAGAAGAAATTGTTTTTTTGTCTTTTGGAGTGTAATTCAAATTTATGATATGACCCATATTAGAATTTAGATTGTAAGTGTGTGAACAAGTGAAATGATTATTAAGATTAATATAAAATAAAGATGGAAGATGAAGATTTCCTTGGTCACAAATCTCTAATCACTTGAGTTGTGACTGACACTTTTATTATGTTTTTTGAGGCAGAAAATAAATTAAATACACAGGTTTTGAAATTATTCTAATTAATCGAGTTTAGTTATTTGATTAAATTCCTATAACACAAATCTCCATAACCCAAGATAGGTAGAAGTAAGATTTGACAAATACGCAGTGTAATTTAAAATTGTACTTAATATTACATAGTTACATGCTGGTAAATATGAATAATTTACTTTTCTCCATTTTTCAAATTTTATTATATAAGCTGACCATTTGATATGGTACTGCATTAACCATTTTACACAATTAAAAAAAACTAATTTAAATACTTATTTTATTTAAATGTTTTCAGGCGGTTTTTACAGCATGTATAAAGTGTAGAAGCCCCCCTCCTGTAATATACCCTGCTAAAATTTAAATAAATTATTTTCAGATTAGTGGACAATCTTCCAGTTGCAACGAAAATTTTGGATAGTGAAAATAGTGAAAAGAAGGTGGAACAAGGGTATAGACTGGGATTTCTGTCTAAAGGAAAGGCTTACATTAACAATCATCTTAATATTATTTTGCAGTATCACATGCATACAGCGTAAGAAGCAATTTTTAAAAATATGTTCATATTGAAATCTATTAAATCAATGTTACGTTCTTTCTCTTCCTTTCTTTTTTCTTTAGATTATCTCAGTATGTATGGGAAAGTGACATCAATTAAAATGGCTGAATATTTATTTGTATTTGATTATTAAAAGTATTAATTAAATTGACATTAATCGAGAAATATATAGTGCAGACACAATTTTTTTTAAACATAGTTAGATATAAATTCATTAAATACTTTCCACTAATAGAAGCATTGAATCTTTGTGTGAGGGATGTCAGTGCCAAGGTTTCTGATAAGTAAGCTCTGAATTGTTAACCATCTCCTTACCTATATTTTTATCAACAGCACTATGAAGAGCCTTTTAGCATATAAGTTACAAATGCTTGCTTAAACTCGGTATTTCCTTAACCCGACTCCTCTGTAGAACAGATGGTTGCCCTGAATTTCTTTACCTTCTACACTTCAACGAATTTCAAATTCTTGGTGTCTTATGTTTAGGACAAATTTGACTGTCAGTTGTGGAGTGCAATCTTTAGTACTGATTGATTTTGCCTTGTGGGCTTCCATAAGTACCTAGCAGAAGACTGCATAGTCATATATTGACATCAGTCATGTTCCGTTCTTTAAACTTCATTTTAGCATACATGCCTTCACCGCATGTAAGATGTTCAACGGTTTTTTCAGATTAATTTTAGTCTTCTAAATACTTTGTCTTTCCTAAGTTTAATAAAAGAATGATGCAATACAATAGGGATTAGCATAATTAAATAATTGAAGTAATACATTTTTTTTTGTTAGTGAATATTTAAATATTCGAGACTAGTTTTTTCACAGTAAAGATTTAAATATGTGAGACTGATTTTTTCACCAAGTTTTATTTGCACATTTAGCCCTAAGTATTTGTTAAAAGAGTGTTCTGAGATTTTACCAAGTATATGGTAGAGAAATATATTCAATGGAAAATTTACAATTGCCTACTTTATTTATGTTTTGTGTTATGAACTTGCACAGCGTAATGAAAAGTTGTGGCAAGGCATATAGGGTAGTAAATAGACAATATGTGTTGTTATAAACAAATAAGATTTTATTTGATATATTTGTTTAAATGTTTGAAATGTACAATGAAACCCTTAAATTGATAAAGTGGTTAGAAATTAGAGTTGTACATTTAGTAAAATAGTAATAAATGTTGCATACATATCAAAATATTTGTCAATGATACAATACTTCATAGCCAAGAAGAAGGTGTATAATTAATCATTGTTAAATGCAGCTTAGCCACATTAAGAAATTATGTAATAATTACATTTGACAATACTACATTTACTTCACTACTTTTAGTAACTTCTGTTTGAAGATGTTTAAGCATTCTATTATATTTTGACAAATATGAAATGGAAATTATTTTGACTTTAATTTTCTATTACTGGTTTTGTAAACAGATGACAGCAGGGATAAGTAAAAAGTAATAGAAAAATAAAATTGAAAATAGCTTATTTTTTTAGGGACACCTATCGGGTTGTCGGGTTTGAAGTGGAAACTCAGTCGGTGGACAGGGAAGAGTTACAGTTTAACGGAGACTCTTGCAGTTTTCCGGCTGAACCACGACCTCAGTTAGTTAATGAGCAAACTGGCACCAAACTTTACTTTACATACTCTGTGGAGTGGGTTAAATCAGATGTAAGCTGGGCATCTCGTTGGGATATATACTTGGGCATGAATGATGTACAGATACACTGGTTCTCAATAATCAACTCTTTGGTAGTTGTGTTCTTTTTATCTGGTGAGTAACACTATATTGTGCATTATGTTAGGGTTTACTTCGTTTTGACCAGTCTTGAAATCGAAAAATTTATATTTTCTTTCAGGTATACTAACCATGATAATGGTACGTACGTTACGCCGTGACATTGCACGTTACAATTCGGATGAATATGTAGATGACGTAATTGAAGAAACAGGCTGGAAGTTGGTGCACGGTGATGTTTTTAGACCACCCAGAAGACCAAGGCTCTTTGCTGCTGTAATTGGCAGTGGAATACAAATTTTTTTTATGGCCCTCATTACAATATGTATGTAGCTACTATTTATTACAGTGCTAATATAAATATTCTATAAAAACTTTTATGGCCATTGCTTAAACCAGTTACAAAACTTGGTCTCAACAAGCCAAATTATCAAAGTTGAATGATGCATGATACAAGGATGTATATCTTATCTTTAAGAATGATGACATTCATTCTTTTAGTGAACAGATTGGCTAAAGAAATTATGTTAACAAATAGGTTTTGAATTGATTAATAAATAACTCTTCAAAATATAGTAAAAAATAAGTTTCATTATTTTAATGAATAGTAATACTACCAAATCATGGTTATTCAATATAACTACCGAATAATGGTTATCCATTATTACCAAATAATGGTTATCCATTGTTTATTTTTGAATATAGTTTTATCTATATTTTTTGTAGTACTTTCATCATTTCAGTCTTTGCAATGCTTGGAATGCTATCACCTGCATCAAGAGGGGCACTGATGACTGCAGCTATACTTCTCTACGTATTCATGGGGCTTATAGCAGGTTACTGCTCTGCACGTTTGTACAGAACAATGAAAGGCCGTGAATGGAAAAAGGCAGCTTTTCTCACTGCTACTCTATACCCTGCCATAGTATTCGGAACATGTTTCGTATTGAATTTCTTCATTTGGGGTAAACACTCAAGCGGAGCAGTTCCATTCACTACAATGATGGCTTTATTATGTTTGTGGTTTTGTATATCATTGCCTCTAGTGTACTTGGGATATTACTTTGGTTTTCGTAAACAACCTTACCAACATCCTATAAGGACTAATCAGATTCCACGCCAAGTACCCGAGCAGCTGTGGTATATGAATACTTTCTTCTGGTAAGTAAAAATTTAAATTTATATATTGTTTTTGTTATGTACATTCAATCATAACATATAAATAATATTTATTTCTTTTAAACGAAGTATGCATTGGCTTGGGACAATTAATACTTTGATTAAAAATATACAATAATAAATTTATTTTATTTTACCTAAGAGTTTATGGTAAGTTTTAGATTATAAATATAATGTTTAGTAATATTATATATTTTTAATTTAACATAAGTGAATAAGAATGTAATTATCTTACTGAATCCATTGTTAATCGGGCCATTCAATATGTTATGTCTATTGTACCTTTTAGCTCTGTGGAACAAATCTGAATGGTCACCTTAGAAGCAAAGACAAATTATTGAGAGACATGCAATTTTATATGTTAAAGTTTGTTTATTACTCTAGTTATATAATACAGAAGATAAAGCATGTTTAAAAAGTTAATATCATTGAATTATTTATAGAATTTGGCTTTTTTCAAATGTAATTCATTAGCTAACAACAGGTGGATAGGAATGAATATAAAATTTTCTCGTATAAACACCTACCAGTGATAGCAGGGTGAAGTACACTTTGAATAGTTTTTTATGACAATTCATTGTCTACTCAGTAAAATTTGAAAGCTTTTGTCTATGAATGAGTAAACTTAAATTTATAAATTGTATGTTACATTTATTTATTTAAATGAGAAATTGTATATATTAGAAGTAACATTTTTTATTACCAATTAAAATATTTTTCTGTCCATATTAAATTTGAGAATTTAAATGATATATTTTGCCAAGTATAAACTTTTCTTTTTTCAGCACTCTGATGGCAGGGATATTACCATTCGGTGCAGTTTTCATTGAATTGTTTTTCATATTTACTGCACTGTGGGAGAATCAGATCTACTATTTGTTTGGGTTCCTATTTCTTGTTTTCTGCATACTAGTGATATCGTGTTCTCAAATATCCATAGTTATGGTATACTTCCAGTTATGTGGAGAGGTAAAATTTTTAGTTACTTACACCTAATGTTAAGTGAAAAGGAGGGTTTGGAAGATATCTGTAATGTTAATTGTAATTGAAAAATAATAAATTTATAATGTTTACAATATACACTGGCCGTCAAAAGAATCAACTTAGCGTAAGTTGATTTGTTTAATGGATAGTGTCTTACACAAAAGTCATCAATTAAAAATTGTTTTTGATTGCTGCTCGTAAAACAATTTGTGCTTTTAAACAAGACTTTTGATGTTTTAAATCCAAATAAGAATACCATCAAGTTAACTTTATTACATTTATTACAATTTTAAGTGTTCCTCTGCACTGTTGGCATGCTGTAGTTTCATTACATTTCTTACTCACAAGCAACATTTTTTGGAACAATTGGTCAATTATTGTTTAGTCTGTTTGTTAATTTTATTGTGAAAATATAGGTACTAATTAAGCTAAAGCTGCACAAGTTGTCCTAATTTAAGAAGAGCTAAGTCAGCATATTGTAGTGAGAAGATTGGACTTTAGTTGATCTGCTGTCCATTATTTATAGGGACTGGCCTCTATTGAAGAAGGTCTAGTTCAAGCAAACATTAGGTCACTTCACACAATGATAATCATTTCATTATTTTCACCTTTCTGTGCAAGCATCGCCTTTCGGGTGTTGATCTGCAATGGAGCCTCGGAGAAGTATGTTGGCTATCAGCCTCTTACTAGGCCAAAGTTGCAGATGATCTAAAAACCAGACTACAGTTTAATTGGCCTGTAGTGCAATGGAAAGGTATTCTGTTTTGTAATGAGTGCCAAATGATGTAATATGGCATGAATAGACGTCAGCATGTAATGTAAAAGTATGGTATGCCCAATGTTACAATGAGGAATCGGCACGTTTCGAAAGAGTCTCCTTAAATTCAGGAGCCAGCTCTTTATAATGGGGATAGTTTAACAACCTCGCATTACTTAGAAGAGGTTGGGATTGGCCGGGTGCGAACCACAGAGTGGAGGTAACGAAATCGACCATCACTGTAGCAGAAATGGAAATGCCTAAAGGCACCTGTTAAATTTTGTCATAGACAATACAATTGACTTACATATATTGTCATGTTTACTTCTGGAACCAGTGCACTCTACCAAAAACGCAAATTTCTCTGATGTCTTAATGAAAGAATATACATAAAAAATGATGTATTTAAAAAAATTATGTCACGGTAGTCATTATTTTATTATGAAAAATTTATTGGGTAAAAAAGTTACTATAATACCTCCATTTCTTATATAGCAAGTTTTTTTTACTATTCTCACTTTAAATTTTTATTTAAAATTGAAATTTATTTTAATTTATAATTAATATTACATATTTAACAAACATAAAAATATGAATGGTGATAATAAAAGAAAAAGTTAAATAAGAAATTAATAACAGTTCATAACATTTTAAAAAGATGACGTTTATCCCACTTAATACTAATAAAAACATTTAATTCTACCAATCTTAAAATTTAATCATTTTTTAATTATAAATTAATAATGGGGAACAAAGTCATTTTAGCAACAATGAGAATTTCACTGTTAATTAGCCCAAAAAACAAGAAAGTTAAAAAATTTGTATATAATAAACTAAATATTTAAAGGTCGTAATTATTTTCCGTTTTAATACTTTGTAAATTATTATTAACATTTCAGTAGTAAGATATTGTAAGTAATTTTTTTAAAATGAACTTGCAATACCGAGGCGTATTTTTTATATACATAATATTTTATGTACATCCTTTAGCTTAAAAAATCACTAAAATTATTATTTTTGTTGTACTGGACTCATATCTAATTTTTTATACATTAAAAGCAAATTTTCTAAATGTGACACATTAGTTATTTTGTATTTATACTTCAAGAAATAACAAATTCTAATTTCACAGATTTCCAATATTGAATTGGAAATTAGATAAAAAAAATAAATGGATACTTCGTATAAAGTGCATTCCGTCTGACATTGTGGTTGAAAGGTTATAATATAAGTAATACATTTATTATTTTACTCGTTTTGTTGAGCTTAAAACAAATGGATATTGTATATTCTGAGTATGGATGACAAAAATCTTGTTATTGTTCATCAATAAAAGCATTTATTTAGATATTTTCCTTTATTTTTACATTTTCACGTAAAAATTTTCCAGAGCCATTAATTTGAAGCGTACTAATAAAATTGAAGTGCCTGTAAAGCCGTTGACGCTAGGCAGTACTGATGTCGCTCACTCAGCCCATATAGGTAATGCAGCCAGCCGGAACCCCGATTTTAACCCTACATAACATCTATAGGACATGTTAAAACAAAACATCCAATTCTGTAATGCTCTACTATTGAATCTTGACGAACTAGAAAGTGCTATATTGGAGGAGTGGCGAAAATCAGGTTATTAAAAATGCAAATGCAGGCAGTGATAAGTGCAGAGGAGGAAATACACCTTATTGTCCAAACAATAAAATCAGTATTATACTGCTTATTTGAAAATTTACTTTTAATTTGTTCCTTTCTTTGAATTGTTTAATTAAGAAAGTTGTACAGCCCTAAAATAGGAAAAAAAGAACAGGTGTTTTTTTTTCAATTCTTTTGTGATCACAGTATATACCTATATAGTGAGAAAGTAATGTGTCTGTACTTTAATTGTTCTTTCACCATTGTGCTTGAATAAATCACAAATATAATACGGATCATGCTAATTATAATCTTTAGAAATTTAAACTATTCTACAGATGCACTTTATTTTTAAACTCATACAATTTAAACCAAATGCCTAATTATAAATATATTTTTATTTAAACTAACTTCATTAAACTATTATATTTTCACATACATAAAAATATATTTCAACAATGGTTTTTTTCAGAACTATCATTGGTGGTGGCGAAGCTTTATTGTGTCTGGAGGCTCAGCGGTTTACATATTAGCATATGCCATTTTTTATTTCCTTACTAAATTGGAAATAACAGAATTCATACCGACATTACTTTATCTTGGATACACAGGTAAATGTTCATTTTTGTTTTGTCTGTCAATTATTATTTTTTTAAATTCATGAAATTTTTTTAATTTGTGCTTTGTATGTCTTAATCTTTTATTATTGAAGATCCCTAATTCGAAAGTATTTGTTTTATTTCAATTGAATTTTTCAATATATGTTGAGTACTCTAATTGCACTGTTGCTTTAATGTCCTATTATGTAAACTTTCATACGAATCAAACTGATTAGTTAACTTCCCATCAATTGTTACATTTTTATGGAGACGATATTAAGCTGTATATGCAGAATATTGTTATATTAATCTTAAATTTTTTAAGCTTCTGTTTTGTCATTGGAATGTTTTTTTAATTACACAAATATGAGTTAGTTGTGTTTACATGTAAGTTGTTTCAACAGATAATAGTTTTAGTTTTATAAAATTTATGTATAAGAAAGTTGTCAAATAAATGATGTAATATCATAGCGAAAGATGTTTTGGATTTGAAGGTAAATAAAACAAATATCAATTAATTTTCTTACTTTTAATAAATTATGTTTTATTCTTTACAGGATTAATGGTGCTAACATTTTGGTTGCTGACAGGCACAATTGGATTCTTTGCAGCTTATGCATTTATCCAGAAAATATATGGAGCTGTTAAAATTGATTGAAAAGTGAATAATTTTACATGATCTTATAGTAGTAAATAAGAACATAAATGTATTAAAAAGAAAATCAATTTAATTAATTGTAGAATAAATAAAATATAACATCCGTTGCTTGTTACTTAATTCTGAACAATTCTGGATACATGTATGAATCAAAATCTTCATGTATAGTAATGTCTTAATTTGTATCTTAAATTTTTTAACACTACTTGGTAAAATGCCAATTTTTTAAGCAGATAACACATTTATTATTACATATATGAACTTTAATTTTTAATATGGGGAAGTTCAAGATATGTATGGAAACATCAGTGAACAGTTCAAAACTTTCTTTATTTGAGAATGTTATGAAGTATATCATATCTAAAAATGGAAATTTTTTTAAAAATAATATTTTGCACAACCTTATGAAATTATTCTAAAACTATACTTTTGTATGTTATTAATCATTAAATTAACATTAAATTTGCAAGTCAAATGGCAGTCAATCATCTATACAACAGCGATTAAACATTTTAAGGAGGTATTGTTTGTTCTTTTAAAACTTTTTATACATTAATATTGAGTATTTTAATTTCAATTTAATTATTCCATTGAAGTTGTATAAGTTGCTTATTTCACCTTGTTTGAGCAACAATTTGCTTGTTAGCGTTTCACTTCTAATTTCACTGTGGCAACTTGATTGTAACACACAGAGTTAGCAAGCACTTCATAGTCCCAACTAACGTAATTACATACCAGTCAAATAAAAAAACTATCTTACGAGTCCATTGCACAGAAATATAAATTCGAGTTATGTGCAGATATCTACATTATTGTGGTTCATGATGTGTCTGATTTTTGTAGAGCCTGGCACTGAATGTTTGTCGCAGAATTCAGCAATTCGTAAGCAAGCCTCAAACAGTATTTCTTCTGGCACAGTGAGTACTATACGGAAGTATCGGGAAAAGCCAAAACACTGTAGAAAGATTTTTAATATCAATTCATTAATTATGGAATTTATATGTTTTCTTACAGAAGCAGTGACACATAATTTTCAAGATGTCATGTATTATCACATTTTACAAAATATGTATAAAGTTGTACTCCACATTCCTCATAATTATTTAACATTTCATTTATAAACTACAACATGTCCAATTATTTATTTTAGTGTTGTGTATTCATTGAGTGGCCTGTGGTGAATCTTTGGCTAATGTGAAATAAGTAGAGTGACTTATTTTCTTTGTATAAAGCACAGCCCACTATCACACCATTACAACATGATAAGATACTCCAGCTACTTATATATATATATATATATACATACGATTAACATTTTTGCTTACGTTTATGGAATGTTTTTCAGAGCAAAAAATCCTTTTGGAAATGAAGAACATTAATATGAAGTTTATAGCATTTTAATGAAATATGAAATACTCAAAAAGATCCTGCTAGTACGAGTAGAACTTGCACTCTGCACACATTTAGGTACATATATCTAAAAGTTTAAATATTTAAGGGTACATTGTATCTTTATTGAACTTGTACAAATATAAATATTATTTATATCATGTAAGTACATTGACTTCTATATATGTCTATCTCTTTCCTCTAGAACCATCGCTGTAATTTTCCTATGAATTTTGACTAAGCTTCTAGAAACCCATTAAATTATAAAAATATAATTTTAGGTTAATTATTTTCAGAAATGGAAGTGATGAATTACTATTTCTGAAACTATTTTTGAAAGTTAAGTATTCAGGTAAATGTGGATTAATATGATTTATCATTATGCCAAATTTTCAAAGGGTTTCCGAGAAAAAATGACTATGACAAACGGATGGACATGTAACTGATCTTACAAGCGTTCCGGTTTTCCTTCAGAGCTATGAAACTCTAAAAAAGAGGTGGGACTTCCTATCTAATACTTTTTTCATGTAGTAAACTTAACAGGAACTGATTCTATGTTTGCTTTTGCATTTAACTATTGAATGTTTTTATCTGTCAATAAGAAGTTTACAGAATAATATTTTAAGAAATATCTAGTAAAGTTTTTTTTATCTAAAAAAATTTTAGTTAAAATCTAAAAAAATCTTTTTATCTAAAAAATTTTTTTAAATTAATATTCGTTTAATAATTTATTTAATGTTTGGAATAATATAGGTTCTTGGTTACTAGATGCAAGTAGGAGAACTACTGAAACAATTTCAATGGTTAATAAGTGTATTAAATTCAGGGGAAAAATAAATATTCTGTTTTAGAAATATGGAAATGTCCTTCTCGTAATAAAATTTTGTGGTTTCTTTTCTATGTCTAATTATCTCTCATATTATGTTAATGAGAAATTCTTTTTTTGGTTATTTTATGTTTAGTTTTATCCCAAAGTATATATTTCTTTCTGAAGATATATACTTAATTTGTGTAATACGTAAGCAGAGATAATTGCAATTCAAGCATTGTAGAAATAGCTTATATTAATATGTTGTATTAGAAAATAGTATTCTTTAAATTGAATTTCTTCCATTAATGGATATGAAGATTGATATTAACAAGATCAGCAATTCCTTGATGTTGATCTTACTGAAAGTGGATGAGCCGAATGTTAAGAACAGAAGTGGATTATAAAATTATATAGGAAAAATGCTAAGATTGAACTAGGAGTAGTACTGTCAGCTGATGCATTCAATTTCTGAATTTTTGTTTAATTTAAATCTATATCAGAAATATCTTACAGGTATCAACTCACCATTCCAGGTAGGCAAAATACTGACTGTTCCTTTACCATTTGCTCCACAAATTGTAAATCATTTTCTATTTTGGGGAATAAGTTCAAATCAATACCGACCATCATGTACATAGCCCCTTGTGGCATTGTTGGTGTCAATCCTTTGACTCTTGCAAGACGGTCATAAGCAATTTTAGCATTCGTCTGTAAGAAGGCAAAATTAACTATATTTATGAATTTAGATTTGAGTATACACACATATATATATATATATATATATATATATATATATATGTATATATATATATATATATATATATATATATATATATATTGTGATATTATTCTTTCTTGTGATATTATTCGCAAAAAGAAAAATCTTTTTGTTTTATAGCAACATTAAGAATATATTGTAGCCATCATTGATAGATATATAGACTATGTCATCCATATCTAAATAGTGTAGCTTCTATAAAAGCGGTCCATAAAAATGAAAAAAATGAAGTAAGGTGCGTTGGGGTAGTTTCGAAAACGGAATTATCCTGAAAATGATAAATTCCTAGTAAAAACTACATTATTTTATGTGCCAGTACCATTCACCTAGATGTCAACTTAGTCCGCAACACTGCTACGGTTGATACAAGTTGCTACATGTGACACATTTTCTTAAGTGAGTGGTTTTTCATGCATTTTTGGGAAAACTCAGCGGGAATTCGGATTTATAATGTAAGCGGAATTAGCGGTTTTACATAGTAATTGTCAGTGGTTCTTGTAAAGTGTTTTTTACTTTGTGTAAGTGAGTTGATTAATTTTAAATAAATTTATTTTCAGATACTATCTATGAAATAGAATTTTAATTGGAAAAAGGATCTTTTTTCACATGTAAGTAAATTGATCAACACAAAAGTTAAAATGACATTTTGTAAGCTGTTGTCCACGGCTTTGCTCACATAGAGATAAGAATTTTGAGACACACACAAATGACAATCAAATTCAGAGTAACAATGCTGAAAAATATATAAGAAAAAAGATTACTTCATGCATGCAGGAAGTTGCAAGCAATGCAATTGACGACATAAAAAACGGCCAGTTGATTTTATATGCTGCAGCCAAACATAATATCCCAACAACTACTTTTTCACAAATTTATTGAAAATTATAAATTGGTGAAAGTGTCAATTATAACTTTCGTTATAATCAGCGAAAATTTTGTCATTCAAAATATATTTATTTTGTCATTCAATGTGTATTGTAAAGGAAAAGGTAAAAAGAGCAAAGAAAAAGAAAATGTATATTTCAATGAAGATTGTGATAGCGAAGAAGATAAAATGGATATTTTGGTGCTGGTATTTTAAAAAATGATCCTATGAGAAAATTATAAAGGGGATCTTTACCGGACAAAATCCAAAAAAAACAAGGATAAAAGTGTACTATGCAATTTATCAACTGAAGTGAAATCAAATCCCAGGATATTCATATATTGAACAATTGTTAGACTGATAATGTAACTAGTTATGATAATAAAACTAAAGGAGAGACCAATTGCAAAAAAAGTCTATGCCTTGTGAAATAAGACAATACTTAAAAGTGATATCATTTATGAAGATGAAAATGCTGGCAAAGTGATTGAAAATAATAACAAAGATGAAGAGGAATGAAAAAACAGGGAAGAAGACTACAGCGTTAATGACTCTGCACTTGTAAAGTACCACAACAGGATGAAATGGACATTTGAATTTATAAAAATGAACAAAGAGACTTACTACACTGTAAACTTTTTGAAAACAAGATCATATCTCAGTTTAATTTATACTTCCCAATAAAAAAGATTATGATGACGTAACTAAACTACTAATAATGGAAAAAATACACATAGAAAATTATAATGGGGAAAATATGCATTGCCAAATGAAGATGACATGTATTTTTAAGGATTTTTGTGTGTAGTGCGTACATCTTTGTGCATGTATGCATGTTATAATCTACCTTACCAAAAGTTGTAAATTCTGAGGGTTTGTAAGAAAAGGTCGTTTAAAACATTGGTAATATTTAATTTGATGATGACTTATTTTATTAGCAATTTACGTAAATCTGTTAAATACACATATTATTACTAAATAACAATATTTCAAAGTGATGTCAAAGACCTGCAATTCACTATAACATAAAATCACCTTACTTTAAAACTATATTTTTAATTTTCATACTTCCTATTAAAGCAGGTTAAATTTGTTTAACAAAATGTGTTATTTTATAGAATTATTATTAGCATAGAGAAAAAATATAAAAGTAGTATACAAGACAAAATGCAAGTAATTTTTTTTAGTACCTATGAGATTTTGTAATCAGGGCAAAAAAGTCTAGAAAAGTAAACTTGTCTAGACTCATTGCTGTTAATTGTAACTTATCTGATAATTTACCCATGAAACAAGTAAAGTGTTGAGTACCCCTGACTCCGAGTGGGCCAATTTCGAAATATAAGTTATGTAAAAAAATTTTTAGGCTATTCCATGGTGAAAGTAAAATTTTTTTCTTCTATAGGTGGAATAAAATGAAAAAATAAATATCAACTTGAACTTCACACGGAATAAAGACCACTTTTGAGTGTCATTCGGATTTACCCCGATATATTTCAGAACTGCGTCTGAATTGAAATAAATAAGGCGAGATTTTCAACTCTTATATTTACAAACGCCAGTCTTTCAAGAAGAACTGAGTACAAAGCATGTTTTTGCTGAAATTACAAATTTTTCAGTAAATTTTGACAGATTTAACAATTTTAACCAAGTAATAAATATTCCATTAATTCATTGAAAAATCATCTGAAATTACCCCAATGTACCTTATACAAAGAATTACAAACTTGATCTTACGTCTTTGCCCTCTGTTATTTATTCCTTTCATATGGAGTAATGGAGTTGTGTATATAAGGGAGCTTACTGCAGTACACTACTCACGCAGTTACACTTAAGTGTCACTTAACATAAGGATATAAGTAGTAAAAAAGCAGAGCATTTTTGTTTGTATAGGTCTAATTGTGTTCTGTGGATCTAACTTCGTAAATTACTACTAACAATTTTTTATTTGTTGCTATAGCGGTAAGTAGTTACATCTATTCATTTTATTACTTGTGTTCATTCTATAATCAAATGATACAATTTAGATTGAGAGTGAATGAAAAAAACATTGTAAATTTAGGTAATTGTAGCTTGGGTGTCTTCGAATATCCCACTACACTTCTCATTATCCTTTATAAAAACTAACTAAAATGTATATTTTTAATAATTTCAGATGTCAGGAAAAATAAAAGAATAAATTAAAAGGTTTGTTGAGTGGCTGTTTTACTACAAAATGCAATGTAAATAATACAAAGTTAAAGCAAATCTTTAAGTAAAGTGACTGAAGATCTAAGTATACCTTATAGTACTTTGAAGAACTATTCTAGAGCAGCTATGGTCATTAATAATGCTTCGTCGTATTTCAGTGCTCCGAAAAAGATCTGTTTTCAACAACGTATAGAAGATCATTCTTGTTTAATATGTATTACGGTCTAACAAGGAGTTTTGAAAGATTTAGTATAACACGGCTAAGAGATTTGGTATAAAGAATAGCCCACCAAGAATTAAACTACTTGCAAAGATCGGTTAGAAGTGTTTATGAAGTGATACACAAAACTATCTATGAAGAAACTGAAAGCAACTATTATTAAAAGGGCCATAGGTTTTAATTAGACTGAAATGAAGTATTTTTTTTAAAGCTAACTTGGTTCCAATTTTTTTGGAGGACCACTGATTTTTACTCTGTATTCATTCAGTTCTCTAATATTGGAGTACTTGGAGTCAATTATTTAGAGTCTATACATACCAAAATTGATACCCTATACATACCAAAATTGATACAATTTTGATATGTACAAACTCTAAATAATTGACTTCAAGTACTCCAATATTGGATATATTTGGCGTTAATTTTGTAGAAATTCATTATTGATAATTAAATGAAACTATGTGATGTAATATTATTTCTACTTTCTTTAAGTTCTTTACCACGATCTAGGTTTACACATAGTTTCATTTAATTATCAATACTCCAATATTCTCGGTATGCCCAAACGTACATTTGAATATATTATCATAAAAAAAATTAATTTGGTTACAATTACCTCTATGAATTTAACGACATCATCAAAAAAATACTGAGGGGTGCTGGCCAGTATAGCTGGTAGTGCAACCTGCACTATTCCACTTGGTCCGAGAAGGCGTTGTGATAAATTGGTAAGACCAGGTCGCACTGAATGCTGAAACACATCATTTCTGTCGTGCACAATAATCCATCCAAGACGCCAACCTGGCACAAGGAACCTCTTCGTCGTTCCACCGCACATTAATATAGGTACATCCTCGGACAATGAACAAATAGACGTGTACTCATTCCCAGAAAACACCATGTGCTCATAAATTTCGTCCGCTATAATTGGCACACAGTTCCGTGATGCTACATTGAGTATTTCTTTCAGGTGCTTTTTGGAATATACCGAACCACACGGATTGGACGGATTTATAACTATTATGGCAGCTGTGTTGTCGTCAATATTATTTTCCAAGTCAACTAGATCTACTTGCCACTGTTGATTTGGCTGCGAAATAAAAAAATTAATGGCTACATCATGACCGTTTTAATCTGTACCATCAGACTATCTATCAAAGATGAAGTGGACATATAGAAATGAAGGGAACATGATATGGTCTGAACTGAGAGGTATAGTCTGCTCTGTGGTCTGAAAATACTTCGCTTATTTCAACAGCCTCTTCAGTTTATTGCGTTGTCTCCTAAATTTCCAGAGATTGCTGAAGGAAATTTCAATTTTTTGGACTGTTCCGTGAATATAAATACTTATATGTATATTCGGTTATATCATTATCATCAGCTATTTCTTCACAGTGCATTTCTTCGCTATTTTCGAATTATTTTATGGAATGTTTTGTCATTTTTATTTTATCTTTCTAATAAAAAAATGTGTCGAAACAATATGACTATATCAAATATATAGAAAGTGAAATACTAATAGAAACATCTACGTATATTAGTTTTAGCATATGAAAAAGCCATGGATGCCCGAGAATACAAAATTTTAAAGGGAAGTAATATAAACAACTATAACAAGAAATAAACATGTTAAGTATGAGTAGAACTCACATTACGTGGGTTCTCTGTGTGAGTATTTTATCTTATTCCCGATCCCATTACCACTAGGTATTTCTTTTCTGCATCTTTTGTTTATAACAAAAATTTAACTGTTTCCAACTTACCAACAAATTATAATATTTAATCTCAATCCCCAAACCCTCAGCCAGAGTTTTGTAAATCAAAAAACCCGGTCGCGGCACCAGTATGTTTTGACCGGCGTCGGCAAGCACCGAAATTGCCATGTCGAGGGCATGCGAACAACCGCTACAAACGATCACATCTTCGGCACAAGGCGGTCTACTGCCTGGAGCCATCTGATGCGCGCTGTATTGGGCCACAGCCTCACGTGCCGCTTGCTGTCCTGCGGCCGCCGAGTAGGAGCGCGAGCTTAGCTTTTCGATAGCCGCACGTAGAGCCACCATCAGCTCTTCAGGCGGGTTAAGATTTCCGAAGATCGTTGGGTCACCTGTTGAAATAGTGGACGTAAATGCATAAAGTGATATCGGCTTAACATCAATATTCATTTAATTAGGATAAGGAAAGTTAAATAAAAAGTCATTTTGCTCTCTACTGTTACTATTAGGGAAGAAATTGGAATTTGGACATCTTGGTCGTTCAATATTTATGAATAATGTGCTGGTTGGACTAAGGAAGGCCTTGCGGGGTTATTAATGCATAAAAATACTAATTGTTTCCTTACTTATTTGAATCTCAATAATTAGATCCATTTCAAAGCAGTATTTAAGTTATGTAGTCTAACATAACAGACAGCCTCACATAACGAGAAAGAATAAACTGAACTCTCTTAATTATAACTGAAAAAAGGAATGTAGTTGGTTGGTATGTTTTAAAATTTTTGTTAAAACACAAAGTCTTGTGATGTCAAGTCATTCCATTGATTATCAACTCTGAAAAATTGACGACAAAAATTCTTGTATTATTGTTTCCGAAAAAATTCCTGTATATTGAATAGAAATTAAAGAATGATTACAAAATACTTTACACAAGAAGTGTAAATTAATAACAAAGTTGTTTTTCAACCATTCTTTTTAAGAAGATCTAGGCACAATCAGTGTCGTATACCTTGCCCATTTGCTCGTCTAGTTTAATAAAGTTGCCTAATAATCTGTTTTTATCTGTGTCAAATGACCTAAAATCAGTGAAAAGTGGGTGAAAACTGAAAGGATCGAGACGTTATAAAACTTCTTCACAATGATATAGGATCACTTCAATGCAAATTTATTTGTAGAAATGGTGCATAGCAATAATCCTTGATACTTGCGAATTTTTTTTTACTCGTCTAATTTTACCTAATACTTTTATAGTTGGATAATTATATCGTGGATAATGAAATAGTGAAATTATGAAAAAAGTATTGAGGACAACAGTCCATGCATGTAAGCGAGGGATGAAAGAAAAATCCAGCGTACATAGGCGTGTGGGATATGGTTAGGTAGGTCTTAAAAATTATAGGTTCCAAAATAAGATTTTTTTAAATAAAAAGTTAAATTTACACGCCATGTAAATATCTATTTGGTGAAATATATCCTTCTAAAGTCTTAAAAGTGTGCCTCGCTTTTAACTTTTCAAGAAATGAAGGTAGTAGAACTCAAAATGAAATTTCCAAGTTTTTTTTAAAAATTGGTTTGAATAAGAGTTAGTAGTGCATAGCTTTTAAGATATGGGATATTTTCGGTACCGAGTGCAGCAATAATTTTGTTTTTCACAGAATCTTTGAGAAATACAAACTTATAAGTTTAATATTGTTTAATGCTATGAAAACCTTCGTGTGTGAGTTCGACTCGCACTTGGACGGTTTTTTATAAATATAGCATAGCCATTCTTAATAATTTTATTAACGTCGGTAAAGAAAAATTACGTAATTCTATGATTATCCATGTTAACCTTCAACAGGTTTCTTGAATCAGCTTTAATAATGCTGTTTCCATTTTAATTCAGTAAATAACGAAAACATAGAAATGTATATTATACTTTGACTACAATAAATTTTACTACTGTCAAACAACTAATGGCGTGACGACATCACAAATCGATTGGTGTTTTGACTTACGTGATTTTTGGAAACATCCAATGGGGTTTTCTAATATTTCTTGAGCACAATATCTAGTTTTGATTATCGCAAAAGTATTTCTTTACGTTTGTTATTATAGGTAAAATTACATTTCTTTATTCGTAGGCTAAAATCGGTTACTTAGAATGTAAGTCCCCATACAAATGAGCAGGTTTATGGTCTTCACTTTTTTACCCCGATATAATCCCCATTAGCCTTTTTGAATATAGGATTAGGTACTTGAAACACTTTTATAATATCTTTGTTATATCCTGGAGGGATACAACATACTTAGATATATCATGAGTGTGTGACAATAAAGTTCAACAAGACGGCTAATATAACTAATATAATCCAAAATGAAAGTGCATATTTATGCAGTTATTTTAACTGCATAAAAATACACAGGAATCTAATATATATATATATATATATATATATATATATATATATATATATATATATATATATATATATATATATATATATTAATGTTCTTTGAAAAGACAAAAGCTGGCGATGAGTCTTTTCCTTAATCATCCTCAAGAGAGGAAGAAAGCGTGTATACACTGACGAACAAGAGAAAGTCTTCATAGAGAATAGGGTATTTGACTGATGTCGATATTTTTTATTAAAATATTTTAAAACTACAGAGTAGATTTAAAAAAGCCTTGTGATGAAAAAATAATGCATATAACAATTAATCGAAAACTAGGAAAAAGTGTCAATTTTTACTTCATTAAATTGAAAAAATTATTATGAATTAAGTATCCACACAACAAAATGAGAAAATTATAATACTCAAAATATAACTTAAATGCAGTATTTAACGAGATACTAAAAATAATGAATAAATTCCCTTATAATAAATGCTAAACAACAGGCCAGTGACGTCATGAGTCAGTTGTGTTTTGTATGGTGCGTTTTCGCGCGAATCGTAGTTCGTCAATTTTTCATTTTATAATGAAAAGCCTTAGGTGCGATATTTTTATTTTAAACATTTTTAAAGTTATTATTTATTCTATTTTAGTAATAAAAAAAATAGTCAAATACCCTATTTTTCGAAGTGTCGCATTCAATATTTGAAAACAAATAAACCCGCTACCTCAGTTCACAAGGTTAACATAATTGTAAATTAACTCCATCGTTATTTATCGCCTTTCGCCTGCATCGATTCAGATATAAAATTCCCTCCTTTTAGATTCCTTTGGATCTTTGACAGCAAAATCAGTCTTGCAGCAGATCAGTCTTGATCAAAATTTCATTTTTTAAATCTTTGAAAGTAATGCTTGGCTCTATCATCATAAGAGAGTACATCTTCACCCATACTTGCGCATAAATTGCGTGTTGTTTCGCACGCTTCGCAAAATTTCCATCTCTTGTCTATTCTTTACTCGCCGAAACTCATTTACTAACTAAAAGGGACATATACGCTGCTAGAGTTGTTCGTGAATTTTTTATAACATTCCAATTTCGTCATAAAAATATTCGTCACTTTATTAGTCTCTAAAATCTTACATCGAAATTTACACGCCATGTAAAAATCTTTTGTTTTTTTTTAAATTTTAATTTCTCTTAGTTCTTAGAATATTTTTGAAATATAAAAACTTTGCTGCCTCAATACTTATGTAAGTAAGTATTTAATACTAAATGTTAAAAACTTCTTAAGAACTAATAGGGAAATTATAAGTTGCCATTACGCACATTATACATTTTATATCTCATTGTTAAATTAGAGTTAAATGTTCATAGAAAATTACCATAATACATTTTTATAAATCTCATTCTCTTTTCTAATCTCCATATGATAAGGCTTTACTTTAAACTTTTTTCTTTACACTAGAGAACATTGTACGTTAAAATGTTTTAATCACGTTAAGAATTTTGAAAAAGAAATATTTTCTCGCTATTAAATCTTATCTAGTCCAGGAAGGATTTGAGATGTATGAAAGTATCACCGAAATCTGTTATGGATAAAATGTTACCAATGAAAGTAGGGGCGGTCTTTTGCAGACAATAGATACCCTGAACAGCAATTTCGTTATGCTTCTTACACTTTCCAAGATTTTCAACTTCATTCCTTGGTGTTGCCAGGGTCGGACTGGGACAGAGGAGGGCGCGGGTGGCTCTTTACAAGCCTGGGATAAGGGTAGATGGTATACTATCGGATGATAATGAATTACACATATTATTAGCTTTCAATGATATATATTATTATGTAAATATAGTTCTTAAATAGTACCTAAAACACCACGTAAAATGCCCTCAAAATCAGTTAATTCATTTAGAAGATGTTGCCATAAACATTTTCACAACACGCTTTTTCAAAATAATTTTCAAATATCTTGTTGGAGCAATATTTTTAAATATATATTATTTCTTGTACAAAAAACAGCATCGAATGCCCCAATTCAGTTATTCGCTCGGTTAATATTGTGTTTCTAAAACATAAAAAAGCGCCATTATTGTTTTTCGTGCTTAAAAATGAACAAAAAAGACATATTCTTGAATGCGAAGAGTACCAGAAACATTTTATTAATTACTACCAGAAACATTTTTGAGCACATTGAGCTCAGAAATAGCGAGAAGTTTCAAAGATCGCCTCAGGGACAACCACTCTTCAAATATTTCCGTTTCATTTTTCTCTGAGTATGTATGAACCATTTTACATGTAAGTCGTCAGCCAGGGGGTAGGTAGGGCCTGGGTCCAGCGCAGGCTAGGGCCCGGCTGGCAAACGCCACCTCGACTATATGGCCAGTCCGACACTGGGTGTTGCACCCACGAAGATTATGGCTATATTGTAGTTACTACTATACCTATACTTAAATATACATATTTACATTATTCCATTAACACATTTAAGTATTCAAAAATACAGAAAATTATGAAACAACACATTTATGATACTTTCTTATAAAGCAACAAATATGGCGGTAAATAAATTAAGTAATAATCTGTTAATTAATTGGGTGATAATAGATTTGAGTAATAATCACTACGATTTCTTTTGCAGATGTTAACCAATCTCTAAGGAAAACATTTCAAGTTTCATAAAGTCCATTCAGTGGTTATTGCGTGATGCGCGCATAGCCACGGTTTCTTTACCGCCTTATCTTTAATTATGAAGTTGACTTAGTGTTTATACTCGATTGTTACACAATCTTCCACTTTATCTAAATACATGATAATCACTTTTTGCTTTTGGAAATGAGCTTGTGATAAATAATAAAATATATTTATTATAAACAAACTCTTTGAATACTTTTTACATTTATATTGGAATAAATTATCGATAAGTTACAGTACTATATACAAGGCACTTATTAATAAAAATTCTAATAGATGGCTAGCGCCAGTAGAGAAGATGAATTTCGTAGAATTTTTAATTATTTATATGTTTTATTTGGAAGTATTTTACATTTATAGTCACCAAAAATCAACTTTTAAATTAGTACTTTAAGTTACGAAGAACATTTTGAGAAAATATTTTTTTGTGAAGTAATACAGTGTATATCTAGTATAAAAAAAAGAAATTAGTTATAGTAGGAACTTAATTATTTTTTTAATGTGATCAAATTTAATTTCAATATATTGCCTTAACAACATCTTTTCGTCAAGGCTTGATAAAAGTTTAGTTTTGCTGTATAGTGTTATGTAAGAATACAACTTTAAAATAAAAAAAAACAGATAAAAATCATAATAATTGCCATGGTATTGAAAAGGTAATTATATGCCATTTGTGTTTAAATACGGTTTCAGAAATATGGGCGCCGCGGCTGGCTCGAATGAAGCATAATCTGGAAGTCCAATTCTCAACCACTTTTTTCGAGTAATAGTTTGTTCAGCGATGAAGTTCATTTTTGGTTGAAGGGCTACGTCAATAAACAAAATTGCCGGATTTAAACAGTTAAAGAAGTCCATATTGAGATGCAGTCACATCTACAAGAAGTCACTGTTTGATGTGCTTTATGGACTGGTGAAATCATTAATCCGTACTTAATCAAAGATGACGTCGGTGAGAACATTAAAGTCAATGGAGATTACCTCAGGTCCATCATTATTACTGACTTGAATGGCATTAATCTTGATCCTTGGTTTCAACAAGACAGTGCAACATGCCATACAGCATGCGACACAATCGATGGCCTCCACGATCGCGTGATAACACATCTGTGGATTATTTTTCTTGCGGGGATATGTGAAGTCTATAGTCTATGCCGATAAATCACAAACATTCGCTGCGTTATTGTAAATATACAACCCTGACTGCTGGGGAAAATGATTGAGAATTGGAGTTCCAGATTGCGCCTCATTCTAGACAGCTGCGGCGCCCGTATGCCCGAAATCGTATTTAAACACAAATGGCATAAAATTGCCTTTTGAATAAAGCTTATACTATGGTCATTATTACGATTTTTATCTATTTTTTTCATTTTAAATTTGTATACCTCTAAAAAAAACACTCATTATTATGCAGCTCTTATCCGGGCCTTTGCTCGTGTAGAATTCAAAATGAAGAATAAACCAAAATGGAGGCCGGCTAGGTAAATAAGACAAAACGTTTATTTTGAGAACGATCAGACCATTAAAAATTATATTGACATATATCCCAGTGAAGTAAGATGTAAGTGTAATCATGACTGAGAAAACGTTGAAAATTAAAAAAAATTAAAAGGTCAAATAAAAAAATATTATTGATAATTTTCGTTTTATATTTTCGAGAGGAATTACAAAAGTCTTGCTGTACCAATTAACGGACGCTCTATACGCGTCGCATAAGAAAGAGTACAATGGATATACGTATTTAAATATTAATATAAGTATATGTATTAACGAGTCGGTAATTCAAATACAATAGCTGCGGTTGACCTCAGCTAATGATGAAACTGATTGACTAGGTATTTTAATACAAGTATTTAGTCATACCTACATACATATACGTTAGAGTACGTACAACAAAACAGATATTTAGGGCGAACTTATCAACAGCACAAAGTCGACAAAAAGACAGGCAAAGTATCGTCCGCGCTCTACCGATAAAGTTTAACACTTTATCGGTGCCGCTCTTAACACTTTGAAGCATAATGGTACTGTTACCACTTAACAATAAATTAGCAACTCAAGAATTATCACTCTAGTAATAATTATTTAAGTTTATCACTCTAGTAATAATTATGGAAGTTTTTGAACATGAAACTAAATTTTGAAGGAAGTGTGTAATAGATGTACCTGCCAAATAGTGATAAACAATTAAATTGCAAGCAACGTCCTTTCACAGCAATTTTAATTCCCCTATAAAAGGTTAAATGGTAAAAAGTTTTTAGAATTTTGTTTATTTTATCATTTCAATTGTGATTTCGATTGATAGATAGAGAACACGAAATCTAGTAGAGTGTCAGGTGCGTCTTCCTTGCTCGATCGCTACATGTTCTAAAATACAAAGTCTGTATTGTAAAGTGAATATTAAAATAAAATAAAATCCGCAGTAGAGATGAGTCAAGTGTCTTAACTAAATTATTAAATATTTATATTATACAGATTTTTACATTTACCGTCGAATTACGCAGTTTTGGCTTTTAAATCCAACGCCCCCAACCTGACAAGCATAAACAAACAATCCCTTACTTCGTTCAGTCACTCCCGCTGCTCCATTCTTACGTAAGATGTTCACATAGTTAGTAAGTTAAAGTCGTTAAACATATTTAGTAAATTCACTCATATAGATTAATAATGAATGTACAATAGAAGTTATATTTTTATTTAAATTTTCGAGTAACGCAGGAGCACGTTTTTCAGTTACATCTTTTCTTTATCTATCCATCGCATTTTCCGACTCGTTAAGATCCGTATAGACTACGACACCAATTGCGACACAAATGTCTGGTCGTACATAAGGCAGTTTTGATGTCGCGACACTAAATCGAGTGTCGCAATAAATCTCGCAAGTGCAGCAGTGGCACGCATACACTCGATGTATATACACTGAGTGTATACATCCAGTGTCTGTGTGTGAACACCACTGTCTGTGCTTGCGACATTTATGGCGACACTTAGTTTAGTGTCGCGACACCGAAAACGCCTAATGTGTGAGCGGCCGGACATTAATGTCAGACATTTGTGTCGCAATTAATGTGATAGTCTATAACGGTCTTAAGATTTATTACGAACCAAATCTCTATACTCACACTTCAAATTTGCATGAAGCGATATTTCTCACTAAAATATTTATTATATAACTTAAAAATAATTTTAATATAAACGTTTCCAAAAGCAGCATTGTAATTAAACATTTTACGTAATTTTCAATTTATTTTTCTGTCACGAAATTGATAAATAACTTTACAGAAATATAACGAAAAAACTAATGGTCAACCAATTATGATAATCCTATCAACAAGTTTCGATTGGGTCATCCGATGTTATTTTGTAAATTATTTAATAAAAAGTTTGTGTCGGAGGACGCACGAGAGAAGCGGAATTTATAACATTTAGTTCGAGTTGTACAAAACAAATACTTCGAAGTTATTGAGAAATAAAATAATGAACCAGAGTTAATTAAGTCGCCCGCATACATAATATGAAAGAGGTGGAAACAATCATAGTGACGCTCGACCACTGACGATATGTCGGGACACTTACCGTGTGCTCTCGCCAGTTTACTCCTGTATGTATACTCCTAGTTTTCTGTATTAAAGTTGGAAAAACAGAATAATTATGGAATCACTTTGGCATTCGTCCATATGTCTCTCACAGGTCTACTTTTCAGGAACGATTAGACATAGAAAGTAGAAATAGTTGTGGAAAATGGCGGCCCAAACACAGTCGTTTTGTACAGAAATTCGGGTTTTTACTCTAGAGATGAATTTCGGCGGGTAAAATGGGAGTAAAAATTGTTTTAAGCTTACTATGTAATGAAAGGTGGTTATTAAAATTCTTTGAACATTTATTCAGAAAAAAAACTTTAATATCACTGTCCTCCAGTCAAATTAGAAAAAAATACTGCTGGCAAAGACTAGAAAAAGATCTGATGTGTTTGAAATAACATATAGATTGAACGAAAAAGATCAACATGGTATTATGTAGAGAAATTTTTCTGAAATAAAGAAAACACAGTATGGCAAACTTTGCTTTTTAGTTTGGAATCACTCATTTGCATCCATCTACGTTTAAAAAGCAGCTAGTACGGCACACTAACTGCGCAAATTCGACTTGTATTTGATCGTTTTTTTCATGCCGGGGCCCTCCATAAGAAGATTATCTTCAATATATTCTTTAAGTGCTCACTTATACATATATTTTTTAATTAATTATTACTTCGTCTCGTCTAATTTTGTAGATTTTTGATTTAATGGGAATAATTAATTATATAATTTATTGAATTTTCATTCGTTATCCTTGTCCGTCTGATCTGATCGCGGGTATAATAGTTCCATATCAATTTGTAGAGGAGATTGTAATCATGAAAATAAAAACAGAAGTCAAAATTTGCAATATAACAATTTCGCATGTATCAAACAATTGGTTCGCCAACGAAGTGAACATTGATAATAATTTGCAAAAACAATATTGCATAAATTATGCATTGGGCTGTTTGTTGGAACGATTCCTTATTATTTTTTTATTTTTTAAAATTAAATTTGAAAACAACTAACACTGTTAGAGAATAAACATTTATAACGTACACGTGTATCAACGAAGTGTCCTGTTTTGTAATCGTAAATTATAATAATCACGCGGCACTGTGTGCGTGGTATTACAACCGGTTTGTGAAATAAGAAAATGTTTTTAATGTAGGAAATTAACATAGCAAATGAGTGGCATTTCGTGGTCGGCCGGCGGTAAAACAAAGCGCATTTTGTGCGCGCGATCAATCGAGAATGTGACCGTTCAACTGACGCTTAAATTTTGTCTATCACAAAGGCTCACACAATGAGGATAGTTAACTACTCTTAATACTCGCTCACACAATAAGATATATACTCTCAAATGCTCGCTCACACAATGAGGATAGTTAACTACTCTTAATACTCGCTCACACAATAAGATAGATACTCTTAAATGCTCGCTCACACAATAAGATAGATACTCTTAAATGCTCGCTCACACAATATGGATAGTTAACTACTCTTAAATTTGCTGTTTTAGTAAAATATCATGAAAATATAGGTTATTTAAAATCAGGAGTAAACAAATAAAAATTAAATAAGAAATAAATGAGGTATGAGCTTTTAAATTTAATGGAAGGGATAGAGTGGAATACTTCCTGTCTCATTCGCACTCGTAAAATACAATGGCAATTGTTAAAAATGACATCACAATCAGTATTTCCGTTCTTATTTAAACGTTAGTTAAAACCTTTATAACTCGGTAAATTTTTAAAATTAGTCAAAGTTTTTTTCATTTTTCGTCAGCTTGTACCTTGAAGTTATGAGTTATAAAATGAAAAACGGAAACAAATACCCTACTTTTTTCAGGATGTGACACATCTAGTATCGTGAACATTCGTATTCTATTCTTAACCGCAATTTAGTCGTATTTTATTTTCAAAAATATTCCCTGGTAATAGAAAAGTTTTAAAAAACCATAGTTTGATTACAATGTCATAAAATTGTTACTTTGAATATTCTCCATAATGTAGAAAACGTAGGTAGGTAATTCTGTTTACAGGTCGATGAATATTAATAAGAAGTTAATTATATATCAATTCACTTATTTTTGCTTAAACTGAAAACAAATAAATTGAATAGATACGTAAAACAAATAAATTGAGAAGACGCATAGTACTTGTCTGTATTTTAAATAAATTTAATAAATATTTACTCATTTATTTAAAAACCAATTTTTTTTCGTCAAAACCTAACATGGGAGAGCCCATATCAGGTTTAGAAACAAAAAAATAACGGGACATCTGAATTTATTCTGTGTATCTATTTGAAATGCTAACCATGATGTTCGCTATCCAAATCTCGCCAGAGATTTATTATAGATTATATAATAATCGCTATATCTTTAGCCACAGAAAACGTGAACACATGTCTAAGTTTAGATCGAGTATCAGCTGGTGGCCGACGGAATCTGTATATTTTGTCTTCTCGTTATTATTTTGAACAAATCATCAAATATAGTATGTCTCAATCCTAGATCTACAGCTTCACTACCTAATCGCCTTAATTCTCAATTCTTCCTCACTTTCCCCATTCCAAGCATGTGGCATAACCATCATCCTATAACCTGTCGACCTATGTCAGTAGTCCTCCGTCTCGCATCTACCCCGTATTTATCTATCTATCGTAACTCATTACAAAAGTAACTTAAATAACCGGCAACTACGAATAGAACTCGTACAAGGAGGGTTACGTACATATTTAGGTTATTATAATTAGTTAAGGGTACATTGTCTTTCTAATTAAATAATTTACAAATATTAATTTTTCACAACGTAAACATATTGCCTACTGTATCTTTCACACAAATGAAAACAAACTAATTATAAAAAAGTGAAATTCCACATAGAATTAGAAATAATTCATAATTGAATTTGTTTCCCTTCACTTGTACTGAACGATCTCCCATTACGCTGACTTTCGAAATTGTAGGTCGGCGGGAAATACCCTATAAATGTTGACGATCAGTAAGTAAGACCATTGTATGAATATAAAAGTATCCTTCAGAAGACCGTTTCTTTTTGTTGCGTAAACCAAAAAAAATTAAATTTTCACTGAATTGTAAGGCTCTTGGCCCCAATATACTATATTAATTTAACTTTTAACTTTATATCTCAAACCGTTTCAGAGAAAAAAAAGGACTTCAAAAGAGACAGATGGCCGGACAGAAAAACCAAGTGATCCTATAAGGGCTCCTTTTTCATTTTGAGAGTCTGAACCCTAAAAACGATAGATAGATATTTTTCAGGTTTTAATTAACAGATTAAAAGAAAAGAAAATTGCAAGTCTTCGGAATCTCTTTATGCGATTAAAATCAAGTTTCATAAAAAACATTAAATCGCTTAGATAGTTTAAAAATACATAAAGATATATATGGTATTTTATCTTTGAATACTTACGTAATCTTGTTATTAATTGTAAGAAAGCAAATTCATTCAAAATATTAATGTATTTTTAATGATTCCTCTGAAAATGTTTTTTTTAATTTTATTCTTAATTTGTTACACTCGACGTAAAAATACATCGAAATGATTACGAAATGTTTAAAAGATATTTTTATATCAACAATTTTATTTCCGTTTGACTAATATGTATAAATTCTTATTATACAACACCGACCAGCTAAACCCGGCCGCGCTTCGCTGTGGCTCAGTCTGGTGTGAAATGAATGGAAAAGTAAATAAAAGCGAACATAGACTCAACGAGAAAACACACTACTCAACTCCTGCAAGGCAGGGTGCGTTTCGATATCTATGTCAAATGAAAGGAAGGGAAGAAAAAGATGTTTTTCACAGAAAATCAAAAATCATTTTTTATTGTAAAGCCATATCTTTGCATACATTTTTTGCAAGCATTGACTACATTTTTTGTTTGTCTGTTTTCTGCATAAACGTAAAGACCGCATTGTTTACCCATTTTGGAGCATGCGACGTGTAATTGCCCAAAGAGACACAATTGTTTTCTTAATTCAAACCGTACACTTGCAAAGATTGCCCTGCGTTTTATTGATTGTCATAGCGAACGTAAGGCGTATTGGAAATTGAAGTAATTTGAACTCGAATGACATGTTGGTCGGAATTGTGATATTATCGCGGAATTGTGGTGGAAATAGTACGTTTTCGGCTTTATGAGGTCCAATCATAATTGTTGCTTCAATTAGATTGTTCAGCAATTTTTTAACTACTAATCCTGTGCCGTTGCATAATTTTGGCTGATTGATGATTTCCTTTTTTCAAATTCAGAATGTGTGACGGTAATCCAGGAACATCGAGAGCAGTAAGAAAATTCACTACTTCACTTTGGTTCATCGTGGAGTCAGTGGCTTTGTATGTCACTGTTTCACCTGCGGTTCTATTTAGAATGATGTTTATATCGTGTAGGTACGTCGACATTTTAGCCATCCATGCGTGATTTCGATAATTTGTTTCGATGCTTTGAAAATATGTCTACTGAAATCCTTATCTACTAATTCTTCTTTTGAATTTACAATGTTGCAGAAATTAGGTGGGAAGGTGATTAAAAAAATAATAATCAAACATTTAAAAAAACGCGCGCGCATTCGAATGCAACGTTGTGTCAACATTTCAAGTTAATCGACGTGGATCGGCTGAATTTTTATATATAATAAAGATTAGTCAATCGAACACCAAAATTCTAATATTCTTTGGGAATAGTGTTGCCGGATTCATTTTTTTAAAAATCGGATTTAGTCACTAAAAATCATGAAAACAATCATGAAGTCATGAAAACAATCATGAAGTCATGAAAAAGTACACTTAGCAAACGTTAACTTGGCAAATGCAAATACAATGCAGGCTATATTTTGAATGGTTAGTAGTATCGACAAAAAGGGACATTTGACATCCCGCGTAAAGTTCACTCCGGACGAGTCACGGCATCCTTAAATATCGGGACACCCCGCGAAAATGGGGACATCTGGTAACACTATTTGGCAATGAACATTGTACTATTATATCGCTGTTACGAAAGAACATTGATTCAACTACGGAAATCACAATTATACACAGGAGTAAAAAAAATAAATATATTATCAAACATTTTCAAAAATAAAAGTTATTACACAGAGCATTTTCGAAAAACAGATATAGCAGAATGGCTGTCCTTAGTAAATTTTATTCCCTTTTTTACTTTAATTTTTTTCTGTAGCACTTGCGTTTATCTTCTTCCAGAATAGGTATATTATTTTTCCACTTTAAAGTCTATTAACACTGTACGAAAGAATGCTCATCACATTTTGTCGCATCTAAGAAAACATTAACTATTACATTATAGTAATTACCATACTAGGCTATTGTAGTAACTACATTTTATGTTATTTGAACAGAGTTTATCCGAGCTTTCGAGTTCTGTAACTGATGATTGTTCCTTATGTATTCAAATGTTAAGAAATTAATCGCATAATAATCTACATGTTCATATCCAGTTTTTTGAATAAAAATTTGAACCAGAGATTGAAATTGGACCCTGAAAATCAGTTTTTACCAAATCAGACAAATGTGTGCAGACTCGCGCACCGAGCATTTGGTACCATGGGCATAATTAATTAAGCAATTTCATTTTGTAGATAACCAACGACAACTGAAGTTTTTATGGCGAGTTAAAATGAATTTTTCAACAGTTTTTGGTATATTTAAATATCACGCATCTTGTTTTTTTTTCTGGGAAAAGACTCTACTTACTTTTTACAAACTTATTTAGTAATACATGAACATTATGCAAGTTAAATTTAAAATAATCATTTTCAGAAAGTGCTATGATTGACCTGGTTAAAGAAAACACTATTTTTTCAATCCCCATTTTTGATAAACAAATGGATGGTCAGTACGAGGTTCCTTTTATAACATTTCGGAACTAACTCTAAAAAATGGTCGAATCAGACGTGGATGTCAAGTTATAAGTGAATATACAGTCTATGTATTGTACAGTAAGTAAGGATAATATAATAGTGTATAGAAAAAAACGAACATAATTTCTTGTTCGAATCTTGTTTTATAAGCGAGGTTGTATTTTATTATACCTAAGAGTAGATAGATCTAGAAATTAAGAAAACCGGAATAATATTTTATAAAATGAAAGCTTACGTTTCGTGTTCATGAGCTTTTGAATGTCAAACAAAAACGGTACCTTTTCTGAGACAGTTAACTATCGTAACGTGATTATTGCACGAAAAGTATCGTTTAATAAATTTTATTAATTAAGAAGAATAATTAAATTTAGTTTATGTTTTACGGTTTGTTAAGAGGCAACAAGTTGGTATTTAACAAAATGGCGTTAATATGCAACCAACTCGTATGCAGTGACATGACTAAAGCAGTACAAATGGCAAAATGCCGGTTCAGTAACAGTCAGTAAATAAATGAATCGTCACTCGACATAACCAAGTTCTAGTAAATTCTGTTATTATCTTGTAAATTGCATGTAAAAAGTTTACAAAAGGTTTTTTAAGTTTTCGTTTAGTATGTCTTCACGAAGTTTAATCATGAAGCTTTATGCGATTTCAGTATTCTAAAAGTGTAAAGTATACTCTGTCTTCATATGACAAGAAATTTGAATAGTGTATAATGTTATTAAAAGATAGGATACGTAAAATAAAGTTCGAAAAAGCTATTTTAAATGAATTGGATATCTACTAAATAATTCCTTTTATTACAAGATGAACTTAACGATTCCAAATACAAGTATTGTTTTATTAATGGAACAAAGGATCTATTTCAATTTTTCGAACTGACAATTATGGATATTTTGAATTGACGATTTTGGGTTTAAGTTTATAGACTTAATTAGTTTAGGATGTCGCTAAATCTAGAAGTTCAATGTTTATGTTCTCGGCCTTCGACATAGCATGAAATGATCATCAGCACTTGATATAATTACCTATTTCAGCATTTAATCTTATTTTTACTTTAATATCTTAAATGAGTCAGTTTTATAATATTAATTATAGTTTTCAGTTCCTTTAAAAGGGTAATTTTTTACATAATGTCTGCGATAAACGTGTGCAACACTAGTTTTTACCACGATTATATCTCGAACGGTAACTTCGTATTACGTGGCCGGTCAAGGTGGATTATACTTTTTTATCAGTTTTTACGGGCTTTGACGAAACTGCGTGGTTCATTTTCATTACATTTATGATTAAATTTACATACGCTTATTTAAATTAATTAATCGAGCAACCAGAGAGCAGGATGCTTAGAGTAGGCGTCCTTGATGATATAGCAAATAAATATTTGCCCCGTTCTGTACAATAATATGTTAAATTGTTGTAACCAGTTAAACCGCATACGATATTAGATCGTTCATTTTCTATTTGGCAATATTGCGAAATCTTTTAAAAATTCGCACGTACGGAAAATTGAATTTAAAATAGCTTTTGAAAATTTGCATGCACGGAAAATTTTATTTGGTCATATCTTTTAAAATTTATAATTAGGAAAAATTTAATTTGGGACAACATTTTATAATCCGTATGTACTTAATAAACTGAAAAACGATCTATTTAAACTACAAATTATCTTTTGAACTGCCTTTTTTCTCGTGCATCTTTACATGTTTTATTCAGTATTGGCAGCAAAGTTATAAGTAACTTGACAGCTTGGAAATTGCGTACAGTCTAATTCATACTGTAAATTAACCCTAAAACTACCATTACAGAAACCGATTAACGAAGAAGTCTTGTAAATGGGTGAGAAACAATATTTAAAAATGTAATAAATATAATAGTCTTCAATTCTATGGAAAGAATTATTCACTTTAGATAGGGCGATTGAACTTCTACTTAAAAATTTGGAAACGATAATTACATAGCAATTATTTAACATTTTCATTAATGCACCTAAATTAATTAAAATCTTTCCTAATCAAACGTTTGGTTTTTAATCGTAATGAAACTACGTTTTCAATAAAACTTTATTCGAAATAATATTGTATTACATGAAAATGAGGTTGTAAATGAGTTAATAATAAAAGTCACAATCATGAGAAACTATAAATACCTTTAATATAATTTACTCACCGATGGATAAAGCGATCATAGGTTTATCAGGGTTTGGGTCTATCTTCATGTTCTCAACAATCTTTCGTATAGTATTCTCCGAAAACCTCGCCATGTGGGAAGCGCGAATGCACCATTTTTTCTTTTGATCTTTGGTCTTAATATTCCTCAGCGACATTGACACAATGATCCAGGCTTCAGATTCACGACAGCAGAGCGAGATACTTGAAATTGTAATGACGTCTTAATGAATGCACGGTCGCTTTTTATTCGATGTCGCCGTGTTATGATCGGTTTACGTAGATGCGGTGGCCCTCATCATTGGTCGAGCGACGCACACCTCCGATCCGGCGAGAGACAAGTATGTAGATTAACAGGTCCTCTACGCGCCCCGTTCTTTGGGACGATTGTTTATCGGTAACTCGATAAGTTTCTTGTAATACCTGACTCGCGAAGTGATTTACATTTAATATCAATCTTGTCTACTAGTTGTATATTGCGCGCAAAATCTGCTCCTTCAACTTGAACGTCCGCGAATTTCAACGCTGGTCGGACGTTTTGTTAAATATTTACAGCCGAAAAGAAATTTGTGCGTCGATTCAAACCTCGTAGATGAATCGATTATACGAATTATACGAGTGTAACGTGTTTATATTGCATAATACCGTTGCATACAAATATAACATTGTGCAATAATATTAAAAGATGTTGTCAGTTATTACGAGTGGAAACTAAGAAAGGAATCGTTTACGTTGTTTAAATGTTACAACGGACCTTGAATAAAGATTCCTTTCCCGTGTGCATGCAAACTTGTAATAAAGTTGATATTTTATTTACATAAACTTTAAGGTTGATGTTTTAGTTTGAGATTTTGTTTTAACTGGTAGAGTACTATTAACAGATGATTTTGTACCAGTTACTTATTCCATAATGATATTCGGAAATTTTCGTGTTAGAAGAAATTATCCAACAAATACGATTTTTGTCAAACTTTTGTCACTAAAAGACTGTGACTAATATAATCGAAAAAAATTTACAATATTATAATACAAGCGTGCCATCTTCTTTCATAGTATTGTCAATATTCTCGGTTATATTAATGTTATTCGTTTAGTCGCCATCATTTTTTCATCGTTTGAAACGGTTTTTCAACGTTAAATTTTCATTATTATCTTTATCGTTTAACGAATTTTTCAGAAAACCGTCAATCTCATTAGGTTTACTTCTTATCGATTATTTGCCTTCTGTAATGCTATCTTTAATTAAAACTAAGAAGATTCAGATTAGGCGATAGATCATTATATTATTTTCTTTTTCCGTTAGTAAATTTTTCAGCTCTTCCACTGTCGCTATGTTAGTTGCCAGGATAACCGAATATTAGTTAGAGCTAAGCTAATTTTCGATCACAACCGAAAAATGCTTTGTATAGGGAACGACCAATTGTTCTATGAAGCGAGCTATTATTCTGCTACTGAATGGAATCTAGACCACTTTCTACAAAGAATATCCGACATCTAGACCGTCAGCATAGACTCTATATCTTAATTCGAACACTCAATACTTTTGTAGCCTAAAAGATATCTTCGATCTCCATTGATAATTAAAGATTCTGGACACATATTGTGTAAATTCTTAATTACAAACTTCCGCCCATCATCGCTTTGGAGCGCTAAAGAGCAGAGCAATTTTTATTATCTCTGTGGCTACTTCTCGCGCACTTTTACAAGTCAAGGTACGCAGAATCACGAAGTTTATAGAATGGTCCTAATAGTTTAAAATCCTTACGTAATCTATATGTACCGATAAGATCAAACTATCCCCGCTCGGAAAAATATTTTAACAATATCGGCTTTACAACTATCTTCTTGCTCCATTTAGTTTCATTACAGGCTTTACAACTTGTCAAAAATATTTCGATACACGATCGCGGAATTTCATACTTGCTCGTCAATGTATGTTCCATTTTACAATGTCATCGGTGGCCTGTTTTATTACATAATAGGAAATTATATAACATATCATATAAATCTTAAAAAGATACAACACTCGTCGCTTCTACACTTATAACGGAATATAGTGTGATTGGGCCTTCCAAATAGTCAACATATGGCAATTTTCAATACTGATGAAGATGGTACTAACAATAAACAATTTTGAAACAAATTTACGGCTTAATAGTTCTTACACCGAACTTCAAATGAAAAAGTGTAAAGCAGACGTGATTTTAAAGGACAAACATATCCCACTCCACGGGGTGCGCAAAAAAGTCAACACTCTATGTAAAAGTTAGGGAGGTAACCCCAGAATTTTTGGTAATTGTCTATTTTAGGTACTCCAGTTTCTAATAGTTATAAAGTAAATCTTTATTTTTAAAGTAAATCAATATAAAAAAAGCGATTTACAAAGACCGTTTTCTATAACGTTTGCTTCTTGCGGCACGCATACGGTGTTTACAAACAAAATATTGCGTGATAAATAAAATGACTTGTTTGCACCCATCACATTCGGTTTATTATGTTATTATGCAAGTTTCTGTCCTGAATTCCGTAACCCTCTTGAAAGCTTAGCAAAGGATTCATTAGCATTACTATACATCAAGACAGTGACAATTTTATGCTTACATAATAAAAGGATATATTTCATTTTCTATACTATTTCTATAATATTTATGTATCTATATTATGAATATTCGAACTTAATTTTTTTTTACTATGCGAATGATACTCTTTTTACTATGCGAAACCAAATAAAACATGCTTCTTAGAAGAGTATATGTTATAGAGCATATTAAATTGCTACAAATAAAAAAATGGATGTCACTTGATAGAAAGTACCTGTAAGGAAAAAAAATTTAATTAAAATAATTATTTATAGATATTTTCTCAATGCATCGCTACAGTTCTCTTCACAATAATTCATTTTGTGTATCTCCGTAAGCCATGTAACTGTTATAACAATTGGTCAAATATTTTAAGAGACACATTTTTTCGAAGCGATGACTATTTATTTTTTCTTGAAATCTACACATTTTATTACATAAATTTAAAATTTAACATTCGCAATGATGGAGGCTTTCCACGTTCAATGGAATCGAAAATTATATGTACTTCAGTCAGAAATGATCTTCTGTACTTTCCATTAATAAATGGCGATGAATGATTGAAGAAGACATAGACGGAGCGAATTCATTTAAATATCTCAACGAATTATCTGTGGAACAAAATGATAACGTAACAACGGTTAAAAAACTTTTCAGTTGGGGTGGTATTATAGCTACTTCGGGACTTTCCATAGGGTCTCTGTGTATAATAATAATAATAATATAATAGGCTATTTATTCCATATCCTTATTTCACATTGCTACCATATGTTGTTAGTTGGTATTTGTTAGTATTTTACTTACTATTTAATTGTTAGTATAGTTAGTAATCACTTTCTGAGATATGGACCCTTCCTTGGTAAAACGCCTCCTCTGGTAAAATGAACTCTTCCTTGATAAAATTCTTCTCCATTCTCTTCCATGATTCTCTTTCTCTGCCTTGGATCAACTAGTATTTCCCTCTTCTTTCCATTATCTCATCAACCCACCGTCTACTCGGCTTGCCTCTCTTCCTTTTTCCTGTTGATCTCTTTCATCTAGTTGTTTGAATAGTCCATCGGACATCAGTATAGCGTGATATGTGACCGGCCCATTGCCACTTTAGCTTGAGAGCTTGTATGAGACCATCAGTTAGTTTGGTTTCTTGTCTAATTGTTTTATATTATAGGTTTTTCTTACTTTTAGTAAGCTCCTCTCCATAGCTCTTTGTGTCTTTTATTTTGTTTTATTATTGAAAACCCATATTTGTCAACCGTATAATAAACAAGGCAGCAGATAGGTGTCAAACACAATTTTTTTGATGTTAGAGGATACTCTCCTATGAAAATTTCTTTGAGAGACCAATATTTTTCCAGGTTACGTTTGCTCTTCTTTCGATATCCAATTCGTTGCCTGATCTGCCTAACGATAACTGTTTATCTAAATACATGTAGTTGTACACTTATTCAATTTTGTTTCTTCTTAAATTGATGGATAGTTTGCGGCTGCTACAAAGACCAAATATAGAGGTCTGTTATATTCTTTGTACTTTTCAATAGCCTATTCCACTGCATGAATATGATCCGTTGTACTGAAGCCTGAACGAAAGCCGGCTTATTTAATTGATTGTACTCTGTCGATTACATTCATTTTAAAATTATTGATTCAAAAATTTGCATATATTAGCCAATGAGTTGCAAGGCCTGTAGTTCCGATGTCTAAGGATTTCCCCTTTTATGTATTAGAATTATATCCAGTGTACACTATTGCAACGGGATAGTTTCCGTATCAGTTATCATGTTTAACAAGTGTGTAAGGTAGAATAGGTGCCCCTAGTTTTAAGGCTTCGTTTCTTATCCCATCAGGACCTGGGCTCCTATTTGATTTTAGTAGTTTCATGTGCTCATATTCTTCTCTTTCCTCTATTGCTTTAGCTGTTTTAGTATAGGTGGTTTTATCTCTTTCTTCTTCTAATTCGAGAAAGACTTAAGACAGTATGCATATTTTTTTATTTCCTAATGCGTTCTATGTAGAAAATCCAAAAATATCATCATCATCGAATAGAAGACGTCCACTGCTGAAAATAGATTCCCTCAAAGATTAATCCCATGCTACTTGAATTCAACGACTTCCCGCGGCCTTTACCAGGTCATCTGTCCACCTAGCGTGGGACCGTTCCACTCTGCGTCATCCAGTACGTGGTCGCCGTTCGAGAACCTTTCTTCCTCAGCGATTGCTAGTTCTGCGTGCTATATAACCTGTTCATTGCCACTTCAACCTACGACCTATGTCGGTAACCTTATTTCTCCTACGGATTCTCTCATTGTGGATCATATCTCGTAGAGAAACTCCAGACATAGCTCTTTCCAAGGGGCCAAAAATAAATAATGCCATTACCCAACTTGTGTTGAAGTGGGGCGCTTGCATAATTTAGAATGTTCAAAATTATAGTTCTTGATTAGTAATAAATATATGTGAAGTGTTCAATAAATTTCGGTAAACTAGTTATATTTGGAGTGTTAAAAATTCAGTCGAATGCGAGGTCCACACGAGCCTTAAAGATCGACTGATGTATTTAACATCGCTGTTTAGGTTGAATGTAAATTTTCTAAGCAATGCATAAGGTTAATTAAATATATTTAGGTAATGCAAATTTTTTGTAGAATTATAATCAAAATCAAGGTTTTCGGCTAAGTTTCGTACTTATGTGAAAGTCAAAAGTAATAACAATAAGATACATCCTTTTTTATCTTTCCTTCATACATCAGTATACTTTTTTAATAACGGAAACTTTAAAAACTACTGACTTTTAATAGAACAATATGTATTCAATTTGCTTCGAAGGTATGATATTACTTGTTAGGGATGTTCCGAATATTTGTATTCGTGTTCGCACTTGTTTCGCTATATTCTAAAGGAATACGCGAATACTAACCTAAGAATAATATATACACGCCTATATCAGGTAAGAGAGACTTCGACAAATAAAATTCAACGTTTATTTATAAATAACTACATATATAAATCTAAATTGAATAAAAAAGTACAGGTAAATAACCTTTTTAAATTAAACTGTTTTATTTTACAATGATGTACTAAACGCTCGAAATAATAATGGGTCAATAATCTAGGGTTTCAGACTAAAATAAAATTGTGCTAAAAAAAGCCATATGGCTTTAGTATATTATCGACTGTACAGAAAAATAGTATAATTAATGTAGAAGGTTTTTCACTTTTGTTTCTAGAGGGATTTGTCTGCTTAGCCTGATTTGATTACATGTATTCAATGACTGGCGTCATTTCTTCTGAACTACTTTATCAGTTTAAAAATCAGCATGTCGTCAAGTCGCGTGATTTAAGCAGATAATATCCCTATAGCGTCATGGCTGACGAGCTGGAACTTGGAGTTCAATTACAGAGTCTCTGCTTGAGACCCAAAATGCTAATTTAAAAACAGTAGTTCATCAAGTTTCACAGTTTAGGCGAGCAGTACTCTTGCAGAGCCCGGATTTAAATGACGGAGTCTCCGCTTGAGTCCCACAATACTAATTTAAAAACAGCAGATTCTCAAGTTTCGCGGTCTAGGTAGACAGTATACCTGAAGTATCAGCATAAGGACCAAGTTTAAATTATAACAACGTTGTACTGACCTGAGGACTAAATATATATGTAAAGTTTCATGAGAATCTGTTAAGTAAAAGTAGTTAGTGAATCGATTGCAAGATTTGAATCGGAACTGGAAGCTAAATCAAATCGTTTAAAAATACTTTATTAATTACTGCAAAATGGCATCACTCCAAATATTTGTCACAAAAAATAAATCTAAAAATTTGTCAGTGCGTTAAATATTACAAGCCAGTAGACTTCATATAAATTGCCATAATGTTAATTATAATATTATAATAAGATAATGTTAGCCATGCTCAGAAGTTCAAAAGAGGCAAATTTTACTTTACGATCAACTTTTTATCCGCAATTAAAATTTCGTCTTGCAATATTATAGGTAGTGTTATAGATTATGCCATCGTTGCTGAAAAAATATTCACTGGCCAAAAATTGGTCTTCGCTTTCGTGACCGTATTCGCGAATAGTGTTTTTGTACTATTTGAAACACTCCTATTAAATGCAAACAAACCTTTTACAAGAAGTATGTCAATGGGCATGCACAATAATGGATGTTTACTTTAAGATACATTATTTAGCCCAAAATATTTGTGATTAAGAACAAACTATATGTGTATTCGATAGTTTCGAAAGGTTGGCAGGAACAATATAAAGTTTCGAGAAATTTACAGATGTTTTTCCAAAGTTCGATAAGTCAAATAATTATTCGTACTATGAAAAACATTTTTGGAATCAATTCGTTTGATAACAGTGTCATGTTCTTATTGAACAATATATCCTAATTTTTCCTTTAACTATATTTTGAATTGATTTTAGATATTTGTAGTTCTTAAACAATTTTCTAACTGTTGAAATATTAATATCGAGTTAAGCACATTGTAATATTGCACTTTTGCGATCATTGTTATCTATAGTATAGGGTATAGAATCCGTAACTCAGACACTGTACTTACTGTACTGCTCGCTGACACCGAGAAATGTGGTAGCTGTTTGTCAAGAAATTTCTGTAAATTGTATCAAGAATCGCTCACGTGTCTTCCATAAATTCATTATATTTATACAGGTTATGGGCCCAGTAATCCTAGCTCACAAGTAGTTTGACGATTAAAATACATAATTACAAGACTATCAAAACATCTAACCTACAATATGTTCTCGTCAACCTAACAATATCTGGCAAAGAACCAAACGGTAAGGTGACTTCAAATAATTCTTTGACCTTTATTGAAAAATCAATCGACCATGAAGATTATTTTACAAGGAGATTCGCGGTCAAAATGTATCTCAAATAGGAGGAATTGTGGGATTGGGTTTCGAGGGCCGAGGCCATAGATCTAAAGCAAGATTTGAAAGCCAGATCGAAAATAATACTACTAATAGACTCGACATATTATGTACACGTACAGGATGCTTAAACTCCAAAGGAAGTATGGGATAAAATAGTACGGGCCGCGATGATTAAGAGCTAACACGCAGAGTAGATTTGCTTCGAGATTTATTTACAAAAGATCTTTCCGAATGTGGAAATATAGAGGAATATGTTAGTAGAATAACACGCACAACGTATAAACTCCAAAATATCAGATCTAAAGTGAATGACGAGTGGCACGGAATAATGATTTTTCCGGTCTACCAGATTCATACAAATCAAAATTTTGCAAGATGTCAGAACGAGCGAAAGGGACACGAAAGCTTTCGCAACTAATTAATATTTCAAAGTAAAAATATATGTAGATTATTCTCAAAGGGAATTGGTTGTTATAGTTTCAAATATTCTTACAATTTGATCTCATAATAAAGAAGCGCAAAGCAATATGAAACCAGACGAGCGACTCTAGAAAATGAGAAAGCTTAAGTTATTCCGCCGCATATACAGCGTCGATAAACGACAACAATATCTGGTACATAGACTTTAATGCTTCAATTAATATGACCGAATATAAGTACCTACCGTATGAAGAAACGTATAGCCACTGCAACTCTGCAGTGGAAAGAGCGTCACCTATGGAGACAATAAAAGTAGGAAATGGCAAACTTTTGAAGGTAAAAGTTTTCGAGAAGTGAGTCTGACGTCTAGGACAATAAAGGTCAATGTAACATGTTGCTTAGAAATGTGCAATACGTAACAACGAAGTTGTTAAGAAACCTTTCGTCAATGAACCAAATTACCAAAAATGAATAGTTAAGTGAAATTTAATAGTAAAGGCAGTTAATCATAAACATAGAGAATGAAATTATTGCTACTGCAAACATTAAGTTTACGTACGGCAAAAATATGTAACGGCTAAACATGTACGTATAATGATTACGCATACATAAACGATACTGAAACTCCAAACCTGAATAACAATGCGTACATATCATGCGTTGATACTGCAAACCTAATCAAGTACACTAAATGTTCCGGTTAAAAATGTACAATTATTATGTGTGAATATCCGATATTGATACTAGAAACCTGATCCACAGTGTGTACCGAACTTATCCGGATATTTATGTAAAGTAATTACGCATACATATCCGACGTTAATGAAAAAGGTATTTCCTTGTTCAACTGACGTTTAAGTCATATACATTTCCGCTATTTATAAAAAATGCAGAAAACACCAACGGTGTGCAAGAAGACTAACAAATAGACATGCATAACATGTCCTGAAGGTAAACAGACGCAATCTACACTCTAAAATAAAGGATTAGGACCCATAAAATACTTAAAATAGTGCATTCGAGTGTTCCAGGTCTAGTGGAAATCACGTTGCTCGGTGGAGCAAAATATTTATTGACATTTATAGACGATTATTCAAAAAGAGTATCCACCTATTTCCCACACAAAAATCAGATCCAATAGATAAATTTAAGCAGTTTATGAATCAAGTAGAAAACAAGTAGAAAAAGTTTAACAGTAATATCAAACGCCTCCGCTCCAGTAACGGACACGAGTACATGAGCAAATATTTCTCTAAATTCCTAAAAGGCACCTGAATCGTACACCAAGAAGTATATGTCCAAACAGAATGGAGCATGAATAGAACACTGATCGAAAAGGCAAAATGCCTGCCGCTCAATGCCAACCTACTAAAATAACATAGGGCAGTAACAGTATACGCAACTGCTAATCTCACCAACAGATTCCAACACAGGTATTAACATACAAAACTCCAACGGAATGTAAACATTTTTGGCTGAGAAAGAAAAAGTAAGGAAATAGGATACTCGAGCAAGAAGAGCAATTTTCATTGGATATTACGGAAACAAAAAAGGACACATATTCATAATATCCAATCCCAAAACGGTAATAAACAGCGGAGATGCGGTTTTTTTAGAATACACACAAGGAAATTGTGTAGCCCAGCAAATTTTACAGAGGCCAAGTGTGAGCCTACTCTCCATCCTTCACCGTGCTCCGATTATAATACGCCAGTCTAAAGACAGCGTTATACACTGCTATGAATCTAATATGAATGGAACATTTGAAAATGAGTATTCATCAAATCAATGTACACACTTGCTAAATATAAGCATCGAGACCCCGACACCATCATATATTAACATTAAGACCAAGGAATAAATAAATGCGTTCCAAAATAATAGAAAAATGTGGTTACCTGTGCTACAACAAAGTTTTATCTCACTTCATGCCTTTAAACAACCAAGAATAAATAAATTTAGCTGACTCCGAAGGAATAACATTGGTAAAGAGTGACTTAAGTGATTAAAGTCAAAAGAGTGGGTGCCTAAATATTGAGAATCAAAGTGCAACAGGTCAATAAAATGGTGATTTTCAAACGATTTCATTTGGTTAACATTGTAAACCTATCGACAATAAATTTAAATTATTAAAGGATAATATCATGAAAATATCACCGACTAAAACTATGCACGTACAAAAAGTCTGAATGCTGAAATGTGCACGATAGCCTTGTCCATAGCTAAATTTGAATGCGTAAGAATTAAAATTGTGATGTCCGAGTCCAATACGATTATACAACTCTGTAATTATTTACTTTATAATTAGCAATAGTTGTATTCTTTTTGTAATTACTTAAATTTATAATCCACTTGTACTATAAATTGTTCAAATTTATATTCATGTATCTGTCTATGTACTGTTGAATTTTAACTTTATGATCTATCTACACACTCTTGATAACTGTTTCACTTTACGTAATATAGTTCAGTGCACTGTTAACTATTCAACTTCGTGTTCATATATTTGTCCAGTACTAGAATAATCCTAGATTTGGGTTCGTGTTTAGCTACTTTATAATGTCTAAGACAATCGCGCCCTTCAGGAAGATTCTAATTAGGGGGAGTGTTGAAATATTACCTTCAGGCTAAGCATACAGCAATGTCTCTGCGATCATTATTATCTGTGGCAGATGGTATAAAACACGAGACAAAGTCACTGTACTTCGTTCTATCTACTAGGTGGCCTCAAAATTCTCAGTGCTAATTTGTCCGGGATCCTCGTAATAAAGTATATATTGAATCACCCACGTGTTTTTAAAAAGGAATTATATATAATATATTGATTCAAAAGTTATGTAGACAGCGAAATCAGAATATAAAGATACCGTTTTTTATCTTTTGTTGAATCAGTGTGAATAAGGTAATTTTTTTAGCAAACATGAGACAAAGCTAATACGCAGTTTAGCCTTTAATTTTAATTATTATAGAAAGGCTGATGTTTTCAGTCGATTGCCTTGACAAAGACAGAAGCCTCTTCGAATTTTAAGGATGAGATTAACAGGGTATAGATATAAAACTAAGTGATTTTAAAGAAAATTATAATTATTTTAATAATTCAGGAAATGTTATATTTTTCCATAGGTTTTCGTACCCCGTATTCACAAATGCTTTTAATTTTGTGTATCAAATAATATTTATAAACTATGGACGTTTGCTTTTTTATTTCGGTCCATAATTAATTAATATTAAACAAGATTAAAAATATATATTCTTTAAAGTCATTACGCCATGACAAAATTAACTAAGCCAATTATTTTTCAACCTTATCTAACCAAAAATTGTTTTGATGAAATAAATTTATTATAAAATTTAACTTTACTATTGATAATTTTAACCGAATTCGAAATAGCGATAATTATAAAGCTGAAATAGATAATTTAATATGTCAAAAATAATTTGATTACCTCAGAGTCATAATCTAGAGTAACAGATTACATCAGAAAACGTACACGTCAGAAAACAGATAAGACAGAAATAAACTTTCAGCGTTAAGTCTTTATTCATTCTCATTACTGTTATTTCTTAGAAGGTCGATGGCGCATATAATTGACTACAATATGTACGCTGTTCATATTTTCAATAATTTCCTTTCAAATCATTGTACAGAAATTGTTAAGTTGATGACTCCAGTCACCTGTAGGCACTTGTGCATTGACAGACGTACATAGATCATCAAACAAATAACGTGACTTCATTAGACACACATCTGTGTGGCCACTAAGTTACAAGCTTTCATATGTCCAATATATGTTTCACATGTTACATGGTTACGACTTTTACTAGTGGTAACCGTGTAACTAAACACTTTCTTATTTAACATGGAAAAAAGTATTTTTATTACTCTGGCCGTAGTATTAGATACCTAGAAAGTTTCTATAAGACTTTGAACATCGTTTGACGATGAAACCCCAAAAAGTAATGAGTACTTTTTATAACTATTTTATCCAATTAAAGCCTTGTTAAATATATATTATCGGTGATATTTGCGAAAAATATCTTGAAACGATAGTGATTGAAGAGTACACCAATTCAGTACAGTTTGTTGGAAATAGACGAAAGAACTACTTAAGTAAGTAGACACAGTTTTGTATAAAATTTAAGTGAAACCCAAAAACATAAGTTGGTTAATGTCACCAGTAGGCTAATATCACTAAACAATATTAAAGTTCAACGTAGAAGACACAAATATATATATATATATATATATATATATATATATATACATGTGTATATATATATATATATATATACATATATATATATATATATATATATATATATATATATATATATATACACATGTATATATATTTTTTTTTTGCGGTGATAAAAATTTATATCCATATTTCAACACAGTAGTAGTTAAATTTTGGCGTAGATATTCACATTGCCTTTCTAACTTACTTTACTCAGGTCAGGCCATACATTTTATGAGGTTCTTGGACCGTCGTTACGTCTGCTTCATTAACATAAGATATGTGATTAGACGAATAAATAAAGAAAATCGTGGTTCCTAATTTATTAATGCTCTATTCATGCTGATGGGCTCTGAGAATATTATAGATATTCTAGGATTTTGTCTAAAAAAAGAATGCACCCAACTTTTCCAGCCATTTCTTCGCCTGAAAACAATACAATTTCGTGTTAAAATTATTTTCATAATTTTTGCTAAGTTATTCGACACAACTTACTTGCATAATTTATGTTCATCTTCTTTTAAAATAGTGGCTTTCCCGCCCAGACAGATCATAGTTTTACCATTAGATATGTTCAAACATAATCTGTCTTTGATTATAGACATGGGGATATAAAAATTTCTAGCAACTACGTTTATTTTACTTTCCGTGCTTACGGCCTGTGACCTTTCTTTCGATCCCATGACTTTTTTTTCAACTGAGGTTCAGTCATGTGAAAAGTTAATATTACATTACCTTAACATTTATGTACATTATGATAATACCGCACGCTGAGCACAAAATAATCAAACTCGGCTGTTTTATTTTCAACTTCAAAAAATATAAAAGCTTAAACTTAAATACATGGGCATTCCAATTGCACTCGATTCTTAGACTTTTCACTTTTCAAATTTATACCAAAAGTGACAGCGCTAATCTTTTTAATTCTTTGAATATCTTTTTCAATTCATTTCTTTATTATTCCTTTGCTCTAACATTATATGTGAAATAAATTTTTATCGATTAAACGTGATACCAAAAATGTTTTACTGAATGCGATATTTAATAGAAGCTGATTATAATTTGTAAAATTAAAATATATAAATATAGTATTGACCGAAAATATTCATACCAAAAAAAAAAGTTCAATTATTGCTTTTCAACTAAAAATATTGACAAGTATCTAATTTCTTACAACAAAATTGTTTATTTAAACCGAAATTTTAATCAAAATATTGAAAACAGCGAAAAAAATTATTTAATTGTGGTAATTAACTTATGTATTGAGTTATTACTTCGTTAAAATGATAGGAATTTTCTGGTACCAAACACTGTTAAATTATTACATAGGCCACCTTCGTTTCAAATTTTGCGTAAGCTAAGACGAATTGTTTATATGTGCGTAAATATGCGTTAGTTGAAATTTAGTGGTGTGCAATAATATTGATGAGATGTCAATAACTTTTATATAATTTAAAGGGTCCTATTTTTAAAACTTTCAATCGGTCTATATAACGAAATCAAAAGAATTATCACACGGAATAAGAAATATTTAAAAAGTTCAATCAGATAATATACAGAGATCATACTAATTAATTTCTTTGAATATCTCATTGACATTGAGAAGAGTTTCTTAAATAAAATATTTTGAAAAAAAATTAAGTTATTTTATAGGGTTGATTAAACTCATAATTTAATATAAGAAATTATTTTATAAGAATAATTTTCAAAGTAAATTTTAAAATATTTTGAAACAAAAAAATTATAAAATTAAAGATAATTAGTATTGTAAAAGAAATTTGTAATGATTTACAGAGTAATTTTATTTAAAGAAAATTTAATTTATTGTATATTAATTATCAGAATTTAGTAAATAAATATGTTAAATATAAATATTCTCAGAATTTAAGAGGGTTAATTAATTAATTCAGTTAATGTAGCAATTATTGAAAATTATTTATTAGAAATTGAATTTTTATCACTATTTGAAAATATTTACTGTTTGAAATATTTTTATAATTATTACATTGCGAATTATTTTACAATTTAAAATAAGTTATATATTTATAACCTTTAAATAAAAGTTTGAAATAAATGGTTTAATTGAAAAAAAAGTTATTAATATTAGTTGTATTAAATTTAATTTAAATCAAGTATTTATTTAATACCGTATTTTAAAAGTCATCCCATAAAATTTTCGGATTGATGAAACTTGCAAAATATCTATAAGCGCAAATATTTAAAAATAACATAACTACTGCTCCGTGATATCTCGTATATTGAATATATTTGGCGTTAATTTTGTAGAAATTCATTATTCACAATTAAATGAAACTATGTGATGTAGTATTATTTCTACTTTCTTTAAGTTCTTTACCGCGACCTAGGTTTCGTTGTATTACAACATCTTCAGGTGGGATTAGCAAAGATTATCTTTGCTAATAGCCCACCTGAAGATGTTGACTATAATACGTAATCACAATATGCTGACAGAGAGTATGCATGTATATCTCATTTGAGACTGGGAAACTATTGTAAGAACAACTTCTTCAATATTTACAAGGTTCCCTAATTATATAAATTTGAAATAAGACATTGTTAAAAAAACTAATTACATTTTCGCCATTGGTTATGTACAATATAGGAACATACAGTTCCTATATTTGGATTTAAGTATATTTTGGTAAGATTTTTCATAATATCAACAGCATCACGAAGTACGCTAATAACTTAAAAGTACACTTTCTGAATCACAAGAAATAATTCATGTATAAAATATTTTGTCTTTTGAAGTACTATTGCTATAAATTAGCGTAAATATATTCTTCATGGTCATTCATTGCCCTTTAATCTATTAAATAATCTAGCGGTTCATTATATCTAATTATTATACGTCTTCACCGTGATGTGTTGGACTGATCACAAGACATACGGCATTTGATGGCGCAGTGCACCGCAATAAATAAATATATCTTAGCTCCAGATCTATTTCGTTAGGCGGTCATGGATGCTGCCTACGTTCTGTAAGCTTTTAGAAACTACCAATTGTGAATTGTATAATTAATTGACAATTGACATTCAAAACACACAATCATTACATACATTTAAAAATCGTTTTGAAAAGTTTTTCCTTATTCTTTTGTTTATATCGTTGTTCGCAGCACAACTTAAAACATAATAATTTTTCATAAACAAAGCAAAAGTAAAAATTACGTCAGTACAAAGTTACTTCGTCTGATCACGAAGTATCCCTTTAATTGAAATTGTTTTTATATTACAATGTGCATGAAATAAGAGAAAATAATCGTTACTGACCGATGGTAAGAGATTCCATCTTTTTTTGAACCCTTTTTTATATAGTTTTTGCTACTTTTTACTACACTACGCGTTCAAGCCGGTACACAACTGTAGCAATTTGCCTCCGTTGCGGCGGCGAAGTTTGAATGTAGCTAGCGCCATATCTAGTAGTTTAAATCTATGATTATACATCACTGCGCTCTCTTTCACCTTTGTTCATCTATCTAATATAACAAGTCAATGATTAATAAAGAAAATTGAGAAATTACACGAGGCTCAACGCAGGCTCGTGCGTTATATTTTAAGTATTATCATTGTGTCCCTTTTCTAAAGTTTATCTAAAATTGGCTATCTATATTACATCTGTGACTTAAGGCCAAACGTAAAGATGGCGAAGTGATGAGATGATAGCTGCAGTTGCGGCGAGAATAAAATTCGTTGTCGATTCGTCGATCGATAATAGTTTTCTTACACTAATTTGTACTGGTCAATATGATTATATCTAATTACGTCTTCCATTTACGTCTGTTATTAAAAATTAAGAATATGTAATATAAAACACCACTTGAGAACTTGACTACGGTAGAACAAATAGAGATAATATGAATATCATTCAAATTTAATCTTAACAGACAATTAAAAAAAATGGTAGCGCAGTCTCTAGCCAATAGATGGTTTTATGTAAAGCTGTAGAAATATTTATCCGATTTATTTCTTTAATTCCTTTTTTCTCATTTTCTTTTTCCTATTATTTCTTTAATTTAGTAAGAGAACTTGTCTAAAGCTTTTTAACCTTAATGTTTTTGGTAGAATTTCAACAATTTTTTTTAGACAGTTACTAAAATAATTACAATTGTGGATATGCATTCTATAGAATAATTCTACAGTTTACTTTTTTTAGATATACAAGGTTCTTTTTTTCCGCTTGGGGTTTTTTATTCAATTAAAAATTATACCAGCTGTCAAAAACGACGAAATTTTTAAACATAAAGACCACTTCCTATTAACAACTTTTCTGCCCTTATCCTTTATGACACATTTTTTGTTTGTAAATTTGGTTTATAAAGCGATCTAAATTTATTGTATCTTGTAACAGCACTTTCTTCAGCTTCGATCTGGCTGTGTTCAAAGTTTATTAGGTGTATTCCACACAAATTTTTCACTCTCGTAATAGCAACATAAGCTTGGCCACAGGAATATAATGCAGGGCCCGTTGTAAAAAATATTTATAAGTAAATTACTTCTCATGTACTGAAACCACTTGAAACAAGCCATAAATATTCCGTTATAGGAATAAGTTTCAATTCTTGTACAAAGCTCTTCTGCCCTTAGACCACATGAAGATCCCTAAATTGAATGTTTTAACGTAGCAGCGCGATATTCATCTGGATAACTGTATACCTACGTTCACATCCTCATTGCAAGTCCAGCTACTGTAAACGGTCCTATTTTGTACAACGTACTCGACGAGGTTTGCCCTTTCCTGTTTAGTGTTCAAAATATATATGCAATCGTGCAATACATAAGCTATTATATAAAACTGCCATCAGATGGTATAGAAATGACCTATGTAGTGAGGCTGCGCACTTCACAGAGTGGTGACAATTTCCATTCTAGTGCAAAATAAATCCAATCAAGAAAGAACATAAAGTTATAAACTCAAAATTCTGATACCGAATTTCTAGTACCAACAAAATACAAAAGCGCAAAGAAGATTATTAAAAAACCGAAATTAAATAAATATGAACATTTTAATTAATTCCACCAGAAATAGTAAACTGTTTGAATTCAAGTGTCGAAAGGTCGTAAGCGCGTGTTCGCGGCAGATATATATGATAAAACTTTAGTTCGTTTTAGGATATTTCGTATTTTTATCCAAAGTATTAGCCTATTTGACAATGTTTTATATTCATTGTAAATGTAATTGAGTTAGATGAAATGTTACATTACTTTATATATATATATATATATATATATATATATATATATATATATATATATAAATATATACATATATATATATGTATATATATATAATGTTGAGATTTTATATAATACATTTTACAACATTTTCATCTGCTGTGTCTTTATTAAAGGAGTTTCTGTACAACAACATTAAAAGAAGATTTGTGTATAACAAGTTATAATTATCTTACTTCTTTTAACTCTGAGCTTTTCTGCGACTTTCCTACCGCATCCCTTTACCATAAAAGTTACAAAACACTTGGTTTAAGGTGTGATCGTGAAAGTTTTGGCGGACGCAGATTAAACTTGAAATAAGAGCCTTATATGGCGTATACATTCGTAATATTAAGTCTGACTCAAAAATGCTTTAAACGTATATGAGTTGTAAGTAAAGTTTCCTGTGACTATGATGCACGGCAGAATTATTATAGAGATGACTGAGGTGACATCACCCATGTCACCTCAGACGTCTTTGCAAAATATTTTAAATCTTTTAATAATCAGACTATTTTGGAGTTAAGCCCGCATTGAAATAGCTTCAACCAAAATAGAATCCACGTCCTGTGACTCTACTCTCGAAAGCAATTAAAGCCTGCTCCAACATCTTCATCAATTCAATTTTATTTTAATAATTTTTCCGTAGTACCAACTTTAAAATACCAACTTTATTCATCCGTTCAGAATATTTCCCAGATGATTCTGTAACGCTTTATTCTTCTGATTGTTACACGAGAGAATGAAGTCATAGTTTACTTACCCTATATAGAATGGGCAGATATATCTTGCATTAATTTGTTTTTCGCGCACTTGCAATGATTAACATGCCATTCATAACATGCAATTATTAACATGCCATGGAATAAATACTATCTTAATAATAAATATCTGGAATAAATACTATCTTAATTATGTCGTTTATTTTAGGGAATTTTGTCATCGGATTTTAAATCTGGAGAGGATGTTAAGAAATTTCGAGAATACTGAGTATCACACTTGGTGTCTTAAGGAAGATAATGAATAAAAATGAGAAAAATAACCTTCGTTATTTAGTTGTTGCTGAGCAGAAAAATTACAATGTTGCAAACTTGTTAAAAAAATAAAGAATTAATCCATTTTATCGCTACTAAATGCTCTTTTTACTTTTAGAAATCGGGCTAATCGCGAAGGCAATCATTTGTAGCACTTATTCTGCACAATATTAAAGATTTAATTGTAAACATATGTCATGCTAGTTGAGTACTACGTTCTTAGTTTGGATTAGAGTGTTGAATTCAACATGACGTAGTTGAGTTAGTTATAATAAATTGAAGTGCATAATGTTCTGTGCCTTTCCTTTTTTCGGCGTTTTAAACAGTTGCAGATCAAAAATCTATGTGTCCCCTTTATTTCCTCTTTCTAAGGAAAAAACTTAAGATAAAATGATTTATTAATGGACGCTTCTCTTTAGGTACGTTGAAATAAAAAAAATAAACTAAAAAATTGGCTGGAAAAATGAGGTAAAATACACAAAAATGTAGACGAATTGAAAATATCTTTCTTTTTTGAAGTAAATTAAAAATACAGCAGTGTGAATGTTTACTCTTTGTATTTTGATTATATACGCAGTGCATTTTGCGCAGTGGAGATAAATACGATAATATAAATTAGGAGAGTTTTTATGCAATTTTGAAGTAAATTTTTCCGATAAATCGGGGTCACCTTTGCTCAAGCCCCAATTTTTCTGATTCACACAAATATGAACTATATTATAAATTATTATTAACAACGATAAAATCACATACCAATTGCTACTAGCCTCCTAGCTATTGCAAAATGTGGACCATTATAATGGATTAAATGTTAATGGAGCTAACGTCGGTTACGTTTGCGTTTGCGATTGAATAAGGTTTACTACTGTCACACTTGCGTATGTTAGTTATATCTGTTTATGTCATTTCTCTCTCCTAGTAGTACGTCTATTTAAATAAGAAATATCTTAAAAAATCGAGATTAAATATTATTTGCATTAATTTAAACGCTTTTTCTAACCTAGGAGATTGTAATTAATTTCAATAAAACAATGCAGTGACAACAGAAGTGTTAAATTACGTAAACATATATACGACAGATGTATTATATTATAAAGACATATCATTAGCGCTCTAAAACTGGTCCTTAAAAAGATGAGTAATTTACATACACTTGCTATCGTAGACTCTGCCTCTTTCTACTTCGGGCTGGGTTTGTGTTCATTTATTATACTATATATTACCTTTGTGTACTACGAGTCGTAAAATTGTATGAAATAACAACTATGTTAAAAAAGACAATTATTTGTCTTTTGAAGATTATTTTTCGAGCGTAATAACACATCTAATGTAACATCATTGGTTATAATGTAACATCATTGGCTGTAAATCTCATTATAACTCAAATATTTAGTTAATAATGAGATTTACAGTAATAATTGTATATGTTAAGTAAAGTTTAACATTTTGGCTACCACGTACATCGAAATCAGTTCTATTTCTGTTCCTTAACAACCTATAAAACTACTTTTTTTGGAGGGCTGCCATCAGTACGATTTAGCCGACCAGTTGTTTTAATCGTACCACTAGTATTTAAATCGTACCATAGGTGTTTAAATCGTACCGTTGGATAAAATCACAAAAAAAAATCTTGAAGAAAGTATTTATTTAAGATATTTTAATGAACATTTTACAATTAATAAGAAAAACATGATTAATAAAATACCAAATCAACAAAACAAAACCATGTTTACATGTAATCAAGGGTAAATGGTTATAAATATATTTATTTTTAATAATAAACTTAGAAAACAGGAATAATATATTTAACTAACAGTTATATTATATACTAAATGACAAGCAATAGGTATATCTTAATGATTTGAGTTTGAGATCAATCAAATAAGTAGATAGGTACTTATAGGATTACCTATACCTACGTTTACATTAACCAAATAAAAATTAAGTGAAATATTTGTAATGACTGTCTCAAATAATTTATACAGTAACTTTATTGAAGACAACCATCACAAATATCTGGATTAGAGGTACATGTCTCATGAACCCACCTATGGCAGCGAACACATTGGATCGATTCTACCTTTGGACCCTTTTTATCGTAATAAGAACGATTGCACTTTGCACATATATTTTCGAGATCAGAATTAGTATCGGCATCGTCATCTGATTTCAGAATAATTTTATCATCGCTGTCGTCGCTGGTGGTTGTGGAAGATGATCGCTTCCTTTTACAACTTTTGTTTCGTCCTTTGGTCTTCTTTAATAACTTATTTTCTTTGTCTACTCTTTGGTCTTTCTTAGGTTTACAAATCTTTTGATTTTTGACATTTATTTTCTTTTTTTTTGATGTCTTTTCTTCCAGTTGATTTTTATGTGGACTTGATGTGATTTCGGCAGCTTTTTGAATAGTGGTCTTTCTCTTTAATGTATTTTTAGGTAGTGGCGACAATATTTTTATTGTTTTTGTTATAGATGTAGTGTCCAATTCTGTATTTGTTTTCGATGTAGATGGTTGTACATGTATTTCAGCTGCTGTAGAAATGGAAGGTTTATTTTCGTCATTCATCTATTTTCTCTAAATTTTGCAACCCTGATACGCTTTCATTGCTAGAATTCAACGTATTAGCATTTAGTAAATTATCAGCTGCCTCAAACATATGCTCAGGAAAAGTGTGTCTATTAATTGGCCAAACTCCGCTTGTCTTGAACCCATTCACAATGTTGCCAATTACTGCTGCCCTTTCATAAGCTTCACCAAACAATTTAGCCACTTGATATTGCGTTACTTGTCGCCCAGGATTTGTCCTTAACCATTTTTCTGTACTTTGGATATAATAAGTACTTAGCGGTTTGAAAAAGAGAACGTCGAGAGGTTGGAGTCGATTTGTAGTATGGCCTGGAAGTTGTAACATAATTATTCCGTGAGCTTTCGCCAAATACAAAGTTTCAATATTTTTCGAATGCGTTGTATGGCCATCGAGAAGCAGAAGAACTTTGTTCTCCAGTGAGGGCTTTACAGTTTTTATAAAGTGCTTCAACCACTCGACGAAAAGAGTTATATTGATGTAACCACTTTCGGACACAGTAACGATACTGCCTCATTCTTTTAAATATAAGCATTGGTGGAACAAACTAGCCTGATACGCTAGCGCTGCATACAGCAGTGGTATTCACACCTCGTTCTCCACTAGTGGTCGCACCGATTTACTTTCTTCCCTTTAACCCAACAATTTTTTGAGCTTTTTTTTGAACTGTGGAAAACCCACTTTCATCCACATTGAATATGTTAGTGGGTGCTATGTTATTTTCATCAACAATCTTTTCTAACAAAACAAAAAAAATTTAAACGTTTTCTTTGTTAAATCCTTTTTTTCTATTTAATGATGTGTTCCCTGGTTGTCTAACACGTAAGCTCTGGGTGTCTTTTCATAAATTTGTAGAACCATCCCTTACCAGCTGTGCGTTTCTCTTTGTTAAAGTTGTTCGGAAATTTGTGGATTTCCGCAATTTCGAATGCAAGATGACGAATGTTATTTATCGTTAGACCAAACATTTGTCTTTCTAGTTCTAGAATGTGTTGAGCTAACTTATTTTCAATATCAAGATCAAAAACGGCAGGTCTACCTTTTCGAATCGTATCGTCAACCGCAATCTTATTTCTTTTCTTAACGTGTCGCAAAATTGTGGGTTTTGGAATAGAATAAGTTTTTGAAATTTTGTTTAACTCCATTTCTCTTTTTTCGTATGCCACAAAAGCCCTTTCTAAATCTTTTTGACTCCACTGATAGTATTTCCTTTTGGCATTAGGATCCGTCATCTGAAACAATAAAAAAACTTTTCGTTTTCAACGACTCATGTACAATTTTAGACAAGGCGACTAAGTTGGCTTCGGTAAATCACAGTACGATTTACCGGACTGCAAATGGTACGATTAATGAACACAATAATTTAAGAAAAAAAAAATATCCTTACGAATCACCCCGATAATTTACATCAAATATCACAAAAAATATTTTTTCGCTCACACACGCACTTTCCTACAGACGCCATTTGCAACTGGCTGATTGGTAGTTGGCGGCACTGGAGCTCAGTTTAGTGTTACCAGCATTGAAGTAATTACTTATTTTTTGGGAAATTTTGAAGTGGTACGATTTAAACGGCGGTACGATATAGCCGACTCTCCCCTATACATATATATATATATATATATATATATATATATATATATATATTCAACGGCGAACGAGTTGATAGATTCTTATAATCCCACGAAAGATTTATAAGTAGATTAAGTTATGATACTGTGGTGCAGGCGTCTAGATTTCGTCATTTCTTGAAAAATATATATTATAAATACACAATTTTTAATGGTATATCATTATTGAATAATATAAAATTCTAATATAAAAACATAATTCTGGGATAGGAAGGTGTAAGAGTAGGCAGTTAGGCTATGAAGTGTAATAAACGAAAAAAAACTATTAGGCTTTTTTAATCAAGACAAGTTTTATTACAAATAGTATTTTCCTTGAATCATTATATTAGTGAAATAAATCAGCAGGAAAAACGAAGAAACTTTGTAGTAAAATTTGTAGTAAAATAACCATGTAACAAATTTTAACAAAACACCATTTTTTACTTTTAGCACAATCGATTTTTTTATACTGTTCAACAGTTGTCTAAAAAAAGTCGACAGTTCTCAAATAACAATGGGAAATGTGGTTATCTAGACTAAAAACAAATGGATTGCTAGATGATGTCCTGACATGATCTTTATAGCGTAAAAGCCAAACAGAAACAAGACCGCTATTGCGGCACCTTCAATATTAAACTATTCCCATTTATGATGTGGTGTGACGTCTAACAGTTCCTTTTAGTACGCCATACTTAAGGGGGCTTTTAGGGATTATAAGGATCGCTCTTTTGTCCATTGTGTAAATGACATGGGAAGAAAAGATTAACGTGTCCATCGTCATTTTAATTCAAATTACCAAACTCAACTTGGAGCGAAAACCGATCTCACGATTACTCGATCGATGCTAGTTGGAGTCAGTCGCCTAAATATACTGTCAACTTTTTCTAAATCCACGTACTCATGTTTAACGCTATTTTTTGTCTCTTAAATCAGCGAGGTAAATTATTTTTTTCAGCAATTGAGCTAGATCTCTATGCTCTTTCAAAGTGACAACATAAAATATACCATCTATTATTTCCGTATAATTTCATAATTCCTCTATTTCAAGTTTAAAATTAGTATCGTATTCACCTGGGCTTGTAGTTGCTGTGAGTATTTTTTTAAAAAGATTACGCAGAATAGCTTTATTCAATTAATCAATTGATTAAGCTATAGCTCTAGCAGGTTCTTTATACCGTATTTAAATTCTAGTCTGTTTCAGCTCGTTAACGGTACACAATTGTCATTCACTAGTTCGTTACCTCCAAGACATCCTGGAAGTAATAAAATAACAGAAGTTTTACAAAATCATAGAAAAGGTTACCATTATTTAAGAGTTATACTCTAAGAGAACGCACGTGCTCTTGTACGTCACTGGCATGAACTATCTTACATAAACTTACGTTTTATTTACCATTTTGTCTAACACTGCCACCTGTTGTTTAATCCCAATGTTATATCTTCGGAGATTGATAACAGAGTCGCGAACAACAAAACGAACTTGAAAATTTAATTATAACACGTTTACATACCCGCCGAGATAGGCCAAGCACGATTGTGTGACGAGCATGTTCATTCTCGGCCAGTTACGGGCTAGTCTCGGACTTTCGCCAAATATCGGTTTTTGTCTAGAGGTGGTCGTGACAAAGCGGAAGTAGTTATTGTTGCAATAGTATATAAACAGTGTAGTGTTTATGAATAAATATCTACGATAGTCTACGAACAGGGTAAAGAAAAACTACACTAATTTAGTATTATTATTCGATAGAAATAGCAGGATAAATGAGAAAATTGTAAAATCATTACTGTCAAAAAACAACATGCAAAATAAAACAAATCCGTATGAAAGTATTGGTATATATATATATATATATATATATATATATATATATATATATATATATATATATATATATATATAGTATTAGCCAAAGGATTACTAAAGTTTAGTTTGATACTCAAAAATATAAGACCAAACAGACTAAAAAACGTAAAAGAAGTTGAAATCTAATCAAAGGGAAGAATCAGCAAGAATATAAAATAAAGCAAAGACTGAGGCGTCGTATTGCAAAGGTTACTAGACAGAACACATAGATTGCCAAGCTTTGGAATTATGAAGAATCCCCGAGACGGCGGAGATTTCATGTGTCTTAACTGCGAGTAAGAATTCAGGAGGGAAATAATTCATTGATTTTTGTAATGAAACATAAGTGTCGATTTTCCCTTGGTATGTTTTAGTTATTTTTTATGGATTGATTACTGTCTTAGGTAAAAGAGCCTTTTTAGTTTCTTTGTTAATAACGTTTGTTTAAGTCATTTTCTCATAATCCGAATAAGACCCACGGCAAATTGTGATTAAAAATGACTGACTCATTCTAATTAGTTTCTTTAGTGTATTTATTGTAACAGGGAAAATAAGTTTCATTTTTATTTTATGACTTTTTTTATTGTATTTTTTCGTTTCAATAGATCTAAGGAGGTTCATAACCCAATTTGACTAAATTATTGATCTAATTATAGAAATTATTATTGAGCTAATTATTAGAATTTAGATTTAAACTAAAAGTTCTAAATGCTTATTGGGCGGGTAATAATTTCAAAATTTTATTTGACTTAAAACACATGGTTATCTGATAGGTCTTAGGAAAACCCAAGAAAATATGGTTTTTACTAAATATACACGTAACTCTTCGTGATTTGTTTGTAAAACTGTTTACACGGTGATAATTTTAATTGAAAAATCCTTTTCGAAACTACTTACATAAACTTCGTACGATACACACTAATTGCTTGAAACAGACAGCGCTACTCGCCATATTACGTAGCCACGCCTACTATTGTATTTTTTCTGGTATATATCTGCCTCTCAAGTATAGCATTACTAGCTTTTGCCCACGGTTTTGCCCGCGTGGACGTCGGAAAACGGCATTGTTCCCTGTAATTATCTCTCGGGAATGTACCTTGCGGATAAAATGTAGGTATTCTCCGTATTGATTCAGGTGAGGTCTACATGTCGTCGACCTAATTATTAAAACTTTCCGGAATAAAAAGCATCCTATTTTCAGCTCTGGGACGTCTGCCCTCGCGCGTCTACGCGCGGTCGGATCGTGCACTCGGCGATGGCGCGTGACGTTGCCTCACCCGCGCGGCTGACTCGTCGTAGTATATCACCGCGGTGATGAATTTTCGTTCAAAAGGTATGAAAGTATCGTTCGGTAAAGAAATTTAGTTCAAACATGCCAGTACACCGGCGTGTTTGAATTACATTTCATCACCGAACCACGAATTTGGTAGTATATCAGAAGGCGTTTTAATAGCGCTCTGCTCAAGTCATTCATATCGTAATAACTTTTAAGCTATTTGCCCATATTATTTAGTGTAAAAGACAAACTTTATCTGCTTAAAATATCAAAAGCGATAAACGTATCTATTTTGATAAGAATTAATTTAATACGGTAAAATGTCCATTGTAAAAAAGAATTTAAATTAATAGTATTTATCTCTGACCATTTTGGTCATAATGGCTTCCACATAAAAGTTACATACATGCTGTTGCGGACTTTTAATTAGAACTATTTAAGATTTACATTATCTTCGTGTAACTTTAACGATTTAGGCAGCGCACGCTGAGATGATTCTCAGAGGACACGTAGTTTTTCGACTTATTCGATTGTTTTCGGTTTATAATAGCCAAATCACACAATATCTTTATAAAGTGGTTTATGATATAGCTTATATGTTATTCTGATGTATAAACTATATTACTGTAAAGTTTCCTCAAAATCCGTTCAGTAGTTTTGGCGTGAAAGAGCAACAAAGATCCAAACGTACATCCTCACTAACTTTCGCGTTTATATTAGTAGAAAGATGATAATTACCAATTAGAATTCTGAATATATTTTTATAGAAATGAAAAGAAAAACGTGTTGATTTATTTTTGGTTTGCGTTCATTATTTTTATTTCCGTAATATTGATTGTTACCATAAGTGTATACCAAATGGGATACATACATTTTACATTTTGAAAAATGTTAAAGAGTACGTATTATACAGTTGTCCCGTAAGGAGTAGACCAACGAAATGTCGGTGATAGAGGAGGTTATTACACACACGAAACAATAAATGTTATTATCCTAGGCTAATAATTTTAGAGATATGATTTTTTAATTTTTGTTACTGCGCATGAAAACAATTTTTTTTTATTAGGTGTTATTACTATTTGTGTTTTTTTATTGTCCAAAATCTATAAAAGAACATTCGTCTTCCTAATTAAAATATTATTCATTCGTTATTATTGGCAACTTAAAAATTAAACGCTGAAACATGCACATTTTTTCAATTGCAATACATGAAAAGTGATTTTTGAACAATGTTAGTATAAAAAAATATATAGCAACCTTGTGGAACTATATTTCAAAAATATGTACAAATCACACAGATTGCAAAAAGGGGTAATTTTATGGTTAATAAATCATTTCATAAAATGTTTTTTATTCTTAAACCCAACCACTGATCATATGTTCACATATATTCACAAGAAATTCATTCATTTTGTGGGTGGATTGGATGGAAATATATACAGACGCATCAAAACCCCTAAAAGACGGCTATATAGGTGCGTCTTTCTATTGCCCAGCTACCTCTGATTCTGCAATCTTCGCCTCCCAAAAGATTGTTCGATATTTTCTGGAGAATGTGGAGCTATTGTAGAGGCCTTGAGACATGCTTGGCTTGACAAGGTCCGCAAAGTTCTTATCTTCTCCGACTCCTTAAGTTCATTAAAGTCCCTTCTCACCAATCCTTTTTCAGTAAACTGTAGCTTCCTAACTCTCCTGATCAAACATCTTACGCTTGATTTGGAGAGACCACGATCGGATTCGTTCTAGCATGGATTCCTAGTTACTGAGGTATAGTCGGTAATGAAATAGTTGACGCAAAAGCCCGGTTCGCAGCCGTGAACGGGGATCCATATTTCACTCGTAATTTCACTGAGGATCTCCTTCCCCTAGCTCATTCCTGTATGGTCATGGGATGGCAAAGGGCATGGTAAAGATCGTCCCAGATCACAGATGCGGAATACTTCCAGATCCAATCTTCTATTTCCCCAAAACCGTGGTTTTCAAATTTTTTTTTGCTCGAAAGGAAACCACAAACAAAGGTTTGGTGAGGGCGATCTAAATCATCTCATTTTTGCATGCCCATTAAATAATAAATTTCCTTTATTTATTTATAAATTATTAAAAAAAAAATCAATTACCTACTAACATTAGATCCCTTCTATCCGTGACTAATAAAGACGTTTTAGACTTAATCATTTAATACATAAGAAAGAACAACATCAAAACCTAGGACCTTCTATAGTCATGTATATTTATATATCTGTTTTTATATTTGTGTGTATACACATATGTACATACTTATTATTCGTCTATGTACTGTTGTCATCTTTGTATTATCTATAATTTTTTTTTGTTTATATTTTCGCTTAATTTGTTCTAGCATAGTAAACTTCTATTTAATTTTTGTTTTGCTCTTTAGTTTGTTTTTCTTATCAAGTAATGGTGACATATATTCTGAGTGTGATCTAGTAAGTGTTGTCTAACCAACAAATGTAACCTTGACACAAACAAAAGTTTTCCCTGGAAAGAATAATTGAATAAAGAATAAAAGAATAAAGAATGAATTCTCAGAGATAGTTCACATCATCGAAGCTTTTTTACATAAAACATTTAATGACTTAAATTAATAAAAGTTGGATGACGGAAGATCTGGCTAGTAAGGTGATGTAGAATAATTTTCAATCCATGAACAAAAACACACTTTGTCGTATTGTGGATGTATTCGACCGATTTCAAGTCAATATCAATTGGTAATACTAAATTTATGACAGTGCATTGACAGATGTCATTTCAAGCCATTATTGACCCCTTTTTTTTGTTCGATATTTAAGTATAAATTAAGTCAAGAGCTAATATTTTGGCCAAGACCTATTGATCGACTACAGAGATAACCTAAGGATGAAATTACAACGTTCATTTTAGAAATTTGTGTTCACAAATACAGATGGTGGCCAGTGTCTGCTGATGGAGCTGGTGGTGACAGATCTTCTCAATTACGAAAAATTAATAAAGTCTGGGCTCTTTTGATTTATTTTGATGAATCCTTTGATCGCAAACGGTGTCAAGGATCAAATAGGATATATAGGATATACTCCATACCTTGAAGAAGATCCTATCGCTACTTTCCGGTTGCAAAGTAGCGATAGGATCTTCTTCACGGTATGGAGTAGATTCATCACATATCCACTTCTTTGACGTCTTTGAGGAGCCTTTTGATCCCAAATACTGACCAAAAATGATGAAGATGGTAAGAAATAGGCTCATAGACTTTGACTCGTTTGACTTGTTTCACGAATCCTTTAGATGTACGCGGTGAAAGGTCTGAAATGGAGTCAGGTTTTGATATATATTTCTAAGGGGTGAGTAATAAATTCATCACGTTTAAAATTTTTGACTTATCTTAACGTAAGAATGACAATAACAAAGTAAATTGCTAAATTAGTACATACAGGTACACAAGCAACAAACATATTAGTAGGTTATGTAAGTATGTACAAGTATATACTTACATACCTACCTACTAATATGTTTGTTGCTATCTAAGTTGCTTCATACAAAGGCATGAAGCAACTAAGATAGTAGGTAGATAACTAAGTATATACGTCATGGAAAACACTTCTAAACATGGATTAGTGTTGCATAATTTAATGGATTTTCAATGAGCGTCATAAATTCTGTACACACCATGCTGTACACATTATTAATGTAAAGCCAGTTGAATCCGGCCCATCATGTGGAGCCCATATGGAAGTGAAGTGTATTTTGATGGCTAAACTTGTACAAAAGATGTTCCTACAATATCTGAACATCAGACGGTATGGTTACTTTCTTTTTCCTTTTTTCTACTGATTTCCTCCTCATTTGCTAAATTTCCATTATTTGCAGCTCGGGAGAAACATTGCCCTTATAAAATTTATTTTCCAACCGTTATAAGAAACACATGCCTCACCTTATTGAGTAAACTCTCATTCTTCATATCCGATAACTTCCTGTGCTCACGCAATCGTCACTCTTTTACTATACCACTTTCTAGAACTGAATTATACTGGAACTCTCCAGTTTTCAACTGCTCATCGCCTGATCGCGGTCGCTTTAGAGTGTAATTTGTTTATGATGAGTAAAAGTAAATTTGTAGAAATGTATCGTCATTATCTGTTATAATTCTTATTTTAAGTGCTCAGATGTGATTGTATATGTTTGGTTTTCTGTCAGATCTATTAAATCGTTCTTTGTTTGTTCAACGCATAAATTAAAATTTTATTAAACAATTGCTTCTTTACGATTACGTTAGGCAATCTGTAATGTACCACTAAAGCAACAAAGACATTAATAAGTACGTAAGTAAGTGTGCGTATGTACATATATATACATAGGCACGAAATTATTAGCAGTGGGTAGGTGCATGAGGCAACTAGGGTATTAAGGTGGTCAGTAAGAAAGTTACCTATATATGAAGATATGAAACAAATAGAATATTCAGTAGGTAGGTAGATAAGTGTGTAAAGGTATACACGAAAATATAAAACGCTGAATGCAGTGAAGCGAAAAGATGGAAATTTTGTAAATATATTTTATTTATTTATTTTTTGTATATTTTATTCATTTATTTCCTATTCATTTATTGATACACTACAGTTTCCCAGTTCGTAAGGATAAAAAAAACAAACCACCATTAAATATAAAAAAATCGAGCGAAATGACAAGAATTTAGTACAATAACGCTTGAACACATTATCATTCTCTACAAATATATCACTTTGTAGTATATTGGCAAGACGACAGTTCACGAGATCCATACATTGATAAAAGGTGTAGGGAACACAAAAAGGATACCACGTTATATTCTGTATATGAACCTTAATAAAAAGTTGCTTCAACCATTTCAAGCATCACATAATAATTATACTTTCAGTGACTTCATAAACATGCAAAATTGGTAATTATAGAGCGTCTGAGCTCGTGTTGCATGTCAGTTATCTAATTTATGTACTGGCGATATTACTTTCGATATAGCATAAAATCGAAGAGTTCAGCAACAGGCGAAAGAATAGCGATAGGCCTATATTTTCTTGAAGTTAATCAATCATATCCAAGTGCGGCACGTTTATCAATGCACTATCATACTGGGACACTATGGATTCGTCCTATGTAAGCGGATACGAAAAGCATGCCAAAAGCTTGAATGTGACACTTATGTTTCAGTATGTAGGTGTGTGTGAATGTGAGAAAATACATTGGCTTGGCACAACTTTGTAAAGTCTGCAACAGTGGCAATATTTTTCAAATTTACTTACGTTCGGAAATAATATACCAGGTACTGCAAAAGTTCCTATTAAGTACTCGCATATTTATTATTTTGTATTTTTCAATGGTTATTTGAAGTTGGTTAATTTATAATACCTAATATTTATCTCAAAGCAGAATTCAAACCTTAAATAATAAAAAAACAATTATTGTATTTATAATATTTCAATTTCGGTAAACTAAAGTACATATTTATGTACAGAATATTAGACCATCAAGATGTTTCCCATCACGGCGAACGCACTCCTCAAAACGTAAACGCGAATTTGCAATGTCGCGCCGCAGAACGTCGACTGAGATGGCTCTCACTTCTTCCCTTATTTTAGCCTTCAGTTGCTCCAAATTCATAAGAAGGGTATTAAAAACTCTTGCTCTGAGATAACTCGATAGAAAAAAGTCAGCTGGGGTTAAGTTGGGCAATCTGGACGGCTAAATTATATCTCCAAATCGGCTTATAATTTTTCCCGGAAATAGCGCTGTAATTGTATTCATGAAGACCCTAGCTATGTGGGCACCGGTCCCATCTAGCTGAAACCACACATCGTCTAGTCAAAATTCTTCCCTCGTAGCTGCGGTATAAAAAAGTTGTCATTTCGACAAGTCAGCAGTATGCTCGCTCGTCACTGTAACCGTTGCACCGCGATCATTCTCGAAGAAAAATAGCCTGATGATTTTTTTTAAACGATACTGCGCACTATTCAGTAACTTTAGGGCTATGTAATGCTTTCTGATGATTTTATTTTGGATTCTTGGATAACCAGTAACGACAGTTTTGACTATTTACGTAACCTTCAAGATGAAAGTGTGATTCATCCCCAAAATAAACATTGTTCATCCCACTTTCCTCTGAAAAAATCTCTAACATTTTCTGATAGTAAATTTTCCACTTGTTGTAGTCTGCAGGTTTGATTTTTTGAACGATCTGTATTTTATAGGGATGTAATTTTAATTCTAAAGCCAAAATTCTTTGAAGATTTGAACGATGAATATTCAAAGAGGCAGCATGTTTTCTGATTGATCTTCGTGGATGCTTTTCGACCGCAACGGCGACGCGGTTAATCTTTTCAATTGATCGCACAGGGCTATTTCGAAGTCCACTTTAATGATTTAATGTACATCCTGACGCTCTGAACTTCGCTACCTACAACTTGATTAACTGAACACTGAGCCCATCATTAAAACGCCGAATTTCAAAATGATTACCCAGGAAAGTGCAGTGGTTACTTCTGGTACTTTATTATTCAAAATTACACTGCCATGAATCTGGAATATATTAGACGGCGAAAATTTAATACATTTTGTTTTCTCATCATTTAAAGACAAATTATTGACTGAAAACCATTTATATACTTTATTTAGAATTTCATTAATATTTGTTACGTCTGTTTCTTTCTTATCTACTTTAAAAATTAAGGAGGTGTCATCGGCAAAAAGAACAACATCGCACATATCTCTTACCATGAATGGTAAGTCATTAATATAGACAAGGAACAAAAAATGGACCCAGTATAGAGCCCTGAGGTACTCCCAATTCCATAATCGATCCTTTCGAATCAGTACCATTGATTTCGACTCGTTGTTCTCGATTTGACAAATATAACTTAATAAGATCAATTGTCATTCCTTCAATACCGTTATAGGTTAGCTTATTGCTAAGTGTATTATGATCCACGCAATCAAAAGCCTTGCAGGCGTCACAGAATACCCCTGGGACTTCTCCAAGGCTGTGTAGATAGTCTTAATGAGATGAAATTCAAAATCTTGCGTGGATTTTCCCTTTGTTTATTAAAATGACAGAGAAGTTGTTTTAACACGAGTTTTTTCAAAAATTTTACTGAGAGCAGGTAACACTGAGATTGGACGATGATTTGTAGGGTCGCTCGTGCAATCCGCGATAAAAATAGGAACAATTTTACTGCGTTTCATGAAATCGGGAAACTTTCCCTTGTCAATATTACATAAAAGTGCTAGGGTTGAAGCAATTTTTACGATAACAGACCCAATGCCTTTAACTGACAACCCCCATAAGTCTTCCGATTTTTTTACATTTAGCGATTTAAAAGTTTTTAGAAAATTTCTACATGCCACATGATTAAAATAAAATTTAGACACATTCAGTTTGACATTCTGATTTAAAAGTCTACCATCGACAAGGGGACCAGAAGCGAGACTTCTTGTAGTTTGAATAGAAATATTCGAGACAAAGTTTTCAAGCTCAATTTTTGATTTGAAATGATCACATCATTTATTTTTAATGTCAATGTTTTCTTGATAGTTTTTATCTTCTTAGTTTCAGAATGGATAATTTTCAATGTGTTTTTTTAGTTTTATGAGACAATTTAATTTAATTACTTATGTATAAAGATTTTGCTTGTAAACATTTTTTTTAAATATTCCTTTGAATATTTTTAACATAATTATGGCAAGTTTTGTTATTAGTAAATGATCATTTGTCATAGAAAACGTAGAGATCATACAAAACGTCTCTACTTTTCCGTATTCCCTTTGTCGTCCATACACTAAAATATAGATTATTTTGTATAATGATTTTCTTTTTTGTACACACTCTATTGAATTTACTACTCAACATTAAAAAAAAGAGTCATACACGATATTTTGGCTCTCGTGCATACAAACAAAAGAACAAACTGCATACAAACGTCCACTTTACTTGTTTGTTTCCTTAAGAGGATAGTTTAATAAAAAGACTAAATGTCTTTTTATTAAGATTAGGTCAGATCTATTGTTATTTTTTTTACTTGTCATTTTACAATTTGTCATTATATTGTCTATACAGGTTGCGGATGTGGGAGTAACTCTGGTTGGTTAATTAAACACATAATCCAGAATAAATGACAAAAACAGGTCAATGATTCTTTGTTTCTCAACAGAGTTCAATAAAATATCAATATTAAAGTCACCACATACTGTAACATATTTATTACTTTTTAGTTAACTTAAAGCATGTTCTAATATAAATAAAAAGTACATAATAGCGGTACAATAAAGTAGCCTATATACACATAAGATAATATATTCATCCATTTCTGCACAGGCAATCACGCACACACGTTTAATAGAACGTGGTGTCTTTCCTTTCTTTAAACTTTAATTTATTGTTATGTAATATTAATGAGCCTCCCCCTTCACATGATACCCTATCGAATACACTAGTCACCGAAAAATTATCTATATTAAAATTCACATTATCGACTTTGAGCCATGTTTCAGTAAAACATAACATGTCAGCTTTGTATTTTTCAATGAATAATTCAATGTCTAGAATTTTGCCAGAGAATCAACAATTTGTAACCATGTCTCAGGTTGTAGTTTTCTTAAAAAATTAAGTGAGGCGCGAACCCGTATGTATCTTAACCTTAAACTTTGTGTTACACTCTGTTTCATTTTATTTGAAATTTTAGTGTTTTTAACATGACTTTTTTGTAGTTATTCTTGCAATAATTCACTTAATACTATCAATATAAAGAATTTTGAACACTTTTATATTAAGTTAGTTATTTTAAATTCCATTTATATTCAATTAACCACTGAGCACTTCAAATACGTGCGTGCTTGCCACGAACCTGTCTGTGACAGGCACGAGCGTACTTGAAATTGGTTTAATAAAATACACAGTTTTAAAATAAATGCTCACAGTCATATTATTCATGTTACCGAGAATATCCCACTAAACACAACACCATTTTATGTGATAGGGTTCTTCCTTTGACAACGGTTCGCCCAATTCCTTTCGATTCAACTCCTGGCACTTCTGAAATCCACTTCTCACACCCAGTGATAAACAGTTGAACGTACGCCAAAAAATAAATTTGTATACATATTTACATACATATCTTGTATACATATCATATATGTGCATGACAATTGTGTTGATCCTGACTAAACTCATGGCCTGTCCAAATACTATATTTGTAGACTTTGCATAATCGTGTAAATGTTTCTCTGTACTGTATCGAGGGAAAGTAAGAAAAAAATCTGGGATTTTCTTCAATTAGTAATTTTATTTTTGCTTTGAAACAAAAAAAAACTTATTTTTTGTTTACAACATAATATAGCAAGGGGTCGTAGCTTCAGCATATTTAATACCAAATCAATTTTTATTAAAAAAACAAAAGCAAAAAGTATTAGTCTCTCAAAAAACATAACCTCATGGTCGACTTCAAATCTCGAGCCTCGTTCAGATGAAAATAAGAAAAATGTAACATTTTTTGATAAATGTACCACTCTGGCTATCGCTAAGTCTTACGTTTCCTTTTTTTTACATTTATGGCAAAATGGTAACTTGACAAAGGAACAAATACAGAATTTGTCCCATAATTGTTGCATTAAAGTGCGTGAAAAAAATTTTAATTTTGAAAATTAAAAAAAGCGATTACAAATATTTTTTTAATAAAATTGTTCTATTGGGTAAATAGGTGCGAGTTATCGACCAAGTTGAAAAAGATCTTTTGTGAAAGATGCAATTGAAGTTTCAGCTATAATTTCCATAGATACTCTACAATTTATTATACTTAATTCACCAGCACCAGGTCCATAAGAAGGTTTTCATCGTTGTCATCAGTAGCTTCTGTAAGGGTATGATAGTTGATATTTTAGAACCACAATCGCTCCTTTTGTTGATTAAGACCAATTTTGATTAGCACTTATCGTAATATTTTTGACACACTGCGTCTTGTGCATCCATTATTATTTTGTTTACACGATTAAACACCACAATAGATAATTAACCGCTATTTCAACAATAATACCACCGCTAGAAGTTGATATGGACACTAATTGCTATACTAAAGAATTGAAATACCGTCAAGACGGGCAACTTTACCAACACAAATATATTTTATCAGCAAGCGCTTTCCTTAGTTTTTATTTTAATAAAAAATCAACAGTCAATTATTTTTGTGTGTGGGTTGCTTTGTAGCTATATAGTTAGTCAGTAGTCAGCTTCACTCCTATTCAAATATTCGAGATTCAAGTTTGGCGATTACTTTACGTGGAATTTCGCCTTCTTTTTAAAATCGTGTAAAAAAGTGGTTGATTTTAAAACCTGGCTGATTCTAGAGATAAATTTGATAACTTTGTCAACCATTTTTGATACAAAATTTAAATATTCAAGCATTGTGACCAATAAACAAATTTAAGCATTTATTACGGTTTTTTTTTATTAATATTCGAAGAATGTATTTGCTATAAGAGTTACATTGAAATATAAATATGTACGAATAAAAAATAACTCTTAGGTGGTCATTGGAGGGTATCTTTCTTAAAAATTACCTTTTACAAAAATTACCAATTTGACAGCCCGTTTGTAGCAAGTTTTCCAGTTTTATATTTTTGTGTTACTTTATTCATCTTGAACTCTGTATGTAAGAAAGAGTTAAACATCGCAGGAGTAGTACACGCTTCAATAAATATTTTTAAATTCATTGACTTAGAACTCTACGAAAACGAAAAGTTAGCAAACGTTAGGAATCTTTTTTTTCTTCTTTACACAAATGCTCGTGAAGAATAAAGGTTGTCAAATAAACAGATAACATTAAGTATATTTTCATTTTATTAAATCAATTATACAATTTTTATGCATAGAATACAAAATAGGTACCTAATTTCCTAGCAGAGTAGAGATATTTGACAAGTTTTTCTATGAATTTGCGAAATGAGCAGAATCCATTCTGTATGAATTTTATCAACTAGCTCTGCGTCTCAAAATCACACTATTTTATATTTATCAAATCAACACCTTTAAATTTGAAAAATCCTTTACGTTTTTCTTGCATCTTGAGCCTTCGACGGCAAATCAATAAAGGGGGCTATTTCTTTTGCGTCTCAGAAATGTGACAATGAATCCAGAATGAGACAGTTTTATTACTCAACCCGCAACATATTACTCGTTTTTTTTTGAGGAAAATTTAACTATATCATAAAGAAGTTCTCTAGCTTTTCTATTATAATAATCTTCATTGACACTCCTTTTTCTATATCTGTTTCTTTCACACTTTGAATATATAAATTGTCTGTATTTATAAAATCTTACTCTTCAGTTCAATTTCTCAGAGAATAATTACCAAAATCGGTTTCAAAAACATGCATTTTAATTTCTTTTGCTAGTATATTATGGTACGGAGATGTTGGTCAGAAATCGTGGTCTTTCTACTTTTTTCGTTTTTGTAAAAACTCCCGGTATGACGTTCTTAGTCTCACATCCTGTGTCTAAAAATTTATTTCAAATTTATGTGTAATATTATTAGCATAACGAGAAGACGGTATTTTTGGTCTAATGGTTTTACAGATAGCAATCCAGTCTATTAATTCTTCTTTCTTCATCTTTCGTACATGTAGACAAAAATATATTTAAATCTTTGGCAACATAGATCATGTTGCTTGAATTAAAGTTACGTTACCAAAACTAGTAATTTTTGTAGCTAATAGGAAAATTATTTTTTTCCTCAACACGTTTTATTTATCGCTTCTTTATATTTTTAATAATTGTAGATCTAACATGTATTGAAACTCATGTATCGAAACTCATTTTCTATGTGTATTATTTTGTTTTTGACCTTAATAATCGGATTTGACATGCAATTTTCTTTGAGATACTTCTAAATGTATTTTTAATTTATCATTGTATTTTTTTCAAAATTTCGTATGAATAAAAAGGAATGATGCCGGTAGTTTTAAATCCATTTTTGAAAACTTCTTTTTGATTCGATTTCAAGGCTTCAGTTAATTAATTTAGTAGACCCAGAAAATAAACTTTACTTATGGTACTTTCTTGTGGTTTCTGTTTTATATTTAGTCAGAATATTAAGCCACTTTTTCGTAGGTGAAAAATATGGAATGTCGAGTGGTTGCATGATATGTGTTGATTTAGGTGAATAAATGTAAATTTAACGTTATTTTCCTAACACATTTTTACAATGTTGCGATTAAGGCGGCTGAATAAATGATCTCTTATGACTTTTTGACTAGATACTTCAGACGAAAGCGTTTAACTTTATTTTCAAACCTGTATTAAACAAATATTAAAGCTAAACGCTTTAATGTTTCTTCGCTTTAATATTCTATGCAGCTTCAGTAGAGGATATTTCTTTTTATTGACTATGTCCAGCATTTCTAGAGATATTTTCTGTATTCCCTACAACCTTGTTTTCTATGTGACTTTTGGCATTTTTCTGCAATGAAGACACACACATTAATATTTTCAAACATATATAATGTACTTAATTAGTTATTGCAGATAATATTCCTAATAAATATTCCATTCATGGAATACCAGATAAGTATTTAATTTTGATATTTAGCTTCCGGTTACGGTGACAATCCTATCAAAAATGGCTGACAAACTTGCTATACTCGTCTTTAGAATCACGTTAGCGTAGTCGCCATTACTGTTTTATTATTTAATGTAGCATAAATAACTTTAATTTCTTTATAAAATAGGAAAAGAAGATATACAGTTGTTGTTAGCAAGCATTCACTTACTGATGTTAATAATAACCATTTTTTAACAAGATTTTAAAAATAACACGAACTGCCATGCAACCTAACTACCAAATTTAAAAATAGAATATTTGAATAAGAGAGTTAATTGTTAGTTATATTATTTAAGTTTACTCTAAAACACATAAAAAAAGAAATATGCCAAGGGTGTGCAGTGCGTGCCTAAATCAGGCATACATGTTGCCAATTTAGCGACTTTGTCGTTAGAAATGACGAGTTTTGCTTAAGTCTTAGCGACAAAAAAAAGTTTTGACGACAAAAATAATTTAGTGACTTATCTGACGACTTATGGAGTGGAGTGATTATTAAAAATATTGTAAAAGGTAATTATTTTTATTACTTAATCGATAGAGCAAGTCGAGAGTAATTTTTAAGCCAAAAAAAATGTATAAAATATAAATACTTTTCGATTTATAGGAAAAGTACTTTTTTGACAATACATTTTTTAAACACTTAATTATTAATTAAGTAATAATTATGGAAGTGGAGCAATTGCGGATTCTGAAAGAGTACTTAAGGAGCAATTAATATAATTTTATTAAATTTTAATTTTAATTTAATTTTATTTAAAAAAAATATTCCCCGGTCACTTCTTTCCGATGGATTTTTTGATTCTGATTTTTTTATAGATCAATTATATACAAAAATTGATCAGTTATGTCTCTGATAAGAGAATCCAGGGCAAAAACATTTGATGATAATATATTCTTTTATGTTAAATATAATAAAACCACTTAAATATATAAAGGGAATTAAATTTAGCCTAGTGTTTTAATCTCTTTTTTCGCATAAAAACTATTTATATATATATATATATATATATATATATATATATATATATATATATATATATATATATATATATATATATTATATGACTAGCCCCCTGGTAAAAATAGGTAGAATTCGTTTTCGACTTTTAATATTGAGCCTAGCGACTTTGATTAACTGGAGTTGGCAACACTGAGGCATACGCACGATCGCGCTAGGAACACTGCGTCAGTCGTGTTTTGATCGCGGCGCGTCAATATCGGTCCAAATGCGTGTCATAATTATTCAATATTTGTACATAGAAACGACAGCACAAACAAAAACTTCAGGAAGAAATGACATCACATATCACCGTTATAAGATTTGATATGACTATCGATTTTATATATTTTTGTCAGTCGATTTCATTTTGTTTTCAATTTGAGAACACGAATGCCGTGCAGAATGGTGCGGCGCTTGGACTAATATTGCTATTATCGTTTGAAATATATCTACAGTTTGACATATCAATTTGACATAGTCATAGTCAATTTGACATAGTCACATTTTAAATCACATTTTCATTCTTACTTTTCATAGAATCCAAAATATATTGTTGATTCCTTATTTATGGATGCCGTGAATCAATAAAATCTGGAAGTAAATAATCTTTAAAAAATTAACTAACTTGCTTTCCATATTTCCCTTCCAAAATTAATCATCCTTTTCAGTAATTTCTAGTACACAAGAAAAAATAAACTCTATAAGTAAATAAATCACATCAGCCAATAAGGCCCGTTTGTTGTTATAATTTTAGCAATGCAACTTATTCAGTATCACGGTCGTGTTTTGTGAACAGTATTTTCTCCAATCGAGGATCGTATAGAGCGCTCACAACTGATCGTAAGTGGCTATTAAAATACTTTATCAAAAAAGAAATAGTAAACAAATTGCACGGTACTTTGGCCTACGTCCAACTACGTTCATACTGAGCTGTACTGCAAATATAAGAGGAAACGATTGCAATGAACTAAGAGGAAATCATAAGGTCGATGCATTCAGAAGGGTATATTTTTTTGTCGCTAAGCCAATATATTACACAAGCTATTACTTTAATACAGTGTATTGCAAAACCCCGATTAAGGAACATCGAGTGGATCAAATATTATTCTAACATTTGAGACTGACATATGAAGGGATAAACGTGTTCCAGATCATAGAACTCGTTGTTATGTGACTTAAACAAGATTCGGTGCTAATTGCAATATTTTTACTATTTTGGAATTAATTTCGTCTATAAATCACCTAAAAGAAACATTGATTATTTATAAAACATAAAACGTCTCATATTTCGTTACCAAAAAAGCCACGCGCTACGGCAGAACTTACGAGTACTAACATTCAGGTTCAGTTTCGTTTATTTGAGCGCGAGAAAAACGCGGGAATTTTCAATATAGTTTACAGGCCTTTATATAATACCTCTATGTGGTCCATCTCCGTATCACAATTACCTTACGGCTAAAATTATTCAAATGGCAAGTAGTAATGATACATATAAATGAAATCTATATTATATGCATAAGGATGATTGGCTTTAAAGAGGTCGTATCTCGTAAAATGTTTTATAGAGGACAATTTTTCCTAGTTTTCATATTACAGTCCTGTGAATATTTACAGTGTGTTGAATTAAATCTATAACCATGGAAGTTGGGTGGAAGCGTTTGGTGGTAGATACGGGACACTATTAGGGAATATTCGATGGTCCCTTTTAATTTATGAGGGGCGATGTTATTGATATATGGAGGGGTCCTGGGGCAACCCGGATGGAATGTAGGAATTGTGAGTAGACTAAACAGTTTATCAAGTAAAAAATGCCATGTATACTGATTAAAGCTGTAAGCACAAAATTCCTATAAACAAGTGGTAGACATATTTTGGAAACCCTCGGTCCTCTTTAGTTGATACGCGACTATTTTAAATAGTTGGTGGCGTAAAATAATTGCAAAATATGTGGGTTATTAAGATGTATTTACCATGTCAACTTTTAAGTTTCTGTAAACAGAAAAATATAAATGCCTACTTAATCTTTTGTAGGCATCAAAGCATGGGAAATATTTCAAAAATTTTAATATCTTGAATGATCGCTATAGTTATCCTCCAATCTTTGCATAGGCTTTTAAAAACCTATATGTCTTGTATAATTTTAGGTTGTGTCATTTCGGAAATAAGGGAGGAATATATTTTGCATATTTTTAATATGTCTCTGAAGATATAATACCTAGAATTGTAAAAAAAATCGAGCACTTAATTTACCATCCCTAACGTTCCCAAATTAATATTTTTGAGTTTTAGCTATTGCGATATGTGAGGGTTAATATTTTATTGCTGTGCCAAATTTCAAATTAATACGTCAAGCTGTTTCTGAGAAAAACGGCTGTGACGGACATACCGACAAACACGTGAGTTGTCTTATAAGGATTCCTTTTTTCCTTTTAAAATATGGAACACTAAAATTGTAAGATCAAGGATAATCTTTAGTTTTCTATAATTTTCCATAACAAGGACCATTCCAATATATAAAATAAGGAAAAAATCTGGATAATTTATTTAACCCCTCTTTAAATTTTATACACACATTTTAAAAAAGTGTAAAACATGTGGGGTAATAAGGTTCCGTTTTGCACTTTGAGGTGCGGAAATTTAAAAAGAACATGTGTTATTCATACTAATGAAAACAAAAGAAAAGCTAAATTATATAATAAATGTTATTTACTTTTTGCCATCAAAAGCTGATCATGGTATAATATACTTAAATAATACTGTACAAAGTGTCGATTCCCAACAATAGGCTCGAACTCGGATTATAGACCAAGACTAAAGAATACACAAACAATGTGTAATCAATGAAAGTTTCAACACACGATTACACAACATATAGTCATTAACATATTCGATTCAGTATGTCCGATTGTCAATAGATTTGAATTTGAAATAATATAGCCTGTATTGCGACATTGAAGTCTTACTCAGAAACTTGCACTTTTGTAATAATGAGGATAAAAAAGAAATCAATAGCCCGGAATACGATAGAGCTTGGGTGTTCAAACCCAGGCCCGCGGCCACGATGTGGCCCGCGAAAGAATTTTAAATGGCCCACGCAAGTAAGTTTTGAAATATGCACCAAATTGAAAAATTCCGCCAAATTGCCTGCCGCGAAGGAACTTAATACCTACAGTGTCCTACACTGTCCGCACGCTCATCGACCCCGCCCGCGCAATACAGTCTCATTATGTTTCGAGAAACAATTGAGTGCGCACGTGATATATTATTTATAGTTTAACAGTTAAACTTTAACTGACTGTTAAAAATGAAGTTTTTTAATTTGTATTTTTGTTAATGAGTAACTGGCACATATATTTTGTCATTTTCGTAATTACATTGACCGTCAAAGGTATGTTATTCAATGTATTTATATTTTCATATTATTTAGGTACCTACTTATTTTGAAAGGAAAATATAAACAAAATGTGGTTTGTTTCAGTATGGCTCACAGCAAACCGAGTACTTCGAAATCAACAGAGACCTATCGTATTTTTCATGATGAATGGGAAAATAAATATTGTTTTATTGAAAGCAAGGCGCGTAAACCTATATGTTTACTTTGCTTCGCTACAGTAGCTATTGCAAAAAATATAATTTAGAAAGGCATTATAAGCAAAATCATAATAATTTTGAAAAAGAGTACCCTGTTGGTAGTGATATCAGAGAAGATTTTTTAAAGAAAAAGAAACGGGAACTATTTAACCAACAGAATATTTTCGTGAAAAGGCACGACGAGCTTGAATCCATGATCAAAACATCTTACGAGATTTCTTTGCTCTTAGCCAAAAAAAAGAAATCGTTTTCCGATGGAGAGATTGTTAAAGAGGCTTTGACTATCTTTGCACAAAATTGTGATGATAAACACGTCAAAGCTAAAGCGGACAGTATTTCACTCTCACGGCACACTACCACGAGACGGGTAGAGCAAATGGCAGTTGACATCAATGAGCAGATTCAAGAAATCGTAGCTAAGTGCAAATACTTCTCATTGGCGTTAGATGAAACTTGCGATTTAACGAGTAGATCTCAGTTGGCTATTTTTGTGCGGTGTGTTGACGAAAATTGGAATGTGTTGCAAGATTTACTAGAAGTCTGTGAGCTGGAAAGTACAACCCAAGGAAAAGACGTATTTTTGAACATTAAAGAATGTATTGAAAAAAAGGCATTATCATGAGACAAATTGATATCTATTTGCACTGATGGTGCACCGACAATGATTGGAAAAAACAATGGTTGCGTGGCTTTGTTACAGAATTTCTTAGGTCGAAATTTATTTTCGTATCATTGCATTATTCACCAGGAAGCGTAGTATGCAAAGGATATGGAGTTGGATGATATTATGAATCCAGTAGTACGTTGCATAAATTACATACGTCCAAAAGCTCTTTACAGACGTCAATTCAGACTATTATTTGAAGAAGAAATCAGCGAATATGGAGAGTTACAACTGTACTGTGCTGTGCGATGGATTTCAAGGGGCAGCATGTTGAAACATTTCTTCAACTTGAGAGTACCGGTGTTGCAGTTTTTAGAGCAGAAAGGGGCTTTATCATTGGAAATTGATTTACTGAAGAATACATCCTGGTTGAGTGACCTTGCATTTCTTGTTGACGTTACGAATTACCTCAATATTTTGAATCTCAAATTATAAGGTAAAGATTGTTCACTTCCGACTATGTTTAATTTGATAAACGGATTCAAAGCAAAATTAAATCTCTTTTCGATTCATTTGGCTACAGAAAATATTGACCTTTTTCCCACACTAAAACATTTGAAAGAAGAACTGAATATTACTTCTGTTAATTATTCTAAATACCAATCTAAAATTCGATGCTTATCACAGTCGTTTGAGAAGAGATTTTAAGACTTTGAAAGCAAAAAACAAAATATACAAATTTTTATAGATCCCTTCATAATAAGTTTGGCGGAAATAGTTCGTATATATATAATAGTCGAATTTTATAATAGTCGAATTTTATATGCTCTATCGGATAGAGCATATAAAATTCGACCCATAATGGACTACCTAAATATACGAAATCCTCAGCAATACGAAAACGCAATCCATTGACGAGCATATGATAAAATTCAAAGGTCATAATGTAATGAAACAGTATATAAAAATAACACTGTAGAATGGGGGTTCAAGCTGTGGTGCAGATGCGATGTGGCAACAGGTTATTTGTATGAATTCGATTAATATACGGGTAAACGAAGTGGTGGGACTGAATATGGATTGGGTGAGACTGTAGTATTGCAACTAACTAGAAAACTGGTAGGACTGGGCTGTGAAATTTATATAGATAACTTTTTTTAATTCGTCTATGTTGCAATACAATCTTATTGATCAGAATATAAAAGCTTGCGGAACTGTTCGAACTAATCGTAAACATCTACTGAAATCTGCACCAACTGATAAAAGTATGAAGCGTGGGGACATTAATACGACTACTTTGCACGGTATAACAATTGTGAAGTGGATGGATAATACACCAGTTCATTTTTGACTAACTTTTTGCCTCTGTCTGATGCTGACAGCGTAAAGCGTCGCAAGGTAGGTTCTGTAGAAAAGATTGACGTCGTGTACCTTAAAATGTAATAGACTACAATGAAAATATGGGTGGCGTGAATTTGATGGATCAGCAAAAGGTGTGCTACGAACTTGATCGACAGTCAAGAATCAAGTATTCTCTGCAACTGTTTTTTGATCTGTTCGATATCGCGGTAAATAATTCGAACACTATTTGTACGAAAATTTATGCTACTGGGCACACGGAATGTACCATGTTGACTAGCCTTCAGTTTAAACAAGTAGTTGCTCGAAGTTTGATAAATGGTTTTATTGTGAGACAATCCCCACCACATCAACAAGGGCAATACGAAAGTCTTTGAAGAGACATTTACCCTCTCACCCTATGAAAAAAAACAGGGTCAGAAAAAGGTGCGTACACTGCGCCAAAAAGAAATCAGAAAATCGCACAAATAACACTTGCCGAATACGTAAGGTGCACTTATGTTATACCAATCAGAGGAATTGTTTTGCTGAGTACCGCGGATGACTATATAGATTTTACGATATTCGTTTGTGTAATTTGTTTGGCAATATATTATAGGAAATGTATTTTTTATTCAGGTAATACGAAAAAACTATAACGCTAGTTAAAATAAAGATATTTTACAAAAACCTTACCATTTATATCAAGCAAAATGTTTTATAAATTAATGGTACATATATGTCCCTCAACTACCATAGGAACTTATAAGTTCCATCAATTTATAAAAAACTGCCCATCTTTTAATTGTTTTCCTTCAAACTATTTCATTTGATACCCTATGAACCATTTTTACCACTGAAATCAAATTATTAGATTTAGAAACATTATGGCCCTGAAAGGGTTAATGTTATTGTTTCATGATGTTATCCGTTATAACATATATGAAAAAATAACAGTACTCGCTATCGACTCTTGCGCTTGCTGTAATAAATGACGTTCATACTAGCCATTATGGGTAATACAAAAGGAATTTGTTTATTTGGTTTCTTTATTTGTATTTTCTATTCAATCTATCTCTAAACACAAAATGTAATTTCACAGTAGACTATATGCATAAAATATCAGCATAACTTGTTTTTGTTACACTTCATGCAATTTCAGTTTTTGCTGTTAATTTTATTATTTAAAGTTTTAATGGAGAAAAGACGAATATGCAAATATGAATGGATAAATTATCTATATAATTTAGTTTAAAATATGGATTGAAATAAACGAAGAGTGGGCCAATTATTTTTGTATGAAAAACGATTGATTTCTAGAATTTACGATGATGGACCCTAAACTTCTCCAGCTCGCATGTCACTTATGGAGTGACATGACAATTAACGCCACTTAAATGTAAATACTTAGGTTAAAATGAGATAAATATATAGATAATTATAAACGTCATAGGTAAGTGAACGAAATAACGAATCGAATGGTAATATATTCTCATCTCGTCTATAGAGTACAGGAATTTTTGCCGGCATGATTTTTTAAATTCTATTTTGGTTTGAAACTTAACGATAATATAATTTTTGGTAGCATAAATATTTTTTTATATACGTTTAAATATTTTACATATACTTTATGGTAGTTACAAAAATTAAATTTTATAAAAACATTTCATTTATAAAATTTCGCTTCTTACAGAAACAAGAAAAATTAGTTTTTTTGTTTTCATTATTTTTTATACTCATAATGTCTTATCAATGTTTCGATTATTTTGTAACTACATTTCTCTCTGTCTACACAAAACAATCATTAAAATAAAATCAACATTTTTGGAGTTATTCATTATTTTATCGGCGTAATGCGTGTGCCGATGTAACTGGCCTGCACGCTCGAGAGGTTAATAACCGATGTATTTTAAATGTTGTGTTGCAATGTACAAACAAAATAAATACGATATGTTGTTTGATATAATTTTATTTACATGACATTAAAAAAAAGCTAAAGTAGCTTTGTAATTATGGAAAAACGTTATAACTACTGATGTTTAGAACGTTTTACAAATAAAAATTATGGCATATTCTTGAAATACTAGTCAAGGAAAATTGTTAAAGAGGCTTTGACGATCTTTGCACAAAATCATTACTAGGTGATACATAAAAGTCGCGATGCTCAGGTGACATATAATTGCATATGGACAAGTGGTTGTTTTTTCTCTAATTTCAATGCATAAAACTAAAATTTTTTTTTATCCATTACAGCATAATTTATAAAGAGGATAAAAATTCGCCGTTGATCCTCTATGCAAGTCTCATTGTCATATAAAATCGAAGATCCTTTCATTCTACAGGAACAAGTTTTAGTCTGAAAATTAAGAAAATGAAAAATACGCAAAATAATGTCTCAAAAAACAAATCAAAGAAAGTTCCTTGAAATATAATTCTATATACCTAAGTAAGACCACGTTTCTCATTAATAACAATTCCTTTTATGTTTATATAGGGCTTCCCAGTATTCATCTAACGTTTATTTTTAATACCTTGCCACTCTTCAAAGTTGATTCTTCGTTTTTGGATTTTTTGGCTAGTTCTTGGTTGCACAACTTAAAACAATACCACTTTCTTTCACCATGTTGTAATCTTTTTTCACTAGCTATTTGACGACCATACTCGTATATCTACAATGATTTTTTAAGGAATGGATTATTCCATTTGCGGCCTTAAAAATTTATTCCAAAAAATAGTTTCACTTTTTTGATGATTGCAACGTTTTTTCGGAGGGCCCATTCAATTATTAACATTTAAATAATTTAAAAATGCCCCCTGATATATTTTCCTTGAAAGACGTAGAGTCTGAGAGTAGGATCCATTATAAGACAACTAGCTGCTCCGCAAAAAAAGACTTTCTGAACCCCGGTCCCCGTTATGGACAAATATTCAATTTCTGATAGAGCAATCTATTTCTGTTACGAAATTTAAAAGTATTAACGTCTCTTGTGACTGTCGAACGATATAGGGAATGTTTGATTTCATATAGACGTAGATTGTAATTTAATTTTTTTCCTCGGGCAGCATGAAACTTGTTTGTAATTATTTGTTGTCTTCGTTGTGTACGGTCGTCAAGTAGCTAGTGGGAAAAGAATAAAGAGATTAATAATACATTTTTCTAAGCAATATATCGTTTGAATATTTAAGCTAGCTATAATATATTTATCTCCCTGAATGTATCTAAAGATACATTTTCATAGTCATTGTCCAAATAAATTGCTGACATTTTATTATTCAGCAGCATTCAAGACATTTTATAAACATATATATATATATATATATATGTATATATATATATATATATATATATATATATATATATATACATATATATATATATACATATATATATATATATATATATATATATATATATATATATATATATATATATATATACACAATAGACGATGTGTTCAACATACTAATATAGTATGGCACTAACCATAAAAAATAATATTAGTTACAAATATTGCAGTTAACAGCCTCACGGCCCTATACTAACTTCAATATTGAGGTGGGGGGGCCCACCTCAATAATTTTTTACTCAAAATATTTCTAAAATGTAATGACTTCGCTGTAATCATTGCTTCCTTTACCGTATAATTCATAAAAAAATTTAAAAAATGATAAGTTTGAAAAACAGATTTTCTTCGAAAATGGACAATTTTACCGCATTACTCCAAGAGAAAAAGGCGGTAGAATTGTCCACTTTCATTTATACAGAATGTCCCGTAAGGAGTAGACCAACGAAATGTCTGTAATAGAGGGAGTTATTATACATACGAAACAATTAATGTTACTATTCTAGGCCTACAGTTTTAGACATAGAATTTTTTAATTTTTGCCACTGCGCATGACAAAAATAAATTTATTAGGTACTTCTGATTTTCTATTGGCCAAGATCTTTAAGAGAACATTCGTCTTCTTGGTTAAAATGTTATTCAGTCGTTATTATTTGAACATAAAAATTAAACGCCGAAACATGTGCATTTTTTTAATGACAACACATGAAAGTTATTTTTGAATAATGCTAGTGTTAATATATGCAACCTTGTGGAACTTTATTTCAAAAACATCTACAATTCGCATAGATTCCAAGAAGGTACAATTTTTTGGTACTAAGTAATTTCATACAAGTTTTTTATTCCTAAACCCATACCATTGATCATTTTTTTTGTTTATTATGTTTTTTTTTATTACAGAAAATGCTCAAAATGCCTTCCCCTAGCTCTTATGTATAACCAACATTTTCTTACAAATTTTTTTCTTAAACTTCGTAAGTCTTTTCGTTGGTTTTTATCACCGCAGACCATGGTGTAATTTTTGTCTTAATTGTTGTTCGTTATCGTTAGTAGTCTCATGGACCGCCTTTTTTAAATATTCCCATCGAAAATAATATAATGGATTGAGGTCTGGCGAACGTGGTGGCCATGTAATTGTACCGCCTCGACCATCATCCATTGGGTAAGTTGCATTTAAGTATTCAGTTACTCGTCGCGAAAATTAGGCCGGTGCACCATCGTGCTGTAGCCACATTCTGTCACGTACATCTTGTGGTATTTCATTCAACAGATTTTCAAGGTCATCTCTTAAAAACCGTAGATAATGAACCCCATTAAGCCTCGGTGGGAGTTCAAACGGACCGATAATTTTGCTATCCAGGATTCTAGTCCACAATTGACTCCAAATTTATTTTTTGTAATTGAAAAAATGGACATGTTTCAGCGTTTAATTTTTATGTTGCCAATAATAACGAATGAATAAAATTTTAATTAAGAATGCGAATGTTCTTGTAAAGATCGTGGACAATAAAACAACAGAAATAGTAATAAAACTTAGTACATTTTTTTTTCATACGCAGTAACAAAAATTTAAAAAAAAATTTAAAATTATATCTCTAAAACCATTAGGCCAAGGATAATAAAATGTATTGCTTCGTATGTGTGATAAGTCCCTCTATTACCGACATTTCGTTGGTCCATTCGTTACGGGACACCTGTATAGTAAGAAAAACATTGTCATTTCTATAAGAACTTGCTTATTATATAATTGGAAAATAGGTGAAATAAACTGTTAACTATGTATAACATGTATTTATTTCTCTGCGTAAGTTAATGAAAGTGGCTTGTAAAAGCATTATAGCTATAATTTAATATAAATGATTCTAACTTAATGGAAATAGTAATATATACAAATAAAAATTGTTTATTCACCATAATTTTCATCAGTGTTTAATTAAAGAAGGAGATAAAATATATCCCCTTCCTCAACTAAACAGTGATGAAAATATAAAACTGAATACAAAATATACTATTACTTATTAGTTATAATAACAAAGTATGTTGTCAGCCCGTAACCAAAGAATATTAACTATTACTCCGTAAAGAAGCGACACTCGCCTCCCCCCGCCAATTTAACGTCACCCGCTTATAATGAGTACGATCATGTGTACGCAGTCCTAGGTTGCCCCGCTTGCTGCGTGCGCCAGTGATTTGTTCAATTGTGCGATGTTTGGTTGATCTTAACTTGTGTAAATCAGTGTTACTACAATAATTAACTATTTACAGTAATTCAATTTTTAATTATTTTTCATTTTTAAGTTTATAATTAACTATTTGTAGTAATTCAATGTAAAACGGTACGTTATTGCACTGTGTACAAGTGCTTAAAAAGCAATAAAATCACTAATAGAAGATTGTTTTGTCTCCATTTTTTTTTTGTTGTAAATAATTTCAATTTGTGTCACCAACTTATTTATTTAGTACCTATACCTTTGTATCAACTAACATGTCACTGAGCAGTTTCAATTTTCAAACTGTTCTTAAAAGTCATTGTTTTGTTTGAACGCGATGTGTTTGGAAAACGTATTCTTCCAGTGTCGGCTGTAGACATGTTATATTGTTTATTAAGAGATCTTTCATATGAAACAAATCTAATCAAGTCAAAAGTACAACGAAGGCAATATTTCAGTGTATCACATTTATAAATAAAGAAAATTTATTTATGTTTAAGATTTTATTTCCTTTTAAGATCCACACTAGGTACACTTTTTTCTAATTGTATCTTAATATTATTATTATCAAATCAGTTTCACACAATTAAATGTATAGTGTAGAATATTTATTCATATAATTAGATTTTTACAATTAGATAATAATAAAGTCGCGTGCGCCAATACAGTAGCTACTGCGCCAGCTTGCTATCGAGACAGTCATTTGATCGACGCTATTGGTTAGAAAGAGAAACAGCTATGTTGCTGGCGTATAGCGTCAACTCGCTTGATCGGTGCGATTGTCCGCAACGATCGAGACCAATATGTAGTATCAGTAAATATTTTTAGTTGCACGCTGCTGACAGCCCTACATTAATTTACGCACACACACATACGGATACGGATAGGCGAGCACGTTTGTAATAGTGTACGCAATTATATCTTTTCGCTACTATGGAGTGTCGGGGTGTGCCGTAACGTCCCTTTCAACACTACAATTATACTCGTAGCAAAGAGACTGACCGCGTGCATGCGATATAGCGTGAAGTATTTTCAATCTAAGTTAAATTTCAGTTTAACCCAAGAATAATGGAAATTTTTAGGTATTCTCAAAAACTATCGTCTCTCATATGTATATTCTATGCTATTATCTCATTCGGACCATACTCCGTCGCACCAGAATGACGTCGAGAAGAGGTCGACAGAATGAGGTCGACCTTTTATCGATATTTTATTGAAAAGATTAATATTTTAAATAACAGAAGGATCGATTAAAAAGATCGATTTATTTCCCTAAAAGATCGATTAAAGATTGCCATATTTTGTTTAAATTATCGTTTTCAATTTGATGTCAAAATTAAGGAATAGGTACGTGCAACAGAGAGCACAGAATGGTTTCTTGCGAAACATAATATATTCAATTTGCAGAATTTATTTCCAAAAAAGTCAACTTTCTTCTTGGGCTATGTTTGTGGTACGTATTCAGGTAATATTTGGTCCAGAAAGTTTAGTAGCGATTTAATATTTGTTACACGATTGATTCAATTTTGTCGTTACATTTGTATACCATAAGATTAATATTTATTTTATAATATAATTGAACAATTTACCAAAATGGTAAATTTTGTAATAATATAATTGAACAATTTACCAAAATGGGGTATCACAATAATTATTTCATCATCAGAGACTATACAGTGTATTCTCCATAGTTATAATACATTATATATAGACTTTAATGTTTTTTAGTGAATTATTTCATCTATAGCCGTCTACTGCCACTCGTGTTACCACAACTTCTTGCACTCAACCTTGAACTTCTGCTTTTGCATACTCAATTTCACAATACTATAAACCAACGAAAAAGCAAGATTCATTATCTAGATACGCTAAGTTTATTATCGATATTGGTAAAATATGCCTACATTGTTTATACGTCCAGTTTTTGCAAGTAGAAATATCGTAAATTTACGGGTAATCCAAATTATCGATAATAATGTATTGGTAATGTTTTCCAAACTCTAGCACTGCGTTTGCGCAATTGTTTTCATGTAGTAATAAGAGAAAGCGTTATATGTATGGGCCGTTACTTGTGTATAAAGCGTCAATGACTAGTATATCACGTTTAATATTTGTGTGTGGAATGTGGCGGGCGCGGGTGTTACATATTTTCTTTGCACGAGTAGTGGTAAACAATTTAGGTGACACTCGGACCCGCATTAAATACTTATCAAAACATATCTTCTTAATTCTATGTTTTGTAATTGCTTCCCCATAGTCAGAAGCTAAAAATCATTATATCATGAATAAACAAATGTAAATACTTATCCGGTATTTCACGAATGGAATATTAATTAGAAATATTATCTACAATATTTAATTAAGTATATTGCGTATGTATATAAGCATTAATATGTAAAATATAATATGTTTTCATTACAGAAAAATGCCGGAAAGGTCATGAAAAAACTAGGGTACAGTGAATCAGTAAATATCCTCAAGAAATGCTGGACATGGCCTACGAAACAGTGAGGAAAAAAGTTGCGAAACACTTTAATATTCCTCGGTGCACGATTGAAAAGAGCACGGCCAGCTACGACTAATAAATAAAGAGGAAGCACAAATTGTTAACATGCTTATTGCCGCAAGCGATTTTGATTCCCAATGAAAAGATTTAGATTTGTGGCTTATGATTTGTGGCTGAAAAAAATTCAAAGAGCTACTTTTTTTATTATAATCCTCCCTCTCCCCCGGAAAATGGTTGGGTCCAAATTTCTTAATGTGTCGTAAGTTTTAACTATCCGATCTAGGCAGTTTTAACTATCCGATCTACGCAGTATCATTGTCCATGTCGAATCTACAAACATTAAAATATTAAAATTTGGGGAAAAGAAGAAATCAATAAAACCTGTTAAGGAAAAAGAGTAAAGAAATTAGGACAAGAAAAAAGTTACTATTCCATCTGACATAAAAATTACTAATTCTGACTAGGTAATGATATAACTTAAAATTAAGCAACCCGACCTATGTAACAAAGATTTAGATATATGTTTATGTAAATTTGTCAAAAATGAAGAAAGAATAATTGATAGAGTGGAAAACGAAGGCAGCACTAAAAGCATGAAACCAACAATACCTTCTCTATATGCCAATAATATCTACACACAGATTTCAAATAAATTCTTAGACACAAAACGTGATAACGAAAATATTGTTATATTTCCACAGAAACGACAAAAGTAAAAAGACTAAAATTTTGAAATTAAAATGCACGTTTTTGAAAGCAATGTTAGTGATTAGTTTCTGAGAATCAACTGAAAGGGAAGATTTCATAAATACAGATGATTCAAATATTCAAAGTGTGAAAGAGATAGAAACAAAAAAAATGTGGGTTAAGGTCATGATTATAGAATAATTGAAGAAATAAATTATGATATAGGATCTTATATTATTTCCCTTAAAATTTCCTAAAAAAAATAGAGAAATATTTTGTAGGTTGAATAATGGAGCTTTCTCATCCTGGCTTCATTGCCACATTTCTGAGACATAAAGAGATAGCCTCTTGTATTGGTCTTTCCTCGAAGTCTCGAGCTTCATATTGGGAGCAGATATTTTGTGTAGATGGGGAGTAAATGTTTTGTGTAGTCCACACGAAGAACGTTAAAGGATTTTTAAATTTCAAAGTCGTTAATTTTGATATGTAAAATAATGAGATTTTAAAGCGAACGGCTAATTGTTAAAATTCATACAAAAGCGTTTCGGCTCATTTCATAAATTAATAGAACAATTTACCAAATGTCTCCACTAGATACCTATCTCGGGTTCTAATCAGAAAAATTATATTGAAATTTAATAAAACGAAAGTATAATTAATTTTATCTGTTTATTTGACAACCCTAATTGTTCTACAATTATTTGTATGAAGATGGAAAAAAAAACGATGGTAACTGGTAACTTTGCCAAGTTAATTTTTGTAGGGTTATAGGTTAATAAATTTAAAAACAATAATTGAAGCGTGTATATACTTACCCGTGAAACATTAAACTTTTCTTACACGCGAAATTCGGAACAATTAAGTAAGGCAAGAATATATAATTGGTAATCTTGCTACAAGTGTCTGTCAACTTTACTATTTTTATATCATTCAGTGACCATCCGAGTGTTATTTTATATCCATACATATTTAAAGTTTATTTTAAGTCTTATGACAAATACATTCTTCGAATGTTAAACAAAAAATACCACATTATAATGCTAATGCTTGAATTTTGGAAAAGTGGCCAGTCTTGATGGCAATCGTTATTATTTTGAGTAAAGTTGCCTACACACCTCTCCCACAATTCGGATTTTAAATCGGAAACATAGTAATATAGTCTTCTTATATAGGAATAAAATCTTCAAAAATATTTTTAGGTATTGGTGGTTTATCGACGATTGATTTCAGATTGTCTATAGTCAAAGTATGCTGAAATATGCATCAGTACTCTGTGACTTCTAGGCACAAAAAATACCGAGAATTTTTAGAAAACTAATCAAACAACAACTTATGAGGACACTGAAACGAGTCTACTATGCAAATACTTTCTTACGACTAAATATGCATGTTGCCCATTTCTATCAACTAGTATAAATTTTATAGTTAAAAATAAAGTAATCCTAACAAAAGAATTGTGTTTGTAATTCCCCAAATACAAAATACGCTCGATCGGAGTGCTCCACCATATGCCCTCTCCCGATTACTTTACCTACTCCTACTTATAATGCCACAACATTCTCATTTCTACAAATTCTCGAGTAAAATTTTATACGTATATAGTTGGAAGCATGTACTTTTATTTTATGTAAAACATCTTTTAAAAACCCCCTTAATTTTTCGATAAGAAAGTTAAGCATTTGGCTAGACCTTAAAACTTTGCAATTTGGAACTTGGGTAGAGTTAAAATGAATAAAGATTCCATTTACCATTCTTTATTTTTAAGCTTTGTAAAATATTACGCATTAATGTGATTTACAATATTTCCCACCCTTCTCCAATTTTACTACCACGGAAAAATCTTTAAAAAATGCTAGCCAAAAGTATTTGATTACAAATTTGGATAAATTATTCCGTTTAACTTACATAAACAATTTGAAGAGGAAGATTCCATTTTACATTGAGTAATATAATATCATTTTACATTGACTTAGTTTAGACAAATCGCTCGACGCATTTTTTAAATAAAATATAAAGTGTGTTGAAGTAGCTACTTTCCTGTAACGTCAATTGTAAAATTTTTGATAGCGATTTTTACAAAAATTAAACAGTAAATAATTTTTAAATACTGAAATAAGTTAGATATTTATAATTTGAATAATAGATCAAAAATTCAGCGAATTTCGTGGACGACGCGTTTTACACGACACTACCTTAATACGTGATCTATGATTCTGCGCTGAGATACGCCCTAAGTCTATTAAAATAGCCGAGGTAAAAAGTGTTATCCAATTGAAATATTTCCTTTCACAATGTCTATTATTATAAGTTTTATATTTTTATATTCAACAATTGAAAGATGCTTATGTAATAAACTATTTATATACATATGTGTGTATATATATATATATATATATATATATATATAAATATATATATATACACATTTGCGTACATGCATGTTCAATAAAATACTAGTGTTTTAATCAAATAATTACAGAAAAAGAAACTAGCTAGAAGCGAAATGTTGAAGAATACGAGACAGTGACAGGGGTCCTTTATTTCTTTTTTGGTTTCTTCAATTTCAATTTCCTTATTGGTTTATCTTGAAGAAAATGGTATTTTATGTCAATATGTTCGCTGTGCGCACAGTACGCTTCTGTACCTGCGAATTGTATGGCACTTTCATTATCACAATATATGAAAGAGGATGAAGTTTGATGTTTTGAAGCAATTCATGTTCAAAATATTGCAACCTATTGTACCATAGTAGCTAAAGCCATATACTCTGCTTTCATGGTCGACAAAGCAACAGTGTTTTGGTGCTTAAAACAACATGAAACTACAGCACCCTGAGACAAAAAAATGTAGCCATAGCAGGATCTCCGGCTGTTAATATCTGAAAGCCTTTGTTCTAGCCCGTCTTTATTCTGACTAAATATGAATCTATATTCATTAGTCCCTTTTATAGACCACAGCGGTACGCATTCTTAGATTGCCGTTTGCTGCGTGCGCATGTGATTTGTTCAGTTATATATATATATATATATATATATATATATATATATATATATATATATTTATATATATATATATATATTTATATATATATATATATATATATATATATATATATATATATATATATATATATATATATATATATATATATATATATTATGAAACTTAGTGTGCAATATGCGTGTCGCTAAAACTCAGAAACGAATCCCAGCAGGATCAAGGGAGTTATATGGTGTGGTAGCCCTCTATCCGTCAAGGGCGTGCTTAAGGGCTAGAAGTTTCGGCCTCTAGAAATTTTTAGTCTAGGACATTCGAGAGAATTCGAAAGCATTCCATAAATATTCTAAAACATATTCTAGAAATTTTCGAATTATTCTAGAATTCTGAAATGATGTGGAATGCTTGGGATTAGTCTGGAAGGTTGGGGAACATCCCAAATCATTGTGGAACATTCTAGAACACTCTCAAATGTTGTGGAATGTTCTGGAACATTGTGGAACATTCGAAGCCTTTTTTGTGTGGGTAGGGCTACCCATTGGTAGGCGTATATAAAGCAAGATCCGTCTCGTGGGGTCGAACGTCAATTTCTTATCAGTAAAGTGCAGTGAGTGAATAAAAACAAACAATGAAGTGTGAGTACTCAAAGTGATACACATACAGTGACTGAATATAATCAAAATGTGTGTTTTCGTGTAAAAATTGTTTAAAGTGTACTTAATGTATTTCTGAATAAAAAGTTGATTTGATTTATATTTTATACAATGCCCAAATGTAAAAGAGAAGGAGATCTTGCCAGTTTTAAAGCAAAACGGTGAAAACAAAAAGAACAGCGGAAACACGATACAGTCGAAGAGAAGACAGACACAACGATCATTGGATAGTATCGTATATAGATTTCGATTATTTAATAACTCGTTCATTTTTGAGTGATTTAATGGGGTGGTTGACAAATTAAGACGGTTAGTTAATCAAAACAATAAAGAATCTATAGAATTATCAACTTCCGTTAAGTTAAAAAATTCACCTGGACCACGTGACTCATATAAATAAACAGTCATGTAATCCGGATGCTTCTTTCTAATGTGTGTCATCGTCGTGCTCGTATTCCCGGAATATTTATAAGACAAAGAATATTTTCCGCACACAATTTTTCCGTCTATTGGCATTTCAAAAATCTTTCAAGCTAGACTTCGTTCTCAGACCAACGTTGTCGTTTAAAATATGAAAATAAATAATCAACAGATTTAAAATAACATTTTTCTACCAAAAAAAAACACAACTTGAACAAACTAATGAAAATAATTTATTAAAACCTGTAAGGAATGAACTCGTAGACGAAAACAATAAAATATGATCGAACTAGCTATTACAATATACGCAGGAACCGAGTACATTCGGTTTGATTCGAATATACGAGCGATGAATTCGGTTTAAGTCGAGTATGCATGCGAGCAATACACGGAACGAGCGCATCGACGAGGCAGCCCCGTTAACTCGGTTCATCATAGACGTAAATCGATTTAATTCGGTTTAATCTCAACTCGGTTTGAATCGGTTTGCTAAGTCGAGTCGTTACATCTCTAGTAGAGATGAGGGCAAATCCGAATTTCATAAAACCGAGTTAATTTATTAAAAATTCGAGTAAATCGGGTTGATCATTGGATAGTGTGTAGTAAACCGATTTCGATTATTTAAGAACTCGTTCATTTTTGAGTCATTTAATATGGGCGTTGACAAAGGAAGGCGGTTAAATAACCAAAACAATAAAGAATCTATAGAATAATTAAAAAATTAACCTGAACTACGTGACTCGTATAAATAAACAGTCAAGTAATCTAGATGCTCCTTTCTAAAATCCACGGTACTCGTATTTCTGGAATATTTATAAGACCAAGAACATGTTCCGCACACAATTTTTCCGTCTACTGGTTTTTCAAAAATCTCTCAAACGGTATACTTTTTTCCCGAGCCAGCATTAGTAAATTACAATAATTTAAAATATGCAAATTAAATAATTAACAGACTTAAAATAAAACTTTCCTAACAGATAAAACACAACTTGAATATACTAACGAAAATAATTTATTAAAACCTATGTGTAAGGAATGTACTGATAGATGAAAACAATAAAATATATTAGATCAAGTTATTAAACGATCGAGCTATACGGTAACCAAGCGGTAACCACGCGGTAACCAAGTAGGTTCGGCTTAATTTGAGCTTACGAACAATACTCGGACCGAGCGCAGCAAGCGTCGAATGATACAGCCGCCAACTCGGTTCATCATAGACATAAATCGGTTAATTCTTTTTAACCTCAACTCTGTTTGAATTGGTGTACAAAGTCTAGTCGTTACATCTCTAATCCGAAGAGCGCGAGCCTAGATCAGGACACAAGCGAGGGGATGTACGTCATACCGATTGGCGTCCTAGGAGTCGTTCACGCTCAGCTGTACGAATGTTCATTCGCTCAACAATACCGAAGGGTGGTACTTCTAGTGCGAGTACGACAACTGCATTGAGTACTGGATTTAATAAATTAGTAGCAGCACCAGCGCGGCGACGTCGGCGGATGATTCCGGTGGGGCGGCGACGGCGTCGGGTTCGAGCACTGCAGTAATATAAGGTCTATCAGGCTACTCAATTTCAAGAAATTTTACCCTAACTAAGGGCAGCGTAATAAGACTCAGGGAGTAAGTGTCTTTATCTAGGGCGTTCAGGTGGTCCTGATCTGCCTACCGCATAAGCGTTCTGCCGATCGGGCAATGTAATAATAAAACTTAAGGCGGTCAGGGAGTTTAGTTACCGCATGACGAGCGCGTAGAGTGCTCGTGTGCGTCGGTGTATCCATTCGCCCCTTCGGCTCGCTTCGCAATTTTATAACGCCATGTCGAGCAACAAAAAAAGGAAGTCTTGTTGTGTCATGAATAAAGATATGAGGGATGAAGGCTTTAAAGTTTTATTGGAAATTTACAAAAGTTTTGACGCCACCATAAATTTACTAAACAAGAAAAGAATTAAAAAAGGTAAGTTTAAACCTATTTACTGACTGAATATTTTTTTATCCGACTGCGATAGAGCGTTATATTTTTAGGGTATGATGTTTGTATGTGTATGTATGTATGTTTGTTTGTGTATATTTTGTATGTGGATTTCTTTGTTACCACCTACGACTAGACGGATTTTGACGCATACATCATAAGGTGTCGTTAGATTCGTATTAATTTCAGCACGAACAAACGAGAAAAACGATTCTTCCTTCTGAAATGAAATAGTCCTTGTATTTGTTTTGTACAATAGTGGCCTCATCGTTCCTCTGACGATTGTTTCTGTGCTTTAATGGAGTAATATCCGTGATAGTCCTATCCATAATAAGTAGTATCCGTGATAGTCCTCTAATCTCCTCGATGAAATTTATCACTTACTGTATTTTCACGATCAACACTGTTCTAATGGAATATCCTGTTCCGTTTTTTCTTAAGTAATTGTGTCAAGAGTATCCAGGTCTACATTAATCTACATTAAGAGTTCTCCGTAGCACACGAAAACGATACACTAATATACCAAATATATTATCTACAACATGCCTGGTTTGGTACAAACCGTAGTTAAAGATCCGTTGTTCATAATTTGTTTTTGAAGGGAAATGGCTTTATTAAATTTTTGTTTAATGCAAAAGCACTATCACCCAAGAATACATATGGTACACCTATATCAGTACGTGGCAGTGCAAAGAGTGATGGTAAATTTCATCTGCCACTGATCCATTAGTGCTTATGTTTATGTACAGGAACTGTAGTTTGCATTCACGACAGCAAGTAGTATAATACGGAAAAATCCTTCGTAGTTATAAAACAAGGAGCCGCTTCCATGAAGTTTTTGAGTTGCAATATGTTTACCATCACATAATTCGACACAATGAGGGAAATTCCATCTCTGTTCAAACTACTCAGCCATTTCTTTCCACTCTGATTCTGTCATGGGCATCTGGAAGAGATTTCTTTACTTTTTATCTCTATTTTATTACTTTTTATATATCTAACAAGAGTGGATTTTACTAGTGCCAGAATCATTTATGTTCACCTTCGCCACCGTCATATTATTCATCGCCATTACCGTCACACCAGTTCCAATCATCTCATCTTTCCTCGCCACACTTTATTTTATGGCCTTGTTTTCAACAACACTGATTGTGTAACAATCAACTGATTGTGTAACCAACCGTTGCATTCACCACAAAATCAAACTCTATTGTCAAATTCGCCATTACGTCATCAACAATCTCCAAACCCCCAAATTCAAGTATATCACACTCAATCAATTCGCCAACTTTTGCATTCACCACAAAATCAAATCTATCATCTCATCAACTATCGCCATCTCATGAACCAACATCAAACATAGAAATTTACTATTCTTTTCGACAATCATCACCAGACGCTCAAGCACATTATCCACCTCATCATCCATCACCTCAACAATGACAACTAATCTTTGTTTAGCACTTACAATTTGTCTTAGAATCGTATTTGTTTTTCCATGTCGAGTGTTACTAAACTTAATAACTCCTCAAATTCTACTGCACCTGCACTGAGATAATTTCTTAAATCTTATGATACAAGCACACTAAGTATGTGTATAGTCGAAAGTTTTTCTCGTAACTGCAAATACTGATTCACCCAGGTCTTTCTCCTCTTACTTTTTTTAAAATTTTTATTGTTGCAACTGGCCAAGGCAATTTTTTGGGATTCGATAGTGTCGACGGCATGATAGTAGGGAACGTGGATAAGTTAACCACGGTTAACTTATCCATGGTAGGGAAGTACATCCAACTCACTCGACATTCACGTTTAAAATGAGTTAGAGCCCGATTGACAGAGTAGTGTAATAAGCGCCGCACTAACTAGGGGTTAAGCCAAATATGTTGGAAGGCGCGCGCGGTCCGGAGGCGCGCGCAGCCTCAGAGAGCGGACCGCGCGTGTCTTCCAACATCTTTGGGTTAAGCCCACCAAGTGTACAGGGCCCTTGAAATTGAGTAGTCTAATGGCCGTTTTACCTGCAAGCTGCTGACAGCCGTACAATAATTTACGCACATACACAAACGGATACGGATAGGCGAGTATGTATGTAATAAGGTAGGCAATTAAATCTGTTCGCTAGTATGGAGTGTCGGGGTGTGCCTCTCTTAACTGGTAGCCAATGTCGCAGTTCTGGTTTAAGTTTGCAGTTTTGTAATAGATAAAGTAAGCTTTCAATTACTTCGTAATATGGTATTTCTATAATGATATTTTTTTCTTCTCCTGTTTTCAATAATTTCGTACTTTGGTCACATGGCGAGCCAACTGAATTGCAGTCATTTTGAATCTCTGCAAAATTCTTTCAATATGGGTGGTTTGATAAACACAGATCTCATTTCTAACCAAATTTTGTTTTATCCTCCAACCAATAAAATAATGCGCTGGACCAAATTCTTTCATATTAAATTACTTCTGAACTGAGGTCTTATTTCTTCTCCTTTTTGAATGTTATTATAAAAAAACAACATAGATTAACATAAACAAAATATTTTCATTATCAATCTTACATGCAAAGGCCCGTTGATGATGATGATGAAGATGAAACTTTTCAACCCCAGGTTCCTTAATACAGATGTAAGTTTCAAATTCCATTTACAGCTCGCCTATTTCAATTCATAAATATGTTTATTCAGTTTACATACTTCATCTCACTAGAGCAAATATTTCATTCTTTTGAATAAAACGTTTAATAACTAATCTTGCTTCATTTTGCATAACCTCACCATCAGCATCAACTTTAATTTTATATACCCATTGATAAGGGATTGGTCCCTTTTTTCTGGAAGAGTTACTAGTGTCCATGTACTATTTTGAAGGAGTGACTCATATTCATTATACATGGCGTTTTTCCACTCTTGCATTTGGGCCTGAACGAGCTTCAACAGTCTCAAGACTTTCACTAATAAAACTCTTGCTTGTGTTAGACTACTCAGGACGTCTTCGTGGCAAAAGTATGCAGTAGTGTTTCTCGGCGTCTATGTTATATTGCTAGATGGTATATTACCAACAGTTTTATTAGGTTTGTAGTCATCATTACGATCATCAAAGTAGGAGTTTTCATTAGTGTCATTGACAGTAGTACCTTATGAACTCAGTACCTCTATATCAGATTCAAGTTCATAATCAACTTCAGAATGTGACTCATCACTAGGTACTTGTTGCTACAACCCAACGGTGGCATTATTACACAGTTATTTCAGCCGAATGCTCAAGAAAAATGACATCTCTACTTTTGTGTATTTGTTTTTTATTTACATCATACAAACTGTACCCTTTTTTCATTTCACAATAACCAACAAATATCATTTTTACAGCTTTGGAATCCTTTCTTTTAATACATGGACCTGCGTTGGCCTGACAACCAAAAATTGTTTTTCATGTTTGGTTTATTATCTATCCATTTTTTATCCGGCATCTTGTAATCTAAAGCCTTCGTAGGTGAACGATTAATTAAATGGGCTTCTGTCAAAATTATCACAAAGCACCATCATCCACACATCAGCACAAAAATATCTTTGTAATATGAAATTCAGTATGAAACATTTAACTCTTTTTACAAATGTACGATCACGCATTCTACTAAGCCATTTTGTTCATAGGTTTACGGGGTTGTAGTTTGATGTGGGCATACATCAAACCTGTATAAAAATCATAGATATACATCTGACCTATTTAAAAACAATAGAAAATCGTTGTTAATATATTCCCTCCCTTTATCTGTGTGTAAGGCTTTATTTATTTTATTAGTTTCATTTTCTACTTGTTTTCTTTTTAATTCCTTAAATCTTTCCAAGTATCAGATTTATTTTTAAGGAAGCAAACAAACACTTTTCCACTAAAATCATCTAAAAATCTAGTGCTAATGTTCTTAAATGGTCATCTGCTTATTTTGTCTTCCATACAAGTCATACATAATTTGTTACCTTTTTGTCGGTTCCACCCCTACGGTATTATTTCGTATTTCCTGTCAAGTCTATGAATTTCATGGGTCATCTGACCCATTCACTAATATCTTATGGTATTTCATGCTCATCTACTGTTGCCAGCAAAAGCAAATATGCATATTAGCAAATATGGTTGACGGGATGAGATTACTCATGTAGCCATAAGTCCGCCATTTGTACTATACATAAAAGATGATAAATAACAAAATAAATAAATGTTATTTCTAAGCAAAGCTGTCAAAAGGCACATATAAAATATTTCTAAGCAGTATTGTGTGGAGTATGCCATCGGAGTCTTTTATTTGTAAGTATACATTGTCACACCCTTTTACTGCCACTTAACGCCTTATTGTCTACCATTTTATGTTATTTACTGTAGAAGGAGAGTTATCTTACATCCACTTTTTGTCTCTATATATGTGCAGCGACGCTTCAGATTCAACATACCAGCAATTCTCTTCCAGTATTGTAGAAGAATTATAACATCACGGGTCTTTTGTGACTTTTTTTATCTTGGATATATTTTTGTGACTTCGATATATTTTTATAAATGTTTTCTTTTACATTTGACTTAGCATAGCAGGTTACAGAATCAGATGTCTTGACATCCTGCAAAAACTTGGTTTTTCCATAATTTGCAGAAATAGTCACTCCGGAGCTCTCTATACATGACATGTACATGACCATAAAGAAAGCCAGCGAAGTAACAAAGCCTACCGAGTCGCTCGTCTCTCACTACACAATTTATATTCCTGAGCTTGTGAGCTGTTGTCATTACCTTGTTCACATAATCTTCAACACTGGAACTATTATCCAGCACTGTGATGATCAGATCTCGTAACCAACCTACTTTCCTACTTAGCCTGGAATCATTTTCCCCAAACTTGTTTCACTATGGTCGCTTCTTAAACGTGGACATAATTTATTGGGTCTATTAAAAGTATTATCTTTAACTGCGCCTTCGCTTTCTTTTTGCCATCCTGAACATAGGCTGGACCCGGTTCAATAGTTCGTTGTGTTCCAAATAATTTTTTACTGCAAATTTGCAACTTTTGTAGTTATCTCTAACAGTCAACTTCTAAATTGTTCCCGTTGATATCAAATGCCATATTCGATAATGGAATTGACTTTTGTGGTTAAAGAAGAAAATGTGACTAACCCATGGCTGAGATACTACTTACAAGGTTATATCTAAACAAAGATAATTAAATTGCGTTACTTTCTCGGTAACTCTATAATGAGGATTCTAAATATGCCCACTATAAGTGGCAAATAAGCTCGACCTCGCTGAGAAAATCCATGTCATTTGACAGCGCACGAATTAAAGCTTTCTGCTACATTATATGTTTGACTATGAACTAAACTATAATTTGTATTATTATAATTAGTGTTTATTTCTTAATAAAATGGATTCGTCTTTCAGATCTTTAGTGTACAAACTTTGAAGAAATTAGTATTGTTCTGGAATGTTTTCTTAGTTCGAAATTCAAATAAAATTAACAAAAAGAATGGACAGTTTACTTACTAATTTCGTGAAAGCCTTAATGACTTTAGAAATTCCAAAGGAATTGGAAAAATAACGAAACGCGTATCAAAAGACTATGACGAGAGCTGTCAGAGAATGGATATGATTGACTGAGTATATGAAGAAGCAGAGTTCCTGAAAGAATTGGTATTGACTCCTAAACTGCAGTATGATCTAGAGCGCAATGCGGTAAAACAAAGTGATAGTCCACCTTGGTTAGAGAATAGGTGGAAGTTATTCACAGCTTCTTGGTTTGCCAAAGTGTGCGAGAAACATGTAAATACAAATTGCACTTTATTAGTTAAAGAAATTTTAAAACAGAATGATTTGAACCATGTGCCATCAATATAATATAAAAAAACAATGAATAGCAACGCTTTTACATATCAACATTGAGGAGTGGTTTATTAATTGATAATGAATTTTCTTTTCTAGATGTGTTGCTCCTATATGACGAGTATACAGACGGCATTGTAGAATTTATGGGCCCGTAATCTAATTGAGTTTTGGAAATACGATTGTGGTAAAATCATTATCAATAATTAACATTCATAATTTTATCAAATACATCAGCTTTGTATCCCTGGCCACAACATCTGCCCATTTGCAGTCTGGACTGGTACCAATAAATGGAAACACGAATTTATTGCGATAGATAATCAATTCTAGAAAGATAACATTGAATAACATTTAATGAAACTTATCAAAACTGTTTATTTCCAGAATTAGTGGATTTTCGACAAATGAGATCAGTGAAATTAAAAGACTATTCATCATATTCCATGAATGCTAAGATTTTAAAAGCAAGAAACTAAAGATGATTGGAATAAAATTATATATCATGTCAGGACACCGAATATAAAAGTTTATAGACATTTCTTCTTACAATTTATATCTACAAAGTGAAAAAAAACTTATTGATTGCTTCGTTAACTGAAGTGAGTACTAAGTAAAACTATTTTCTAGTAACAAAAAACTCTGCTTCTTCATATACTCAGTCAATCATATCCGGTTTCTGACAGCTCTCGTCATAGTTTTTTGAAATAAAAAACATAGCTTTTTGAAACGTTTTTGCGTAGATCATCAGGCAAGTCATTGTGAGAATTTATGCAATCCCTTCGAATTTGGGAGTTGAATATAACATCACTTATGCATTGGTCTGAAAGGAAGAGTCACAAGGAAATGTGGTAACTAGTATCTTTTTTGTTTTTTAATTTGTCTCACATATAATAAAGACATGTTTTTACAAGGGTCACAAGAAGGCAGTGAATGGATGAAATCCGAATTAGAATTGGAATAACAATAATATATGTCAATGCTGTATCGACATAATGTTAATAATAAGAAATAAAACTGGTTACTACACAAATATAAAACACATCTTTTCAATTTAGCTATAATGTAAGCGATCAAAATAATTCGCACAGGCTATAAATTTGTCGCACACCAACAAGCACATCGCTATGTGTGTATTAGTAATTTCATGACTAGTAAATATCCATTCTCTAATTCTCATTTCAATATGTTCTTATTAATTTTGTAATTTTAGCATAATGTAGGGTATAATGCCATAGAATATAGTTTCAAAGGATAGGGAAAAATACAGTTTTTATAAACCCACAATGGCCATTTTATAGAATTTTCACATCTGGGCAAGCTTCTATTTGGTATTATGATCATAAATAAAAAATAACTACTCTGTTTGTCATTGGGAATGACTCCCAATAGCACATTATAAATTCACTCTACTTTTACGAAGTTCAACTTCTTAATACTCAAATAGAGTTGACAAAGTTACAAAAACCTACAAGTATGAGTAAAACTTACACTACAAGGGTCCCGTACACATTTAGGACTTATAAAGTGTACATAGCATTTCTACTAAACTATAAATATTAATTTTTCACAACAAAATCTACTATATAGCTTTCAAAAGCCATATTTTAAAAATTATAAGATCCAGTATAATCTTGATGGTTTTGTTATAATTTTCAAGTCAGGTTTTGCCAAACCAGTTTTTCAAGATAGTATTTCCAGAAATTCTTTTATTTTCCTATATTTTTTAGAATATCTTCAAATATGCAATTTAAAATAATAAAGAAAATATTTTGTATTCCTCCTGGCATGCCTTTCCAAATAACATGAAATTTAAAAAAAATTTGAGTACTTTGTTTACCCTCTTTATGGTGGGTTTTTAAAAAATATGTGAGTTAATAAGATTTATTACTATGCCAAATTTCACGTCACATGCTTTCTGAGAAGATCGACTGTGACTGCTGGACAGACAGACACTTCAGTGATCTTATAAAGGTTCCGTTTTTCAGTTTGAGGTACGGAATCATAATAAACTATGCCTGGTTCACATAGATGTTAAAAAGAATGAACACAATGAAAACAATATTAAAACCAAATGAATTTTAATTTTAAAATCTTAGACTACAGATTCACAATACATGAAGGTTCGTAATATCCATTTATTGGTGATTCAGTGTTCATCTGTGAAATATGAATTGCCTGCAAATCTTGCTCCCCAAACTCGAAAACTGAATACTTTTTGAGAATTTTGGAGCAATCAAACGTTTCCCTTTTTTCATATCGCCTGCTTCGTTGTTGATCTTCAGGGTCATCTTCACTCTTGCGATTTGCAGAATTCATAAGGGTCATGTGAAGTTTAACGTGATCCCGCTCACCTTTCATTACACCTGAAAACACAAATAAAATGGTTTTCATTAATATTCCTTTGTGTTTTGTTGTCAGTGGTTAATTTAGACGTGAGGTGCAAGTAAAAGAAAGCAAGTGTGCTTTCAGTTGAAGTCAATATAGGGTTTGTAACACATAGTTAAATCAAATTGTGAATAATATCCGACTTTCGTAATCATTTTTAGCAAAATTATTTACACAATCAACAAAACGATTGTTATGTTAGTAAACTTTAGTATGTTAGTAAAGAGAATTACCCCAGGAGGGTACCGGCCGAGCCGGAAAATCCCTCCATGAGCCCTGCTCAGGCAGCCCCTCGAATTCTGGGGGGGGCAATGTGCTGCATCATGTGGATTCTACAGAGAATAAAGATAGCAAGAAGATGGTCCAGCAGGCGTTTCATGCTAGCCTGCTCATTAATAGACCAAGGAGCTTATCACTCAGCTTTCAGCGAAAAAAAACACCACCACGGAAACATTAACTGTCCGGAATAACAGTACTCCTATCTGGCAAAGAGCACCATCCCTAAGAAATCCTAAAAGGAAAAACATTCATCTCCATCACCTGAGAGGATACCTACCAATAATAAATTCAGTGTACTTGCCGTGGATGTAATAGAGGACGGGAACACCAACAATACCCTTAAAAAAAGCACCATATAAACCACCACCAATCGTACTGTATGGAATTGAAGATATTAACAAGCTAACTGAACTGATTAGTACTGTGGCAGAAAAGGACGAATACTTCATAAAAATAGTGAACAAAAACCACTTAAGATTAATTTCCATAGACATAGCGGCATACAGGAAAATTATTACCATCGTTCGTGAAAATGGATACGGTTATAGGTCATACATTTAATATAAAAGACCAACGTTGTTGCCGTCTAGTGATAAAAAATCTCCATCATTCAACTCCACATAGATTGAAGAAATCGAAAGTACAGGAAATAAAGTCCATGGTGAAATCATCAATGTAAAATATGGTCCAGAAAAGAAACCGACGTCGACATTCTTTGTTAATATCGAGAATGGCCCAAATAACGACGCTGCTAAAGCAATAAAAAAGATTAATAAACAACTTGTCAAAATTGAAGAACCCAGGAAAAGAAACACACTACCACAATGCCAAAGATGCCAACAATATGGACATTCCAAACACTATTGTATGCGGCCATACCGATGCGTAAAGTGTACGCAAGGTCACAAGACATCGGACTGTTCCAAAAAAGACAGGAACTCACCGGCTTCTTGTGTTCTATGTGGAGGTGCTCATCCCGCTAATTACAAGGGATGCGAGGTTTACAAAAAAATAGTGTCCAGAAGAACCAGTAAACAAAGGCCAACAATGATGCGTATGAATTATAGTAACACACAAAATACAGGACAGCCAACTGTTACTGCTGAATCACACCAACAACACCAAGGGTTCGAGAGAACGCAACATACTGACACAGGAAAACGAATCTATGCAGACACTGTAAAAATACAGGCTACAACCTATAGCAATAATTTAGAATGTATACTCACACAACAAGCTCTAAAGCTAGATAAACTATTAGACCAAATGTGAACAATGATGAATCTCCTAACAGTAATCTACAAACTAATTAATTGAAATGACGAATCTGAAAGTAGCAACGTGGAACACAAATGGACTGTACAAACACAAATATGACATACAAACTCTATTGACATATGAAAATATTGACGTACTTCTTGTATCTGAAGCACACCTAACACCTAATCATAACATAACTATAAGAAACTATGACATTCATTCCACTTACCACCCAGACGGAACTGCTCATGCAGGTACAGCTGTAATAATCAAAAAACACATTCAACATCAATTACTTCAGGAGTATAAAACGGAGTCCATACAAGCAACTACGATAACTGTACAAGACCAACTAGGGTCTATAACATTATCGGCCGTATACTGCTCACCGAAACATACGTTAAAGGAAGAATCATTTACAAAGTCTTTTAAAACCCTTGGTAATAGATTCCTATGTGGAGGTGACTGGAATGCCAAAAATGTCTACTGGGGATCCCGACTAACTCTACCCAGAGGCCGAGAAATGAAAAGAAGCATGGATAAAAACAAATTATACGTACTTAGTACAGGTGAACCATCATACTGGCCTACAGACCCAAATAAATTACTAGACCTGCTAGATTTCTTTGTTTACAAAGGACTGTCGAACCACTACTTAAGTGTCAAGACATGTCTGGATAGCAGCTCAGATCACATACCGGTAATAGCTACAATAAGTACCACCATAATTGAAAGACAGTAAAAGAAAGACTTTATACGAAAAAAACCGATTGGGACACATTTAGAGACTACATTGACAAAAACCTGAACCGACATCCTCAGGATAAAAAGAATTTCAACAAAGCAGCGGCTGAACTAAAACAGTACTTAAAAGATATCGAAGAGGAAACCAGACAACATAAATTAGAAAACCTAAACCCCCAAGCTAAAAACGACTACTCGCTCTGGAACATGGTGAAAACCAGCCGCGATGCCACTCAGTTAGCACAACATCCTATTAAAAGCAACAACACGTGGATTAGAACAGATAAAGAACGTGCTGAGGTATTTCGAGAGTTCCTGGGTGAAGTCTTCACTCCCAATGTGGGTGATGTGGAAGCTAAAAGAGAAATACTAAAATACCTAGTAATGGATCTACAACTCTGTCTCCCCATAAAAAGCTGCTCACCCCGTGAAGTTCTAAAAGAAATAAAGGGTCTGGAACTGAACAAGGCGCCTGGGTTTTGTCTAATAACAGCCGAAATACTAAGGCAACTACCTAAAAAAGCTGTAGTTGCAATAACACAACTCTTCAACAGCATAATTCGTGTTGGACATGTCTCAATGACATGGAAGGTCTCAGAGATCATTATGGTTCCAAAGCCGGGCAAACCTCCACATCATGTATCTTCCTACAGACCAATCAGTCTTTTACCAACCTTATCAAAACTCTTCGAAAAAATTATCTCAAGAAGGCCGATACAAACACTCAATGCAAACAACATCATCCCTCAACACCAGTTTGGATTCCGTAGCGGCCATTCAACAATAGAACACCGGAACCGAATAGTCAACAGAATAAGAGATGCTCTTGAAAAGAAACAGTACTGCTCTGCTGTCTTCCTTGATGTGCAACAAGCATTTGATAAGGTATGGCATTTAGGCCTGCTGTACAAAATCAAGAACAAACTTCCACACAATTTCTTTTTGCTCTTAAAATCATACTTGGAAGATAGATTATTTAGAGTCAAAATCAATGATGCATAATCAGCCTTTCAAGAAATAAAAGCTGGAGTGCCTCAAGGCTCAATTCTAGGTCCAACTCTGTACCTTTTATACACTACAGATATACCAACATCGGATAACATCCTATCTGCCACATTTGCTGACGATACCGCTGCGCTAAGCAACCATGAAAATCCCACCACTGCATCCATGGTTCTACAGAGTCACTTAAACAAAATTAACCAATGGATGGAAAAGTGGCGCATCAAGGCAAGCTCCAATAAATCGGTACATGTAACCTTCACTCTACGAAAGGATAACTGCCCTCAAATTAAACTTGGAAACGATGTTCTTCCTCAACAAGACTCAACAAGATACCTAGGTATGCATCTAGATAGGAAGCAAACATGGAAAACTCACATTACAAAAAACGCGATGAGTTAAACATTCGGCTTAGAAACCTTTCCTGGCTAATAGGCAGAAGATCACATGTCACCCGGAAAAATAAAATACTTATATACAAAGCCATAATCAAGCCGATTTGGACATATGGCATAGAGTTGTGGGGAACAGCAAAGAATTCCAACGTGGAAATACTACAACGCTTCCAAAATAAACCACTCCAAATTATATCTGACGCACCTCTATTCATCACAAACAATGAATTACATAAGTACACAGGAATGAAAACCGTAAAGGAGGAAGTAGAACACAAAGTACAATCCTATAGAAACCGCATAAAAGCTCACACTAATATCCTCAATGCAACAGCACTAGATAATCCCATAAATAAACGACGACTTAAAAGACACCACATATGGGATCTTGTTAAATAACAAATTGCTGAATTGCTGAAGCTGATTGCAAGATAATAAAAAAAAAAAAAATGTTTGTAAACTATATTGATTTTAGGTCAATTAACAAATTCAGTTAATTAATTATAATTTGTAAACACGAAAACATTTATAGGAGAAAATTCATAAAATAAAATAAACTTGTGCAGAAAAAATCAGCTTACAATTAGATTTGACTGTCAAGTGTCACGTCAAATGTAAGCTGTCGTCGAAGGTCAATGTATTTTTTTATGGGGCTCATATATTTTATTTATTTATCTTTATAACTTAGCATTTTTAAGTGCACATAACTTGACTTCCTTGGTTCAAAAAAATTGTAATGAGTAAAAAAGGAAAGGCTTATAGCAAGGCTGCTCAACCTTTTTAACAATCGGGCCAAACGGTGGATTCAGACTTCACGACGGGCCACTGACAATTCCTATTTCAGTTACTCTCAGGATATGCGCAATAAAAACCCAATATTAAGAAATAAAATAAAATTATTGTTTATTAGTTAATATTATGAACAAACAGAAAGTATCTTATACTAAAATTTAGCAGCTAAATAAAGAAAGAAAATTGAACTTAAGTATGTATCTTCTCAAATCTAAATCTAGGGTAAGTCGTTGTTACAATTAATGTGATTTCTGCCATTGTTTGTCTTTTAATAATTTACTTATGTTAGGCGACAAATCCGATGTTGAACAACAAGTCCCAAATATGTTGTTTTGTTAAGGTTGTGCAGTATTTATTTTTTACATAATTAAGGTCTGAAAAAACCTTTTCACACACATATGTCGATCCAAAACTACTTAAAAACTGTAACGCCAGGTCAGTTATTGCTGGAAATTCTGCTTTTGGTACCAATTTCCAGAAATCTGCAAAATCTCCTGAAGAATTTTGTGCTTTCAAAGACAATTTGTTGGCAAAAAGGTTTTTTAACGTATCATGATTTTGCAGTTCAAAGAGTTCCAACTGAATATTGGCAGGATAACCAACTATTTCCGCCAAACTTATTATAAAGGGATCTACAAAAATTTGTATATTTTGTTTTTTGCTTTCAAAGTCTTGAAATCTCTTCTCAAACGACTGTGATAAGCATCGAATTTTAGATTGGTATTTAGAATAATTAACAGAAGTAATATTCAGTTCTTCTTTCAAATGTTTTAGTGTGGGAAAAAGGTCAATATTTTCTGTAGCCAAATGAATCGAAAAGAGATTTAATTTTGCTTTGAATCCGTTTATCAAATTAAACATAGTCGGAAGTGAACAATCTTTACCTTGTAATTTTAGATTTAAAATATTGAGATAATTCGTAACGTCAACAAGAAATGCAAGGTCACTCAACCAGGATGTATTCTTCAGTAAATCAATTTCCAATGATAAAGCCCCTTTCTGCTCTAAAAACTGCAACACCGGTTTTCTCAAGTAGAAGAAATGTTTCAACATGCTGCCCCTTGAAATCCATCGCACAGCACAGTACAGTTGTAACTCTCCATATTCGCTGATTTCTTCTTCAAATAATAGTCTGAATTGACGTCTGTTAAGAGCTTTTGCACGTATGTAATTTATGCAACGTACTACTGGATTCATAATATCATCCAACTCCATATCCTTTGCACACAATGCTTCCTGGTGAATAATGCAACGATACGAAAATAAATTTCGACTTAAGAAATTCTGTAACAAAGCCACGCAACCATTGTTTTTTCCAATCATTGCCGGTGCACCATCAGTGCAAATAGATATCAATTTGTCCCATGATAATGCCTTTTTTTCAATACATTCTTTAATTTTCAAAAATATGTGTTTTCCTTGGGTTGTACTTTCCAGCTCACAGACTTCTAGTAAATCTTGCAACACATTCCAATTTTCGTCAACACACCGCACAAAAATAGCGAACTGAGATCTACTCATTAAATCGCAAGTTTCATCTAACGCCAATGAGAAGTATTTGCACTTAGCTACGATTTCTTGAATCTGCTCATTGATGTCAACTGACATTTGCTCTATCCGTCTCGTGGCAGTGTGCCGTGAGAGTGAAATACTGTCCGCTTTAGCTTTGACGTGTTTATCATCACAATTTTGTGCAAAGATTGTCAAAGCCTCTTTAACAATCTCTCCATCAGAAAACGATTTCTTTTTTTGGCTAAAAGCAAAGAAATCTCATAAGATGTTTTGACCATGGATTCAAGCTCGTCGTGCCTTTTCACGAAAATATTCTGTTGGTTAAATAGTTCCCGTTTCTTTTTCTTTATAAAACAATATTTATTTTCCCATTCATCATGAAAAATACAATAGGTCTCTGTTGATTTCGAAGTACTCGGTTTGCTGTGAGCCATACTGAAACAAACCACATTTTGTTTATATTTTCCTTTCAAAATAAGTAGGTACCTAAATAATATGAAAATATAAATACATTGAATAACATACCTTTGACGGCCAATGTAATTACGAAAATGACATAATATATGTGCCAGTTACTCATTAACAAAAATACAAATTAAAAAACTTCACTTTTAACAGTCAGTTAAAGTTTAACTGTTAAACTATAAATAATATATCACGTGCGCACTCAATTGTTTCTCGAAACATAATGAGACTGTATTGCGCGGGCGGGGTCGATGAGCGTGCGGACAGTGTAGGACACTGTAGGTTCAAGTTCCTTTTTTTAAATTTGGTGCGTATTTCAAAACTTACTTGCGCGGGCCATTTAAAATTCTTTCCCCAAATTAAATTCTAACTCCAAGCCCCCGGGCTTGGAGTTGAGCACCCAAGGCTTATAGCATCACAAAGAATATCTGATTAGAATTCAATTGGTTCACGACAGTGATCACTAGATGATATCACTATGGGTAAATCTATAAGTTGGACATGGGGATTTCAAGAAATAATTAAAGAAAAAATTTTGTAATCTTTCAAATTCAAGTACCAAAATATTAGTTTCCTATGATTTGATTTATGTCTATTAATACAGGATGCAATTTTCTTAATGTCATTGTGAAAATTGGCAGTAACATAGCTGAAGGTCTAGTGTTCACTAGTGACTTTTGTCACCTACCGTTTTGTATGGAAACATGTGAAGCTGCAATGAGTTAACGTAACATTTTAAACATTCCAAATGCTAGTGACAATGCGGTAAATGCCGGTGACACCGCACAATAGTGACAACTGTAACTTTCGTTTTAGCGTTTTTAATGTAATTATACAAGTGTGCTCATTGATTACTTTTTGTCATCGAGGCAGTCTCAGTTGATAAACTTTTACAAGATGCACTGACAAATAGATTATGAGGAGCTGATATAATTTGTTATCGACAAAACTCTAAATATTGCAGCATGGCTGCAGTGAATACTACAATATTTAGAACTGTATTAATAACAAATTATCTGAGAGAGAGTTTATACACTAAATTGCTTCCAAAACATTCTGAAATTAATCGAAAAAACAACAACCGGAAAAAACAATTATTAGTAACAACTGGTCAACATAATGGCACCAAAAAAATCAGGGAATTGACATATTATTTATTTATTAATTCAATAAACTTACTTGTTTGTGTATCTCTACATAATTACAAGACACCTTAGGAGATACGAAGCGTGAAAGAAAATACTTTCCTATTTTATTTATGTACTACATGCTTCTGCTTCCCATATCTCTGTTTATATTTCTGAGAGCAGAAAATTTCCATGTGTCATTGAGTTTAGTTCCATCTTTCAATCAAACATAGATATTTAAAATGCAGCATGCCATAATAGTATAACATAAATTGACCTGTATGAAATTCTCCATATATTGCTTAGAATACCAAATGTACATTCCAAAGGAGTGTCCTTGTATGACAATAGTTGAAAATTATTTTGGTAACTTAGTAAATTAAGTTATGTTTTTAGTTAATCTCAATGCTTCATCACCCAGCATTATCTTATCCCGTTCATCATTTAGCAAAAGTTTATCAGCTGGAATCTTTAAAACTTTTTTATTTGGAAAATTTCTAGCCCATGCTTTCGAATTTTTAAATTTTGATGAGGGATTTTTAAAATTTACTGATCCATATGCATCAACCTCTACGAAAATGAATTATAGTCAGCGTCATCCCACCCATCAGTATACAGTAAAAAGATTTTTCATAGTTATAAAAATACGATCCAGTATTCTTGGGTTTTGGTATTCTTATATGTTTACGGTTTATCGCACCAATTATATTTGGAAAATTTGGGCACCTATAAAACTGATCAGCAATCTTACACCAATGCTCTCCATATATTTCTACCACATATAATGGTTGCAACATTTTTCAACAATTTTCCCATCAATGTTAACATGTTGTATCAATTATATATATCGTAGTGTTGAGCGTCTCCTCTTTCTTTTTAACTTTCTGTGCCATAGCTCCGGTGCACAAACAAGTGCTAAAGTCACAAAATCATTCATGAAAATGGTAATGGTAATTGGACATTAGAAAATATAACAAGATTAACATTATTTTTCCTCTACAGTAATTTTTGGGAAACTTAAGCTCTCTCTCTCTCGGTAAAAAAAACTTTACTGCAGAAGATACACACATAATCGTAAAATCTATCCTAGTTAGAAGTATTTATCCCAAAAAACCTTTAAAAATATATATTCATCAGAACATTAGAGACAGGCACGACTAATGAAAACAGGGAAAAATTGAAAAAATAAAATTTATGAAAATTAGTTTTATAAACTATTTGTTTTTGTACCATATCCTGTTATGGCTTTTATTAAAATAGTTCAAATTTCAATATAGGAATGATTTTCTTGTCACATCATCATTAAATTATGAACAGACATAATATTTACCTACAAAGATGGCATCGGGACATTTGACCTGCATATTTATTGAAGTGAACATCAAAATGTGAATAGATTATAATATTTATAAAATTCTTATGTTGCTGTGGTTGTCACATGAAGTAAATATTATCAAGTTTCATTCTAACTGCAACTTTTTGGTACAAACAGTGTTATGTAGATGTGTTACTATGTCTTCACTTAGTGATCATCCAATATTAGAGGCTTCACAATCTGCCTGAAGTCCATTCAGATGGTGAGGGTGAAAATGTGGATTGTTAACCTGATCCTGAAGAAGAGGCAAATAAAATCCCGAACCTAGAGTAGTGACAAATCAAATAACAATATGCTACTAAGTAATTAGCTACTACAAAACTATTGCTTCCTAGAATAACAGACTTAAGTTTAAATCTGAGTACTTTTTTTATATACAAAAGAGAAAGAAAGAGGCCAACGACCCACCTGACGGTAAGTGGCCATAATTAACGCGCTAGTACAATACGTCTGCGAAGTGTTGATGAAAACAGTATGGTGACATCGGGAAGAGTGTTGTAGAAAAACACCTCCAAAAATTAATCTGGGTAAGTAAGTCGGCAAACACGGCACAATATTTTGACTATGCAGTCGGAACCGACTTAGTATGTACAAAGGCAAATTGCAGATAAATTTATGACTGCTTGAAAATCCTTAGTTGATGATAATATTATGCGTCACACCAATATGTGAACAGAGGTTGAAGCTCAGCGAGTAATTGATCAATTATTTTAAAGGACTAAAAAATTTAACTCCGTTCTATATGCCAGAGGTGCATATGACAATAAAAATATTTATGTGAATGATTTGTGGAGCAAAACTAGGGACAGCTTTTTTAAAAAACAATATCAAGCAATCGATTCACAGGGATAATGCTGTATATGCTGATTTGATTTGCGATCTGAAACATCTTCAAGATTGCAGACAAGTTTGCATTGATTTTTCAGGTATGGATTCATTTTGAAATGATTTCATACTTTATAAACTGTATTACTTGCTACAAGCCAGATGAAAATCTGACTTTTGACGAACAACTGTTTGCGAATAAAATTATATGTGCATTTATTCAATATATATCTAATAAGCCAGATAAATTTGGTATCAAATTTTAGTTGTGTATAGATAAGAACTCAAAACATTTGTCGAATCCTTTGCCTTATTTAGGTAGTGATGTAATTCGTCCTGAAAATTAGAGCCTTGACGAACATGTCGTTGACAGTTTTGTAGAACCGTTTTTGGATAAAGCAAGAAATGTAACTATTGACAACTTCTTCACGTCTTTTTCTCTGGCAAAAAATTTACTTTCCATATGAACGACAATATGTATAGTAAATAAAGGAAAGCGTGACATTCTTCCCTATGTCAAAAACCTGAAACTTAGTTTATATGAAACAAGTCTTGAGGACAGATGATGAATAATGTTCACAGATTATAATTTATTAAACAAAAAGATTGAAAAATGTGTTGTTACTTTAGACGAACATACTAAGAAGAAAAAACCAGTGAGTGTTACATTATACAACTCAACAAAATATGGAGTTGATGTTATTGATCAATCGATCAAAAAGTACAGCTTCAAAGCAGCATAGAGAAGATAGCCAGTACAATTTGTTGCCAGTACAGTAATATCTTAGACTTTGCTGCGATAAGTGGATGGATTTTGCGGGGTGAAAAAACCCAAAAGTGCAGTATCGTCACTCAGTATCGTCGTCGCTGTGATGTGTTGGGTTGATCAAAAGGCATACGGCCTTTGACGATGCGGCACACTGTGGGGACCCGGGTTCGATTCCTGGCCATTTTTCAAATAGAGCTGAACTGGTGTTACGGTTGGATGTAAGAGATTGCTCTCGTAGTAATAATTTCGCCATATGTATCAATTAGATACATTAAACAAATAGATAAATAAATAAATAAACATGTCAGAGGAATATGATATCACAGCTCCAATACAACCACAGCCACCAATGCGGTCTCCTGTTGTGGATACAAGAAAGAGACATAACTTCTAGTTATAAGAATAAATCTAATAGGTTTTGCGATATTTGTAAAAAAACCATTATGTGGACAATAAAATCAAACAAAAATATTTATTTACCAAATTTGTAAATAGCCCTAGAAATTTGAGTCAATAAAAATTTTATTATTACAAACCATTCAGTTTCGAAATTTTTCTACTTATTTGTAAACATTTTAAAATGAGTTAATAGATTTAAAATATATTTTTAATGCTGGGGTCAAATGACCCCTTATCATTTTTCTAGGTAAGCGAATTGGTAACACCATATGAGTTTAAAGTATTGCATCAATTTTAAGATGTATTTTTTTTAAATTATCATATAATATTGCCCCAATTGAGTAGATTAGCATATTTTCAGGTTATCTTCTGAAACATAATAAAATAAAAACTTATAATTGGGAAAAATGAGCGGCATTACTCCTCGCTAATAGAAAATTCAGAAGCATTGAGGCTCCTTTTGCAGTTTTAGAATAAATACGTAATCACGATAACGCATCCTCATAAAACTAAAGTTGGATTAAGTATGTGAAGCAACAGCTGTCACCATCAGGAATTAAAATTTTTTTTTACAATTTTCAAATCTAGCCTCTAATGGTACTTTGTTAAATCAATTCGTGAATGGCTTAACCCATAGGCGGCCTGCGGGTCCAAACAAAAACATTTATTGAAGGCCCGAGGACACAAAATATCCTGTATTTCATATCCGCCGACTTGTCAAAGAAGAAAACAAAAACATTATGAATTTTGCATAGTGTTGAACTACCATATTAGTTTATTTTACTATGTTGTTGCGATGGATAAATAGGAAAAATAAATTATTGTAAAAACTTATCAGCCTTTTGAAATTGCCCCTTTGTTTCTGTAAACTGTTATATAAGAAAATAATCTGTATATACTGAAGATTATACCTGTTTCATTTGTTTTATGAACCATTAACATTTCACTCGATTTATGTAAGTACAAATATGGAAATATTGTTTTCTAGAATCAATATGTTATGTATTTTGTGATAAAATAATTAAAATATGGTTCTAACCAAAAATTAGAAGATATTTTAAGCTTTCGCTGTTCAAGGAATTGTGCGTTTATGGCGGCTTATTTTCTTTGCAATAATTTATAGGTTATTTGATTTATTTTGCAATAATGTGATGTTATTGCTTGTATTAATAATTATAGATATATTGTCAATATTTTCACTATAGCATAAAAACATGTTTTAAGCCATAAAAAAATTTAACAAAAATGTTTTCTATGTAGATACAAAGAAAGTTCAGTAGCGAGCATATATTAAAACTTGGAAAATGACATAATTTGATAAAAATTAGATATATTTTTATATGTATTCTTCTTCAAAATTATTTAAAATTTGATATATAACACTCTATATCTTGTTTCGAAGTCGCATACACAAAACTGATAAACATGGAACACTGATTACATTTTGTTTTCTAAACAAAAAGGGTGCCATTTAATTTGTTATATAAAAGAAACGTATTTATAGAGGGGCTGGGAGTTATTTTTACAAGTATTCTTTTACTTAATAATATTTTCATTGTGTATTTGGTGGGATCATCTCGGTGTCTTTATAATAAACTTCCTTTGAAATTGATTCGAATTTTACATTCACAAATAAAGGTTTTTTTTAGGGAAAAAACAATGTATCAGGTGTATAAACAAGTTTTCACTGTTTTTAATGAGAAATTAAGCATTTATTGTGAAAGAATGGAACCTATAGTTTTATTTGAAGTATTGTCCATCGCTTGCTACTACTGTTTTCCATCTTTCTCGCAGCATATGGATACCTAGTTGGAAGAATATTTCATCTTTTGAGGGTATCCACGAATCAACCCAATTTTTGGTTGATTCTTCTTCATATGATGTAAATGTTCCTCAGACAAGTCATGTGATGTCTAAATAAATATAAATCAGAAGGAGCAAGTCTGGTGAATACGGTGGGTGGGGCAAAACTTCCCAATTGAGTGTTTCCAAATAGGTTTTGACTGGCGCTGCAACATGTGGACGAACATTATCATATAAGAGAATAACTTTGTTGTGTCTGGAGTAGTAGTGGGCGCGCTTTTCCTTGAGTGGTCAACTCAATTTCATCACTTCGGTAGACAGTCCTAATAATGGTTTCGTTCAGTTTGAGCAACTTATAATAGATGACATCAAGCTGATCCTACCAAATACACAATAAAAGTTTTTTTCCATCAATATTTAGCTTAGTAGAAGTTGAAGCAAGGCCAGGTAGTCCCCACAATTTCTTCCATGTGTGATTATCATGTGTGGATCCATTTTTCATCATCAGTGACTATAAGGGGCAGAAAACCCTTTCGTTTATGCCTGGCAAGCAGCATTTCACATGTGAAAAATCGACGTTCAACGTTTCTCAACGTGAGTTCATATGGAATTCAAATTCCTTGTTTTTTAATCATTCCCAATGATTTCAATCGATATGAAATTACTTGTTGAGTCACTTCTAATGTAAGTGCAAGTTCTTCTTGCATTTGGCACGAATCTTGATCCAATAATGCTTCCAATTGTGCGTCTTCGTACACTTTTGCTCTTCCGCTACTTTCTTTGTCATATATATCAAATTTACCGTTCTTAAACTTTTGATACCACTCACAACAACTTCTCTCACTTAAGGCAGCCTCACCGTATGCTTCTACAAGCAATCGATGAGCTGCAGCTGCAATTTCTCCAAATTGAAGAAGTAAATCAAGACACTTTCACACACAAAATAATTTATTATACTGATAATCACTAATATTTTAAGGTTATGTTGTTGACAGATGTCCAACCTTACAATATGTTTTAACCATAACTTTCTTTCTTTCTTTGATTATATAGCGTTCGTTCTCTCCAGAGACCATAACTTTTCTCCATAATAGTTTAAACCATAACTTACTGGTGGTGCCAACTTTTGTCAAACAACAGAAACTTATTTGTACACCTAATATGAAGGAAAAAAAATTCCACACATTTTCTTGAATAATTATCATTTTATTTTCACAAAAATCAAACCTTTGTTTTAGAATTTTATATCAAATTCATCAGTAATAAAAAATATAATTAATTATACTGTAGTGCTTTTTGTTTCATGCATGGCCAAGGACAAGGTCACGGAATTTTTTCATGTCTGATGTTTTTTCAAGTATTTGTATGTAATCTGGATTCATATTACTTATTACTTAATTTTAATATTTTTTAAAAGAAAAATTAGTTTTTCACCTGTCATACTTCACGATTTATTGTGAAATAATTAAAAATGAGGCAAGAAATTGGTCTTATAAAAATTTTATGAAATTTTTTGATATCTCTTTATATGTTTGGAAATTTCATAACCTTTTTGAAAATGTATGGTTGTAGATAGCTTTAATTGAAGTAATTTCTGCAATTAGTTGAAAACTAAATGTTGACGCCACACATGTTACGAATATCACCTGTTCCGGGCCATCTGAGTCTATTTGGTAATTAAATTACCACCCAGGCCCTAGAGAAATTAATATGTACTGTTCTTGTGTAGAAAAACTCCAGAAATGCTAATTTGACAACTTATCCCAGAAATCTATCTGCATTTCAATATATTTGTTATCAGATGGTTCATTTTCTTTATCCACATCATCGCCTTGTCATTTTTGATCTATCGATTCTTTTACTTCCAGCAGGCCACTGAAACTAATGTTTATCTTTCTATAAATAAGCATATGACGCTTATTACAAAGTACATTAATAATTGAAAATTCTTTCTTCAAAATATTGCACATTGGCACCTTGTTGGCACCTTTCTCTTCTGATCCAAACGTGATATATATAAAATGTTTAATCAGCTCATGCACTTTACACACATAATGTTTTAACAAAAAAAAAGGTAATGAAATGAAAACAAATCTTTTTATTGTATATATGGTATCTGAGAGTGGGGTCATCATATGACATTTTAATTTTTTTCATAATGTTGCACAAACTAGATCCCAATAAATTTTGTAAGATTTATACTTACATTTATTTTCAGCTATTACTTTGGTGAGTTACTTGAAGACATTTTTATTTTGTGTCGTTGTTGGTTATTTGAAGATTTGCACATTCATAAGTTATATCATTTTAATAGCTTCCTTGGCTTTTAAATATTGAATTATATCTACGCAATGGCTACTGGTATCGTAACCCGCTGAATTAATGTTGAGTTGGCGGAATCGCACGAATGATTGTTGAAATATTCCTTGATGAGGAATCCAAATAAATAGCCATCGCAACTCCTGATGTCACCGAGTAGAAAAAGGAAGTGTGGTGATGAAGTTAATGGTCATTAATACCTTCCATTATAGACTACAAAGATATATAAGGGCGACATTACTATACACTCAATATTGTAACACTATTATTTAAAACAAATAGGTGATAACGTAAAAATATATCATTACAAAGGCTAATATATTATTTAACATATGCAATTAGACAAAAAAAAGTTAAATAAAAATCAATAAATCAGAAAAATGCCTATACATCGATTACACATGAAGTACTCTTTATTATTAAATGCTAATATTCTATAATGTATATAAAATAATACAGTTTTTAATGGGAGACACAACGCATTAAGAAACACGGCTATCTCCTCTTTTTATATTTGGTTTTTCATGTAAAGGATAAAGCTCTAAATTTAGAATATGCATTCCTTTACCACCAAAAATATTTTAAAATATAGAACTTTTCTTTCAACAAGTCGCACAGTTCTTTAATTTGTTTGAATCCGTCCCTGTTTTAGATGCATATGCGAGTACAGTTCTAATTAAGTATTTGTAAAGCAATATTTTAGTTTTTCTTTTATCAGGTTTAACTTCAGATACCTTCTTAATCCATGAAAACATAGGATTGTTAGGTGATTCTTTTCTGTATTTCTTATGAAATACAATTATTAATTCTAAAAGTAGCAATTTCCTCAAAAGTTATAACTAAAAGTAGCAATTTTCAGGTAGATGGTAGTATCCTCTGCGCATTGCATGTATTTGGTTTCATCTTGGTTAATTAGAAGATGCATTTTATTACCTTCCTTCTCTAATGGCAAAGAGGTAAACCTCAAATCTGTAAATCTTTTTGCAATGATGTCAACACTGTCTGCATATGCAAAAATTTGAACAAAATAGAATCTTTCCTTTAGTATTAATCTTTTATAACTTTCTCCAGTACAGTAGGTAAGTCTCCCTATAATACCATTCCTCATTTACCATGGTTCAAAGAGTTTATATTGAATTTTAAGTCTAAGTTTTGTTTATTTTAGTGTGAGAGAAGTAAGCTTGATGAGCTATACGGTGAGCTGAATAAATCTATTCAACTTAATAGCTTCAAGTAGCAATTTTCTGTTTACACTGTTGTATGCAGTTTAAGTTGAAGTAAGTACTAAGGCAAGTATTACCTCTGATATGAAATTTTTATCATAATTAAATATGCTTTGTTACAATTAAAATATTCACAATAATTTAAACATTTATAATAGTTACAATTCAAATTTTTTATTGAAAGTTTATTAACTTTTAGTGTAGGAACAATATTAATACTTCAATTGTATATGTGTATTAATATTTCAATGAGCCACCTTTTATAGCTATTAAGGTTTCATTTTATCGCAGCAACCTGTTAATGGATGATTTCCAGCATTTGTGGATGATGATTCCATACATGGATAATTTTTTCGAAGAGTTGAATTTTGGCTGTGGGCACTTTTTAGCCAGTTCACTCTTCATCAGCTCCCACACATTTTCAATGGGGTTTATATAGGGACTGTTACCTGGCCAATCCAACATTGGTATATTTTGGTCACTTAAATATGCTTTGATCGAAAGGCAGTGTAACAAGGAACTCCATCTTGTATAAATATAAATGGTTCCCCATTTCTGAACCATTCTCTTAACTGCGGAACTGATTTGCTAGGACTTATTTGTATAGGTTCTGCCTCATGATGCCTTTTACTATGTAGAGGCGCCCAGTACCCTTGCCACTGATGACAAATCTTAAAAGAAACCAAATAAGCGCTTAAATTGAAAGAATAGCAAAAATTTACCTATAAAATGTTAACAAAAAATGAAATATCAAATTACCGATCTCCAAAACTCCACATTTTTGTCCTCACAGTCTTTAGCCCACTTCAGACGTTTGGCTTCCATCGCAGCAGAAATTTAGGTTTCCTAGCAGTTCGATGAGTTCAGATTTGATTACTTTTTTGGTAGCAAATCTGTTTACCACACAAATTTTCTTGCGAGATCTTTCTGAGCCAAGGGTGAAAATTGAATTTCTTTCTTTTAGGACTTAATTCTTCACCTATATTGACTTTTTTCTTTATGCGTCGTACACTGGCTTCAGATACAATCTTCATGAAATTGCACAGTTCAAATAGTACTGTTAGTAATTAAAGAAGGGCTTTCATTTCAGCTTTTTAATGCGGTGACAGATCCCCATTTTCACCCATACTTGGGAAGTTAAAGAAAATTTTTTACAGAAGTAAAAACTGCTGATTTCAATTGATATACACATAAATGTAGTTAAATAATGCAAAAATGGTAAAACTCTTGTTTTATGCGACCGAAGCGTGTCTATACTTGCTTGCGGTCTGATACTAAAACATGGATATGACAATATAATAAAACAAAAATAGGTTTATAAAAAGATAATATTATAATTGCCCTAACTAATAACTACTATTTACAAAGTTATATAACACCAAGTTGAGCACAAAACGTATAATTATTTAAAATTGAATGAATGATAACAAAAGTGATCGAGTCTTTGTGACTCATTTATTTGATTGAATATATCACTAACTGTACAGTCGTGGTACAAGCAGCGTCGATCGTTCCGCCTTGCTGCATTGGGTCTCCAGACACCATTCATTTATAAGTCAATGTACATTTATTTTTTACAGACTGGCACGTGGGTCCACTTTTGTACCATAAATATTTATAGTGAATGAGCCACCAACAATTACACACAAGTCTGAATTCAAACAGTCCAATAACACAATATAAGAACAATACAAAATTGCTATATGGCGAGGCATCTATATCCTTGCTATAACTTGAAAATAATTTCTATGTTCTACATATTTGTTACCGAATGGAAATATCGAAAAAAGATCCGAGAATTGTCATTTGTCACCATAGTATTACCAACATATACTTTTCGTGTACAGATAATTTTATATTAAATTATTTTATATAAAATTACTTATTTTATGTTTGGTGCAAATTAGTAAAAAAATAAAAAAACATTCACAAAATATGAAAGTATCGTCAAAGTATAGAAGGTTGTTGAAAACATTGTATATTAAATTTTATATAGCTATATAAATTGATGTTTGTGCAAAAAATTAGACCCAAAAAGACAAATTTAAATTTATTCTACCTGCATTCACAAAATGATTAGCCAAATCATCTATAAATTTCTGGAGAACTCCATCTTTATCTTCCACCTTAGCAAATAAAACATGGACATTGCTAGGATCATCAGCCATGTTGTTAACGCCACTGGCAACAATTTTAAAAGGCCCATGAGATTGTAAAAATGGACTGAAAAAAAATTACATTATCCATTTTATGCAATATGGTTTCCAAAATAAAAAGCAACAAAGGTATTATGTAAAAGAGATATTATGTATAATGAGCTACTATTAAGTATAAAATGATTAAGTTTTAAGTGTCTTCTAATTTAACAACTTTGTGTAATAATTGTTTCTTTTTACAAAGGCACAATGCCATAAATATTTTACTAAAAATATAGACTTAAAGATATCTATTTAATAAGCTGTAGAGTCATGAATTATAAAGGAGAACAATAATCAATTAATATAGTAAGAGATCACCTACTTTCAACCGACATATTCTTAATAACACACAGTAGTTGATACTGCTCACATAGCAGGATATGTACATAAAGTTGTACATATAAAGGATTAAACCTATTCAGTAAAACAAAGCCTTGGAGTGTGACATTATTCACCATGATCAGATAACAGTCAATGGTAAATTAAACATAAAATATTATTAGGACTGTAACAAAAAATTTGAATTTTACTCATTTGGCAACAGAACTAAATGTTGAATGGGTAATTAAAAATATAAGGAAGGATGCACTTTTTCTTCAAATCACTTAATTTTTAGATGGAGAGCATATGGCTTTAAAAACCTTGTGGCTTAATATTTAAGTGACATCTGCAAGCTAAAATATTCTGTATATTATATACGCAGGTGGGTGAAAAAGTTTATGGAATGTAGGGGATGGCAAGGGGTGGGATTTGCTTATGCACATAGTTGCTAATGGTAGACTTATTACGAGTATATATACCAAGTTTCAACTTAATAGTATCATTTACCTCTGAGCTATTATCGATCAAGCAACTTACTCTTGAAGAAATAATTGACTATGGAGAAAATCCAATTTCAAGCTGTTATCAAGTTCCTGACAAAGCAAGGAAAAAGGAAAAACACAAGTTATATTGAATAAGGTATCATCGGTTTATGGGGACTCCAGACATCTTTGAAGAACTTGTATTGGAAAATGCCCAAAAAAGAAGAAGCACTTGGGAGAAATGGTTGGAGTATCTTCTACAACCATCTTGGTATATCAAAAGTCAGCGCAAAATGAGTGTTACGAATGCTCATGCCACAGCAAAAGCAATAATGTGACTTTTTTGATCACTGTAGAGAGTAAGAAATTAAAGGTGTTGCAATCGACCAGAAAAGTCATGGTGATGGTTTTCTAGGACACAGATGGTATTCTGCTCATTGACTTCAAAAACAAGGTTATTTTTATAATGGGAGGATACTACGCTGGTCTACTGGAACAGCTTTAAGAAGCATTAAAGGTATAAAGTGAGGAAATTAGTGAAAGTTGTGCTGCTTTTGGACGATAATGCACCGGTACATGTTGAGATAACTGTTCCTCAAAAATGCAGCTTTCAAACATTGCAACACCCACCTTGCAGCCCAGACTTAGTTCCTTATGACTATTATTTGTTCTCAAAAATTAAAAAAAAAGTTTGTGGAAAAAAATTGAGTGATGATGAAAATCTTATTTTCAGGATAAAAAGAAAACATTTTTTTCTAGGGTATAAATAAATTAATCGACAATTTGAGAAATGCATTAGGGTTAAGAGAAAATATACTAAAACGGAAAAATAGTACCACGTTTTTTTGACCTTCCTTCCACCCCTTTCTGCGAACTTGTCGATCTCCCCTCTTTTGGCAGACTGTCCATTTCCTTATTTAGTCAAATAAGGAAATGGGCAGTTGGAGTATGAAATGTAAGGAGAGAAGAGTTAGTGACCCTTGTATGAAAAGTTTTGCAAAGTGATAAGAAACAATAATATTCATTTCAGTCGGCTGCTGCATTTGGAGGGGCAAAAAACATGTTTTTAAGTTATTTTATCATGTCAGTCATTTAGCCATTTGGCAGGAAGCTTCATTTATGTGTCAAAAACACAAAAATAATAATTAATGGAATTGCTGTGTTGATATTTCATAGATTAACATTTTTTAATAATACTTTCTTTGCAATTTTAAAAATTAAAATAAACAGTCATGGGCATCCATGTTTTCCTCTTTAGTTTAGATAAACAATCATATAATAATGACTGACGTGATAAAATACTTTAGAGGCACCTTTTTTCTGCATTTTTAAATTCATTATTATGCAAAATCAGCAATGCCCAAGCTTGGCACTGCTTTAATCGGTAACTTATTTACCTTCACTCCATATCACTCCATAACTATATTACCTTCACTCCATATCAATATCAGAAAGATAAATATACCATTTTCGTCACCAGCTCCTTAGCTATAAGATTGGAAAAGCAGGCTAGTGAGGCCGAGGCTTATAAACATTAGGCTTGTAATGTTTGTTGAATTTTTGTATATCAAAATAATAAATATCTTACCATACTCAATCCCTGTACAATCTATATTATTAAGTTTTGTATCCACAATTGTAATGCTTTTGCAATGGTTATGGTGAATTAATATTTCTGAATAATTCAACTTTTATCAATAACTACACTTAAATATCATAGGCGTGGCAAATACTTACTCTATAATTTTTGCTTTAGCATTGTTCAGAAGGTCACAGGCATTTGAGCGTTCTTCATCATCCATCAAGCACATCAATCCTATAGTTAAATGCAACTTAAAGGGTTTTGTGAATATTGTCTCATCAACGCCCCTCACATTTTCTGCCAAAACTTCTTCCTAAATTATAAACATAAAATGAAAAAAACATGAACAAAATTTGAGACTTTTTTACAATTATACAATAAAACTGTAGTAAAACTATCTTAAATATAATTAAAGATAAAATATATCAAGGGGAGACTTGGATTCATAATTTTATTCAATGGAACTAAGAATGCAGCTTCGTTAAATTGTACTATGTTAATTGTATGTATATTGTTAAATTCTACTAATTATAACACTTTCTCCCTCTGTTAGCGGGTGACAACAAAGACAGCACAAGACATATACCAACGTTAACAAATTTTTCTCAAGTGTACTAGGGTCGTAGTCTCCTTGCATGCGAAGCAATAAAACGTGTAAGCAAAACAGAGCATATTGCGTGATTACTCACACTCATGCAAGGCAATGGCTAGTGATGCGTAACACTCGTGTCGTAATGTTATTGACAAGCCACATTCAGAATTAAACTCAAACAATATAATTTAAATATCTTTAATCTTCGTATACATATAAAACGTGTAACAAAAAAATTATAAATATTTTAATTAACATTAGTCTAAGTAAACATTAATAACTAATTCATTAATTAACTATGACAAATTAAATGATAAAAATTTACTATTAGCTAATTAATTACTAATTATTACTGCCAATACAACCCTTGGTGTGGGTGCTAGTAAAGGGAGAAGTGGCTTTACTCCATCAGGCCATTAATAATGTCTCAAAAGCCTACAATACCAAGATTTGAGAAAGTCACACATACCAACAAATTAATCATTAATTAGTTCGATTATATCAAAACTCATCATCAAAACTGTGATCATCGGAATTGTCAAAAACTAAATTTAAATTTATAACGAAAGGCTGTGGGATGTGTGACTTTCTCAAGTTTTCGTCTCGTCGTACAACACAATTTTCCTAATTTTTGTTTACAATGGCTTAATGAAGTAATTTCTCCACACCTGCAGTTTTTAATGTGTTGTTCTTCATTGCCACTTCTATCTTTACTTGCGCTCACACCAATTCTATAAGAATTATATTCGCTATGATAAGGTAGCAAATGAACAACTTCATAACCATGTTGGTTTGCCAATTGGTCCAAATAATAAACCTTTTCAGGTATGTACCGGTGTACCTTTTGCAAAAGTTCCGCTTCTAGATTAGCATTGGAATATTAAATTTTATTGTCCTGAAGCCATTTCCATTTCTGTACTTTGTCTACCCTAGACGCTGATGTCGGTGCTATATTAATTTGCTGGGAGTGGTACGGACGGCTCTTCCAAGCTCAATAGTAATTGCTGAAACCACTCAGTAAACCCTTCAGGGTTTATTTCAGAATGATAGTCATTATTGTTTGATTTATAGTAAATAGTAGAAAGGGCGCGAGTCACTGACCAAGTGTTCTTTTTATTGACAATGCATAGCCAATGTGCAAATCTCTATGCGGAACCGGTTTTATTGCTTCGCATGCAAGGAGACAGCGGCCGTAGTATACAAGTCATTCTATTCATTTATTTGTTCAAGAGACAGTGACTTTTCAATAAACTTGAACTTGGATGAGTTATTGTATGGAAGTTCTCTCTCTGTGTATCACTTGTTTTCTTCCATATTTTGGTTTACACTTTATGGTATGCATCGCAACTCTACACAAAAATGTTTTCATCTTGCTTCCTAATTTCTTAAACTTTCCCTTTGATTTCCCCATACAAGTTACTTAAAGCATTCCTTTTAGATATTACTTAACTTCAATATTATATACAGATTTTAGTAATTCGGTCAATATCTGTTTTGTTACCATTTTCATAAAAATGAACTTTTTTAATTTCCTCCCTTAAAAATTAATATAATAGCAAGAGTTGACATTAATTTGTAAGTGCTTCTTTTCAACGGCTTTTAACTTTCAAAGTAAACATGGTTAGAAATATGGTTGGTATTGTCTACGTGCATCAAACGCTAAATTTGAATACACCATATGTTCACACTGTAATTTTCTTTTATAATTTATTCAAGGATTTAGTTAATGCTTGAATTGCAGAAGGATGGTATTTACCCAAATCTAGGAGGTAAGCCGACATTTACTAATGCCCTATAATTTTGTTGTAATGCCCTATAATTTTGTCTTTATAAGTAAATACTATTTGTGTGTCAAGACTACATTTCCTATGCACAGATATTCATTCGTGCTCCTTCAGAGTGTTCGATGCACACTGATCTATGAGTAACAAATGTATAATGACAATACCATGTGCAAAATTGCCCCTACCAAAATTATCCAAATTTCCAAATTCCGTTGTGTTTCAGGCAGATTTTTGTGATTTTGTGACATTTTAATGACAACTTCTGATTTCTAATATTGCATAAAGCCATAAAATGCCGCCCTGCATTAAAAAGTAATTATTAAAGTGTATCCCATATACATATTAAAACAAAAGGAATTACATTTCATAAGTACGAAAGGTGGACAATTAAATTCAAATAGGACAATAAGAAATATATACACATGATATTGTATTCGACTATCTAGAAAAAAAGTTGACTAAAGCTTATATGGAAAAAAATGTACAAGTTAAAATTCAGCAGGTATCTGAACCACTGTACTTCGATTATCAATTTATTAATTTACTAATTTAACACAACTAAGCTGAGTAATATTTTAATTACAATAATATAAAGTCATTTAATGATTCTGGCACTTGGTTGTACTAATTTAACATCTACTATGAACAAATATCAAATTGACATTATGTTTAGCAGATTTGTGTAATATGTTTATATGTATATAGGTACGTGGTAAAAAACCAAAATTACATGAAAATGCAATCAAAATGACAAAATACGTATCTATTATGTAGAAAAAAAGATGGCATTTGTTAGTGTAATAAGTGGCTGAAAAGTGAGTGCGTCTTCAACATAATGTATTCATATATATTATCACTCTATACATTCCTTACTTGTAGACACTAACAATATTTTTCACTTGGATTTTGTAATATAATTAAGATGTGACTTCAAATCGCATTGTGCCTAGAAACATATTTCTTATAATGACTTTTAATCTCAATTTGTGACAAATTTAAATTATGAGTTTAAATTTTTATTGCTATTTGGGATCGGTATAAAAGTTGATATCCCTCAAATTTGTTTTAGCAGAAACCATCGACTGTTTTTATTAATAACAAAAATAAAAGGATATGGTGAGAAAAATGTTACAACTACTCCTGTTGAGCTATTATTTGCAGAAGAAATTTTGTAAAAACTGATATATGAAATAAGACAAAAACACTTAAAATCCTCTTCTTGAATCGGACGACATTAAAAGATAACTTTTGTGGATAACAATACAATTACTATAGTAATTACCTTAAATTTGTTAAAATTTTCTACAATAGATGCGGAATTCATTGGAATGGAAAGAAAATGTGTTGGTCGTTGCCTTGCCCGTGCTGCATCTACAATTGACATTATTCTTCTCCACGCAAGAGAGACGCTCTGAAATGTGACAAAATATCTTTGTTAATAAGAATCCACTGCTTAAGTAGACATAAAAGTAGTAACAGATAAAAAAGTAACGTAATTATGACATGATGTATTCCCAGCTATGATAAAATTGAATTCTACATTTTTATACATCCCATATGTCAACAAAAAATACTCTAAATTCAGGTGATAAAATATATTGCAAGAGCGTCAACTGAATTCGAGTTAGAAACATAAAATGTATAAACCTTGTATATTTGTAAATTCATACATGAAATTTATAACAAAAAGTGTATTAAAGCAAAATAATTCTTGTACAAAATTTAAATTCAACAACAATGTGCTTTGCCTATAAAATTCAAGGACCCAGTTGTTTCTTTTGCTAATGATAATTAAACTAAATATCAATGTACGTAGTTTCTATTGTGAATTGTGTATTGTAAAAACTAATAAACAATAGACTACGGTGAAAGTTAAGTTAGATTCTTGAACTGCACACAAATCCCTGTCAACTTAAAACAACTTCATATTTCAAAAGAGAAGATCTTTAGATCTCAAAATAAACTTTTCAGATCTTAAAATACTCTTTTTTTACAAATATGTAATCTCACATTCTGCATTTACATTTTAGGTAACCTCACATTCTGCATGAAAACTGTTCAAATTACTTCATCCACTGCTATTTAAATGAGGTAGTATAATTGTCGTTCATTGCATCAAAAACATTAGTGATTGACTTAAGCAATTCTTACATGAAGTCATAGATGACAGTGGCAGAATAAGATACAGAAAATCTAAATAAGATACAGAAATTAATTGAAATAATTTAATTGGTTGAAATATTAAAATGTTAGTGGAATGACGGCTTGTCGTGTTGGAGGTAGTTTATTTAATTAAATTATTTTTTTGCAAATACTGAGTATGAGATGTTTCTTGCTTTCAAATTATGACTTCAAGTGAATCAGAAAGTGGCCAAAAAAAAGTAAACAAGCCAAAAAAAAAAGGATCCATCAACATACAAAAAAGATATTATAACCAGAGAGCAACACACTATGTGGAAAGGAAAAACAATAGCTTCAAGACACAATGACAAAATCTACAAGCATGATTTAACATTTGCCTTTTATTACAAAAATGTTTCACAACTATTTTAACAGTAGTTTATACCTCTAAATATGGGTAGAAAACTATTGTTGTACCTGATTTTGTTATTTATTCATTACAAATGTAAAAAGTTATATATTCATAAAAATAAACAGTTTTGTTACGATGAGCAGGATATATTGTTGTTTTTACAATGAATATGACTTATCTTCGGCTAAGAATTACCTCTAGTGTTTTGTTTCAGCATAGTTGGTAATTGAAAATCTGTAAAAAGGATTCATAAGCCTCTATCTCTGAAGAAAGAGTTCACAGGTTATGTGATTTATAGCCTTCTCTCTGAAGAAAGAGTTCAAAGGTTATGTGATTTATATATTGCTGAGATGGATATTCAGGCTAACAAGATATCATTAATACAAATACGATTCCTTCTGAATATTTCCAAAAAGTATTATTTCCTAAAACCTCTATCATGTATATGTTACATTGTGTAGGAAATGATAACAATATTTTGATACACATTCGGATATCAGAATTACGTATTCATTGTTTACAGACCAATACCCAGTCTATAGCATGAAATACAAATTTTATTTAAAGAAATTTTTACCGAAATTTGGTCGACCTCAAGTTGATACATGCAAAGAATTATTACAAAAAATTAGCCAAAATCTTTCATAATACAAATTTTTCCATTCAATTCTTTACAAGAAAAAATATGATGTAGCAGCAATAACATTTGCTTTTATGCAAAACCTATTGTCCAATAAAGGAAGGTTAGGAGGAGGAAAAAACATTTTATTTACGGCACTTATGGGTTTCAATATTATAGTGGAGGAATGTAAAACATTTTATTTATGACACTTATGGGTTCAATATTTAGCATAATTTACAAAGAATTTTGCTTGTACTTTTAAATTGTATACACTTATGCAATAAATGCGGATAATGGAAAGAAATGACTTTCTGATAAAGACCAGAAACATTACTTTCTGTACATAATTTGATTAATACAATTTATCAAGTTTAATATGTTCATGATAATAACTTGATATGTCCCAAGACCACACTTAATTAAGATAATGTATTCCAATCATGAACTCTGTCCATATACTCGTATGTGTAATAACAATGAGAAAATATCTGGATTTGAAATATTGACTGACAAACTAAAATAATATTCGCTGCCAATATTAACAGTTGAATGATGGATTTGTGAAAGACATATTTGTATTAAAAAAATTAAATTAATTACAAAGCCTATAATTGATTCAAAGACCCAATAAAGTAAATTACGATTTAAAATGAGTTCAGAATAGTACTTTGGGGGTGCATAAGCTATTTCCCTATAAAACGTAAGTCCGATGGTTTAGGATGGCAAATTTGATTACATCTCTTAATGATGATTAACATGCAAATTTTATATCTTTGTCGTTTTATTAAATTCTCGCTAAGAGAAGTAAAGTATAAAATAAGCTCAAAAAAGTTCTGAAAAATATAAAAATAACTTGAAAGAACAATGTAACTTACTTGAAAGCACTGAACTAAATTCAGTGAAATAATTTTTCCAGAAAAATTTGTTTTCTGTTTATAATTCCGTTGCAAATATTTGACATAATAATAAATATAGACTATTGAAATATATAGGTGTCGCTAAATTGGTTTAGCAAAATGGCTTCTATGGTTTCTTGAGTACAAAATAAGACGATTATAATTGATACACTTTTTTCATGTCTTATCCCGTTCTCGCGAAGTCTCGCTATATCCATATTAACGCAAGGATTAAGCATGGTTAACTGCACGGCATCAAAAAAGTTATATAAGACACAATATACCAAACACCTTGTCCGGCCTTGAATAATGAGTGAAATGAGTATAATTTCAGAGAAAGAAAAATCAATTGTACCAGTAATCCAGTAATTTCGTTAAGTTTTTTACCTGGAGATTCTGTTAGTGATAATCTATAGTTTAAATATGATTACGATTGAGAATATATCGAAAATAAAGAATTTTTTGTAACTGAAAGGTAAATTATTTCTCCGCAATAAAGGCCTAAATAAAAAATATTAGATTATTTTTCTCCCATATTTTTGAAAGGAATCCGAATAAAAATTCTTATTATGCCAAATAAACAACATCTAGGTAAGGGAATTTAATCATTTACAATCTACAGCCTGTTTTTGATAGATATCATGTTTCATTTTCATTTTATCATCTTTACTGTTATTACAAAAATAGTTGTCACCATGATTACTTCAACAAAATGTGTTATTATACAAATGCTTAAAGCCTTTGTGTATTTAAGCGTAGTAAGTAGAGCTGAGTCGAAAAACAACTAACAGTTAACGCTCAACATTAACATGCGTTAATGATCAACGCTGTTGACGAAAAAATGTGTTAACAGTTGATCAAGATTTGCAGTTAATAAATGGTCGACGTCGATGGCTGTTTATATTAACGCACTTTGGAGCATTATTTCATTAGCGCGTTTACGTTGATCAACGTTAAGTGCTAACTGCTAACTGTTGACTCTCGTCAACTGAGTATATCAAATCAATGGTTTAAGTCTGAAAGGTGTAACAAAGTGATCCTTGGAATTATTTTACGTCAGATAATGAAATATGTTGGAGAAATAATGGATATATGTATTACATTATCTTTCAAGGTAATATATTTAGTAATTATTTTTATGTTACAGTCATGTAAAGTTCTAAACGCTATATTTACAATGCACAACTAATTTTGCTTAAAATATTTTATTTTTATTTATATGATTTAATATTAGGAGAAAAATTTAAAATTAATCACGAGTTCAGAGTAATCCGCATAGCATTATTTCCCATATATATTTGTTACGTATTAGCTCCATATAATTGTCAGGTTTAATTTATTGTGTTAATATAAACATTTGATGTATGTAGAGTCCCCAACACTTCGAAATTTATAAACAATGCCTCCTTGCGTTGCCATTTTCAGCATGGTGTTTAATTAATTATGGTAGGTTCTAAACACATTAACTGTTAATATTAACAGTTTTGGTCAACAGTTAATTGTCTCAACGTTAACAGGTGATAACGTTTATCATGATTAGCATAAACGCTCACCTCTAATAGTCAGTCGAAGTACCTATCTCTTTCTTTTCTTTCTTGAATATTTGTTGAATCAGATATCCGGTAAAGAGTATTGATCAGTGTGAATAAGAAAATATAGAACTTTTTATGATGATGGTAGGATTATTTATTTATTTAAAAACTTTGGTGAACAGCCATCTGGCAAACTTATTGCTACAGGAGAAATCTCTTACAGTTAACCAGAGTTACAGCGTAATAAAAACAAAATGGGATAGGCATAAAGCTACACATTATAACAATATAATAATAATAATCAAAATCTAAAAGGAGACAAAAAAAGGATAGGTAGAAAGTCACACATTGCAATAATTTAAAAGATAAAATAATAGTAACCAAGAAAGAAGAGGCCAAAGAAAACAAAACAAAAATCTAATTTGATATGTCTGATGGGGTTTTCGCCCTAGATTAAGACGAAGGATGGGTAATGAAAAGAATTAAAGGAAGTGAGATATGAAGGAAATAGAATTTTTAAACTAAAGATAGGTATAATTTTTTCAGACGGCTTTTAATGCTACCAGTGACGGTGGAAGTCTGATGTCAAAATTCAGTTTATACCATAATTTAGCAGCATGAACAGTAGTGAAATAGAAAGAAGTAGAATGTTTGGGGACAAGGAGCTTGAGAAGTTTGTCAGAACGTAGACACAGGCAATGGCTAGAAAGGGCTGTGAATTTTGCTGAAAGATAAGATGGACTGTGAGGGTTATTTAAGATATTATATAGTAGTGAAAGAATATGGAAAATTGCGTCGGTCGCAAATCTCCATCCATCTGAACAGCATCCTGAGGTCAGAAATGTGACCAAATCTTCTAAGATTGAAAATATAGCGAATGCATAAATGTTGAAGGCGTTGAAGTTTGTTAAGCAATTGTTCTGAAAGATCTGGATAGCACACATCTCCGTAGTCTATTAGCGGAAAAAGTTGTGTTTGACACAGGTAAATTTTAGTTTCATGGGGAATGAAATGTTGAAGACGTTTAAGAGAGTGCAATTTGCTGAAAATGTGACAACTGACATCATTAACATGGGGCTGCCAATTAAGAAATCAATGGATCATAAGGCCTAGGTCTTTTATAGTAGAAGAGAACGGAATAATTTCATCATTAAGTAACAGATATGGTAGATCTGGTTAACTAATTCTGGAATGAAGTTTCCTGCTACCAGTTACAATAGCCTGGGATTTAATTGGATTAACAAGGAGACACATGTTACGAGCCCATTTGCAGCTGTAGTATTCTTCAAAAATGATTACCATAACAATAATATAAACTATGAAATATGAAAGAAAAAATGGAGCTCATCACTGAACCAATTTAAAAAAATTCTTCGACTGTTGGGAATATGTAACTCTTTGGGAGGACATAACCTATTTTTATATCAGATTTCCTAATATTTAATCAGAGTAGGAGAAATTTATAATCATACAATGTTTATCATAACAATAATATAAACTATTATAAATATGAAATATGAAAGAAAAAATGGAGCTCATCACTGAACCAATTTAAAAAAATTCTTCGACTGTTGGGAATATGTAACTCTTTGGGAGGACATAACCTATTTTTATATCAGATTTCCTAATATTTAATCAGAGTATGAGAAATTTATAATCATACAATGTTTATCATGTCTAAAGACTAATTTACACTTTGTGAATTAAAAAGTGCACGTGTAAAGTGATTAGTTAACTTATTTTTATGGTGTTAAATGTTAACTGTAAAGTAAATGATCGACTCGATCACAATGCTAGTGGTGCTTGCAGTTTTAAGTAGGTGTTTATTGAAACAAAATAATTAATCGGGTATTTACATCCAATCCAATTCCTTTCATAAGTTAGTATCATAGTGTAAGTTTGTGATTTAATTAAAAACAAAAATACATTTTTTTCCATTATTTTGTCTTGTAATATACATATTTAACAAAATGTTTGTTTCATATTTTAAGTTCAGTAAGGACTTTATGACATGCTTTTATGTTATTTTGTACAACATTTTCATAGTTTAAGATATACAAATATAATTTTTACGTTAGCAATAGTTTTTACTTAGTTTAGAAACCGGTGCCAATTCCCATATTCAGATTGACTTTCAAATACAGCTACTTTTAAACTTATTAAGTTGGATATTTACATTCCATTGCCCTTTGTTTAGACCAGACCCATACATCTTAATCTAGGGGTTGGTTGGTCACACCTTACTTGATGTTGTTCATAAAAATATGAAGACATAAACCATAAGCTAAATCACTTACATTTGATGTTGTTCCCATAATAACGATATCTCCATTTTGTCCTTGTTTAGGTATCCGAATTTCAGCTCGAGTTTCATTTTCAATCCTTCGTTTAGTTGAACCCTTTTGCCCAATCAATGATCCAAAATAATGTCTAAAATAAATACGTATATTTTGTGTGATAACTGCATTCGTAAAACCATCATTGTTCCAGACATCAGTCAGTTGCTTACAAGAAAAGGTAATAATTTAAGTTCGATTCAGTGTTTTTTAATTACATGTATGAACACATGTAATAATAAATTTATCTTGAATATCATATCTCTTTGGGCTCTTTTTAAAATATTTTATTAGGTGAATCCAAGTGTCACCAAATGTATAGAGAAGACAAAGCATGTATATGTTAACTTATTTCATAAATTTCCGTTAAAGATCCCTTAAATAACAGAATTTATTTAAAATATATTTGTATTTTATATCACCCATCTTTAAAGAAATATGAATAGAAATATTTTTAATCCTTGTAGCCTAATGGTATAAACATTTAAACCTTGACCTTGAGACTGCAGGTGCAAATCCATCTCAAAAGTGAAAAAATATTTCTCTATTACCATATCTAAGTCAATACTGTTTATATATGTTATGAATGAGTGACTTTAAATATTGTTGTATTATATATTTTTGGAAAATTTTGTATCAAGGGCATGAATTTTTATCTGTTTGTTTGCAAAGCTACATAATTACTTTTATCCCCATCATGAATACTTTTTAAATGCGGATATAAATTACAACTGATGGAAAAAACTAAATCAAATATTTAAATTTCTTACTGACCAAGGGTGCAAACCTACAGATAACAGCTAATTGAAAATAATATTCAATGACAATTTTATTAAAATTTTCATACCTCACTTATAGGTCAAATCAATGTTTACAAATTAGTAAGTCTTTAAAGATTAACATTTGGGTTAGTACCATTGAGAGCAGTGTGGAGAAGTTGTGAATTTAGCATTTACAAATTGCGTAAGATAATCTGGTGGTTATAATGGAGTCAGTTCTACACACTTCATTGTTAAATAAAAGAAGAATATTAGAAATCTTGATTATAAATAATGGCTTAATTTAGTATTACAATTATGGATGTACAATAGAATGCAGACATGTCATTATTTAATCACAATATGCCATAGATTAACGTTTTATTAACATTATTATGATATAGTAGAGCTACTTACTTTGGAACATGAAATGAATATTTGTAGCGTCCATTTTCCAACTTTTCTATGTTTATGGTATCCTCTTCACATATATCATCCATTATTTCCGCTTCTGAAGTAAGACAATTTAATTACAGCAAAAAGTTTTTGAAAAGGAAAATATCAGAATTTATGTGAAATATTTTAGCATTCAAGGAAAAGTTGAAAATATTTGTAATGAAGAATTCTATTTGCATTTGTTATGCTATTAACATTATCAGAGTTTTACTAGATAATATGCCTTCATCTAAAATATTATGACTCAAAAGATTATTGTTTTAATATCAATACCAATTTGCTAACAAAAAGATGTTAATGTTGTGAGATAAATATGCTGTGGAGTTTCACAATCTAGAATTACAAGTGCACACATTGTCACAATAAAGTAGCTGTCTATTTGCCCACCAAGATGTTTTAGTGTCATAGTTAAAAGGTAAATGGAACTCTTCAAATTTCTTAGACACATATGTGAGTTCTCACCTTACAACTTTCAACAATGAACATGCAAAATAAAGAAGCTTCAATTAAAATTATTAAGTGGCTAAAAAAAGTCCTACTGTGGAATAAACTTTATATGGTTTATAACATATATTGCAATTATGTTACATTACATTGTGCGTCGGTTGCAAAATAAAAGATTTTGTCTTTATTAAGTTTAAATTTAATTGCAAAAGGACACAAAATGCGAGTAAAGATGAAAGTGAACTGTGAAAGTTTTAATAACTACAGAATATTGTAGATAATTTCAGCATTCAAAATATTAGACCCAAAACTTAGACAGAAAAAAATTAGGCCCAAACCTTTATAATCTAAGTATATTTTGAGCATCTAAGATAATGTTAAAAAACTATAAGCCTTCAAAAAAAATCTCGAGATTTGTATGTCAATATCAATTAAAATTAATCCAGTAATTGTTTGAAGATTTGAAGAAATCAACCATCTTTCATATAGTCTGAACCTAGTCCTGGATTTAATAACAATGCTATTTTTCTGACAGCAAACGACTATCATATTATTATTAAACTATATTTAAGTTAATTGAACACAATGAAACAAATGTACTAGTGTAAATAAATTTATAGCATTGTTTATGTACTTACTAGATTATATTTTTATCAATTTACAAAAATGAATAAATATATTTCCACCTTAGAGCTTTTTACAATAATTTAAGGAAAATAAAGTGAATTCATTAAAAGTCGGTCACAATGACTTTCATGATAATTTGATAACTGGATTGTATAAATTGACATAGTTTTAAGATAAATTAATATTCCCTACTGACTGTTCAAGTTTCATTATAATTCTTCCGATCATACTAACCTGGAGCATACAAATCATACTCTCGTAGTGATGTCAGTTTAGGTAGTTCATCATTTACACGATAACATCTGCCTTCAATCCAAATTAATTCCGGTGTCAATGTTTGTGCCATATTAGTAGTAATTTAAATTCTTACACAGTTATTGAAAACACTTCATCCTATTCTAAAAAATTTAAAGTATACAAGCGAATTTACAAACTTCGAAATTAATTAAATTAATGCTAACTAATTTTTTAACTATTATCTCAGTGCATAAATTTTTTTTTTTATTATTAATGCAATTAATCTTTAATTATACCGAATACATCGTCCCTTAAGACATCTTTTTGCAAAAGTGATTCGGCCCATTATTCTGAATAACAAAAAGAAAAATTGAAACATTTTGAAAAAGAATTTTTTAATAAACAATTATGAAAAAAAAGTCATATCAACACTTTGGGGATTGTCAACTGTAGTAATACTTAATTTTGGGCAAGGTGTCTCATGATACTTTTTAATATTTTACTTTTCTGGAATAGTAGGATTTCAAGTACATATTAAAGTAATTTTATAATTGTATTTTTTTATTTCAAACTTTGAAGGCGATTGAAACGCTTGGATTTTTTCACATTAACCAAAAAACTTTTACATTCAGGGTAATTAGAGTAATCAGCCCTATGAAAACATGTCGTAAAGAAAAATAAACCTTGATAAATATCATGTTTATCTATCACTCGTCGTCAATGTGTATGCAGAGCAAAAAATCCCTTCCTTGTAGAATCATTTGGCTTATTAAAAAATTGGATTTATTCAACCGTAAAATGATTTGCGTTCTTGAATATTTTTCGTATAAATAATTAAACAGCGAGCTAATCAAATTGAGCTAATTTCCGTAAATAATTAAATAGTGAGTTAATCGGTGGACAAGATTGCAGTAGGTGAGTCAGTCATACAGTCCATCCAAGTGTTTGTTCATGGAACTCAATGGTTTTTGTACTCATTGTTCTCTTCTGAAGTTGAAGAATAAAGAAATGGTTCTTAATTGATAGCCCAACAGAATATTTCCGCTTCTATTGGAGCATGAAAGTAAATTGGCTAGATAACATGAATTTCCTCCTTTGGATCTTTAGAAATAATGCTTGGCTGTGTCATGGGAGAGTACAACTTCACCCACAATTGTGTAGATACTGCGTGTTGCTCCACTTGTCTTAGCCCTAAATAGAATTAGTGAATTAAGAGCACTCTAAATACACTATGTGAAATTTCCACACTTTGCACTTTACCCTACGAGACTCGGTTACTATGTAAACAGAAGATCAAATACTGCATTCTTTATGTACCCTATGAGAGGAAGTTTCTGTATCATTTTTGAAATCATTACAAAAATATAGCAGATTTATTAGTTGCCAACATATTCTGTGAAATAAATGTTATAAACTACATAAAATTAAAAAAAAATTCGATATCAGAATCTAAAAGTAAATTTGTTAATATTGAGAAATGAAAGGAAAAATACATATAATAAACATGGAAAACAATAGTTCAAAAGCAAGAGTTATAAAAAACACCCATGTTAACTACAAAAATCATTAATTTAATTATGAAACAAATTTTATGAATTTTTATTTCAAACTTTGAAGGTTTCAAATTGATTTTCAAAAGGAAACGGTTGAATTTTTTCACATTAACCAAAAACTTTTAACGTTCAGAGTAATGGTAGTAATCAGCCCTATGAAAATATGTCGTAAAAAAAATAAACCCAGATAAGTATCATGTTTATCTATCACTAATAATAATGGTGTAAATACCAAAAATATATCAAAACGCAGCAATGTTTGACATATAGTAATTAAAGCGAAAAGTGAACATTTATTACTTTTGTTTTTGAACAATTTTTCACAAGGAAAATGTTTCAAATTCGATTATAACACGAATACAATAAATTGAATTTGTGTAATACTGTTTAATTTGAAAAGAGCATAAAGAATGCTCTTTCAAATTAGACAGGATTATCAATAATAATGAATGTAACTCAATTTTCGTTCACGTCACTCTCGTCTGCGTGTGTATAGCAAGAACAGAGCTATTTTTGATGTAGATGCAGTTTAACATAAATTGGAATTTCACTGTTTTTGTTTAAGTGAATGAATATACCTTTAAAAGGACATATTTAATAACAATATTAGTTATTCGTATTTCTTTTAATAAAAATAAGTATTTTTAAAATTACTCTATGAACAAAAGACCGCCAGTTAACTGTCAAACACCAAAAAAACCTTCATCTTTATTTTTCATTGTGTGGCGTTTGTTATCTCCTCAGAGAACCTTTGCCAATGTCAAGTGTGGAAAAAAGACTATGCAACACTGATTAAACTATTAGGAGAGTAAAATGACATCCGGTATAGCCATCTCTCAGGGTTTTGTTGCATCCAAAAAGAAGTCAAGATAGAATTGAACGGCGAATTAGCATTTGTGGACTCCTTATCAACTCCAAAACACAAATTTATATTTGGCCTATGAAATACCGAGTCAAATGGAAAACTATAGAGAGGGAGAAAAAACATTTGATAAATGGGGTTAGAGAAGGATTTGACTTTTGGAAAAAAAAGATAAAAAAGAGGTCGGGACTTAGAACGCCAAAATAGAGGATGCTAAATAAGCTTAGAGAGGAGAATAAGTTATGGAAAAATGGGGTGAGTAGAAAACCTAGCTGCCTTCAATATATAGCGATCAGCTAGGTCTTATCGCCGGAGGTTTAAAAGTGGATCAACACATTCTAATTGTAGGACATTTATGGGACTGGATTTCTTAGCACCCGCTATGATCCTCAGTGCTTAAGCCAATTTAGTGGCATTGAATTTGGAAATGGGATCAAGGAGAAATGAACCATAGTCTAGATGAGTATGGACTAGAGCGTTATATATTAACTTGAATGTGGTAGGGTGCGAGCCCAACTACACTCCAGAAAGTGCGGGGAGAATATTCTTATTGGCATGGCATCTAGAGATAACATGTTCAATGTGAATGTTCCAGGATAATTGTGAGTTTAGAATTCGGTATTGGAAAGAACAGGGATCGAGGAGAAATTATAAGAAATAGATAACGGTGGAGTAATTTTCCTTTTCGAGAAGAATCACCACCACACCACAGCTCTTTTCTTAGGGGATAAATTCATACCATGAGAGTTAACCCATTTGTTTAGGTTAACAAAGGCAGAGTTCCAAGCATTTTCGGCAACCATTATTTACTTATCAGAAGAATATAAAAGCAGGTCATCAGCGTATTGTAAAAACACGACAGAAGGGATTTATTGTTGAGTGGATCATACAGGAGTAAATTTTGAAAAGTAAGACTTAAACTCCATATAATTCTTTTTTAATGGAGGTGATCCGGGTGATCTAAGAATAATAGATCTTTCTAAACGAAAATTGAGGAGGAAATTTGTAATCCTGATCGGAATCCCAAGATTATGTATTTTCTTCAGTATTGGAATGTTTACGTTATCGTAGGATGAGGAAAGATCTAAAAAAGCAGCAATGAGGAACTCTTGTCGAGAGAAGGCAAGTCTGATGTCAGTGGTTAGGACGCTAAGACTGTCCATTGTACTTTTAGCTGTTCTGAAACAAAATTGGTTACTTGGAAAAATAGAATGGTGTTCTGTAAACCATTCCAAACGATTCTTAATTAGATGTTCCGTAATCTTCGCTAAAACAGGAGAAAGGGCTATGGGTCTGTAGGATGAACCTACATTGGGATCTTTATGAGGTTTGAGAAAGGGAATTATTATTTGAGTTTTCCAAGACTTTGGAATAGAACCTGATTTGAATGTACAGTTAATGAGGGATAGAAAATACCAACGGGTAAATCCAACCAATACCAGGGGAAATCCAATTCATTAATGGAGAAATCTTCTTATAAAAAATGATTGGCGCTAGTAAAGTTATACCTGAAAGGTAAATCATCTAAATTTGGGACGGATGGGGGAGCAAGTTTATTTAAAAATTGATCTACCCAATTCCCGTGTAAATATTTGGGAAGATCAGGCTTAATAATAGTTTTATATTAGACGAGACGACACGAGATGGAGTAAAAGGAGAGAGGAAGTGACATAATTTCTTCCAGCCTGAAGAATCCGAATAGGAGAATTCGAATAGGAAGTTTTTCAATATTTAAATTTAAACCGGGAAAAGAAATCAGATTGAGAAAATGGTCGCTTCCAAAAGACTCAGATAAAATATTTAGGAAGTTAAGAATGCCAAGGGTAAGGAGTAAAGAGAAATATCTACTGAGTTCGGGTTCTGAAATGGAACAGGAACTCATATTGGAGAACCATAATTAAGTAAATGCAGGCAAAAGTCGTATTGTCTGGAGAAAAGCATTAAAATTTCCCAGGATTATATACGGGCCAGGAATTGAATTTAAAATATCACGTAGTTCTAATGTTATGGGACATGTAGTAAGAGGGACATATATAGAAAGAATGGTGATATCTTTGACTCTCGCAGCAACAACATTGAATTGACAACTGCGGGAGCCAAGAGAAATCTGGAAGAAGTAGAGGGATTTGTCAAGTAATAAGGCGGATCCGCCCTTGCCATCCGCTCTATCATCCCGTAGACAGGCATAGGTTTGGATCTTAAAATGGAATCCTGACTTCAGCCAAGTCCACGGATGGAAAATACTTGACAAGGAGGTGACGAAGATCTGCTTCGAAATATCACTGCGACTATTCCATTGCAAGACCCTCGTCACTATTTGCGGAGCCATTAGAAATAAGGGGTTAAAGGGAAGTAAAAATAGAGGAGCGTCAAAAGAAATTAATAATACTACTAGAAGTAGGAGTATTAACTGGAAGTTGTTGACTAAGGCTGCAGCCATTTTCCGGCTAAGGAATTCCGAAGTCTGTCCGGGTTTCTTCTAGAGCCGAGCGGTCATAGCCCCTGGTCGGGACTTGTTGAAGAGTGGGACCGAGGTTTCAGAGTCACAATTTGTTTGTGAGAAGAGTTGGTAGGACGAGACAGAGAGAACAAATTTTGGGGAAGAAGTTGGAAAAGGAAGAATTTGGACGTTTTGGACGTTTCTGCATAGGATATGTCTCAGACATTTCAAATTTGATCTTTTTTTTCTCTTTCGAATTCCGGACAAACTGCATCAGTGGAATCATGATTTCCACTGCAAAAGACACATTTTGCCTTGTCAATAGGAAGAGAGCAGTTTCTTCCAACATGACCTTCACCGCATCGGAAACAGCGCTCGGAAGATTGGCATTTTAAGCAAGATGTCCAAACCTACAACATTTGAAGCATTGTATTGTAGGGAATTCATATTTGGTAACTGGAACCGAGGAATATGCCACATATATGCGTTGGGGGCGGTTTTTGCCATATAAAGTGATGGCAGTCGTCTTTGATGGCCATCACTTTATATGTTTGTGTTTTTATAGTTTAAGCTGCAGAATTTAATAACCTTAACGCATCCTTCTGGAACTTCTAAGTTTTGTAACACCTCCTCATCAGACCAATCGACTGAAATATTGCGAACAATGCCCATACAACTGACATTAAAGGAGGGGATGAACAATTTATTCTGTCCAGTAAAAGCAGAATGGTTTACGAAACGGTTGGCGGCGTCTGCAGATTAAAATTACACCGAAATTCTGTTTCTGCCAATTGTTTTAACTCCATCTCGGATTATGCCATCGACATGGTATTTTTTTAAAGATACGATACTTGGACCAAATTTAATCGCATGAAGTGAGAATCCGGAATTCTTTGAATGTGGGCAACAAATGGTCCAACGACGCCAGAGACAATTTTTGGATTTGTGTTTTAATACCTATTGGAAGTCCGTTACGATAACATAAGTAGATGGGGAAGTAGGACCAGCTAATTCATTATTGGAAAGTGAAGATTTAGAGGGATGGTTTAAGGGGCAATAGCTAAATCCACTGACACGAAACTGAAGCATATTTAATTTAGCAAAAGTAAATAATGCAAGAAAATAAACAAACGAAGAAACTTACCGAACAGAACAATTGATTGAATATAGCTACGGACAAAAACTAAATTGAAAATATATTTAGAATATAAATAACATAAATAATAGATAACTTATTGCAGTAAAATAGACAGAATACCACGAAAATAATAACGTAATAATCAGGCGGCGACAAACCTTTTGGTACATTATTTGTACTCTGTGCCATAGATTCTTAATTTATATTGTACGCAATCCTTTTTGCTTCTTTACTTTAATTTATGAAAAAAACCTTTTAGTTTCTAATGGGGCTGTTTTTTTATAATAAAAAAATCGCGTGCAATTATTACTTTGTTTGAAGTTTTTCACAAAAAAACATTGAAATTTCCATTTGTGCCGAATTGCATTTACATCCATATTTTTATTTTACTAACCTCTAGAGTGGAACACCCAGTTATGACAAATGTGGTGTAGCTGGGCAGTAGAAGAAGGCACCTATAAAACTCTCCGACAAGACTTATAGTATACGTGTGTATTCGCAACCAATTCACTCAAAATTGTTTAGGGTTAGCAGGCATATGGCTAGATGAATGTTTATAAGAGATCGATAAAGGTAGCATGATTTTGTTTCTAGTAATGGCCACTGCAACGCTCTTGTACGGGGACAAATCCATGCTGCGAGAACTTACCCATTTATGCAAGTAAAAGATTAAAAATTTAAAGAATTTTCGGTAATCTTAATTAACTTTTTAGAAGCATATAAAAGCAAATCATCAGCATACTGCAATACATAACAGAATGGATTGATAGAGGATAGTATCATACGTGTGTATGTATAGAAAAGGATGAGGCTTGCGCCCTAGAAGAGGCCGCCCCAAATAGATGTTGTTAATGGCCTTCAGATAATCGAATGATGATTGAGAAAATAAGACAATACGATTCTCTCAGGTATCCACATCTCCTGCAGTATTTGCTTCACTGTAGGAAAGTTTACATTATTGTTGGTTACGGAAAGATCAAGAAAGACAAGGAATTTGTTGGGAAATCCTGAAGTTTCCGTCGTGATTTTAGATTTCCTGGAGCCAAATAAATATCTTATAGTAATGGAATTATATTATGCAACTCTAATCGATTCTTCAACAAGTGTTCATTGATTTTTGTCAAAACAGTAAATAGGGCTATGAGGCTATAAGACCAATATACACGGTGGCCGGGAATAAGTGTCGCACAAAGAGAGGCGTTATTCCTTGACTGAAAAATAGTTGAACTAGAAAAATAATTGTCGTCAAAAATAAAATTTAAAACATGACCTTTTTTTCAGAACATTGAAAATAATATTCGCAATTATTTGTCATCTTTTTCGTTCATACGATACTTGGATACATTTTTAAGGCCACTTGAGTGTATAACCCGCGAACAGCTGCGAAGACATCGCCGCTGTGTGTAAACACCGCACTCCCAGCAAGTGTTGGGTGTGTCAAAAAGAGTTCTGTGTAATATTTTTTTTGCATTCAATTAAAAAAAGGATGCGTTTTACGTTTTATTTCAACGACAATTTATTGTTCTATAACCAACAAATAGCGTCTTTCTTTATCCGACATCTATTCCCGGACACCGTGTATATTATAATAATTATGTGGTTTAAGGTGGGAATTATTATTTGAGATTTGCAAGACTTCAGGGCATATACTCAATTAAAAACGATATTAATAAGACGAAGGATATACTGACAAGAACCGGTAAAATATTTTTCTTCGTTGAATATGTTATAATATCGATGTCAGATTCTTAAAGGTAATGCAAAGTAGATTGCAATTAATTATTGGAGAATTTTCCTATATAGTGGTTGGTGTTGCAAGATTATATCTAATAGATTACTCATCTAGATTAGAAACCGATTTGGAGCAATTTTGTTTGAAAACTCGTCCTCCCAATGCCAAAGAATTAGTTTTGTTAGATCAGGTTCAATAAATGATCGAAAGTGTTTAATGTTAATCTACACGATAGAAGGAGAGAGAGAGACTTCCTTCCAACCCCTCATCTTTTCTTAAGGATTTATTTGTTATGAAATATGTCTTTAGAAATAAGGGGAAGTAAACTTCGGACATATTAGATTTATATTTCGCTTCAGTTTTTACAAGATATAACCTCTAGAGTCTTCTCCATTCCATCAAAAAAAGAGAGGATCTGTGGCAAAGAAGATCTTCGCTACATATTATTTCCTATTTTAGTCTTACTCTGCATGTGGACTATAAACAATATATCAAGAAAATTGTGAGTGGTATGGAAGTTTAAGAAATTGGGAATTAAGGAGAATTAACTATGAAGAAATTAAGTTTTAGTAGAGCACGTGGATTGTTTTCTTGGATAGGGTTGTAGCCACTTCTTTGCACACGGTATCTGATCACGATTGATATTTTACACTCACGTGATTTTTTCACTTCAAGTTACTTTTGCAATTTATGATAGCTACGAAAATAAACGAGGATGACGATTGTGTAAAAAAATCGTTGAGACAAGATTGGAACATGTCCAGAGGTTTAGGAAGAAGATGGGGTCTATTGATGCAAAATCCATATATGACCCACCAGTCCGTCATAGTTACGAATGAAAGACCAAAATGGAAGACAACTAGAGACGAAGCCCAAACCATATAATATATGTAATAAAAGGGTTATTGTCATAAATATTTATACATAATTTATTGAAACAAATATTTATACATAATTTATTGTAAAATTGTTTTTATAATTATTTTTTTTAAATATTTATTTTTCTTTAATTTGATTTTCGGAAATCTGCTGATCAGTACGGTGCCAGGACAGGAAACAGGAAACTTTAAAAGCAAAATGAATTAGTACTTGTCCATCTGTCTATCACTTCAATAACTCAAAAACTTTTAAACTGATAAACTTAGAACTTGAAATGTAGGTATAAAATATTCATAGGTTTGAGTCATTTAGTGTTTAAATATAGCCAACGCTTATACTTTTTGACGCAGCCTATACATGAAAGACACACATGCTTACACACACATTGAGACAACGTCTACTATATTTTAGATTATTAAAATAATTTTCCAGTTCGTTAAGTTTAAGTAATACAAAAAGGATTTCGGAGACTAAAGAAAACAGCAGTACCTTGTCCGTTGAAAATTTTGAGAATGCTACTGAATACGTTAGAAAACAGAATTGACAAATCTCATAGATAGTTAACCTTCCAAATAATATTTATCTACATATATAATAATATTGTAACAGAGTGGATTCTGTAAATGGAAAATATTTTAAAAAGAGTGTTGACATTATTTCTTGCGAAAGAGTAACTCGATATTGTCTTCACTAAAACCAATTTAAATTGATTGTGTCAAATGTTTGATTAATTTTTAAAGTAGGGAAGAGCAATTAGAAAGGGAAGTTTTTTGTAAAGGTAAATAAAACAGGAAAGCATAACGTAATTGAAGATGATTTAATAATATTCAGTATGACCTTTGAATTGTATTGTGACAGAGTTGTCGGAAATTCGCGTTTTCTTATGTCGTCAGATACAGTTTAAATGTGATCCTGAATATGTTTTTATTTTTCTAGATATCTGACACATTACCAATTTTACACAAAGTAATAAACAAATATTTTTAACTAAAATAATATCAAATACGAGAACAGGGTAAATTATTATCAAAAACATGCCGTAGATACGCACCTGTATGTAGACGGAGAGTATTATAACATAATAATTTCATTAAGATGAATTTTATTTTTTTTTTAACCTTAACCTTTTCATCGCTGGTGAAGTATATATTGGTTCCTGCATAATTGTCTCACCAACGCCGACAACTATAAGTACTCAATCTCCCGATACAGGAAATAAATAAAAACTGATTGGCACAAAATTAAGTTGAGATAATCTAGCTACTATATAGTATATTAACATTGTATATTAACATATACTATATTAACATTGCATCCACCTATTATAATCGCCTCTTGTTATGTAAAAATAACTTTTTTCATTACTTTACATAAATTTCAAGCCATCTATGCACTGTCATATCAATATACATGCGTACGAATTGAAAACAATTTTTTTTTCAAATGCAATTAAAAAATAATAAAATAAGATAACGCCACGATAACATTACATCTACGGTCGCTCGCATACAGTCGGTTACATTTAGTATATGATCTGTGGCTGTGATCTGTGGGTTATATGACCAACGAAATAGTTTCGTTTAATTACAATAGATGGCGTGCATGAATTGATGTTGTCATTTTCGATTTGTTTTATATTCCTTTGGCCGTATCTTGTTATTTAGATTAATGAGTTTGACATTGTAATAATCAAATTCTATTCTTTATTCTTTTATTCTGTGCTGATGATTCTCTCTAGAAAGAACTTTTGCCAGTGTCAAGTTTAGATTTGTTGGTTAGGCAACACTGACTAACTAGATCACACTACTAATATTTGTTAATTTCAAGTTAAGCGAAAATATAAACAAAACAATTATAAATAATACCAAGGTGACAACAGTACATAGACGAATAAAAACCGAAAAATAAATATATACATATGTTTATACTAACAAACATAAAAACAGATATAAAAATATACATGAATATAGAAGATCCTAGATTTTGTTGTCGTTCTTTCTTATGTATGGAATGATTAAATCTAGAATGGTTTTATTAGTTACGGATAGAAAGGATCTAACGTTAATAGGTAATTTAATTTTTTTGTTTTAATAATTTATAAATGAATGAAGGAAATTTATTATTTAATAGGCATGCAAAAATGAGTTGCTTTAGATCACCCTCACCAAACCCACAATTACAGGCTAGAGACTCTTTGACACGCAGTCTAGCCAAATGAGTGGGAATATAACAGTGACCCAAACGCATATAAGATACCACTGAGGTTTTCCTTTCGGCAAAAAATAAATTTTGAAAACCACGGTTTTGAAGGAATAGAAGATTGGATCTGTAAGTATCCCGTACCCATGATCTGGGAAGATCTTTCCCATGCTCTTTGCCAATCAGAGATCAGAACCAGGAATGAGCTAGGGGAAGGAGATCCTCAATGAAATTATCATTCACGGCTGCGAACCGGGTTTTTGCGTCAACTATTTCATTACCGACATACCGCAGTGACAAGGAATCCATGCAAGAACGACATCCGATCCCGATCTCTCCAAATCAAGCGCAAGATCAGGAGAATTAGAAACCTATAATTTACTGAAAAAGTATTGGTGAGAAGGGCATATAAAGAACTTAAGGAGTCAGAGAAAATAATAAGCTTGCGAACCCTTTTAAGCCGAGCATGTCTCAAGGCCTCTACAATAGATACGCACCTGTATGTAGACGGAGAGTATTATAACATAATAATTTCATTAAGATGAATTTTATTTTTTTTTAACCTTAACCTTTTCATCGCTGGTGAAGTATATATTGGTTCCTGCATAATTGTCTCACCAACGCCGACAACTATAAGTACTCAATCTCCCGATACAGGAAATAAATAAAAACTGATTGGCACAAAATTAAGTTGAGATAATCTAGCTACTATATAGTATATTAACATTGTATATTAACATATACTATATTAACATTGTATCCACCTATTATAATCGCCTCTTGTTATGTAAAAATAACTTTTTTCATTACTTTACATAAATTTCAAGTCATCTATGCACTGTCATATCAATATAACATTTCCCAGAAAATATGGAACAATTTTTTGGGAGGTGAAAATATGCCGAGTGAGAGGTAGCCGGGCAATAAAAAGACGCACTTACATAGGTTTTGATGTCTCTGTGTATATTCGTATCCAATCCACCCAAACATTATTTAGGATGGAATTGAATTACCGAGTCAAATGGAAATCTATAGAGGGAGAGAAAGGAATTTTGGATAAATTGGGTTTGAGAGGCATTTTACTTTTTGGAATCTGACCGCGAGGGGAGGATGAGGCTTAGAATGCTAAAAAGAATCGTTATTAATAAATCTGTAAAGAAGGAGGAATCTAGCTGCTTTCAAGAGAAATAGGCTAGGTATTGATGATCAGCTTGGTATTGACGACGGAGGGATAGAGGAGGATCAACTTATTTTACTTGTGGGGCATTAATGTTTTAAATTTCATCGCACCCGCCACGATACTCAGAATTTGAGACTGAATACGAGTCAATTTGGTGGTATTAGATTTGGAAATAGATCAAGAAGGATTGAATAATAATCCAGATGACTGCGAATGAAAGAATTGTGCATAAGATTTGTGAGTGGTATGATAATAATCAAATTCTAATATATAGAGCTTCTGCTATTTACTTTGAAAAGTGTCAAATCTAAATGTGGTAGAGTGATGTCAATAAACGAGACGCTTAATGAAAATATGATTAGAATGCAATTTGGTCAGAAATAGGTAATTTGGGATAATAAGGCCAATAAAATGACAAGTAAACGACGACTAATAGTGCATACCAGACAGTGTAAACGTTGTTTTGTTCTAAAAAAATTACAAAGTAGATTATTTTAAATATTCGTAGGATTCATATTACACTTAGTTTTTTAAGTTTTGAGAATTATAATATTTTTCCAATTATTTTTCTTTCATTTAGTGTAAATTTGTAAATGACACTAGACTTGAATATTGGCCATATTATCAGTATGATTGGATGTTTCAGGGATTCTGTATGTATTTTTACATACAAATAATAAGTATATGATTTCATTTCACAATACTCAAACATGGCCATTCATCACACCTCTTACATTACGGAATATTACTGTTAACATACATTAGGAATAAACTATGAGTAAAATAAAGAAGCCAAAGGATAAAAAATATATTGATATAAGTTACTCTACGTAATTTTCTCTGTTTTATCTTAATGCAAGAATGATTTTGTAAATTTATAAAGACCTTATTTTTAGGGAATTCTTATAATTTCGTCATTGTTTTTAACAGAGGATTATTATTAACAAAACTGTTACACCTTCAGATACCTATTAAAATTATGGAAGGTAAAAGTAATTGTCTTCAATAACTAATTTTTCTTGGACGGTGAATAAAAAATAATGTACAAACATATAACAATTTTGACAGCTCGCGGCTATACATTGAGTGATACGTAAAATAATAATTTAGGGTATTTTATTAATATTCTAACTTTTTAAAAAACATGATTAACCAAAAGACATTATTAATCATTATTAAAGTAATAAATACAACGACGTAATCTTTAATCTGTGCTTAGTATCGTATCGGATTTCCTATTGAAGACTGCATATTGAAGTACGTACGTAACTATTTTCCGTTCTTTTTATAAACATAAATTGATTTTCAATAGTTATTTACAAAATTTTATCGGTAGATTATATGCCCGTCGATAACAAAACTATTGAATGTAATTGCAATTTTAGAAACATTTTATATTTAGTTCTTAGGATAGTAACTAATTATGGATATTTGTACATAGCGAACAAAGTCATATTTGTCATAAATTGTGTTATACAAAATGGCTATGTTGATTATTGTTCAATTTGACAAATTTTAAACAGCGGTTTCTTAAGACTAAGATTTGCTTTCCTTTTTCTTCTATATGAATGATCCAATCTTAACCATATTTCCATTCATATGAATGGAAAACCGTTATAGGTATACGAACAATAAATTATTCATTTTGACATCTGATTGATACTTTCTTGTTACTTTTTACTTTGTGAAATTACTCACATTTGCATGTGATAAGTTGTAGGATTCCTTAGTAAAGCAAACAGCCTTTAAATATAATTCACCATATGGAGTTACACCAATATTTCCCTGATAGAAATTCGCCATTTCATTGCCATACACTTTGGTTTAATTTGATACTAGGTTGACAAATTCTTCACCTAAACAAAGCCAAACCTCGTCAGCAAAAGAATTTTGTACTTGAATTAACTGAAATTGAAAATTATTTTTATTGCTATTTGGAAATGTACATTCAGGTGGTGAAGTATCTTTATTACTACAATTCACAGTAATGGCTTTAAATTTCATGACATAAATTAATAGTTATTTTCAAATTATTTTATACTGATATTAGGAATATGCAAATAGTTGTGCCCATTACATAAACTAATAATATTCAACACTATTTAGTTGTTAAAACAAAAATATACATTAAATGAAATTTTTCATTAGTTATTTCACATCTTGTATAAAGCAATTTAAGCTAATCATTGAACATTTTCTAAATAAATTATGTTGTGAATATGTAATTTCAAAAATAGTGTTTATTTTCAGTTACCCTAGATCTACTGATATATTTTGCATGCAATAAGGCCTATGACTATTTAGCGAAGTCAGGTAGGTTTAATATATATTTTACTTTTGCTAAAAGTGTGAAAAACAATCTCATACAGTAACTATCTGACAAAATGCAATAATAAAGGTCTGTAACTTTGATGTTAAATGGCGTTAAAAACCTGTATTAATTAATGTTAGTGACATTTCTGTAAATTTTATGATATAATTACAGTTAAGAACTTGCTGTATAATGCTTGAAGTATTGCGATTTATCAATAAATAATATATATAAAATATATTAATTATAATATATTTATTTTGCTCAGTTCTTTTTAGTTAGATCAATAGTCGAGTGTTAATTTTGTATTATATGTTTCTTGTTGTGTTTAAAACATTTGCAGGCTAAATGGATTCACCCTTCAACAATGATTGGATAGGCAATTTAAAATATGAAGCCTCATCAACATCCAAGACGAAGGGGAACGTGGCTAGAAGCTGGCAGTGGAGAGAGCGTGGGATGAATCCTTCGGGAGCCGCTGATAATAAAAGGGTATTAGAAGAAATAGCGGAAGATCATTTAGTAAATAAAAAACAACTTGACGAAAGGGTAGGTGTTTTTCTTATTTTGAGTTATACACATGCCAATATACATTTCGATTATTCTATAGATTTTTAATTTGTGATACATATTGTCAATAGTTCAATATTTTTAATGATGAATTTTTTGTTAAAATGATGTATCAAAGTAGACCATTTCACTAATTTAAGATTGTTTACCATTTTACAATAATTTCAGTGTTTTAGTATTTAAGTAAAATCACCAATGCTCTTCTTATTTATTATATTTTCATAAATAAGATCTCCATAAATTTAGGATTTAGCAAAATTATTTTATACCAATATGATTGGTTCTATTTTTTTTTAAATAAAATGTTTTAAATGACAAAAGTTAATGTTAACCTAGACACTGTTGAAAAACATGTAGGAAATATTTATTTGTAGAAAATTAGAAATCTTGTTACACAATATTTTATTTATTTTCAGTGTTGTAATTTACCTGGAGTACCAAGATCTACATTTCTTATGGTCTTCAGCCCTGATGGGTATGATATTTTTCATCACTTAAACAACATATCTGTTATGTATGCATACATAAACATTGAATTTGAATGGTGCTTGCTATTAAAATATAATCACATTCTAACATGTCAACACTCAATACTAGTATTCAAATAGATGAGGAATATTGTCAAATGTAACTAGATTCAATTGACAAAGTGTAATTTGATTAAAAGTCATATTTATGTTCGTCAAGTAATACTTCAATACACAAAAATGTCATATTCATGATATACATATATATATATATATATATATATGTATATATATATATATATGTATATATCTTGTGACAATTATGTGAATTTTCACCAATCCACACCGAAAACTAGGCAATTTTGTAAATTTGTGTGTAAATTACGTTTCGCATAAAATAGCTGCATTTCTGAACTATTGCTTATTTTTTAATAAAATTTTACATATAAAAATATTAAAAGTTTGTAATTGGAACAAATTTTGTATTTTTTTTTATAAATAATTATAACTTTCAAGGTTAAATTTAAATTTAGAAAATTGTTTTTTTTGTAAATTAGTGGTGTTTCATAGTACGATAACATTTGAAACATTAATGATACATCACAAAATTTATACATAAAGCACAAAATTTATACATAAATTTGTGCACCATGCAAGCAATACATCGTCTTAGTACATCCTTCTTCTTACCAGTGCCTTCAATCTTTTCCAATGTTTTATTCTCATATCCATAGAATTGTCCTAAAGGACATGATTTTAAACAAATCCCATATGTTGACGTTACCGGTTCCGGGTGTTAAATATCATCTAATGAAATCTTGTCAGTTATCCAGTACAAATGTTCTTTAAAAATTATATATATATTTTTCTTCCTTTTTTTACCGAGTTGTACCCAACACATGATTTGATTAATGCATAATTTGTGACATATGTTGTTAATCTTTGCGTCCATTTAGTGGTTTTTCATAAAATGGAATAATTAGAAAGGTGATCAACACCTTTCATATATTTATTGTAGTCTATTAAAGCATTGAGTTTCACTATGTTTTCTCACATATAGTAAAATGAACCAATATGATAGTACATATATCTAACACTACACAAAAAATATAGCAAGGGGTCTTCCATTCAAAAGTCTATTGTTTTGTCATTCGACAAGTTAGCAGATATGACTTTGAATTTCGGACCTGAATTCAGGTCTTGGGACCGCCGGCATAAGTTTTTGCTTTGACCTGAATTTGGGCCCGAGGGCCGCCTACTGATTAATTGAAAACTAGTCTCACTTAATAACTTGAAATACTAAACTGAAGAACGTTACTAGAGATTTGTCTTTGATATTAATTATTAAAAATCATAATATGCTTCCATCATTTCAGGGATATTTGCTTCCTTCATATATTGCATTTGCTGCCAGTATCCTATATTACAATCTATAAATACTTTCAACAAATTATATGTTGAAACAACAGCTATTCCTTCAAAATTACACGCACAACTTATCTCACGAAAACTTTGTATTTGTCGATTATGTTTTCTGTCTTTCTTAATTTATCAATCGGTCTCAATATCTATAAGTAATTCAATAATAAACTTGATTTGCACTGACAATGACTTGCATAATGCAAATAAAGAGCTGTGTTGAAATGTTTATCTTTAATTAAGTTTGACTTTAATATTTTATCAATGTTTAATAATGATTTCGGAATGTATTTTTAAGTATGCAGATCTCGTTGTTAACATCCAATTCCAACCAATTGAAAAATATCAATCCAACTCTGAATCACAAAAAATCTTCTATGAAAAATTGCAACTGATTTATTTGCACCTTCTTTAGAGAAAAGAGCAAGAAAGTTTTAAAGTTAAAATACTTGGCATCCATTCCGGATGTAGTAGGATCAAGTCAATCACACCAGAAACGATCAGATGACCTGATAACAAAAGTTACCTTAATCTCTACTCTCAGCACTCCGGAAAAATATAATTTGTATCAACTGTTTAAATAATTAACAATTATGTCAAAATTAAAATAATTTTTAATACCATTCGTAATTAGTTTTTATTAAATTTCTTATCTCCCACACTATTTTTTACAATGCATCTCTGAGATATTACTGGTCAGTTATGATACAAAAGTTTATTGGACTGTTAAGGGTTAAAGGAATTTTAGAGATATGTATTTTATTTTTTTGTTGAAATTTATTTTTCAAAAATTTTATGCAATCTTATTTATACATTTCAAATAATCATATCTTTTTGAATTTAAAAATAAAAGTTTGCATGTTGATGAGCTATGCTAAGAAGTTTTCAGCAAGAATATTATATGGATTTTAGTTTAAATCACAAAACATCCTTAACTGTGTTATAAAATTAATTACTTCGTAAACTAACTTTTAGAACAAAAGTCGCTTCAACCCACGGCAATCATAATATTTATGTAAGTGAGTTGGCCAGTGGAGATCACGTGCGGACTTTACGTGGACACCCACGAACACCATGGTGCATTGCTTTCCACCCATCTCATGCTCAAATTGTGGGCTCTGGATGTCTAGGCGGACAAGTCCGTGTCTGGGACCTCAGTGTATGTACCTAACATCTAATGAATATTTAGAATAATATAATACATAATATAATTGAAGAAAAAATTATGTTGTTTTGAGTTTGATAAATTCTTTTTGGTACTTCAGATTAAGATTTTTGATTGCCATATATTAGCATAGAAGCGATAATTAACAATGAACGAGCACTGAACCATAGTCAGGCTCAATTCTAATATGTATGTTGAAATACTATTTGAAATCTGTTAAAAAAATTATTATATCTATGAAGTTGATAAAAATTATATAATGTATATTTTTTTAGAAATAGGATATTGGTTGAAATGCATTAAAGATTTTAATTCAAATTTTTAAATTACATTAATTATATAATTTAATGCTATTTGAATTCAGTTAAGGAACAACTCCACTGTGACAGACCTAAAATGGCTTGAAATAAAGACTTTTAATGTAATGAATCGTTGAAGAGTTGTATGTATGAATATATTGTTAAGAATATTTTGAAGTCATTTTATACTAATTTTCATAAACAAGTCCTGAAAAATAATGTTATGTACAAATAAGTACTATTCCCTAAAATATGTCTTGGTGAATCTGAAAAGGAATCGAAAATGTTGTCAATCTGTCTTTTGTTTAATTAATTAAACTGCTTATCGACCCATAAATAAATCAGCAATTTTATGGCTTGGTGGTAAAGTTGGTCCGTGTACCACTGCAATACCATGGTTTTAAATACCAGTGAATCTGGCCTGTGGCTGTTTTTCACATTTTACTCGACTCGCCATGCACAATCGTCAAACACGTCAATTGCGGCCGGCGAGCCGAGCTTCCTGTTTTAGGTGACAGTGCTAGTGAACGTAGGTATAAGCTTTGTAAAAATGGATTTGCGCAATTATATCCACGAGTTTGTATTAGAATTTATAAACAGCTTTCAAAATCCATGACTATGGAAAACAATGTCGAAGGAGTACAAGAACAAAGAAATAAGACTTGTTTGTAACATATGCTAGACTATAAGGAATATTGAACAAATATGTATAAAAAATTAATTAAAAATTAAATCGGCAGTAATAATTAAATAACTTTTCTGTTATAGGTGCTACTAAATAATTTATTGTATTTTTTTTCAGACATTCTTAAATAATTACAGAAATTATGCCAAGTAGTTCTACTGACAATTCTTTGATTAAATTGGTGTCCGATAACTGTTCGCTTTTTTCTATCCGAATTTTGATTCCCAATTTTGCATCCAATTTCCCAACACTTCAAATCTGCAGATTGGAGGAAGTTGAGGAAATTCTTTCCATAGTATACCGTTTCTTTGGATCTTTCCTTTTTCTTTTTTTTTTCTTTTTTTTTTTTTTCATTGCAATCTATCTGGATCGATATTCAGCAATATTTCGGAACTTATATAAATATATTAACTTGTGCGATACTTGTCCATTGACAAGTCCGCTTCTCTCAATTAGACTATACTATTAGGTCTTGTGGGTTTTTCCGTTTCAGCCTCCGTGGTATTATTGGTGCATTCATCAAATTCTTTGCAAGTACGTTAGGGTGGTGAGCTAATCTCGTATTGTACGTTCTCGTTTGATCTTGTATCACTTGCTTAACTGTCTTTATGTTTAGGTCGTGGTGCAATCTGTCATTTGTTATATACCATAGAGCATTTGCTATCATGCGTAGCATTTTAGATTGAAATCTTTGGAGGATTTCAATATTTGAGTTTGCTGATGTACCCCATAGCTGCAATCCATAACACCATATGGACTTAATTATAACTTTATACTACAATAATTTGTTCTCCAATGATAGTTGCGAGTTTTTGTTTAACATCCAGTACATTTTGTGAACCAGTTGACCCATTGCCAGGCGTTTGGTGAAAATATGTTTCCTCCACGTTAGTTTTTTGTCAAGGTGCATTCCTAAGTACTTCGCTTCGTCCTTTTGTGGTACGTGAACTCCATTTAATGTGACTGGTGGGCAAATGCTTCGTCGATTAGTGAAAGTCACCTGGACAGATTTTGATTCATTGGCTTTGATACGCCAATCTCTAAGCCATCTCGCAATGTTATCAAGACTCTTTTGAAGCTTTTGAGTAGCCCTTGCTGGTAGAATATCTGATGACAGAACTGCCGTATCATCAGCGAAAGTGCCTGTTATAGTCACATCAGAGGTAGGTAAGTCAGCAATATATAGAATATACAGAGTGGGACCCAATACACTGCCCTGTGGTACACCTGCATGGATTTTGTATAATGGGGTTACTTCTTCACCTTGCTTCACGAAGTAGTGACGGTTTTCCAGGTATGACCTGACAAACTGATAGTATTCTAGTGGAAGGGCTTTTTTAATTTTGTATAGGAGTCCGTCATGCCACACACGGTCAAAGGCCTGGGATATGTCCAAAAATGCTACAGTACAATATTGTTTTTGTTCAAAAGCGCTATTAATGCTGTTAACCAGTCTATGCACTTGCTCTATTGTACCATGTTGCCGTCTGAAGCCAAGCTGATGATCTGGGATCAGGTTTCTTTCCTTTATTATCGGCATCAATCTGCCTAGAAACAGCATCTCCATTATTTTTGAGGGAATTGGTAACAAGCTAATGGGCCTGTAGGATTTTACATCTTCTGAGTTTTTTCCAGGTTTAGGTACCATAATAATTGAAGCAACTTTCCATTGGCTTGGTACTGATGAATTTCTCAGGATAGAGTTATAAATGTAAGTTAAGAAAGTTACACCGTTGTCAGGCAATTCCCTCAAAATTCCAGCAGTTATCAAGTCATACCCAGGAGCCTTGTTAACATCAAGTTTTTTAATTGCTTGTTGCACTTCATGTTTAGAGAAACTTTTAATGGGAAAACATAATTGATTCATTTGATGTGTTTCGTTTAGGAACTTCGATACGGATTCTGTCTGAGTAGAACCTTGATCGGGATTTGGCAGGAAAACATTTTGGAGATGATCAGCGAATGTCTGCGCTTTGTCAGTATCTTTGGTAGCCCAGCTGTTATCTGTTTTGCGTATTGGTGGTCGGGATATCATGGGACGCTTAAGTTTTTTAGTTGCCTTCCACAATGAGTAGTCGGTCGCAGCAGTGGGATCTAACTCTCTAAGGTATTCCTGGGTATTTTGATTTCGGTCATCCCATAATAGTTTTCTCAGCTCAGAGGCCAGTGAATTAAGACGAGCCTTGTCTTTAGGAAAACGAGTTTGTTGCCAAAGTTTACGAGCTTTTCGCTTCTTTGCAACCATTTCTCTGATATTGGCTGGGTACCTTAGTACGTTGGGTGTTTTATTCGTGGTTCCAGGTGTAGCGAGCCAAGCAGATTGCTGGATACAATAATTTAAATGTTCAACGGCTTCTTCTATATCAGCCGGTGTTTTAAGTGGTAGGTTCATGTTCAGAGATCCTGATATTGACTCTCGGAAGCAGTGCCAGTCGGTTTTTTTATTATATAACCGGAGTGTGTTAGTTATTTGTGTTATATTTCTCTTCAACAGTATTTCAACCGGAGAGTGATCCGAAGAGAGTTCAGGTATACATTTGCACGTGAAATATGTGCTACCTATACCCTTTGTTATTAGGAAGTCTAAAAGGTCAGGCTTCTTGTTTACGTCAGTGGGCCAATAAGTTGGTTCACCAGGTGATATGCAAGATAGGCTTAAGTTTTCAAGAGTTCTGAGTAGCTGCCGGCCCTTTGGTGTTATTATACGTGAGCCCTAGTACGAGTGTTTGGCGTTGTAGTCACCTCCAGTCACAAATCGGAGTCCTAAGGTGATGAAGAATTTCTCATAATCATCCTGTTTTATCTTATTTTTCGGAGGGCTGTATACCGCTGAGATTGTGAGTGGTCCAGCCCAGTCCTCAATCACTATGTTTGTGGCTTGTATTTCATTTGTGCAATAATTAGCAGTCTCGTGATGTTTTATATTGTTTTTTATTAGTATGCCGCTACCTCCACGTGCATTGCCAGCAGGGTGCATTGTATGGTAAAATGTGTATGATCGTAAATTAAAATGACTCTTTACAGTCAAGTGTGTTTCTGATATCAGAAGTATGTCCACTTTGTGTAAAAAAATAAAACAGAGCAGAAATATTTTTACAAAATAAGCTTAAAAGAGGAGAACGGAATAAGGAATATATTGAATTCAGGCACAAAACTGACTGGAAAATTTAAGGTTCAAATATTCATAACACAGATTTTTGTGACTTGTGGTGATTATACGCAAAAACTTGGCTTAGTAGACTTTCATATACTTTCATAAATTTTTTATAAACCTATATTGAATAATGGAAGATAATAGACAGGTATGAAAAATACAAAGAATTATATAAAATACTCCATAAAAACTGACTGGAAAACTATGAAGAGAAGGTATCAAGTTACCAATGTGTCAACCAAATACTTACTGGGTTTTTATTTTCAATTGTTCTGGGCACTATTTTTAGTCCTTAACCCATCTTTACCCAACGTTGCGCTAGCGCAACATTTCAAATGTGTTTTTTTTTTGTTTTATTTTAATATAAATTGAAATAAAGCTATACTTTTTACACTGTATAAAGCTTAAGCAATATCTTATTTATGATATAAACCCTTTTGCTGGACAAAACTAGTTACACTTGTTGTTTATCTTAGACTTCCAGGAAATGTTGCTATGCGCAACTTGGGAGAAATAATAGTCAGTTGCTATTGTTACACTGCTTACCATTGAAGTTTGAAATTTATTGTAGACAATGGGTTCTCGGTATTCAAAGAGTACAAGCACTTTTGTTTTATTAGTTAGTTCGTTATAGAACGTGAAGTTAACAGTGTTGCATAGTAATTTTTAGAAAAAAATATTTTTAGTCCATCAGTTAGATTACTAAAAAATATTGTAGGTATACATATTTTTCGTGAGTGTATACAAATCAGTAAATAATAAGTTAAAACATTATGGCCTGGCAACAAGTACTATCTTCTCAAAAAATTATGACTATATTAGAAGAAGAAGAGGATTTAGAAGATACCAATCAAATCGATGCCGTGTACATCCCCCCGACGGTTGACAATCTTACAGACGAGGAAAACCTAGATGATGACGCGCTAGGTGATTATGACAATACTGTGCCCACTGATATCGCTGGAACGTATGAAATCCACACCGATTTACCCACAGAGCCTGAAAATACGCAAGGTGAGCCCGGTCCTTCAACTTCGAAAAAGCCAAAACTGCCGAAAAAGACACCAAAATAGGTTCCAAACTGGAAAAAAGAACATCCAACTTATACACATTTTCCTACAAGTGACGAAACAGCAATGACACAGAATATTGAAGAATGTGTAGGTGGAAAAACACCTATTGAAGTATTGTCCCTATTTTTTAGTGATGAAGTTTGGGAACAGATTGTAGGTTTTTAAAAAAACTATGCTTGTGACTATAACCGTCATTTATTTACCCTCACGGTAGCAGAACTCAAAAGATTTTTTGATATATTATTACTGACTGAATATCATTCATTGCCTGCTGCGAAATTGTACTGGTCAAAAGATGAAGACAAAAATGTATTAATGCGTTACCTTCCAATATTCGCTTCGATAATATTGGTCATGTCATAGAAGAGCACGAAAGTAAACGTCGACGAAGATGTCGACCGTGTAGAAGTACAACAATTTATATGTGTAAAAAATGTCAAGTACATCTTCATGCTGATTGTTTTAAAATATTTCACTCACGCTAATACTCTAGCGTTGTTAGACTTGCCTGTAAAATTGAAGTTCAGTAATCCCAACGTTCCTTAGACGCAACATTTTGCGGAATGTAAAATAATTAATCAATATTTTTTTTACTATAATTTGCTCTTTTTGGATTTATTTATAAACGTAATAAACAATTAAACCAATAAATATGTCTTTATTTTTACCCTTGGGAATTAATGGGTTAAAAATATTTGCACTTTGGTATAGATATAAAACTTGGTCCTGATGGCTATAATGTTGACCTATTTTTTAAGATTTTTCATATGCAGTCATAAGGACAGGATTGTGTTTAAATATATAACATATGCAGTCATAAGGACAGTATTGTGTTCAAATAACTTTTCAATTTTATTTAAATAGGGTGGTAGTGAAGTTTGGACTGTCGGTAGTGAGACTGTGATAGCTTCGATCGCATTTCATCCTCGTGAACAATTGTTGGTTGTAGCAACTTATAATGAGCTTTACTTTTGGGACTGGAGTCAACCGCAGCCATTTACCAGAATTCAGACAAGTAGTATCAAAGAAAAAATCAGGTATGAAATTCATAGCTCATCTGTGAAATTGTGAAGTTATTAAATGCATAAAAACATTTTAAGGCAGCAGACATATAAAAGTTACGGTTTTCGACTGTACAATTTTGGGATTTGTTTTGTACTGGGATTAATTTTACTAGAATAGTAGGATGGGATAATTATTTACAAAACTAAATTTCAGCATTCCATTATTATCTTGTAAACCCCCTTATTGTTGCATAATAAGTAGACTTGAGAAGATTATACTTAAAATTACATTAAAAAGTGATGGAAATAGTGGTAACTTTCTATATTTCATTTCAATTTTAATTTATGTAGTACTTTATGGTTTTGATAGGACTAGAAGCCATGCTTGCTGTTAATAAATAACTAGATCACAACACGACTATTAGTATTGACTGTGTTTCTTGTAGTTTTCAGTTAGCTGTTAATTACACTAAAGTTATATGTTTACGTGATTAAACTTCTGATATTCCAGATTTGTATCCTTTGATTCACTTGGTCATAAATTGGTTACTGGAATATCTGTCTGGTCTTCATCGGCAACAGCAAATTTGCAATCCCAAAATGTGCCTCTGAATTCTGCTGTAAACTTGTCTCCACCAAGGGATGCCAGTGCATATCCAGCCAGATCGCCGGCTTCTTCTGGCTCTGCCCATGAGCTGATTGTGACGTCTTACCAAAATTTGGTGCAGAGATATGACAATCTGGTTAGAAATTATCATCGCCTATTTATGACAAGATCTCAAGGTGTAAATGTGGTGAGTATTATGATATGTTTCCTCCATTAATTAAAGTTTTTACGGTTCTATAGTGAAAGAGGAAATCTTTATAATTTTTATATTTTTATTTTGTCTACCCCATGTCAGGCACATAATTTCTACAGTTTTAAATCTGTGTATATGAAATTTTCAAGCAGATGGTTCAATAAGATCTCAATTAATAGGTTAAAAAATAATGTTAAAAAAATTTAATGTATCCTCCCCTTAATGTGATTTGGGTAAAATTTCATTTGCATATCTCATTGGATAGGTTATCCGAAATTAAATTGTTTCCTTTTACCATTTTTTATTTGGGTATGAAATTCAGAGTGAAATGCAATGACGCTTGCATGTAGTCACTACTTTGGAAAGTATCTAAAAAGTGTCTGAGAAATATGAAAAAATTGAAATGGTTAGCAATATTTGATTACAAATTGAAATTAAAATTATTTATAATTTTAATTTCATATTGTAAAAATTAATAACATCTTTTTAATAAATACTGCAAGTAAAGGGTCTCCAGTAGAAACTTTTTATATTAATACTATTGCCACTATCGTATTAGCGGGTGAAGAGATATGGGAAGATATTGTTTGATGCGTGATCATTGCGGGTTGGTCAGGAGCCATTAAGCATTGGACAGGAGTCTATGGTTTTACGTTCAAACAATTTCTAAAGTGTGACGAATCACTAGTTCAAGCACTTTAATCTTTCTGCCCTCATTTCCATATTCGTCGTTTAAGTAACGGTCCGATCACACAACTCACCTGGACATGGGTACAGAGGTTTAGACAACAGTTAACAGACGGACAACAGTTATTAGACAACAGTTATTAGACAACAGTTATTAGACAACAGTTAACCTCCAGGCCCATCAATGTCAGCAGGGATGCCGGAATGTGGGGGTTAGGTGTGACAAAAAATTATTGCAAATCGTCTAAAAAAAACTGCAATTCAAGATTGCAGCCTCTATAAGCATCAAAAAGTTAACAATGAGTTTTGATAAATAAACTTAAACTTCAGCCCTACAAAATTTAAATGACAGTAATTATTCTTTAAAAGAGACATACGCCAGAATGATGTTTGAACGTTTTCAGATCTTGAGAATACTTGGAAACATACTAGTTAGTGATGAGGCACACTTTCATATCAGAGGCTATGTGAATACACAAAATATGCAAGGAATATTTCGTCCTTTTTTTAACCAGGGAGAAACTGTCACTTTAGAGATTTACTGTCACATGATTGATGAGTTTTTGGTATGGGAATTGCAAGTGTTTTATGGATACAAAAATAGGACGCAGTTTTAACAATATGGAGCAACTCCACACACTGCTAAGGTCTCGATTGGAAAACTGAGAGAAATCTTTTCCAGAAAATTGATCAGCAAGTACGGGCACATATCCTGCCCACTTGCGATTTTTTCTTGCACAATACAAGCTCTACAAGAAAATATCTGACTTGAAATTGCCGCCATTGATCCAGGGTTTTGTGCATACTTTGCAATATGATGACCGCTTGTAGGAGAGTATATTGCAAGTAGTGGAAACCATTTAGAAGACATAATTTTAAAAAAATAAAATCTGCAGATCCCTGCGACATTTTAAAAACATAATAAATGGACAAAACTTATTTCTTTGCTTTTAATTTCAATTCAAATTTAAAAAATTCCCACTTTAAAAAATCTTTTCTAACTAATTTATACTTGTATTTTATATTTTATGGAATAAAAACTATTAGCATTAGAAATGAGTTACCATAGCATTAGAAATGAGTTTTCATATATTTAAAATACCAAAATATATATTATCTTTTAAATGTACTGTGCAGTTTATTTCAACTACTTAAGTAATAAAAAGTAAAAATATATAGAAAATGACATTTTTGATACATTATGATGACCATGATAAAATATTTAAAATTTATATTATTATTATAATAAATGTTATTGCAGTTTAAAAAAAATTTTAGCCATTTTTAATGTACCAGTATGAAAACGCTTGTCTGTGGACTTTACATAGTTATTTTTATTTATTCGCATTTTTAATGACTGAAGTAGGTGAAAAGGATATCTCAATAATAAATAACAATATTCTCATCATATCGCCATATAAAATGCAGCAAATAATAATAAAATAACTCTGATATTTTTTATTCCTAAAAATGCCCGTTTTTTTGCAAAAGAGTATATATATACATATATATATATATATATACATATATATGTACATTTACTGTTTGAAAAATTTAAACCATCCAAAAGCAGTCATTGAATAAAAGAGGGTTTATTTTTGAAGTTTCTAATTTTTGATGATTTGTAATTTTACCAGTAAATGAAAAACATCATAATAGTTTCTAAAATTTTTTATATATCTAATCCTGAATCTGCCTTTGTTTTTCAGACAGACCGTGGCACTGATCCAATGGAAGTCGATCCTAACCCTGCTATACCTGACCAAAGAAATCCATGGATGCAACATAGACCTCCATCTAATACTAATACAAACAACAGTACTCCTATCACCTATAGAAACCCTAGTCAGTCCGCACAGGCCGAGGAAGAAGATTCAAGCAATAATAATCAACCATTAAACCTGAGTACATTTCCAAATGGTACTCAAAGTAATTCTACTACGTTAAATAGGTGAAATACTAAGCATATTTGTTTTGCCTTTTTGCATGAATTAGAATAATGATATTTTTCCACAAAACTTGTTTAACAAAATCAATTTTAGCACTGGTACCTTCTTTTAACATAATTAGTAATGTTGAGTGTATATTCTAAGTATCATTAAGAGTTCTGAAGTTATTGTGGATTATATTAACTTGTGGAGATATCAATATAATTGCTAAAACTAAAACATTTTTAACACTGTTTCAGGGCTTCAGAGCGAACTGAACCATTAAGATTTTTCCCTAATATTGGCGAATCTACCCAAGGCTGGGGTCCTGAAAATTTAGTTGGAAACAGCATATTTCAATCAAGATCATCAGCATTTCGACCTTTGATTCGAAGAATTCGAAGATTTCAACATTTAAACATAATGAATTGGGAAACTCCTCCTACCCGCCAAACACGTAGCCCACTACCTAATCCTTTTACATCTGTTTCTGATAGACCACAACATTCATTCAGCTACAGTGACAACATGCGCATCAGACAAGAATTGAGAGCTTCCTTAAACAGATTGCAAGGTTACATGGAGAACTCTGTTGATGAAACAATAGATTTTTGGGAGAGATATGATAACAGAAATGGTCGCAGTAGTGACTTTGTTTCTCCAAGACGAAACATATTTCATAACGAAGATAATGCACGGCAAAACATACCTAATCTCGAATTAAATATGGGTGACATATCTAGTCTAGACAATGCTGTAGCCCATAGCGACATCAGTAGTAATACGTCACAAACAATAACACATAGTTTGGACGTAATTAGGAACATTTTACAAGATTCTGGAAACCGTCTACTTAATCTGATCTCTGATATTTCCGATGATAATGTCAGTATGGGATTTGACCCTCAGCAAAGTTCAAATTTGTCTGAAACTGCAACGCCTTCTGATATGGCACCACCTGATACGAGAGATCTCATATCAAATCGACTACCAAATCCTGAAGACGATTCAGATGAAATTCTGTCATCTGATTCTGACAGTGACAGTATAAGCTCGATTCCTAGGTTGTATCGGAACGAAGCCCGTAATTCTATTAGACCTGAACATATCGATGATGTTTCCGAGCCTACCACCACTTCAATACTCACAAGTGTCAATAACTGTTCCAATATGGACCATGTCACTACATCTGGATATCATCCATTGCAACGAAGCCGTAGCGAGATGAATTTGAATTTACAAAGTTTCTCAAATGGTCCATCCACATCTCGAACTCCTGCCAATGATGATATTCCATTCAGTATGGTAAATGAACCTTCAACCAGTTCTAATCACTTACAAAACTCAGATCGGAGTGGTGACCATGTAGATCGACCAGTAGGAGAAAACATAAGTTCGAGTGAAGCGTTTGGCAAAGTGACACGTGGCATAGCTGCACTTCAGACCCATACTGCAACTCTTACAAATATGTGGGTTAATAACGGACCCAGACCGACTATGCGCCAGCTTCGAGCCATGTGGGAGGATCTTCGCCGTCAGATGTGGTTGCTCCATCGAGCTGATGCACGTTCTTCAACATTCTATACCCCATCCTTTTTAGGAAGAAACGGATTATTATCTCAGATAGCTAGAAGGGTAGAATCTAGTCAAAGAAATTCCGGTTCTGAATCTACAGGAAATGATTGTCCAATTCATCCACCAGGTTCATCTTTAAGCCATAGAGAAGACACACAGTCTGAACGGTGTCTGTGTCCTAGCGTATCAAACTCAGATTCGAACACATCCGGTCCTTCGACAAGTGGCACTAGCACCAATGCAGAAAAATCAAAAAACAATACTAACTGTAATCCCATGCACGCTAGATCCAAAAGAATCTCTCAAACTAGAAATGCTGCGAAGGCCCGTAACTGCATTTCATCATTTCGAAGACGACTGCAGTCTGGATATAGATTGAGATCGGAGGACGATTTTAGGAGAAGACTTACAAATGCTTCGACGAACCTGGTTTACAGATACTTGTCATCTAACAGAGGACCTCAAAGTCTAACACGAAGTGCAGGCCAATATTCTGAGTACAACATGCGTTCGCTGGAGCTTCACGTTACACGACATGGAATTCGGTTACGTGCCATGCAAGTGCTTGCCATAATGTTCAATATGATGATGGGTTGCTTAGAGGAGAATCAATTGAGTAATCAAATCATTTTAATGCTTAAAATGTTAAAGAAAGCTTTGGGGATTACGTGCCTTCTGTTGATATCTAATAACAATGAACAGCAAAGGAATGGTGCTCGTGAAGCATCTGACCCTTCTCCAAATGTAAATTGTGTTAAACCAGAGACATCTGAAAGGGCTACGACTACTCAAAACACAACTGTATCCTTAGACACATCACCTCAAAGTGAGTTAGTTGGAAGTGGAAGGACGCTCCCACGAAAGTGGAGTAATAGACTCGCCGTTCAAATATCAGCTGCTAATCGAAATTTTTCAGCCAAGGCTATTCATCGGAAGGAACTTTACCATGAAAGTAAAAGATATCGAGCATTACACCGCCACAGACCCATAGAACAACCTAATTCTATAAGTAGAAGGGCTAGTCCGTCGCTCACGAGAAACAGAGTTTCATACACACCTATTGAAACAAACAATGAATGTGAGAAACCTGTTAACACAATGCCATGTGAACCAGTGGCAGGACCGTCTTCATCTCGATCTACGCCTTCTGAGCCAGTCCCTAATGGAAGTAATAACGGAACTGCTGAATCCAACGATCCCCGACCAAACAGCTCTATATTAAATGACTACCGTTCCAGTTTAATCAGGATCGCACAACTGCACTCGAGGTTGAGGTACGCTGCACGAAACAGGTACAGAGTTCGCTTGTACACTCCAAACAGCATCATTCGAGATATGCTAAATTCCATGCAATTTTACAGCAACGATAACACAAACGAACCGGTCGCCGCTCCTCAAAATGCAAATGAAGCAGAACAGATAGGTATTATTCCAATTCCGGTGTATCGTGGACAGCTTGTCAATCAAGGTAACTCAGAAAATGTGGTCGTCGAAAACAACCCACCGTTTGCATCGGTACTCATAAACAACATGACTGTGCCACTTGTACAAGTCAACAATGTACCTATCAATGATTTACCTATTGGTGAGAACCCTGAATATCCAAGAGTTCCAGAATATCTCCAGCCAATAATTTTGGCACAGGTATGTATATTTACTATACTCGGTACAAATGAATCCTGTTATTTAAATATAGATCAAGTGACTCTTTTTATTTTATAATGGGAACATCTGCTTTAAAGTTACAGTGTCAATACAGTTTTCTATTTGATAATTTGTTTCTTGTTTTGTGTACGCATATTGCTCTATCCCTGTATAAATTAGCTTAAGGGAAGCTTGTGGATGCAACAATTTTTAAATACTTTTATTGTTTTAAACCTGTAATAATAAATTTGGAACCTGTCAGTTATATGATCTTTATGAAAGTAGTGTAAACTCTCATTCAATAAATAAAAGAGCTCAAGTAAAATACTGTATTTAAAATAGTGGAGGTCTCACAATTAGTTTTTACTAAATTTAAAATGTTATTAAGTCCTGTGTGACAAAATTATTTTCCCAAAAAAATTGTACGGTGGATGATTTTAAATTACACACTAATATTATAAACCTAAAAGTTGGTTTTTTCATCAATTTATAAGCTAGTTAAAACTCTGCAAACAACCAATAAAATGCTACCAAATTTGGTGTGCATATTATTCTTGTGGGCGAGTAATACACAACTGTTACTTGAGGTTTGTCTTACGTGAAATACTAATAGTGTGACATGTGTTTGGATGTTTGTTACTAAATCGAGCTTAAAGAGTTGGACAGATTTTCATTAAAGTGGGTGGTTTTTTAAACTAGGGTAGAAATTGCATAATTCCTCTAGGCTGTAACTTGATATGTTTACTTTTCAATAAACTTTTAATCTTACATGTTGATAGATGTACAACGTGTGTATTAAACTATAGCTTCTACATTCCGAGAGCCCAAAATCTTTGTTTTTGTTGAAAATGACAAAAGTTTAACCTTATTTATAGAGATGTTGCAATAGCCTCATTAGGGAGAGACTAATTTCGTCACCTTAATCTACATGGAGGAAGCTGCAGTTGAAAACTAGTTATATACAGTGTGTTTCATCACTAAATAGCGCCACTTCAATTTGTAATAGTGTATCATGGGTAGATTGCTATACACCTATTTTTTTAAAAATCACACTACTTTGTTCAAGTTTAAAAACTATCATAAGTTATTAACGTGGAAATGCATCCTATATCTTTGATTCCGATAGATTTAAGAAATGTGACATATTTTAGTTGACATTGTATAAAACTATACATGTGATATTGTATAGTTTTACAAAAGAAGGTTATAAAAAAAGAATAAAAAATAATACAATTCAATTTCAAGGTTGACGTTGTTAATAATGTATGTGTAAACAAAAATGATTGCCTTTTGAAAATCTAGCATCCATAATTCGCCCAAATATCTGAGATTATTAAAATTACTAGCATCAATCACAAATGGCTAGAGTGGCACTATTATTTATATATAAATAGATAAATAAATATATATATATATATATATATATAAAATTATCATAAAATTTTCAAAACCCTATAAGTTTATTAATATACATTACATCGAAGTAAGTACATTTTATGGACCATTCGGTTTTTTATTTTTAAATACTTTTGTTTTCTTTTGCTTTTGAACCTTGATCTATGTTTGAAAACAGAATTCTACTATTTATTTCAAGACAGTACAAACTCCCTATACACTTATGGGCTGCTTTGTTGGATCATACAATTTTGTGAATTTTTTTTATATGGATGCAAAATATATTTATATAAATGTTGCGATGTCACTATGGTGGTAAAAATCTACATATGTATATGCACATATGCAATATGTTATACGTATATATGTATATGTACAAATGCGTTCATGTAAGTTAAATGAACATATCACCTCTGCTCGCATAATTGGGTCAATAATTTTACGAAACTTTGTTTTTGTGCTTTTAAAGCTTTACATTTCAATGTACAGTTTCTAACCGAATATTATTTCATCGTGTTACAGTTTCTAATCAAATATTATTTCGTCAATATACTATACCAACGGTCCGTGTTTTGTTTGATGCGTTTGTAATTTGTGAAAATTATTAATGTAATTGAATATAAATAATATATACAGCTTATTGAAGCAGCCCAATCATTTCAGCCTCATATGAGTTACTTACACTCAAAACAAACTACCACCACTTCCATTGCTAGAATCACCTGTCTTTATAATCAAATTCTCAATCGCTAATTCCATCAATCCACTCAAGTTCTAATAATAAATTGACTCTTTGCTTCAAAGTCAGACTTTTGCATTTTTTCGCAAGGTTAGTAGACGTTTACCTAAGTCTAATTTTTCTGTTTTGATGCAGTACAAAGAACATAAAAGTGCCCCATATAATAGCAGCTATAACTACAAATTCATTCGACGCGGGTGAGTCTACACAATAAATATTTTTGGAAAATATTGTTTCTGAGCTTAAGTATAAACCATAGAATTGTTATCCGTCGGTCTGTTTGTTAAAATGGCACACAAACTCTACCGGACCACTGTGGATAGGACTTGCAGTGGATGATACTTATCTTGTAGATTAAAATCCAAATTGCATCTTGTGCCAATTGAATTTTCTCTAATAGATTTGAAATTCATTTATTACACATACACAATAGGAAAAGGGGGTGAGAGAGTTTGATGTAACAAAAACTGAGAATCAGTCGTGTGTACCATAATATCCTAAAAGGCTAAAAGTAAACTATAAAATATAAAACATATAATTCTATTTGAAGATAATGTTCTGTTGAAGATAATTTTCACCTAAGTTTCTCTTTTAAATTTAGAAAAGAAACCTTTTTGAAAAATGTTCATTCGACAAGATATTCAATTCTTTAATATAGTTTGTAATTAAATTTTATATTAATGTCATTAAGGATGCATAGATTCAGTGATATAGCTTAAAAATTTTATTAAAAATCACTTATACTGAGAGCAATTCTTATAATAAAATAATTTTTGCTGTTGTATCAATTTTGTAGTCACAATTTCACTTCAATCTTTGTTATGCCTATTCATGTCACCACCAAAATAAAAATGTATGTCAATATGTATTCATCTCAATTTCGCATAGATTAAAATTAATTAATTTTTTTTCCTTAAACAAGTTTAATTCTGTACCAGTATGTGAACCATACAAATATATGTATTAAGGTATAGCTTCCTGCTGACTCTCTTGGTTGCCGATGAATTCAGGCACACTTAGTAGTTGTAGATGGAAAACTTTATGAAGATAAAAGTGAAATGATGAAGATTTCACCATTAAATAAGTACTTTAAATGTAATTGAGATTACTATTGAGAGTTATGTATAGTTTGTTAGGCTTGTGAGTTTTAATTTGAATTGTTATATTGGATTAAATACATAAATAACATTAAAAATATTTAAATAGCCAACCAAGAAATAATCTTTTGGTTTATTACGAAAACTATGAATCGTGAACATATTAAATGATGTTATTTTCCTGTAGAATGCACTGGCAACAGATGACGGTCATATATTAGATGGCGGTTCTAATCTAGTCGCAGAGAGCTTAGCCTCACCTGGACATAGAATACAAGCCTGGGATTTTACAAGAGGCGAAATACCTAATATTAGTAACGGTAGGTAATTCTATCAATCTCATGTAATCTGGGAGTTTAAAGAAATAGAAATATTTTACATTTAAATAAAAAAAAGTATACTTTATTCTTATGGGGAATGGATGACAAAGTCAAATATAAAGCACTCATTTATTTGCAGCAAACAAAAATGTTGTTGTCCAGAAATGTAAAATACACAATGATGCAAGTATTGACCTGTCACGTGATGGCAAACTCTTGGTTGCTCTGTTACCAGCGACACGAATGAGGAGCATTACTCATAGACTAGGTAAGATTTTAACTTATTTTACTCAGGAATCGGCTAATAATATATAGTCGAAGAGAACACGTTCATTTGCACAAAAACATGGACTGAATGTTCCAGTTTGAACCAGTTTATTTTTAATTAATTTAAGTAATGTGAGAAATTATCATTATTAATAAATTAATTAAAAAAAATTATCGTATTAATTATTGTAAAATTATCATATTGTAAAACATGATAATTTTTTTTTAAAGAAATTATATTAATTATTGTCTGTAATTGTTTTTAAAAAGTTCATATGAGTTTCGATATGTTTTTATTTTTGCATAATATATGCATAATTATACTTTTTGATGCGAGACGTCTAATGGCACGTTTCAATGGGAGTTAAAACATTGGCACGTTGTAACGTACCATTTGGCCAGCTTTGCATGTTGTTGGCTCCTTCTGACCTTACATCTTGTCGGCGAACTGTGTTATAAAATTAAAAATATGTTTTCAATAGATTGTTAAGAAATATTTCCATGATAAATTATTTCATAAAAATAAAATAATAACATTAAATTAATATTTTATTGTTAACAATATCTGAATATTTGTTTTTTTGTTTTCAATTCAATCAAATAAAAATATTTCAATAAAAATAAATTAGATGTTGCACATCTGCCAGGAGTTCCGTGACGGCTCACAATTTTTTTATTTTGTTTTATGATCACATACTGTAATTTACTTTTCTGCTCTTTCCTTATTGTAAATCGCTGAATTGTTTGCTTTTTATATTCTAAAAGATACCTGCATTTTTAAAGTTACATTTAAAATTACTGTTTTTGTAACGCCAGGCTCATTTTTGCCTGTTCCCTTTGAATGAAATCGGTGGAAAATTTTAGTTGCATACATACATTAAGGTTTATATATCATAATTACTGAAAAGGTGTTAGAATCAATGTGAAGTTTGGACAAAAAATTATTTTATATACAATAGTGACGTGGGAACAAGAAAATTATTCTTGTAACAAGAACGTAAGCAAAAGATCATGGGTATAGAAATTCAAACTGGCTGCCAGTCCGAAAATGTAGGTTTTTATTTGTTTTGAAATGTTTTAGAATAAAAACTAGATATTGAAAAAGTACATGAAGCTTCTGCGCATCTTCCATATATTCAATACAGTTCTAATTCAGTGATCCAAAACCAAAGGAACAAATTAAGAAAACGACGCTAAAATTGAAATTAAAATATTTGTCTGAAATTGACAAAATCTCTGGTTGAGTTTGGAAATTATATACTATCACTTTCAATGGGCATAAATTATATATTCCTCCCATTGAAAGTGCCATTTGTGGTATCATTATATATTATATGATACATATATATGATTTTATTAGAAATACAATTATGACTCGAATGGTAGACATACAATCTTACGTAATATTGTTTTGGTTACAGGAGTATATTCATTGGAATGGTCTCAGTTGGGTCAGTGCTTATGGTGGGCTGAGTTAGAACAGAGTGCAGTCTCTGTAGCATTATCTCCATGTGCTCGACATTTAGCTGTTGGTTTAGGTGCGCGCCGTATTTCCTTGACAACACGTAATTCTGTGATGGCAATAATATATCGTTTAGGACACGACTCAAAATGTAATGGTATGTATAACATATTTAAGGGCAATTTAGAATGCTTTTTACTATTATGCGAGGTATTGAATATAGCAATTTGCCCTGAATGGTTTATTTCAAATTTTATAGAAATTTAAATTGTTTCAAATAATTGATTTCTGTATTTGGTAGTGTGAAAAATTAAATTTGCAATTCTATAAAAATTATAGACACCTTGCCTGATAGTATGTTTACAGTTACATTTTATCAAACATGAAAAAATATTTTTTTTACTTAATGTCGATCATCCTAGCCTAAACTATCTAACTGGTATAGTGCAACAATCATTTTTGAAACAAAAATAGACTCAACAAATGTTCGTCATTTTTTGTTTTAATACAGCCGTGTACGATGGGCATGGAACATGATTAATAGGTCCGTATGTTATATTTTTAGACTTCTGTAGTGAAACAAGGTCAGAAACTCTAACAAATTCATCATAACCTTCCATCTGTTCGCCAAATCCTCACAGCTACTATAATGGTAGACCTGTGTAAACAAAACTTACAAGTATATGTTTCATATGGAGGTCTTAATATATAGCAACATATTAAAAAAAACAATTTTTTTAATATGCCTCCCCACCCATGTAACCTTGTCTAAACATGATACTCTTTGACTTTTAATATTTTGTGGTTTTATAGTCCCTGTTGAAATATAAACTTGTTATTTTAATTAGTTCTCAAAATACAATGAGTCATACCTACAAAGACCACTGTCCTCAAAATGACCCAATACAAAGAACTCTGTTAATTGTGGTACTTGAAATATTTGTTTACATTACCGCTAAATATTTTGTTTTGCTTGCTTATAGTCTCATCAGTGTTGAATCTCTCAATGGTGTGTAAGCTGGATAGTTTTATATTCCTTACCTTCTCTAGTTATTTTGAGTAAAATCAATAAACATTGGCAAAGTCTTTGAAATTTGCCTTATTCAGAGTCTGAATCGAGTGGAGAAGATAGTGTTGTGTAGTTGAATTTGTTGATACCACAGATACGGAATATATACCGGTGACCAGAAACAGATTGTTGTCGGACAGTTCAGATTCTAGTGAAGAAATTCAAATAAACATAACATTGTCTGCAACTAGTATGGTTCCTAGTCAGAGGATTGAGAAGCAGCTGTAAAGAAGGACGAGGCAGGTGTGGTGTTCTTCTTCACGACAATTAGCACTTCTTGCTATAGATGATACTTTGATTGTAAGCGATGGGACGGAATGAAAGTGTGTAGCACAATCAAGACTGGTCGGTGCAGTAATAAAAAAGTGCTTCAAGAAGTTCCAGACCCAACCTTCTACGCAAAGCGATTCATTTAACATGATAAGCAACTCTTTGACACATAAAATTATGTACGGAAATGGAAGCTCTTCTACAGACTAACAATGAAACTTGATGTATTTCTTTAGAGGAGCTTAATGCCTTTATTGCATTACTATATGCTCGCGACGCTTACAATTCTTGCCTATATACTAGATTTAGATATGATGTGGTCGAAACTTTGGGGGCCACGTTTATTCTGCGAAACACTGAGCAAGAACAGCGTGCAACATGTGTTTTGATATGCGGTCTACAAGATCTTTGCGACTTGCAATGGATAAATTTGGTCTAGCATCAGCAATTTGGAATAAATTCATTGAAAAGTGTCAATTATGCTACACATCTGGTGAATACTTGACTGGTGATGAACAGTTGTTTCCGCCTAAAACTCTATGCCACTTTATGCGATACATAGCAAACAAACCTGACAAGTTCGGAATAGAATTTTGGCTTTTGGTTAATGTCGAAACCAAATATCTATACAATGGATTTCCATTTCCATTAGGCTGAGATGAAGATCGTACAAAGGAATCATTACCAGAACATGTGATCTTGAAACTGTTACAACCCTGTATGAAAAAGGGACAGATAATTTTTTTTACTTCTATAAAACTGAGAGCCGAGTAAATAAACATAGTGGGTACAATGAGACATGCGAGAACAGAAATACCAACGGTCTGCGAAACAATTCGTACCCCACGTTATGATTCCTTTATTTTGAAGACAGATACTGATACTACCCTGACTATTTATCAAGGAAAACCAAACTAAAATGTTATGATTCTCAGTACTCTACACCCGAGTGTTCAAATTGGCACAGACAATTCCTGAAACTGTTGAATTTTATAATTAAAAAAAATTTGATGTAGATATTTTGGACAAATCGCACAGAAATACTCCATGAGAGCTGGTACTTGTAGATGGCCTATGCATGTACTTTATAATGTTTTAGACATAGCTGTCATAAATTCATGGGTTATTTACAGAAAAATTACTCAAACCAATATTTCTCGGCATAATTTCATACTCCAACTCATTTATGAGTTACGATCAGAACATCAAAAAAATCGTCCAGGCCCTACTTTGCAACCCCGAAAATGTAAACAAAATGGTAGAGGACACAAGGTCCAAAAAAGTTGAATTTGTCAAATAAATATAAAATGTAAAAGAAATAAGACATCTTACTTTTGTGATACTTGTACGAAACCAGTTTATGGAAAACGTATAAAACTTACAAAAAAGCCATAATTTGTACTAAATGTGTCTCTGATTAAAATAAATAAAAGTTAATAAATAATAATCTTGTTTTTCTCTATTAAACCTAACACAATAATTTCAACGTCAATGGACATCCGAGCGTTAAAATGACGATGTTGGTCTTTCTAGGTAGGATACGAATGCCGGTTTTTCTAGTGTTAAAATAAATGTGAGCATTTACTATTTTTAAACTTTATTTGGGAAAAATATTGAGCTTCAAGTATCTCCATCACCCCTTAATTTATCACATAAAATATGGGACATATTGCATGTGAAAAATTATTCCTCCCTCTAAATTTTTCACTATGTGTCTCAAAAATTTACAAAATCCATTTAGTTTTAAATATTTCGGATTACTCACATCATCAATTATAGGAAACAGACAGCATCCCGACATATACTTGACCAGTTTTTATTTATACTTCATTAGAAAACTAATCTTATGTGCACTTGATGAGGAAAATAATGTATTATAACACTAGGTATTTTTTGTACTAATTACATTTAGAATCTGTACAAAATTGATTTAGTTGTTTTTAAGAAAATTCAGATTTTCTCTTTTTACTGTAAAACGCCGAACTATCATGAATTTTTGGGGATAACTTAATAATGGTGCACTATCAGATACGAGTATGTAATACGAGTGCAAATAATCATAACATAATATTTTGCTGTATACAAATTTTTGGTTATTTAAAGCAATTGGTTATGTGTTAGATTATTGTAGTTGTTAGAATATTGTTTTAAAATAATATATCTAAATAATAAATAGTCGATAATTCTTTTCTGATAATTACAGACATAAATTTTTAGGCAGAGTGAAAGCGACCGTCGACCTTCCACTCAGTTTTGATTAATCGACTAACATGTGTAGGAGAATGACTATATTTTTTCCATTGGACACTATAAATTTTCTAATGGAACTAACAGTATTCAAATCTAAAAATATTATTTCACAAATCCCGTAGAGTAGAGATGTATAACTTATGAGTGAGAGATATAAAAGATATTGCTCATACGCTACAATCATATCTATAACTCACTCACTTGTAATAAAAATGTATCAGTATATCACTAGCTTGGGCAACATTAAGCAATATCAAGTGGAGTATCCACTTGATAGAATTTATTGTAGAATTTATTTTTATTTTCAAACAATAGTGCATAAAATTCAATCATTACTTTTTATCACCACATTGTATGACCATTGTTCAACATATGCGTAATAATTAAATTCGTTAATAACTGAGATACTGAGCTAAAGAATAAATGAATGATATATATCTTTCCAACCAAATGATATATATCACACTCTTTTCTTTTCACTGATGCATTTTGCGCACCTCTAATAATAAATATCAAGCATAATGTTTTAGAATGGTGAAACCATTATATTTTAGGTAATTAAAAGTGTAAGAGTGTTTAAATTTATTCAAAATGCATCTGATAAACCTATAATTGTGACATTTTTCTTGAGAAATGTGTTAAGTTGATAAAATCGGCTTTTACTGCAAGGTTCGTGTCAAAATACTTAATCATGTCTTATTGTGACAACAAATAAACAATTAGAACAATTCTATCTCTTCCATACACTTCGTCCTAATATAGTGACAGTAAATATTGTTTATGGAATACAATTCATGGTATCGCGCTACCTTATTCACACAATTAGTTGAACATGCATTAGTACATTATGATCTGCTTAGTGCGTTTTCCCATTGAGCATTTTGATTAGCAGGTAATATACGTTTTAGCGTTTAGCTGTGAATTTTAAAACCCTATATTAATTTTCATTTTATTCACTAAATAAAAATATTCATACTAAATTTATTGCATTTAAATATCGGTGATCATTATTCTTTACCTAAAAACAATGACATACATTAATAAAAATTTGTTTGATATATGTTGCAAATACCCTTATTCATCAATTTATCCACTCGGTTGTCGTGCCAGAGCTCTAGGCCCTTGAACCAAATTAGTTCTTTCAAAATATTTTGTTGTACACAAATAATTTAAAAATGAAATATTAGTTAATATCGTACATTTTTCTTATCAAATTCAAAGCAAATGAAAAAAGAAATCATTTTATGCCATATTGAATGAATAGAATTTTTTTCTTTACAACAATTTTAGAAATTTTGATTTTATTAATTTTTGTCAGTTTAAAATTACACAAGGTCCTGAAACTATCGAGCCTTTATTATTTGTAAAGTTTCACAATCATTCACAAATAGGGCAGGTATAAACTTTGCCTCCATCATATTTTAGAGTGTTGTGCATATATCCTGCAGATAAACGGATAATGTTTTTTTAAATAGGTATTCCCAAAGATATGGAAAATTATTAAAATAGAGATTAACGTGGCATGACTTCCGATTCTTTTGATAGTTTTAAATTTTACAAAATTATATGAATTGTATTATTTTCATTTTACTTTCTCTTAATATATTCATCAACATTTTATCCAGTTATTGTGATTAAATAATAAACTGTAACGTGATTAATTAATTTAGTGTAAATATAGTGATTAGTTTATCTAATTAAATATTTATAGCTAATTCATGTAATTTGTACTAATTATGCATATCTTAACATACTTTTATATGGATTTGATATTATATTATATATTATTTTTTGTTTTAGAACGTGGACATAACAGTTCACGTCTGGTCGCCGTACGTGCCCTTCAACAAGGCTGGGAACCCCACGGCTTCACTAGCCTCAACTGTCTTCGCTGGGCCCCACAACCGGGACAGGGTCTCGTTTACGCAAACAACACTGGACATCTCAAAATACTCAGTTAAACTGTAGAAGCCGTGCGAATATTATTAAAGTTTACCAACTAGTTTAACATTTTATTATTCATAAGTAGAAATTGTATTATATTGTATCACACTGAATAATTATTGTTGTAATCTTGATGTCTAATATTAGATATAATAAATGAAAAATAAATCTTATACTGACTGTTGAATGTTTTCAATTCATAGAATGGTGCATTTTACTTTTTAGTTCAATATACAATTATTTAAATGAATAGTACAGGATTTTCACCTCACGAAAGAGATTGTCACCATGACGTTTAGGCATGTTGTGCATACAAAATTAAGATGTTCGTATCGGTCACGTAAAATATATATTTTTGATACTTATCATCCATCTTAAAAGTACTAAAATAAGTATAACAAGTATAGGATTTTATAGGTGACGAAGTGTGCGTGGTTACTAGTAACAGCAGAAATAAAAATTTTTTTCATTTTCATATTTTACTCTTCACAAGCATAGCTTCATTAAAATCAATCAAGTTATTTTCAGGTGAAAAAAATCTAAATTGCAAAGAATTGGATAGACTAATGATTATAAATTAGGAAGTGTCTTGACCTAAATACTAATTTAAAAAAATGTAAACCATGTAGCTTCTCCTTTATTCTAGGTATTAGAGAAGTCAAAATTGTGATAAAATCAAAATATCTTAAATATCTTTTTAAATAACTTCATTTATTTTCCAACATATTTAAATCAAATATTCTTGCAGATCCATCATCTGATGTGGTCAGCAGTATCTTTTTTTGAGCCGAGTATTTAAGGTCTAGAATTTCTGACTGATGTCCTGTCATGGTTACAACATGTTCCCCAGATCTGCCTTCATAAATTCTCACTGATCCATCTAGACAACCACAGACAAGGTAATTGTTGACCCACAGAAGTGTGGTCACACCGGGACTTTCTGTGCTGTTTTTACTGCATTTGTGCCTTAACATTTGTCTAGACAATTCCCATATGCTTACATCACCTGACAACGTTCCTGTAAGCAATGAATAGTATGTATTTGTGTATTTGAAATTAACTCAAAAATATCTGGCAGTTTTTCATTTATATTCTTTTATGAAAAACAAATATGATGCTGTTGAAGACAGCACTAAGTAATTATTCAAGATTGAAAAGATTGTAAATAATATTTAAAAAAATGCATGACATACCTGTTGCAAAATATCCCAGTTCTGGGTCTTTAGAAAACACGACAGTTTCCAAATCTTCCTCTGAATCTATAAGGCCAATTCTTTTACCAGTTCCAGTTGCTGTTAGTAATATTTTCCCTGAAATATAATTGAAGTTATGAGTTAGGTGGATTATAAACATACACAAATATTATTTACTTCCACATTTTAATAATTATCAATTGATATAAAATTGTACATCGTTACCGTTTGAAAAACCAGTTATCAATAGATTATTGTCAGCGTGTGTATCTAACGATGTGACAGGTGATGAATTATTCTCTTCAACAGTTATGTTGTGCAGAATAGAGCAACTTTTCATGTCCCAAACTTTAGTTGAACCATCCTCGTAACCTACTGCCAGTCGCTTTCCATCTGGGCAAATCTAATAAAAAAGAATAAAACAATGCAAATTTATTCTAAGTGTCACTTTTCATTTACAAATAAAAAAAATTTTAGAAGGTACTACTAAACTGAGACTATACATTGAGTAGTATCATACTAGATGCTATTCTATTTACATGGTAAATTTTTAGGTATTTTAAAAGCATAGCCCAAAAAGGTTTAGATGAATAACACTTAAACAATAGGGATTCTATTCTGTTGAAACGCATTCCCAATATTAGATTCAAAACACTCAAATAAGCCTTTGGAAACTTGTATTCAGTATCAGTGTGTTTTTGTGTCATTCGGTTTTTTGGCAAACAGCAATCTGATTCGATCTGCATCTGTAATGCGTGCTCTGCAGTATGTCTCCTGCGTCTAACATATGTTCTCATTTTTGATGTTGTTGCTATAAAATTAATGCTGGAAGTAAACTTATAGTTGGTAAGTAAACTATAAGTTTACTTCCAGCATTAATTTTATTACTTTTTACTTTTTAAAAAACATAAAACAAGACATGTCAGCTTTACTATTTAAAACAGAATTCTAAGTGGAGCATTTACAGTGCATTTTAGGAAACTTTGGGAAATATATTTGTGGAAAAATGCTGACGCTGACTGCAGACAAGTCAGCATCTGTTCTGGATGTTGTCCACTTATAGGCAAACATGTGAAACAAATATTTATATGAAAAGACAAATGCAAACGTTACAGATGCGGACCGAATTCGCAAAGCCGGTGAAACCCTATGACAAAAGAAACTAATATGATGCTATAAAAATCTAGCTCTGAAAACATACTATTTTTACATAAAATCCTACAAGTAAAATACCTACCAAAAACTACTTATGCCTAGATGTTATTAAAGTCCTGTATACTATAAATTAACAGCAAGATATGAATCCTATTGAACATTTTATAGTGTGAATTTCACAATGACATACTGACAAACGAACAGAAAAATAAAAAATGGCAAATAGATAAAGAACTTTGTAACATTTACTTTTTTTTTGAGATAAAGAGAAAAATTAAAAACATATACGTCAAAAACAAAATTACTTACAACACCACATTCAGATTTAACATTATTTCCTTGAAGAACTTTTGTGTCCCCTGATGGAATCCTAAAAATGAAGACATCTCCATCCGATGAGCCCACAAGCAATACCCTGGTCCCTGCATGCCATCTACCCCAAATCAGGTCGCCAGTTTCATACTCCCAAGCAAGTGGCCATGGTTCAGTAGAATCTAAATTACACTTCCATACATTTATACCACCACCCATGTCGATGGTCGCCAAATATACACCGTCAAAACTAAAATCAGCAAAAATAACTGAATCCTTGTGTTTTGTGCATTTTGTAACTATTTCACCTGTATCTACATTCCATACAAAGGCTTCATCATCTTCACCTCCAGTTACAGCCAAATTGTCATTTGGGTGAAGACTACCACAGAACACTGAACCATTATGTCGTTCAAATTTTAGTTTAGAATCATCTTTTACTGGTTCGCTTTCTTCTTCAGAATCTGATGATGCAAGTAATTCATTTTCTGCCATCTCCAAAACTTCATCTGCATCCCCAACATAGATGAGTTCATCTTCATCAAATGCACCAATCTCGTCACCGTTTATTGAGGAAGGTGGAGTGTCTTCTTCGTGCAGCTTCATTGCTTGAAGAAAATCAATATAAATTTTATGTTCTACATTAACTATGTTTCTGAAAATATAAACACTCAAAGGTCTATACATAGGGCAATGCATTAAAATTCGACATTCTTTACATAATTTTACATTAATAAATTGACTGACAACGATGAGTTATCTCATAGCTGGCGTTATTGCCTCAGACACTAACTATTAAATTACCTGTAGTTTGATTACTTGCCATATTTGTGGAACTACGATTAAATTTATAACGTATCGGTGTAAGTATGATTAAATGGACTCAAGCAAGAAGACAAAAAAATCATGGTTGGCTCACGTAAATAGGAAATTAAAAAGTGGCAGTGGCAGTCAACATGTCAATACAACATACTAATTTTATAAATTTCTCGTTTTAGAGGGAAGATTTTGTTTCTTTTTTAGAATTTGTCAAAAAAATGGCTTATCAGATTAGCATGAAACTTTGTGTCTATATTAACATAGGATACATAATATCTTTATAGAATGAGTGGGTAATAAGCGATAATGATTTAAGTGAATGGGAGTCGAAGTGTGTTGAATACATTTTTGAGTAAAACTTTAGTTTTATTAATACAATGTATGAAGATATCGTAGATAGCATAAATATCTCCAAAAAATAAAACAATACCATTAGAGGTTTTCTGTTATGACATAGTACCTCAGAAGTGTTTTTGAGTTAAATAAACTAAATCACTAACTTTTTCACTGCAACTTATAAATTGCAATGAAATTTATAAGTTGCAGTATGTATGTGGCTAAATATTATAAATATATGTTATTGTATTAGGATAACCATTAATAAATTAACCGTAAATATTAATTATATACAAAATTAAATGCAATCGAATTCACGAAGTAATATACAGTCACAATTAGTAACATTGATAAGACCGATTAAAAAATGTCACAATTATTGTAAATTAGTTGTACAAAAAATATTGTTTTTTTAAACAATAAAAATTTTACTGATATAAGAAAACATTTAACACTATTTCTATTTTCAAGTAAATATAACATTCAATTCGCACATAGCCATCGCAATAACCAAAAATCATGAATTTTGAAAAAAATTATTAAAAAATGCCAACCAAAAGTATATTTTCTTTTTTGGATACATAGAAGAATAATTAAATATATCCTAAGAGTCCAAAGATTTACTAAGACGCGTCTGATAAAATATTAGTATAAGTAATAATAAATTGAGGTTATGTTTACTTAATAACTTATTTGCTTTTTAAAAAGAACGATTACATCCTTTTCAGTTATGGATTTTGATAGAGTCTTAATAGATTTAATATAGACTTACCAAACAAATTTTAAAACGATTACACAATTATTTACAAGACACGTGAACAATTTTCAGCAGAACTGTCTTAAGTCACGATGGACTCGGACATCTGTGGACCCGGGCAGGACTGACTAATCTGTCAAATTCTAATGTCACAATGACAGTTCAAATTATAACGTGAAGTTTATCAATTGCTAAATCCTATACACCCGGCTATTACATTTTAAAAAGACCGCATTTTTTTTCTTTTATTTTATGCATAGATATAAATAATACTAGATAGTTTCTAATGATACATTAATGTAAAAAAGTCACAATAATGACCATTAAAGATACTGTTAATGTAAAATAACCTTTAGCGTATACATCATAACAAACTATTATGTTAATTAGTTTTTTCGTTTAAAAACTAAGTAATAAATTTTCTTGAATTTATGTTTCTATATAAAATACTGCTATTAATGCGTCCAATTAAAATAAATGTAAATACTGAATTTTTATACCTTCCGTTGTTTCAAATGTAAATAATATGCACGGTTTTTTTTGTTTGACATGTCTATAGTCATAGAATAATGAGTATTCCAGAAGGCGAGAATACGCGCAAAATTGTGTTTCAAAACACGGCTGTCAGTACAATTTAAGACAGCTATGAAAGGTTATGGTGCTTTCTACGTGACAATATAGCTTAAAATGCCGGCTTGTGCTATTCCCACCTGCAAAAATACCAGTGGACTGAAAAAGAAACAAATGGGGATTACTTTTCATACGTAAAAACTATTACTTAATTTCATTTTCAATTAACTATGCAATTTTAAAATATCGAAGTGGATTGTTATCAACATAAGCGCGCCATTTTTATTGGTGTTGTCACCTCATAAAAAATTGTTTACCCAAATTAAAACATCGTAATTGCTCGATACTGAAAAATGTAAAATTTTATTTGTAAAAAAATTGGGATATGGAAAATGTCGTTGGAGAATTTAGTGTAACGATTGAATTCCCGTTATCATATTAAATTTTAGAATATTTTACGTATTGCGTATATAATCACTATATGTAGGATTACGACAAGAAACACATGTTACATTCATTCATTTCCGCCGTCTTTTTTAATTTATTCAAAATGCGAACCGATATTGTTTAAAATATGAAGAAATTTTATCACGACATTGAATGCTAATTAATATAAATAATTGTTTCGTCCTATTTTGAATTTCTTTAGTATGAGATCGAATATTTTCAAATTTTTATTATGGGCTTTTTCACATTTCTTTTTACTTTAAGACACTAAGATAATTGTTTTCTTTTTATATTAAAAGTGTTAAGTGATGAATAAAATGGTAAAATGTGACAAAATTTTTAAATAATTTTAATCTAAATACTTCGGCCATTGGTTGTGGTCAGAATAAACATTTTAGAAATTTAACACGGCGGCCTTAATAATACTTCATATAAGCCAAGATATGACCATATAAATTGATGCAAATCTGAATCTTACTGCTGCAAGCAAATATATTTATAAGCGTCGATTTCCTGAAGTCCGTGGGTAAATTTATTATGTTGGTAACACCGTGCGCGTTGGGGGAGGGGCGCTAGTAAGCGGAGTACGGTGCCCCCTCCACCGATTTTTGGCTTCACCGCGACCGCGAAGAGATTTGTGCGTATGCGCACATATGTATTCAGCAATTATTTGCATTGTTTTCACTTCTTAAACCCATTCTCGTAACTATCAAGCCACCTTTATTTGCAGAGTAAAAAACTTGTAAAAGCTATAATAAATAATTATGTTGACTCAAATTTACAAAAATACACAAAATGGCAAAATTTTAACAAAACTTGTGTATTTGAAGGAAAATAATTGTCTCTTGAAATTTTACGTTCATTGGAAGACAATAATTTCCAGTTTATCTTTATACCAAATTTGTATATTTCACTTTCGAATTATTAGTCCTGTAAATAAGGAAATAATGCAGAGTAGCAGTTGGTGACACAACCCGTTAAGGGTTGAATGTCACATATTTTTAGAAGTCTTTATAAGGATCGTGCATCATGCTATCAGCACCCTTTACCGTAAATAAATGAACGATTGGTTACAGTAACCTCATTTTTCTTATGAAGTTCCTGCATGCTAAAAATATATCTAGCGGCACCACAAGTCATCTGAATGAGTATCAAAGCTGTCAGTTACATGTATGTTTACAACTTATTTTGTAAAAAAAAATGAATTTTTTGTTATTGTTTGCATAATACACTTTATAATTTGAGTAAAAAGCAACTTTTTTAAAAAGTAACAATTAAAATATTTATGTACATGCTTTATCTTCAGCGCCATTTTGATGAAAACGCTCGGAAGATTCTATTTTTTTCCGATATAGGCGCGAGTGTAGCAAAAGTGATACTTTTTTAGCGTATGACTTATTCCTAGAATTATGTAGCTATGAGAGTTATATCCACCAACACAAGTTTATCCACATTTGGATATAAATTTTTCACTATTTTCATTTTAAATTTATCATTAGATATTACATACTTAATAAGCATATAAATATTTAATGGTGACAATAAGAGAAAAAGTTAAATAAGAGATTAATATAAACTTGCAAATTTTTTTAAAAAATGACGTCTATCTCACATAATATTAACAAAAACATTTAGTTCTACAAAACTTTAAAATTTATTATTAAATCTTTAGTTTACGATTTTTTTTTAAAAGAAATTAAATTTAAAGTAAGTAAAGAGGATCCATGAAATTACAATTTTAAAAAATCTATATATCATAAACTAAATATTTAAAAGACATAATTATTTACCTGTTTAATAATTGTTAATTTAAAAAAATTAAAAATAATGTTTAATTTTTAATATTAAAATGTTTGTCGAGAGTGTATTATAATTATAAATATAAAGAAAAAATAGTGAAAAATACTTCAGCAATAAAAAAAATAAAGATATTGTGAATAATTTTTTTCAAAATAAATTCTTATAATGAAATAATCACGACCGAGTCCTATTTTTTTAAACACGTTATTTTTTATGTATTTTTTTTAACTTAAAAGTTATTAAATTTGCACTTTTGCTGTATCGAACTCATACCTCACGTTTTATGCATTGAAAGCAAATTTTCGAAATGTGACACTATTGTATAGTTAATTGCAAAAATTCTTCAAGAAATAACAAATTCAGATTTTACAGATTTCCTATATCGAATTGGAAATTAGATAATAAAAAATAAACGGATAGCTGCTGTAAAACACATTCCTTCTGACCAGAGGCGGATTAAATGTCGGCAGCGTCCTATGCAGAAACTCATCGACGCCACTCTAGCGGCCATATATTATAAATTTTAACTACATATATGTAATAATCAGATAGACCAGGACACATGTACCCTTAGGCGTAAAAGTCTTGGAAATTCTGTTAGGAAAGAACGCGCCTTGCGATACACGAGGTCGTAGTTCGAATCCTAGGCCTGTACTACTAATTTCAAAATTTTCGGTTTTCTTTTTGGCGGATTTCTACCATTGGCTCACCCCTGAAAATAAATATCAGGATTAACAAAAAAAATATATACTCTTAGGCGCGAATGAAATATCTGATCAGAGTAAAGAAAGCAAGAGGGATAGAACATGGGAATTCGTGGTCTCTGTGCCTTCCCTTCCCGGAAACAGACTTGACTATGTATATGTAGTTATTGTGAATTCATAAACAATTACTAGATGATTGTTTATTGTTTATTAATTATCTATTAAAAAAACTACATTCGTTAAAAATTTCTTCGTTTACATTTTTGTTTTGAGAAATTATTAGTAACATCATTATAGTTTAAAGATAACAATTAGTTTGATTTAATGTTGAGTATCGCTAACGAATTTCATCTTTTATCTGTCATGGTTGAACGAAGATAATTTTTCACTCTCTTTAAGCAAGAAAAACTTCGCTCACGTCTGCCGTCGATACACACATTCTTAAGGCTATGTCAATGTTTGGGTAAATTATTTCAAGTGCTTTATTTCTTAGAATCTGTAGTTTCACGTTGCGTATTCTAGGCAGTTCTCCGTCTCGAGCATCGCTGTTAAATAAGAACGTAGAAGGACACGTTACATTCTTCCACAAAGCACTGTTCTAAATCATCAGAATACGTCATTACTAACACACTCGCTCTATTTTACAGACATACCATCAATTTGAATATATCGGATCACAAATGGTAATTGGTCAGTGTGAAAAAAACTGGTGTTGAATCCACTATTACTGAATGGTGTGTTGATATCTTGATTTCACCTTTTATTTGTGTTAAAAATTTGTTTGCTATCAATTCAAGAAGTTCGTCACATATTGTAGAACTTAAGTAATTGGTACCCTTGTCTCCATATTGTGCAATGTGTTTAGCGGGCGAGTTCTAGCGTCATTAAATAATTTCCGTTATGAAGAGAATCGAGTTTGTCATCATGCCCCCTAAAAGATAAACCACGTAATGCTAAAGACTACAGTCACAACCACTCGTTTCAGAACTTCACGCGAATAAGTCAACCCTTCTAGACATTGAGCTGCAAGCTCATGATCGATGCGGCCGACAATGTTGGATCTACGTTGCAAGGTCAAAACACATGTTTTATGTTCACATGAGTTTTTGTGGCTTTCCAATCTAATCGACGCGTTCTTCCAATCGTCAAAACAAATATATTGTTTTCAACAATGATTTCCTCCACCGAATAATAAACAAGGTCCACAATACACTTTTCCTGTACTTTGCGAGTAAATAAGCGATTTCCTTGGACGTTTTTCTTTGTTTAATAACTTTCGCTCAAACAATGACTTTCGTCTCTTACTCAATGAAAAATCTGCGTTTATATTTTGATTAAAGCCATTCAGTGCAATATATTCTTGCGTTGCGTTATTGATATCCCTCTTGACTGGGTCACAATCCACTATAACCAGCCCTTTTTGCGACTACTTCACAACTTCTACTACTGATGGAGTAGGCAGTATGGGTCTGTACCCATAAAAATCTTGTGGTTGTTTAGAACTAGAAGGAATTTCGCAGCAGAGTTGTATCTGGGGCAATGTGAATTAAGTTAGAAGATTCTGAATCATTACTTTCTAATTTTGAAAAGAATGTATATTTCGTTTTTTTTTAAATTTCATATTGATGTTTTACCCCCTTTTTCCTTAGCCTTTCTTTTATAGACTGCACCACTAGGTTTTTCCTTCAATTCACTCATTTTTTGAGTACTTAACTAAAACGTAATAAACTAATTAACACAGCTGCGTAAGCAATAGAAGCGCGCGTAACCGTTGACTGACAAAAAGTCGTGTCACCCGCTCGGCCGCTTGACCTTGGCTCCCGACCCGCGCCACGCGTCAGATGAAAGTCTTTCTTCAATTAATCAGTCCATGGTCGTAATGATGATTGTACCAATACAAATAAATAATAAGAATAATATATCCATCTAATTATAATTATTATGAATTAATTAGATTATGATATTATTAGATTAAAAATTGAAATTAATTAACTGCGATAAATAAAAATATTTGGCTTTCACTTGAAGTGATCTACCGTTGTTTTACACTAGTTATATTAGTCCCTAAATTTTAATTAATTTTAAGGAGTTCGACAGTTTAAAGTGAGTGGAGACAAAAATGTATATTACAATGATTTATTTATAAATGGCATTGGCCTGATCAATGTTACAATATTTCGTCTTATACTAACTAATAACTAAAATCGAAGCGATTTTTAAAGGCTAGGCGCTTTAGTTAGAGAAGCGAAAAAGTGGAAAAAAGAGGGAATGGTGGAAACATTCCCTAACGTTGGAAACTTAGCCAAGTGAGGGATGGAAACTCAGTATTTGACAAAGAAAAGTGAGGAGTAGGTGGGACTGCTTAATTGTCAGATCCCTGGAAAAGTTAAAGGAGAAGGCATAGTTAGGTGCACTATAGAGATCCGTGCGGACTCGAGTCACCGTAGGAAACAATGTCTATAATATGTTTTAATATTACTCTAGGTACAAAATGTGGGCCGCAAGGGCTCAAATGATTAACTAAGATAAAAAAAACACCTAGCTTAACTAATAAAAAGCACATTTGTTTACAAAATATTTAAGTACTTTTAGAGGTCATACAAAACTGTTTAAAAAAGATAAAATATGCTAATTTAAATTTTAAAAATAGCAATCTACAAAATATTATGACCAATCTTAACGTAAATATCTATATACAGAGTAACACAGAGCCCGGAGCATCATTGGATACTTTAAAATATCAATTCAGTTGTTTTTTAGTAACATAAAAAGATGGAAAAAATACTTAAATACTATTTAAAAACATATTAAACATAGAGTGATACAAAAGAAATGTAATCAAATAAAACTATGAGCAATTTTCTAGAGGGGTCTTTGCTTCAAGTGCTTTTAAAAAATAAAAAAAATTTCCTTAACATTTTAAAACTAAAACATAGCATATGAGAAAAATTAAAATTATTTTAAAATGTTATATTTAAGTTACAACTAAGTAGTCAGCCGGGAACTTTGAACATTTTAAAAAGTGAATATTCACTATCAATTAGTGATTTTTTACTAATTCAATTTTAGAGAGTACTTAATTACACAATTAATTTTATATAGTTTTTGTATATTATGTCTTAACATACATACTTTTCTTCGGCGAAAATAACAAAGGAACAAATGATAGTTAGGAACACAAAATAAAGAAAGAAAAAAGATTTATAAAATTAATATATTTTATTGCGGGATATTCGAATATAATGGACAGAATATATCGAATATTGACCTGTCTCAAATTTAATTTCTTAAAATGACTCATTTTATTCAATTCCTTTTTGTTCTTCATCTTAGTATTTTAGGGTTCCGTAGATAAATTAAGAACCCTTGTAGTTTAGAGTATTATGAATATCAATCAGTGGGTGCAGGGCTGGGGGATATGGCGGATGGGAGATCTATCAAAGTCCAAAACTTTAAGACCAGCGTGTCGTTAATCGGCTATCTTCTTCAATTAACAATTTTAACCTGTCGCTATCCAATTCTACCGGTCGACCAGAGCGTGGTTGATCACTCAGGGAATAATCGCTGCTTCGAAACCGCTGGAATCATAATTTTGTAGTAACTTCGTGTTATCATATGTTACGCATAGTTTCGGCAGCAGCGTGACCAGATTGGTACTCGTAGACAGTATTTCACATGCGGCTTAACGTCGTATTTTATGCGTTTTAACAGTGCAGCGTCTTAGTTACTAGTGAAACAGCGAGAGCGTGTTACGTCCTTTAATATATTTTCGATTATGGAAGCTTCTAAAATATTCCCATATTTAAAAAAACAACAAATATTCCCATATTTAAAAAAAAAACATTCATCACTTTTAGCCAACTCAATACTATGAGAAGGATGGTGTTAGTTTCTCATAATCCACAATCAGAGTTTTTTGGTATGGAAGAATGTAGTACACAAAATGGAAGAATGTAGTACACAAAATGGAAGAATGTAGTACACAAAATTTTGTTTGATTTAATTAATCTTTTTTATTTTACTGAACTTTGAGAATTAAAATAAGGATTGAGTGTTAAAAATTTGAGAGTTAAAACGTGTTTTATCACAAAATTGAACTATATTATTTATTTAAAGATATATTTTGTCCTCTATAATAATTAGTTTCAAAAACAGAGCTCAAAATGGCAAATAACTTGTTCTAAATGACCCTCGTCTAAGAAAGAAGTTAAACAATTGTTAGAGCTGAGTAGCAAAAAGTCAAGGTACGCAGGCCTATTTATTAATTTCCGTACAAAGACGGATTATCTCATTCATACATATTAAATATATTTAAAAATAACACATTAAAATTAATAGCTTGCTTGTAGCTGATATTCGCAGTCCTTTGGGGAGGCGTTATCTCTAACAGTTTCATCTTGAATTTTGTTAATTATGAGCTGATGATTATTGTCACATCAAGAAACATTCCTTCCTATTTTAGTGTTCTATACTAATGAACCTGTCAAATGGGTATTAAATTACATAAAATTAGGATGCCGTAGCAGTCCCACAGAATAAATTTGTTAATGTCATATGTCCGGAATATTTGAAATGGGTATATTCATTAAGCGCAACTTTAAAGAATTCGAAAATATTTAGCCAATGATGAGATGCAAGAAAAATTCTACATTTATCTAAATATTCTGCAAACTAATTGAGGTCTTTATCTGAAGTATCAACTCGTCAAATTTACGGTAAATGAGGCTAAAATTGTAGACCGTAAGAATGAGACAGGTGAATGAGCGTACAGTCGGATGGATTAATGGATGGATGAATAGACCTTCCACAGATTAGGGCCACGCACGCACGCCCACACGCACGCCCGCACCCACGCACACACGCTCGCACGCACGCACGCACGCATGCACGCTCGCCCGTCCGCCCGCACGCACGCACGCACGTACGCCCGCACGCACGTTCGCACGCACGCACGCACGCACGCAGCACGCACGCACACACACAGGTATAAACCCAAATATTTACTGAAGAGAGAAAAAAGACCTTGGATGGAAGTGAGTGCGTTAGTGTATCATACATACGAATGGGCGCGCCGGAGGTAAGGTTCCTGCTGGGATGTTAGAACCGCAAAAATGTCTGCCGTTCTGAATATAGGCTTAGAATATTATTATTAACAACATATTATTATTAAAAAATTTCAGCTTTGTTAAATTACCTTAAATTAATTATTTTTGGGACTTTCATAGATTCAATAGTGTCTGCACAGAACCATCATAGCTGTCTGTCTGGCATTCTATTTTTAAATAATAACAATATAACATTTTAAAATATCCCAGTGGCAGTCTTGTTACTATAAGTAGAAATCGGTCAAATTGCATCCTCACCTACACCATACGCTTTCTATTATTTAAATTGTGCATCCTTACCTACACCATACGCTTTCTATTATTTAAATTGTGCATCCTTACCTACACTTCACGCATTATATTATTTAATTTGTGCATCCTCACCTACACCATACACTTTCTATTATTTAAATTGTGCATCCTTACCTACACCATACGCTTTCTATTATTTAAATTGTGCATCCTTACTTACACCATACGCTTTCTATTATTTAAATTGTGTATCCTTACCTACACTTCACGCATTATATTATTTAATTTGTGCATCCTCACCTACACCATACACTTTCTATTATTTTAAATTGTGCATCCTTACCTACACCATACGCTTTCTATTATTTAAATTGTGTATCCTTACCTACACCATACGCTTTCTATTATTTAAATTGTGCATCCTTACCTACACTTCACGTATTCTATTATTTAAATTACGCATCTTTACCTACACCATACGCTTTCTATTATTTAAATTGTGCATCCTCACCTACACCATACGCTTTCTATTGTTTAAATTGTGTATCCTTACCTACACCATACGCTTTCTTTTATATAAATTGTGCATCCTTACCTACACCATACGCTTTCTATTATTTAAATTGTGTATCCTTACCTACACCACACGCTTTCTATTATTTAAATTGTGTATCCTTACCTACACTTCACGCATTATATTATTTAAATTTTGCATCCTCACCTACACCATACGCTTTCTATTAATTAAATTGTGTATCCTTACCTACACATCACGCATTATATTATTTAAATTGTGCATCCTCACCTACACCATACGCTTTCTATTATTTAAATTGTGCATCCTCACCTACACCATACGCTTTCTATTATTTAAATTTTGCATCCTCACCTACACCATACGCTTTCTATTATTTAAATTGTATATCCTTACCTACACTTCACGCATTATATTATTTAAATTGTGCATCCTCACCTACACCATACGCTTTCTATTATTTAAATTGTGCATCCTCACCTACACCATACGCTTTCTATTATTTAAATTGTGTATCCTTACCTACACAATACGCTCTCTATTATTTAAATTCTGCATCCTTACCTACACTTCACGCATTCTATTATTTAAATTACGCATCCTTACCTACACCATACGCTTTCTATTATTTAAATTGTGTATCCTTACCTACACTTCACGCATTATATTATTTAAATTGTGCATCCTCACCTACACCATACGCTTTCTATTATTTAAATTGTGTATCCTTACCTACACTTCACGCATTATATTATTTAAATTGTGCATCCTCACCTACACCATACGCTTTCTATTATTTAAATTGTGCATCCTCACCTACACCATACGCTTTCTATTATTTAAATTGTGCATCCTTACCTACACCATACGCTTTCTATTATTTAAATTGTGCATCCTTACCTACACTTCACGCATTATATTATTTAATTTGTGCATCCTCACCTACACCATACACTTTCTATTATTTAAATTGTGCATCCTTACCTACACCATACACTTTCTATTATTTAAATTGTGCATCCTTACCTACACCATAGGCTTTCTATTATTTAAATTGTGCATCCTTACCTACACCATACGCTTTCTATTATTTAAATTGTGTATCCTTACCTACACTTCACGCATTATATTATTTAATTTGTGCATCCTCACCTACACCATACACTTTCTATTATTTAAATTGTGCATCCTTACCTACACCATACGCTTTCTATTATTTATATTGTGTATCCTTACCTACACCATACGCTTTCTATTATTTAAATTGTGTATCCTTACCTACACCATACGCTTTCTATTATTTAAATTGTGCATCCTTACCTACACTTCACGTATTCTATTATTTAAATTACGCATCTTTACCTACACCATACGCTTTCTATTATTTAAATTGTGCATCCTCACCTACACCATACGCTTTCTATTGTTTAAATTGTGTATCCTTACCTACACCATACGCTTTCTATTATTTAAATTGTGTATCCTTACCCACACCATACGCTTTCTATTATTTAAATTGTGCATCCTTACCTACACCATACGCTTTCTATTATTTAAATTGTGCATCCTTACCTACACCATACGCTTTCTATTATTTAAATTGTGTATCCTTACCTACACCACACGCTTTCTATTATTTAAATTGTGTATCCTTACCTACACTTCACGCATTATATTATTTAAATTGTGCATACTCACCTACACCATACGCTTTCTATTATTTAAATTGTGTATCCTTACCTACACTTCACGCATTATATTATTTAAATTGTGCATCCTCACCTACACCATACGCTTTCTATTATTTAAATTGTGTATCCTTACCTACACTTCACGCATTATATTATTTAAATTGTGCATCCTCACCTACACCATACGCTTTCTATTATTTAAATTTTGCATCCTCACCTACACCATACGCTTTCTATTATTTAAATTGTGCATCCTTACCTACACCATACGCTTTCTATTATTTAAATTGTGCATCCTTGCCTACACTTCACGCATTCTATTATTTAAATTACGCATCCTTACCTACACCATACGCTTTCTATTATTTAAATTGTATATCCTTACCTACACTACACGAATTATATTATTTAAATTGTGTATCCTTACCTACACCATACGCTTTCTATTATTTAAATTGTGTATCCTTACCTACACCATACGCTTTCTATTATTTAAATTGTGCATCCTTACCTACACTTCACGCATTCTATTATTTAAATTGTGCATCCTCACCTACACCATACGCTTTCTATTATTTAAATTGTGTATCCTTACCTACACTTCACGCATTCTATTATTTAAATTGTGCATCCTCACCTACACCATACGCTTTCTATTATTTAAATTGTGTATCCTTACCTACACCATACGCTTTCTATTATTTAAATTGTGCATCCTTACCTACACCATACGCTTTCTATTATTTAAATTGTGTATCCTTACCTACACCATACGCTTTCTATTATTTAAATTGTGTATCCTTACCTACACTTCACGCATTATATTATTTAAATTGTGCATCCTCACCTACACCATACGCTTTCTATTATTTAAATTGTGCATCCTTACCTACACCACACGCTTTCTATTATTTAAATTGTGCATCCTTGCCTACACTTCGCGCATTCTATTATTTAAATTACGCATCCTTACCTACACCATACGCTTTCTATTATTTAAATTGTGTATCCTTACCTACACTTCACGCATTATGTTATTTAAATTGTGCATCCTCACCTACACCATACGCTTTCTATTATTTAAATTTTGCATCCTTACCTACACCATACGCTTTCTATTATTTAAATTGTGTATCCTTACCTACACCATACGCTTTCAATTATTTAAATTGTGCATCCTTACCTACACCATACGCTTTCTATTATTTAAATTGTGTAACCTTACCTACACTTCACGCATTATATTATTTAAATTGTGCATCCTCACCTACACCATACGCTTTCTATTATTTAAATTGTGCATCCTTACCTACACCATACGCTTTCTATTATTTAAATTGTGCATCCTTGCCTACACTTCGCGCATTCTATTATTTAAATTACGCATCCTTACCTACACCATACGCTTTCTATTATTGAAATTGTGCATCCTTACCTACACTTCACGCATTCTATTATTTAAATTGTGCATCCTCACCTACACCATACGCTTTCTATTATTTAAATTGTGCATCCTCACCTACACCATACGCTTTCTATTATTTAAATTGTGCATCCTTACCTACACCATACGCTTTCTATTATTTAAATTGTGCATCCTTACCTACACTTCACGCATTATATTATTTAAATTGTGCATCCTTACCTACACCATACGCTTTCTATTATTTAAATTGTGTATCCTTACCTACACCACACGCTTTCTATTATTTAAATTGTGTATCCTTACCTACACTTCACGCATTATATTATTTAAATTGTGCATACTCACCTACACCATACGCTTTCTATTATTTAAATTGTGTATCCTTACCTACACTTCACGCATTATATTATTTAAATTGTGCATCCTCACCTACACCATACGCTTTCTATTATTTAAATTGTGTATCCTTACCTACACTTCACGCATTATATTATTTAAATTGTGCATCCTCACCTACACCATACGCTTTCTATTATATAAATTTTGCATCCTCACCTACACCATACGCTTTCTATTATTTAAATTGTGCATCCTTACCTACACCATACGCTTTCTATTATTTAAATTGTGCGTCCTTGCCTACACTTCACGCATTCTATTATTTAAATTACGCATCCTTACCTACACCATACGCTTTCTATTATTTAAATTGTATATCCTTACCTACACTACACGAATTATATTATTTAAATTGTGTATCCTTACCTACACCATACGCTTTCTATTATTTAAATTGTGTATCCTTACCTACACCATACGCTTTCTATTATTTAAATTGTGCATCCTTACCTACACTTCACGCATTCTATTATTTAAATTGTGCATCCTCACCTACACCATACGCTTTCTATTATTTAAATTGTGTATCCTTACCTACACTTCACGCATTCTATTATTTAAATTGTGCATCCTCACCTACACCATACGCTTTCTATTATTTAAATTGTGTATCCTTACCTACACCATACGCTTTCTATTATTTAAATTGTGCATCCTTACCTACACCATACGCTTTCTATTATTTAAATTGTGTATCCTTACCTACACCATACGCTTTCTATTATTTAAATTGTGTATCCTTACCTACACTTCACGCATTATATTATTTAAATTGTGCATCCTCACCTACACCATACGCTTTCTATTATTTAAATTGTGCATCCTTACCTACACCACACGCTTTCTATTATTTAAATTGTGCATCCTTGCCTACACTTCGCGCATTCTATTATTTAAATTACGCATCCTTACCTACACCATACGCTTTCTATTATTTAAATTGTGTATCCTTACCTACACTTCACGCATTATGTTATTTAAATTGTGCATCCTCACCTACACCATACGCTTTCTATTATTTAAATTTTGCATCCTTACCTACACCATACGCTTTCTATTATTTAAATTGTGTATCCTTACCTACACCATACGCTTTCAATTATTTAAATTGTGCATCCTTACCTACACCATACGCTTTCTATTATTTAAATTGTGTAACCTTACCTACACTTCACGCATTATATTATTTAAATTGTGCATCCTCACCTACACCATACGCTTTCTATTATTTAAATTGTGCATCCTTACCTACACCATACGCTTTCTATTATTTAAATTGTGCATCCTTGCCTACACTTCGCGCATTCTATTATTTAAATTACGCATCCTTACCTACACCATACGCTTTCTATTATTGAAATTGTGCATCCTTACCTACACTTCACGCATTCTATTATTTAAATTGTGCATCCTCACCTACACCATACGCTTTCTATTATTTAAATTGTGCATCCTTGCCTACACTTCGCGCATTCTATTATTTAAATTGTGCATCCTCACCTACACCATACGCTTTCTATTATTTAAATTGTGCATCCTTACCTACACCATACGCTTTCTATTATTTAAATTGTGCATCCTTACCTACACTTCACGCATTCTATTATTTAAATTGTGCATCCTCACCTATACTTCACGCATTCTATTATTTAAATTGTGTATCCTTACCTACACCATACGCTTTCTATTATTTAAATTGTGTATCCTTTCCTACACCATACGCTTTCTATTATTTAAATTGTGCATCCTTACCTACACTTCACGCATTCTATTATTTAAATTGTGCATCCTCACCTACACCATACGCTTTCTATTATTTAAATTGTGTATCCTTACCTACACTTCAACCATTCTATTATTTAAATTGTGCATCCTCACCTACACCATACGCTTTCTATTATTTAAATTGTGTATCCTTACCTACACCATACGCTTTCTATTATTTAAATTGTGCATCCTTACCTACACCATACGCTTTCTATTATTTAAATTGTGTATCCTTACCTACACCATACGCTTTCTATTATTTAAATTGTGCATTCTTACCTACACTTCACGCATTCTATTATTTAAATTACGCATCTTTACCTACACCATACGCTTTCTATTATTTAAATTGTGCATCCTTACCTACACTTCACGCATTCTATTATTTAAATTGTGCATCCTCACCTACACCATACGCTTTCTATTATTTAAATTGTGTATCCTTACCTACACTTCACGCATTATATTATTTAAATTGTGCATCCTCACCTACACCATACGCTTTTTATTATTTAAATTGTGTATCCTTACCTACACTTCACGCATTCTATTATTTAAATTGTGCATCCTCACCTACACCATACGCTTTCTATTATTTAAATTGTGCATCCTTACCTACACCATACGCTTTCTATTATTTAAATTGTGCATCCTTACCTACACCATACGCTTTCTATTATTTAAATTGTGTATCCTTACCTACACCATACGCTTTCTATTGTTTAAATTGTGCATCCACACCTACACCATACGCTTTCTATTATTTAAATTGTGCATCCTCACCTACACCATACGCTTTCTATTATTTAATTTGTGTATCCTTACCTACACCATACGCTTTCTATTACTTGCATTATTAAGTATTTTTTCAGCTGTCAGAAACAAATACATAAAACAAACAGACGCTTTTACGAAAAAGACACACAATTCTATTAAAGAAGTATTTTAATGGCTTCAACATTTAATTTACATTAGTGATAGCTAAAATTAAATTTAAGTTTCAATTCAAATATATCGATTATTAAATATGAAATTACACTGGGTTTATAACATTATTTTGAAAATTTGCTATTTAATTTTGATATTTAGCGATTATTAAAAATAAATTCATGAATTGAAACATACCGCTTCGTAATAATTATAAACATCTTTTTAATTATCTGAAAATATAAAACCTTTTTAATAATGTTTAAAGAATATGGAAAGAAAAAAAAAGTTTATGAATATCACATAATTAACTTTCTAACTTCCTGACATACTTATCCAAGAGCTGTACAGACATATATAAGTGAGTATGTGCAGAAATGATGTAAATATACAATATTACATATTTAGCTATCCGTTCGGTTTTGCTCGAACAAAAAGAGACTTCACTTTGTTTTATTAATTTTTAGAGTTCCGTACCTTGAAAGGAAAAAAGTAAACCGTATAGGATCACTTCGTTGTCCGTCTGTCTCTCTGTATGTCTGTCTGTCAAGACCCTTTTTCTCTGGAACGCGCGAAGGTATTAAGTTGAAATAAATACTTAGGTTTATGTCCTTTGGAGCTATAAAAAATCAAGCTTTCCAGGCAACGTAATAAAAAATATCCTAAAAATATAGCCGCGTATTTTGACATTCACAAATAAATCAAAATTTATAGGTATTTCCCGCGGACCTAGAATCATGAAATTTAACGAGAAATAAGGTCTCACAGCAAAGGAAAAAATTCAAAAATTATTAATTTGTAATTATATTGCATAAAGAAAATATTTTTTTAAACATGGGCCTTTAAACGATATAGTCGGCAATACATTGTCGTTCTAAAAAATTAAAATTGTATTAATAGTTTCATAGGTATATTATATACCATTAAATTTTTATAAATACCTAAAATTGTCGCACCTAGTAGTGCAAGTTCCACTCGTGGTTGATAGGTTTTTTAATTTAATACTTATTGGCGGTTAGCGATTATTCAAAAACGCTAAAACAGGCGTTTCTTTATTTCTATCCGAGAGTGTAAATAAACAATTCTCTACCTTTAATTGTTTCAAAATTTCTATACTATATTTTACGTCTACGTTTACACCCATTAGGCTGATTTTAGTGTCGCACTGACCGCCTCGGGCTACAGCCGCAAACAAAAATGCGGAGTGCATTAATTATTGCTGCTTTGTACTACCTATCAAAAAGAAGGAAAAACTTGCGACGAAGACTGCATGTCCATCCATTAGTTGAGCAGAGAGCCGTCGCAGGAGAATTTGTCACGTTATACGGCGATTTGAGGGCCGACGAAACAAAATTCTTTAATTACTTTCGAATGTCGACTAGAACTTTCGACGAATTACTGGCAAAGACACAGGATAAACTGGTCCAATGCAGCTTACGACGTGTGCCTATACCACCGATTGAACGACTGATGGTGACTTTAAGATAAGAAATAAAACATATATAGTTAGGTACATAAATTGTAATATTGAATGTCACGAACATTATCCAGAAAAGATCATTTTCATTCATCGTTGTGGCTGGCTGTTTGATACCCTGAGTAACTTGGCGTCGTATAATATGACAATGGCTCATATGGGTCTTGTTGTGGTGGAGATGTTATGTCTTGGGAGTGAGAGGATAGCGAGCTATTTGTTCTATAATTGTAATTTTTAATTTCCGTGATGTCCCGCAACACTCTCGACCGAAACTCCAGCTTTTGTTCTATATCAAACCCTTTTAAAATTGGACCTAAAGAAGAGAAAAAAGCCATGTCGTCAGCGGCAAGATCTGGGATTTGATTATTTAATACAGTCAATAACTGTGTTTCAAATAATGAATTTTCTTGGTTTCTTTGTTGCTGCCTTTTTTTTCTTTTTTGCATCCAAGGTCTTTGTGATGATCCGGAATCAAAAACATGATCATTATGCTCTTCCTGTACCGTATTTTCTGAAGGTACCGTACTGTCCTGTGATGCCGTATTATCATTATTTTCTGAAGAGGGCGACATGGTTTCACTCAGTGATTCATCAACTTCATTCTCAGCAGACGGATTAAGGAAGCTTAGTTCGTCGTAATAAATGTACTTTTTGTACCTTGGTGCGGCACTTCCAGAAGGTGTTCTTTTCGTAGCGTTCTTCGTTCTAAAGAAGGCGTCTCTGGCTGTTTTCCATCTTTGTTGAATCAGTTTCCCTGAAAAAAAATTCTTTTTTTCAGGTTTTGTGCTACCGGTCGGACATACACAGATTTGCATTATTCTTTTAGGATTGGAATTACAACAATCAGTCTAATCGTAGACGAAGTGTGTAAGGTAATATGGGAAACACTACGTGATGAATGCATACCGATAAAAACTTCTGATATGTGGCAAAAAGTTTCAAATGAGTTTCTACAAAAGACTAACTTTCCAAACTGCATCGGTGCTATCGATGGCAAACACATCCGAATCGTAAATCCAAACGGTGGTGGTTCAATGTTTTACAACTATAAGAATTTTTACTCCATAGTTCTTCAGGCCATGTGCGATGCAGATTATTGTTTTACGTATGTAAGCATTGGATCATATGGAAAAAACTCGGACTGGTCTATATTCCAAGACAGTACACTATACAGGTGCCTAGAAAATAACACTTTAAATATACCAGGACCGAAGCCACTGCCTGGAACAAATAGTCCAGTTGAACATATAATTGTGGGTGATGGAGCGTTTGGATTATCTAAAAAGATTATGAAGCCATATGCGCGAACCAATATGACCCACAAGAAGAAAATATTTAACTATAGACTGAGCCGTAGTAGACGATATATAGAATCGACATTTGGTATAATGTCAAACAAGTTTAGAGTGTTTCATACACCTATTAATGTGAGTTTTAAAGTTGCAAAGAATATAGTTAAAGCATGCTGCATATTGCATAATTTTATAAGAATTCGAGATGGTTATTCTATTGAAGATACACTTACAATTGAGGGTATGATAGAGATACCAACTGCAACTACGAGTACAAACAGGTCTGGCAACGCTCTGGGAGAACATTTTGCCGAGTATTTTTTGAGCCCTCTTGGTAGTGTGCCTTGGCAAGACTCGTGTATATTTTAACTGTAAAATGCTTTGTACTTCTAGTAATAAATAAATACTTCTAGTAAATAATATAATAAAGATATTCTTATATAATAAAATAAACACTTGCCAAGTTGTTGTTTTTATTTTTCTGAAACATTTTCGAAAAGGGTGACAACAATATCCTCCCAGGATTTGTTTCTTGCACCTTTATTTTTGTAGAGTGGATTGGATGCATTCCACAATATCGGTCTCAGGCGTACTTCGTCAATCACTCTACTCGTGTCTACATCGCGATTCGACATGTCTATACACCCTGACGGCGTCCGCTCTGCTCGACACTAAAACGCTCTCTGAAGACAGAGGCGCGCGGGCGATGGTGAGCGCTGAGGGCTCCGCGGCGCCGACGCGCGACGCTCACGGCCGCTGACGTGTCAGCGCTGACCACCGTCCGCGCTCACAGCTACGCGTTATTCAAAAACGCTCCATAGAATTTCATACATTTCGGCTGTCAGCGCCGACGGTCAGCGCGACAGTAAAACCAGCCTTAGGGGTTGAAATTCGAAAAATTATTTCTTAGCGAGCACTTAATTTGTAGGCTTCTTAATGAGTCGTTAGTGATTGGTTTGTGGCTTTTATATAACGTTTATATATTGTCTGTAACGAAATGTTAGAAAGTTGACTAACATTTGTAAGGTAACGGTTTTATATTGTATGTATTGTGATGCTTTCAATATGATGTGGTTACCTTCAGATATTACCAATGATATGTAAGTGCAAAAAAAATCACTCCCCCTCAATTCACTCTTTTTACATCTTATTCTAAATCTAGAGTTACATGTGTATCTCCAGAATTAAAGAAATATTCTGATGACCAGATTTTAACATTATTTTGGTCTTATATTGAAACTGTTATCTCTCTAACAGGAATTGCTTGTATTTTGCAAAAACATTATTCCTTCTGTTTCAAAGATACACAAAAACATTGGAAGACTAATTCCAAAATTTATTCCAAAACAAATTCTACGTATCCGCTACTGGTTTAGAGACAATATCCAGAATATAATTTAAGTATTGAGTTACTATAAATCGTTAAAAATGCTTTTCATCAAGAAAAACGACAAAATGATTTAAAGTTCCGTGGCAATATTAAATACCTATAAATATATATTTTTTTTGTAAAACTGGCACAAACTTCGTGACACGAGCGAAATTTAAGTCAGTGTATGATTACCTTCCGCATGCTTATCGTATTGTATTTAAATTTCCTGCTGATTCAGATACCGAATCTGCACTAAGCTATGGATGTAATAAGACATTAGAACTGAAAAATGTATCAAAGATACTAAACAATAACAAATTCACCCAACCTTGCTATAGAGAAAATCCTCACTATTATTTAAATTTTCTTCAGACTGTTTCTTTGTATGTGCATAACATTTTCCATCTCTTCATGTTCCTCTGAGCATGAATATGATGCTTTGAGCGATTTCATAATTATTTCTGTATATTGTTTCTTTTTAATCACATTACTTAAAAGTCCCGAAACAAACATTTAGTTGTTACCATTATGGATTATTATATGGATTAAAGGTTATGGAATAAAGTGCAGTATCTCGATATGACATAAGAAAATTAAAAAAATAAAGAAAATTGCGTTGGTCTATTAATTATCGTGGTATGATTAAACAGTGTGTCTTGTTATTTCTAAGAATTGGATAAAATAGGCAGTTCATTGCTGATTACTTCTCTTTGTTAGGAGAGCGTTGAAAGTTGGATAGATTAACATAACTAGCAGCGGATAAACTGAGCATACAGCTAGCAGATACAGTATAAAAGTATGGGCTCCACGGTAAAGAGAATCTTGTCGGTTTTGGGTTTTCGTTGTGAGCATGGGTAGAAATTATGTTATAATTTAGATAGGTAGTAAATTATGTAAGTACATTAGAAATTGGTAACACATAGATAGATGAATAGACTGAATGATGCTGCATGTGTTATCGGAACATAATATTTATTGAATCCAAAAGTAATTGATTATGGTGGAAACTATTAAGATAAAATGGACGGAAATTAGGAAGAAAATTGCAGAAATATTAAAAGGGGTTAGGTTAAATCAATGGAACAGGAAGTGAAGGAAAGAAACCGAATACCAGGAATGAAACTTTATGCCGATACTTAAATAGCACGAAATTAAAAAAAGATACTATATAATGCTAGTATTTTGCGGAAACTTTTTAATTTCTTTCTGCAAATATAATTATTATGTCAAATTCAAATGCTATAATTTCTTTCTACAATATGGCTTATCGACAAGGTTATAATTTATCATTTTTTTTGTACACAGAATAAAAAAAGCCATTGGCGTCCGGATTAACCGCCACTTAAATCCGTGTACTTTTAAGTCATCTAAAAAATGTACCACTCCTCAATTGACTTGCTCTATTATCATTCCGTTAATACACTGTTTCGGCCCTTTCATTTTCTTTTTCTTCCTAAGATGTCACTTGCAGTCATTTTGTTTTTTGTAAATAATTATTATCGGATATATATATACATCTTTTGCAGTCTACCCTGATTTAAAATGTATGGATTTAAAATAACTTGATATAAATATAACACTTTATCGCTAAAAAATATGTAAAGAGCGAGGAGAACTTGCACTACGAGTATAAACACTCAAGGGTGTATAATATTTGTATTAAATTATTTATAAATAACATTTTTATTTTTCATCGGTTTCTCAGAAAAATGGCGGTAATGTACGAACGGCGAGACAAGTGAGTAGCCTTATAAGGGTCCCGATTTTCCTTTTGAGGTACGAAACAATAAAAATTAGTGACTCTCAGAAACTTAAATACCAATCATATCGGCTAAAACGCTGCATTCAAACAGGACTGGGCAAACCGTATGATATTTTTTTTATTTTTAGCTTTTTCAATTATGCTTCGTTATCATAAACGGAAAAGCCATGGAAAAAAACTTAAGAAAATCGTATCGCGTAATGTTCAAAGCCGTCTTGTCGTTTTGTGATAGCTTTAGTGTAGTCTCACGGCGCCCAGTGTGCGATGCACTACAATTTTAACTCTCGCGTTACTATTGAAATACGAAACGGAATGAGATACAAGAAAATTTTATTAAGTATAATTGTCTTATCTTGTACTAAAAGCCGGCTTGTTACACCATTTTAGTAATATTCCGTGTAAAAAAAGACTAAAATAATCTATGCCATTGTTTTAATTTGTGCCATTATAATAGAGAAATAATTTATTATTCAATAACCTAAACTTTTTCAAGTTCAACATTTTCTGAACCATAATTATGTTTAAATAATAAAAGTGTTCAACGCGTAGCAAATATGTAAATCGACTAAGCTAGATGGACAAAAGTAAATTTACAAATTTGAATAATATCAAACTTACTTAATATACATAAAAATTAGACTCCCTCGAAGTCTATGAATTATATTTTCAAATGCACGTACAGAAACAAAACGATAAATCGGTTTATTACACTTTCTCATCACTCGGAATGCTTCGAAACGTTTTTATTAATAGTTTTGTGTGCTTTTAAAAAGTTCCAAGAATTATTTATGGCAAGTGTATAAAATAAAAGGTTAGATTATAAAATCAAATAAATAGTATGAAAAAAGGTACTGAAATGTATTAAATTCGTAATTTAAGGGAAAATATGTAGCATTGTCATCAGTCGTAATACAACAATATCTTATGGAATCTATATGTTTTCAATCGTGATTATAATTATTTTGCGGACATTTGTGATATACACAATTTTTTTTAATTTGACAGACGGACCTCCTGTTAACACGAAAATAGTTGTTTGAGTTGTGATGGAAAATACCAAGTAACAACCGAATTAATGAAATTATTAACTTGTATTAACTAAAATTCCAGTAAATAGTGCAAATGATGTACTCATTTGAGTTACATACGGTCAATTGCAGCAATTAATGAAAAACATTAGTGGATAATTTCGTGAGAAAGGGTGGCTAATCATCGATGCAGACATTTTCAAATGTCGCTATAAAAGTTAGATGGTATTGACGGAGGCGGTCAGGTTGCCAGCTCCTTTGCCATATTTTACTGGTTTGCGATGCAGTTTTAATAACTGCAAGAAAGTCAGATTCGCCTACCAATCGTTTCATTATCTAGTGATAGAAGTATATGAAGAAAAACGCAAAATGTTGAAAACCGATGTAATATTGAATGGTTGGCTTGCACAACACGCGTAAATGCTCGGAAAGTCTGGGAAAAGAGATGCTGTAAATATTATTATGGACCACTAGCATCACCAAAAAGATCTACGAACTACAAAACATCTCCGAAAATACTAAAACCTTGTTATCCTGACATGGTATTAGCTCTGTTCATATTTGGTAAATTATAATCAATGTATCAATACAAATACATGCAAACGTAAGCTGCTGAAAGTGAATACGATATATGTAGGGGATATGCGGGCGAGATGGGGTGGCGGGCAAGACGGGGCAGCCGCTCTATTATGACCTTCTAGTCGCGCGAACATGTTCAAACTTGTACAGACGATGTGGCGCCATGACGGCTCTCAGTGTGATTCGTGCGACACCTATTTTTTAGGTTATCGAAACATAAGTGATTTCGGCAAGTTTTCTTCTTATTTTCTCGATTCGTTTAGTACATGTTTACTATACAAATAATAGTAGTGTATATTAGATAAGAGTTTATCCTCATGCGCCGACGATTACGCTAGCAGGTAAAAACTGGTTTATTTCTGTCTTGTGTATTGTTTATTTTGATTATTTTTTTTAATACATCGAGACCTAGGAGGGCAAGATGGGGTATGTGTACCCCATCTTGCCCGCTCTAAGTTTTTGATTACGGTTCGAGTTTCTGTGTTGATTAATGTTAATGTATCTCTCTCTCTATATGTATGTTTGTGAGTGTATATATGCATGTGACTTGGCTGTGTAATGCATAGGCGGATTTCTTTGTTTTAGCATGGTGAAAAATACAAGAGAAAGACGAATAGAGGCGAGTGGTCGGAAGAGAGCATGAAAAAAGCTGTTGAAGCCGTTGTAGAAGGGAAAATGGGTATATGCTAGCAGTTCACATTTCACAAGACATTTTCAGTTCCTCAGACTACTCTAGAAAGAAAAGTAAAAGGAGCTCGTGAGAACTCGGCCCCATCTTCATCTACAAATATTAAGGTGAAGGTTTCCTTAGGCCCTAAGCAACCTGTTTTCACAGAAGAAGAAGAGAACGAGCTTTGTAGCTATATATTGGACATGGAGACTCGACTTTACGGACTTACAACCAAAGACTTACAGGCATTAGCGTACAATTTAGCAGTAAAAAATAATAAAGTCCATCCTTTTAACGTTCAAAAACAAGAAACCGGCAAAGATTGGTTTCAACGGTTTTTGAACAGACACCCAGTGTTGTCAATAAGAAAACCCGAAAGCACCTGTGCTGCGCGTGCTGCCGGGTTCAACAGACAAGTTGTTGATCAATTTTTTAATTTTATGGGCAATATCTATGACGAACATCATCTTACACCAGACCGCATTTACAACTGCGACGAAACTGGTGTTTCAGTTGTACCAAAGACTAAATCCAAAATTGTAGCAAAACGAGGTCGAAAACAAGTAGGGTCATTAGCTTCTGCAGAGAGAGGTATTACAATCACAGTAGAGATATGCTTCAGCGCCAGTGGACAATACATGCCCCCTATGATGGTGTTTCCCAGGAAGAAGATGGACCCACAGTTAATGCTTAATGCTGCCCCTGGACCAGGGGGAGTTGTTAGTGACTCAGGCTGGATGACCACAGAGTTGTTTCTTGGATGGTTTAAGCAGTTTGTGAAATTTAGTGGGGGCACAGTAGATCGACCTGTTTTGCTTTTATTGGATGGCCATAGCACCCATACAAAAAACATCGATTTAATAAATGAAGCTCGAGCCAATGGGGTAATTATTTTATGTTTCCCCCCACACACAACTCATCGCCTTCAGGTCGCCGATTTTGTTTAAATGAGACCGTTGAGCAATTATTATGATCGACAAATTACGACCTGGCTTCGTAGCAATCCAGGGATGGCTGTAACAATGCGGCAAGTTGCAGACATTTTCGGAAAGGCATTCATAGAAACATCTACCATGGCAACAGCTGTAAATGGCTTCAAAAAGTGCGGAATTTGGCCTTACGATCCGACGGTCTATTCTGAAACCGACTTTGCTCCTTTGTTGGTGACTGATATTCCGCTCACTCAAGCACTGACTACAGCCACCACGAATGTAGCAGTCACAGCACCTGCTGAGTTAGAAATGCAGCAGGTTGACGTATTACCTGTGCTGGATATCAGTGAAGCTGCTATTACTAATGCAACTACATCTCGTGCCTCACTTCTATCTACCGGGGTTGAAACAGAGGCGATTTGCAAAGCCATTCATAATGTTCCTGTATCAGCTACTCTTCACGAGACACCTACGGTGGCTTCTGCTACCTCGTCGAGTCCTCAGCCCGGATGTTCCACGTGGGTTGATGAAACAGAAATAGACAGAAGACCAACTACTCCACAACAGTCAACATTTTCTGTTGTTAGTTCAGAGCAAATATTACACCAATATAGAAAAAAAAGCAAATATTAGCAATATAACAAGAGTGATACGGATATTGAAAATACCCCTTGTTTGTACTGCAGCGGTCTTTATTTAGATTCGAATGAAGGCTGGATTGAATGTTCTCTCTGTGGCAAGTGGGCACATTGCTCTTGTGCTGGAGTGGATGACGAGGACGATGAAGCAACATTCACCTGCGAATTCTGCCAAGAAAAGTAGGTGAAATGCTGTACCCCATCTTGCCCCCTACGGGTACCCCATCTTACCCGAACCAGAGGGTAAGACGGGGTGGTGGGACTCTTTTTATTTTTATATCTCTAGAATAATAATTACGCCAAAGGAAGATTTTAAAATAAATATGATTGTTTAAGTGCAATGGTTTCAGTTTTATTGCCCTTCAAACGTTAGATACCCCGTCTTGCCCGCATCTCCCCTATATTCGACATACTTTTATTCAGCAAAACTACGAATACCTTCCTCTTGAATAGATAACGATAACAGATGGAGATATAGTTCTAGTATCTTTTAGACCATACTGCACAGACTGTGTAAATATTTATATATAAAAAGCGTAACTGATAAAAATTTAATCCTGCATTTTAATAGGGCCTGTGACAATTCGTCTGATTACAGCTTATGCAAGCAAGTAAACCTAGGTATAGTAGCTAACTGAAATAGTGGGGCTCAATTTTCCATTTCATATTCAATTGAGATGATTCTTGATACGAAAATAAGTTAAAGCAAAAACTAGATTAAGTTCGCACATGGGTTAAACTGAAAATTCATTTTACAACAAAAATGTACAAATGATGTTCATTAAACAAAACTCCTAAACTTTCTTTAGAAAGTTTTTTTAATCTCCTAAAAGAAGAAAGAAAAATGCGTTTAACTATGGAATTTAACGTTTCGACTAAAGCTATACTTTTTTTATTTCATCGACACGCCTTCTCATCATTATATTAACTAAGTATAAGGATTTAAGCATTTCAATTCTTATTCCTTATCAGTTTTTACTCAACTTTGGATTTATAACAAAAAAAATAACATAAAATGAACCAAAAGGAAACTTTCGCTGCCGTAATATTTAAATATTTATGATTTAAAACATTTACAAAAATATTTTAAAATTCCATACAATTTTCCAAGAATCTATGTGTTTTATATTGTTTATACTTTTTCCAGTTGCTATTCAAATTTATGTATCTTTACTGTTAACGTACGTAAGTAGGAAGCGCTGTTGCATCATAACGCGAACAAAACCAAGCGCTAGGCGCGTCAAGCATTTTATGATGAAATCGCGACAAAGCCTTTCAAATTCGCCTTCTCTACCTATCGCTTCAAATATTCGCACTTTAAGGAGTTTGCGTATTTCATGTATATTTTCGCATACAAATAAATACTATTTTGATCACAATACGTCTCTATGTTAAATACTTGGTACTGGATACTATAATCCGACGTGTATGAACGAAGAAAAAGCGAAAAATTATGCACGAAAAGTGTTATATTTATGGAAATTGGAAGCGAAATTAACATTAAATAGGATTATTATGAAATACTTGTTTTTGATATTATTGGCAGTTATGGAAATTATTTCAATCACCGTCGCTATATAAATGCCGAGTATAAATAATTTGTATTCAATCGTCAGTAAACTTGGTATGTGATCTTGGAAATATAACTGATGTATTGTATATATTTATTCAAAGCTTTAATACACACACACACATGTATGTATATTTGTAGTATATACATTACCTATATGTATATATATATATATATATATATATATATATATATATATATATATATATATATATATATATATATATATATATATATATATATATATATATATATATATATATATATATATATATATATATATATATATATAATGAATTCCACCGCCTGTTTACATTAAATAGTGCGTACATTCTAACGTAGTCCTATGACAATAATGTGTTTATTTTAGTTTCATTTTAGGTAAATATATATTAAAGGAGAGCTCAAAACGATTGAGAATTAGGAACTATGACAGATAGAACTTTTAGAAACTACTTACTCACTTATTGTCTATGTGGAATGAGAAATTATCGTAAAAAATTCTCATTCCAAATAGACAAGAGCTTAAACGTAAATTTTTTTCTTTTATTGTATTCAGCAATAAATCTTATTGCGGATTTTGGCTATACACCGCTATCGGGAAAACAACTGTATCGTTTCTCATTCATATTTGTTCAATTTGCACGTGGCCAAAGCGTGCAGTGTTGTCTTTTCCGCCCACGCAAATGAACTATTGTGATACGGGCGCCAACACGAAACATTTTTATGTTGACGTCACAATAAATCGATGTACATAATGTGTGCAAAGATCACGCTTTTTTCTAGATTTTATAATAGCAGCAAATATTTAAGATACGCGGTCCGCGTGCTTTAATGTTCCTTATCTACGCTGATCAACATTGTCAAATGCAGTTACAGAAATAGCATTATATTAATAAATATTATCATTATATCATTCAAGAATATATAAAATTAGTATATCAATTAAAAAAGATAAGGAAAGTTAACACACACAAACAATTTGAATTATTACGTTTTTATACCTGTGTGGCTGGACTCAAAGTTACTGAATTTGTTTTAAAATATCTGTAATGCATACGGAGTAGTTTTCATCATCAATGCGTTTAAAGACAAAACCGAATTAAAAAGGGAAGGAGAAAAATTATGCCGGAAACGTTATGTACCGCCGTCAAAGATGGAATTCGCCTTCGGTCCTTCGTTACATTTTTTTACTTCTACATAAACTAGACACTATGCAATAAGTTAGTTAAAAATTAACGCATTCATTAAAAAGTAAACTTGAGTAATAAAAAGGAAACACGAAGTATTTTTGGGTTTTTTTCATTTTGTACTAGTAGTAAATGTTGCTGGCCAGTCTAAAAAGGGAAAATTTAAATAAACATTATTAGTAAAATAAACAACAGAATTTAAAACTAAATGCTTATGAATGAAAAGGTGAAAAGATTTCGAGAAACATAAATTCGCGAAACTCGATTTCGAGAAACATTATTCGCGCATCCATTTGGAACCGCGCCGAATGGATGCTCTCCATGTAGTGTAACGTTCAATGGAAACCTTTAGATATTATTGTATTATAATTTGCATTGGGTAAAATATAAATATTTAAATGTACCACATGGAAAATTCAATATGTAATTAATCCAATATATAATTAATTTTACAAAAAATAAACGTTGCAAAAGCACTTGTATTTTAACAAGTGCTTTAAAGTAATGGAATTCAGAGTGCAATAAATAAGAACTTATTATAATTACGATATTTTTATAACCGAACAGGTACCAATGAGTTTTTATAATTTTTATATTAGTAGTATTTATCACATAAGATATATTTGGCATTCATATATTTATTTTAGTTTCACCCTTATTTGTAAAAATTTAGTTACAGCATCTCCAAGGTATCGAAGGATATAATATGTTTCCATATATATCTACACGCTCTAGAGGGTCTACAACTGGAGGGCTGGATACACAATAATTTTGTTTCTGAAATACTCCTAGTGATTAGGTAGGGCAGAAGCCGTTAAATCTTAATACAAATTCTAACTTCATATAGATAGCATTTGGCACAATAGTAACTATTTGCCAATTCAAAGTAGAACTACGACTGTTTGCAATAATTAAGAACCAAATGGTATTTTTTTTCGGTTTCATGCTCACTATCACCAAATCAAAATATTTATAAATTTAGTAACAGAATAAAAACGTTAAAAAGTTAAACGCTACAAACTTTTTTCTTTTTGATATAATATAATGCGAACAATGTATGACAGATGGCTTTATTTTCTTACTACCTAGTTTGCATCATCTATAAAAGAAATACAGCAATTTAACTAAATCTGGTAATGATATTGTATTCAAGAGTTGAAAACTGGCGAGTTGAAAGTGTGAAAGTTTATTATAAATTGAACTGTACAGTCTGTCTATCTCAATGGTTATTAGTTTAAGAGGTATAATTGCTCAAAGTATTTAGACGCGTAGTACTTTGAAAGTGACTCCTGTCTAAAGTCGGGAAATATCTGGTTCTAATCCAAAAACAGCTTTAACGGATTTACAATTTTACGGTGATTCCAAGACTGAAACTTGTTATAAATTGGTCTGTACAACCAAACTAATGACATATTTTGTTATTGCAAAACGATTATTAGTTTCGGATGTACAAATCCTCTAAATGTGACGGTTTCGATGCTTCGTGTTCCGAAAGTGACTCCTGTCTAATGTCGAAAATTTTGATGTTGTTTCCAAAGCTGAAACTCGTTCAGTATAAATTGAATTCTGCGGTATAAATAATGATATATTTTTGTTTATTATAAATTAAACTGTACAGCCAATCTAATGACATATTTTGTTATTTCTCAACAATTATTAGTTTTAGAGGTGTAAGTGATCGAAATGTGACACGTTCGATGGGTCGTGCTCTTAAAGTGACTCCTGTCTAATGTCGGGAAAGATCTAGTTTTACGTAAAAATAGCTTTAAGAGACTCATATTCGAAAACTGAAGCTTTTTAATATAATCGGACTGTACAATCTATCTAATGGTATATTTTGTGATTTCCCGACAAATATTAGCTTCGGAGATAAAAGTGCTTAAAGTGTGACATTTTCTATGGGCCATGCTCTGAAAGTGACTCCTGCGTAATGTGGGAAAGGTCTAGTTTTAGGTCAAAATCAGTAAAAAGTTACTAAGAGTTTTACGTTAATTCCAAAACTAAAACTTGCCTATTATAAATTGGACTGTACAATTTGATTTATATAATGGCACATTTTGTTATTTCTATACGATTATTAGTTTTGGACACACAAGTGCTTGGCATTTTTTATGCATCGTACTCCGAAAGTGACTCCTGTCCAAAGTCGGAAAAGAATTGGTACTATGTCAAAAAATGCTTTAAGGGACTTACAGTTTTACGTTGATTTCGAAAGGCAAACAGATGTTTGAATTATCGAGTTAAATATTTACACCAGCAATTATGTAAGTGTAAATCTACTTTCCGCTCAAAAACTCCGATGATTTTGGAAACAGCCTCGTGGCTCTCGCAAATCCGCTAAAAGTTCGGCATCACTGTATATGTCGCTAGGTAAGTAATAATACGCACGCGGACGCAACTATCGATGCCGCTCCGAGACTGCCTGCCGCAACAATACGCCGGCAAACGAACGCCGCCGCGCCGTTTCGTTCAAACATGCCGGTACGGGTTAGCAGTCTTCTTTTGAACACCGCGTAGTGTGCGCGTCGCATAGCGTATCCGCACATCGACCCGGCGCGTGCTGTATCTCGCGAAAAAAGCGGACGGAATTATTTAATGAAATTATAAATTAAAGTGTTTTATTTAATGAAAATGGAACTTCACAATTTAATTAGAAGCGCGAGTTTAAATCAAAATGTCGAGTAAATGAAATAACTGACTAGAAACAAAATAATACTTCCGAAGTTAACCTGTTGAATAATTAATTGACGATGACTTAACGTTGTGGGATCGCTGATACACTTGTAATTTGCATGGTGCCGTGCGTACGTAAAGACAAAAACACGTGGCCAAAACTATCACTATGGCTTTAATGATGCAATATTATAAATGTTTGAATGAACGTCAACACGTGGCGTTGATGAGTTGCTAACTAGCGTTGTTATAAACAATACGGAACTTGCATATATGAATACTGTTAATATAAAGTAATACAATTAGGATATTTTGATTTTTAATTTAAATAAAAAATGGCAAAAGTTTCGGCGAGTGATTTAACGCAGCCTCGCTGCATAGATCTCGGTGTTGATGTTAAGAAGACAGATTCCAATTCGGAACATTCAGAGAACGGTGTCAAGTTAAAAAAGGAATTGGGTCTTTTGGATGGAGTGGCCATTATAGTGGGGATTATTATAGGGTCGGGGATTTTCGTTTCGCCGAAGGGCGTCCTGCGGTCTTCAGGGTCTATAGGGCAGGCGATTATCGTGTGGATACTATCCGGTATCCTGTCGATGATCGGGGCGCTGTGCTATGCTGAACTGGGTACGTATTTTTAACATGCCTACTATTACGATATTAATGTAACTTTAAACCGATGCTCACACGGCACCTGACTTACAAACATTGCTGCAAAATATTTGCGGTACCCATCACCAGATTAAATTATAAAATGTACTTGATATAAATGAAATAAGTACCAATTGCAGCGGAGTCGTTTCCTACCCTCGTACCGTATCCTACGGAAGCTATCCTGCTTTCGAGGGACGCTTGATGACGTAATTTTACGTGGCGATTATCATCGCTGTCTCTCCCACATCGGTGTGAGACGATGTGAACGTATACAAAATGATTTTGCTTAAACACCGATTTTATCGAAGCATTACAAGCCGGTTAAGTGAAAAGACTTGATTGATGGTAAGAACTTCGCTTCTTAAAATATACGTATTTGTAGCAGTGATAATGAATAAATCAAACTACTAACATTAACGCGAGAATTAGTTACAGACTTACGTAAAATTAAAGTAAATTACGTTAAAAAATGAAGAGACAAGCGGAGTCTAAGTCAAAATTATTTTCAGGGTTCCGTTGCTCAAGAAAAAGGAATCCTTATACCACTCGCGTGTCTCTATCGGTCGCATCTGTTTTTCTCAGAAGCCGTTTGACATAGAAATTTGGATAGACACCCGTCTGTTGCAGAAATTTGATACAGTTATAACGCATTATATTGACCTGCATATATTTCAATATTTAACACTCGACAATATTTATTTAAAAAATTTGCAGAGAACAAATAAAGTAATCTATTTTTTTTAATTTGAAAGAGAAAGTGCATGTACCCGAAAACAATTTTTTCAGTATTTTACATAACCCGTTCTAAATATATTGTCGATAATGTCACTTTAATCTTCGAAAATGATACAGTTAAAATTATGAAAAAACAGCCTTACTAGAAGTTAATCTAAAGTTTAGTAAAAAAACTATAGGGGTAGTGTTAAATCTCACAGTTTATAGAAAAAATCACGATGTTTTTACGCCTGCATACTAGGCAAGAGATTTACGTGTTGAAAAATAATATTAATTTCTCTTAATATTTGAAGAGAAATACAGTATGTATGAATCCTCCTGTTGCGAATGCATTCTTACTTATCAAGTTTTTTTTAGTTTAATTTATAACGTGTAGCAAGCGCACGAGGCATGACATAATCACATTTGAGAATATTCCATTATTCAGATCCTAAAGGCAGGTACTAATCATAAAAGGATCGCTTTTACTCAAATCCTGATTTTTAAATAAGAACTTGTTTAGATAATTGTGGAACTACGGGTGAATTTGATTTTGAATGGTAACGTAATACGGTTTTTGCCTATATTTCTTTTATTTATCGTAAACCGTGACTCCAGGGTACAAGCGGATGAGGGGTGAGAAGATTTTTGAGAAACCTTAAAACTTCCACGAGTTACAGATGTTTAAAAACTTAACGTGTAAATAAGGACCTCAATGAATTTAGACACAGTTGTGGCTTGGAGATGGGCTTGGAACGGGCTTGTAGAATGCAATGAGCTATATTGATTTTATTTTATAAGAGCAAATGAGATATGGAGATATTCCTGCTCTATTCCCACCATTATATTTAGACGCTCTTAACTCGCTCATTTTTTAAAAAATATTATATTTTTTCAAAACTGGTTTTTTGTTAATTTAGGAGAAACCAATAAATTTAGATAGAGACGCACGATTATAGACGAATGAGCGAACGACAGTGTCCCACTAAAGGGCTTCAGCCTTTGCATTGAAACCCTAAAAACGTGTATCATGTACTAGTATGTTGACTCAGGTATATGAAAAGAACCGGGTCAAGTACAAGGAAAGACAAAACGTTCAGTACATCCGGTGTGTTAACTCTGGGTGCCAGTTCGAAGCATTTTTGGTTTTTAGTATGTTATTAGTACGTTTCATATAAAATTCTTTAACAGAAATGTAGTTAATTTCCATAGAAGCCGGAAACGAGGCATAGTAAATCGACAAATAAAAGTATTTCACTTACTTAAAAAAGGCACCTATTTTAATTTAAACTAATTCGATTTATTGTGAACGTATGATGAAACTCATTTCAAATTTCTATAAACTTCTGTTCTTTTCTAGTTATAAAAGGTTTTAAGTATCTCATTATTATTAAATAAATAATCCAAATATGGTCACATCTTTCTTAGGCATTCTTCAAATACTTTTTGGTTTTTAAACTAAATACAACTTATAATTTAAATAACTTTCTATTGAAATGAACTAAATATATTTCAAAACATACTTTACAATATGAACAAATATTAACTTAAAAAAAGTGTTAAAGGCGAGTAGAACTTGTACTACGAGGGTTCTGTGTACATTTAGGTACATAAAAGTTTAAATACTTTAGGGTAGTACGTGTTTCTATTTAACTACAGTCCATTCAATCTCAAGAGATAATTTTTATAAACAATCGAATTTGAGTGTTAAAATATGATTGGCATAAATATATATTCGATCCGCTGACGACAATGTATAAAATTCATTGTATTATACCCAGAGCATCATAAAACTATATACATAATCAAAACATTAACTTCAGAAAGTTTTACTATAAAACATGTTATAAATATAAGTAATACACCATTATTTTACTGACACGAATTGTGAAATTTTACACGGTAAAAATGGATAACCGTCCAGTTTTTTGACGAAATTAGCAGGCGTTTTAAACATTCCGTGAAAAGAATCGAAATTTCGAACTTACTCTGCTATATTTCTAGATTTGATGGCATTATATACAGGTATACTTATGTTATATTTGGCGTATAGATAATTAAAAAAAAACATTGTGACATGTTACTTTCTTTTCAAATAAATATTGGTACTACAATATTTTTAGTGTAGTTTAAAAATTATATACGTGCTTTAGGATAATGTTTTTATAAAAACTGAGCTTTAAGTCTTATTTCGATATATGTTTTCGTAGATTATTCTTAATGTTAGACATATGTTTTTCAAAAACATTAGGAAAAGCTTTAATGTTATTATCCGTTTTAAATTGGGCGCTCATGTAAGGATAAGGTGGCCATTTAATTTCTGGGACATTTTTTCCATCCCTTTGCCTTTTTCTTTACTTTTTTGTTTTTTCTCGTGTAAGTAGTTATTTTTCGTTTCTTGTTTCATAATTTTCTTTGCTACGAGGATTGCAAAAATTGTTGAACGGAGTGCAATTTTCATGCAGCCATAATTTACAAATAAAAATACATTGTTGCTATTATTCTATTTTTTCAGTCTCATAGTAATTTTCGCTGCATCCCACGCAATCGTACATTATCTTCGGGACCGGAACTTTCACAGGCTAATTCTATCGTTTCTTCTGCCTCACGACTTTAATTTAATTTAATTTTTTGCTTTTTAATATTGTTTTTTTTTCTTCATAATCTTGTTATTTTTACTATCCTTTTCTTTTTCACTAATGTAATCTGGAGATGTGATTACCTTTGCTACTTGCTCCAAGCAAGTAGCAAAGGTACCGTTTCCGGACGTAAGTTAGCAGTTCTACAACTAGGCACGTGTCAGTTAGGTACTTTAAAGGCGTTTTTTTATGAGCATCGTTATTAGATCTTGATGTTGGTGATGTTCATGTTGGCATTTTTGGTGATAGTTCTTCTTGAACCCGTTCAGATGTAGGATTCTCAATGATCATTGAAACCTCTTCAATAACTCTGTCATTTTTAAGATTATCAAATATGTAAGCATAATCTGGAAAATTATTTTAGCGCCACTTATGAATTTCAATTTGATGTTATGTTATCAACAGGTTATTTTGTTGTATAAAAACATAATAAATTTTAAAAATATTAATACTATAACATCAAATATCAACGTACTAAAAATCTGAGGTAAATTGAAATTTAAAAATACCTACTGATGTATACAGCAATGTACACGTTCGAGTAGCAATCGCTCACCTATCTTAGCTCATGAAAACAAAGTCAGTAAAATTTTTCGGTTGGTCGTTTCCATGAACAGGACATATCGTACTGAATTACCCTCCAATAATATCCGGAAACGCAATCTTGATTGTATTTATACTTATTATAATGCATTCGTAATGACTCGTTACGATGCATTTTTATAGTCTTAGAAAAAGACAACGGATTATCAGCGGAATAGCGTACTAAGCGGAAAATAATATAATAATTGAAATATTATTCTGAAAAGAAAACATATATCTACGTTTGTAATTTCGTACAAGTAGTTTAAAAAGTAATATATTTATGTCAATGGCTGCGGAAAATGTAATTGTTTACCTCATCTCAAAATTTTCGACAAATAGCTAAATATTTATTTCAAATTGGTACACCTATGTTAACTTTTATACTACTTGAATAATTTGAAAAACATTTCAATAGATATTTGAAAGAGAAGAAATGTAATATCCATTTTTATGGCCAATACACTTTGAGACTTAGTTAATAATATTATTTTCAAACCGTATTTTCCTTCGACTTTCACAAAATCATCAATTTATCAGATAAAAATGCCGATTTGTACTTATGAATTTTGCATGACAATAAACTTTTATTCTCCATGGGAATATGTATGAATGGTAAAACTAAATAATTCGTTTTTGTTTTGAGGACAACTAATGCGGGTTCGTATGATTATCTATCTGTCCACCTATTGCACAATCACGAAACCTAACAATTGTATTGAAGTGGCCATATATAAATGTACGTAGGACTAACAAATCTTAATTAATCCGAGCGCATAGTTAGTATAATTATTTGCGACATTCGTTATTTATATGTTCACAAGGGACACACTTTTTGTCCAAAGGCATATAGATTCAGGAGATCAATTATATTTTTTTGTTTACTATATGCCCACGTATGGCAACTTATGTATACCACTCATATACAACGCTTGCTTGCCACACTTATCAACGTAATGGCGAATAAAAACCGGGAAGCGCACTTGACATTTTCCAATATTATTCTCTTAATTTTTGGCGTTTCATAAAATTATTTTTTATTATGTTAAGTGGAATGAATATGGCGAATGATGTTCTAAAGACAGTACCTATACAGCTGTTCGAAAATACATATCACTGTAAAATGTTAAGATTGCCGTCATATCACTGTAAAGTAAACACAATCAAAATGATCTGGGCACAAAAGAAATTATATGTGGCGAAAAAAAACACTACTTTTAAATTAAACGATGTCAAAAGATTACCACTTGGAGCAAAGTTCTTTAATAAGCCCCGGGGCATGGCTGAACAAACATTGCTAATGTTGATATACGATGTAATAGATAGATTTACGATGAATATATTTTGCGAATATGTTCTCTAATAGATATGATATGTTCTGTAATACTATTTCTGTAATACTCAGTGATATCGGCAAAAGGTCGCCCTCGCCAGCACTAGCATTTTTTTGGGTATCGGTGTTAAGCCCAGATTTATTGTAATGTAGTTGTATATGTATGCAGTGTATTTTTTCTGTGAAATATTATTGTATTTCGAGTATTTTTTACATTAGTTCGTTTTAAAAAAAAATATTTTAATGATTACTCAAGTATTTTTGATTACTTTGTAATAGTTTTCTGTATTATTTAACCTTTAGGTAAACTACTATTTATATAGACATTTTTGGTATTATTTTATTACATGTTTTTTTTTTCATGTAACACTAATACTTATAAATTGTTCGAAATACTTCATCTTACTTATCTGAATTTCTCTTAAATATAAAATATAACCTATATAATATAAGTTACGTATGCATAAAGTATAAATATGCGCACTAATAGAAAATGTATATGTTTTAATCACAAATACTAAATAAATCCACATTAAATCACTAACGTGAATCTAAGAAAAAGGTTTACAATACCTGAACTGTCAAATCTGATTGTAAACATTATCTTTTCAAATTGAATGGAGAATAGTTATAATTATGAGTAGTATTTTTCAACATCTAAATAAACTGCATTGTATACTTTGATATATTTCTATAATACTTTACCTAGATTCATAAATCATCGCCGTGGTGTGTTGGATTGATGACAAGGCATACGGCCTTTGACGGCGTGCCACACTGGGATCCGGGTTCGATTCCCGGCCGCTCGTCGAGCGGTGCTGGCCTGGTGTTTTGGTTGGCTGTAAGAGATTGTATATATAGTCCGCAATATGTATCAACTGTACATATTAAAGTACATAAATAAATAAATAAGTTACTAGAAATCTTCCTATTTTTATAAATTTAAGTTCCGTAATTTCGGAAATGGGGTGTAAGCGCTTGTATTTTTTTTAATATATTTTAGGAAACATAGCACTAAAATTATGAGAACAATTAAAAATCCTTAATCTCTCTGAGTGATACGCTACATAACGCAATTTAAAAAAAAATCGAGTGCGTAATTTGCTTGTTCAAGAATTATATATATTTTTGTGTCAATATTTTAAGAATGTTTTTAAGGTTATCACTACTATTTGCTTTATCACTACTGTCAAGTTTCTACGTTGAACGGTTTACCGATAAAAAGTGTCGGTCGAAAATACGAACGTTTTAGAACTTTTGATTATATTGTTTATGTTGTTAAGTAAAAAAAATAATAACAAACAGTGCATGAGGGGCAAATATTACGTATTTAAGTTTTCTAAAAATTTATATTTGAATAGGAACTTGATATGTGAATAAAAATTGGTAAAAATACCAAAAATAAAATTCAGATCCGTCTAACTGATTCCCAGTAGAACCTTCATTAGTATTCTAATAAAGTTTATATTTTATTTTATTATATAAAAAACACAGCGCTATCTTCTAATGGAAACATGATGAGTATACTTCGTAGTATGTTAAGTCTATGGGTAAAACCTGTTTATTGTACAACATTATCTGCGTAATTTGTATTATTACCTATGTAGTTTAAACGGCATACTTACCTACGCCATATGAGAAAATATAAATATTAATTAAGTAGCGACACTAAAATATAGAACGACATAAATATTATTAGTAACTAATAGATTATGAATAAATAGAAATATTTAGTAAACAGACTCTCATATGATAGTTTCATCATATTAGTTTCATCTACAGGTAAGTTAAAAAAATGACTTAAGAAATTAATAACGTATTAATTGAGATCTCCTTATGAAGAATCTGTTTGCTGGAAGGTCTAAATTAGTATATAGTTTTTATGCGTATAAGTCCACAATTGTAGAAACTACAAAGGTGCCACAGGGAGGAATGAATATGATGATATTATAAGGGTACGTTTGTGCTACTTAGCTTGGCTACGGAATCATAAAGCAAACGGAGCGTTCTGAGCTCCTCGCCGATTAGTTGGAAGGAAAGATATTTCACAACAATTCAAATTGTTCTTCCTCTTTGTCTTCTTTTTTGCGCAAAATTCCGACACTGTCTAGACTGTCGTTCCATCACTGCCGATTTGTTAGGGCTCTCACAATATGTAGAACAAATTAAAAAGTTGTGTGTGCATATGAAACGTGATCTCTTAATTCTCCACTAAGACCAGAAATTCATCAAATTGTTTTTTTTTGTAAAAAACTTGACAAAGGTGAAGTTAGAGTAATTGGGTTTTGTCAAATTCCATAATAAAAAAGTGTTAATACTATTTGTAGCGTGAATACCATGCATGATATGAAAACATTGTGTAGCAAATATGAATGTAGCAATTTCAGCGTATCTTCAGAGTAGAAGTGCTTTGAAATATGCAAGCACTTATGTCATGAATATTAAAATTTAATAACATAGTATACAAGTTTTGGAAGTGCTCTATTTGTTCTGGTGTCAACGTACTAGCCAATTATGTTTACGAAAGTTTTGATTTAAAGTTTTGATAAAATCGCAATAACATAAAGAGTTAACGTGATGCTTGAAAGTAATAGTATGACGTCTTTAGTTAGGGTATTTTATGATACGTATAACAGTTATGAATTAGAGTTAGCACTTGAAAATATAGAACATCAAAACTTAAATTAATTTTACCGATGTTTTATATAGGAAACTAGTGACACAAATGCGATCTCATCCGCGTGGTATTTATTTTTCCTCACAGTTTCGTTTCCAAAACGTTTCTATTCTAGTCAGTGATTTGTGAATGAAATATGTTGACATCAGAGTAATGAAAAAGTGATGGAGAGTGTGAATTTTCTAATGGTCATTAAAAAAACATATAAGTTTAAATATCCTATTTATACATACATGTATATGCAGTAAGTATGATAATATGTATATGCAGTAAATATTATAAACAACGCACGGTACCATTAGCAACTGTCCCCGTGCGCTATGTATTAGCGTGAGATCAATAGTATGAACACCGCTTCTTCCCTCGTATCACAGTCAGAATTCAAACTCCCTTCCCCTCTTGGCCCTAATCTAAGCAATTATTCGACTGACAATTTTCACTTCGTCAAAATGTACAATAATGCTGAATCAAATACAATTTAATTCAAAATACAATTGAACCTGCGGTAATCCGACAAACTTTTTGCAAGGTGGGTGATAGAATTTGTCGGACTATAGAGTGTTGCCACATATCGCTTGAAATCCCGAACTTTTTTTAAAACGAGTACTTGTAATCCGACATTGTAATCCGATTGTACTTGTAATCCGATTGCTTTGGATGTACTGTTATAGGCATGTTGGGTTATAAGGGGTGCCGGATTGGATAGGAGCCGGATTACCACGGGTCAACTGTATTGGCTAATAAAAATAGGCTGGTAAGGAGACGGAGAAGCTTTTTAAAGTTTCCACTTTCTTGACGCTAGACTCTTCAAATCCTATTGTTACTGGAACTTAGCTGTGATCATATCTAACCTTTAATTAAAAAGTATATTCGCTAACGCCTTTGATTTATCAAACCGTCCGCGTTTATAGCGAAACTGATTGGCTATTCGATAACAGAATGGCGAACTTGATACTTGAGGGACATTCGTTGCAGGTACCAATTATCAGCTAGGACAGCAACTCACCAACAGCTAAAAGATCTGTATTTAGAAACTGCTTACTTGAGATTTGATTTATTACATGCATTCCTATTTGTACTGTTGTGTGGTATAAATGGAAAGGTATGAAGGAATGGAAAGGTAGGAATTTGTATGAAGGTGCCAATCTTGATTACTAAATCGATCTTCCAGTAAAACAACACATATAAAAACGAGTTAGTTGTAATTGTGAGGTAAGCATATACGGTATAGATGTAAATGGGATAGGTAATCGGTAAAGCCAATTGTATTAACCCATTGCCCACAGGTAACGTTGAATCATTTTAAAACGTCAGAATTGTTGTCTTTGTCAGAATTTTGGTTTGGTCTTGGCGCAATTGCCGATACAGTGCAAGTGTGATAAGAACCACTAAATATTATTATCTCACTATTTTTATTTCATTCGTGCCCTTTAAATAATTCGAAAGAAATTAAAAAGGAATATATTAAAAAATTTAATTAATTTTTTTTTCTAGCGGTAAACAACTGCCATAACGCAGGAACTTATTTTGATGTATATTTTCATATTAATGACAGTTAAATAAATTTAAGATAGACTGTCCTATTTTTAGATCGCCGATGTGTCGTGTGTCTGTATAACGTGTCCGTATAATATAATACCATTGTTTCACAAGCGCAAAAATATTGTGGATATCACAAAAACTATTTAATTTTAAATTATCCCTCTTCATTAAGATTTTCAATAAACTTCTAATAACGCTGTTTTTTCATAACTTTAGCGTTTCGGAGATAGTAGTTCGGTATAATTAAATTTTATAAAATTTAAAAAAATGTCAGAACTGTGTGTTATCTTAAATTTTCTAGAACAATTTTTTGATATCTATATAATTTGCTCTTTCAAATTATATTCTACATGAAACATGAAAGGAAAAGAAAAAATTCAAGTTTCAACCTCAAAACGGTTTCTAACAAAAGTAACTGTGATAAACGAACAGACGAACGGACATGCGGTCATCTTTTAAGTATTGCGTTTTTTTTCCTTTTGAGGTACGAACTCTAAAATTACATCGAAATTATTTTTCTTAATTGATTCGGCGAAGCGAACTTTAGAATTATATCGAATAAGAATTTAGGAGAACAGGCCGAGCGAAACCGGGTCTAGATATATGTATAACAATATTTACATATAGGTAAACAGGTAGGTTTTATTCGTTATAAAAACACACAATATATAAAGGAAGGATTCTTCCAAGAGTCACAATGTAATATGTGAAGTGCTTAGAGTAAAAACTGTCATATTTCATCTGAATGTACTGAAGATGTTCATGCAAATGACACGTTAACGAAACGCTTGGAGAGGTCGATAGAGGAGTTGACGTGGTCTATATACGGCCAGTCGTGAAATGTCAGGTTACCTTTAGTTTAAAATGTATATTTCTGTGGACATCTTTATTAAATTACATTTTAGCTTGAAATCAAAACGAATATATGTATAATTTTAAAATGATTATTTTCAGGCTGAAATGCAAGATATGATTAGGGATTAATTTTATATTTAATGACATGCAGTTACATTTCTAAGTGCGGATAAGCTAGTAGTCGGACGTCCTGCCCGAATGTATATTCGCCATAGCCCATTTGGGAGATTAACAATTTCATCTTTAGGCAATTTCTCTATCAATATAAGCTACTATAATGGGACAATTTACTCCTGTATAGCATTTTTCACACTCCTGGACCTCATAAATATAGCTTCTTTAAAGATTTTTTAATTTATTTAAAGAATGTAAACTTTAAATCCAAAAGGTTATTCTGGGAGTCATTTTATTATAATGAATCTTTTTTACTAATAGATGGTATAATAACCGAAAAAGTTTCCATTATTCTTAACTGGGAGTAAGTTTTTGCTATTTAATGATATTTTAAAATTATTTTAGCTTCTGAGATTGTCGAAGTTAGAAGATTTAAAATTTTTAATTCGTAGACTCTAGAAAGACAAAATAAAGTGTGAAAAAATCTAAATATTCTAAATAGTGCGGAAGTAAAATAGTTCAGTGTTTTGTCAACCGAAAACATTATTTTTTCGAAGTATATTTATTATTTTCATATAAAAAAACATTAAAACTTATGTCAAAAGTTATTTAAAGTACTTGAAAAAGGTAAAAAAGTTACGTTTTAGAGCTAGGTTTATTTACCGTAAATATAAAATAATCTCACAATTAAATGAAACTACGTGATGTATGTAGTATTATTTCTACTATAATCTGTTGCTAAGTGTGCATGATTAGTCACTGCTGCACACTGTGCTTAAGATAAAAGAAGGAAAGAGTGTAAAATTATACATAGGTAAATCTCTGGCAAATCGTTGACCTTTTCACAAGTTTTTTCAGAGCATTCGGAAGTAAAAATATGTATAAGATCTCAAACACAGATAACGAACTCGAAAGATTTCGCGTGTCACAACGCTCTCGACAATAATGCGACATTGAATTTAGTAAACCGGCCGTGCCAAGTCGTTTGAAGCCGTGATGATTTTTATCGTCGAGAATCCGGATTAAACGTTCCTCATTTATGGAGATTCGCTTCAAAGATTATAATTTACAAAGACTTTTCGTAGTACGAGTTAGACTTGTTTCGAATTATTGATTTTTGTGGCAATGGCGATGGGTATGGAAATGAAGGTGATGTACTTTAATAAATCTATGTAAGACTTTTACATTTGTATTATTGTATCCATCATCTACGAATAATGTTTTAAACTGTATATTTATGCCCTCCTAACAAGTACACACATAAAATTAATAACATCAATTGACTACAGATATTTGTAAAGTAATAATTGTGGAAAGAATGAATGTAACGAGACAAACTTATTTATAATTTTATACAAGAAGAATAAAAAGATTACTATTTGTGTCCATATACGTGTATTTATAACAATGATGCGCCAAAGAAAAGGTGACTGTTCTATAATCTAGGTAAGGGATGTTCAATAATCAACGAATACCTTCCTCCTGGGCGCCTTTTGACAATGAATACTTCAATAGTATAATATAGACTATTCCCCTCTAATGATATTTTTAAAACTTACATTCTGTTTTCAGTTTATATTTAATAAGTAGAGCATCTGTGTTACAGGAAAAGTTACAGAATAATGTATAGCGCATAAAGCGTTTGAAGTTGAAAGAAAAGGTGATAGATCAGAAAAAAGTTATTGATTGAGAAAATGTGTTTAGAGGGAATCGTAATCCACCATCAGAACAGAGGAGTACGTATAAAGGAGGGTAAATTATTAAAACAATTATATGGACGTATAATTATATTAGCGTAATTGTACAATTATATTATCGTGAAGTTATTATCGATGGAGAAGCGTGAACAAATTATACCCGCACGATACGATATTCACTTGCGTATAAAGCTAGCGTGCCACTATAGCGACCGCCGATTTCTAAGCAAAAGTCGTATTTTACACGACATTCTGTACATTGCCGCGTACGTACCGGATGTAGCTAATGATATACGGTATTGTTTTATCGAGCCAAGGCCCCATTATGCCTACTCAACAAATTTTAATGACCGTCGTGCATTTTCTGGGTCTCGTATTTCTTTTGAAAGAACTCTATTCATGTAAACGACCGATGCGTCTGCACTCGTTGGCAATTATTTTAAAAATAGTTTTCGATAACGTGTCGTTTTGCGGTACGATTACGGGTGAAGTAGACGGAATAATATGTAGGCGTTGAATTTATTTTTCTGCTCCTAAGATTTATTGTCTATGACGTTTTTACTATATACGCTCTATGTTTCGCTCTATGTAAACCCACCGTAATGTAGATAGTACAATATCGACACCGATATTTTCAAAATTCATTCGGACTAGAAAATATAATAGTAATGAAAATTATAACTATTATAAAAATTATGTATATATATATATATATATATATATATATACATATATATATATATATATATATATATATATATATATATATATATATATATATATATATATGTGTGTGTATGTATATATGTATATAGACTATTATTACAACCTTATTGGATTAAACACACTTGATGTACGTACTTAAAAGCGGCACTAGAATTTATACCAATAAAAATGGAGATGTGATAGACTTCTGCATCATACCTAGCGACTACATACTTATTTACAGAAGGTACTGAAGGGTTAATAAAAGGGTGGATTTGTCGAATTAACTCGTTTGTATTTTCGTGTCAATTTGCTGTCGTTTCGTTCAAGTAATAGCAAGAAATATTTTGCTTCTCAACATAAAAAGAAATAGGTAATAAAAGTTACGTACATACAAACATATTTCTGCAAATATACACAGCACTGTCATTTAGTCTATTTCCATTCATACACCATTCCATAAAAGTAAGTTGAGGATATAATGCAAAGAAAAAAAACAAAGTCTAGAGAATTTAAAAGATATGAATGGTAACCGCTTTTTGGACTGTTTGGAGGGTTCCAAGGTGATCAAAAAGGGTCCAACGGAACCCTACTATTGTATGCCAGATGGCTATTTGTCCGCATATTGTATGTTCGTACGCCGCAATATTCGAGAATTAGAAAAAGCGCGGACTATTATCGCTCGACGCGCTCTGGAATCTAGGTGCGTCCGTTAAAATGGGCTTGTTTTTTCATATTCTACAAGGAATCTGTATAAAATACTAGCTTTTGTCTATGACTTCGGTCATGTGAACTACTTCTTTTATCCTGTTTTTAAGCAAAGTGTACTTCATTCATCCAGTTGTTGGGGTGAGTGTAGTCCGTTTACTCAATCGTTAGGGAGAGTACATCGATGGAGAGTGTCCTTCGTTTATCCAGTTGAGATTGTAATATGTAGTTAATGATTCATTTTATCGTAGTCGTTATTAGGACGGTGTTTAGTTCTTGATTATTTTTAGTTTCTGAATTCATACTAATGAATCAAAATTCTATTTAAATTTGCTTAGTCCATTTTAAGTGAAGCCAATACAACCAAATAAAAAACAAATTAACGAACTGAGAGATGGATAAAAATTGCAACGATGCTCAATAAATAATATAATTTCTGAGGCTCTAAGAAATAGATCATCGAGATCTGCGTCTAAATTAGCCTTAGAGTTTATACATGGTGCTCCTATAAGGTATATAGTTAAGACACACAAAAATTGCGGCTGTTCTGTAGTTTATTTAATTCTTTTTATTAATTTTTTTTAAACTTTTTTGTGAAAAAAATTATTTAATATACGGAATAATGCTTTTGATATTTTTATGTTTATCGAATGTATATTGTTATATTAGATTCCATTCCATAATTTTAAGTAATTTCGTAATAATTTATTTGGACTTTGAAAGTTGAAATCGAACACTTCTGTAGTCTATTGGTTTGTATGACATGACATATATACGTATGTATCAAAACATTAATCGTCACATATTTGACGGATCAGCTTACTTTGTCTTCATTTTAATTTTTCCACTTTTATCAAAACCGAAGATGATTGAAATATATTTTGGCCAGTCATAACAAGACGACTTACAACATAACTCTTATTCAACATGCTAGTACCAGCGTTCCTTCACATATAAAACTAGCCGGCATAAAAATATGTTTCTAGCTATTACTTTAATTTGTCACTGGTTTAGTTAAAGTTATTCTCTATTAATTTTTACAGTTGGCAAGGTACAATATTAACATAACATTTATTTAAAAGCTACATGCGCCAAGTACATTAAGACATAATTTTTCAAAAAAGAGATTTTCTTAAAAACTCGTTCCAAAAATAATTTTAATAGTACTGTAATATAACTAAACAGAACAAACAGTATAGTTATCATAAAACTTAAGAGCAGATTATGTTATGATACATTTCTGAATTGTTCTGTTTGAATTACATTTTAACTGCTTTTCTGACAATTTGTTGATGAGAATTAAATAACACTATAGGTATATAAAACATAAAAAGAGCCACAAAATCTTTAATTAAGTACCATTGCCCTAAATCTTGCGTTATGTCTTGCCTTAATTTAATGGAAAACGATGCTCTTTCCACATCTCGTTTTGTAACCGTAAATAATGTGAATTGATGATTTCATAAGCAACTATTGTCAATAAAAAATATGTGTTTCTTGCATATTAGTAAAGGCATTTAATGATTACGTAATTTGATCCTAGATTGCGGTTTTAATACTGCATAAACTTACATCGATGTATAAAAATATTTCGATTGATTATTATACATATGTATGCATATGTTTATCTATGTACGTACATATTAAACTCGAAAAGCACTTAATTTATTTTGATAAACTTTCACGAATTTTTATCATGCTTCTCTACAAGAATTTAATAGAGTAGAGCCGAAAACAATGTGATTAAATATTTGAAAATTTAATATAGGTCGTGATTTTTCTATAATTTTAGCGTAACGATAAGTGCTACAAGTATATTGCTTAAGCGTACGAAATAAATGTAGAATTTAATATTAGTTATAAAAAAATCAGAGAAAAAATTGCTCTATTATTTGCAAAAGTACCTATATATTCCATAATCTGCCAAAAAGGCTTCATTGAAAATGTTTAATTAATCATTTGAAAATAGTCCTTCGACGTAGAAATAACGCCGTTCATTAAAATATTCCTTCGACATAGAAATAACGCCGTAAATTTTATCTTGCTTGGGAAAGCAGAGCCAGATTAGAATGACATAGCAAATATTTTGTTAAGTCCTTAGAAGATCAGGTACTTAATACATTTTCAGTAAAACTTATATAGTGTTGCCCACTTAGTGCGGTAGTGCAGAGAAAAATAGTCAATGTAAATATTGAGACTGTGTGATTTCTTCTGAAATATTCCATCAATTATTTTTCAGGCAGAGTGAGCAAACAAAAGTAAGAAAAGGTTATGAGACGGCGATGAACAGACCTTATCATAGACTCTTTTTCTTTTTATAATAACACTTTATTGTCACTTCCCAAATATGAGCGTAACGATATTGTTTCAATTAATTTCAACACGAGTTACGAATTATGTTAAGCTTGCCCAGATAAAATGTACTTCATGCTGCAAGGGTTGAGATTTATACATGGTAACATTTTTGCCTAAAGAAGTTTGATTCTGAAGAAAAAGAAAAGAACGCTGAAATAGTAAAGTAAGTCAACAAAGGAAACGTTGTAGGTCAATAAAGGTATGAATGAACTAGATTGAGAAATTACTGGATATGTTAATGTAAGGAGAATATTATGATTCCTGAGATGTGATCTCTTAATCGAATTATTATATCAGACATAAATTTTCTCATTGCTGTTGTTTTACGTTATCTAGTTGGGAGACTGTGTTCCGTTATAAATAAATTGAACTATATACTATTGTGATAACCCTGAAACAGACTGATAACAAGTTCTATTTTTTTCAAAACATCCTATTTACATTGAATTATTTGAGTAATAAGTAGTACGACTTTAGGCGAATTTGATTTATGTCGGTAGGCATAGATGAATAAATGGTATTTAGGCCGGGTTTTGCATTGTTACATCAGCTTTTGCCTTGTCATTGTAACATTATTGAATAAATGTGTTTTCGTTGTCATAGAGAAACAGAAACAAAACAGAAAACACATCTATCATTTTTCTATCTGTTTTTTACCTACCGAAAACAATAAGTCGCAGCTGGTCTAATTTACTAATTATGGCAGGTCGTAAGAAAATATTATTTTCCTCAATGTGTATGTAATTGTGTATTTTTTCATTTCATTTTGTTTAACAAACGGCAATTATAATAGGTAGATACAATGACACTATATTATGTATATGTGTCTCGAACCATTCAAAATTGGAGCATAATTGGTAAAGTGCAAAATATATGGAAATATACCGACTTAGTCAGGGCCACATTGAAATTCTAGGTATTTGTCCACATAAGAAAACGCTAATTTTCGACAACTCTGTCGCAATTTACTTCAAAGATTATATGAAATATTATTAAATCATATTGAGTTACGTTATGCTTCTGTGTTTAATTTACCTTTGGAAACAAAATCCCTTTTTAATTGCTCTTCTATTGGTTTAACAATTCATCAAATATTTGACAAATTAGGACGACTAGAGAGCGATAAGTAATGTCGATTTGTTTGCAAATATTTCAGATAATTATTATTTAGAAGGTTTATCGAGAACATTTGTCGATTCTGTTGTCTAACGAACAGCAGTGGTTTGGAAAGTTAGTTATATTGACGCTCTCGCTTTACAATATTGGTCATTCATTTGCAGTATTAATATTTGACTCTTCACTTCTTAGCAAACTGGAAAATGATTTTAATAACTTACAAAATACTAGAAATTGTTCGTAATAATTAAAAACACAACGTGTGTGTAAGGCAGTTTGTCTTTTATGTATAAACTATTTCAAAAAGTATGTGCGTTGGCTACATTTAATCACTTAACGACTTAAACCTATGAACATTTTATACTTATATTTCCAGTTTTAATTTTATCGGTTCAGTAGTGTTTGAGTTATTGAAGTGGCAGACAGATGGACAAGTAATAATTAATTTTGTTTCTAAGATTTCCTATCTTTCCGGCACCTTACTCATTAGTAGATATTCAAAAAACCAAGCAAAGAAAAATTCATATTTAAGATGAAAATGTGTGAAAACACATCCTTGCATGGTCACAATACCGAAATTTATATAATTACTAAAGCTAAAGCTGTTTTCTCAATAAATAAAAATATATGTTATAAACCATTATTAACTTATGTTATAAACCATTATTAACTTATGGTAAGGATACAAAAAACTTTCTTTTAAATTCACGAGCTGTATTTTAAATGTATTTTTACTTATAGCGACCTGGGGGTTCTTTTATAAAACATTTCTAAGAGAAAACAATTTAAAATTGAAAAATTGTCAAAACCGCATAAAATTATCCCAAAGCTTACATATAATTTAAATGGGATGATGATCTATATCGGGACATCCAGGATAGGTACACGAAATCCAGAATAAATTGGAGGTATGGCTCTTGAACTTTTTTAAAATTCCCATAACTCAAGGTATTTATATCATCCCCATAACTAAGGGCATAGGGAATATCCCATCGTAGCGACCATTAGCAACCGCCGGATGGCTATTTTTAATATACGAGTATGCTTCTAACTGTCATCTATTGCATTATTTAAAACATATATTAGAATAATAATCCCACACATTTTCTCCTCTTAGTTTGTCATCTTTTGAGCACTTGTATCCATTTAGCTTTATAAAAACGTAAAGTATACCAAACCGTCCATGTGTTTAGAATTATCTCCTACTTACGATTTTATTTTACTGTAATTTGACCACACATTTATTTTGTCAGATCAATGTCTCAGAGTGGTGACAGAGACTCTGCTTGAGACCCACAATATTAATTTAAAAACATGACTTTCGGCGGGAAAATATTGGTTTTAGTGGCTAGTGGATTTTTTAGTGGATTAGATTTTTCCAGTTAGTGGTAAGCTACAACATTGAACCACTAACTAGTACAATTCACATAATACTCAAGTATACTCTTTAATTAAGAAAGAATATTTATTTGGCAAAAGTGTAGTTTTTGTTGTGTAGTCAACACCGAACTAAGGTAGTAGTTTATGTCGGGGATTCCCCAAAAAATATTTGTCAATTTCTTGAATGAATGATTATGGACTTCATAAGTACGGTTACTGAGTCTAGTTTGATTTTATTATCAAAAGGTTTGACTAAAACGTAGTGATTGTTTTTTATTTACTCTGTCAGTTCAGTGGACAGTACGTACAGTTCGCTATCGGTAGTACCAATTTGGTACGGATACCTACTTACTTCTTAATTTTACTTAATTAAAAGCGTTTAGCGTTTGTGAAACTATTTATTAAATAGTTTTCAATAGTATTTAATTATGCCCAAGCCACAGGACACCAAAAAGTTTCGTGATTGTTGGTTACGTGACCCAGTATTAAAGAACTGGTTGCAAGTAGTGGAAAGCACTGGTGGTCCAGTAGCTAAGTGCAAATTATGTGGTACATTATTAAGGAATCATTATGGAGATTTAAAGAATCGTGGATTCTCTAAAAAGCACCTGCAAAATTCAAAGTACGTAAATTCAATAATAATTCTGCTTTAAGTAAGTAGTTTGTACAGGCAAGACCTGTGCAGAAATAAATTAACAGGTAACGAACTAAAATATAGTTTTTGAATAATATGATACACCTTTACTTTTACATTTATTGAGGTTCTCTTTCTCTCACAGATTATAGCCAAGCAACCAAAGTTGCCGTTCAAAGTAGACAGCATAGGAAAAAAGAAAGAAGAAGCCAAGCTAGCATTATTTACAGCGACACATACCAGCATTCGTGTAGTGGATCATATGGGAGACGTGATTAATTACATGCACAAGGAGGATGACAAAATTCACTTACATAGGACAAAATGTTCCCAAATTATTAAAAATATTCTAGCACCCCATTTTTCAGAAAAATTAAAAGAAGATTTAAAAGATCAACCCAATAGTTTATTAATTGACGAATCAACCGATATTGCCGTTCATAAATATTTGGGAATAATTATTATTTATTACAGCTGCACTCACAAAAAAATTATATCTACGTATTTAGATATGCCAATGCTCTACGAGTGTGGTGCAGAAGGGATTGTTGCCAGCATAAAAGCGACACTCAGTTGATTAGGTATACCTCTACAAAATTTAATGGGCATCGGAACTGATAATGCTGCAGTCATGACCGGAGTTAATAACGGTGTGCATGCCAAATTGAAAAGAGAATTGCCGAATCTAGTTTTGGTGCGCTGCATTTGTCATTCTTTACAATTGGTAGTTTCAGCAGCAACAAAGCAGTTCTTACCCAGGAATCTCGAATTCATTATTAAAGAAAGATATGATTGGTTCAGTCGTTCTTCATCGAGGCAAGCTGCCTACAAAGAGCTATACAAACTTTTAAATGATGGTCATGATCCTTTAAAAATTGTACAATCTTGCCAAACTAGGTGGCTTTCTATAGAGTCCGCAATTGCACGCATTTACAAACAATGGTTGGTACTGAAAACACATTTTAATTTGGCAAAATTAAAAGAAAGATGTTTCACAGCAAAATTGCTGCATGGAATATACTCCGATGATGTGAATTATGCATACATTTCATTTATATATCCAATTCTTACAGATGTTAACAGAGTTAATAAATTATTTGAATCTAAAGACGCAGATCATTCAAAACTGTATAATGAACTGACAAATTTAATTGATACACTTGTTGCCAAGATAATATTGCCTACACAGGAGGTAGATATTTTTACGCAAAATATTCAAGATTTTATAGATAAGAAATGCTATTTGGGGTACAGAATTGAAACTCACTTGACAACGATGAAAGATAAAGGACTTCCGCCGAATGAAGAATGTTTGATCCAAGAATTGAAAAACAGATTGCCCGAAAACTTGAAACTCATGAAAAGTGTTCAAAGAATCAGCGTAGAACACGCACTGTTTCATAATAAAGAACCGATTACTGACTTAATGTTGCATTTTAATAAAAAACAAGAAGATATTGCGAAAGTTGACGAGCAGTAGCGTCAAATACATCTACTCAGTTGGAAAAATATAAAAAATACTAAAGAATTTTGGTACGAGGTATTGAATTTCGAAGATGTGGTAGGAGAAAATAGATTTTAAGATTTAGCAACATTTACGATATTTTTATTAGTTTTACCGCACTCTAACGCTGATGTAGAGCGATTATTTAGCATGATGAACGTTGTCAAGACTAAACAGAGACCGAATGAAGTTAGATCTCCTTTCTTCAATTCTCACAATTTGTGCAGGCTTACCACGCGAAGGCAAATGCTGCAATAACTACATATTACCAAATACCGTAGTACAAAAAATTGGAACTAAAGAAATTTATTCTTCACAAACTGAACATGCAGTTGAAACCGATTCTTCTGAAGATGATCATCTTTAGCTATTTAATAGTTTCCTTTTTGAAGTAACATAAATATAATTATTTCATGATGATAATAATTACATTATTGTCGTTTTATTTTCAAATAATGTTTAGATAGGTAGTCGTTGTCTTTAGATTATCTAGTGGAATTCTGGTGGTCTGAGAGCCGGCTAAGTTTAGTGGTTTTCTGGTGGTTTTCATGGCCTCATTTGGTGGATTGGTCAAAATAAAGTTGGCAACACTATGCAATACCCCAGTAACAGCAGAACTGAAGATTTGAAACTCAAAGTTCAAGAACAGAATCTCTGTTTGAGATTCATAACCCTAGTTTAAAAACAACAGATTTTTAAGTCATATGGTTTAAGGAGGCAGTAAAACTACAGCATCAGGATTTATAAATCAAATGTAGAAATTATAGTAATGTTGTATTGTCATGTGTATTATTACGTGTGCGAAGTTTCATAAGATTCATTTAAGTAAAAGTACTTCAATTAAGTAAAAACCAATCGCAAATTTGGATCAACAACGACATATGTTACGTGAAGATAAATAAAAAAGTTTAATAATGTGGATTCATGCCTTTCTGTGTGCCCTTATATATTTATCCATCTATCCACTTTGTTATTTTTTTTGCTGACGTTAAGGTAACTCAAATGAGATCAAACTCGTTGAATTTACTCATCACTGAAGACTACCTGTCGCTGCCTTTCGCCTCCCCCATCGTACCTTGATTTTATTAAAGAATAAATTGATGACGAAAATATAAGGCAACACACAAAAATACAGTCGAATTGGGACTTTTTTTAAGTCGGTTAAAAGCCCGAAGTTTAATGACAGAGGCTCTGCTTGGGACCCACAATACTAATTTAAAAACAGCAGGTCCTCAAGTCACATGGTTTAAGCAGGCAGTTCCTCTGCAGTATCAGGACTGGGAGTAATGTATTAATGAATTGACTTGACATATACAATAGTTACATGGCGAAAGAAATAAATCTTTTGAGAAATATATTTCTTAATGTTTCTTGTAACATGTTGTCTTTGAATATTTATGTATCTTGTGACATCCTCTATTTTATTGTGAATAGGATAAATGGGTTTAGGTAAGTAACATGAGTGTAAATAATTCTAACAATTACTTAAATTAACGCGGGCGGAGTCTAATCCGTAGATGTCATTTTTCAGCGATTACCCGGATGTCTTCATTGACTATTTGGCCAAATTGTTGAATTAGTCTCATTACTTATTGTAGGTACATTTAGCGACAGATGATGTAAAGTCCGATAGGAGTTTCCCGTTAACACATTCACCGTAGTTAATCAAGTTTTCCAAGTATCTAACTAAAAAAACAAAACGATTAAATATAATTATCTTAAAAAAGAGCGAAGTGTTTAATTATCAAACGTGTTTATTATAATTACTTAAGTTGTTAAACAGTTTATCTTGTGCTATCGCGTAACAAATAGAGTGAGTGTCTCTTCTGTTGCTATACAGGCCATGAGAACTCTACAAATGCACATCGCCTTTACATAATATTTTATGGGGCACGGTCCGCATATTTCTGACTAGTATCCAACTGGCAAGCATCTTTTATTAGAAAAACTAGTATATTTAAAGAAAAACTGCGGTAATCTATTAAATTTTAGACAATTTATTAAATATTCGATTTTAAAAGTAGTGTTAAATATTTATCGACCTAAATTTATTGCCATGAAATATTTTTTCGATGAGATGCTTCAATATTTATCGGACGTGCGGGAAAAGAGTTGGAGTGGTTTTTTATGCGAATACATCACGGTAGCGGATTATATATTGGGGAATACAGAAATTAAATTAAATTTGCTTTAAAAAATAATTTCAAATAAATTTGGAATATTATTTCGTTCTTCATAAGTTTCTTCAGGCACGCGCGGCTCAAAATGCTTGTGCTGACTGAGCCGCTTCTATTTTTATCTTTTCTGATATTTTCTCATTCATTCAAGCTGTGTTTTCTAATCAAATATGTTTGATGTAATTTTTGCTGTTTTCTTCGTCTATCTCGGACTATCGCAAAAATTATGTAATATTTACATTTCAATTCTCATAAACAAAATTGCATTAAAACTTAAATACTCCACGTTAAATTGATAGGTTTGAAAGACAGTTGTGTAGTGATTTATAATAAAACGAAAGTCGTGGCAATGATAGAGTGTTACCCTTATCTGTTACAGACGAAATTTTCATACTTTTGTTATCGAATGATACCAGTTTGGTTTGTCTTGCTTTGATACTTTAGAGGTTGTTAGACCGAACTTCATCGAATGATTTCGTTATATTCAACTTTTTGTCTGATTTCTTTGTACTGTTCTAAAGGTGATCCGCGAAATGTGAATTCTTCGATTAATAGTCAGAAAAAAGCAAAAAATTAATACGATTTTTAACACAAAACTAAAATTTTATATTTTTAAAACATCAAGAATTGTTAACACGAAATAAAAATAACAATAAAAACCTAACAAAGTGCTTCGTAGCTTTTTCGAGAAAATTACACAAAACGATGTATACCAATTGCTTTTTTTTATCAAAAAAAAAATAAACGTATAACTCACGTTGGCATTCGTTTTGTGTTATCAAAATGAGTGGTGTCTTTTTCGTTCTTTTCTAGTTTTGCATGATTTTTCGACGATCTTGTCCGCCTGGAATTTCTTAGATTAGTATTCTTTTCATAAAAAATACAAGATTTTTCATCTGTCTTTTTATAAAACATACGAGGTTTTTCATCTGGTTTTTCATTAAAAATATAAAATTTCTTATCTATCTTTTCATAAAAAATACAAGATTTCTCATCTGTCTGATTAATCACCTGTCAAATTACAATTGAAGTAGAGTTTTTAAGGGGCTTTTTTAATTGTTCCTGTTGTCTGTGTATCAATTATATATTGTAACACCTGGATTCAACACTGTACGTGTTTTTACCGAGTTCCTTTAAAGACGTGTTCACGGCAGAAACCGGCCAGGTGCGAGTCTAGCTCGCGCATAGAAGGAAGATATGTGAATATTTTTGAGCATTATTAATGCGCTTTATCATTTGCGACGGACGGATATAATTTATGAAGATTCCGTCCTTGTCACTGGAGAATGATCTTAAAAAGGTTCCGTCCTGGTAATGATACTTAAAACCATTTCCCACTACGATAGGTTAGACAGACATAGAAGAGTACCATAGTGAATTTACATGCTGACATGATAACCCCGGCGTAAAGTCTTCTCTTTTCCCTTTCTCATAAGTTCCGTTACTTCTAAAACACATTAAGTGTGTAGAAATGTCCAGCTGTAATTTGGTGGTAGATAAAGTTTCACTAAGGTAGTATAGGCAGCAATAGAAGGTTATCACGTTGGAAACATACGCCAATTATTTGTGACGGACGGGAGTCACACCGGCGCCTTTACGACGATCGACCGTTTGCTAATACACAATTATATTTTCTATTAATTCACTTAAAAATAAAACAAAATATAAGGCAGAGAAAAAAGAATTTAAAAAGTTACAATTAAGTTTCCGATATTTTTAATATCAAATTGCAGAGCGCAATTATTGATTATCTTTTATTTATTCCGTTTGATTTCGAAAAATGCGCAGTTAAAATTTTTTCAAAGGTTTTAATAAGATCGAAGACGCGTTTGGGTAACGTAATTTTTGATCTATTTAGAAATCACTGACAGTTCACATTTAAAATAATTTATGTGAACTTAGAATAGTCTATTTAATTTAGATAGTGATATAATTAATTATCTTATACCTACATAATTTTTATTGAATTCATTTAATTTTTGGAACCCCACTTCTTACCGAGAAATAATTTGAACTCTGAATTGACTCGAATTTACTGGCTGTCCGCAGTAAATTTCTACGAAAAAGTTAAACTTCCACTTTCTTCCTTCTTTCTTCCTCCTTCTTGTTGTATTTTAACTTTTGCGTGTTGTATGCTTTAAACTTTATCTCACATATAATTCTAGTTTCTTTATAATTTAACAATTTTATTTCGAGTATATAACATCGATAATTAATAAATAAATAATTTAATATTAATAAATAAAGTAATTGCGGTTATTGACCTGTCGTGTTGTCCACTGGACACAATGTTCAATGCGGTTGACGTATCGCGTTAAAACGGAACTGTCCGGTCAACTTTTATATCTATAAATATACTGACTCCATGTATAAAACATGATGAGTTAGATGCATTTGTGATGTCACGAGTGGCAGTACTGCATTGCGACTGCACGGTCACTTGGCAACTTTCCACATGTGATACTTTTTGTAACACTTAATGCTGCGTCGATTTCCGACAGCATCGTTCAACGCGACCGAGAAAAATCGATATCGCCTCTATATCCTTATATATAAATGCAGAATGTGTACTTGCAATCAAGATTTGCACCTGCGATACGATATCATGATCGGCTTCGGATGGTATGTGCTAAAAGCTAAGCGAAATTTAATTATTGTTTTCATCTTTTCAATGTGAACAATATGAAGTATCATTTATTACAGGTCTTATCTTTCTCAATATTATGTTAGCTGGTAGCATTTTCTGAAGACAGTTTTATTTAAGAAGTTTAACATTGGGAAAAGTAAAATTTACAACATACGTATTATCCAAATTTTGTGTATAGATTCGCTATCCATACAGCATTATATATTTGCATAATTTATCTTTATATAATTTATTCTAATTTTGTTTAAGTACATAAAATACTATCCTTTTGCTACCTGTATGTAATGTAGAAAATTAAATGTTAAGTGCTTAATAGAATTATGTATTCATTCTTGACTACATAAAATTAAACAGTAAATGATAAAGACACATCAATGTTTATAACAACGCCAACATTCATTAAAAATGAAAATGTTGACAATCCATATATTTTTCAATTTATGCGGCTGTAAATTTGTTTTACGAAAACGTAGCGTAATTTGAAATATAAATTTCTTTTAAAATAACAATAGTAATATAGTCTAATCAAAAAATTTTTTTTTGCGTTACGATTTTTGTAATTTTTCAGAAATCTTCACTACCAATGCGTAACTGATTTTTTCTATCGCTTTAGTGTTTTTGTATACTTATCATACAATATTGTATGTCGGTAATTTACAGTGTTTTCGCTTTATTTATAAATAATCCTAGAGAGAACGTCGTTTCATTTTTATTTAATCAAGAGAAAATGTATATTCCTAAATGATTTTTAATTAAAAATAACGTATATTACATAACAATATATGTATTTACAAGATTGTTTGTGGGAAAAAGAAATACAATTTTATCACATTTTATTATATCTCTTTTCTTTAAAATAATAATTTAAGAACAGAGACGTAATTGTAAAAAACAGAATTTCTCTTCAAATTTTACTTATTTTGCTACTAATATGCCATATTAATTTCCTTGTTACATTCACTTATAACTGTACATATCACTATATTAGACTTATTACTGAAAAAACTTATGACTAAAAACACTTCTGACTAAAATTCGCGTTTTTTGCGAATATGAATGCGAGCATTTTCGTGGATGTGAATGTACTGTTTGTTAGATGGTTACATTAACATAGACTTTATACTGCTTAAGTTAGGGTCGTAACGGTGTACGGCAGATTTTTTTCTAAATTACATGAATTTGACATAGCGGAATTTTATATTCTTCTATAACCTCCTAATGCTCGTATTCAAATTTCGCCTAAAATGAAGGATTGGTACTTACAACACTTTTCTTTTGGGTACTAAAATAAAGTTTCTAGTTCGAAAATTCTTTAGTGTCGGTACGAAATTGAAAATAGGTTAGCGTAAGTCAAGCGAGTTCCTTGACACCGGTTCTCATCCGCTCACCGAAGCTGAGAACGCGGACTCAGTCACGCATGGATGAGCATTCAGCTTCGGAACAGCGTGCGACATTGACTTCCGTTTAAAAAGTTTAACTCCAAATGTACGTGCTCTGCTTACAAACGTGCTGTGCTCTGCTTAAAAGTCATTTTTTTTCTTGTTTCCCAAAACTGTGATGTTGTAATCAGAAAATAAGCTGTTTACAAGAAATTGAAAATACTGTCAATGATGTAGAAATTTTTAATTATTTAGACGAATAAATTCAAGTGTCCGAAAAGTTCGATTTCAATAAAAACCCATTCTGTGGTTAGACACTATTGTTTTTGTTAAATAATGATAACTATTATATGAATCAATTGCGGTTATGTGGAATAGCAATAAAATATATACGAAGATAAGACACGTTTCCTTAAAATGCTCACCGTTGTTTTATACAGGGTGTCCGCACCGTGGCCACCTAGGTCACCCGATTTAAGCCCATGTGACTTTTTCTTATGGGGATACTTAAAATCCGTTGTTTACAAAACAAATCCGAGCACTGTGACACAACTTAAAGAAAATATTCGAGCCGAAGTCAGTAGGATACCCTAGTCGCTGTGCAAACGCGTTTTTGAAACCTACTTTGTATTAGAGGTGTAGTTTTTTTTTACAATTTTTCAAACATTGAAATCTGCCACTGTACTTACGAAAACTTGCCTGGAGTAAATACTTCTGCAAATGTGAAAATAACATCGCAATTGGTTTAGCATTTCTTAAGTTGGATTGTAAATACTCGTACCTTCATACATAATACAAACAGACATCCGTTGGTATATTTGAATATGTGTTACGTTTAGATCACATATAAACTAAGGGTTTTCTTAAGATTTTGTTTAATTGACTACCCCAATAGTAAGAATATCGTATTTCCTTGTACTCATTTATTGATTTCCTGAAGTAATTGCTCTTTTAGAAATTAGTTTCATTACCGTATAGATACATGTACAATTTACCCATGAATATCTACATACTGAACTATATAAATAACTACACGACGGAAGCTGTAAATCATAGCTAAGTGACTTCCGCAGATGTCAGTCATCATCTTTGAGTTGGTCTGCCCTCAAAGGTATCATACACGATAAGTTTGATGTTTCAATTTGGCGTGTTCAGATTTAACGGTCAGTTCGTGATGATGCATTACCGACGCTGCCAGTTTGGTGCGCTCACATCAACTGCTTAGTTTACTATGTAACTTGCCATGTACATTTTCACTTCTTCTCATTAAGTAAAAAACGGGTCAATTCAATGTCACTTTTCAAGAAATCTATAACACATGTACTATCCAAATTGCAAATTTCGACCTCTTAATTCATCAAGAAGTCACTAAATAATATGATTATATAATCGCGTAGAACATTCCCCATATATGTTTTCATGTTAACAACACACTGAATGAATATAAATAGAAACGAAACAAAATAAACAGCGCGCGGGTCAGTGAGTGTGTCAGGTCGGGCTGGACACGCGCACACGAAATAACGTAAAAAAGTGAACTGAGCTGAAACTATATAAGTTTCGTTTTACCTGACAACAATCCGATATGTCAGACCGCATGATAGAATATCATCATGCCATCAGTTTACATTTTGGTAATAATTCGTACACGATCAGTTTGATTCAAAGCAAACTAGCCGTGTGGAATAATTCACGCCAATATCTATTGGCATTTACTTGCATTATTGTATTATATTTGCGATAATATCGTAGTATTCAATCTAGAATGTCAATCAATAAATAATATGCTCATACAATAGTAGTATTGATTGGCTTATTTCACGATGCTAATTTTTGCCCTCGACTTCGTGTGGACGTGGTTTATTTAGTTGTTTGTAACAATGAGATAATACGTTAACAACTATTAATAATATCGTGATCGGTAGTAGGTCGATATTTTTTAAGACACGAGAGTACGAGCGAAAAATAAATATAACAACAGATTAACAGTCAATAACAGTAAATGTGTTTGCACTTCATATTTTTACTTATATTCTAAGGAATATCACAGTGCTAGTATATTCCCATCTAAATACAATTTAACACCTTAATAAATCCATCTAATAATAGTTTTTACGCGATGCGCCTACAAATAAACAGGTAACCAGGCGATAATTAAATAAAACCTGTAACTATGAGTAGGAACAGTGAAGTAAATCTCGCTCTACGTGGGTTTCATACATATTTAGACGCTTATAAAACTTTAAACATGTAAGTATACAAAATATTTATTTTGAATTATTCAAATATTTATCAAATATTAATATATCTTTCACCATGTAAAAATATTACCTAGTATATATTTTACGGGGGTAAAACTATTGTAAATTTATCAAAAACACAGGGGTAAAATACAGGGGTAAAAATATCATAAATTTATAAAAAACACAGGGGTACAATACAGGGATAAAAATATCATAAATTTATAAAAAACAAAGGGGTACAATACAGGGGTAAAAATATCATAATTTTATAAAAAACATAGGGGTACAATACAGGGGTAAAAATATCGTAAATTTATAAAAAACACAGGGGTACAATACAGGGATAAAAATATCGTAAATTTACCTGAAAGCATCATATAGTTTTCCGGAAAATTTTACATTAACTTACTAGTGACCTTATTTTTTTGGTAATTTTAAATTCTATAGTTTCGGAGATGGAGAGGGGATATGAATTTTTCGTGAACATTTATGTATTTTTCATGAACATTTTACACTTTACAGGAAAAATATTTTTTTTACTTTTTAAAAATATGCACCTTAACTTTGTCAAATTTTCAGTTTCTAAATCGAGCGGTTCGTAAGAAAAACGGTAATGGTAGGTGAACGGCCCCGTAAGTGATTTTACAATTGTTCCTTTATTTTCCCAAGCACGGAACCCTAAGAACCGTCTAGTCCTCCGAAGCCTACTCTTTTATAATATGTGTAGATTATTTCATAGAAAATTTAGTCCACCCATGAACGTTTGAAATTCCAGTTTCAAATATGACATTCCATAATTTTTCTGTAACTTCTCGATAACAAGACTACCAATATGATTTTATGTAAGTATCTTCTTTGTGTGTTAACAAGAAACGTATTTATTTCGAACAAAAAAAACCAAGTACCTGCTTCTTGCTTTTGAATTTATTATCTTCCCGATCGTAATCTGGTTTTAATCGTTATTTCACTATTAATTCTGGATTTACTCCATGAAAATTAATTCCTCCACCTTGTTCTGTGACCAAAGATATTTGCGAATGACTATTCATAAATATTTTTAAGAGACCCGGTTAACAAATAGTATTTTGTAGCTTTTTTTCATAAATTAATTTTGGTCATGTGAATAATTCAAAACCATTATCGGATCTGCAAATAAAATGTATAATTAAAAATAAATAAGTCAAGGAACCAACAAGCAAGAACTAATCGAACATAATTAAAAGTTGATATAGTATAAAAAACACTAAGTTGTGTTAAAAATTATCTGTTAGTTTAAAGAAAAACAACATTTAAAATAAAAAAAAACTACGACAATAAACAGAAACAACGGTCGAAAACAACTACATCCAGTATACAACATAATTAGAAATTATGAGCAGTTCGCGAACGAGCCAAATACTCCACGATCTTGATTAAAAATATTTTCAGTGTCTTCATTATCGAATAGAGCAAATTCAACGAATTATATATTAGACCTCGCAATCGGATATTGGTCTATGCATGCGGACTATATTGGGAAGTATTGGACCTCGCAATTGGATATTGGTGCACGCATGCTGTATATGAAGTAGAAGATGGCTTGGTGCTGACACACAACGTTTGGAAGAAAAAATGACACCAATCTAAACGCCAATGGGGTATCAATTAACACACTCGGGATGCAAAATCATAAGTTCAGTAAAGGCAATGTGTAAAGTAGCTATTTCCAATGGTATTTCTCTTCTATTACGGCAGTCCTATAATAGCTTGCAAATTAAAAAAAAATTCGTCGCGAATCCTGTGCGAGTAGGTAAATAACAAAACCATAATCAAAATGGCTACTGGCTTCTTATTCCTGATATTTGCAAAATAAATAGCATTTTGATACTTCTTGATCCTATCTTCAATTAACTATCATTGATTATATTAATAAATAAATTATGGTAGCAATATTTAATATTTTATTATTTGTTAGTATGTTTAATATTTGTTTAGGTTAGGTAGGTTAGACCCTACCTGGGTTGAAGTTTAAAAAGAAAAAAAACAAGAAAATGATTATATATTTGTGCCATTCTGTTTTATTTCCATTTCATCGTTAGAGAATTTCACAAAATTGCTTAAAATTGGCCAAAAAAAGAACCAGAAGCAATGTAACAAAGGGTCAACAAAGTTTTTCAAACTCATTTCAAAGAATATAAAATGAAATTAAATTGAAAAGAATTAATTTAAAGACTAGACTAGAATTAATTTAAAGACATCATGTAAACAAATAATTGTAACGGGACAAGTATTTTAATTTAAATATTTCTAGTTGAAGACCTCTGGGTTTTTTTCATTGTTATTCCATAAACGGTATCTTTACTGCCTCCAAAATCGTCATCCATTCCATCCAATGGAGAATGGAATGGCTCTTCTCTATTTAGAAATTTACTTACTGAAAATACGATTTACCTTATCTGACTTGATAAATTGTAATTAGAGTATGCTCACTTCCAATCGTCGACTACACGATAGATTGTTAAAGTTTGTAAACTTAAGTCGATAAAATCTGCAGAGGTCTTTTATCGATAAAAGTGTAATTATAAAGTCCTCATACAATTTAAATTAAACCTTTGTAAATATGTACAAGAAGAACGACAAATTTATTGCGAAGTGTTTTAAAATAGACGAAAGAAAATTAGCTAAGAATATCTATGGAAGATGTAAAAATAGTTTCATCAATTACAGGCAACGCCTACTTGAATGCGAATTTGTTTTGAATAGTATCTTTCACGTCCTGATATACTTCTCACGGTTTCGGGAAATGTGTGTATGTGTTCCAGCAATCGAAACTCGAGTAATGCATATACACAAATGCGACGCTATATGGTCTTATCTTTCTCGAATACGCAAGTAAAATAGTGTGAAATCCGAGTGATATACATATCATGTCTGATAGAGCATATCCGTTCTAAAATTACAAACTCTGATTAAACACTGAGGATCGGGCAAATATGCTACCATTTAAAAAATTAGCTTGTATATCGTATATGTTTGGACTACATATATTTACGCTTATAGCTTATATATATATATATATATATATATATATATATATATATATATATATATATAATACTTATAGAATATAATCTTCACTTTGTATTCAAACTGTCCTCTTTATTATTCATAGAAAAAAAGATAAAATGTTCACGTATTTTTTCTGTTTCAAATTTTTAGTTTCGATGAAACGTAAGTCTAATAGCAAGAAGGTCTAAGTTCGTGAAGCTTTTAAAGTTTTTTTTGTGTCTTAATAAGCACGCTTTTAGGTATCCTCATATAGAAACCAAATGTTCGAATAAGTTTATGTGTCGTGACCGTTAATTAGTCGTCGTATTAATGCTGTCAATTATGATTAAACTACTTTTATTTTCTTTCGCTATAACAGCCTCTGAATCGAGAAACAGGGCCTGCGCTAATTATTCGCAACAAGTTGTTTTTTTAAATTATTTTAGCATATGGGATCTGAAATATAGCACAAGATACTATTAAAAAAATTACTACTAGTACGGAAAAAAGGGAAAATTTCTAAAAAACACATAAATGCTAAGACTATTAGTAACGAACCAAAGATCGGTTTTTTTATTTATTTTGAAAATATAAGATGAAAGCAATCTATAACATTTTCGATTTGCGCCTTTACTATGAAAAAATAATTTAATCTGCATTTACAATACATTTTTTATTTCTAACGTTTTCTCATAGTTACATAGAAAAGTTTCATTATCATTATCACAGCCAAAAAGTGTAAGAAAAACACCGAATAAGTAGGTAAGTAAGTAATAAACATGATCGATTTTTATTTCTGTTAAATAATACACGTATCGCTCACTAGTCAAGACAGAATAGTTGTTAGGTTCGTCACATTCTGTATCGCTTTGATGACGCCGCGTTGTGCTTATTGCGCAGGACGTTTAACTCTTGCGGTAACGATGAAATTAGAGTTTCCCGAGAACGGGATAAGATTGGAAAAAAATATCGATTTTAATTATCTCATTTTGTATTCAGAGACCCACAGGAGCCAGCTCTCTAATTTAACAATACACAATGTAAGATAATCCTACCTATATTAAATAGAAGAGGTGTACGCTATGTGAACCGACTAGTATTTGTCCCTTATGTTGAGATTTGTATATACTACTGTGACTAGCCAATTTGAGGTTAAGTAAACGAAAGTAAAAGTCTAGAATTCGTACTATCTCTGATTAAAAATTATTGAAAGGAAATGTCGACAATGAAGATCGATATTGATTAGACCTTGTTCTATCTCCATTCATTTGATATAAAAATTGCCGTCACCAGAAAATATTGTTACAGTGACCGTTTTTCACTGCTTTCTTCGTTTTATTATTTTAGTCTATAGATTGTAATTTACAAATTGGATGAGTTCTAACATTGCACGACAATACATTATTTCCGTTGAGCCGTAATACTAATAACAATTTAGTTTCTTAACAACGACTGCAAAGAGACTCCCATAAACATTTTTATGAGTTCCCTTTCAGCGGTCATCATTATTGATAATGACAGTGATTACTGAGAATCACACACACAACTATTACTGAGAATCCCTTCGCTCTTTATTCTCCCGCTAACATTTTACAATAAAACAATACCACTTTCCTGAAACCAAAATTTTCTTTTCAGGCACAATGATCCCGAAGTCAGGGGGGGATTACGCCTACATTCATGAGGCTTTCGGCCCTCTGCCCGCTTTCCTGTACGTGTGGGTGGCGCTACTAGTGCTGGTGCCGGCTGGAAACGCCATCACGGCGCTCACCTTCGCTCAGTACATCCTGCAGCCGGCATGGCCAGCCTGCGATCCGCCGTACATAGCTGTACGGCTAATTGCTGCAATCATTACTTGTGAGGAAATTTATGCTTTGAGAATTAAGTTAGTGAAATTGATAGGATTTTGCGTAAACTATATACGTCAGGAAGATGATCGCGTGTTCCTTACCTGTTGATCGTAATAAAGAAAATTTTTCAATTTATTTTAAAAAAATAATTAGTATTACGTCTATTATTATTTTATAACATTATATTTATTACAGGTGAGAATATAAACTTTATAACTAAAAATAATAGAGAAACAATAATAATAGTTTGCTATATTTTCTCAATATACTCTGTCTCCACGTTTCATAAAATCAACGGAGAAAACATAAACATATAAACTGTTTTCAACCCACCGTCACCGGTAAACTTTATTTCGATGTCTCTCGAATTAATATATGTTTTTTTTAACACGTTCACGCAGTGACGGACAGACAATAGTTAAATGAGAGATAAATGGGTTTCGTATCTCACCTTTTGATATACGGAAAGTCCCTCATTATAGACCCTTTTCTTGTCGTGCGTATTACGTCACGTACCGTACCTACGTGCGGATAATTTAATTACGCTAACGCGTACCGGTCATTTTGACATACTTCAAAATATTTAAGAAGTGTTGCTACAGTATTCGTCTCAAGATCATAGTGAGTTTTTTATTCTAGGAATGTGTTCCCCTTAAGTTTGTGGTTTTAATTAATATAAGCTCTTCAATCTAGATTCTTTTCAGTAATTTTAATAATTTATACCAATTGTTTTCTGTTTTAAAATAATCTAGATTCCAAGGAGGCAATCTTATAGAATTATATATAAATTATTTTATTCCACTTTAGCATGTACTTTTAAAACCTGAATGTCCATGGTAGACATGGCTGTAAAGCATCAGCATGTATCTTTATATACGGTATCCAGGAATAGATGTCGGACAAATAAAGACGCTATTCGTTGCCTATAAAGGAATAAATTGTCGTTGAAATAAAACGTAAAACGCGCCCTTTTTCTAAAATATTGCAAAAAAATATTACTTACAACTCTTTTTAATACACCCAACACTTGCCGGAGTGCGGTTTTTACCCGCTGTGACGATGTCTTCACAGCTACAGCTGTTCGCGGGTTATTCCCCCGAGCGGCTCTGAACAATGTGCGCAAGTATCGTATGTACGAAAATAATGAAAAATAATTACGAATATTTTTCCAATTTTCTGAAGAAACTCATCTTTCAACGACAATCAACTATTTATCAGTCAAGGAATAACGTATTTTTTTGTCCGACACTTATGTGACCCCGAATACCGTGCATATAATTTTATATACAGATATCCCGTAAATAATGGATCATCTTCTCGGCCACGGCTAAAGGCGATCACACTCTGTCAGAAAATGTATTTTCATGGTTAGTAAAGTCCCACGGTTTACGAATTATTTGACTTTTTTAAAAAAGTTTTAAACATAGACACTTTTTAAAAGTAGGCACAAGTAAAATAATTTTATCACTCTGTTTTTTTTCATAATATTTCTCAATAATTATACTATCAAACGTAAATTAGAATTTTTAAACCATTGCTGCTTTCTAACAGTTTTCATTTGAGATTTGTGTTTTACTCGTTTATTTTCCTAATGATGTAAAAAAATGTATAGAAAGTTGAGCGGGCAAGTATTTTTAAAATTACGCTGTTTAAAATATACTCGCGTATTTTAATATAACAAATTTTATATTGCTATTAAAATTGCATGGGAGCTTCTTTTATCAGGTCATTATTCAATTTACTATAAAATGTATTTAATTTTACTTTTATTTAACTTACGTGCCTGAAATTTTCTGTTCTTATAAGTATTCTCACATTCGAGGCCCCACAGAGCGAGTCACCAATTATTTCATTTGCAGTCACATGACCTTTCTTAGCGTCTGCGACGTATCTTTAAGCAGAACCAAGAGATCATTTTGCAGGAACTTTGGGAGCAATGAGAGTAAGTGGTACCTCGAAGATCGGACAAATTATTTATTTAGAGTGACAGTCTATAAATTAATTTTAAATTTATATTGAGAACGAACTTCCTTTACTAAGTGAGGACTTTCTTTCAGTTTGCTTCCATCTTCCACAACACCTGACGAGAAAAAGTCAATCTTTAGGCATAGTACTTGGATTGTAGAGCTTGTTCACATTGTAAGTGATACAAATGTAGACGATACTTTTTAAAATCCTGTGCACCATGGTCCAAAGTGTCGTGGTTACGGACGCATTTAATGATTAGAATTCGTCTCAACTTCCTTGAATAATTCTTCGTCATACTCTTATGGCGGCCTTACTTCACTTGTACAGCCTACGTCTTTCACAGCAGGCATTGTGTAGTCTAATGAAAACCTGATATTGTAGTCGGGATGGCGTACCTTCTAGCGTATAGCACAGCGGCAATGTTAACATTGCCTTGATATTCATTGTAAACTTAGTGCACTTGCGCATATACGTATAGCGTTATACTGTATCATATTCATCGCGAGAAGTATAAAACTAAAGTTTACAAGATTTCCCAATCGTAGTTAAAGCCATCAACACAAAAAGTTGAAACCAAAGAGCAAATCACATTCCAAGTCCAAAATACAAACCGAAATAACGTACTCGTATAAAGTTTTCAAGAGATACACTCAAAGAATAACATTGAGAAAAAAATCCGACACACGAATGGCAAATGCATAACAAGTTAGGTTACGAGTTAAAAATTGCCAACATTAAACTCGTACGCAAATGAAACGAATACATGAAAAAGGATCCGAAATATTATATAAATACCTTTTATAAACCGTGCTATTTTAATTTGTATTTTTAACATGCTTTTATTAGGTCAACCTGTAACTAAATAACTATGTAAAGGAATATACGAAACTAAATTTCACGAACTTCCTATCTTTTTGTGTCATTATGAAACTTGGCAGTTGTGTGTAGTTGTGGTTACAATACAATAAAATGGTACCATCAGACTGATTCAATGAAATAAAACCAGAAGTTAAACGCTGAACTCGATACCAGAACAACGTATCCTAACCATCTTTGGGCTCCTAATTGTTGTATCATCCTGAAACTTGGCAATTGTGTATATTTCTAATGACAATATAATAAAATGGTTCCATCGGACTGGTTCAATTAAATAGAAGCAGAAGATAGACACTGAACTCGATAACGGAACAACGTATCATAACCGTTTTTGGATTCCTAATTATTGTATTCGCAGTGGTCTATTTAGGATTGCGAAACTTTGCGTCTGTGCAAGCGTCCGTAGCTCTACGTAGAGTAATATCACTTTGTGGACTTCGGATCGAAGATTTGTATTATTCCAAACCTACAGAAACGACGCCTTACAATACTGATGCATTGGCAGAGATGGAGAGCATGCGTGCTGAGTCGCCCACAGACACAGAATCAAGAAGAAACACCTCAACTTAATCGACTACGCTGCTTTGCTAAATTGAATTCTGTAGAAGTTTTTTTAATAAAGTGTTAATATTTATAAAAGTAGTTCTAGATATAATACAAAGTAAGTTAAAAAAAATATTCCCTCCTTTAATATAAGACTAAAAAATCAAAAAGAGATTGAGAGTTTTAAAAACTGTTTTTTCTGTCGACTCTCTAAGGACTTTCGTGTAAACCATGTTTGTTATTGAGCATAATATTTGAGTGTAAAAGCGTGGGGCGTATTTTCTGAAAAAAAAAATTTGCTTCTCAAATTAATATCACATGAATGAAAATGCTTAACATTTCAGTTAGATTTCAAGACAACGGGTTGATTTTGATTTCGGGATGCCTGTGTGTTAGACACCTGTGGTTAATAATGCAGTCGATAATAAAATTTATAATAGTCTTATGATACATTCTTATGTCCAATAAGAAGGTATCATAAGACTATTATATATTTATAATACCTTCTTATTGGACATTTTTATTCTAAAAAATTCTTATTCCATTTTTAGTTTACTTATTATATCGTAACCCTAGTACTGTTATGTAATATCTGATTGATTAAAGCAAACCGTACTATCTGATTTTAATGGTAATTAAAAACTCGTTTCGCAAGTTAACTGGTAGAATGAAGTTGGTACACGTGTTAGCGTGCGTAATAATGGGGACGCTTGTATTAAACTCGTCTGGTCCAGAATCGTTTTTAGTGTCACGTTTTTTTTCCTGTTGTATTGAATTATTAAATTGATATAAATTCACCTTTATCATATTATAAATGTATATGAAGGGGAGGGCAGTATCGAAGGTATAGTTACTATCTATGCCACGCTATAACTCGGTGCGCGTGGCAGTGTTTGCCAAGAAATGGTGTAATGATACAAATAAATGTATACGTGTATGTGTAAATGCCATAGAGGATGTGTGTACCCGTTCAGTTACCAATGTATATTATGTGTCTTTGTGGGAGAGACGTGGACAATCGGAATAAGTCAAGTATTTTCTTCACGTTTGTAGGCATTTTCCCTTAGTTCTACTCTTGAACTGTGACCGAGAAGGAAAGGTTTTGAAACCTTTCCGTTTCCTTTGTAACTAGGAAAAATAATTTCTGTATTATACATTGTTTTGAAAATTGTACACTTATTTAAATAATATTTATAATTATTAGATATTAATTTGTACAGAAATATATATATTATATGTAAAATTAAATTTTTAGTGGAAAATACGAATGGCATTTTCAGAATATTTGCGATTTTTACATAAGATCCTATTGAATTTATTATATCGAAAGGGTACATAAAGACTCGCACATATTGGTTGGATGGATGTCGTATTATTATCGTTACTATGGTTATATTATGTTATGATTATTCGTTTTCTAATATTGTTTTGTAGTTTGAGAATTGCTTTTTAATTGGGTTCCATGAATTGTTTTTAATTGAAATATTATAAAGGTGTGGTCGTTACTGTCGTCAACCTAATATTATATTGTAATGTAACAATATTTTCATTATATACAATTTTAAGTTAACAAATTGAAATTCTGATTTAAATATCGCCGTACAATAATATCCAGCATCGTTTGGAATAGGCTCAAAACTATAAGTCTCGAACGCAAGATAAATTCAATACGGTAGTTGACTCATTCTAAATTTTGATATTTTTCGTACAATATTGTGAAATATAAGTTAATTAAAAATCAGTCTTGAAAAAAATTCAAAAATTGATTAAAAAATAAGCCAGTTGTAGGCTTCTAAATTTGAAGATACGGATAGAGTTGGGCATATCCCTGTCTCTTTTTCTCTCGTAGAATATTGCCGTCCTTCTCTAAAGGTGAAATTTAAACTTTTATAACTCGGCCAATTTTTAAGATTATTAAAAAAAAAATTTCTCTCTTCATCAGCTTGTACCTTTAAATTATGATTAATGAATTAAAACAAAATTAGTCAAATACCCAATTCTCCGCTAAATTATGCACCAAAATGCTTATTTTCAACTTCTAACATTATAGAAGTATGGGGTAATTATTAATGTTGAACATCTTTATTTGTTCGCCCCGCTAGTAGCGAAGGCCGAGCAATGTTTACACAGTCATGTTAACAGAACGAATATTGTGTACACACGAGTGTAAGGTAAATGTAAAGTTATGTCTTTTTAATTAATATTGATAGGAATAAAACGGTTTTGTTATTTATAATATAAATAGGTGATGGCTCACTTGTTTTTAGAAGGTTTACGTCTTTCAACAATTTATTTAAAGAAAATATCTAGGTAGGTAAGATATATAAGTTAAGTGAAAAATAAGCAATTTTGCAAAAGTTGAATACAAATAGATCATATTAATAATGAGAACTTATAGTGTAAAATAATTGGCAAACGACAACTTTGAGAGCCAGAAAAGACCTCAGACAAGGAATCCGGCGTTTATTTTGTAATCAAAAGGAACGTATTTTTTATAGATTTGTAAAATATGAGAATACAAGTTAAAGCGATAACGATCAAGCTCTCAAAATAACTAAATAAATGTGAATATTATACGTGAAATATTACTTGATTGCGTCAAACTTGGGAATTTTGCACAGTCACATGCGAGTTTAGAATATGCAGGCTAAAACCCTTATAAGTATGTAGCATACCTTATATGTGACACAAGTTTACACTCGAACAAAACGGAAGTATACTTGTTGATAGGTAGTGTCAAGCAGGTAAATTGTTGTGTAAATATATTTTGAAGATATACTAGTAGATAAAGAGCAAAATATTTTACTTCTTTTTGGCAAACTGAATGGCCGAACCCCACAGTATTATGTATAATAAAAACCGTTCAAGTGCATATCGGAACACGTAGTTGTATACGTCACTTGAAATTCTTAACGCAAATTAACCCAAATCGATTTCCAGCCGGATAATGGACGGACGAACGAACAGGCGTCGATGCATAGGATAATAATTTTACCCAACTTTATTTCGAAACCCCTATATAATGACACCTCGAAAAAAAGTATTAAGTTTGATTTTTTTTTGTATGTTGCTGTATATCAATTATGATTTCCATCTAAAGGATTTACATACAAAATTGCATGCCAATAAATCTAAAACAAATCTAAAACTGAAATTTCGACATACGAACGGACATAGCTACGTTATAAATATATGTACGGATATTACTGGAAATAAAATTTGCACGAATGGTTTCCACATTGACTAAAGCATTCGAGTTTTTCTAAAATTATAGGTTAGGGGCTAAATTTTAAGTTATTTTAAATAATATATAATGTTTCAAAATACCGAATCTATATCACTGTCATATAGATATTCATTATTACCATTAAATTAAACAGTATTAATATTTTTATCTCGAGTAAGACGTAAAATGTTTTCGAAATCAATAAACATTTGCATATTGAATTGATTATTTTCAATACTAAACTGACCTATTTTCTAAATATAATTCTACTTTAATCTTGTAATATATTGTACAAGATTAAAGTAGAATTGTTGATAAGTACGTGTTAACCAATTACCAACCATGGTTCCAGTACGACGCGCAAATACTGAAATCACATCTTCGGTTAGTAGTGGATGGATATCACTGAACAATGATGTCAATCACTGAACAATGAGGCAATGATGTCAATTAAAATACTGTCATTTTAATTGACAGCATTATGATATGATGATTGTTACTCCACTGTAAATACGTATTTCAGAAACTTGCAGTTTTTCGTATATTTACAGTAGTTGGTGGGTAACATTTCTCATTTTAAATAAAAACTAAAATTAAGTTTTAATATATTGGGAAAATACTTTTTACCACTTTTGTAAGTGGCATATGAACCATCTCTCTGTTAGTTTTAATATCAGTAGACTAGAGGGGCAAAAGCAAAAAAAAATTGGCATTTTTGCTTACAGGAATCGATACACAGATGAAGCTAGCATCAATTGTGTTTAGAGTCTGTATCAATTGCGTGTAGAGCCTTCCTATAAATCGTGTTACATTGACATTGTAATGACTTGATAAATAATGAAAATATTAAAAAAAAGAATTAAAATAGTTTTATGTACAGAATTTACATGAATTATACTTCCTTATCATTAATACTTTCGTTTCAATTTAAATAATTGTTTATAAAAAAAACTATCTCGGCAATGTGATTTGGATACTTTCGTTAATGTAGATCTTATTAACATATAAATTATTTCAGATTTTCAGACTGAACGTTTTTCCGATTGTCAAAAAAGATGCCGATTTTTCCAATTTTTGAGAATTTTGTTACGAAAATTATATTAAAAAAACAGATTAATTCTTCAGCATGAATTTTTCGCCATGTCGTACTAAACTCTAAAATGACACAGTTACAGTTTAGAACTTCTTTGAGAGTTACAAAAAATAAAAAATTTATTATTTATTATATAACAATAAGAAAGGCGATATGTCAATAGGGAGATAAGTTGAACGCCAATTGCAAATAATATTTACATTAGAAGAAACACAATATTTAAAACATAACTAAACATATTGTTATTCTGCAAGCATTTTCCTCTTAATCATTTTAGGTTATCTATGCAATATTATTTAAATTGACAATTCGGTCTGCAGTCTGAAAAATCCACCCCTCCTCTATGTTAGTGCTTTAGTAAATTCTGCATTTACTACAAAAATAATGTTAATCTAAAATTCAAATTTGTAATTTAAATTCATACTCGCTCACGAAATCCACTAAAGTCAATAAAATTAAGTAAATAAAATTGCACTTTTTCGGGGAAATTTTTTAAGATTCCATAGCTAAATTAGGAATCTTTATAGCTTCGCCATGTCCACCTGTCTGTCTGTTCTTCTAGATATCACAGTTATTTTACTTGTAGACGGTTAATGTTATAAAGTTGAAACGCATACATATTTATAACGCGTGGCTCTATACTTTTAAACAAATGTGTGGGTACCACCAATATGGAGTGGGGCGAATTTTTTACGTTAGGGTATCGTTGAAAAGGCCTTTCAAAAATATAGGGGGGTATATCAAAAACACTTTTTCAAAACATGCATCCGTTCACAAAATATTAAAGCTTTAAAGTGGTCATCTTTGCTAGAATTACGTGTCCCCACCCTCTACCAACTAAACAGCGATTTTATTTAAATTATAACAGTTAAGTAGGCTCTACTAATTCACAAGTAATAGAAACTTCATACAAGTGACTTAAATCAACTGTAAAAATAACCTTGTATTTTGAAGTGTATAGTTGCTATGCTTTGAAAGGGTATTAGACGATATATATATATATATATATATATATATATATATATATATATATATATATATATGATTAGAAATAATATTATTTAAATATGCACCATACTTTACGCCTGTATAAAGTGTAATTAGCAATGTATGTACGTGAAAACATACTATATGTAAATATGATAATAGAAAAACTAAGTACACTTAAATATTTATAAGTGCCTAAATGTGTACAGACCCCTCGTAGTGCGAGTTCTTATGTGTAATTAAAGAACTTTAGAAAGAGAACGAATGACGAGAATTGTGTTAGGAACAAATGTTAAATAAATTGTGGGAGGTTGTCGATTTTAGAAACATTAATTTATTTTAAAACAATTTTGTGCCAAACCACGTATTTACGAACACGAATTTGAACGTTCAATATTAAATTGTCCATTTAATAGTTACCCGAGTGAGGCGTACACGTTATGTAATATTTGCAGTTGAGTGATTAATATTGATACAATAAACTAGAGCGTCGCAAGAAACCGGTCGGTTCACTTCATATCGAAAGGTGATTGGGTCAAAAGTTCCGACATGTTGAATTTTAATCAACTTATATAATATACATGTAATGTAATATTATGTAATCTCGATTTTGTTTATTGCGAAATGACCTAATAATTAATGGCGCAAAAAACAAAAAGTATAATCAACAAAAAAATAACACATCGAGTCAACTTCTGTTACAGAAAGTGGTCATGTTTGAAGGATTTATAATAATTTAAATTCTTTAGCGTAACTGTAATGTTTGAATACGTAACTTGATCAATAAGTTTTTTATATTGGGGTTCCATTTCACAAAAATTAAAACGGAATCCTTATCTGATGATTTGATGCCAGATGTCAGACCGTATGTCACACCCATTTTGTTCGAAACTGTTGAAGTTTATATGTAAAGATATACATGTATTTGATTTTCAAATTTAATGTTAACAGAATTTTAGGGTGTCAACAATTGGGATTGAACGTATCATATTAGTGTAGGTACAGAACCGAAACAGATAATAAATAGAATCTAAAAAGTTATTTGCGAAAAACTGTATGAAAATATTTGTCCTTTTTCTTTGAACGACACTAACGATAAATTTTAAAAAATCCTCCCGTATGTAAACGATGGAAAAATCACTCGATTAAGTTTTGACCAATTTGTGTTAGTAAAATTGTGTTAATAAAGTGTGTTAATAAAATTAATATATATCTGTATCAACAAAATAAGTTTAGCACTTCGGTACGAAATTTTCAGAAAATTTAACTTGTGTTGGGCCGATTTATATGTTGTTTCTGAAATATGTTGTTTATCAAATAAGTTTGTTTCTATAGAGATAGAAACAAACTTATTTCTAAAAAAAATAAGTATACAGGTTTCGGTTAATTGACAGGGCAAGATTTTTTTTTGAGTTGGTCGCGATGATATAAAATGAAAATAATCAACATCATTTTTTTATTTAAATAGTTTTAACAGGGAAATAATTTATTTCCAGTAATTATTTTTTTATTTCATCATAATTATATTTAAAGATTTCCTCCTCTGTGTAAAAAAAATTAATTTTTCTTTCTGTGGAATTATATTCGTATTACTCAATATTCAAAGCCAAACAAGGTGTTCAGCGCATCGCTTTGCTTTGATAATACCTCATGGCGTCCGGTGTGCGTGCACTGCAGGACGTTTAACCCTTGTATTTAAAGGGAAATAGTGTATTTCGGAAACGGGATAGAATATAAAAAAGTTAATGATTTTAATCGATTTATTTTGTTTTCAAGAACCTACACAAGCCGGCTTGCAGGATCAATTTATCAATCTGGATATTAAAAAAACACGTAATCAGAATGTGTTTGTCAAAATTATGCCTAATTTAGTATTTAAAGTGCCTATTAGAGAGGGTTCCATTTTTAGATTACGGAAATCTAAAAATGGAACCCTCTCTAATAGGCACTTTTGAAGATAAAACTCATTTGAAGATAAAATAAACGGTACCCATTCGACCGCCCCTCTGTCATGGCCGTTTTCGAAAATAGAAATCGTGCCACATCGAAATTTACAATTTGGAATAATAATAGATTTTATTAGTCCGCAGTAGTAAACATTTTGAGTGACATAAACGTGTCGAAATATTGCTTTCATTCATATGGGTGTATCAATCCCAATTTTTTATCCCCTAATATTCTGTTTCCGATTAAATTTGAAAATCAATCAACTGAAAAGACAAGTTATAAGAATTTTTTTAAAATTGTTGTATAAGGTAGTTCTAGATATATTTCTAAAAATATGCAGAGAAAATATATTCCTGCATTCTTCTGTATTCGATACTACTAAATTTTAAATTATGGAAAAACGGACTTCCTAAAAGTTGACCGGAAAACTATAATGACAATTCTATATCTCAAAGTTTTTGAGAAATTCATGATGTTTTGATGAATTTCTCACGAAAGATTTATTAGACAATATATTTACATGGTGAGAAATAATATTAATGTCTGTAAAAAATTTAACAACAATACTAGTATTGACCACGTGTTAATCTTGACTGATGATTAAAAACTAATGACTGAACCCTTTAATCGTGATTAATAACTAATGATTGAATATTTCAATCGTTAATCTTTATTAATAATTAATTTAGTTTTGTTCCTAATTATTAGTTGTAACAAAACCAAATTTATTTTTAAGAGATTTGGGAAAACCCAATATTAGTCTTAGTCTTAATTAAATAATTTAAAAATATTGTCCTGACTATGATTTATTATTTTAATAGTGGACTAAAACTTTCAATTGATTCATCAATCGATTAAGAAATTTAATCGATTACGGCCAACACTGAGCGATACTATATACCATCAAGTATTTAAAATATTGTAATAATACGTACATAATTGCATGTGGCTTCTCGTAGAACCAATTCTACTCCTATTGTTTTTTTAAGACTAATGTCTCACCTTTCAGAGCATAACGTAACAGTCGCCAACTTAAGAGCTTTTAACCCGTTACGATGACCAATTTTGGCAAGCATAATAACTACTGATAAAACATGGATACTCTATTTCAATCCTGAGACCAAAAATAAATTCAAATGCATACATTTATTGAATTTAAAACTCGTGAAATTCCATTGGTCAGACTGGTAATGCTGACTGTATTCAGAGATTGTGAGGGAATTATTTTGGATGGATTATCTACCGAATAGTATTGAAATTAATGTAGAATATTACTCAAGACTTTTATCTGCCCCGTTACGGCAGACACTTTCTAAAAAATTGCCTCGAAATAACCATCTGTTATTGCAACAGGACAGTGCAAAACCTCGTATCGCACAAAGAACGAAGGAAGTGTTATTTCCGTTGGGAATTCATTCCACATCTACCTTGCTCACCCGATATGGCTCTTAGTGATTATCATCTGTTTCAAGACAAGAAAACACCTCTACGAGGTGTTCGGTTAAGTCTGAAACTTGCTATAAGCAAATGAATTGCAGAGATTCCGATTTTTAAAGACGTTTTAAAAAAAGTAGTTATGCCTTGGGATAAGTGTGTTCAATTAAATAAAAATTACATTGAAAAACTATCTCGAAATTTTGATGAAAATTAAGAAACAAAAAATATTACAGCCAAATTATTAGAATTTTGGAAACGTTCCTCATATGAATGGTATTATTAATTCTTCAGTTATTTATTCTGATCATTACAATATCTAGTACGGAATAATCTTGTAACATAAAAACTTTTAACAAATATCTGTGTTAATTAGCTACATACAGCCTTCATTTTTTTGCAGATTTCTTTGTCATTTACAATTCTATCAAATATTGTTTTAATGCAGCCATAACGGTATAGTTTGTTTAACGCAAAAATGTTAAATCGGTATCATTCATTATTGATTCATATGAAACGATATTATGTTTCCAATATCCATTCGAGCTATACGATAGGGAAAGTTTCTTGCCAATCGAAGAAGACAGCGTTGTTCCATATCCTGAAAAAAAGGCGAAGAAAAACACTTGCCTCTTTTTATCATAAAACTAATATGATTTCACTGTAAAAAAATATCTAATGACTGAGGGTAGACTACATAGAAACTATTGTAGGTAATTCCCCTTTTGAATTATTACATCAATCTATAATTGCAAAGTTAAATCAAATGTTAAATCAAATAAAGTTCATCATAACTTATATGTGAAGATTTCTGAATCGACATGTAAGAGCGGCAAAGAGGTTGTAAACCTACTGTACGGACGCCTACATGATAAGTTGTCCCGAATTTAGACTCCAATATTTGGACGTTGACCCGACTGGGGCGATAAAGTGCAGGAGATTAGCAGTAAATACGTGGACACGGATGAGCTGGGTGCCCCCTGGGCTGAGGGGCAGGTTGTCGTCGTGACGTCGAATTCTGCGTGCGTATAAACCACTATAAAATACTTGCTTTATTTTGTTCTTTACTTTGGTATATGTCTATTAAAACATGTTAATCGAACCGTTGCGATAAGTTTTTTGTACATATAAGAGCGACGAATATTTTTATAATTTTCGTTTATGTACACACACGTTATCAGTAGAAAACAAATAGTTTATCTCACGAAATAATAGTCTTGTTATCTTAAAATTTATGCTTTGCAACATTAATAATTTATTCAAACAATTCTAACTAAAATATCTTAGTTATTTCCTCACTACAACATATTCCTATATATTACGCAAGATTTTGAGACGTTCACGTCGCAAATTACAAATTTGACTTGTAAAGTAAAAAAAAAATTATAAAAATATGTTTAACCCTATCTATTTGGGCAAACAAGTGCTGCAGTATTTTTTCCGACTTTTTCTTTGCAAAGCGTTTTTTGAAAAGGAGAGAAAAGTTTTTTCTCAATGTTAACTTGACTCGTGTTAACACTTGACTCGTGTTTACACTTGACTCGTGTTAACATTGAGAAAGAAACTTTTCTCTATTTTTTTATATTAAATAAATGTGAATTTTTCACCATTAATAACGAAAGTATATAAAAAACCAATTTTTAATTTTGATTCACTTTGATGGGATAAATAATCTTCAAAATTGTAAGAGGAAAAAGTCTCTTCAAGCGTCGCAGTATCGTAAAAAAATAATATTTCTATTTTTATGTAGAAATGTTACTTCCTTTTTTAAAAAAATACAATATTTGCGTTTTTATTCTTTATTTTTAGAAAATAACAAAAAATAGAAAAAAGAAATAATTTTATTGAATAAGAAAAAGTGCGTGAAATATGATAAACTTATTTGCCACAGAACAGAGAAGAATTACTTTTAGTTAACTTGTTTGATACTTTCAAATCGATTTGAATTAGAATTGTTTTTTTTCCAATTATTTGTTATTAAACGTAATATTGTATAGGAATATTTTCTCAATAAGAAATAATAATTTATATTATCGTCCGCCTATATTTTAAAATTCCTTAATATGAGTTCAGAAATTAATATAAAATTTAATATATTATAACACATACTATCAGCTATTTATTGTCGTCGTGCTAAAAGATCATTGCAGATATATAAATTAATGTTTTTAACATGATTTTATTAGGTCGACCTGTAACTAACTAACTATGTATGGAATGAAATCTACGAAACTAAATTTCATGAATCATGAAACTTGGCAGTTGATGAACTTGACAACCCAATAAAATGGTACCATCAGACTGATCCAATGGAATGGAACCGGGAGTTAGACACTGGACTCGATAATCCGTTATCGAGACAACGCTTCCTAACCGTATTTAGGAACGGGAACCTTTAGGTCTGGGCAAGCTTACGTGGCTCTACGTAGATTAAAATAACTTTATGGACTCAGATCGAAGAATTGGATTATTCTAAGCTTACCGGAAAGACGCCTTGCAATATTGATCCATTGACAGAGATGGAGAGAATGCGCGCTCAGTCGCCTACATACACATAATCAAGAAGAGACATCTAAATTTAATCAACTATGCTGCTCTGCTAATTTGAATTCTGTAGAAGTTTTTTTATAAATTGTTAAAGTAATATATAGTAGTTATATAGTAAAAGTAGTTCTAAATAAAACAAGTTCAATAAATATTCTCTCCTTTAATATAAGACTAAAAGAAGAAAAAATAAATCAATAGTTTTAGAAAGTAATAAGAACCACACTTTCATAAATACTGTACTAAAGAGCAAACAATAATTATCGAACTTGTTTTCTATGTCTATTCTGTAAAGATTTTAATTTTATCTCTAAAGACTTTAGTGTTATGAGCAAAAAATTTGCTCCTCAATTTAATATTAAGTTAATGAAAATCTTAGCATTTCAGTTAGATTTTAACACAAAGCGCCCCACGCTTTTACACTCAAATATTATACTCAATAACAAACATGGCTTACACTGAAGTCCATACAGTAGACAAAGAAAGCAGGGTCAATAATTATTTTTTACTCTTTAGCGCAGTATTTATGAAAGCGTGTTTTTTTAGTTTTTTAAACTATTATTTAGATTAATTACTATCAGGCAAATACACTTGCGAAGGACTGAAAAACAAATTGGTTTAAATGATGTTCTGCAAGGTTTACACGATAAAATTAGGAAAAAGAATTTAGCAGTTTTTGTTCCTTGCCTAGATTTTATCAAGAATTTTTCCATCTGAAACGAGAGTTTCAGTATCATAAATTTCTATTTCCATGGAATGAAAAAAATGGTCTGTCGATTCCTTTCCGGTCTCCGCTCTTTTGCTTCTCAAATTAATATTACCTTTCCACTCTATTTTATCTATTTGTTTTTTCACTTTCTTTTTCCGTTCTTCATCTGTGATCAGTTCCTTGAATAATGAAGAAATCAAGGAGTGAATTATCGATTCATTCTTGAATATTTTTTGTCTCTATCTTCTTGGATTGCACCATTGACAAATTGTTTTTTTTTCACTTGTGGGATGATAGTTTTCGTCAATCCTTTTCGTCGGAACCTTCAAACACTACATTAAATTAATCGTTTCATTTCTTCGTCTATTGGGTTGTGAATTGAATATTATAAACTAAACTGCAAACATTCAAATATTGATATCAAATCTAGGACGTGTGTTCTGACATCATTTGCACTCAGTTTAATAAAAAAGCCTATCGCCTAGGTAATCCAAAATAATCCTCGCGTAGGTTAAATGGCTGATCGACCTCTTTTTCATTGTATTATAAGTATATTTATCTGAATGTTATCACCGATCAATAACTTGAAATCCGCAAGAGGCGCTTCGCGATGAGGTTTCCGAAAGGCGATGCGTCACACGCCCACTCATTCTCCTACCGACTCGCCTGGCGTAACGAGCCTGTTGTTCGTCAATTTGTTTGTGGGCCGAGGGTCTGCGGGCAGACGGCGCGGGCGGATGCGCGGGCTATTACCTCGTCAGTCGCCAATGTGTGTAGCTGCCACCTAAGTCAATGCTGCCACTCTTCACTATTTTTATTCAATGCGAGCTACATTGTTGTGTTGCGTCGGGCTGTTGAGAGCGGATCGAGCTATGTCGGGCCGTTGAGAGACATTTGTATTAACTTTTCCGTTTCCTGGTCGCAGTGTGAGAATAAATAAAGGTCTGAGTTATTGTTATGGTCATGACAAAGATTAAAACATACATTGATCGATGTACAAGTGGATCAGATAGATTTAGTAAGAATAAATGAAAACATCGTATCGACCTGCATTTGATGTTTACGAAATGTTGAAGAGAAAATGTGATTTTAAAGGAGTATATTTAAGAAGTATATTTGAAATGTCTGTATATATTTTTTTTCTCAATATATATATATAGTAATAGATAATAGCACGAAGTAACATGTAGCTGAGACCTAGATTGCCATGCGCTGCACCATATATTATTTAGACGAACCATTTCGAACCACTTTTGGCAGCTCTATAAGCTAAAACACACTCACGGAGACGATAAATAAGACATTAGATTTGAAATTTCATGAATATAGCTTTTACAATTTCTTAGATGTAAACCCTAAAAAATGGTTCATTTTGACGATGACCGACTCACGCTTCATCAACACATCAAACCTCTGACCTACTTCCAGTTGACGTAGAAAATTGAAATATGGTATTAAATATACACGAATTTAGAAATCAGAAGATGTTTAAGAGTAAGTTAGATTATTTAACAAAGTTAGTAGAACCTTTAACTAAAAGATAATTTTAATTTATTCTTATATTTTAGATATAGCTTATTTCTATTTTGTTCGTTGCGTCATTGTAACTAATAAATGATGATCTTTCCTTTGCTGCACATCTGCAACATTTCCACCCTTCTTTGTAAATAAATAAATGTTATTTTATAAGTAATTGAATCACTGTACTAGCGATATGTTCTTGTAATAACAGTTTAGTATTAGTCGTTTCAAGTGTTTAAATAACTTTGATAATAGGCTATTTGACAACATCGAAAATATACCACAATTCGTGGTCATCCTAATAGATTATACGTAAACAAGTTTATTGCTTTTTATTTTCGAAAGAATAAGTTTATATTTTACAAAAAACGTAGAGAAATCACAATATTTGTTGAAATTCAACCAGCGTCGCAAACGCCCTTTTTTTGGTTAAAAGTCAGATGACGTCACAGGCGAGTAAAACGCGTAAAATATTCTTATTCTTTTAGTTTATAGGTGTTGATATAGATACTTATATTTAAAACACGAATATTACATACATCGAAATGATCTTCACACATATAAACATTTGAGTAAGCTATAATGCTGTTTCTCTCCGGGCTAATTGCAGCCACTTTTTTCGTCTTTTAAGATTCGTTGGCAATGAAACGAAGACTGCGACTTTTTATAGACGTTTTTGTACATTGTATCACTACACACCATTTTATTATGAAAATAAATAATAATCCCCCTCAGCGGGCGTCCTGCCTGTTTATGTTTACATTGCGTATGACTAACGTCACGCTAACCGCCATTACAGAAATTGCCTTTTAGCACGAGCTATATCCTGGAAATATACATGTATTGTGCTTATAATGCAAAATAGAACAATTTAAAACAATTTAAAAAATCAATTCAAATAGGCTATTGAACTTGGCAAGTTTTTGTCGGTTTTTAAAAATTACCTAGTTCAAATGTAAAAGTAATGTTAAGTATTTAAAAATGCTTAAAAGGCATGCTTTAAATTTACACTTTTTCTAATTTCACTTGAAGAAACTACATGGAACTTGACAATTATTTTCATTTCAGCACTTTTTTCGCGATGATTCAATTTTAATCTTTTTGCATTTCTTCTTGGAAAATATTTAATAAATTCAAGAAAGATCTCTCTTGAATTCATTGTTTATAATTTATTGACATTCGTCGATTTATAATTTATAGACAAGACATCAAAAGTTCAAAATTAAAAAAGTGGGGTTACTAATAATAACGCAACGATTAACAATTGAGTACGTTTCTCAATATCATTAACAACTGAGGAAACACTTTCGTGCAAGTGAAGTCGCGAGCAAAAAACTATTTGATAATTAAACTAAAATAATCGATATTTAAAATAAACAACGTTAGCATATTTTAAGAAATTGATTTTCCCTCACGGAAAATCAATTATAATCTAGCGCGACCGCAATTAGTTTTGCAATTTATTGCCATGGTGAACTTAAGAGTATTGTTGTAAATCAGTTCTGGTAAGGTGGTGCGTGGTATTTTTTAAAGATGATGGTTACGCGAATTCAAGTAATTATAGGATTTGAAGAATAAGACAAATGAAAGAAAAGTTAATCAAGGAAGTTACGAAACATTTTCAAAGGTTTAAGGCGAACTGGAGCCCTGGTATTTAGATATAAGGTAGCTCTCTCTCTCTCTTACCGTTTAGGATAAAATAAATTTACATCAAATGTTTTCTATATGTGTTCTAGTAAATTTTGTTTGCTTTAATTACATTTTTATTTAAAATGGTTATTTTTGGCGTTTTGCTCAAAACGTAATATTTGACAACCTAAAGTGAAAAAGAAAATTTAGTTATATCATGTGACGTACTTGCGTAGCTATTTTGATTATAATATATATATATATATATATATATATATATATATATATATATATATATAATATTTTTAAATGTTTAATATCATTGACAAAAATTTCTTAAAAAATCCCTAATTTTTAATTATCTTTTTAGTTCCGTAAAAAAACATAAATCCCATTAAACAACACACTGACTCACATTTTATTGACGTCGAATTCGATAATTTTGTTGCCAAATATTGCTCTCACTAGGGACAATGGGTTATTGATTCGACAACAATTAATTTAAGTGTTTTAAAGTTATAAAAACAGAAGACTGTTAATAAATCATTATTTTAACGTTCTGTATCATACAAAGTAACAGGTGAATCAATATCGACTGAAGGACACTTTAGTCGTTGTATGTACGTGTGATCGAGCCATTTGTATCGAAAACGATAATAATAAAAACTTTAAATTATTACAGTATTCGTATATTCGTGGTTCTGCTTACGTTTAATACAATAACGACGGTATCTATGTGTACTTATGAAAATTCCCATTTATACAAATCGCTTAGTGGCAGACTATTGGAAAATAAATTTATACCTAATACGAGCGATACGATACGAGCGCCTAGCTCGTCCCGGCTTCGCCCCAGTAAAAAGTCATGATTGTATTTTGTTGTAGTCTCTCTTTTTATTTAATAATTATACAAATTACTATTTAATGTGAATTTATTAATGATTATTTATAGTTAATTAATGGTGGAGAATATCTCTTATATTCGGTGCTTTAGTCGAGTGTAAAACTGTACGGACTAATCTTAACATAAAAACGCTTGTAAAAACAAATTAATATAAAAAACAAAAGGCTCGTAAAAGAAAATTTGCAATGATTCATAAATAATAGTGCCGAGTGATATTCTGATATTGGTTCGTAATTTTAACTTTTTCTTTCTCAATTATAAAAGAAATACACAAAACATTTTATAGAAATTGAACAGATTTAAAAAAAAAAAATGTCCCGCTTTCAATTTTAATTAAAAAAATAACTTGTTTTCGGTAGGTTTCTGGAATTATTTTGCCAAATTAGCATTTATTCCCGCGTGTTGGGGTTATGCCGACAAGTCTCAAATAATGATTTGTCTCCATTTCATCTCATTTCTCAAAGAAATGTCCGTATAATAAACGACATAACCTGGAAAATGTTTATTCTTTGACATGCTAATTAAGTTAGAATTTACACCAACCAATGGATTTTACATAGTCTGCAGATAACGTGGTTCCCAAAACCACAAAATTGGCAACTTAGATACTTATTATCAAACCGACAATTTGATTGACTAAATGATTACATTATTATTCACTTTTCAGGGTTTCGTACCAACGTGGAACTCTTATCATTTCGTCATATCCGTCCATCTGTTTTTATATCACAGGCTTATAATTTTGTTATTTCTCAATCTTTCAAAAAGAAAAAAAATCACGTATATATCTTTAGTTAACAAAAAAGACGTAAAGTAAAATTATAGAAAATTTTTTTTAAGGTATCTTCTCTTATTTATAACGATGGGAGATTATTTTCTTACTATTAAAATTATATAATTTGTGTCATATAAATGATACAATTTATGTCGTACTTACTTAGTCACATTATTCATCAGATATAAACCTTCATAAGTGTTTACAATGTATTCTTACGCCCTTTTCCTATTGAAAAATTAAATGTAATTGCTTTTAAAAAGTATTTTCAATGACAATTGGTATGACTAAGTTACATTCGTTATAAGTTATGAAATACAAGGAAAACTTTATCAAATAAATATCTGGTAAATAATAAAGTTAAACCGTATATAACTGGCAGTTTTGAGTAAATCAATAAGTTAATATTGGAAAAAAAAACTCAATCAGGGGTAGAAGGGTAGGATTCCCACCTATTTATTATATACCATTACTTTATTTACTATTAGATGGAGATATTATATAGGTTATTTAATTATCACCATCCCATGTGAGTACGTTTCTGATATAACACACTTTGAACGCTATGGAACCTTACTTAATGCGTATCCGATACACACTATATCGGTTTTATACAAGCACGCCGATAAATACCATCAGAAGTTTATCGACAGTTTGAGATACTCGTACAGGCTCGATTTACTGCGCCAAAATAAGCGATTTTGAAATAAATCTTGAATAAGTAGGTATCGCATGCTTTTTTTGCTAAAGAAATTACCGTGGTACAGCTTTCTGTCTGAATTAGGGAATATTTTCTTTTATTAATGTTTAATAATCTGATACCCAACTAACAAAATTTATCCGAAATGTTGGATGTATAGGAATTTTTAAAGACAAATTGTTTTACAGTATAGTACAAATAACAAACGTAAAAATCAAAATCATTTTTTTCTTGTAACATATATAACAGATATAGTTTCTCTTGTATTTCATAAATTAATATAATATATAATAAAAACTAAACCTAACACTGTTTTTGAGAAATATTCCATACAGTAATAGTGCGACAATATTTAGTAATAGTTCTAACATTTACTTCGTAACTGTATTTCGTCATTGTATTTTGATTTTAAATGCTATACAAAAATTGTTATTATTTGATGATGATATTTTATCAATAAAATTGTCAGTCATCAGAATTCCTTTCAAAATACAGCAATACCTCGCTTTACGGAAGAGATGCGTTCCGGATAAAATCGCATTAAGCGAAATTCGAGATAACGGGGTATAATCAAATAACAAGCTGAATATATATATATATATATATATATATATATATATATATATATATATATTATATATATATACAGGCTGTTCAGTGGCAGATTTCAATGTTTGAAAAATTGTAAAAAAAAACTACACTTCTAATACAAAGTAGGTTTATCTTATACTATTAAACGAGCAATTCTTGTATGTATATATATATGTAAATGGTTTCTCGGAAACTGCTCTAACGGTTTTGATGAAATTTGATATATTTATTGCGTGGGTGGGATATATTGAATAATTCCAAAGATGAGCAATGTCGGTTCATTGTTTTGGAAATGGCAGCCATTTAAAATTTTCAAAATTACTATGAACATTATTCCATATGACATAATAACTTTTGAATGGAAAACCATAAGAGAATGAGTGGAAAAGAGTAGGGAGGGAAAGGGAAGTGTAAGGGGAAGGGGGATGGGGAGGGAAAGGGGAAGGCGAAGGTGAAGGGGAAGGGGTGATGAAGGGAATGAGGAAGGTGAAGGGAAAGGAGGGTGATCGGAAGGGGAAGCGGAAGGGGATGGGGAAGCGGGAGGGGAAGCGTGAGGGGAAGCGTGAGGGGAAGGGGAAGACGGTGGCGAAGGAGAAGGGGAAGTGAAGTGGGAGGGGGCGTGTAAGGGGATTGTGAAGGAAAAGGAGGTTGGGGGGAGGTAAGAGGAAGGGGAAATGGAGGGGGAGTAGAAGGATGGAATGATGAAGGGGGAGTGGAAGGGAAGGGGAAGGTGAAGGGAAGGGAACGGGGAAGGGAGAGTGGACGTGAAAGGTGTAGAGGAAGGGGAAGGGGGGAAGGGAGGGAGACGGAGGGAGATGGAGGGAAGGGGTATGTGAAGAAGGAGGGGTAGGGGTTGGCGGGGGTGAAGGTGAGGGGAGAGAAGAGGAATGGGAAGGTGTAGTGAAAGGAGAAGGGGAAGGCGAAGGGAAAGTGGAAGGCGAACGCGAACGCCAAGGCGAAGGCGAACGCGAGGGCGAACACAAAGGCAAACGCGAAAACGAACGCAAACGCAAAGGCGAAAATGTGAAGATGAACGCGAATGCAAAGGTGAACGGGAAGGCGAGACTGAAGGCCAAAGGCGAAAGCAAAGGCAAAGGGGAACGGGGAAGGGGAAAGAAAATCGAATACTAAGTCTGGTACCATGAAACAAGCAATTTCAGTTTCCTGTGGGAAACTCGAAATACACCGAGCATCGCTCGGTTACCTGGTACTTTTAACTTTATAACAACAAATGCGGATTTCATTTTTTAAAAACCACGTTTTCCAAATGGCGGCCATCGAGTCTGACACACTCTTCGAGTCTAGCACGCATATTTTCAAAAACGCGTTTGCAGAGCGACTGGGGTATCCTACTGACTTCGGCTCGAATATTTTCTTTAAGTTGTGTCACAGTGCTCGGATTTGTTTTGTAAACAATGGATTTTAAGTATCCCCATAAGAAAAAGTCACATGGGCTTAAATCGGGTGACCTAGGTGGCCACGGTACGGTACCGTTTCGGAATATGTTATTTTCTGGAAATAACTGCCGTACTGCATTCATGGACACATTAGCAGTGTGAGCTGTGGGCCCGTCTTGCTGGAACCATGTGTTTTGGTTGAAGGATGGACTATTCTGTAGTTCTACTCTGAAAAAGTCATTTAACATCTGGGCATATCTCTTCGAATTCACAGTTACAGTTTGACCACGTTGATTTTCAAAGAAATAAGGCCCTATGATTGCAGATGCAGATATGGCACACCAGACTGTCACTTTAGGCTTATGTAAAGGCTCTTGATGCATTTGTATTGGGTTGTGGACATCCCAGTAACGAAAGTTCTGCTTATTCACATATTCTCCAATGTGAAAGTGAGCTTCGTCACTAAAGAATATGTTGCCCATCCGGGTAGTAGTACGAAATCTCAACAACATCACCTCCGCGTAAGTTTTTCTTAATTCAAAGTCAGAATCGTGTAAATCTTGGACAATTTGAATTTTATATGGATGGAACTTGAGCTTTTTTCGCATTATTACCTGTAAAGTTGATTTCGGAATTCCCAATATCGATGAACGTGTACGCAGTGATAAACGAGGATTTTCAACGAAAGAAACCATAACACGCTCGATATTTTCATCCGTGGCTACCAATGGTGTAGGTCCTGACCTGGGCCTATTTAATGTTGATCCTGTAGCTCTGAACTTTGCTACCCATGACTGAATAAGGTTGATCGATGGTCCATCACGTAATCGATGAATACTGTAACAATTATTAAATCGACGGCGTGCTACAGACAGCGAAAATCCACTCGAAATTTACGCCTCGACGGCAAAAGCGCGGTGCTCTCCACTCCACTGTTCCATGGCTACTAAAACATCCGCACCGCTTGCGCTCTAACGACGCCCCCCGCACCCCTCTTATGTGTTGCGTTCAGAAACTATGTTTGTTCAAACTTTGAAATCTGCCACTGGACAACCTGCATATATCAATATATATATATATATATATATATATATATATATATATATATATATATATATATATATATATATATATATATATATATATATATATATATATATATATATATATATATAATCAATGTATTTTTATTGAAAAGTCAAAAAAATTTAATCGCTTGCATTTTTCTTCGTGAAATAGGCATCTATGGTTTTTTCAGTTGCTTTTAGCTTGCGCTGTTGCAAAATTCTTTCGTAACTAGTTACATCGTTATGTATTGATTGCCGAAGATGCAATGCGCGATCGGCATCACTGTCCGAATTTTCTAAAATCTCACGGCCTGAGTATATCTTCAATAACGCTTCTTGCAGCGCATTTGAAGATAATATTCTCTCTTCGGTGTATTCTTCTTAGTTTTCGTCAGAAGTTTTTTGTATCTCCGTCAAAGCTTCGTTGCTCAAAGGCGCGCTGTCTGTCGCAACAAATTCTTCTAACCCTTCTACTAGAACACTGCCAAGTTCAGAACCTTCCATCATAACCTCAATATTTCAATCGCCTCTCATGTTGCATCTTGAATTCGCACGTGTCTACTGAGTGTCTCTACCACATCGGGCCAAAAACTCCTCCAAACTCCATTCATACAGCTTAGCCTGATTTCATTCCAAGCTGCAACAATGTTTTGTACACCCATATGTTGTCCTTCTCCGTCTGTTTTGCGAATCAACTGACCAAAAATTCGGCAATAGATGTGGTGTTTAGCGGCAAAAATAACACCTCCACTTTCAGATCTCGCGGTGAATCAAATGTCAGTGAATGTCCAAGAGCAATAAAACTTTTTGGGGTAGTCTATTACGATCACAGTAATTCTTGACATCTGGACAAAAGCTGTTTGTAAACCAGTCCGTAAAAACCTCTCTTGTTACCCACGCTTTTCGATTTAATCGCCAAACAACTGAAAGAGTATCTTAATTTATACCTTGCATAGCACATGTTGTTTCGTATTGATTGTACTAGCAGACTTTTAATTTAAAACCACCAGTTGCATTATCTCTAAAAGAAGAGTAAACCGATCTTTCGCTGCTTTAAAACCGTTTGCATGTCTTTCTCCTTTAGAAATAAAAGTGCGAGGAGGTATTTTTCTTCAGAAAAGACCAGTTTCATCAGCATGAAAGATGAGGCAAACAGGAATTTTCCCTCGTAGTAAGAAATTGTGTAGCTGGGTAGGAAACCTCGTGGCAGCTTCTATATCAGTGCTTGCAGTTTCACTCGTTATTGTTATGCTGTGGAGGTTCATTCGCTTTTTAAGTCTGTCAAACCAGTCCCTACTAGCTACAAACGGAGTAGTAGAAGACCCGTCGTCTTACTGACTTTTCAGGCTCTCGTATATCGAGCTTGCTTTTAAGCATATTAAATCTCGGTGGTGTCTTCAACCCAGACATCTAGCATGTTCTCAATTTTCTCTAAAATAACCTGTTTCGATCGAGCCAGTTTTGTTGCACTAGTAGGATGGAAAAATTTGCTGGAACATATAATTTTGTATCGATTCTTTACAGGTGTATGTAAGGCAGATTCCGATAGACCAAACTGTTACCCAACTTCTGTAGCTTTGCCTCTGTTTTCCATTTTTTTGTATAACTTTTAACTTAACCTCCAAACTCAAGCTCTTCTGTTCCTTTTTTGTAGCCGGTGGCGACATAGTAAGTAATGGGCTTTTGCAATTTACTGACATAGACACAGTATGTATAATCTTAAATTAAAGACAAATATTTATCGCAAGAAACAAGAAAACTGTTATTTCGAGTTTTCAAGTCAACTGACAATCCGCTTTCAATAACTGAGAAGCTACGGGTTCGTATTGGCTAATGCAATCATGCTATACGCGCTCAAATGGACCAATCAATCTCGACCGCGTAAAGCGGGGCGGTTTAGTGCGAATTTAAAAAATCGCATTATAACGAATATGTGTAATATGGGGTCGCGTAAAGCGAGGTATTGCTGTATATGATAAACTAGCAAAAATAGCTGATGTTTATGGTTTAATAATCACATGTACCTATAAAATTTTCACAGAAGAGGCATGATTGTTGGAGTATGGTGTATTGACAATAGTTGGATGCTTCGCTACGATAATTTACCTGCCAATACATTGTTCTCCTTAATTCCGCAATCTACTTAATGCTATGTCTATGCAATAAAATTATCTTTAGAAACTTTTTTCAATATATCGATAAAGAAAATTTCAGTAAAGAAAAATTCGTAAAAGTAAATGTTCAAAAATGAGGTTTCAGAAATTTCCCCAAAATGAAAGAAACATTAACAGCAGCGTACACAAAGCCAAGGGAATACTTTTAAGGCGATGAGCCTCACATTTTACGATCATATTATGGATACCTATAAGACTGCGTTCAGCACAAAGGTTTCTGAGTTTTGTCACCCGATACAATAATGATTTCCGGGATGTTGCCTTCATTAAAACTAGTCGATTCATTCTTTCGGAGTAAACATGAAATGCACATATTCAATTAGTCGCCGTGTAAATTGACTAACACGACTGAGTTGGTAGAGATTGAAAAATAATTTTGAAAATGATTAAACATTGTTTATTCATGATAAGACTCCACAATTTTGATTAGAAGATTATTATTTTTGCTTGTCCGAAGCAGTTTTTACGATACAAAATTGTCCATTTCCAAATATCGAATGTATATTAATTAGTATCAAAATGCAAATATTATTGAAAAATATAACAAGTTATCATCAATTTCACAATATTTTAGAGAAAAACCCTCACTGAATACGAAAATCTAGTACAAAAACTGTAATATTTATTTGAATTTTTTTCAGGAAAATAATTTTAATTCTAATAGATATAATGGTTTTCATCGTTAATAATCATATAATGATGTGAATGTGCGTATACTCGGTTCCAAGTGTAGTTAAGTTATTAAACCACAGGCTAAGACTTTAGTTTCTTAAATAATATGTTCAATAAATAAAATTTCAATCCATTTTGATATCACGTTTTTAAGATAATGTGGTTTAAACTGGCCAAATACAAACTTCATACTGCTATACCTTTACCTATAACTTGTGTGCTACGTACAAGTTTTACTCATTTTTCAGACATGGTGAAATTTATTCTAATATCTTATCAAAATCAGTATCAAGTGGCAAGATACCAAAAAGGGTGGTAAGATACCGAAAATATATACTGATTAAGAAGCTAAATCGAAAGCAAACATCTGATATTCACAGCAGCTTCCATTCAAACCAACAAACATTTTTTATTGTCTTGGGTACTGCGATAGTGATTTTGGAAAAGTATATTTTTTATACCTATCTCCCAGTACGGCCGGTTACCGCGGGAGAGCTAGACCAAAACCCTCCAAGAGAAATCAGTTTTAATGAAAAACTCCTTTAATATTTGCATCCTCAACGTAAAGTCATTATCTTCTGTTATTATTATTATTAGGTCAAAATATCGCCTTTGACCTCGACTGTTTTTGTCAATAAATAATATAATAGTGTGTATGTCAGTATACTACAAAATGTTTTTCCTGTTGCATTTTTTTATATTACATTTTCTTGCATCCTTGTTTATAAAAGTCATCATTTCTATATATTTATTATTTTATGTAACTATTTTATTATACACAAACATTTCCTCATCATATGTTTTATATTACATTATATTGGACTATTGAATTCAATGATTCTGAACTGAAAATGTCGACAAGCTATTATATATAGTTTTAGCAACAAAATAGAGTTGAAACTCATAAGAAACCATTGACCTCAATTCTCTGAATAATAAAAGAACTCGGAGCCATTATTATTTACTTTAAATTATAAAACTCCAAGCGGCAATTTCAATATACTGGTATAAATGCATATCTGTAATTTTTATTTACTAATAGCAACTTTAAACTTTAAAAAAAATTATATTATCTTTACTTTGGAGGAGGCTTTTACCCGAAGGGGTCCACGCAAAAATAATTTCTACTTATAATGTAACAACATCACAATTCAAAATATTAATGTAAATAATTATTTATGATTCAATTCTAATTATGCTAAACTATGTTTAATTATGTTAAAACGTTTCTAATTATATTAATAGCTATTTATTATTTTGTTTGTTTAATGTAAAGAAATTATGGCATGTAAATTATTTTTGCATGGAATTTAATATAGCTTTATTATTATTATATTATTTTTATATATTTTTTATTAAATTTAGTATAATTTTAATACATATATAATACTGGCTGTACCCCACAGTGTCATTCGCATGAAATTCGGAATAAACTATTACCATACAAAATTTCATCAAAATCCGTCCAGTAGATTTTGCGTGATTGACGCACAAAATAACATACAGACAGACAAAAAATGCTAAAAAAACGTTTTCCGATTTCTGTTATCATTCTATACGCTAAATCAAAATATTTTCCAGGTACAGGATTTAGTCTGTTACAATTATATTATACGTATGTATAGATTATAAATTGCATCATTCTTGTTTAAAACTGTATTCGTTCTATTTTGTTGTTCAAATAATAACTTTTATAACATGGTATTGAGGCGCCTCAGTTGTTCGCCGTCAGTACTGAATATGTTACATATTTATTACTGATTTTTAAATTATTGTTGTTTTAATAATTTTGTATACATTATATTTTAAATTTAGACTAAAATATGGGGAATAATGTAAAATAATTCAAGTATATAATTTTAACCACTTACCCACATGATAATGGGGTCCCACACCACCCACACGATGTCTAATAAGCGAAAAGTCGTCATTTCAGTTTACTTTTTTTAATATTCGAAATGAAATGGGTCTCGATAATTTCTTTCATTATAACTTAATATCAAATTACTCCAAATATAATATTTAGGCAAATGAAAACTTTATTACGATAAAGTATAAATATAAATTGACTAGTAGAAAAATCGTAGCTTGTAAACGGAAGCGAATATGGTAACAAAAGTAAAATAGTAAAAGAATTATAATATTCTCATCCTGCGATAATAATTTTAATTCTTGATTTTGACCACATATGGAAGTGTTTTCATAATTAGGCTCCATTACTTTATATTTACCAAATAATAAATTGCGTGTCTGGACATTAGATATAATATAATCTTAAAATTATGTAATAATATAATATAATGCTAAAATACACTTTACCACAACCTTATATACTCAAATATCTCGTAAATTTCTGGGTCTTAAATCAATAAATGATTTTATTACTATTTCTTTTCCACGTGCAGGCGTTTTGACAGCGATCAATTGCTACAACGTGAAATGGGTAACGCGTGTCCAGGACAGTTTCACGGCCACCAAAATCTTTGCGCTGCTCATTATCGTCGTGGCCGGCGCCTGGTACCTGTTCTCGGGCAACGACCACATGCTCCGCTCACCCATGGCTGGCACGGAAACCTCACCCGGCTACATCGCACTCGCCTTCTACTCGGGACTATTCTCCTACTCGGGATGGAATTATCTTAATTTCGTCACCGAAGAATTGAAAAAACCATACCGGTAGGTTTATTATTATGATGGTCACGTTAATATTACCCTTGATCGTTTAGGTTTAGGACACGCATCTAACTTTTTCTATCCAATTGAGTTTAAGAAAAATTTCTTTATTGCAACAAAAATAAACTTATGTAAATTGCTATAAAATTTTAATTTCGGTAATAAGATAAATTTGAGTGATATCTGCACTTCATAATGTAACCGTACCCAATAGTAGCGTTGACTTCCCAAACGAGTGAGTGTTTATTAAACGAAATTTGTGGAGAAATTTTTAAAAACTGAAATCGCACGTCGATTTCAAGAAAACAGTAAAAATGTTTAGTCACAAGTCTTCATTTTTAAATTTGAGATAAAATTACGTAATAATGGAATGAGTCAGTAGTTTCTTAGCTATTATTATACTAAACTATATAAAAATTTATTATACTAAACTATATAAAAATTTATGCCGATATTTAAATTATGGTCGAGTTGAATGTTTTAGGCCAAAATTAACTAGTTTTTACAATATTTATTCTGCTTGATGGTATGTTTTTCAATTGTCTGGGTATAATTATATCGCACACAAATTAATTTTGAAGAAAATATTGAATGTGTGTTAGTAGGCCTTGGGATTAGATTTATGTTATTTTGGAAAAGTGTAAAGACGACGGTACGGACTTGGGACGATGGTACGAAAGAGACGGGTTTGGGCTTTATTGTCTATTGCTTTGCAATGAATCGCGGTAATTGAAGGCTTGTTTATTTTTGAAGTGCGTGTTTTGTCTGCTTCGTTAAACTTTTACGCCAAATTTAATTTTAAGCAATTTTGGTATTTTTGATGACAAACATGACGGATGAATGTGGGAATATAATAGGTACATGCTTTATTTAAATAAATAACTATGTCTATATAATAATCGCGTTGAGCATTAAATACTTACATTGACCTGCTCGCATCATATCCGCACAATTAATTTTTTCACTTATTACATTTCAGAAATCTCCCGAGGGCAATTTGCATATCAATGCCAGTCGTGACGATCGTCTACGTCATCACAAACGTGGCCTACTTTGCAGTGCTTTCGCGCGATGAGATTCTCGCGTCGAACGCGGTTGCGGTCACCTTCAGCAATAAGATGCTGGGAGCCATGTCCTGGATAATGCCCCTCTTTGTCGCCTGCTCCACATTCGGCTCGCTGAACGGAGCTATCTTCGCATCGTCGCGACTGTTTTTCGTTGGTGCCAGGAACGGACACCTACCTCAGGCTATCGCCCTTATCGACATCAAGAGGTTGACGCCGGTACCGTCGCTTATTTTTATGGTAAGATTAATATTTTGTTTCCATTTTTTTTCATGTTTGGCGCCATAATTGTTCCTTTTCTTATATTGTCCATGTTATCGTATACGAAGTTTTAACGAAATATAAATAAAAAAAATATTAAAAATAGTTCAGGGTTAAAGTGCCATCTACTGAGAAAATGATAAATTTTACCCACGTTACAGATTAGATTTTGTAGTATCCGTTAGATGTCGCTCAGTATCATTTAAATTATCCATGATGTATGAGTACATATATGTACCTACCTACGTATAATTTTTAAAAATATTGAACAGTTCGGGGTAGTGAAAAAATCGATATATATATATTTTAATTTACGAGTAGGGAACGTGTTTAAATGTCGTTATAACAATTAATTAATCGTGTGATTAGTATACTGGAAATGTTTTTCAAAAGACGTCTGAAGACAAGTATTTGTTTTGTTTTCAATACGAGATTTTGTATTAGCCAAATCCACGATAATAAGGTCACCTAGCGCTCACGACTTAGTTGGCTATTTCAGAATCATCGACGGCGAGTATTATTATGATAATTGTCAACTGATGTAGTTTACGACTATTATCATATTTACATATTCTTTTATTTTGTGTACATTCGAAATTAAGAAACTTTTTTTCGTTGCGTTGAAGAAGCCTAACTGTTAATGTACCTATGAGTGTTTTTGTTTTCGGTACAATTAGGTTAGGTTATTCTGGCATAAGCAATGCTATTATACGACGTAGACACGTCACAGTAGTGTTCTAAAGTGGTCCTCAAAAACTGAGGTAATCTGTTTGAATTTCAATATGACTCTCTTCTACATACATACCAGATTTCATGGACTCCGTTTTTAACACTGTTCGGCCGTAGCGCTGCTTGGCCGGGTTGCCATATATAAAATATTTTTTTCTAGGAAATTTATACCACAGGGCGCAGACGTGGAATTTAAGGCAAATTTAAAAGTAAAATCTCATTAAAATAACATTATTTATTCTTTTTTTACACTAGGTATACTGTAAAAATCAACATACTATAACTGCTAGAAAAGAAAATAATTACTCAACAAGAGGTTTGTTTGAACTCGTGAATTATTCCGATCATTAAAAATAAATAAAAATTCTCTTGTACTACCAAATATAAAATTAAATTTTTAGCAAAAGTGATCGACTCATTAAATAATAATAATTTCACACAAAAACAGTAATTAAGTTTAATCACATGATATAATATTTGGTAAAAGATATTTGTAAAGTTTTACTTCTGTTTAGGTAATTGAATTATCTAATTGTAATTAGGAGCTTATCTTTCGTAGTTTGGTAATGGTAATATTTAATACAGTATGTTTTTTCTTTTGATTTAATTATTTTAACCAATTTATTGCCATCGGGATTATTTAATAACGACTGTTAAATTCTTTAGCAAGACTTCCCAATTTATTTTAAATTTCAAATTATCCACTGATCGAGCTAATAAATGGCAATATGGCCATGGCATGTACAGGTTTGCGAAAAATGCCAATAAAAGTAATTTTCATCAATTACAGTAATTTTTCTACATTTCTGGAATTACATTTTTACGTTCCTGGACACGGGACAGCATCACAAATTCCGAGACAGTCCCGAAAATCCCGGACACCTGTCAACCCTAGCTTGGGGCCATATTTCTTGTTTATTTTACATAGGTATAAAGTGTTTATTGAATATAACGTCATTGAGTTTAAGTTAGGGCTACAGTTTGAAAATTAAGACAATATGGTGGAAAAATAATGGAATTTTAATTTAAAAACGGGAAGCTATATAAGAGTGTATCATCAGTATAGGATCAGTGAGTCATCTATATTTGTCTTATGTTAGGAACGTCTAATCTCAATGAATTGTACAAACATGTATCATATTTATGTATGATTAAATATGTTACAACAGAAAAAGTTGTAGTAATAAGTGTTCTCTTAATACTACAACTTTTTCTGTTGTAAGATAATTTTGAAGTTTGGCAAATAGAAAGAATTTGTTGGCTTTTTAACTGAATAAATTGAATGTAATAAAAATGTTATACTTAAAAGAATTCCCTATATATTTTTATGTACAGTGTCCTTAGTAAAGGAATTACTTTCCAAGGTCAAGAATGATGCCAAACCTTTTACTCTGAAGACATCAAATACATTTATTACTTTTTTGTATTATTTATTTGGTAACATGAGAAAACTTATCAATTTTATTGTTGTACATTCAATATAGCAATTAACTACAAAATATTGCCTAATTTTATTTTATATTAATAATCAACAAAAAAAAGTTGCCAAATCGTTTATCGATTCTATAACGGCCGTTATGAAAATGGCGAAGACGTTATTTGACGTAATGGAGGTCGCCAACGTCTTGCATGAGACCTCGTTCTTTAGTATGAACAGGCCACGTAAATGATAGTATCGCTATCTCAAGAATCTATAGCTTTACATAACCAAAATTTATATTAAAAATTTAAATAAAACAATAGCCGCCAATACGAAAATATAGTTATATATTGAAATAATTTAAACGTTTAAGTTTGTAAAATCAACCTGCCTAATTTATTGCACTACTGCATAACCCATCACTTACGTTAAATTTATAATCTTCCACAGTGCATCATCACTTTAGCACTCCTGCTGATCCGGGATGTTTACTCTTTGATCAACTATGTAAGCTTCGTCGAGGCGCTTTTTACCCTGGTGTCAGTGACCGGTCTACTCTGGATGCGGTACACACGACCTGAGTTGCCAAGGCCGATCAAAGTGAACCTAATACTGCCTGTCATATTCTTCATCATCTGTACCTTCCTGGTCACTTTTCCGATCTACGTGTCACCCTACGAAGTTGGCGTAGGCATGGCCTTCATTATTTGCGGCATACCCGTGTACTGTGTGGCGATAGCGTGGCGGAACAAACCCAAGTGGTTGGTGGACAGTTGTAACGCCTTTAACGTAGCATGCCAAAAATTCTTTATATGCATGCCAGAAGACTCGAAATCATTATAGGTTATACTAAAGTCGTAGCTATTCCATAGACTAAATAAATATAAAACACAAATAAATTAAGATACTTTCAAACATTCTTCATGTACATAAATGTATTTATACATTTCTTTTAGATACACTGTTAATAAAAATGGAACGTTAATATTTATACTTGAGTGTTTCTCTTTTTTAAGTTAATTTAGATCGTGAGTTTACTTGCTTAAACTAACGAAATCATAGTGATTGCTCGCTTTATATCCTAAAGGTGGTACATTGGATTGTATATACTCTTTAGTCGCTGTCAATTCCAGTTTTTGGCATTTTCATATTTGAACTCCAGTAGGCCTGAAATAGCTTTAGTCCGTGCTAGTAAGCACAAGGACTTTAAGATGGTGATATAAATAAGCGCGAGGGCAACGTGGCGATTATTAGTTAATGAAAATGGATCAACGTCAATAGCGACATATCATATGGGTACCGACTTAACATCGCTTCGACGAAAATAGTTTAAATATAAACGCTGCATTGGGACTGAAATGCTACTAGTGGTCGGACAGTACATTTCTAGTATAAGCACGGCGATATAAACTGCGAAGATCAACTTCGCTAGGACCGACCCACCAGCTTGATAGAACATGATTTACACAGTGAACTTGAACTACACCCGAAGTACAGTGTGCGCAATTCGGAGGAGACTATTGGACGACTCATTGGTGTGAGGTCGCAATCAATAGTTATTATCGAAAACCACCTCAATTAAATGGGGATTACGTCTCAAAGTGACGTAACAATAGATGGACTGACTGACCTTGACTAACCATAACCGAGTCACTTGTGTTAATATTTGTCAAAGTTTGCTGCTTCGTCCGCATAAGGAAGGTTTTTTCATGAGATTATTACTGAAAACGAAAGTTGGATATGATGCAAAACTAGACGCGGAAAAAGCATCGACCTCTAAACGATAGTAATATCTCGTCGATCGTCAGAAACTCACTCGGAGGGTACACATTCTGACAGCATTGAACAAACTGTTCAAAAAGCTTCTGAAGGCAGCCATAATATCAGTCTTTTTACGCTTCTCACGTAGATTTGTCATCGAAAGGAATATTATTTTGAAGAAACTGGAATATCTACCAGTTCCACTAGTTTGCCTAAGATCTTTCAAACTCTGTTCGAAATTGATTAGATTTGGTGAGACCAGTTAAGTACAGTAAAGTGGTTTCTTGCATATAGAAAGAAGCATTAGCATTCGCACTATTAGCAGTACTTTTCATTTGTCTTTGGCGAATTTCCGAATTATTGTGTATCAATATTTCATCAAGTATGTCTGAAGTGACAAATATATTCCAGCACTCATACTCCGTCGCAACATTCCTAGCAATATTTTATACTTGAGCACGCCCGGTTACGGTGTTTTCTGAATGTAACATCACATTTGGACGCTGACATTTCTTAAACTACTTTGCACCATCTTTATATTTATGAAAATCTTTACACTTACACCGAGAAGCTGAAGCTCTCGTTCTGAAAAGAAACAATGGAAAATCGTCCTTGAGTCGCTTTTTGTTTCATTTACTACAGCTTCTTCCTGTCTGGATTTAGACGAAACGTCAACTGGACTATTAGATGGAACATCAACTGGATCATCACTCTCTTCCCCCGTGCCAGAATTCACTTCGAGCTCACTGCAGTGGTCAGTTTCTTGTTCTGCAGTGGATTAAAACCAGTTGCCATCTCCTCTAGCATGGCACGAATCCGTTCTTCTTATTTTTCAATATCCATTTCGATTAAAAACTAAGAATAATAAAAAATAAAATGTCACAACTTAAATAAATGACCGAATGGATGAAAAAAAAATCATACAATAAAAATAAGAATAATAAAAAGCTTAAAAAACATTCATTACATAAAAATACATCAAAAATGAGGCCCGAGACAGGTTTGTGCACGATTATCCACGCTGGTGCCCCACGAACGACTGCAATCACGCCACCATCCCCTCCCGCGCCCGATTTCCCGAGACAAAAAGTAGTCTATATCATTTCCCGGCAAGCTAACTATCTCTGGGCAAAAAATCATGTCGATACGTTGTTTAGCTATAACGTGAAAAAAACAAACAAACATACTTTCACGTTTAAAATATTAAAGGTAGTATTCTAAATTAAGAATCAAACCTAGTGATTCTATTTCTCTTAATATTGCGTACGTAACGATTAAAAAATTAAGTCGACCCGTTGTTACGTTGCAACGCTGTTCCCTTAATCACTTTGTGTATTTTGTCAATTTCAAACAAGAATATTTTAGAGTCGAGAAAAAGTATTTTCTATTTTTTCTCGACTCTTCAGCTATCTTTATACATGAAATCTAGTCAATCCTTTTTTCCGTTGCTACGTGAAAGAAGGGCAAACAAATATACTTTAGCATTATATTAGTTAGGATAATAAAACTGTAGAATTGGCCTGTCTGCACATTGAAAATATTTACGAAAATAGATATTAGAGAAGACACTTTTTTGTTGTGATATTAGAGAAGACATTTACATTCTTATTCACGTTATAATATGAAATTTAGTGGTTATATTTTTAAGCCGTGTTTTTAATTTATAGGCAGAAACCAATTAAGCCAACCAAAGCGCATGTCAAAAAACGAAAGAATATTAGACACTAATTAATAATCACGAGTTATTGCTACCTCAATAAAACAGTATGTGAATTTTCCACAAAAAAATTCCAAAATCATTATATACAGCCATTCTAATTAGCTGGCCCGGTCAGTGGATTAAATTATAATTTATACATAATAAAAAGAACTGGTTACCAAAATAATATTGAACAAATACTTTCACTTTAATTATAATATAAGCGACTAAGTAATGCCAATAGACTATAAATTTGTTGCACACCACAAGCGCCGTCGCTACTACGTGTATTAGTGATTTTATGACTAGTATATATCCATTTTCGAGGAGCGGGTTTTTGTAAATACGTCCTTAAGTAAGTATATATATGTCGCACAATACTATATGTATCACATATAGTATTGTGCGACTTCTTATAGTTGTGAGTTGAACATATATATTTGTATTTAAATATGGAAATTTGGAAAAAAAATGTCACTAAAGCTTAGTGACATTTTTGATAAGATTTCCGGACATGAATATTTTCTGGACTTCAAGCATCCATGAAAATTTCTCATCGTTCCATTGAAATTGTAATTTTAAATTACTTACTTAACAAATTCAAAATTATATAAAAATATCCAATAAAGTCGACATAAAAATTGATAATTGTTATGTAATAAATATATTGATGAAAATAATTTTGCAAATGAATCGAAAACTGTATCAAATTGATTAAAACTACACGAATTTCATATCAGTTGCAAGTGACAATTGCATGAAGGCTGGCACGAAACAACTTTATAAAATAACTGAATTATTTATTGTTGCCGCTCATAAATTTCACGGTGGTTTTCATATCTGTATGTCAAGTTTAGATTGCAGATATGTCCGTTGGCTTGAATAATAAACTCCTATGTAAAACACATGTAATATTGCCATCTAGTGTCATACATTTAAAATTAAAGTAACGGCTTAGGCATAGGTTTACTTGTTAATATATAAAGTCGCTAATAGATGGCGGTGCCATCTCAACATTTAAATAAAAACAAATATTCATAAATATAAAATATACTAGCATTTAAAATATACACAACAATACTATGTTTAAAAAATATATTGCAGAAAATTTTTATTAAAATTTTGCATAATTTTCAATACTCTTTGTATTCCATATCTCACAAACATTAATTATGTAAAAAAGGACAAAAAAATTTAATCGACTTTTATACGTGATTTTTGAAGTTATACTTCTTTAGGGCGCGTTATGAAAAAATTATGAGGGCGAAATTATAAAAATACGGGATGAAGTTGGCAACGATGCAACAGAAAAACGACACCATAAAGTTGCTCACTAAACATTTGTTCAATTTGTATTATTTTTTATCGATTTACTTATCCGAAGTAATAGGCGCATTTGAGTACGAAAGAGTTTGTTTCATGATAATAATAAAAGAGTTTGTTTCACGATTATTTGATAGTCAAAAATTATACTGTGATTGCATTTGTTTGAATTATCGCAGCTACCAGGCGACCATCAGTTGGCAAGAGAATAAATGTGTATTTCCTTCATATTTGACAGTAAAAAAATATACTGTGACCACATTTCTTCGAATTATCGTAGATACCAGGTTATTATTGAGCCAATAATCTGCCAGACCGAATCCAATTCGGTATGTATTTATTTACATTATGAACAATAAATGATTAAATACTTAAAATTAATAAATTAAAATAACATTTCAGCATATTCATTTATTTTCAGCAGCAATTCAATCCTGGCGTCGATACGTCATTGATGTCCACCATTTTATTTCTCTGCTAGCTCTCCGTTATACCTAAGTCCATTATCTATCAGACCGTTTCCACATTATCGCGCTTCAACTTTATTATTCTCTTTTTTAGTAAATGAAATTTAATAGTGGTCCATATAATAATAAAACATTAAATTTAATACATAAAATACATAAAATAATTAAATTTAATTTTAAATTTAATTTGACATATGAGTGATCCACCATTTTTTTTTTCAGTTGGTTTCCCATTGTTCTTGTATTGCGCCAAAACTTCTAAAGCGTGTAATAAGTACGCATGACTTTTTTTCGTTTTTATAATTTTTTATGTTAATTAAGTATCATTAAAAAAATTAAAAATATAAATTTAAATACTTAATATTTTCGTCTAATAACGTTCTTTGTCTTTTTGTCCGGTAAAAGAATATTGCCACTATGTCGTAAGAATTTTGTCCTTGACACAAAAGCTCTGTTATTTTGGGGCATTTAGGATTGCAAGTCAATGTAATGAACAAATCTAACCGTCCAAAATGCCGCTCTTCAAGATTCAAGATCGAATTCTTGATTCTATCTTGAATCTTGAGTTCGATAATGCATATAACAATTTCCACCAGTGAAAGAAGAAGGCAATACAACCGTATTTCTCAGCTTTGAAAACGTTACAACGGTTCTGGTCATGGCCTCTTTAAAATGGACATATTCCTCACTTCTCAGATTTTTTGGTTGTTACGAATAAAATAAAGTCTTTTGATCTGATTTTTTGCATACACGTTGGCTAGAAATTGATTTAGAACACTATGAATGATAATAGATAGAATTCTTCATTATCTATAGTTGTAAATTTCTCATACGGTCCTATTGAGAGGCACTTTAATTTTCACATCGCGGTTAGGTATATTGACGTGATAGCCGTCTTTCAAGGGCAAAATATCAGAGGATATTGTAGAGCGTCATAAGCACCGCGCATCTCACTAATTCGTACCAATTTTTTATCTCTGCTGTAGAGAACGATATCTCGTCTTTAAATTCCTGTCCGACAATGAGTACTGTTAATTCTTTAGTCTTAGGAGCATTATAACTACCTTTATGTTCTCCAGAGGGCTCGTTATTAGCGTCAATCCCTACCTTGAACTCTTTCTGGCCTAATTCTCTATTCTAATCTGGCTAATTGTTGTGTTCGTACAACATATTTTGCAGTTATCTGATCAATTCTAGCTTAACGCAAGGGTAAATTCTACAACGAATTTCACTCCCAAACATTTCTTCAATATCTCCAACAAAGTCACTTTGAAGGTCGTCATATAATTGCCCTCACATATCTCTCTGGCTTCTAAAGACATCATGCATTACACTTACGATAAGTGGAGAGAAAATGTTTACCTACTGGATGCTGATGAATAAGGACATTGTGTAAGGCCAGGGTATTGTACAATGGTAAAGAGTATTGTACAATGGTAAAGAGTAATGGTAAGAGTAATTGTACGATGGTACAATGGTAAACGAAAATAATTTAAAAATGAAGTTATGTAAATATTTAGGATATGTGGAAATCGCTTGAACACTTTTTTGTCGTTTTATCATAATTAAATGATAATTTTAATTTTAATTTGTGTTCCAGTCCTTTTATCATTTTATGTCCATTAGTTAGTTCCGTATTAAATAAAGTTTTTCTTGTATTATACCAAGAAGAATAAATTCTAACGCGCGTACATAAGTACATACACATTTTCTTTTTCCTTTTGTATATATGGAAAGGTCACTGACATTCAGTTAGACAGCCTGCAGCGGAGCAGAAAAATATCCTGCAAAAATATATAGATGTACTTTACTGTTGATCTATTTAAATTACTATGTTTTTTTGTATTCTTTCTTATTGTTTCTATTAGTTTGCTATCTTTAAACCATTTTTATATACGATAGATGGGGTTTAGAATAAAGAAATAAAATAATTTTAAATACGATACTTGATTTTATGCCAAAGCACTATATATTATATTAAGTAAATTGTACATCTATAGTTTTTTCTGGTTGTAAGCGAGAATTTTTTTACAAACAGAGGGATTGATTGCCTGTTGCTCTATTATCCCAACAATAGTGTTCTGTTCGGCTCTCCGGGTACGGAACCCTAAATAAATATTTGTTACTGTATAGGTCTCAAAAATCGTCTTCACAGGATAGATATATTATCAGACTGCCTATGGTTCTCTTATTTAGATATAGTAATCCAACATAACTAAGATGCGATAACGCTAGACGCGGTAGGATATATAATGTATCTTTATATATAACACAACTCTAAAGTTGACGTGTCTGTACATTAAAAATATTTATAAAAATAATTAGTAATAATTAAAAAAATATTATTTTCGAAATTTTTATCTATTTATCTGTTCGTCCATTTTGTATGTTTGTTTGAATACGCATCACGGGAAGTTACTAACTAAATTCCGTTGAAGTTTGAATAGTTTTAAAAAAAAACATAAAATTAGCTTAAAGTCACATTTAGTTTTATTTTATCGCAATACAAAAGTATTAGAAGATATGTGTGTTTAATATTTTCATTTACATTGCATTTAGTTTAAAAATAACAAAGTGCCAAGCAACTCGAAACGTAGTAATTAAACAAATGTAGATGTAGTGAAATTACGTACAAAAATAGATGGCGCATATGTTGGAGAAATTGAGTAGCTACTGATGAAGTGTTGGGTGGTGCGATAAGGATAGGCGCTTAAGTAGATAAGCAACCTGAATAGTGGTGAAGTGTTCAGTGGTGTGACAAGGGTAGGTACTTGAGTAGATAAGCAACCCGAATACGGAAGACACATGAGGATAGGCGTCGTTGATTTCGTCTTCCTTACATACAATTTTCTATATTGTATGTATTCGATTAAGCTTATTTGCTTTTCTCATTCAATTTAAAATATTATTCTATCCTCAATATTAATAATTATCAACGTTGTGCGCGATTATGTAATTATGTTATTTGAATACTTTTAGTGGAACAAAAAACTTGAAACTTGAATATGATATCTGGAAATTAACATTTATTTACCTAGTTACCACAAACAATTAGAACAAGTGGAAAAGTATGTAGTATGTGTTTATTTCGTCGCTTATAACTGAATACATATTAAATTAAATATATAATTGGCACAGCGGTAAGGCAATGGAGTCTGATTTCTAAAGTACTGAGTTCGAATTTTGGAACGAATATTTACACTATAATAAAGCAAAAAATCCTTTAGGCTAAGTTATAATATTTTAGGACAAGAAAAATCGATTTATTTTTTTTTAAATTATTCAAATTGGTATATATTCACTTCTGCGCCGTCTATAATGTTTTCAAAGTGAACTATAAGGTTTACCGAGCTGCATGTGTACTTACTAAATCTATAATATACTGACAAAATTACTTAGAATTTTTTGATATTCTTATACTTTATTTTTTCGAATGGTATTATAAAAGTTTTGAATTGTATACAATAATGTTGTATACATATTTGTATTCCAAACTTATGGAACATAATAGAAAATCTTTTCATATTATCATCCTATTTATAACGATATCGTAACGCGTTTCCAAATTTCAGCGTATTACGAAAAATGGTAGAGTGGAAAAAATTCAGTTGTTTTGATAAGAAAAAACTAAATTTTGACAATAATTATTAAAACTTTTTCTTATAAATGAACTTTCACGTAACGCGTTCATGCAAATGAAACCATGTACGATTTCGTAACTTTATGATTTTATTACATAATATTGAAAAGCAATAGCGTGACAGTTTCCATAAACTTAAAAGAGCATTCTAAGTTTTTTGGTATAAATGCAATTAAGCACCTACCATGATATATTTTTCATCCTTCGGTTAAATAAAAGAATATGTACAAAAAAAGGGATTTAATGCCCCCTAAGTAATATTTTATAAATATTTTTAATGTACAAATACGGCAACTCTACAGTTTATTATATACCAGCTGTGCCCGCGATTTCGCCCGCATGGAATTCTCTTTGTGACTATAAAACTATCATTAAAATATCAATATACAAATTGTTATCACTCTCCTAAACTAAAAAAAAATACATACATATTTTTAAATGTACATGAAAGTCTTTACGTTTTTTTGTTTTTGTATTTTTATTTCTTTTGAACATTTTTGTATAGTTACGTCTCTTTAACAATTTTTTGCCATTTTATATTACACTTTTTGAATTTTGTAATTTCTGTTGTTATCTGTATTTGATTTATTTAAATTTATTAGTGGCTTAAAACTTCTCTGTGTACAATGATTGACGTTGTGTTATTTTTTATTAGCAAAATGTACTGTTTATCTGGAGTTCCAACTCGTGATAAACCAACATATAGTTGGCCACGGGAGAAACACTCTTTGCGTAAGTCAATTCCTAGTAAATAGAAGATTTGTCCTTGGGCATTATTAATAGTCTTTGAAAACAATGTTTTCATTGAAAATTGCAGGCGTTTGAATGATATCGGCAAGTCCATGGGAATCATTGGAATCCTCGGGATATTTGCCAGCTGGCAGGCTGCAGGTCTGATGAGGATGTCGCCACAATTAATTTGTCTTTAAGTCTTTAGTTAGTAGCCTTGGGCTATTGCACATAATCGAAGCGTGAGAGGGCAAGCCAGAAGAATTAAGCGAATTTAAAAATTATCGTGGACAGTGGACTGCATTGGTGGCCAGCCGTGGTGGGAGAAGTATTATCGATTGGTTGTGGTTGTGGCTATTTGTTGGTGTATTTATAGTTTGTTTCTGGTGTTCTGAATGATTAATTTGGGTTACTCAGTTCCTCTTCTCTCGGTTGTTGTGTTCCGGTTTTTTCATTATCAATTTATTATACTTTAGATAAGCAATGTTTCCTTTCTCTCTCTATTCTTCTACTTGAGGGTGAAGTTATTTGCGTTTTTCTAAGATTTACTTCGAGTAATCTTCTTTTACGTTAATACCTGGCGGGAGGTTTGGCTTGTTTTTGAGTATAAGATGTTTTTTCCATAGAATCATGATGGAAATTACAATTGGACGGTTTTGTCTCCCGATTCTACAAAAGTTGCTGATTTCTTGGCTGTCTATATGTCCCATATCTACTATGATTCTTTTGATATAATCTACTAATTTTGTTTCAGATTTACCCTTTTCTTCCACTCAGATGAAATCCAGGCTACTCTTTCGTTTGTCGATGTATGCCGATTTAAGTTTGTGTTTGAGCTCTGATATTTTACTTTTGAGGTTATTGTTTTCCTTTTTTGTCTATTGCTTCCATAACAATTTTGGTTACCGAATATGTTATACGTTCGGCTTGTTTCTCTAATTTTTCATCCAGTTTAAGTAGCAATAACTATATATTTTTGTTCATGGTGAGGGAATAAGTCGTTCTTTTGGGAGATTTTAAGTTTGTCTGTGGTAACACTTTACAAGTTTGTGTGTATGTGTGGTTGTCTTTGTTTTAGTGATTTTGGGTTTCGCAACAAGAAGGTGACACTATTTCTATTTTATTCCACTGAACTTGTTGACAGTTTAGCTGCCGGTACCACTCTCGCTTAACTATGTTAATTGTCAGCTAATCTCAAGTCAGCTAATGTCAATATGATATACTATAAATAGACAAAATTCTGAATGGATATCACCTGTGCATCCCCGGCTAGGCAATGTAAAGTTCAATGAGGCACCACACTGCCCAGTTGTCTACGCGGCCATTTAAGGCTCCGACAAGTTGGCGTTAAATCTGTCATCTAATCTGTCAAATAATAACCATCGAATAAAAATAATTAAATTTTAGTTTTCAAAATAATTGAATTGAAAAAAAATCAAGGTAAAAATAATTAAATTTTAATTTTTAAAATAATTAAATTTATGTTTAAAATTAATTTCAAATTTAATTTTATCGATTTAAAAAATTGGATATAAATTTTTTTATAATACATAATAAAATTAAATGTTAAAATTAACTTTCTAACGTAATTTAATTTTTTTAAATGTAGATAAAAAAAAATCACATTTTTTGCACCACCCGCTGACACCAAAGCAAAATATAACGCTGACCTTGATATCTTTTAGTTTATATGAATATAATAATAACGCACACGGAACAAAAGCTATTCATTATTTTAAGTGACAAAATAGGCAAATAACGCGTATTTTATTTTGTTTTTTTTTCAAGAACACTATCATAAAATCTAAACCAGTCGTCAAAATAATGTTGTGAAAGGCAAATTACCTGCATAAAATTTCCTTGACGATAAGCAAATTTCTTTTCATAAGAATTTAACTTTACCTACTATTACCTACTGGTGGTAATTTAATACCACCAACAGATTAAAATTAATTTTAAATCTATCTTTTAGTCATACTTTGTTAATTAAACTTAACATACAGAATCAAACTTAACATATAGATAGGTCGTCGCGCCCTTTTTTACAGGTCTTTTTAAACTACAACTTTTCCATAGGAAGCATTCATTTATCTCTTACCGTTAAGGCAACATTCGTAAGAACGAATGCGCTTCTTCTCGACTGTTTTTCGTTGCAAAGTTGTCTCCACGAAAAGCCCTTTTATTTTAATAGGATAATATATAACCTGTGTCCACATTAAAGATCATTCTAAATATTGATGAAAGAATTTTTGAAATCGTATGAGTAGTTTCGGTAATTACCTCCTACATCCAAACTTTACCTCTTTACAATTTTAGTGTAGATAAAGGTACATTACATATTCAACTGCCTACAGCTTTGAATATATTTGTCGTATATCATTCACAATTAAATGAAAATACTTGATGTAGTGTTATTTCTACTTTCTTTAAGTTTTTCACCACGGCCTAGGTTTTGTTGCATTACAACATTTTCAGGCCTAGGTTTCGTTGTATTACAATATATTAGGAAATATTCTAGATCTTTGCTAATAGCCCACCTGAAGATGTTGTAATATAACGAAACCTAAGTCGTGATAAAGAACTTAAAAAAAGTGGAAATAATAACACATCACGTAGTTTCATTTAATCACGTAGTTCCATTTAACAGCTTTTTGGTTATGTTGAATTATTGTATCTAAATAAGGAGAACTATTACCAGTTGCCATTTAGCGTACCATAGGCAGTCTGATGATATATGGTATCCTGTGAAGATAAATTTTGTGACCTATGCAGTAACAAATATTAAATTTAGGGTTCTGTCCCCAAAGGGCCCGAACGGAACATTATTATTGGGATAACAGAGAGACAGGCTGTTTGTGAGAGAATTCTAGCTTACAAACAGAAAGAACTATAGATTTACAATTTACTTAATATAATACAAAGTGCTTTGTCAGAAAATCAAGTGTCGTATTTAAAATTATTTATTTCTTTATTTCAAACCTCATCTAGCGTAATGTAAAATTATTTGAAGAATACAAAGTAATAGAAACAATAAGAAGATAGAAAATAATATGGTAGTTTAAATTAACACTGCATTAGATTAATATTAATCAAGAAACTGCTTAATATTATTCATGAAGCGGTCAACAGAGCAAAAAATATCCAGACTGTCTAATTGAATGTCAGTGTTCTTTCTTTCTCATAAATTAAAAGGGGAGAAAAAAAATTGTGCGTGAACTTGTGTACGCGCGTTACAATTTATACTTCGTTGGCATAACACAAGAAAAACTTTATTTAGCACGCAAATAATTAATGGAAATAAAATAATAAAAGGGCTGGAATGTGTTTATAAATATTATTAATAAAATCTAAATTCAATTAAATAATTAAATTTTCAATATTAAAATTTATTTTCTCACAGTAGTAAATAATTTGATCTTTTTATTTAGAATAATCATTATCATTCCATAAATAAATAAATACAAAAATATATAGATGATTGTATCATCTAATAAATATTTCTAAAAATATATAACAATGTGGTACACATATATTACAAGTAGAAATAAATACATATAATTCCTAAATTATATACACTGCCATAGCTGCTTCCAATATTAACTGAACTAGTACATCAGTTACAATTGGTTTATAGTAACTAAAATATGATATGAATAATTTGTCCTGATGAAGTCAAGATATTGCGTAAATACAGCATCAAAGGATTTAGTAGGATACGTATTTGTTAAATTTACTTGTTTTTGAAAAAAGTCAACCAGTGCACTGGCATTTTCTCGGGAAAAAATGACGTTAATGTCGCTACTTAGAACCATTTGGTAACTTATCTTCTTTGCCATGATATCCTCCTCCGGCTATTTTATAAGACCAAACTAATCGTTTTAAGAAAGAAATTATATCGTTTATTTTTTATTTGGAGTATTACTATTAAAACAATTCTCTTGCCGTCTTCCATTTTGCATTCCGAAACACGATACTTACTAATATTAAAATAATTAAATTTAATTTAATAAATTTTAAATTTAATTTGACAGATGAGTGGTTCACCATTTTATTTTATCTTTACCTTAATCTTTGATTATAACTGAAACTTTTTGAGTAGAGCATAATTCCAAGCCTCCACAATAGCACCGTATTACCCGGAGAACACCGAACATTCCGTAGGAAGGCTGAAGTATGCCGAATGAGCGGTGGTTGGACGCTAAAATGACGCTCCGACATAGCCATCTCTCAGTGTTTTTGATGCAACTGTATATATTTGAGTCCAATCCATCCAAAAGGAATTCAAGATAGAACTGAACAGCGAATCGGCATTTTTGAACTCCTTATCAACTCCAAAACACAAATTTATATTTGACCTGTGAAATACCAAGTCAAATGGAAAACTATAGACAGGGAGAGAATAATTTTAATAAACGGGGTTAGAGAAGGATTTTAATCTTTGGAAGTTAACGATAAAGAAGAGGTCAGGATTTAGAACGCCAAAAGGCAGCATGCTCAATAAGCCCAGAGAGGAGGGTGAGTTTTGGAAAAATGGAGTGAGTAGAAAACCTAGCTGCCTTTAGTAAATAACGATCAGCTAGGTATTGTCGCCGGAGGTTTAAAGGAGGATTAACACATTCTACTTATAGGGCATTTATGGGATTGGATTTCATAGCACCCACTGTGATCCTCAGTACTTGAGACTGAATGCGGGCCAATTTAGTGGCATTAGATTTAGAAATGGGACCAAGGAGAAATGAACCGTAGTATAGATGACTAGAGCGTAATAACTTTAATTTGGTAGGAATATTCATATTAACCTGGCATCGGGAGATGGCATTTTCAATGTGAATGTTTCAAGATAATTTTGGGTCTAGGAACATACCTAAGAATTTGGAATTGGAAAGAGTAGGGGTTGAGGTGGTATTATAAGAAATCGATAAAGGTCGATAATTCTATTTCTCGAGAAGACCGCTACAGTGCTTTTGGAAGGTCTATACCAGGAAGTTAACTCATTTGTTTAGGTTAACAAGGGCAGAATTCAAAGAATTTTCGGCGACCATTATTGACTTATCAGAAGAATATAAAAGCGGATCATCAGCATATTGTAAAATACCACAGAAGGGATTTACTGTTGAGTGGATCATACAGGAGTAAATATTAAAAAGTAAGGGACACAGAGCCTTGAGGAAGACCCGTCCATAAAGTTCTTGTTAAGAGGGGGAGAGGGGGGGGCGGAGGATCTAAGAATCATAAATCTTTCTAAAAGAAAATTGAGGAGGAAATTGAATTGATCGAAGTCCCAAGATTATGAGGAATTTGTAAGAGCATGTCTAAAAAAGCAGCAATGAGGAATTCTTGTCGAGAGAAGGCCAATCTGATGTCAGTGGTTAGGATGCTGAGATTATCCATCGTACTTTTAGCTCTTCTGAAGCCAAATTGATTGCTCGGAAAAATGGGATGGTGTTCTGTAAACCATGCCAATCCATTACTAATTAGGTGTTCCGTAATCTTCGCTAAAACCTGAGAAAGAGCTATGAGTCTGTAGGACGAACTTGCATTCGAATCTGTATGAGGTTTGAGAATGGGAATTAATATTTGAGTTTTCCATGACTGGAATCTAACCTGATTTGAACATGCAGGTCATGATCAGGGATAGAAGATACAAACAGGTAGATGGTAAAGTATTTTTTAACCTTTAATATCACGTACTGTCAATACCAGGGGAAGAGTCTTTAAGATGATGCAAGGTGAAATCCAATTCATCAATGGAGAAATCTTCTTCCAGAAAATGGTTGGCGCTAGTAAAATTATATCTGAAAGGTAATTTATCTAAATATGGGATGGATGGGGGAACGAGCTTATTTAAAAATTGGTCTACCCAATTCCCATGTACGGATTTGGAAAAATTCGGCTAAAAATAGATCGAAAGCGTTTTACATTAGGCCAGACGATGCGAGGGAGTGACAGAATTTCTCCCCACTTCCTTCTTTTTTAAGGAGAATTCGTTTAGTCTGTCCTTGGATCTTTCGAAACAAGAGGAAGTTTGCTTCCGACATATTAGATTTATATATTGATTCGGCCTCTTTGCGGGCTTTAACCGCCGCAGAACAGTCTCTATCCCACCAGGGGGGAGAGGATCTGAACTGGTGGTTAAATCTCTTAAGGGGGATAAAGTACCGAGCGGACAGATTTATAGGCCTTACAAATTGGTCATAGCAAGAGTCAATGCTATCCAAGTCCACTGGTAGGAGGGAATCCAATTCGACATTGAGGAAATTGCAGAATCTGCCCTATTCTGCCCTATTTAGGTTAAATTTTTGAAGAGGGGGAATTTTTTCAATGTTTGAATTTAAACGAGGGAAAGAAATCAGAATGGGGAAATGGTCGATTCCAAAAGACTAAGATAGAATATTCCAGGAAGCTAAGGATGCCAAGAATGAGGACCAAAAGGGGATACCTACTGAGTTCGGGCTCTGAAATGGGACAGGAACTCGTGTTGGAGAACTATCATTCAGTAAAACAGTAAATAGTAATAGGGGTTTTTTTCGGGTGGAAGACGGGCGATGAGCACTGAAATGTCGGGGAATAATATAAAGGCAAGGGATTGAAGTTAAAATATACCGTAGTCCTAATGCTACGGGACACGTTGAAAGGGAGACATATATAGAGAGGATGGTGATATATTTAACTGGAAGAAGGGAAGGGATTTGTCAAGTATCCGCTCTATCATCCCGTAGATAGGCATAGCCTCGGATCTTATAATGGAATCCTGGCTTCAGCCAAGTATCCAAGATGGCAGCCAGGGATGGAAAATACTTGACAAGGAGGTGACGAAGATCTGCTTTTTTAGAAATAACACTGCGACTGTTCCATTGCAAGATCCTTGCCACTGTTGGCGGAGCCATTAGAAATAAGGGGTTGGAGAAAGGTAAGAATAAAGGAGACAACGTTGGACGGTATTTGATTGGGGGAACTCTGGATTTTGACCAAAGTGGTAAATAGAAATTGAATAATACTCGTAGAAGAAGGAGTATTAACTGAAGATTGTTGAGTAAGGCCGCAGCCATTTTCAGGCTAAGGAATTTGGGAGTCTGCTCAGGTTTGTTCTAAGGCCAAGCGGTCATAGCCCTGGTTGGGACTTGCTGAAGAGTGGGGTCGAGGATTCAGATAAATAATTTTTTTAGACAATTTTGGACGCTTCCGCATAGGATATGTCTCTTCCAGACATTTCAAATTTGATTTTTGTTATCTTTCGAATTCCGGGTAAACTCTGTCAGTGGTATCATGATTTCCACTGCAAAAGATACACTTTGCTTGTCAAAAGGAAGAGGGCAGTTCCTTCCGACGTGACCTTCACCACATCGGAAACAACGCTCGGAAGATCGGCATTTTTCAGCGACATGTCCAAACCTACAACATTTTAAGCATTGAATCATAGGGAATTCATATTTCGAAACTGGAAGCGAGGAATATGCCATAAATATGTGCTGGGACGAACTTGGCCATCAAAGGTGGTGACCATCGTCTCCGATGGAAAATATTTAGGTTGGCCATCGATCATTTTTTAAAGTTTAAGCGGCGGAATTTAATAACCTTACCGCAACGTTCTGGGACTTCTACGTATTGTAATACCTCCTCAATAGACCAGTCGACTGGAACATTGCGAACAATGATCGCATAAATAAGAGAATGATCGCATAAATACCTCCTTTAACTGACGTTAAAGGAGGGGATAAACAATTTATTCTCTCCCGTGAAAGCAGAGTGGTTTACAAAGCATTTGGTGGTGTCTGCAAGTGAAAATTCCACCGAAATCCTGTTTCTACCAATTGTGTTTAATCCACCTCGAATATGTCCGTCATGGTAATTTTTTAAAACGGAACCAAATTTAATAGCATGAAGTGAGGATCTGGAATTGGGGCTGGGGTTCTTTTCTTCGAACGTGAACAATAAATGGTCCAACGTCGCTTGAGACGCATAAACGAGGAAGGGGATGAAGTCGGTGGTGATAGAAATAAATTGCAATTTGCCTGTGAAAGAGGAGTGCGAAGTGAAAGAATATTTTGACTTGTGAAGAAATATTTTCAGATTTATTTTTTTACAGTTCAATGTTTTACAGTTTTTGGGTTTACGTTTTAATTCCTGTTGGAAGTCCATTACGATAACAAAACTAGCTGGGGAAGTAGGACAAGCAAATTGATTATAACTAAATCCGTTTTCACGAAGCTGTAGGAGAATCGATTTGATAAAAACGAATAATACAAAAAAATGAATAAAGAAAGAAACTTACCGAAGAGAACACTTATAACAATTAATTGAATATAGCTACGAACAAAATAAAATACCGTTTCCAAATTATCGGGCTTCAAGTTCATTGTTTTCTCATACAGAGTAGTAAAAAATTTCATCTCATTTTAAAATTAAATTTGAAAATAATTTGCATTCAATATTAATTTTAAAATTGTCTCTAATTATTTTAAAAAATTTAAATGAATACTCAGCACTTAAATTAATATAAATACGTGTATATAGTTAATTTTAACATTTACTAAAACAATCTGAATAATGTTTAATTAATAATGAAAAGAAATGAACATGCTGAAAATTTATTCTAATGTATTAATTATAAGAATTTAATAATACATAATTACATAAATTATTTATTATATATATATATATATATATATATATATATATATATATATATATATATATATATATATATATATATATAAGGGCATGAGTAGGAAAAAGAATTATTTTTTTCACATGGACAGTTATTTGGTACATTTAACCTGTTCATGTATTTTCGTTTTGATAATTCAAAAATTATTTGTAAAAATGAATTTTAAAAAAAGGCAACCTTTCCACTCAACCTGATAATTGATGGGAAAGACAGGTGAGCAAGCGTGCCTTTGTCCCTGCGTACATGTGTGCGTACTTGCGCGTGCGCGTGCGCGTACAGATGAACGGATTACAATAGAATGGCAGCAGAAAAATAAAATGGTGGATATATATCTGTCAAATAAACTATGTAGATGTATGTTTAGTGAGCAACATCAGTGTGTCGATTTTATGTTGCATTGTGCCAACTTCATCTTGTATTTTTAAAAATTCACTCTCATCATTTTTCCATAACGCCTCTAAAGAAGTTCACTTCAAAAAAACAAAACATTTTTTCTATGCATGTTAGGTGTTGTTCAATAGTAGTGTGCAAACGCCTTTTTAAATATTTTTTAATTAAATGATAACTATGTGTGATACTGCCACAGATATCAAACGACAGTACCTGGGAAGCCGTAATTTGTCTTTAATATTACAAATGTATGGTACTCAAACGATTATTGCATATAAATAATTTACAAGTGATAAGCAATCTATAGAATTTTTTTCTATCTATTAAAAATACGCTAAGTAATATATATAGCATTTAAAGTAAAGAATATTATTTATATTAATCAATAGTCTGAACGTAGACCATAGACAATAATGTATTTATTTAATGTGTCTTTAATGTAACTCGCGTATAAACCTCTAGTAACAAGCCCTTCCAGACAACCGTAGAGAAGTTACTAATCAGAGTATATGTCTTATAAAATGTAATTAAAGTGAAAAAAGTATTGTCAAATGTCTGTATTTTAGTCTGTTATTGTCAAGCTATGCAAAAACACACCAATTTTCAACATTTTTGATGGAGTATTTCCTGTCGACGGACATTTATTTAAGACTATGTTATGAAATAAATATTGATTGGAAATACCTTTCAACTAAATATAACTTAAAGTTGACTCCTATGCTCTGCTACTTACAAATTTTATTAAAGATTAAATGTATTTAAGACAATTAAATACATAAAAAATCTGAAAAAGTATTTTCTATCAAAAATTATTGTTTTTGAATCAATTAATTCAAAAAATTAAAAAAAACAATTAGAATTTATAAATTTTCCGGAATTCAAAGGTACAAGAAAGATCTAAAGAAGTTGACATAAAAATTTCCACCGGCGAGAACAATCTCGACAAATTTTCAACGCTAAATGTAATTAGTACTCGTCAACCTCGTAAGCCGTAAGATGTTTTCTCTGTTTCAATTATATTAATAATACTTAAGATAAAATCAATGTTTTTTTTCAACCAACTGTTATGACCGAGTTGAAGTTTTGCTCAATAAGTGTTTATCCTGTTAGATAAATTTAATCCTACCTTGCAGTCAGGGGCGTTTGCAGAGTTCATTCCACAGAAAATAACAATTAAATATTACTCCTGATATTATACACAATACATACGTTACGTCCATATAAAACGAACAAAAATGTTGCCCTTGCTAGCGCCACTCGTCCGTTATGATGAAATAGATAATAGAGTAATACTTTATAAATAGGCTCGTATATAAAAGAAAATGTCGTATTGCGAATAAGATAATTACTCATATTTTGAGAGTCATTTTTAAAGTTTTTAATGACATGTTTATTTAATATAGTAATTTTGTATACTTATATGTTCTGCCTTGAACTAATAAACAAAGTGCTAGATGCGATAGTGAAGAGTAGATAGATGCATAAACTATTCTCAAATTATTCTTTTATAAGCAAATATAAAAATGTATCTTAATTTCCGTCAGAAAACCTGTTATATTAAATCAACAAAGTGTGCATGTTATATGAAATAAACAAGCCAGTGTCAGTTTTTGTAGATATACTTTAAGGCGGCTGTAGAACGGCTTTGCTTGAATTAATGTATTGGGCTGTTTGAAAAAAAAAATTATTCGCAGTAGATAAACCAATCAGTGTCAATTTCGAAGCATCTATTAGGAAAACTCCGATACTTAATTTAACGTTTCTAGCGAAAGCGGTAATTTTGTATTTTTGTTAACCATTAACAATTATATTAGTCAACATGCAGCGCATTTCGCTTCTCGGAATGAGGAAAATCGTACGGTGTTCGTATAAAATGACGTGTTTTTTAAGTCATGTAATTTTAAGTTTGTCTCAAATATTTGTAAAATATTTTGATTTGAATATTTTTATAATATTTAAGAGAGTGAGACTCTATCTATCTTAAATATTATCAAAATATCCGTTAGTAAGGAAAAATTGATAATGGCAAATTTAATTCTAACGCGAGCGCTGAGGGTTTCTGTCGTGATATCTTTATCCTTTTTGTTTTCGAATAATTTGTGTGAAAAGTGTGGGCCGAAAACGAATAATTATATCTAAGCTTACGCCTTTTTAATTAAAGTAATTAACAGATTTTGATGATAAAACCTATTTAAAATATCACACTTCCCTTAGATTTTGAGTTATCTCGCTTGCATTCACGAGAAATTTGGGATATGATTGGATAAATTTTTGAAATAAAAAATAATTTTTGGAACCTTTATAAGTATACTTGTTCCAATCCAATACAAGATATGATAAATCTCACTGTTTTTTGTGATTTTTTCATAAAAGTTTATACAGACTGTTATACAGCATAATTTACACAGGTTGTTAGATATTACAGAGATGTGGTAGAAATAAAAATTTACACAGATTTTCAGAAATTCACGCAGGTTTGTTATTATATTATATTATAGTCCATTTTTTCTATCGAAAAAGCTCATATAGTCCCGAAGGATTACAGTCCATCCCTCAGGGCTATATAAACAATCTATCTCATTGAGAATCGTTGCGCATTTGAGACGTGATTGAATATCAAACAAATGTGTTGTATAATTAATCAAACGTTCACATTTCCAATGTTTGGATATGATATAATTGTGTCATGACGTAATAGGATTTACATCAAATAAACAAAAAAACGGTCAGGTGGGAGTATGTAAGCATTTGAGATATCGTTAAATTTTTCCTGTAATATTAGAGGTTATTTCATTAAAAGAATTTCTAAATTTTCAGGTCAGAAACTAAAGGAGGGAGGAGCCGTATTTGTTCCACATTAGTTTGCTGTAAATGAAAACTGTTTTGAAATGTAGAGAAGAAGCCGTTTCCCCCAGGGTGGAATGAGAAAACAATATTTCTGGTTATATTTAGTACATATTTAGTGACGTCACTTTCAAAAAACGAAACAAAATACTTTTGTATTTTGGCTATGTGACCACAATCAGGATTTATAACTGTGCCTAATTTTTATGTCCATAACTTTAGTAGTTTCTGAATAACACATGTGCCATATGACAGTGCCATACACATACACACACACACACACACACAGACACAAACACACACACAGACACACATACACACACAACACACAGACACACACATATATATTCATATATATATATATATATATATATATATATATATCTGTGTGTGTGTGCGTGTGAATGTAGGATCAATGTACTGACTTTGTACTTCTGTATTTATTAGTACTTTAAAGATTACCAAAATAAATCATTGCGGGGCTATTACATGAAATATTATTTGTCTTTTTGTTTAGATTCAGTTACGTTTATATTATAATGTATGCAATTATATGTATCACAACAACATATATAGAAATGTATATATTTCACGATATTACAATAATAATGATGACACATATTTACTCATCATAAACATATAAAAACTCTGATGCAGACGTGATCAGTTTACTGAGTAGTTTAATATCATGAAAAGTGGAGTTTTCCATATAAGTCGGTTCTAGATGTTGGGATTGCAAAAAAAAATAATGACCGGCGAACGCAAGAATTTATTAATTACAAAAAAGAAGCGTCTTCTAAACAATATAAGGCACAAAATATGTTCATTTAAAAATCGACTAATAAATTTTACAAGAAAATTGTCGCATTTGAGTTGCGAAGAATGGAAAACTAATATGTTAGAAGAAAATCAGTGAAAACTAGGAAGGGGATGCCGTCTCAAATACTCGTACAAATATCTAAGTAACGTCTTTTGGACACGTTCAACCATGAGGCAGTACTTGGACTCGTTTGTGTTTTACACACCTGTCATGTCTTTTATTTGTACTGTAATTTTAAATATATTCTCTCTGTATATATTCTAAAACATGTGTTACGTGACTCTACTTTTATATTTCGCTATAAAGGGCTAAATAGTAAATTAAGGGAAGGAAAACATTATTTTGTTCATAACGTAATTTAATTATATAGACATTTAAATGATCAGCTTACAATTTTGTCAGGATTATTTTTCTGATTTTTATAAAAATTTGCTACCTCGATTAATACTAACAATTTTCTTACGACATCTTATAATGTAATAATTTTTACTTTTTTTTTTAATTTTTGTAAAACGGACTTTTTATAAAATAATCTTTACGAGTTCTCAGTCGAAATCGCAATAGAAGAGATTTAAATTTGTTGAGTTTCTCTGTTTCCGTTTATTGAAAACCATTGCAAATCCAGTATTAAAAAACCATTGCAAAACCATTTATTGAAAAAGTATCCTCAGACAATTTATACATTTGTATAATAAAACGTCTGTCTATCTATTTACTTATATCTTGAGTTCCATTTTAGCGCGGATTTCATTAGAGTGTAAGGGTGTTTCTCCCGAAAGTTTTTTAAATATTCTAATTGACGTATCTAATGTATAGATGCTCAGGTTACGCAGCTATGTTAATATTTGTGAATGAGGACAACCTAAAAGCGCTCTGGGATGTCGAGGAGACAACTGCCACACTGGAGAGCGGAAGCGGAAGTCATTCTGTCGAAAAGAGTGTATCGGCTTAGTCATATCATAGATTCAACATCACAGTTTTCACGCGAGCAGAGCCATGTGCTCTTAAAAGTTAGTGCATAATAATTAAGTTATCGGAGTTTAAATGTTTATAGGTACCAGTAAGGAGTAGCCAGATATTTGGACAGATGCCTCTCATATTAATGAATTTTCCATTTTTTCATAAAATTGTATATCATCTTAAAAACATAATTTATATTTGCTAAGTTTCTAATCTGGATTCTTAAATACTTTTTGTACGACAAAAATCTTTAAAATTGTCGATGGTTTCTTTATAAACTGAAAGAATATGCTGTGGGAGGTATTTAAAATAGGTTTTTGATAATTTAAAAGATAGTGTTTGAAAAAACAAAACGATTTTGAAAAACTAAAATACACAAATCTTGAACACTAACAACCGCAAAGTTTAAGACGAGATCCCTTTTCTTGGGAAGGAATATGAAGTTTTCATGAATGTTTGGTTTGTTCACTATTTGCTAAGTATTATTATCTATATATTTTCAATATACAAATATTATTATCTATTTATAAATAAATATAAAAAAATGTTGTAAAAAGGTAATTAATTAGTCTTCGGTGAAGGTTATCCAAAAGGTCTGAAAAATCTATTTTAATTCTTCAGATAAAGGATTCAAATCTATTACGATAACCGCTTCTGCCGTAGTAAAGTTTTATGATTTCGTAATTTAACTCTCGCCACTATTGAACTATATAATGAAATAAGCATAGAAATTGTAGCCATATTTAAAATTGAGTATTTAAATATATTTATGCAAGTCACATTAATGCTAATTTTTATGAAAATTCATTCAATACAGTTTTCCAGAAAAAGAAAGTCATGGAGTGTTTGGCCCGGGTGTCAAGGTTAAAAATGACCCAAAAATAAAATAGACAAAATGAAAAAAAAAATTTAAGCTGTTTAAAAGCTTTATTTAAATTGTCAATCAGCCAATGAGGAATTGGGTATTTGACTAAATTTTTTTTATTTCATTAATCATAATTTCAAGGTACAAGTTGATGAAGAGTGATTTTTTTAATAATCTTAAAAATTGACCTAGTTATAAAAGATTAAATTTAATCTTTTGACAAGGAAGGGAATACTGTATTGTGAGGTCATTTTTAATATTGCACATTATATTCTACAAGAGGAAAAGAGACAGGGATATACCCAACCCTATCCGTATCTTCAAATTTAGAAGCCTATAACTGGCTTATTTTTCAATCAATTTTTGTATTTTTTTCAAGACTGGTTTTGAATTAACTTATATTCATAATATTGTACGAAAAATATCAAAGTTTAGAATGAGTCAACTACCGTGTTGTGTATTTTCTTATTACGTTTGGTTATTTCTCATAATAGTTTGCAAATACTCTTTCCGTTGACCAGCAAGATGAAATAAAGTGCAGGTTATGTGTCGCTGTATCTTTCGTATGTGGGTAGATGTAACATACTTATCTATGAAATTCGCAAGCCTGATCGTCGTCGAAAAAAGCTACGTAGAACTATAAAAAGACATTCATTTTGACGACGCAGAACGGATGTATTGCAGTCGCGCTGTCTGTTAATAGTTTACGTTTAATTATCTTACGCAATGGCTATATATATTTTTAAAATGAAATCTTTTAACGTACTTCGCTATATTTTGTGTGGTGTCATTTAAAATTCTTGATATATTAAAAATACAAATACATGCGCGTTTATGAAGCCATCTTTTTTTGCTTTGCATTATGGTTACAATTATATTTGCTGTTTATTCACTGAATTATTTGTTTTTTTCACATCCTAAAAAAATATAAAGGTTTTTAAAAATTTAAATCCATTTCCGAAACGTTACACTCATTATCGCCGGTCTCCTTCACAGAATTGTTTTTACAGAACTTCCTTGGTCATTAATATCTACCACCTTTTTTTAACATTACGACGTGACAAAAAATACAAATCGTGCAAAAAAAGCTTTACGTTCTAATTGGTATAAAAACAGAAAGTTTTAGAAAAAGCCACAAAACTTACTTCGTATGGCTCGCCCCATATACAACTGAAGAGTTTGTTGCAGCTTAAAAAATGAAAAAAAGTCTACGAAGATGATTATGAATTAATAGACATCGTTTTAAAGTGAACAAATGTGTTATAGAACAAAAAGTGTTAAAGCTTTATAATGAGTTAAGTAGTGTTTCAATACTGGGAACAGAACTGCCTAAGAGTACAAATATATATCTCGCATATTACACTCTACGAAAAGCTTCATTAACGACAATGGTGAGATATTTCGTCATTCCTATAACACGATTGAAATTAAGATGAATGTCTTGCATATTTGAAATAGATCATGGAATAATTATTAATGAAACCTTGCCATATTAATTCCTTCAATGTCTCCATCCAAGCATATTTCCAACTCTGTGTTGTTAAATATTACGTTCTTATTTTTTTTTCAAACTACGGACACGAAATGGCAGCCTGTATGTCTCTCGACCATGACTATCTGTCTGATAAATCGGGACAATGGCGAGAGAATAAAAGGTACAACAATGTGACACCGACCAGGGCCAGTGATTGTACTCGTAATCCATGACTCGATGTTATTCTCACTTTTCATTCTTTTCGTTAACGTGAATCACTCGCGGAAATGTTTTGCTTGTGTTTTCTTTTTGTTTAATCTAACGTGTTTACTTTGATCCATAGACACTATATACACAATAAATTGTTGCCGTCGAAGATATGGCCTTATATATCGTCATGTGGCTAAGTATACCGAAGTCATTTTACGTGGTCCTCTAAGGCACATCACGTTATGATATATTATTAACCATGTCATTTATTGATTTGGATTATTTATAAAAGTATCATAATAATTAGACGCGATAAAAGCGCTTTGTGTCCGTAGTTATCAAATAATTGATTCAATCATGCGTTGACCACGTGGTCGAGAGTGGAATTTAGGCGATGAGAACAAAAATTCTAAAATAATGGAATTATATCTTTGTACAACTTATATTTATATATTTTAATATTATTTTGTGCTGTATCATATTGGCCTTAAGGACAATATAAAATCGTAGATCAGAGATTTTATATACCATAAAATCTTTGTTTGACGCTAAGAGGATATTTTTTTAATTGACTCCCAGGATTTCTGATAATGTCAAATTTTAAACTTTTCAATTTAAATTTTCTTTTGTCGCCAACAATATGAAATGTCGTAAATTGTCCTGATGAATAAGCTTGAAACAAGTCGGCCAATAGTTCAGTGTGTGCATTCATTCCGAATGCAGCTATCGGTCATTAAGTCGTGTATCATTTTGGATATCTTGCCGAATTACGATAAATGCCATAAACCGTCATTGATAAGACAGTTTATGGTATTTATCATATGTGCAATTTCAACGTAAGAATTTTTACTGTCACATAAAGATCACGTCTTTGTTCAGTGAAAGACGCAATAAATGCTTTATTTTGATCAATGAAAATTTATACGTTAGATTTTGACGGACTTTATTATTTTGCCGCTTAAATTTTACGTCGATTTTAAATTGCGCGTAATCGACAAATGCTACCACACGTTTTTTTTAATGTCTCGGACACTCGTTAACATTGTAACATTAATTCGCCCTAAATATCAATCACATTGTCGAATATTGACTTAATACTAATTACGGACCGTAAAAGTGTCAATATGTATACTTCTTGCTAATTAAATATAATTTCTTGTTGATTAAAACGTGCGTTCCTTTGAAAAAAAAAAAGAATTCAATAAAGCAAAGACAATAATTATTTTTTAAATGACTGTATTTTTGCATGCGTTTTGAGAACTCGCACATTTTTGTAGATCTCGCTTTTTCCTTTCATTTAGTAATTCTCTAACGGTTGTTATCACTATTTATGATTGTGATCAAACAAAAATATAATTTTACTATGAACTTTTATAACTTATGTACTAATGAAAAATTATCATACAAAAACTAATGACGGACAAATTTAAAAATCTCTTTTTTAACGTATATTTGATAGAAACAAATTGGCATATTGTAAGGAAAATTAAAAAGATGAAATATGTATATTTCCCAACTTTGTGTATTTTTTAAAAGTTTAAATAAGAGAAATTGAGAATACTTCAGCATCTGTCTTTATTTTTCTTGTAGCATCTCATAGCATTTAATTCCTAAAAATTAAATTGAATATAAATAATTTGTTTCATAGCAATAAGTCAGATATCACCTTACTTACTACTAAAATAACTGAGTAGTAAGTAAGGTGATATCTGACTTATTGGTATTATACTTATTGGTATTGGTTTCAGTGTATGACGCTTTTGAGGTAAGTCTGTTATGTTAGCAACATGCTAACATAACAGACTGACGGACATTCATTTCGAACACGTGTATCTATTAATAGTTAGGCTTACATCTTTGCTAATAACAATCTTGAATCGAATGTGTGATAAAGACCACTAATTGTTATTAATAGGATATGGAATTGCGTATTTCTCCGTCTAAAAAATATCTATGAGTAAATATTGATTATCTACGAGTGTTGCTTCTAATTTCATTTATGTTAAAAATATCATATTTAATTGTAACATTTAAACAATAAATCAAAATTAAAAATTTTGAATAAATCCAAGATGAATGTAGTTGCTGTAACTGAAAAACAATTAAACAATTTTTTGAAAACCCCCCCGACTAAAAAAAAGTAATAACAAATTAATATAATTACAAACCCAAGAAAATCTGCACAGACGGTTTTTTCAAAATTTATAATTTTAAAAATAAGAACACTTGAGGAACATGTTACGTGGATCACATATCAACGAAACCGAAAAAAGGCCATAAAGTAGTCAATATAGATCAATCATAATTGTTTATTGAAGCGCCCCCTGACGAGTTAACAACATAACAACTGGCTAATAACCTTCGCTGTTAAATCACAAACTTTTTACCAAAAACCGTATCTAAATTAGTCAAACGATTTTGGAGAAAAATGGGAGAATTCTTTCGCAACAAAACGTTGCAGCGCCCCTTCCGAGCTAACACCAGAACACTTATCTAAAAACCATCGCCGATTAGTCCCGAATATTTTGCAGAAAACCGTCTATAAATCGATCAAACTATTTTGGAGATAAATGGGAACTTTCGTTAGCAACAAAATGTTTCAGCGGTCCCTGATAAGCTAGCAACATAACACCTATCTAAGAACCATTGCCGATTAGTCTCAAATATTTTGCAGAAAGACGTGTCTAAATCGGTCGAACCATTTTGGAGATAAATGGGACATAAAATGTTCATTGCGGCTCCCCCTGGAAAGTAATTACCATAACACCTATCTAAGAACCATCGCTGCTTATTCCCAAATATTTTGCAGAAAACCGTATCTAAATCGGTCAAGCTATTTTGGTGATAAATGGGAACATTGGATTGCACACACAAACAAACAACCTCTCACCCTAAACGCGTATACGTCCTACGTTCCGTCGTGGGTAAATAAGAAAAACTGACCGTAAACATTGCCCGTTTGGTGAAAACCTTCGGAGTGATTAGAAAATTGAAAGTCATCGAAAGCAGCCGTTGGGTTAAAAGATAAGTACCTACGTATGCAGTATATGGTATCTACTAACTATAGCGGTATAAAACTATTTTGTACCACATTTTTTTATTTACCTCAAATTTTAATAAGACACTGAATTTAAACGAGATTGCAAATCGTTTGAACCTATGTCACGTAAATTTTGTTCATTTCGCATTAACGTAATTCACTTTGGAATTACCATTTTTAAGGTACGAATAATTATCAGACTCAACTCTTACCAGGTATACGATTTCAAGTCACGATAGGTATTTTTCAAGCCATTCTAATCTGGTAGCTGATGCTACTTATCACGCTGGTGCCATATAACCAACTTACGAGCTTATCGACAATAATATCCACTCTCAAAGTAAATACGCGAGTCCATTGAATTGTAAACAGCAATGCGAGGCGGTATTGGTGTCACTTGTTTGTTTGTTAAGTGATAATGTAATGCTCTGATAATGTACTTAAGTGGTTATGGCGGAGTATCGAATTGGATGTCGCGGCGGTACTTTATTGCTACCAAGTTCACTTGCAATACACCTGAATCATCAATAGGTACTCACGTTTTCCTTATTTATGCGTGGTTATTCATCAATGCGACTGAAGCTTATTTGGATGGTACGATCTGAAGCGTAAAATTAGATTTAAAGCTGATAAGGAGATAAAACACAACTTTATTTATATTTTTCCTTGTGATGGGTAATTTAATATATAGTTTCTGAATAAGCAATGAATTTAAATTCAAAGTATATTAGTCAAGATAAAATACTTATTTGGTGATAATTAAAGTGTAGTATGGTACATAGGATCTATGTACCCATTTAATACGATCATAATTTTCCTTATTGAATTTAATACCGAAAATACCCAAATAATGTTAAAGTTTAAAAAAAATTGTTTTAATTTATCAGCAAGCATAAATGTGTAATGTTGGTAATTCTATATTGAATACTTTCTTTGACGTCGATCTTTCAGAATCTACATTACCAATTGGTAATTTTGATTTTATTACCTAGGAAACCAGAACTTTTGTAGTAATATCTTATCACATAAATTTATGCTTGCACTGAATTCTAAATAAAAATATAAATAAAGTCGTCTTAACGGTTTCACAATATAGTCCGGTTCCATTCCTAATCGATCGGTAAAGGTTTTGTGATTAGATATTAAAAATTGTCTGTGAATTGAACAGCCTTCAACAATCCGAATGTAAGATACAATAGTAGTATTAAGGTTTTCCATCGACAGTTATTAGTTGCAAAGTCGAGGTCTGAATAATTTCTGAGCTAATTTTTTGTAAATTTGTTGACCAATTTGTAGAATAAATAATCTTATGATTTATTTAAATTACATACATATGACTAGAACGTGTATACACTGCATACATTTATTTTGAAAAGAAAAATAAGTGAATGAAAATAAAACTTCAATATAATACTGATGGCGTAGAAACATGTATTACTATGAATCTAAATTTTTTATTTTCGGAGTTATCAGTTCACGATTAGTTATAATTTTTTTCAGAATTTATGTTTCTTTCTAGTCCATATGTATATTGTATTTAGTGATAAATATAATATTGTTTTCAAAGGTTTTATGCTTACGTTACGTTTTAGCAAACTGTTAAATTTTCACAAACAGAAACTTAAAATAACCAAACATAGTAACGGTTACTAAATCCTATCCTATCAAATGGCTGAAGCACGTTTTACGTGGAGTGATATAGACTTTGTCAAAATTTATTTTTCAAAAATAGAGAAAGCCAAATAAAGATGATGACAATGCATCGGAGGGCTTGACAATATTGAAAAGGTACTTAAAACCGTGGAGAAATCCCAACAAGATTCGTGATGGAATATATGTGAGAAGACCTTTACCTGTTCTATAGTGTACTATGTCAGAAGAAAAATTATTAAATTTTTAAATAGCCTACTGTACTATTGCATAACTTCTATTAGGGCCGAAACTGATATTAAACAATACGTAAAAAACATAAAAACTGATTCGCATAAGTAATACGCACATGCAAGTTACATTATGCAGAAGTTACATTACTGCCTACATACACTCTAAATTTTATTTCGTTCCACTGAATAAGTTTAAAAAGATCACCATTTTTGCCCGATTAAAGTCACTTTGAAATGTTTAATTGCGATGCCCTCTATCGATATTTCTTCTTAGGACCACTATAAGTGGGCCACTGTATAAGACATACTATGGCATATACCTATATTTAAATCTTTATTTTCTCCATCTTATATACCTACGTATTATTAGTATATAATACTTCGGTATACACTTAGGAATGTAGACGTGTTAAGTTTTTGAAACTATTATTTAAATTAGTTTATTAATCACAACCTTAATGTGGAAAATGGTCGACATATTTTCCGTCCCGGACGCGATTGGCACGTAATACGACAGTCAGAGCTATAATAATATACGGAAGTATTTATATCTTTTGTGCAAGGTTTATTTATATACAAGGTGTGAACAAATTTTATTATATTTTCAATTTAATATTCGTTAATGTTAGCCAGAATCAGTTATTACAGGCGATTACCAATGATTTTAAGAAGTTAACTGAGGCATAAATAAAATTCTAAGTGTCCAAGTAGTGTAAAATGAGGAAATTTTGTTGATATAAATTAATAAAACTATTTTTAAAAAATCGATGTTCAATATTCGCAAACAATATTTTTTTACAATCGTTGTATTTGGGTTGAGAATATTAATTTTCAAACTTGTTTACTTTATTTCTCTTGAAATATAAATAAAATTGTGGTCTCACTTACTGAGCATTTAAGGGTTGCCGCCGCAATCGTATGGAGTAATAAGATAAAACTAGCAAAATGGAGTATTTAAAGTAAAATATATAACAAGATATTATGAAGGAAAATCTATAAAGGAAAGACAGCAAAATTGATGACCTACTTTTTATATTTTACAGCAATAGCAAGAAATAAAAGAAAGGTGCGTGTACTTATGTACGCGCGTGAGAAGTTATACTTCTTTGGCATCATTAAATAATACATACGGATAGATAACCTCAATTATATTGGAACACTTGAAAAAGTCTATAAACACAATTTTTTCACTAATATTTACGAATAGTAAATATATTAATCAAAATATTGAATTTAAATCACTACTGAATATAATTTATCAGCACATATATAAATCGCACTTATATGAAACTAAAACACGTGTGTGAATGTAGACACTAGAAACATGTGGATAAATACTATGAATATGAAAACAGTGAACAGAGGCGACGATGGTGCCAATAGCTTTTGTTTCGAGACTGCAACCGCTGCAACTTCATACTGTAACTTTTGTGTGACGAATCTTAAAATTTCACTCTCATCATTTTTTCATAACGCGCCTAACGTGCTCCAATCAAATCGTGTCGTTAATACATTTTTCGTACTGACGATTCCGTTCTATAACAACTATTTTTTGTGTCCGACTTAAATGTTGAATTATACTGATCTAAGAAAATTTAGTTACATTTGCTTTATTGTATTATATGCGCACACACGCACACACGCACACACGAATCGTCTCCCCATTACCGTTTGCTGAACTATATATGTTGCAACCCCGATCTTTGTGAACAAAGAATCTAATCTTTGTATATTTTTGAATCGACTGAAAGTGTGTTCAGGTTTTTTATGAGCTCTATTCCTTTATTTTATTCTAATTACAATTCATGTATAGTAATTGAAACATACAATAGTAACTTGCATATTCACCCTTACATATTAATAACCTGTAATTTAACTGTGTAGTGAATAGGTAAATGAAATATACGTTATTTGCTATTGAAATAAAAGTTCTCTGTCTGCATTTTACAATAAACAGTTATTAGTATATTACTCAAAAATATTGATCGTACAGCAGTAAGGTCGTCGAATGAATACGTCGAAATCTATAATCAATATATAAAAAATATGTTGAAAAAGGTTAGCTGCTTCTAAGTTTGTATTTACTCCGTAAACCACTCCTTTAATATCAACTAAATTTTTACAATAATTTAATAGATGCAATATGTGCTACAAAGAAGAAAAAGAGACAAAAAGAGAAAGCTACTGCTGAAATTTCGATAAAAACAAATAGATAAATAAGAATATAGATTAAAAATCACTTTTCAGTCTAAAATACGTGTTTAGGATAGTGGACATATTTTTAGACATATCATGGTTAAGGGTCTTCCCTAAGCTTCTTATTAATAAGACATTCATCAATTTCTTAAGACATATTGCTAATTAAGACAAAGACATGTTGCTGAAAGCTTGGAATCTCCCATATGAAGTGCATTATACCATTACTTAATATCAGAAAACAGGCATCAACGACTACATAAAAAGCAATGGCACACCCAAAGCGACTACAAGTATCAAAACAAAACCGAAAATTGATAGCACGGCGAGTAGCCAACAGCTTAAACGAAGCGTATCAGAAACCTGCCTCAACGTTTACCGTTAAAATGCGTCGTCTGATAAATTTTCAACAGCCTCACATACCCAAGGTGATTTTGTGGCTCTTAAAAAGCTAATTTTGGGCGCTAAACTTAAAAAAATAGGTTATTAAACAAAAAACAATTTTAACGATTTTTGTAACGTTCAATGAATCTTGCACCCACACTTTAATTTTTATCTCGATTCAAAACCTATCATGGAGATATTTTCTAGAAATACTTTCGAGCTATCTTAATTTTTCGTGTAATCAACTCAATAGTTCCATTCATAATTATCTTATTCTTGACTGAAGCTGATATTAGTTTGCTATAAAAACAGCTTTATAGCCACATATTGCCACTTTCTTTAGAACATCAATTATTGTATTTTTCATAAGTACACTCGTGTTTTCACTTTATAATAATAATTAAAATCATAATCGTTAGCGAAAATTGTAATTTTATTGATACGTATTATAGCGCTATAATGTATATAAAACAAAAAATCTAACCTTACCTCAACAATAAAGTCAACGCCAGTGAATGGTGTTTTAGTGGAAAGAAAGAAAAAATAAGGAACATATCCTATTGTAACGACCTCTTTTTATACCGGAAATCGAGTATTCGTTGAATTTATTTAAAACTAGTAAAATATGTTTCATTTTAAATAAATAAATAATAATAATAAACCAGAAATAATCATTTAAATGAATGGATTGGTCTCTTTAGGAGTGATGTTGGAAAAGAGCAGGGTGGGAAACTTCACATCTACAAATCAGTACCATTTTTCTAAAGCTTTTTTTATCAAAGAAGCAATTTAATTTAATCAACATAAATATTTACCACTAGTTGTGCCCGCAACTTTGTCCGCGTGGAATTCGGAATAAGAAGTTATTGGGACTAATAAACGTTATCATTTCTCTGTTTTCTTTTATTAAACATTAAATATTTAGTAATAAAACATTAAAAATTTACATGAAATATTTACAAAACTTCTTTATAGACAACATTTAGTGTAGTATTGCTTTAACAATAAACAAATAAATTTCCTGTGTTGCTTATACGGGAAGGTCGGCGTAAAGCTGTCTGTGAGAAAAGCAGAGTAATGACTGCGGTGTTCCTCTGTCGGCCGCTTTCCGTGCTTGTTACGAATTTATTTTCAGCGCATGAAGCACATTTGGTAGTTCAGGTTTTTCATCGTTTTGGAAGGGTTTAGAAGCATATTTTGTAGTTTGATATTCGAGCTTAAGTTTCGAAAATATCGTCTTCTAATGTTTGTCTGTTGGTTGTAGTCAGATACAAAATACATTTGTAGAAATTTAGGCTCGTTTTCAAGTAATATGGTTCTTTCTCCATTTCAGTGCCTCACAATATTGACAGAAGTTTAAGACTGAACTCTTTGAGATTTGGCCATAATTTATTCTCGGACAGTAAGCGAATCTACTCCAAGCTTTATTCATCCATGGAAGTATTTCATTCAATATGACGTATTCCTCGGATTCACCGTCGCCTTCAGAAGAAAATAATATTCTGTTTATTGAGTATTTAAAACGGTCATAATTTAAGCTTATTGTTCTATTGTTTCATGTTCCCTGATTTCTTCAATCCTATCCCTTTCGAGAGACAAAAAGATATTATGATCTTAAGACATGCAATGATAAACTTTGCTACCTGCTTCGAATTGCACCTGATACTGTTTTCAGTTTCTGCAGACCTAGCGGTAGCATGGTGCTCACGATCAGCACTCAACCAATCTTCTCGTTGTAAAACCGTCTCAGAGATGCGAAATTCAGCTTGGCGTTCTCCATCAGCTGTAAACGGCACCTCACCCTGCGTGAACGTCTCTAATACTGTACTATTCACTTGTACTGCTAACTGTCAAAAATTGAACAGCGCCTCAAGCCGCGTAAACATCTCTGAAACTCTAGATTCTGCATAACGTTCACGATCAGAATTCAACCGCGCTCCACGCTCAGTAAACGTCTTTGACGCTCAAGACTGCGTGACGCTGACGGTCAGAAGTCACCCGCTTGTCTTGCTGTCTGAATGTCTATGACAGCCGTAAATGACGCACTTCACTACTTTCACTTAATTGAAAAGTAGCTACACAGATATGCTGTGCACTCAACCGGACTCTGCCTTCATCATACTTTGTAAGGTGCGATAATATGTTTTATACTCTCGTGCAGTAGTTAATCTGATTTCATGCTTCTCCTCATTTTCTTTCGTCCACTGGCATACTAATAAAGGTCTCTTTTTGTCAAGCATTATTTTGCACTTATAATTCAGAGTTAAATTGCAAAGCAATATCAAAGAGTTCTTAATTCAATAATACCAAGTCAGTAATGTAAATTCTATATTCAGTTCTGGAAGTCTGTATTTCAATGCCATGTCAGTGATACATTTTTTTTCTCCTTTAACCAAACCTGTGGATTATTCACATACAATAAAGTTATAGAAATTAAGAAATTCTAGCTTTTTTCAATGTGTAAAAAATATAAATCTCTTATACAATCTAAGGCAGACTTTATTATCGATAATTAATTAGCTAACAATGCCATCTATTATGAAACGTTATTACTTAATGTGTGGCGGATATTAAGGACAAACAAACTTAATATTTAGAATAAAGGTCACATGTAAAAATATTGAACCCTAGAAATGAATGAAGTGACGTTGAATAATTAGACTTCACCATATTGATTGATTATCACCTATCATTTTATTATCAGATATTTTTAAATAATTATAAAAATATTGGTAATGATAAATAACATCATTCGATACCCCAATTACGGTCTCATTTCTCCTTCATTGCGATAAATATTAAAACAATGGATAACATTTTCTTTATTGAGAATAGGAATCAAGCCTTATTCCTAACAGACGTTAATTACTGAAGTACGCTTAGATATTCCCATAATATATCTTAAACACTATTGAGTTTTTAGGCAGATACTGTTGAATTTCCACCACTACGGAAATTCAAAAGACTTGGTTTATGTTTACAATTCTCAATAATTTCTGAAATAATTTACGGGTTTTGCCAACATTTGTTTGCCAACATGTCAAGACCGATTCTTAAATATCATTGAAACTGATTCCTCATATTCTTCAAGTCCATTATCAATTTTACACGTGAGGCATGTCACATCGTTTCAGCCTTTTGGTATTCCTGTTTTTCATATACTTCTGAGTCTTAGAAACTTTAATACAGACGTAAAGGAATACAACCATTTTTAAAGGCATAGAAAATATCCTTCTTATTTTTTACATACAGAAAAATATCCCGAAATGCAATTTAAAGTTAAAATTTATCATTTTAATTGACGATTACATATAATGTGCTTTTGACTTACATATTATAAAATGTTTGTTCCTTCCTCAATACTAGATTACAAATATATTCTAGTAAAATTATTTTTGTTATCTTTATCTTTGATTATACGGTGTTCGTTCTCTCCAGAGAGAACCTTTGCCAATGCCAAGTGTGGAAAAAAAGGCTAAGCAACACTGATTAAGTCATATTTCGAATATTTGCCATTGTTGCTTGTTAACAAAAGAATAAACTATACAATAAAACAAAAATTAATTAAGAAGTTGGCTATAATTAAACAAAAAGAAGAAAATGAGATTATAATATACAGAGAGTACAAAATAAGTATATACAAACAAACATAAAAACAAAAATAAACAAGAATTTATGTCGTTCTTTCTTATGAACTGAATGATTATTCCTAAAATAGGTTTGTTTGCAATAGATAAAAGTAATCTTATGTTGATGGGCTATTAAATTTTATATTTTAATAATTTGGAAATAAACGTAGGAAATCTATTATTCAATGGACATGAAAAAATGAGATGATTTAGATCGCCTTCTCCAAACCCACAATCGCAAATTGAAGATTCTCTGACCCGCAGTCTAGTCAAATGGGTAGGGATAGAATAATGACCCAAACGCATGCGAGATACTACAGAGGATTCCTTTCGAGAGAAAGTAAATGTTGAGTACCAAGGTTTTGTGGGTATAAAAGATTGGATCTGGAAATATCCCGCACCCGTAATCTGGGATGATCTTTCCCACGCCCTCTGCCTGTCAGATGTCATCCAAAAACGAGCCATCGGAAGGAGATCTTCAATGAAAGTAACAGTGAAACATGGATCATGGATAGGCAACACTGACTAGATTACATTCCGAATATCTGTCACTATTGTTTAGTAAGAAAAATAAACTAAACAGTAAAACAAAAATCAAATAGAAGTTTACTATGCTAGAAAAAATAAAGAGAAAATAATTAAAAAAACAAAACAAGTATAGATAATACAAAGGTGATAACAATATATAGACAAATAATAAGTATATACATATGTACATACAAACAAAAATAAAAACAGATATATATGCATATCAAAGGTCCTAGATTTTGATGTCGTTCTTTCTTATGTATTGAATGATTAAGTCAAGAATGGTTTTATTAGAAATAGGTAGAAGAGGTCTAATGTTAATAGGTAATTTAATTTTTTGATGTAATGATTTATAAATGAATGACGGAAATTTATTATTTAATGGGCATGCAAACATGAGATGATTTAGATCCCACAATCACAGGTTGGAGACTCTCTGACATTCAACCTAACTAAATGGGAGGGAATAAAATAGTTACTCAAACGCATAGGAGATACCACTGAAGTTTCCTTTCGAAAAAAAGTAAATTTTGAAAACCACGGTTTTGAAGGGAATAGAAGATTGGATCTGAGATTATCCTGCACCCCTGAATTATCCTTTCCCATGCCCTTTGACAATCAGAGATCATCCAGGAATGAGCTACGGGAAGGAGATCCTCAATGAAATTATGACTGAAACATGGATCCCCGTTCATGGTTACGAACCGGGCTTTTGCGTCAACAATTTCATTACCGACTATGCCGCAGTGACTAGGAATCCATGCAAGAACGACATCCGATAAGTAAGATGCTCGATCAGGAGAGTTAGAAAGCTACAATTTACTGAAAAAGGATTGGTGAAAAGGAATTATAAATAACTTAAGGAGTCGGAGAAGATAAGAAGCCTGGGAATTTTTTCAAGCCGAGAATATCTTAACGCCTCAGCAATAGCTCTACTTTCCCCAGAAAATACCGAACAATCTTTAGGGAGGCTAAAAATGCCGAATGAGAGGCAGCCGGGCAATAAAAAGATGCTCCTATACATCCGTCTTTTAGGGGTTTTGATGCGTCTGTGTATATTCGCGTCCAATTCACCCATAAATTATTTACGATGGAATTGAACAGCGAATTGCCATTACCAGACTTCTTACCAACTCCGAAACACAAATTTATATTTGGCTTGTGAATTACCGAGTCAAATGGAAAACTATAGTGGGGGAGAGAGGAATTTTGATAAATTGTGTTTGAGAGAGATTTGATTTTTTAGAAGCTGACTGTGAGGGGAGGATGAGGCTTAGAATGCCAAGGAGTGGAAAAAGGTTTAAAGTAAAGGAATCATTATTAACAAATCTGCAAAGAAGGGTTAGTTTTGGGATGGGAGAAGAACCTAGCTGCTTTCAATAGAAATCGATCAGCGAGGTATTGACGACGAAGAGATAGAGGAGGATCAACACATTCTACTTGTAGAGCATTAATGGGGCTGGATTTGATTGCACCCGCCACGATCTTCGGGGCTTGAGACTGAATATGAGTCAATTGGGTGGCGTTAGATTTGGAAATAGGATCAAGGAGGAATGGGCAATAATCCAGATGACTGCGAATGAAAGAATTGTACATTAGTTTTAGAGCGGTAGGGTGAGAACCTCACCATACTCCAGAAACAGCACGAAGAATATTCATGTTAGCCTGGCATCGGGTAATTACATGCTCAATGTAAGTGTTCCAGGATAACTTCGAGTCCAGGAACATACCAACGAATTTAGTACTGGAGAGGATAGGGAAGTTTCCAAAGTTGAAGGAGATGGAAACAGGAGGAATTATTATATTTCTAGAAAAGATCATTACAGAACTCTTCGAAGGCAAAAGAGCCATACTATAAGAGTTTACCCATTGGCTCAAGTTAACAAGGGCAGAATTTAAAGCATTCTCTGCGACCCCGACTGACTTATCAGAGGTATATAAAAGCAAATCATCAGCGTACGTATACAATTTCATGTATACTACAAAATGGATTGACGGAAGAGTGAATTAATATGTTTATTATATGCAATAAAGTTTCAATATTACATTTTTGTTTAATTTTTTTCTGTTTACATAGCATCCTTCCTATATCGTTTCCATTTTATTTTTAGATGATTTGTTTAAAATAGCTTCGAGTGACTTTTTATGCGTTACGCGCTTGAACATTTTTTCGGAAGTACTGTGAACAAATTGCCTAATCTTCAGTTCCCATTTTTTTGTCGGTCGACCTTCTAAATAGTGTGTTGACTTTTTTATTCTAGATATTATCTTGACACACGTTTTACTGATTATTTCAGAGAGTTGAAAAAAAAATCAAAACGTTTTTTGTATAATTATTAATTGGTCTATGTTTCTACTTGTTTGGCGTAGATCAGATGAAAGTACAAGATATTGAATGAATGTGAATGAAGCTGTATTATATTGACGAATATGTTTTGTTTAAATAGTCAATATCAGATGGAAAAACAGTAAGATCAAATCAACTGCTGCACTAAGAAGGAATGTATCATCTTATAACAGAAGTACTTTGCTGTCCTTAAATATATTTTGAAAAGAAACTAAATAAGTAATAGAGCAATACCAAGGTGGATGGCACATGCAATATTAATAGGCTTACACTATTTCGCGTTGAGAGAATTGGAACTTTAATATTCGTTAATAAGTAAGAGAGTGGTAATGTAATTAATATCAATATTATATTTATTATTATAGAAATATTTCTATTAAATTTTTCATGTTTTTATTTCTTCTTTATCTAAATAATAAAAGAATATATTCAATCGAGGAAAACGTGACACCATATTGTAACAGATGCTTACGGCACGAAAATAATGACCGAGATTATGTTAATCGATTTGTACCCTAAACGATACGAATATATCGGGGGACAGTATTAAGGAAGTCTATTAAAGATAAGAAGGAATGTTTCAAAAAGAAATGCGACATGTTATTTATTAAACTGACACATGGAAAACGAAGGTATTTGTATAATTTTTAATAATTTACCGACAAATATATGACAACTTATGAGTATTTACACTTGGAAATTAATCTAATAATATTTACCCGCTAAAAATTCCGATTTTTTATTTACTTGATAAAATGTCAGGTAAAAAATGGGGATTGTTAAGATTAGAATACAATAAGACTGTTTAATTTTTATTTTGTTTATTTATAAATACGAAGTACTTAATAATTCAATACCATTATGTATAGGTACAACGAATCAGACTTCTTTATGAATGTATTACTTTTGTGATATTAAACATAGATTCAACTGGTAAAGAAGACATAAAAACACAGACTTTCAAAATGAAAAAAAAATACTGTAAAATCAATTTAAATTGATTAATCAGTATAAAAGTATTTATTTTGTATTATGATAATAAAACAAAATTTATTAGTAATTATTTTCTGCATTTCTATTAATATGTTATGTTTTGTTCAGTACATAAGTGATATTTTCGTGAAAAAAAAATTGTCTATCGGATTGATTGTTGCAATGCTACCGTGCAACAATTAAGGGCCACGATGTTATTCGATGCCACGGTGCTTAAACCTCGCCGTTGATATGCCTCCTTGAGGTTTATTCGACGGGATGCTACTGCAATTATGCATGGTTTCTATAAAAACAAGACCTTGAATATTGCGTTAGTTACGCCATGAATGACCGCAGTGCGTGTTATTCATAGACAATAGGAAATAAACAGGAAGTTTTTTTCGGGAAGAAACTAACACGATGAAAAATTGTTTACGTGGTAATCGTTAGCGGTCATCGAAGTCTATAGACTCGCCGATAGGGGAAACTCAAGAACGTGTTTATAATAAATATCGTTTACTCGAATATCAATTTCGTAGCCGCGGTTCGAGTGTCGCAATACTCGAGTGTTTCTTATCTGATAGCGATGAATTACGAGTGGAATCGACTGTAAAGGAATTACGCAAAGTTTATTGTCAAGGACATGGCGACCTTTCAACATTGCGCTCTCGATGTTATTCGAATCTATTTTACTTTATGAGCTGTCAATTTCTTCGAAATTTGTCTCTGTATAAACAATTTAATACATTTGCACGAATATATAAGACGAGGAAGTTTGTTTATTTATTTGATTGATTTTAATGACGGATATTTGTTGTTTTTTTGTTTAAAGTATTAGAGGGAGTAAATAATTTATCAGCTTTCCATAAACACTTTTTTATATTATCACTGATGTTTAGCAAATAGTATATGATACATCCTAAAGAATATTTTAGTTTTATATACATGTGTTGTGAAATTGTTTATATCTTATTCTTAAATATTTCATTGAAAGAAACTATTGCAATACTAGTTCTATTGTGACTGCGTCACTGTTAGCTGCTTCAAGAAAATTTTGCTGATCCATGGAAAGTTTAGATGCCTTTAGATTGAAATACAGAGGCCAATTATCTTCACAAACCTCATAACTGCATTTGAATTTGCAGTGAAATAATATAAATTTGTCTATATCCTATTTTTCTGTCGTTCTTGCTTGCTTTGCACAGCGCAGTGGTATCTGAAATATTTCAGCTTAAAAAAACATGTATATTTATAAGCAATATGCATTTTATACTTTCAAATTTATCAAATCTAGGAAACTGGTTCGGCCAAATATCCCTTAGTACACATACACCAGCATCCATCTTGTAATAAATTCTTGAATATAATAAAAAAAGCTCAACATCGTTAAGTCATAAGTCATACCCATATTTTCTAAATAACTGCTTTATTTTCTTCATAACTTGGCATTTTCTTTATAATAGACACCAAGACTCATTATACCATATACTAATACATCGTAACTGCCTACGATATTCTGAGCACATGAGAAATAGAATAAGAATATACGATATATATATATATATATATATATATATATATATGTATATATATATATATATATATACATATATATATATACACACATATGTATATACACACACTTATTTCTAATATCATTGAATAGCGCATTTATTTTCACATGTCGTGTTGCATCCACAAAGCCAAGTGCTTCAATAAATATAATTGTTTTTTCTTTTTATTTTCTGCAAGCACTCTAAAAAAATGCAGATCATGATAAAGATGAAAATCAAATCATTTGACCAAACAATTTTCTTGTCCATAGTATTTAAACATCTATCATCCGTTTGGTTTGTGGATTATTCGAAAGTGTATAGGTTCCAAAACATTTCACAGACAGTAACTGACAAATTTACATAATAATATTTGTATTCTCAAAAAATCGACACGATCAGTCTAATGATTTTATTGTTGTAAGGAATTAATTGACGTAATACGTGTTCAGCGCAATCAATAAGAGAAATCTTGTTGTTTTTATTGCTGAGATAATATATTGAAAATAAGCGTAACTTAAGTATTTCATATTGTTTTACCTTTTCCACTGAGACCTAAATTGAGTCAGTCTTAATGACATTATTCTTATGTGTTTTTGACCTCTGTTTGGAAATATCAGTGGTTTCGGTGTCATGAAATAAACAGCTTTAAAAACTAAAACCTACAGGTAGACTGCATGTAAAACAATCCGCTAACTACAAATCTACAAAGAAGCGTCCGTTTTTGTTCCGTATCGTAATTACAATTTGGTAACTAATATTTAGCACCTATCAACGTATTTGATTTTAATATTGTTATATAATAGTAATTGAATTGCATGAAATGTAAACATGATAAACAGAAAGGATTAAGAGTGAACCAAATTGTCAGACCTACAACCGTGACCGCTTACTGAATATTAAAAATGAAATATATTGAGAGTAGTTAAGGGTTAGTTAGCAAAATGGTTTTAATATGGAACAGATATACTGTGCTTATTGTAGATTTTCAGTTAACAGATGGTTTTACTCGTACTAGGATTTTAGTTTCTTAAGCTGTTTATTTTATTTCAAAATTCCCATTTTTTTCTTTTTTTTTTCAAAATGTACAGTAATTGATACTAAATACGATATATTTGTATCGATTTTCTATTTGAGTTTTTTAAAATCTCTGTCACGTTAGTTTCAGCGTGAGCTCATTTGCCTAGGACTCTCGTGCGATCAAGACATTTGTCTTTACAAAATCATTTATAAAAATCAGTGTGCGGGTACTAAAAACATGTACGTACATTATACCTACAAACGAGTACACAGACGCCAAATTCATTACATTGTTCTTCTTGCTTCGCTATGATCGAGTAAAAAGAAGTAAATTGTTGTTACTTTTTCCAATTATGATGTTAAAATAAATGTAATTTATTAATTACTCCTAATATTTATATAAATTTCTAGAGCTCTTCGTTTTAACGTAAACTATTTTATAGATTTTTGTTGCTCCGTCTTAGTTTGTCGGTCTGTTACAATGATTTACCATCCCAAATTTCCAAAAAAAAATATTTTTAATCCTTATAAACGGTATAAAAGAAGGAACGAAAAAGAACTACTCAACTCGTAGTGTGGTATTACGTAGCAATTGTATCGTTTGAACCGAACTTAAAACTTAGGCCAACTATGTTTATTTAGAAAATATAAACATTTCGGACATAAATAAAATTAGAAAAGATGAAATGAGAAGATGGGCAATCTTATAATCACATTTTTGCAGATGGAGTAAAGATTAGACAAATATTTCCTTCCCACCAGATGTCAATTTGACGCTGTCTTTTGATCTGAAAGAACTTAAAATCGGTGTCAGCATCATCCGTAGTATCAGTAAGCACTCGGAGACTAATTTGACAATGGAAAATGACACACGATTGATGAAGCGGTTTTTTTTAAACCAAACTAGCAATAGGGTTTGACGTTATATTTAAAAATAATATTGGGACATTTCCGTCAGATTAGCGAAATAAATAAACTCTAAAAATAGCGAGCCAACGAACATCAGAAATAAACCGACGTTGTCGTATGAATCACTTTATTGAACCCATATAAAAGGAAAGAAACAAAATTGTTAGCGACAACGATATAATATTCTGCACCGAAACCGAAAACTTTCGTTGAAACAAATGTTGGATCGAGACGCCCAAACAACATAATGGTAAGACTTGATTCGCTTATTAAGACTTGATTCGGAAGTTACGAACGAAAGCATATAAATATTTCAACTAATTTAACGGAAGTAACTTTTCAATGTGATAATGTATTCGATTCTTTACAAGTTTACGTTTGAAAATTCGAAAATTGAGGCGTCCATCGTGCGTTACTGCTTGCAGCTATACTGATACCTGCGATTTTTTATAAGCTCCTTTGATCGTTAAAAAAGCATTTTATGTTTTTCATGGAAAATATTTTTAAAATCAAGACGATTAATTTTAAGATTAATATGATTTTACCAACATACTGTTTGAATATAAATACCTAAATACTTATTTTCACACCCTTTTTCCAAACGGATAATGTTTTAATTAAGAAAAACATTAATAATGTTCTAGGATTAAAGTATCATATGTTCAACTTTATGACACAGGCGAGATGTATTAAAATTTTATAGAGTAGTCGAGGCGTGAAAGTGAGACAAAAAACAAAAAAACTCCGTTTCTCATTTGTAATATTATATAGTTAGGATTTGTTGCTCCTTTTATTTGTTTAGTACATTTTTTAATTACTTGCTTTTATACCTATTATAATTAGTAGATATATAAAAACTTGTTAAGTACCTACTAGCAGAACTCGCACTACGAGATTCTGTGTACTTATAAACATTTGAAGGTACCAATAAATTTTTTATAAATACATTTTTTCACGACGTAAATATATATATCGTCTATCATATCTTTCACAGGCGTAAAAGCATGGTGCGTATTTTCATAATTATGACATCTAGAATCAGTTTTTCCTACAATATTTACACAGGCTTATAAAAACTCTGTTTTTCATAATTTTAGGTTCAGTAGCCTAACCAGAAATAAGAGGGAGGAACATATTTTTTTGGAATATTTTTCAGTATATCTCTGCAGATATAGTACCTAAAATTATAAAAACTTTGATTAAATTATATTAACCCAAATAATTCGAATTGAAAGTTTTAAACAAATGCATGAATTGCGACTTTTCTTCAAATATATCAAAAGGATGGTTAACAAATTGGAGAAAGGAAAATGAGACACATTGCATACCAATCTGAAGCCTAATATTTCACAAAAGGGCTTAAACATTAAAAAAAACAAAATGGTAAAAGGAAACTCAATTATCCGTTTTATAGACTTGGCCCATAATCCCTACCCCATTCGACAGGGTGAGTCAAAAAATGTTTACACTCTTACATTACGAGACAAATATATTTATATTTCATTTATTTTTTTCAATATTCTACACACTAAATTCGATCCTTATTTGAAGAATCTACTTGTTAAATTTCAGCAATTAGACTAAAACTGTAAAAACAATGAAAATGTGAGATGGAGGGACAAGTTGACACGACAAGGGTTCATTGTACCATTGCGGTATCCCAACAACGAATCCCGTGAAATTAAAACAAAATAAGACCAACTGTTCCGTGTCTTACAATGATATTCCAAAGAAGGACGTTGCTTTAGTAGAGGTATTGTGTCAATATTTATAAAAATATCATGTAAATATTTGTAAGAATAAAATATATTTGTACTAACAAAGTAATTTAAAAAAGGTAATAGTGTCAACGAAAAAGTTATTTTCAACAACTTCAATGTACGATGAAGATAAACTCTGGCTGAATTGTAATAAAAATACCATTCAATGCATATCCATTGATGCTAAGTGCCCTTGAAACTAACGTGAGGTCCTTTATCCAAATATCTCATGTTTACGACGTTCTAATATTTGTGATGATTTTTGTTAAGGGCCCGAGATATTGAAATGTTTACTATTAACTTAAAGGCGCCGCCTTAAACAGAAACCCCGTTATTCAATGTTTCTGAGAAAAATATCCTTTTTTTCTATGAAACCTCCGAAACCTTGACATTATACGTTACATAATTAAAAAACAAAAAAAAATGGTATTAGAAATATAGACTAATCAACTGACAAGTTTAACAATAAACCTGTTGCGAGTAGAACTCGCACTACGAAGGTTCCGTGCGCACTCCGGCATATATAAACATTGATGAGTAGGCACATAGTATTTTTACTAAAGTATTTACAAATATTAATACATTTTTCACTACGTAACTATATTGTCTGGCTTATCTTGCACAGGCGTAAAAATATTGGTAACATCGCAAATATTATGAAATTTAGAATCATCGCTACAGTTTACCGGTAAGTTTTAATAAACTTCCAGAAACGTCTTTTAATTAATTTTGACTTTACCATTTTCGGAGATAGAGGGCACGTGGACATGTTGTCTGTAGACATTTTCAACAATATGTCTAGAATTATTTTACACAAAATTGGTAAAAAAAACATTTCGTGTACTTTTTTGCCTATTAAAAATTTTCTATTTCAATATTTCTTAGTGTAACTCTGGTCTATTATTTAGTATTCTTTATTATTACGCCGAATATCAAGTTTACATTAAACGGGTTATATACCAAACAGAAAAACGGCTATTGCAGACGGACCTGAGCGATCGAACGTGAGTATACGTGAGTTATCTTATAACGGTTCCGTTTTTTTTGAGGTACTGAAAATGAGAATTTTTGTGTAAATGTTCTATTCTCAATTGAGAACTTTACACGAGACCATTTATACGAGGTTTTGTAATTGCAAAAAATTAGGTATTTGACGTGAAAAGTTATGCGCTGTGCATAATTTGCAACACATCGATATGATTGTGCAGTTTGATATGAAACCAATCTATATTATTATTAAACGGAAAAGTAGTTTCATTATTCGTTCGTTCTAGGTGATATATAAATCAAGGATTTCGAAAATTCCTTCTCGCTTGGAAAGGGTAATGACGTTTTGTAGTGACGTATTATAACTGCTTAATTGTGAAGTTTAAATTTAATTTATGTATCGTCGCAACGTGTTTCTCTTTCTTTGATTATTTTCTTTGACTAAGTTAAGTTGATTTAAAACTTGTCAAATTGTCACTTGTAAATAAGTAGTTTATTTTTTCAATTTAAATGTATTGCCCACTATTTAGTTTACAGGTTTAGAAACACGTGTATATTTAAATAATATTATTTCTCACTATATATTTATACAAATATATTGCCTAGCACTAATAATAGATATACATTTAAAACACAAAGCTGTTTTTACACCTGATTTAAGTCCCTTGTCTGGAGTTTCAATGAACCTTTTACAGGTCCAATTACATATCATACGTTGGTCGACTACTACTCGTAAACTGGTAAAGCCTACTTAACTATTAACTTCATTACTTATTTTACTATTGGAAATATATCTCAAATATTCAAAAATAGCGGCTAAGTTGTCATAGGAAGGGCTGAGGGAGGCCACGCAGCTCTAAACAAAATGACTGTTTTAAAGCTTAATATTTCGTAAACGGATCCCTATATCGAAAAAGTGTTCATGATATTCCCCCAATATTTTGAAAGTCGTATTCATCGATATTCTACACAATGGAGTGTGCGAAAAACGATCATTCCCATTAGATCACTCCCACTTCTAGAGAAGATATCTGGAAAACTTTTTTGAAAGATTTTATTTCAAAACTTTGTAGGGTTATAAATATGTATAGCCATGCCAAAAGTCAGCTTTATAGCACTAATAATCTGCGAGTAAAACGATTATGATGTGCAGATGGACACATAGACGTACGGACATAACGAAGCTCCATGGGATTGTAGAACAGGGCTGTTTGTGGTTCATGAAAAATGTTAATAAGTATCTAGAAATTAGGAAAATAGTACAAAAGCTTAATCTTAACTGAATTGCCGAGAGGTCGTTTGTGAGGGGTTATTTTCATTACTAATCTTACTCATTTCTTCGACTTTATACATACGTTGCATAGACAAATGGTTCATACATTTTTTTGTTCATTCCGTAATTTTTGTATTTATCGATTAAAAAATACGCAAAACATGTTTCCACTTTATCAATGCCGGATGATTTAGCTAATTGAACATGAATTTGTAATATAAAATGTTGAAACGTCACATATTATTTGCATAACTGTGTAATATGCACATTATAAGAAACTTCACTATAGAACGAATTAAAGTTATTGATAGAATAATATATTGTTAATTGTAATTTCCCAACTGAACCTTGTATAAGTTTATTTCCTGATCGAGGAGTACGATATCGCACATTCATGCGGATACGGTAAGCCATCATCTTGCGAAGAACCGCTTTTAATTGGGGTATGGCATCAAATCATAATGTTAAATTACGCAGTAGCATTTTTTCTATTTTACGTGTACAACAACGAACTTTATATCACTGTCATCCACATAATTCGTAAACCGTTGAGTATGTATCCAACAACTGTGTGCAAACGTTTTATCCTATTGCCCTTTTATTGTGTAGTGTAAACTGAGTTATTTTAACTTAAATGAGTTTTAATGCCGTCTTTTCATTTTGATCAAATTTATTCACAAACGTGTTTTTTTTGCTATATCGAGCCTATTTAAATTAAGAATTTAAAAAAAACTAAGAAGGTGGATAAATCAATAGTGGTAGGAGGATATAATTGATAAAATTTTCTAGACCTGTTTTAGACTCCTTAGAACCAATTATTATTCGAAATAACCTATTCCATATGTAACCACTGAATTAGGATACATTTCCCTATATAAAATATTCATCCCGATGTACGGAAATAAGATATTTTTCTGTTGTTTACACGGCATACAATACTGCACGTAAGAATGTCGATGTACAAAGCCAAAGAAGAAAGTACATACCGCACTTTCCAATACTACTGTCCATAATCGCTCCTAACTCAGCCAAACATTGTTTGACAGTGCGAATAATTCCCATCTTAGCAAAGTAAATTCCGCGGCTACGACAAACCATTCTAACCCAATACACGCGACGTCCACCATATACTCAAGTTTATTGGACACCTGAATATCCTACGGCCTCGCCCGCTCTTCCTGTCCGAGTATCGTTCGCGGAAGCCAGCTCGGCGGCGCCGCTCGCGCCGCTCAGTCATCATCCAGCCGTCATGCGGTGCGCACGCACGCTCGCCGCCGCGATCGCTTTCGCTGCATTTGCCGTCGCGCAAGTTGTGCCAGCAAATAACACAGCGGATCAATACTTCATCGATAGAATTTTCAAAAAGTACGGTGATAAGGGAGTCATCAGTTTCGAGGTAAGTTTCGGCGAGATCCATATTATTTTTGAGACTAAAATTTTAATAATCTTTCTTGAATTACGACAAAGCTGGCAGGGATATTTTTTATCATTCTAATTGTATACCATATTGAACCATCCATATATTAAGACCCATTTATCAATTCATATAATTTCCATTAACATTCACATAATTTCTCATTGAAGTTGAGTGAAGAGGAGGAGGAGGGAACATCTTATCACACATCCATGTTGATGAAACACTTCATCGCTGGCTTAGCTGGGCTTTACTTTAATAGAGTACCATATCAAAATCATAATATTAACTTATTTGGTGCAAATTCCTCTACTCCACGTGCACAACAAAAAATCTTGTGGCATTGCCACCCATATCATTTTTTTGACAGATCATTTTAATATGGTAACATCCAGCTGCGAAAAATTCTTGACAATACCGCATGAATTTTTCGGCAATTAATTTGTATAAGATTAATTTTACAGTATTTAATAATCCAATAGCCCTTTCAAAAGCACGTCATTCGTATCTTATCAAAACAATTGATAGCAGGGTTGCACGTGTTAACAACTCCTTAGAACAAATCTCTTAGAAAAATACGATAGATAAGAAAAAAATAACCAATGAAGTAGGCTGAAAAGGAAGCCTTAATGACTGTGAAACATATGATGGGTCATATTAAAGGATACATAAAGGAACACAAATTAAAGAAACATACAAATGAAAGAATGCGTATGGTAGTGAATGAGATGGAGTACATCATGACGGATAACATTGTTTCATCCATCGCTATTTAGTATTGCGCCTATATATGAAAAGTGAGAAAAGGCCTTTTTGTTATAATAATTTAAAGTCAGTTTTTAATATTAAATTATATTTTTTGTTTACATTATTAAAATATCTTGTCTTGATTGATCAAAAAATAATGCAGAAAATATAATATTACTGTAAGAAATGAAATAAATTTCCCATGTAATTTTTTTCAATCTTGCCTAATTATTTCGAAAATTGTTTGTAAAAGATGCTACAAAACGTAAAAATCGTCATTATTTCATTTTCTGGAAAATATATAGGATAGACATCTAATGAGGTTGACAAAAATATTTTTCGCTCCAACACACTAAATATTGACCCTTCACAGTTTGTTTTCGTCGTAATCGTACTATTTTACAAAAATATGACCGATTTACAGGTGGTAACTTTATCCTCAACAATACGTTGTTACGCACGCATATCATACATTTGTTGCCTGTTTTACTATTTGTAAAGAGTAAACTAACAACGCTATCTCAACAACCATTTACCTATTACTATAATATCAATATTTTAAAATACTAAGTTTGAAGTGGGACACCACTGTGTCCAAAAGATTATTTTTAAATGTAATCGAATATATTTACATCAATTCGATTTGACAATCTTGTCAATAAGGCAGATTGTATTAATTGGTATCGAATAACGAATACAATATCATCTGATCGAACTGCAATGCGAAAACAATAATATAAATACGAGAGACGACAATATTATCACAGTAATTTGTTAGTTGAACGATAGGAGTTTCTCTTATAGTTAGTGTTTACGCTTCCTCGCGAGATTAAAAATTTCGTAATTACATTGCGATCTATTGTTCGACTTTGGAGATTTGGGTCAACATGCCGATAATAATTATGTGTGTAATGACTTCTGAACACCTCGTTAACGGCTTTAAAGTCACTGCCAACTCGAGTGTCGAGAAAATGCGCGTCGACATTGACATTTGATCGATTTCGATAACAGTTTTATTTATCGGTGTCTCCATTATCGACGTAGATCATTAGAACGATTTTATTTTTCATTTATCTATAATGGCTGTAATCTTGTAATTCCATTACGCCATAATTATGTTAGCAACTCATGCATGTTATTGTTTTTTAGTGTTACATTGTAATAAAATATGCGTGAACTTTATAACACATAGTAAACGTAACTTTGCCCAATACAGGATTACATCTCTTAATTTTGTACGTTTTTGGACGTCTTAGCAACAGCGGCCAGGCTGTCTTTTTCGAAATGACTTGTCATAATGAAGTGGAGTCTTTAATGAAAGATGGCCTGAAAATTTATACAGATTTTTGCTCTTTTTTATTAATAGTAACATATAAGAAACGTGTGTTATAATAGGCGTCTTTCAAATATTTCTCGATCTAAGTGTTTTCACATTTGTATCGTTGCGAAACAGTCAATAGGAAATTAATATTACTGCTTATTTTTACTCGCTATTAAAAGCAATATTATGCCGTGTTTATATAATGCTTCTTACAAAAGTGCTCCCAAAAATAAAATTTTAAAATTGCTGTTTGTTGGAGTTGTCCACGATTTAAAAGTTAAAATACAAATGTTCAGCTTATTTATTGCAATGAAGTTAATATTTAAAACTGAAATCAATCCCTGAGACTAAAATGAAACTATATACATTTGGATAACGACTTTCATTGTTATCCAAATGTATATATATTCAAATCATGTTACAGAGTTTAAAAATCGTTATAAATTTTGAACTATTTTGACAGTTGAAATTATATTTTAAAAGGCACACTGAACCCGTAATTCCGTAACAGCGACTGTCGAACTGTGATACGCAGAGGGTATACGCATATGGTTCCTGAGGGTATACGCAAACATATACAAAAAATAACAAATTTAATAATAATATATTTTATCGTTCAGTGGTACGTTTTATAGTTCAGTGAAAAAAGTTTGAGCAACTCTGTTCTCAGAGATATATTTACCACTATCTTTACATTTCAAAAGATATTTCTGTACTGTTTACTCTTTATTATTCAGTTGCAAATCGGTAAGGATTATTTTTGCATTTCGGTAAGGATTATGATATTAATTAAACAAATAGCGCCATATTTGTCACATTTCACCAAAGTGTTGTCAAGCAATACAATTCCCAGGGAAAGCTTGAAAACTGGAAAAATAGTGTGGTTTAACGACCGCAAAACTTTGTCGAATATATTGAAAAAATATTGTCAACTGAACAAGAATCTGACGTTAAATATAGTGTTATATTTAACGTCAGATTCTAATTTCCTTTCCATTAATAAAATAAATAGAAAATAAACCGAATGGTTCACACAAAAAAATCTCTTTCATTGAGCAACACAAAATCAAAATGATAGTTTTAAATCTATGTCTAGCTATTTCCATCTTCTTAAACCTGTTTTAATTATCATTCGTTTATCGATTATATATATATATATATATATATATATATATATATATATATATATATATATATATATATAATTTTCAATTTTCTTCTTAACTTTTGCTTGATGATCATAAGCTTAAGTGTCATATTTTATTTTATACTCAGATAGTTCTGAATCTCTTAATACTAACACTCACTTCTTTTATTATTGAATAAACTTGGTCCTTTAAAATAGAATAATAAATCGATTTGGTTATAAAGAATTATAACGTACTATCAAGAAATCCATCTCCCTAATAACACGTCAACGCAATCCTTTTCTGTTTAACAACGAATTTTATAAATTTTTGCTTTTCTGAAGCTCTTTGAAGGCGGGACCATATGTTTGCTTTAAAACATATTTTAATAAACATATTTTGTATTTAAATTGTCTTCTATTCCACTTCATGCATCGAGAAATTCGTATTAATTAAATGATATCATCGAATTACCAATCTTAGAAGAAGTTAAAGTTTATCTGCATAATGTCAATATAATGACAGATTTTTTTTTAAAAATATGGTAATAGGGTAGTTTCAGCTTAATATAGAAAACCGGGCACCGGGAATCGACTACAAGAAAGATTAATCGGTTATTTATATCTTTATCCGAAGCGACTAGTTACATTTATAACAACAGAAATTAAATGTATATTTTTCATCCATTAAACGTAAAATAACTTTGTCGATATCATAAATAAATAAGTTTTATTTGTCATAAAGCAAATTTACATAGATAATAAAAGTAGTTTAATGTATAAACGACCAAAGTTTAATTGTTTTAAAGGAATTAAATATCGCGCCATACTATACTATACTTTTTCGGTTGATATGATTTGCGCGAGTTAAAAACGCATTCACTCGTAATACAAAAAATTATCCATCAACGTATGTAAACGAATATTCACGTCCGCTTCCGCGGATGTGCCTACAGGTGTTAATACGTACGAGTATAACCACGCCGTAATAACTGCATTTTGACCTATATGCACATACAATACATACTTATAGTACGATATACATTGTATAAGCTTGCATTAGTACGAGTTTCATACGAACCAGATTTTTTTCAGTGGTTAGCTTGGCTATTTGGCTACATTGACAATGCATCGGTATAGGGTTCGATGCGTCGTGAAATATTTTAAGCGTAGGAGAAAGCATCTATATTTTAAACAGTGACTGAACGAAATATTTGCTTGCTATCTCGAGTAATTTGCACGTCGGTGTTACTCAATAGCGGTGGTGTATTTCTTCCGACCTCTTGCTGTGTACGTCACGACAGCAGCTTTGTGATCTAGAGGTATTTAGTTAAATCATGATCTACTTAAAATTTGTAACGAATTTCTGAGCTTTTCACAATAGATTCGTCAGTTTTCATCTTACATATGAAACTTGTACACTTTATAGCTACGTTATTTCCTACCAACCGTCCGTCACAATCTTACATACGTACAGGATCTGACTGGACCGCAAGGGTCCTGGTGGCTTTCCGAAAGTAAGGGTAGATGGGATACTATCGGATAATAATAACATACACATATTATTAATTTTCAATGACATATATTATTAGTTAAATGTAGTTCTTAAAAAGTACTTAAAAACCGTGTCGAAGCCCTCAATCATCGGTTAATTCATTTAGAAGATATTGCCATAAATTTTTCAAAACATGCCTTTTCAAAGTAACTTTCAAATATCTTGTTGGAGCAATATTTTTAAATAGACATTATTTCTTGTACAAAAAATAGCATTGAATACCCCAATTCAGTTACACGCAGTAAATATTGTTTTTCAAAAAAATTTTAAATGTGACCATTATTTGTGTGTGTGTGTGATAGAATTTCGAAAATGTACTAAAAATTAATATCCTGGAGCTCGAAGAGCTCAATAATTACGACCAGAAATATTTTTGAGTCCATTGAGCTTGAAAATAGCAAAAATTTTCAGAGATGGCCTCGAGCTCAACTATTTTAAAAATTTTTCTTTAAGTATTATATGAACCACTTTACATGTAAGTCGTTAGTCAGAGTGTAGATAGGGTCGGAGGGTGCGCAGGCTAGATCCCGGCTGGCAAACGCCACCTCGTCTACATGGCCAGTCGGACACTGCATTGATATGTATATGTATGAAATTTTGCTTTAGATGCAGATTTCAATCAATATGTGGTGTAAGATAATGATCAGGTAAAAAAATGATAATGTAAGTAAAGTGGGGGCAAAAAAATGTTTTTCGTACGTCTTATCGAGTGGCGTGTTATTGGACAGCTCATTCAAAATTAAATTAAGGTTAAACTTGCTATATTTCAGAAATAAGTACCATTTATAGAATATTAAGATTCAATGTGATGTAGGTTTTAATTTTTTTCGTGGAATCAAATATGAGAACTCGTAAGTTATTATTAGACTAATTCTAATGATAACTTAGATTTCATTTAGATGATGTTATATTGGTGAACTTGAAACAATATTTTACGTTATGCGAATTTGGGTATGGTATATTTTGGGTATTTGGTCGGTTTTAATTTTTATATTTTTCAGTTGCCTATTGTATTTTAATTTTAACGGTGTCTTATATACTTTCACAACGTAATAACATAACTTTATATGTGCGAGCGATTTTGCTATAAAATAAATAAGTTATCGAGATCGTCGTTGCCAGAGGTGGAGAAAACTTTTTTTAGTTTGATAGTGACAACGGAGAAGTTGACCATCTTACATATTCACGTAAACTGAGATCTTTATTAATCCTTAATCCGTCTCAGTAAACGTGTGTTTGACACACACACATATATAGATGGATAGATAGATAAAATGATATGCGGCCCCGTAAATTTGCTGCAACGCTAAAGGAGATTCAGTTTTGTTCCATTATTTGTTCAGACAATGAACCGCCACAACCGACGTCTTATCACTTTCACTTTTTTTGCTGTTTTATTTGTCCAGTGCTGTTCAATTCAATTGTTAACGCAAGTGACTGGATTCAAATTGTTACTCTCGATGTAGTCAATGACATTTAATTCATCAAACCTTAACGGAAATAGCGATATTTTCCTTTGTAATTTGATTAGAAATATCGTATTTAGTCTCAAGTTACGTTAGTAGTGAAGGATATATTTTCACTTCCTTCTAATGTTACTATAGTGTTTCCGTAGTTTATACAAGTTAAAGTCCACCAAAATGACGGCAAAAAGTATGTCTATGTTGCTATCTAACTCCTAAATAATCGAGCCCACTTTGTTCAAACTCAAGTTATTTATATATTCTCTCCTTCACATTTTTAATGGTGAACAACAAGTAGTAAATGGCTATTGTAATATTTGTGTATATCTCATGAATTAATATTCCATTTTCGTATATCGTTATTTATATATATTATAAACAAATTAAATATTTATATATAAAAATACTGGTGTGTGCTTGTAACCACACGATGTAAGTGAAAATTGATCTAATTTTAAAATATATACATACGTATATATATATATATATATATATATATATATATATATATATATATATATATATAATTACATTAATGTTACACGACCTATATTATTTCGGCGGCACAGTAGCAATTTTAAAATAAAACTTAATCCTTGAAACAATATCCTCCATATTAGACAGTGAACTCGCTTAGCCGATGCCAAAGGGAGCCGAATTTCTCTGATACAGCATCACCGATCCGAACATGGCGGCTCATTTCCGTCCACTGGGAGAAAACAACAGCGCATGCAACGAACATTTTTTTTGTGAGAAGGAAAGAACCACAAACATTTTCACTTAAAAGGAAAGATTGTTTAAAGATTCTAAAATAATAGCTTAATAAAAAATATTACAAAATATATATATAATTCTTGTGTTCATAATCAATTTAATAAAAATAGTTTTTATGAACACTAGTTTCTGTTAGAAATTGGCCTATCAATGTTACATATCTAGATTACCGAACAAAACAATCCATCGTCTTATGTTTTCATTTATTACTTACTACCCAACTGTTTTAGTTTTACAACTAAAGATTAATTAAATTCTACTGATGACCAACACAGATATAGTCAAATGCAAAAAAAAACTAAAGAAAAGATATTGCGCTAGAAAAAAGGAAAATGGAGGACGGTGTGCAGTTTGATTTAGATACCCAGATGAACAACTTCTCATGGGTGAATAACTAAATATACCCCATTAGGTAACAACGTAGCAGGCTTGTAGCTATAAAGTGCTCATTGCCGTGATTAACAACTTGCCTCCTCTCAAGATTTAAAATAAACGTGTTCCGATGGTTATAACGCCTAATAAAACAAAGCGCACAAAATTTTGCTAAAATATTTAATTGATTTTAGTTCCAATTTAGAACAAGCATGCTATATATTAAATAAAAACATATTTGTGAACCTATATTACTCTTTACCTGTGAACCTATATTAACCTGAATTACCTAAAAAACAAGACAAAAAATTATTACAGCGACAAATGTAAACGAAACTCGTATTTACAGACACTACACATGCTTATATGTTAATATTAACAAGCTGAAGCAGGGGCATCGTCCGATAGATGTAAGTACATCGAAAACAGTTATCCAAAAACACTGTTCGTCAAATATAGGTACAGATAAAAAATGAGGCTTGACCACGCCTAGTTGTAGATATTTTTTGCTGTCTAATGACTTGTTGAAGCGATAAATCGATTGGATCGATTAAATCTTCATTCCAATTAAGCTGAAAGTAAACGCATCGATGTGTCCTAATAACGGCTACTGTTCTTTATAAAACACCATCCAAAACCACTCTAAGTTAAATTATAGAAAGAGAAGGAGAGAAACTACTTAAAGAAGTGAGCGGAAAAGCGTATATTTTATATTATTTTAAACTGAACTATTTTAAATACCTAAAATTTTTTGTTTTTCTGATTTTATTAAAACACACTTAAAGTAAATTTTTAAACCATTGAAACATAATATTTATGTACCATTAAAATTTTAAAAATTAGGTCTATTAAATTTTTCCGATTATTTACTGGAGATGGTTCACGTCCGCCGCGCATTTTCTCAACGAAATGCGATTTTAGAATTACTATGGATGGCTTTCTAGCATTTAACGTTCATGCAGTGTCCAACTTATAGCAGTGTCTATTAAGTTTTGAAGTTAATGATAATGTAGTTTATATAAAAGCAAAATTACTTCAGTTCTAAAACACGGAAATTCCGACAATAACGTGTTTTCTTTTCAAATAAAGGAATCGATATAATTAATGAAAACGTAATTGAAACGTTGTGCATATATTAAACATTACATAAATTATTTTAAGACCCATTTACTTTAAAAAAAACGAAATAAATTTTCCATGTAAAAAATTATTTATTTACGGTTTAAATGCCTACACACACGCGCGCGCTCGCGCTACACACGCTTACACACGCACGTACACACACACACACACACTTGTACACATACATACACACACACACACACACACACACACACACACACACACACACATATATATATATATATATATATATATATATATATATATGTATGTATATAATCACAGTCGTGTAAAAATACTTTCCCACACTTTATATAAGATAATACACAAATACTAACCATATATTAAATATTAAACGCTTTAAATTGAATATGGTCAGTTATAGTTTTCGTCCACACAACAGAGATCTCGTAGTACATTTTTAAATGATTACGCATGATAAAAATACATAACTAACAACTCAACGTTGGGACGATTAATTTTTAATCGCGTGGTCATTACGTGAGCTGCACCATTTATTTCACAAACTTTGAGCGCGATTCTAAAGTTGTTGCTGATATTGTATGTTTTGTTTTAAGTAACGAACAATCTTGACTGATACCTGAAGTTACCATCTACCTTCAATAGGCTTAACACAACTACTGGTTAAATTATCCACAACTGATGAATTGTAAAAGGAAATAGGCGGGACAATCCGATATTTATAGTATTTTCTCAATCATTTACCACCATTTTCACTAGAGAAATATGAAGATAAGGAAGCCAAGTCAGCGAAAACAAAGTAGACGTTACTCCCAGACCACTGGTAAGATCTACTATTTAATAATCATTATAATGCTAGTTGCCTCTCTTAATGTTTACGTACTTTACGTCTTGTTTCGGGTTTCAAATAAATAATATCAGCATATGTCACTTTATAAAACCTTTATTTGTAAATGAATCAATACAAGTACATAAACCAGTATCGTGTTAATGTTAAAAATTAACAACAGATATAAAAGAATCAATGGTCTATCTTTAACTAACATACAAGAAGTCGATGGTCATTAATATAAAGGGAAAGTGTGTTTGCGTCTCTGTGTCCGTCTACCGACCATAAATGTACTTTCTACTTTATCGGTAGACGATCTATCCACGCCATTTCTAGCATAAGGAGGGTAAACAGAGATATTCCAATGTATCAGTGTATAAAATGGTTATATTAAAACCTGATGTTGGTAGTGGACTGCTCCTAAATTTGCTACTTTTCCGGAGTAATACCAAGAAAATACACATCATTTAAAAATGTGCATTGAAGATAAGAAAATTATGGGCATTTATATTTAAGATATGAGTACAGTTTAGATATCTTTCTGCCTCATTCGCTCTCGTAAAATATAATGAGCACTAATAAAAATGACGTCACAATTCAATATTGCCGTCCTCGTCTAAATGTGTTAAATGTGTAATTGTTTTATTCTTGCTCAGCTGATATATTCAAATTATGATTTATGAAATAAAAAAAAATGTCAAATAAAACCCTATTCTTTGCTAGCTTTAAAGGTCATGATTGGTCTATGCATTTAGTCAATTAAATATATTCCTATCGCATTCAGTTTATACTTTATTTCTACTAGATACCTTCGACATACTTTGATCTGTATTTGATATTAGAATTTAACTCGATCGATATTTAACAGCCAGAAAATAGAGGTTAAAACTTGTCGGCAATACTGAGATTTTTCTCGTCTATCTAGAAACCGAAACTAAAAACAAAGAAGTGTTTTCGGCGAGAACGACAAACTGTAAGGAACTATTTTTATTCTTACTTTTACTTTATATATTTTCATTGTTATACGTTCATTAAAAATATATGTTTCGGTTTATTTAATATTCTTTTTGGATTTTTCAATTTCCATCTAACTTAATTACTAAAATATAATTAATATTGTTTTTTGTAGTGTTAATAACAAAAAAAATATTTTTCAGCGTTCCGTACAGAAAAAGCCATGATGTGAAAAAATTATGATTGATATAAATTCCTGTTATTAACATATGTCCAAAATTTTTCCATCGTTCTTTTCATATCCTAATTATGCATCTTGTTATTATAATATCACGAGTAATATAACAAAGTTCAACTTTTTTTTTGTTTATTTTGTATAAATGAATTATGGTTAAAAATTGTTTGACAATAGTTTTATCCAATAGTTTAATTTTAATATGCATAGTCAGCTATTTATAAATTTTTCATTTGTCTGCAATAAAATGAAACGAAAGAGAGGAAACAAAGAACAATTTTAAAAATTAAAAAAGTTTTTGAAGAAGAATTTTTGTATGCTTCAATGAAACTATAAGTCGATAATAAAAATATAATTTTTGTAAATTGTACGCGTAGGATGAAAGCAAATGAAAGCAATAAAGAAACCGGAGAAAGCAGAGGTACAAGACAACGCAGATGGCAAAATGCGACAGTCGTTTTTTAACGAACCAGGGTTATTGTGTTGGCAGATTGTGGCTTTGTTGATTATCATAAATGAGGTCTTAGGTAATAAACATCGATTTTAGTTTTGGCAGGTACTGTTTTCCAAATGAATTTTTAATGACATCTAGAAACGTAGAACTTGTTCCGCCGAATAGAAGATCAATATTTTTTGTACGAAATGATCCTGTTGGAAGTATATTAATATAATAGGTACGTAAACCTATTAAAAATATTAGGCCATACGCGGCACGTATATTTCCTTGTTAGGTATTCTGTCGGGAGCAAGCACCATAAACACTCGTCAAAAAGCATACGATACTTATTGCGTGTTACCTGCTGGTATTTCTCATATTTTGGTATTTCACTTATTTAAAAGAGACTAAACAAAAAATTACAAAAATTAAATTGTGACGGGTTTTCAGAAAATATGAATGAAAATGTACGCGCCATATGTCTATACGCAATGGAGCTTAGATAGACTTGAGAATACCTAGTATGAAGCTAGCACAAAATATGAGTATATGAGATACTAGCTGATCTAAAAATATGACATGTTACGAATATGAACCTGCTACGTGGAGCGTTTTTTGTTTCATTTTTTTCCTAAAAAGGAGTTTTTACTATGAACGGGATAGCCTGCGTATGTCCATAACCGCTTTATTTCTTTTCATCTTATAGTAATTGAGTCATTACAGAAAGAGATAAAAGACTGTGTTTTATGTAACAGGTATTTGCAGATTGTCGTACGCTAGTACGTTTTTTTCGCGCAAATACTTCGTACACGTACGGATCAAAGAGCGTTTTTTGTTTTATTCTTTCCTAAGAATGTTTATACTATGAACGGAATAACCTACGTATGTTCGTAACCGCTTTGTTTCTTTTCCTTTTATAGTAGTTGAGTCATTATAAATAGATATAAAAGGCTGCGTATTGTGTAACAGGTATCTGCGGAATGACATACGCTAGTACGTCCTTTCTGCGCAAATACTTCGTACACGAATGTTGGCCCTACGTCTGCTATCGAGCGATTTCGATTGGAATCAACCAACTTTAAAGTACCTTCTTGATGAATCGGCGTTAGTAGAAAGCTATCGAACGGCATTTCTTCGGAAGTCACTCGTCTAATCACTCATGGTCACTCGAGGCGCGCTTGACGATCTCGTTTGATTACTACGAGTAGTTGTATTTCTCCATTTTCTGACAACACAATTTCACTACCGTGGGAATTGGTATGTTCCGGCAGGTTTAATTTATCAATTTGTGCGGAAAACCTCGAAGAATATGGTCAAGTTAGATGGCACGACATTGAAACAAACTTTCAATTATATTTTTTTTCGTAATCCAATTATTTATATTTTTGTTACAATTTTAACATAACACGAGTCTTTCAGTAACGTTTTTATTCAATTTAAATATTTTGAAAATTTTTTTTAGTTTATTTACCACTCTTCGATTTATTTTATTTTATTCGCAAAATGATATAATGTATATACAGAACAGAGAACGTTTGTATTATTTATATGGCGCATCCCACTAAGTAAAAATGTTTAACAACTATAAGACGATTATCAACCGTTTCTGAAAAAAAATATCTATCAAATTCCGATTCCACCGGAAAGAAATGTCAAATAAATTATATTTATTTGTTTAATGCGTAGAATAACCAGTTAATAAATGTTAACAAAATATACAAACAATAAGAAGTAATAACAAATGTCACATTTATTTTTCACATCGCCGTCTTCGATTGGATGCCTCCAATTTAGGATAAGCGGACAAAATGGAACTGCCACATTGGAAATAGTCGCATTACGGATAACTTTCGGGGTAAAGACGTACGTATTTATCTAAAATTACCGAACATATATACTATGCACTTTACAACCAGGGACATTTCGACAATTTTTTTGAAATCATATGAAAGTATACACATTAAAAACTACATACCTAGAAAGAAATTCTGCAACTGATGATTATTTATTATAAAAAAACATTTAGAAAAATACCAGAAATATGTCGAAATTTGTACATTACATCGTTATTTCTCACTATATTCATAATGAATTTATCGTTAGATATTACACATTTGACACACATACAAAGAAATTAGAAATTAATGGAATTAAATTACTTAAAATAAACTTTTAAAATTACGTTAAAACAGTGTAATTTTTAACAGTATTAAACGTCAAATAAGAAAAATTATCAATTAGACCAACTTAATAGGTTTTACTATCTGTAAATCTTTAATTTATGTTTTTTTTGTGACTATCAACTTTTGCATTTGCCATTAGTATAAAAATATAATTATGGTAATTAATTTTTAAGATATAAACTTATAATGTACTACTTATAAAAAATACAAATGATATATGTAACTAAAATAATTTACGGCCGTGGCTAATGTATCAAAAAATTGTTTAAAGAATAACTTTATGAAAAATGTATGTTTCCAAAAAAAATATGTGTTATAAGTATTTCGAAAGTAAAAGCAAACACCCAGCCAGGGCTGGGCTTAATTTAAATAATCTACAATAAATATTGTAATATGTATTGTTGATTATTTATTGTAAATTGTAATAAATATTGTCAATATTAAACCTTTTTAAAAATGAAAAAATAGTATGTGAATTTAAAATATATTTAAAATTTAGACATCTACAAAGTGAAATGAATACCATGAAATACCCAAAAAATATATGCCATAACCTAACCTAACCTAACCCAACCTAACCTAACCCAAACTGATTTAACCTAACCCAATCCAACCTAACCCAAATTAAACCAACCTAACCTAACCTAACCCGACCCAAACTAACCCAACTCAACCTAACGTAACCTGCCCTAACCCAACCCAATCTAACCAAAATTAACGCAACCGAACCTAACCTAACCCAACCCAACACAACACAACGTAACCTGACCTAACCCAATCCAATACAACCTAACCCAAACTAACTCAACCCAACCTAATCTAACCAAACTTAACCCAACCCAACCTAACCCAAACTAACCTAACCTAACTTAAACCAACCCAAACTAGCCCAACCTAAGCCAACCCAACTTAACCCAAACTAGCCCAACCTAACCTAACTTAACCTAACCTAACCCAACCTAACCCAAACTAATCCAACCTAACCTAACCTAACCTAACCCAACCCAACCTAACCCAACCTGACCCAACCTAATCCAACCCAAACTAATCCAACCTAACTTAACCCAACCCAACCCAACCTAACCCAATCTAAAGTAACCTAACCTAACCTAACCCAACCCAACCCAACCCAACCTAACCTAATTTAACCTAACCTAACCTAACACAACCCAACCCAGCCTGACTCAACCTAACCTAACCTAACCTAACCCAACCTAACCCAACCGTAACTAAAATAATTTCCGGTCGTGGCTGCTCTATTAAAAATTTTTTTTAAAAAATAGCTTCCATAAAAAATGTATGTTTCCAAAAAAATATTTGTTATAAATATTTCGAAAGAATAAGCAAAATCCCAGCCTTAAAAATCCCAGGGCTTAATTTAAATAATCAACAATAAATATTATCAACATTAAACTTTTTATTAGTAATAAGTTGACAAAAAATGAAAAAAATTGTATGTGATTTTAAAATATATTTACAATATAGGCAACTACAAAGTGAAATGAATGCCATAAAATATCCAAAAAAGATATATGTCATAATACAAATAGACTTTATTGTTTCTTGTATGTTGGCACCATTTAAGCAAAATGTAGTGTTTAAATTGACAGATAAAAAAAAATATTAAATTTTGATTATTAATTTTTGTCATAAGAACTTAATAATTCATAACAAATTATCCTTTTAATTGTGTAATAAGTGGTTAGTGATAAAAGAATAAGTGAAATAACTGGAAAAAATGGTTAAAATTTGTTCCATCGCAAACTAAATCGTCAGGCATAAAATTTTTCAAATTGTTTTTTATAATAAATAATCATCAGCTACTGAATTTCTTTCCAGATATGTAGTCTTTAATGTGTATACTTTCATATGATTTAAAAAAATGTCGAAATGTTTCTGGTCGTATAGTGCATTTATACCAAAGTTACGTTGATTTTATTTTTTCCGTTTTAATTCCGAGAGTCATAAATTTATAAACTGATAGCATCACTCAGTTTTTTGTTTTTTTTTGCAATTGCTAAAGTGGAAACCGGTTATATAAAATATAGCTTTACCTATATGTAACAGGAAACGATAATATTTTTGAAATGTTTGCCACCCCACATATTGACTTACTCTTAATTAACTCACAACGGATGAATCAGTGAAGATAGGGGCCACTTTGTTTTTATCGTGGAACTAATTTAAATAAATCTCTTAAAGTGTAACAATACATTAGAATATATTAACATTATTACTAGTTGAAAGTTGATAATTGATGATTTCGTTAATTTTTCTCTGATTCGGTAAAAGTAAATAAACACTTAACAAATAAGTCGGTTAACCTAACAAGTTATTAATACACGAAAAATAAACATTTTCACATTTACGAGTACATACATATATCGAATAGCTAAAGGATTACACACGTTGAAGTATTCGTGACCAATTTAGATAATTACCGCTCGTTGAATTAATATATGCGTTTTGTCTGGTAATATTGTTAATTTTCTGAGTTCCTACGTTCCTATGGTTGACTGAGCTGTTTGCGCTATTCTATAGATTAACTATTTGTACGTTATTTGTTTAGTCCAAACAAGGACAGGATGTGCCAGCGCTTACGATCTGGGTAATGATTGATCATCATCTCCAAAAAGCCAGCATCTCCACCAAAATCTGATAGGGAATCTAATAGGAATTGGATCACTTTTATACTGTTGTTCACTCCACTGGTACAACATATGCCACCGCCAACGGGAAAAGAAATGATGATGTCATTCTGTCACCATCTGAGAGCCAGAATTTCCACTAAAACATATTAATTTGGATCAAATTGTGTTTTGGAATATTTTGTATAATTACATTTTTAAGTCACACTGGAATAAAAAGAAACTTATCTATTTTATGCCATTTTTAATACGATACAATATCGTTTTCCTCTTTCCAGGGTTTCGAGCACCTCCTGGAAAGCTTGGGACTCGGTGGGTCGGTATGGACCACGCGCCATGACCTGGAACTGCATCGCGTCAACGGCACTTTCCGCGCCCTCCACGATGTTCAACACCGTCACCCGCGCTCCGTCAGCGCGCAGCTCGATAATCGTGAGTACAACCGCTTTCAGAGTTATAGATACAAAAAAATTAAACAGTCTACAAATTGAATTCTATAAAAACTAAATGTAAACCAAACATACACCTTTTAAATATATATAATTTTAAGACCAATTTCTCCAAGAATTTATCATGATTAAGTGAAAAACAACCAAACAAACAATCGTATCGTAAAGATTTTATTCACCACTGTATCACACACCATGGATATAAAACAGACGAGGATTAGAAAGTAATTGTACATTAATCTTTTAATTTCTCTTTTATTCTATTCCGGGAAAATTAAATTCCTTAAAAGGCCAACTCTTTTATAAAAATATTTATAATAATTTTTAATGAAAAAAAATTGTTAGTGGTATTTTACTATATTTATTTACGTATTACATAAAATATTGTAATAGTTTTAATGTATTAACTGCTTGATCGTTATTAATCATTTGTCGTCGCTGTGGTGTCACGATACGGTGCACCGCGGGGATCTATGTTCGATTCCCGGCCGCTGGTCAAGCGTGGCCGGGCTGGTGTTCTGGTTGACTGTAAGAGCTTGTTTTCGTAGCAATAAGTCCGCCATATGTATCAACTGTATACATTAAAGTACATAAATAAATAAACAAAAAAATAATCAACTCAGTTTTCGTAGAAGTGGCAGTAACCATTACAAATAATACGCACGTTTAAAAGAACTACTCCTAAATAAATGCTTATAATAAATGGCTTAAAAGCTTATCATATTGAATATCAATAGAATTCAATTCTGACAACGGGCGAACTAAATAAAAAAAATAGGTTAATTCATCGTTATAAGTTACGTATATATTGTAAATTAATGAATTACGTATATACTATATAAAGGGAAAACACATACGTAGATATTTATAAAATACTCCCAAATATAAATTTCGTTTAAATCGATACAATGTTTTAGGAAGTAAACAGTACGATGGAAATGCGAGAAATAGGCAAAAAACATTTATAGTATTAATTTATACAGGCACACAAACTTACGTTTCAGAATAAACTCCAGACGAAATCTCAGTTTTATTTTTTTTTTGGAACGATATCGATACTTTTTCTCTTTTTACTTGGTACGATGGCCTGAATTGTCTGTTTCATTTTTGTTTTCAAATCTTTTAGAAATATTCTTAAAATTTATTTTTCAATAAGCAGTCGCACTTTTGAAATACACACTCGTATATTACTTCTGTTTACAAAATGTTTAAACAAAGCAAAAGAAGAAATTCGATAAGAAAAATGTTCAAAAGTAATTTAGTGATATTTTATAAAATTGACCGTAACATTCTTTATTTTAGTTTGGTGTTTAATAAACCTGAACAACCAATGAATAACATCAGTTGGTAAAACGATAACGCAGACTGTGAACTGTAATTTTGAAACGTGACACCTGTCGGTTACAGAAGTCAATTACGAATTCAAATTATTCTGTACTTTATTCACGAAGTTTTGAAAAATCGTAATAAAAAAATATTCGATGATATGCCTATTTTGGAATGTTATTTGGTGCAATTTTGTTATTAGAATCGGTTTATCATGGTTCAGTGATTTATTTTTCCGTTCAAATAAAATTATATCTTTTTTTAATCACTTTAATTTTTTCTGATAAAATGAATTCTTAGAGTTTTTCAGTGTCTAGCAAACTATTACTGTAAAAAACTTTGCTGATGGTTTTGTTTTTATATATCTTTTTTCAAACACTTTATAATTCGAAATTGAACCGTCGTTGGTTTTTATTTTTCAGTCTCTGTAGAACAGGTAGCCGCTTTTTAAAGTTTGCAGGTCATTACTCTATCTTTTTTCAAGTTATGAATATTTCGTACATGATTCATCCCAAAAAGAATCTCCAAGATAGAAATTATGTTAATTATTTATGACATTAAAAAGTAATGTAAAAATATGCGTTTGAATTGAAGATTGACTTTTTTAAAAGTTTAATTTTAAAACGCTTATTTAATATTTTAAAAACACAATTAAATGAAACTACGTGATGTAGTATTATTTCTACTTTCTTTAAGTTCTTTACCACGACTTAGATTTAGTTTTATTACAACATCTTCAGGTGGGCTATTAGCAAATATCTTTGCTAATAGCCCACCTGACGATGTAATACAACGAAACCTAGGTCGTGGTAAAGAAATTAAAGAAAGTAGAAATAATACTACATCACGTAGTGTCATTTAATTGTGAATAATGAATTTCTACAAAATTAACGCCAAATATATTCAATTTTATAAACAGTTATATGCATTAAGTTATTCGTCGTATGAAATAATAGGCGTCTTAATAGTATTTTTTCTTATGCTTGCTTCATTTCAATGCTTCGCTCACTTTTGGCTTAGTAACAACGTGTACCTTACGGTACTCGGGAAAGTATAATACACTAGCTGTAGCCCGCGGCTTCACTTGCATGGAATTAGTTTGTTTTTAAAGAAAAAGTTTATTTCCTAGGTTTATTTCCATGACATGTACTAAGTTTATTTCCATGACACGTACCAAATTTCATGGAGTTCGGATGAACATCTGAGATGAGGAAGTAGAACATAAACTCATTTTTGCTTTTGTTATATTAGTAGGATTTTTATCTGAATCTGCCAAATAATTCTCGGAATTATTCCTAATAATAATAAAATACGAATAGACATTTCCTATTTTTAATATCATTGTGTAAATGCCTTATTGCCAAAGTATGCTGTGTGTGATTATAAAGAAAAAAAAGTAATACCTACATTTAATTGTGAGAAGTAGCTAGCGTGCTTTTTCCCTCTGGACTTTTTTTTTGCTGGCGGCTTTTTTTAACTCTGGAATGTTTTATTGGTATATTTGTAAAGTAGGGTTACCTTGATTAAATACATAAATGAATCATGTTAAAACGTTCAGTATAATGGTCTTTAAAATGACAAAGGATCGTATTATATTCAAGTGTCAAAAACAAGTACAACAGACCACGTCTGTGCGACCATTAATTTTTTGTTTACGTAAAAATATTAACATGGTGGGTCCAAATCACAATAAAGATATTTTTTGATCATTCACAGAAGGGATAAATATAACATTTTTCAATTTGCACACTCACAAATACTGGAAAATAAACACTAAAATAACAATTGCCTACTTTTTTAAAATGTTGTCTTTACTGTGAACGCACCTTTGAAAAACTTTGTTTTTGATATACCTATTTTATTACATATGTAGTAAACGGTTTATAATAATATGCGATAAAAGCATTTCGAGTTGCGCTGGTATTCAATAACTGGTGATAATAATAAAATGATAGTTCTTTGTTAAAAACTTTAAAATAGTCTGAAAAAAATGGCGATCTAAGCACATTCAGAAAAAGTTAAGTGAAACATTTTAGTAATAAATTCCTGAAACGACTATCTGTATGAATCTGAACTACTTCATTTTTTATTGATTTCGAAAACACTTTTTCCTTTATTACTATTTAATTATAGTCGCCTCTAAACCTAGATCGGTATGATACTTCTTACAGATTTCTTTAGTCATTCTATTGTTAAAGGACGTCTTATATTTCTTTAAACTTTCTGAAAACTTTTTAAGAAAAAAAAATTAAATGAACAGTGTAGGCTCCATAGAACAACAGAAAAAGATAAACTTCTACGATAGTTTGAATATGCTTCATTAAACGAAATTAAAAACATTAAAAGTAATAGGTTGCATGCACAATGATAATGATTCCGTTGTTAATGACCATTAGTACAATATTTCTACAGCAGTGTCATCGGATTTATTAACTTAAATAATTATACCGTTATGACAAAATACTATAATTCTATTAATTACGTGTAATTATTTAAATATTACGATTAACATAATTAATAACGAATATTATCTTGCATAACATAATTTGTTCGTTATCGCTACTTATGTAAATATATTAAATCCCAACGTTATGGTTAATTATCATCGTCATTTAATATATTTACGTGTTATCATTCATTATCGTTTCGTGGAAAATGATAACGTGAAAACTATTTTATGCACGATAATATTCGTTTTTTGAGAATATTCTCGTGTTATTATTATCGCAATACCTGCATAAATTTATATAGGATATAAATTTATGCAGGTATTGCGATAATAATAACGCGAGAATATTCTAGTATATATAGTTACGAATATTCTAGTATATATAGTTACGAATATTCTAGTATATATACGAATAGATAGGTAGCGTTAGAAGAGTTTAAAATGTCAATGAAACGATTTGGAATTACTGCTTGACCTATTGTTGCAAAAAAAATTTTACTTGAAACAGAGACGAAGACATGCCTTTAATATACTCGTACTATATACGTCAACTAAAAAACGATTATTATTATTATTAAGTACAAATAGCATTAAATTCTGAACGAAAATCTTTTTTATGGAAACGGAAAGACGAGAATTTTAAGTCATCGATGTAAATGCTTAGAGAATATTTGGTAAAATGTAATAACTTAAAAACTGAAAAAAATAATGGTAGTTGCTTCTTAGTCTTAGTTATGTAAAGAACATACTACCTGGTATTATTTCAACACAGTATTCTAATTGCCACACAACGTTTAAAGACCAATTTTTATCATTACAAAGATTTTTACCTTCGTGAAACGTTTCTTGACAACTATTAATTATATCACCTTTACGTAAACATCTTTAAGAGGCACATCTGCGAAGGCAATGAAAACGATTCATGTTTTCTTTATAATTAGTTATGACAATCGTCTGTTTCAGTATCCCTAATACGCTCGAATGTAATTTACTTTTAACGAAGTTTTCCGGAAGTAGAGTTCTTGTTTTAACTTTGACTCATTCGGTACCGATATATTGGGTAGAAAGATATGAAATGTAATGTATATTGCTTTAAAGGTAAGTTTGTTTCTGTATAATGAGATGATCATTATGCTACAATTCCTGCAAGTTACTTTTTGAGTTGAAAGTTACCTTAAATTTAAGTATTTTTTTACCCATGATCAGCAAAAACTTGAATTTTTCAAAATTCTTTGGATATTCCTTCCATAGATAACGACACTCCCGTACATATACGGGCGCGCACGTATACTTTTAAGTATTTAGTTATAACTATTTTAAATTGCATGGTGTAATTGTAGCAAATATTTATCAAACAGATTACAGTGTAACACTAATAAAATTCTCCGAAGATTTGTAATGCTTTCTGGTGCAATAACGAGGGCGGGTAACAATAGAATTACGGAAAATTTAATTTCGAAATTTGATTTCATATTTTTATTTATTATTTTAATGTCATATTCATGTGACAAATTTCTCGATTTTTAACCAATTGTGGTACGCTATCCAGAGTATTGTGTGCAGCAGTTTAAAATATGTCTAAATATGTCTATATATATATATATATATATATATATATATATATATATATATATATATATATATATTCTGATAAAAAGGCGTGAAGATATTTCACTCGCTAGGCGGCTGACGCTGAGCTACGAGTATGTCGCACTGTACATTGTTACAATATTTATATACCAAACTGTATTATTACAATATTCATCTAGCTGCCTGTCCCGATTTTGTCAGAAGAAAAAAAACCGCTACTCCATTTTATGTTAATAGCTTTTTTAAATATTTGTTAAAAGTAAAGTGAATGTCGCTCTCTAGTGAGGCCTTATATTTACTGGTGGGGATGTCGTTATTAACTCATTACGTTTACGTAACAATATACAAATTAATTAATTAGTAGTAGAATTCTCTAATAGTTGTAATAATTTCTATTACAGATGCTGAAAAAGCTCCTGAAATATAGGTATTAAGAGTTTTATTTCAGAAACTTGGTCAGCATCAGCAATAAATTTAGTGCAACAGAATTGTAAAATTAAATTAGATTTTAAAAAGCCGGTATCAGTGCACTCATCACAGATACCGACCTTTTACAATTTTATTTGATAAATATAGATAATACAGTATTATCGCTAACAGTGACAAGACAATGAGAAAAGATGTTACTGAAATCATAAATATTTAAAAAACTGCAGCATTTAATTAAATCAACGAAAGTATAAAAGAATTAAACGTATGAAGAATATAAATAGAACAAATAGTGAAGAACATATTCACTTCTTTAATAACTTGACACCATTTCAAGGCATCACTTTGTATCGCAGGTTTTCGTAGCTTGTATAACTTTCATCATCGGATGACATAAAAAGCATTAAACCGCGCTCCGAAGCTAACATTTCACAAAATCAAAATTCACTAAAACGATAAGGTGAGTCTAACTGCACCGAAAATTTCCGACGGAGTCATCGCCCTACTGACTTATCGACAGCCGCTTTCACGTTTGATAAATCAGCGCAAGCGTCTGAGGCGATAAATACAATCAAATGCGACGAATTAGTTTTATAAACATAATAACTGTTTAATGCGGCCCATATGAAAGTAACTACGTAACTCGACAAGCGCACATAGATTCATATTCTTTATGAAGTGGTACACGCTGGTACGCTTGCACAACCGTGTAAATGAAACCGAATCATAACATTAGACCACGATTGTTGTAAAAAAACATTTGGCAAGCAACTAAATAGTTACGTTGGCAAAAAAAACAATTGAAATTAACTTAGAAGTGTCAAACTATACACTCTTGAAACGTTCTTTGATAATCTTTAAATTTATGCCAAATACAATATATTTAAAAACAATCTTTGGTTTCATTAAATTTATTTATAATTATTCTTTATCACTTTGTAACTAGATAATTAATAATATTTACACATTTCAGATGAAACATCGAAATCTGATGTATGTAAATCGTAATATATACAAACAGAATACCCTCCTTGGCGTATCACATGTGAAAACATAAAAAAAAAAATTATCCAAAATATTTAAAAAGGTTAATATATCGATTTAGTTGATTAATTTGAAAATACAATGAATGTTTAATTAATTAAAGTTGATTTAATGATTGTTCCTCTGCCGTTTACTTATCATAATTTAACAATTATCTAATAATAACAAATTCGTTTTGCAATATATTGAATACAAAAATAGGACACGATCTTCCCATATCGGAAAAAGTCAAATTTAATTCAAGACTGAATAAAAAAGAACAGCACAAATAATAAATCTATCATAAATCAATATTTCTACTCGAAACTGTCGAAAAAAGAAGGAAGAAATTTTTGAAACAATTGAAACAAAAAGCTTTACCAATTCTGACCCAGATGGATTATTAAAATGACCGATAATCATATTAAACAAATATAAAACCAGTTGAGTTGCTCATGCCTTGGGATGAGTGCACTACACAATACCGTACCTAGAGAAAGCAGTTGATAAAAAAATAAAAATTGCATTCATATTATATTATTTAGATTGCTATATTAAAAAATATATATATGAAAATGATGACATTATCTTCTATATACAGCTTCCATATCTAGTATGCAGCGTTGTAGAAAAAATTGACAAAGATATATTTTCTAGTCAATTTAATTTAAATATTTTTTTCGCAGCCTTTATGTGTTTTCGTTAAGCATTCGAAAATATGTTACGTGTTTTCAGTTTTTTTATGTTATTAAAATGTTATTCAACTATATTTCTTTAATTGGGAAAGCGCTTTCCTGTCAGTAAACAGTGACCGTGTACTTATGTACTTCATAAATCGCGCTGTGAAAAATGGCGATCAACACGGTCAGCAAAGCAGATTTGTTTAGTTGACAGAACTCACGATTGTTATTAAGATTGTTTGGTTACATTAAAATAATTGTATAAAAAGGAATAGACAATTTAAATAATAAACTTTAAATGTCATATCTTTGTTTTCAGAGCAACGCAATTCTTTAATTAAATTATGCAATTCCCAATAAGTTCGAAGAAATTGTCTTACATATATATATATATATATATATATATATATATATATATATATATATATATTTATATATATAGTGAGTTTAATACATAACCAGAGTAATTAAGTAACTTCTTAACTAATCTAGATTAGTTAATAAAAATATCCAATATCGAGGAAATAACTTGTTTCCGTTGTGATATTTCAGTTCCACACTCGTATGGATTTAGTAATAATTTTGACAAACAATTATTACCTTTCAACAGGCTTTATTAATTTGTAAACAAAAACTGGTGAAGTGCAAGTAATGCCCGCGCTACGGAGGTTGTTAGATGCGAGTTTAAATATTTATGGGTACATAGTATTACTATATACCCTTATTCAAGACAAAAATAAGAAAAGACAATTTTTCTTTGAAAATATGAAATATCAAAATAAAACTTATTTTCCGGTGTTAAACCCAATATGGATTAATTATGCGGATGTGGATATGGATAATATATAAAATTATCATTCCGTGTACTTTAAAAGATAAAAGGCTGGGAAGGGTGGAGAAAAACCTCAATTTTCATACATTGACCTTAATAAACAAAAATCGGGCGGGGCCGGGTTGGTGAATAACAAGGATGTGGAATCATTTCTCAAGAAAAAGTTTCCATTGAGTCCTCCATGAATTTTTCTCTTTAATATTTATTTCTTTTTATTTTTGCATGTATTCCAAAATTATTTTCTGGTTAATTTGTATTCAGATATGGCTTTTAGTTATTATTTTATTTAATCTATGCAAATTCTATGCACATTTCATTTATATGTGTAGTTTAGAAGCTGGTAGATAACAGACCAAGGGAGGTAGATACACAACTGAACGAGAGCAATATGTTTCCATTCAGACCCTATGGACCCCTGATATACATTGGCAAGCCATTATATAACATTGATAAGTTGAAATTATTCGGTTGGCAAATAAATGATGCGCGTTCCGTAACAAAATTATAACTAAAGTCAAAAAATTGTAACATTAATGACACATCTTATCGGCTACTCATCTTCATGGAAATATAGAAAATAGGAACTCAAAGGTTTCAAATATTTGTCAAGGTTTTCGGAGATGGCTGTCGTCAAAACGTGACTTAATGACCTTAATAAACAAAAATCGGGCGGGGCCGGGTTGGTGAATAACATGGATGTGGTATCATTTCTCATCCCTGCTTCAATAATTTTAATTGTGTAATTAGTGCGGGCCGGTATTATCAAGCCGAAGGAAAACGTTGTTGTGTTTTGGACGTTTCCGACGAAGTTCAAGTTCCAAATACAAAAGCAATAATAAAATATTGAAGTAATAGTTGTATTACTTGGACCTATTTCTAAATATACGATTTCGTGAATATCGCACCAAAATACATGTTATATGTTCATTTTTTGGCGTCGGTTTGCCCAAATTGTTTTGACCTACCCACTGGCACTTAAAGATATAATTGACATACATAAGTCACCTGTCATACCCAGTGATAATGTGATTCAACCAGCTGAACGTACATCGAAAGGATAAAAGTTGTGCACGTACGTGTGCACGATAATTAACTTGATCCTGAATCAACTCTTGGGGTATCCAAATACTATATTTGTAGATTTTGCCTTAGTGATATAAAGCTTTCTCCACTGTAATCTGACAATATTGAAGTTGAGTGGATAAAGCCCAGGTTTAAAGGCTGGGATCTTCTTCGGTTAGTGATTTTAATTTATCGGTATGAAAATCAATGAATCGGTCAGATCTAGATTAGTGTCTTAATGTAACTATTACTCCAGACTTGCTGGAATCGCCTTTCAGTATGCTCGCATCGATGGCGGTTTTTTGAACAAGATCAAAGGACGGAGTGCAAGGCGAACGCCTAAACTGAGAATTATGTATGCATGAGTTTTGTCAATTGCGTACGGTTGTCTGCAATATGTATGGGTTACGCATGCAACTATGATTTCGTAATTAAGAGCCCTCGGTGATGTTAAATACCACAGTCTACATAAAATTATATTTAATAGTAGTATTTTGTAATACAATAGTATTGATCTATCTACAGTGGTAATATGTGAATGAATGCTCGCCACTTATAGGTGTGTACATATTTTGTAGTTACCTAAGAATAAAATCAGTAATCACTTACCTCTGATTGTCACGGGCGTGCACAGATGATATATCAAATTATAATTGTACTGATTTTTCAATCGATTTAAGTAAAAATAAGTTGTAAAATTAAAAGTTAATGAAAATTAAAGAACAAATTTAATGACAAGCATTTGCAACATGTCGCCCCCCGTTGTCGCCGACACATTTTTGCACACGTTTTTTTTGTTTGTTAGTGGACTTAAATAAAGAAATGTCTTGGTTAATGGTACCTTTAAGTTTGTCAAAAGCAGCGATAATACGCGCAAGCTTCTCTATTTCACTGTCACAATCGTAAAGTCACGTGGAAGCCAATGTGTAGGTCTAAACCGACCTATCCACTGGATGCTAAACATTTCGTTTAGCCTATCACGAACTTCGACGTCGGAGTGCGACGATGCAACACAACTGAACATAAAGAGATTTGGCAATCGACTAAATTAATAATTGACTTTGACCACGAATGCCCTCTCGAATACGACATGAGAGTGGCAACATAGCATCTCTCTCTTCTTACTTGTCAAACAACCCATTTTCACCTTTGAACTGCGGAAATGCGGAAGATATAACTTGTTGGACTGGACTTTTTATTTACCTGGAGGTAAAGTGTACGTAATTTAATATCTAAGGATTTGTGCAGACGGTTTTCCTTAAAATGTTTATCGTTATTATAATTTCTAAACCCCTCGAGATAATAAACTCCGGGTTTCACCAATGATCTACATCGCGTCAGGATTTATTGGTATTCGTTTTCAGATAGGGGTCGCGGACACCTGTGTAATCTGGAGTGTAAGAATTGCGCGAAGTTACTGAAAAATTATAGATATTTTTAAAACACTCATATTAGTCAAGCTGACATCTGAAATTTATGTAAAAAGTATACCTATATATGACACCAATGTGATATTATTTTACCAAAGAAGATAAATAAAGTAGTCAGTAATAAAATACCTGCGTCTCTAAATAAATTACAGTAATTATAAAAAACAATTACGCTTTGCTTTTTAAAATTTAATATTTTTGAAGTTATTATTTCAATAATATTAAAATGTTACACAGAAAATATTAAATAATAGCACCGGAAATATTTGAACTTTTAGTCCCAATTCGTACCTTTATAATACTAAATTGTAACCACTGCCGAATTGTGTCTTCATTTAGAATCACTAATTATATTTGTAAACGCACAAAAATTTAACTTGGTTAATATTAAAATGAACTGTTTTCCGATATCTGTAATTTCAGTATCATATAAAACGTTTAATGTACCTACATATAAAGTTAAATACACATAAAAAGTCGTCTGGTCCCAGTCTGGTTCGGATCGCTGTAAGAGGACTGAGTGTATTCGTAACGTTCGCGATCCACAATGAGGTAATGGGCGGAACATGCTAATGTCATAATTTGACTCCGACGGTCGTGCGCGCTCCAGACAACCAATCATTTGATAACAAGAGCCGTGACACAACGGTCGCTAGTGGCATTCAACTCCTCCGTTATGTTATCGTCATCGCTGTGGCTGACCTCAACCAAGTTTAAATTGCTGAACCTTCACATTAATTAGAGGTAGAACAAATAGCGATGGCAGAAGAACAAAAAATACCTTCATTCTTACAATACTTCCGCTTTTAGGGACGAAAGAAAGACAAAGGGGACGGCCAAAATTGTGCGAAAAAAAAAAGTGATCAAGGAAATAAAATGGAAGAAAGAAGGTAAGGAGAGACGAGAGAGATTTAACAAGAGGAAAAATTCATGATAAACATAAATCATCTGTTGTTGCTATTTTCTAAAAATTTAGGTTTATACTTAAAAATTCTCTAGGTAAAAATATTCATATGCAAAACTCCGAACACCTAGAACAAGAGCAAGTCACAGGCGGTTAACAGTTCACTATATGTATGCTCTTCAAGCAACGAAGCGGATATCATCATATAATGGCAAGAGCAGGAAAGTGTTAAGTTTACTTTTATGTCAAACCACATTTTTCATTTAAGTTCATTAAATATTTCACACGGTTATGGAACCCAGTAATATCGTGGCCAACCATAACTGATCTTGGCGAGAGATTTACACACACAGAGCGGTACGCCAGATCCTCATCTACCGGTTATGTAAGTTTGTCTACAATCAACAAACAGATTCGTCTTTAGAGGACCTTTTCAGGAAGTGACTTAGCGTTGGTTGGTGTTATTATACAGCTACGCACTTGCAATTCGCGTTTACCCCAACACTCATTGATGCATTGCATCTGCCAAACTCAAAGTACCGATTGGGCACACAGACTTTTAGACTTTTTTAGGGTTCCATAGCTAATAAGAAAACAGGAAGATCACAAGTTACATATTCTATGACTTCTCTTCAATACATTGAGTCTGACAATGTTTGTAGTCTGACATATCTTAATTACAGATATAATATCCTTGGGACTTATGGCCATTGATAACGCCCAAAATATGTCCTCACTCTTCTTATTCCTAAATATAACCCTACCCCTAGGGTTAAGCAGCTTGGCCAATGAAGGAGTACTTCCTACGAGTGCTCCTTCACTGGCCAAGCTGCTTAACTCTGAAATACAATTTTGCTAATATTCGAAACGCATCGTTAAAACATAAATCGTTATGTTGAACCATTATTACGTACAGGTGTTTTGGTCGACCGAACGAGATTGCTAATATAGCAATAGGTAATAAGTAAGGTAAAGTCCAAATACAATTAATAAAATAAATATGTTCACATATTTAAAAATAATATCAATATTTATGAAGGATTTAATATAAATACTAAGTATTCGTAATGTATTCCTACTTACGCCAACAAAAAAATTCGGGAGTACGGATATCCAACTCTAGTGATCTCTCTCTCTTTGCTACGGCCTTAATTAAATACAAATGAAGGTATAAAATATTATAGTAAGTGATATGAAGGTCACGCTTACAGTAGGAGTTCTACTCGTACCTAATAGATTTATTTAGAAATTATTTTATTTCCATCTACGTCTTTGGCAGTATTTTTTTATTCAATAGTTCCTACGAGATAAATTTATGGCTTTGTTTTATTTGTTCTCCAGGATATGACGGAGGTGAAAAAAGAGCTTAATATGACAGACGATAATGTCTTGAGAATTCCAAATATACATATAAAATATCTCAAACTTAATTATTTTTATCTAAATATCCCCGTTGAAAGGAAATAGGCTGAAAAGACGCGTGGTCACAATAGCCGTCGAAAAATTTGGACTCCGGTAACAGATATTCACAAATAATTAAAACAATACTAAACATAAGGAATACATTTCCAGCTTCATCCATTCTGCAAGCCAAGTCCTGCCTGTCACCTCAGGAACTGCTGGAGGTGTATGGTTTAGAGGAGGAACCGGGTGTGATCAGCATTGGACCTGCCACCTTTATGGAACTGTGCCCAGCACTAGTCTACCAGCTCGACCAACGTTCTTGCTTCAGACGAGAACCTGCGCCACAGCAGGTCGATAGAAAATGGGGTAAGGACTGATTTTTTTTCTTATTTGGTTTTTAATCGTAGTTTAGCAAGATGTTCAATATACTGAGGTCGGAATATCTTTGAACTAGATATGAAATTTAGGTTACTTTAAGATAATTCAAATAAACGAAGATATAATACTAAATACCTAGTTAAGAATTAGTTAGATTTTGTCAAACGCAAATCTTGACATCTGAGTCTGTAACATCGATCTAACCTCTCTGCAGAGATGACACGATGACAAATAAAAACGTAATAAAAGTAAGAAACAAATATAAAAAATCCAAGTAGAATACTTAGTTAGAAGCTTTTTTGCTTATGCTGTTAAATATACTTACCAAGTAAACGCTAACGAGTTGGACAACTTAAGACATATTATATTAATTAATAATAATTTTAAAAAATAAAAAAAAAAGGACATCGTTGCAGTTAAACATTGAACTAGCTAATCATTTTCTAACTTTTACTTGTTTCTAGGGGGCACCCAAGTATCATATTTTAGAACTTTTCTATTGCGCCACAACTGTAATTGAACTTTTCAGTCAGTTTGTGTATAATAATAAGCCCAGGATCTTCTTCAGGAAGGTGCCCTAATGGTAGTATATCTAATTAAATAGTGCGTCCGGAATGGACTTCGTCTAGATAATAGTCTTCGTTTTAGATCTGCCTGAAACAAATTGTTGTCGCCCCGTAGAACCGTTGATTCATATATTCACGGTGGTCTACCGTTGATTCATATATTCGCGGTAGTCCATACTTAGTATCGATTCTAATCCATTATCTTTTAAATAAAACATTTACGAATCTTTGAGAAATTCTGAATTCGCGGTTAAAAATTAAGTGGCCAAGCCAGTATTAACCCGTTAAACACAATTAAACCGAAATTATCAAGTATCCATCTAATAGAAATAAGAAAATCTAAAATATTCGGGCGAGTTTCCAAACCATACTCATATGTGGATTTAATTAGGGCTCTTGTCCATTATTAAGTGACTTTCAGCCCCTGTAGTTTCTATAAATAGAATACCAGACAAGTTATTAGCTAGGCTTTATACCATATTAAGTAAAAAAATTAACTTTTTTCTTCTATTTGTGGTTATCGAGGTAGAAGTAGTAGAAATATTTGTTCCCGTTCTGTATAAGCAAAGATGCAATACAAGGCTACTCCATTTTAAGCAACCTGTTACAATGCCTACTTTCTCGCCCGCGCATAGAACTCGGAGCAAAAATTAATACCGGTCCCAACGTAGATGTTTTATGAATGCGGTCAAACAACAGTTTAAAGAAATGCAAAGTCAGTCACCACTGTATCCTTAAATGGAGAGAGTTGTACGCGATCAAGACCAAAATAAAAGTTATCGGAAATAAGTAAGGAAAATATCACAGAATAGACTTAAATGTACATAATTCAACTTAATGAGAATTAACCCACGTTTGCAAATAACCGTTTTTTTTTCTTAAAATGAAACTGTTAATGTTTTATTGAAATTTCAATTTTGAGAACAAAATATGCCTAAATGGTTATTATCTGACCTTATATAGAGCCAACAAAAACTTTACAGTTAACCTGTCCAACATTCTAAACTAAATCAATTAAAACAGGTTCTTAATGACAATAGCACAAAAGAAGAAGTTTTGGATAAAACAAATCGTTTTCTAAACATGTCCAATTCAGTTTTTCGTTACAGGTGTTTTCTACTGTTAAAAATGTGGACAGGAATTCGACTTCTAACATGTCAGTTTCGTCAACGTGCATGAAATACGAATGTAATCTATTTTAAAACGGTCTGCTAGACGTCATTACAAATAGCGAAATAAACTTAGTCTTTTCAACTCAGTTGGATTATAATTTGCAATTTTTTTCTTTCATAAACTAGTTTCTTCTCCTTCATTAATCTATTACGTTTGTTTTTGAACGTTTGCTTGCTCCGTTTCTTTTTGTAATGAAAGACTTTTGATAATTAAGATACTATAGACCGTAAATTTTGTTTGTCTCCGTGGTCCCTTAAAGATAATTTTTCATGTCTTCATGTCATAACACTTTCATTACTTTGATTCGATTATTCTTGAACGATTTGTCTTATGTAGAAAAAATACTTTAGCTAATTTTTACGGTATTGTTTTTGTATTTTATTTATATATTTGTTTATTATATATTTGTTTTAGATGATGTCAAGCTTTCGTTTCTTTTTTTAATTTATCGATCTTTCGTTCTTTTTTCTGTGATGTAATTTGGATTTTCGTTTTCGTTTATTACTCAGTTTTCAGACACGTAACATAATAATCTAAAGTGGTAGCTTAGGCTTAAGGAGGTACTACACATTTATATTTAACTCAAATATTTTAATACATTTAGTAAACCTGTACTACCCATCAATTTATGTCAGATTAAAATAAGTTTTGTGTTATTATACATCATCTTGTAATAAATAGTTTCCTTCATCCAAAATTAAGAATATTCATACTAGGAAAATGGTTGCATAAATCAAATGAATGACCGCGTTTAATAATGAATGTATAGTAGAAATGATTATATTCGTCTTTAATGAATTATTTAAATAATTTGACCTCACAAAGTTGTTTTCTAGATTTACATTTCCAATAAGTTAATTAAAATAAGTAAAACAGAAATCTATTTTAACATTTGGAAAAAATATCTTCAAAATTTTCAGATAAATTAAATTTTATATTACCTCGAATTACATAACAAATTTCATTACGTTTCAGGATGGATTTACGCCAGCATCAGCATTCTTATTATCAGTGCGACTGGTTTACTTGGTGTTGCCATAGTTCCCTTGCTGAAATCGACCATGTTCAGCTATGTATTGCAATTCCTGGTAGCTATAGCTGTTGGCACACTCTGTGGAGACGCTCTTCTCCATCTGATGCCCCACGCCATGCACTCGAACGCTACGGTCGCTGGAGCTCGTGAAATGGACACAATTTACAAGTGCAGCGTTACATTTTTGACAATATTATTATTCTACGCACTGGAAGCGTTAATGCAAATGTTGCATGGTGGGCATTCACATGAGATGCCGCATCAGCAATCATCAGATGAGGGTAAGAATGTAGATCGGCCCGATCAGCCACAGCCCGGTAAAATAGAGCTCGGAGCAATGTTGCCCGATTCTCCACCACCTCTAGAAAAATTGCCGCAGACTCTTACCTCAACGGCGCTTATGGTCATCCTTGGTGACGGACTCCATAACTTGACGGATGGTCTGGCCATAGGGGCAGCCTTCAGCGGAGACCCTGTCACTGGTTTCGCCACGGCTCTTGCCGTATTCTGTCACGAGTTACCTCACGAACTTGGAGACTTTGCCGTTCTTCTTCGTTCCGGTATGTCCATACGAAGAGCTCTTTACTATAATCTTCTCTCCTCGTTCCTCAGCTTTATGGGAATGGCGATTGGATTATGGTTAGCTGAAGACCATGAGTCGGCATCACAGTGGATTTATGCTGCAACTGCTGGAAGTTTCCTTTACATAGGCTTGGCTGATCTTGTACCAGAAATAAATTCGAATAGCAAAGGAAAAATTATGAACTTCTTCTTGGCGTGGACCGGAATTTTGGCTGGAGGAATTATTATGTTCTTCATAGCCATAAACGAAGATGCGTTAGCGTCTATATTCAAGTCGTTCGACACATAATATATTCCTCGATTTTTAATGAGATATCTACGACATGTTTTAAATAAAATTGCTGCACAATATTATAATTGTGCAGATGAGTAAAAGAACAAGGATGGGCATGGCATCACAGTAGTGGTAGATGAGGCTCTAGCCTCAAGTAAGTTATGTACAGTAAGTCCTTGATATATGATTAATTTTTAATGCTCGAGCATTAGCAGTGATTGTGATACATTTTTCTAAATAAATATTAATTTTAATATTATTATTGTAAATATTATCTAAATAAATTAGATGTAAAATATTATCATAAGACTACTATAAGATAAATAAAACAATTAATTATTTAACACGAGTTTGTAATATAATATTCAAAAGTTTTTATTCGCATGCTTATTCATACTTCTTATCTCACAGGGCCTACTTACGGCATTTGAAGAACAAGCTAATAATAAATATTAGCTTCATTTGTTTGTTTCTTTCTTTGTGGTCTGAATTAAATTTTCTAAGTGATTTTTCTCCCATTTCCACATAATCGATCTTAACTTCAAAAGCATAATTCGAGTGATAATATACTTTGATACTTTCACATAAAAAAATTAATGATTGCGGCACAAAAATGAGAGGCAAGTGTTGTTATATATAGTTCAATTTGATTATTAGTATCTATGGATTTCTAAAGTCCCAAATTACGAAATAGAAAATGTTTAGCACAAAAAACTTAAACTAAAATGAAAAATTTTGTCGTTAGTGATCCGGTTTTATTAAACATCGACACTTTGTAATACAAATGGATAAATTTAGCAATTTGTACAATACTGTAATCTATCGTCGCTGTGGATTAAACTTTTAAACGTTTACTTTGTTTAAAACATTCGAGATGTGTCAAATATATAATACAAAATTCTTAAAAACTTTCCTACTTTTCAGCGTGGTGAAGACTGAATGTTGATTTGTGTAAGATAATGTATAAAAATATGTGAGACACAGTACGGAGGTATCGCCAACCTTTTTATTACTATTAAATTTGTTTTATATCCTTACTTACTTTTTATTACAACGTTAAGTTTTTAATAAAAGCTGCATAACTTGGTTCAGCGCTACAAATATTCTTGTTTGTGATGAATATCTTTGTTTGATCATTACTAGTAGTATATAACATTCAATAATATTAGGTAGATGCTCATACTCGTACATGTCATAAAAGGTAATAATCTATCTGTCCATCTATAAATCTATACACCAGTAATTGGAGAAAACTTAGCCTAATTTGAATGCGGATTTTTCAACTTGTGAAAAAAAATTTTGGGAGTAAATTTCAGTATGTATATTTCTAATATATTCTAAAAAATAAGGTAGTTTTGAATATATGCATATTTGTAAGTTAAGAACCACTAACCACATTTGTATATACATATGTGTGTGTGTATATATATATATATATATATATATATATATATATATATATATATATATATATATAGATAGTAATCGGTTTCAGAAACGAATAAAGAGAAAACAGGTTGTAGGCAACCTTTTTCTCTTTATTTTTTTTCTTTTAAATGAATAAAAAATATTATTTTTATTATTAATCGAATGGTGTGTATGACCTCTCTGTGTGTCTCTAAAGAAAAAAAAATAAGGCGCGAATAAACGCGAGCACAACTAGCAGGAAAATAAATTCACATGTTTTTACACCATTTTTTCTCCTTATCTGCTTCTGTTTACGTACCACTCAATTCTTATTCGGTCAGTCAAATGTGCAATTATACAGAATATAGCCTGTATCATTTTTGGGGTCTATCGTCTTACGAAAAACGTTATTAAACCATGTAATTATACATAATTTAATGGAAACTCTTTCTAACCAAAGTATCTCTTTTTATTATGTACATTACGTATTTATTATATGACCGAAACAAATATTTATTGCAAAATATTTACTTCATTGATGGGGTTTGTCACTTCACAAGTATTTATAAAATAAAGTAATGCGTGTAACTAATAATATTTTATAAAGTTTTATCAACCCTGCAATTGCATCTAACTCGTCATACTAAAAGAAATGGTAATAAAACTACCGATGGTTCATAAAAATTGTGAAGTAACATTTTAAGTCACGTATATAATTAACATGACAAAAAATAACAAATATATAAAGAAGACTTTAGTGGAAATTGCCAAATCGACTTCAGCAGTTATGTTATGAAAATAAAAAAAATATATTTAGGTTCGGTTGAACAATAAAATACTTTAGCTTCCAGACGTAACAAAAATATATCATGTTTATTTCATTTTTCTATTTGTACAAGTCATAAAGTTTAGTTTTATTTATATTTAAATATACATATTTCGTATTTAATAATTAAAATTTTGAATAGCCTTTGCCTATAAATTTTGCTGACTTAAAATTTATTGAACTCACTCCATTACTCTGCCATAATAATCATCAATTCATCAAGATCTCAGATTCAGAGTTGAACATGATAGCTAAGGACATCTTACGGATATTGTATTAATCAATATCTTAAAGCTAACGTTTAACTAATCCACCACCAGAGGGAATTTCTAGGTTAAATATGTAAGCGCACAAATGTAATTTTATATGAAAGTAAATAATTATCAGAGTAAAATATCTTGAATGGCAATGATGCGCCGAACAAAATTAATATAGATGAGATAGCCCTGATGTAAAGCTTGATACACGTTTATGACATTTCAATTCTTCTCAGGAATAATATTCATATTAAAGATCGGTGAAAATTATTCCACATGTAATTGTTGTTAATTATTATTATTAAAAGATTCTAATTTGTTAGCGCCATCTACACTTTTACTGTAAAACTGTTTTCTTTTCAAGACACCATTGGTTAAATTCCCTAACGCAAATGTTTGCGTTGGTCATTAAATTAGCTATTATGTTTTAATGTTATTAAACCAAAACCGTTTTAATATTATTTTGGTGGAAAAATCATCCAGCTATAATCAACTTAAAAATTTATGAGATGAACATAAGAACGTTTGGACGCGGAATTAAACATTTTTACGTGGTTCAAATATCAACAATAAATTTAAAATCTAGTCTAACTAATGATTAGGTTTCAAACACAATCACGTGGGTATCTCTTTTGGACAGCAAAGAAAGTAAAATCTATAAAAATACATTTCAAAATATTCATCGCAAAAAGCTTATGTTTATTTGTGTATTCATTCATATTTATTAATATAATAAACTTATATTAACCCTTGCAATGATGACTTTGTCTCTGTCGATGGAGAATTATAATTGTCATAAATAATATTTTTGACTTACGTTACAAGCGATGGCAGAGAATATCTAGATTGATCTGGATGCTTCACATATATTTTATTTATTAATGAAACCAAATTAATTGTAAATTATTTTTCTACCGTTATAGATTTTCGGAACTACGAATAAGTTATGCTTTAGGTATCAAAAACTACAATTATTATATCGTTGGTATTATATCTAAGCCCGATATAAATACAACATTGCTTTTAATGTAACTTGGAAATAAAATATGGAAACAATAGTTCAAATATTTTATAAATTGTTAGACATCCATCAATTTTAAAAAAACAAAAAGGATCAGGTAGTTTGACATTGGAATGAAAGGAAGTCCTACATATTTTTTTAGCTAAGTAAAACATATGAAAACAACAATGTAGCATAAAATGTTTTCAAAAAAATACATAGACATTTATTACATTGCAACATAATAACAAACACAAAGTAAAACTGCAATATTCCATTTTAAGCATACAGCCGCTCGAACCATGAGCCCTTGGTACCCCAGGATCGACGTACGGCTTCAAATTCGTATGATTGTAGTTCTGATAATACCAACTCAACGATTCATTCTTGGCTCTGTTCGTCGTAGAATCCACGTTACTTAAGAAAGACGTCTTAGGTCCTCGGTTGTTCACAAGTAAGTATTCTGCGTCGGTTTTGTTGACATTTTTAGGGAAAGGCGATTCGACTTTGGTAATTCTTCCAACTTGTTTCTTACCTGTGTAATGATTGTTTGCTGTATTATTTGGTATAAACAAAGCTGAATATGCACCAGCTGTCTGATAATGTTTACTTTCTGTTTTTACTGTCATACTAGAAAATTCAGTTTTCGTTTTCATGGTACCTTCAGTGCTCGTCTCCATAAGAGTATGGAAACTTTCACTTATTGTATCGGTTGTAATCAATATATTTGCATTTTTTACGTCTTGATTTTCATTTCTGTTTGTTGTTATATCCTCTGTTGTATTTAACATTGGAAATTCACTAACTGCGTGTGAATTTTCAAGTGAAGTGTCCATATTTTCTACGCTTGTAGAATAATTTTGACTTGATTTCAGGTTCATGTCATCATTTCGTATATTTTCAATGATGTCCGTAATATCAGTTTCATTCGCAACTAGTATAGAGGTCTCTTTTGTTATTTGATTTCCTGACTGTCCTCGTTCAGAAGAATCTAAATTAATCGTAACTGGTGGAGATTTAGAAATATTTTCTTGTGCATTATCTCGATCGCTAGTATTGTAACCGGACATTGGGTTGTGGATAGGTTTAAAGCCACCAGAGGAGTTGGGGATAATAGGGACAAATCCACCCGTTTCAAATTTTGGAAGCTCGACTTTGTATTTATTATATCTATCCATGACATTAGCATTTCCGAATGCACCCGACATTCTATGGGCCTTCCTAGACATATCGAAAATTTTATCAAAATGTAGTTCTGGCAGGGGAAGACCGAAGAATGTGAAGCTACTTTGGTTCGAGATGGTCTTATTACCACCTTTATTTTTCGGACCGCCCCATTGACTATTAACGATGGATGATTTATTGTGACCATTTTTAGTTTGATTGGATTCTATTATCATTTCATTCTTCTTAATTATATGGTTATCTCCGTAGACAGAGTTTGTATCATTATATGGATAATCAACGTATTCGTCATAAAAGTAATCGGACTCCTCAGGGGATGGGGCTTTTACATTGTTGCCAGTAAATATGGGTGTAGTAGGATCTTTTACGATGTTTGTCCAGGGGGCAAAGACTTGCGAAGTTCCTAAAGTGGGAGAGAGTGTCTCTACGTCACACGACTCGACTGGATTCGAGAAAGATTTTTCGCCGGTGCACGAACTTCTGGACAGTGGAAGGTCCCTCACCAGAGTACCGTCAGCACAATGCGGTCCCATTAAGGGGGCTTCTTGTAGCCACGACTTCAACCACATTATTCCGCAATTGCATGCCAAAGGGTTGCCTGAAATGAATATTTCGAAAATAATTAGTAAATGTGCAAACAGTTTCGATTTTATATTATAACAATACCGAAATAATAGATTTTTCCATTATTTAACGAAATTCATATGGAAAAACATAACATTTTGTTCAATAATAATGGAGGAAAAACAAAAAATTATTGATGAAAAAAATTGAGTGAATATATTGTCAATATTATCCATGAAGCCATGGTACATGCGATTATGATAACAATAATCCAAGAACAATTATTCATTTAACTTTTTATGCTCTAACCTTTAGATTACATAATTAAAATAAGGTTTTAATATAAAATTATTATTAAAGATAGTGCTCAATGTCAATTCTTAACTTTTTACTTTTTAATATATTCATATTTTAGTTTTATTATTCGTTTACCTTTCGACGAGTTTTAAAGTAGATCAGTTTTTAACGAATATTAGTACATAAATATAATTTTCAAATTAAAATTCAATTATCTCTAAATTCTATTTGATATTATCTTTCAACTTTATTTAAGCCTAAATTCATTAGTTTAAAAAAAACAGAGGGTTCGTGTTTTATACAGCACAGATATTATGCATACTTACTTTATATATACTTCAAATATTTTCACCCATTAAATATTTTAACATTTGGTTATCACAATTTACTAGTTGTGCATCACCTAATACTAATAAGCTTAAACTGGTTTGATCTTCACAAATATTGTAAGTGAACAAACAGTTAAACGTAAGAAAGAAATTGATATTGCATTTTTCTTTTAACTGCATAAATTTCAATTAAATTGTAATACGTCTCTTAATTCTGACCAAACTATTTATATGGAAATATATTTTATAAGCATAAATACCCTTTAAGAAAGTTATGTAAAAAAGACAATAAAATAAAGCAATAACAGATACCTACCTAGCACTATGTTAAGATGAAGTTTCATCATATAAAACGAATGACGACCGACAAAGAAACCTATAAAATTAAATAAAATTATTTAAATAGAACTGAAGCATAATTTACCATCGAGATCCAATATTGCGATATTAGCTCTCAGCGACTGAAAGGCAGTTTCCGCAACATGCGATAGCTTATTATTTCGAAGGGATAACACCTTCAACCTGGGCATTGACATAAAAGGAGCGTCTCGAATTTCACAAAGATCATTGCCGTCCAGACGTAGCTCAACCAGCCATTCCATTTTATCTAAACTAGAGCGTGTTATCTTCCTCAACTTATTGTAACTAACGTCCAATACTTCTAATGATGCTAAAGATGATAATCCTGAAGAATCTATCATTCCTAGTTTATTATAGCTCAAGTTTAGGAATTGAATAGACGGGATGTTGAAAAAGCCGTGATGTGAAATAGTCTGAATCTGGTTCTCCTGAAGCTCTACCATAGTGAGCATTGGTAAATCGGCAAAGCAAGCATCAGGAATAGCGCTGATGCGATTTCTTGCCAATATTACTGTATGCAGTTTAGGGAGTTTTTTAAATGAACCAGAGTACAAATATTCTATTTGGTTACTTTCCATGTCAATTAATTCAAGGTCCTTGAGAGCAGCAAAAGTGCCTTCTTTAACTTCGGTTATTTTGTTTCTTGGCATTTTACACTCACGTAGAGCCTTTAAAGAGTTTAAAGCGTTTTTTGGTAAATTATTTACGTGAGCCGAACTGACATCGAGAATTTTTAAATTGTATAGTCCTTTTAGCGTATCAGTTAATTCGACTATATTATTAAATGAAATATTTAAAACTTCAATACTCTGCGGTTTGTGCATAGACGTAGACATGACACTTCTTAATCGATTTTTACTCAGATCAACGGAAGAGATATTTAAATTATGGTCGAATACAGAAAAGTCAAAATTTTCCAAATTGTTTCCACGGATATCGATGCGTTTTAAAAATTGTAAAGTTTCAAAACTCCTGGGGTGAATGGTCATCAATTGATTTGTGTTAATACTTAGCGTCTCAAGTCTGTTCAGGTCTGAGAAGGAAAATTCATCAATTTGCCTAAGGCCATTCCTGTCTAAATATAGATGTCGAACCTGCGAAAGCATTTTTAATACATTTGGCGGAATACTTTGTATCCCATTTCCTGACAAATCCAGCATTCTTAATGACGGTAAATCTAAGTCTGGTGATAAATCTAAAGGAACAGATGATATTTGATTCCTTTGTAAATGCAAGTACTCCAATGATCTCGGTAAACCGGGAATAAATTCCACTAATTTGTTATAACTTACATCCACTTCATACAGGCCAATCAGATTTCGAAATGTTGCAGGATGGATAGATACTAAGGTGTTATTGGACAAGTTAACTACTTCCAAGAATGGAGTTTCTAAAAACGTTATTGGATCGATCATCACTAGATTATTATGATTTATGTCGAATTTTCTTAAAGATGGTAGATTGTACAATAATTTAGGCTCCAATCTCCTAAATAAATTATGCGACAAATCTAAACCTTTTAAAGTGGGTAGATTCCAGTAAGGCCCGTCATTCATGTCCGTAAGGGAATTATTTTTCATTCTTAGCTCTCGCAGTGCAGGCATAGCTACAAAAGCTTCTTTTCCAATTATCTTTATGTTGTTATCATCCAAACATAAATGCTCCAAAGTTGGGTGTCCTCTCAAAACTCCTTGAGGTATTTCCTCGAGAAAATTGTTGCTTACATCCAAATATTTCAATGTCGGTAATGCTTCTAGTAATGCTCTCAGCTCCGATATATGACTTAGATTGTTTCCAATAAGAGAAATATCCTCAACGCCTTGTCCACTCATCTGTAAAAATGACTCTGGGTGAATTCTCCTAACTCGATTATTGTTAAGATTTATTATCCTCAATGAAGGAACTCTATGAAAAGCGCCATGATAAATTTCATCTATTTTGTTTTCTTTAATACTTAACTCTCTCAGCTTAGGTAAGTCCACGAAGGAACTCTCCATCAAATATTCAATTTCGTTTTCATCTAAAAGCACCGTTGAAAGTTGAGGCAAATCTTTTATAGCTTTCCCTACCATTGCCGCGTCTGTGATTCGGTTTCCGATTAAGGAAAGTTCAGATAAAAGCGGTAAGACACCCATCGCTCTTAAATGTATAAACTGTATTCCACAATAAGTGACTTCCAGCTTAAAAAGATTTGGTAAATCGTACAGTATATTTGAGTCTAAACTTGTCAGATGCGGACTACCTCTTATATAAACTTTCTCTAGTGCAGGCAATTTTGTGAAATGATTTGGATTTATAGCATTCAATGACCGAAGTTCAACATTAATGTATTTCAGTTTATTCAAATTGTTAAAATTAGGCAAATTTGATAATGTTTGCGATGTTAACGTAAATGCCTGGAGATTTCTCAAGTCGGTCAACGTATTGGAAGGAAAGCTTCTTAGATCATTTTCGACAATAAACACTTCCATGAGGGCGTCTTCTTGGGAAGCCAGCCAGGTGGCGGCAACCCGCTCCATACCGTTGTGTCGAAGCATTATTCGCGACACATTCATATCTTGAAACATTCGAGCGGGGAGCGAGGGCAAGTAGTTGTTCTCTATGATTAGCTCATCGATACTCCTTTTTACGTTTTCGCCTATCCTTTTTAATCCGTTCATGACGCCCATTAAGTCGCTGTGTGTGCACCTGAAAATATTGGAACAAAATTTTGGTAACAGTGAAATTTTTATTTTGAAAAATAATTTAATAGGTCTTTTTCACTAAATAAAACCACCACCTTTTTTCATATAACTTAGAAATATCCCACGACAAGCCAATGTAAACTTGAACAATTGAAATTGATGATTCTGGTCAAACTGAATGAAATCGCAAAATTTTTCCACTAAATTAAAGGGTAAATTTCCATTGCGCTAATGCTAAATTCACACTTCCTATAAAATATAATGGTTAATGGCGTGATATATAAACGGTCAATGGTAAGTGGTTACTGCTCATATTTAATTATTATTTTAATGTTTAAAAGCGATAAAAAATGTTTTCTCACCATACTTGCAGATCGTCGCCCTGATGCGCACAGACGCAGGGCGCGAGCGCGCCGGGCGGCGGGCACGCGGCGCCGGCGACGAACGTCGCGCACACCCACAGCCAGCACAGCAGCGCGCGCACCTGCACGCGCGCCATCACGCTTTCATCTGCCGACACATGTGCGCTCGCCTGCGGACGATGATTTTCTTATAGCGAGAAGATCTATAGATCTTAGAGGGCAATTATATTATCAATCACAGTTTCAATATACTTAGATAGTATAACAAAATAAATCTACTATATATAATGTTAATGCCTAATTATATAACGAAATCTCCACAACTATAAACCTATAAACTTGAAATTTCGAATAAATAATTCTATTGACTTGTAGATACTCGTTATGAAAGGATTTTTCGGAATTTAATTCTTAAGGTATGAAAATGAGAGCAAAATATCCTGTGGGAATTTTGAAATAATTAACGTTAGAGAAATGAAAATCCGTATTTAGAAATAAAGAAACAACTATTCCAGTCTATTCCGAAAATTTCTAAAACGAAGATGGGCAGCTAGTTCTTAAAAAATCGAAACATCAATTGAAGATTTATGTCCGAAATTTAAAAAGTTCGAATATTAAGTGATCAACTTAGCTCAATATCATATTTGTTCCGTTCATCTAAACTCAAAAGACAATTTTATTTAAATTTCCAATCTAAACTCGAAATTTTACTAATTCCGGCGATGTAAAGCACCGACATCATAAATATTGCTGGTACAATGCATTTTCCGAGTTATATTTACCATCAATTTGAATTAAAATTCTCTCCAACTATGAGTATAAATATAATCTGTATATTTATACTCATATTTGGAGAGATTTTTAATTCATTCGCAATAAATTTGACGTGCCCTAATTAATCCACCATCCTTCTTCTATGTCGTCCCGATAAACTATATATGATAGTCGAACAAGATAATCAAAAATATACAACAAATATATCTGTGGATCGAACTAACTGAACAACGTGTTTGGAATAATTATTACCGTTCATCCTTCTAAGAATATTCATTTTGTTTACGCTAGCGAGTAACGGAATTTTTGGATCCAAGCATCAGAAATGCGCCGTTCATGTAAACTTATTGTGGATGCCTTAAGAATATTATGTTTCTTAATCTCTTCTTTTTCTTTTTCCTTTGGGATGGTCATATTTGCGCCACTTTTTCCTAAAAATGTATTTTTATCATTATTATTTTTTTTATTTAATAAGTTTTTTAAATTATACCGTTGCCATTATTTTGTGTAACCATCTCGAAAATTATTGTGTTGATTCCTCCGCTACGTTTTAATGTAAAATAATCCTTATAGCGATATGTGTATACATAAATTTACATTCAAGTATATCAACAAAGCAATAAAAAATCATTCAAATTTTTAAATAAGAAAATCAATTGTCGGAACAATTTTAAATCTCATTCAAAGTATATTTCTATGTAAATATATTTCAGCGACAATTCTTCTAATATTGCAGCATCGATCGCTCTTAGACCGTTGCATAAAGAAGGCAGACGATGTCCCATAAACGTAAAGTAAAAAGAATCTTATTTTCTCTACAAACAACGAAAAGAATACTTTTTCTAAATTCTGGCCGCTAACATCAACGATTGGTTGAAAAAAATAACTTTGAGTTCAGCTTCAAAAGAAATTTTCTTTGAGGTCAAATGATGTGACGAGAAAAAAAAGGTTTTCTTTTTCAGTCTCACTAATATGTACACTACTAGGTTAAAAATAAATAGACGTATTATATAGCTAAACAAATTACTTAAGAAAAAACCATTTCAGAAACACAAAATCTAATAATGCACTCTATCACTCCGCGCTTGAGGTGTTTACGCCATTCTTTGAGCATTCATTGTCTGTGATTCACGTGTATTTGATGGCTTTTGTATTATTTTACAATTAAGACAATGCCATCATATCCGATGATTGAAATTGTTTCGTAATTTCGAAAACACATTTTTTGTTCCCTGTAATAATATGCGCTATCCTCCACAAAGGCATGATTTGCGTTGCCAACCTTTTATCGAAAGATAGGCTGATACAAAATGTTTTTAAATAACAATGTTGACTAATAGGTAATGAGAGGTTTTTAACAAAAATCTTAACAATTTTTAGTAGGCAATTCAGTATGTATTAAGATCGCGCAGCGCTCTCCAACATCTATTACAATTTAACTATTGACGAGTTAACATCGAGGAAATACGATCGACGTTGAAAACCGTGTGTGTGTTTATAAATTTCAGCCTGATCATTCTGTGACAGAAGCAAATATCCGGGAGTGGCTCCTTACGCTATCTGTGAAGCCACGGGAAGACTATGGTTAATGGGTAAAACTTCACAAAAATATAATATTGTGTATCACAACAGTGTACTACAATCAGCTTCAAAATATTGGACTTTAATTCTATCGGAAACGTCCATAAAACGACAAAGTTTCATTTTGCTTGGTAATTTTCGGCCACTCGTTGCGAACATTACTCAATTAAAATTATCGATGCTAGGATTGGAAATGTTTCCAAGTTCCACTTATACATCAGAGCTGGCACCATCCGAATTTTGGTCAAATAAAACAATCAAAATCTTGGTCAAATTCTACAATTAAAACTAGCGACTTCCTTTTAATACTATCCATTCTTTGTCAAGTAGATATATATATATATATATATATATATATATATATATATATATATATATATATATATAAAAGTTACAATTAACAGAGGTAAAGTTATAACGAGAAGTCACAATAAACTAAGTTATAGTTATAGTTTTTCTTTAGAAACGTTCTTATTATCGTTTAGTAATAAATAATAAATTTATTACTCAACCAAGTAAACTTTCGGAACTAGTTGTAACTGCAAAAAAATTAAATTATTCCGCTCATAATTCCAAAACGCTCTTCGTACCACGACATTTGTGCAGCCCTATTTCAGTCTGTTGTGAAAAATAATATATATTTTCCAGCTTCATACGCAGAAGCTTTTATACTTATTTTTTAAACTTTCACTAAACTGACAACATAAACACATCAGAAAAAAATTACATGTCGTTACTTATTGGTGATAATTCCCTTGGACCAATCATACTTTTATTTTGCGGTTTTGTTAGTAATTATTGTGATATGCCACAGTTTTGAAAATCTTCTACCTCGCCTACTTAATCTATGTAATACCTCATCTACTAATTCATCCGGAACTTTACGAAACACTGGTTTATTATCTAGTTTGCACTGTTATATGATATCATGGTAAACGATACGTTTCAGGCATAATTAATTTTTTACTCTCTACCTTTTTAACTTTTTTATTGTTACCCTAAGCATAATTTTTGTACATATATTATCATAGGTCTCTATTCACAATTATTAAAGATGACTTATATACGAAAGAGACTTATATACGAAATTTACTGAAACCTACTTTAACATTTACTACGCTAAGTCTATTAAGAAGAGCTTCATTGAGAGGGTATGTTAAAATTATTATTTATTTTTCATTAATCACTTGTGATATGATGTTCATCATGTAGACTCTTGTGATCTTGAATATTTATACTTTTCTGGTGTAAATTTCCCTTATCAGAAATAATGAAATAAGAGCAGAAAGGTTCCATTTGGTCGATTTGGGTTCGGAATCCAAAAAAGCGAAATTATTTCACATTTTTATGTGAAATAATTTTATGAATAACTGATCTGTAAATGCAGTATAATTCCATCATCGTTTTTTAATCCGTCTCAATAGAATAAATACATAGATAACAGATAGAACCATATTATTGTCTGAACTGTGGTTTCCGGGAAGTGTAATTTTGTTAGGCATTAAATAATGTGTATAAATATACAAAACACACAGACGTTTATATAAATCACACCTAAAATGTGTATTGCGTCAGTACTATGACATATGTACGTAAATTGTGCACTCTGTAATTCACGTCAGTGCTTGTAGGTGACGTGTTCTTACGGAGAGGCGTCTGAAACGTTGTGTGCCGTGAAGTCATTATCACCACGATTGCGGCAATGTCTCGACAATAGTAACTAGTGCAGGATTGTCACGAGTTGACATGATAATCGAAATGTCTCACGTAATAATTTTCTTTTGTTTACCAACGCTTTCTTTTTACCAAAGAAACATGTAAAAAAAGAGATATTGGACACGTATCCCAATAAAATACCCTGCGGTCTACTAATTTTTTAAAATTACAATGTAATAAGAAGATGTCACAGAAGCAAAAGACAAACTAAAACTGGATCTGAACTTGTTGGAATATTTTAATATGAACAGAAAATTTATTAGGCATACAATAATATAGATTAAAGTATTAAAGAGTTATACTTATCATTATCCCTCGATCCAGTGTAAGAAAACAAAGGAAGGTGTTTATAAATCATAAAATATCGCACCTATGTAGATTAGAAGTAACGATAAATTAATTAAATTAAACCTAATTCGTTTTGAAATAAACACAAGTTCACCATGTTCTTTCACATATTTTTTAGTTTTTATTTGGAAATCTCTCGGAGTTTAATAGTTTTTTTTTATTTTTAATTTGATATGATGTTTAGTTTTGTTCTTGAGTAGAGGGTTTTATAAAGGTGTACTTTAAATTATTAGCATAGCACGAAATGACATAGACCAGCAAAAACTGTCTTCACGTATGTGAAGAACATTTAGAATAAGAAATGAGAACATTTGGTAATATTTTAAGAAGTTTCTAATAATTAACGTAATTCCTCAAACGGGAATTCTCATTAGTTACAACGAATATTCGTAAATGTCTAATATAATATTTTTTAATAATTGCAACTTACTCCACATTATGTACATTAAACCTGACAGAATTTAGTAACAAAAAAAGTATCGTGTGAAATTTCGGATATGAACTATTTATTACCGTAGGTACCTTTCATCAAGATCCGTCCGGCAGATTACACGTAACTGAAAAACAAATCAAAATTCTAAAAACAGTGTTTTTGGCTTATATTATCATTCTATACGCTAAATCGATCAGTCTTTCTAAAATATACCGTTGCCGTTTTAACATTATATGAAAAAAGTCATCAAACGGATAAATAAAGTCAAGCAGCAAATAAGTTGCACGGCATAATATGGTTGTATTGTCAAAAAAATAAATATTTTTTTGACAGTTCGTGTCGTGAATACTGTTTTATTGCTTTAGAATTGTGTTTTGATTTGGTTAAATAAATTCTTCTCAATATCCCTATTAAAAATGTAGTCGTTAATATGCGAATCCGATACGACTTACTTAACATTATAGTCTAAAAAGAAAAGAGTCAGGATGTCATCAAAAACGAGCCTCCAAATGTGTTTATTAATATGTATTATTTTTTATTTCTCATATTAGTATTCCTCACTCCTATCTCTACAATCTTGACAAAGGCTGACTCTTCAAATTCATTCGTAAATATTAGTTATCGCTAAGATTTATCCAAGCAATTGTTTTTAAAATTCAGTTGTCATACTTTTAAAAATAAATCCGACATTAATAATATTTTATAATGTAAAGCGTAATGCTCGAATTATGAGAGATACGCATACAACAATTTGAACATTTAAGGACATATTGTTCAATATAATGTAAATAAATTGCCTAGTGCATACAAATGCCCGTATATTACACAGGCCCAAGAAAATAATTCCATTAAATTAGGCAATAAGGCGCCTCGTTGCCTATATCTCTTTAATTTATTAATGCAAGGAAATTATTTTACAAGAAAATACTTATTAAATGCCCTTGTCTTGATTTCCTTCAGATTTTCGACATATCGGATAAAAAGCTGGTGGTGGGAGGGCGAGACAAAGATGACGTCAAATAAAAAATATTAAACTTTTTTCTGTAACTTCTTAAATAAACATTATAACTGATAACCCACTGGATAGATCCGCTAGAAAAAAACCTTCTCGTTTAATTGACTTATTAAAAGATATTTATTTGTTTATTTCTTTGTGTTTAAATAGTTTGAATCCATTTTTCACAATTCAACCATAATCGGCGTTAAAGTGAACCAGAGCTAGAATTTATATCAACACTGAAAAGAGATCTTTTCCATTATACCGCTAGAATTCCCAAAAGCTTTCCTAACTAATTTTTTTAAAAATAAAATTTAAAATTCAATATAGACCTTGTTAACGTTTGTTCCGACAAATAGCATTGCTGTATAATATGCCCTGGCAATTAATATCGCGGTGCTGAATTGACTAAAGACGTACACTATTGCTAAAGTCACGGGAATGTAATATCTCCCTCGCTTGTACACGCTTCGTCAACAAGGGTTGGGGCATAGATTAAAGTAGGCTGGGGTGGCTAAATTAAACTTGTAGATAGCGGAATCCATGTCAATCTAACAATTTACTTTGTTTAATGATATTCCATTGAATATAAACTAACTGTATTCAAACTGTGGGTATAGCACTATGAAAAGAAGGGGATGACACTACGAAAGAAATGATCATAAAAAGTAAATAGTCCAGGAGCGGCACCGTGAAGTTAAATAATGGAAACTATAATACTACATTTCACTTTGCTATTGTATCTATATGAAATTAACAAAGTTTGATCTAAGCCAATGGAATTAATATATAAAGTTTACTTCGCCTTCAAATACTCTTATTTTTGCTATTATTTTCATATGCGACTAGCTACTACTTGCTAGTTAGTAAAAATTTATAATAACTTCATACGCAGAAGCTTTTATACTTATTTTTTAAACTTTCACTAAACTGACAACATAAACACATCAGAAAAAAATTACATGTCGTTACTTATTGGTGATGATTCCCTTGGACCAATCATACTTTTATTTTGCTGTTTTGTTAGTAATTATTGTGATATGCCACAGTTTGGAAAATCTTCTACCTCGCCTACTTAATCTATGTAATACCTCATCTACTAATCCATCCGGAACTTTACGAAACACTGGTTTATTACAATTAAATGAAACTACGTGATGTAGTATTATTTCTACTATCTTTAATTTCTTTACCACGACCTAGGTTTCGTTGTATTACAACATCTTCAGGTGGGATATTAGCAAAGATGAATAAAAAATATAGTAGAAATAAGTTTCATTTAATTGTGAATAATGAATTTCTACAAAATTAACGCCAAATATATTCAATACTGGTTTATTATCTAGTTTGCACTGTTATATGATATCATGATAAACGATACATTTCAGGCATAATTAATTTTTTACTCTCTACCTTTTTAACTTTTTTATTGTTACCCTAAGCATAATTTTTGTACATATATTATCATAGGTCTCTATTCACAATTATTAAAGATGACTTATATACGAAAGAGACTTATATACGAAATTTACTGAAACCTACTTTAACATTTACTACGCTAAGTCTATTAAGAAGAGCTTCATTGAGAGGGTATGTTAAAATTATTATTTATTTTTCATTAATCACTTGTGATATGATGTTCATCATGTAGACTCTTGTGATCTTGAATATTTATACTTTTCTGGTGTAAATTTCCCTTATCAGAAATAATTAAATAAGAGCAGTAAGGTTCCATTTGGTCGATTCGGGTTCGGAATCCAAACTCTTGACTGAAATATTATTTAGTAGATAGTGTTTTGCAGGTGATATAAAAACAAAGGTTAACAATGGGCGTAATTTTGAACCGCTAAAAGATAACAGACAAATTGAAATTGCCGAGACATTTATAGACAAATTGAAACTGTTGAGACTATTGCAGACTAATTGAAATCGTCGAGACTATTACATACAAAATTAAATTAGCGAGATTATTATAGATAAATTGAAATTGTGGAGACCATTGCAGTGATTCAACTTAAAGTTCAAGTTTTAAATTCAAGATTTAAGTTACTCTGAGATGAAAACGTTATTAATGGAGAAAAACTCACCATATCAATAAAAAATCTATGTAAGTGAAGGCAAAAGCTAATCTTTTATATTAAAACCTTGGTCCCGTTCATTTTACTTCAATAATGTTAATCGACTGTCGAGTTGCATTAACATAATGAAAAATAACTGGATATTTGCAATTAAGGGTAGTTAGAGGTGTTAATTTATGTGCGCAATTATAACTAATATAACATAGATATAATTATAAAAATGGTTAGAAAATAATTGCAAATTATTTTTATTATTCTTTTTCGTCTCTTGATAATTTAGTAGCATTACTAAATTCTAAAGAGACGTAATATTTTTATGAAATTAAATGTACGCTACAATTTTATGCTTCAGTGATAAAATAATTAAATTATATTTATTTTCTTTTAAATCGCGAGATAATTTAAAAACTGAGCGAATTCCTGGCTTTAGAAATTTTAAATTTTGATAAATATTTCTATTAAGAGCCAAATTATGAAGACTTCACAGCTATTAAAAAAAATGTTTGTTCTGTGCCAGTATTAAATGAACATTAGCTAGGTACCGTTCGAGATAGTCTTTCTCTCTTATTGAAAATAATGACTCATTTTTTCTTCTCTTCTTTGTATTACGTAATTATGCAATTGCAAATGGTACAAAAAATAGGAACTACTGTCGTAAAATGACGATGAATCTCCATTAACAAAATTTCGTTTATAAATTAGTGCCGTTACAAAATTTATAAAGTTAAAAGAGCATCTTAAACTATTTGGAATTATAATTATGATTAAATGTATGACTTTCATATTTTAGAAGTTTATTCGTTAGAAATACAACTAAAAAATATTACTGGAGGCGGTAAATATGAATAATAAAGGTCAAAAGTGTCAATTGAAGCCGTGTCAATTGAAGTGTCAATTGAATAATTTCATTATTAATATGACCTTGGATCGAAATTGTGGATCGATTTTATTCGAAATAAACGAAAAGAAAGGAAAATTAATTCAAATAAGACCTTTGAATATAAATCGAAACTGTGTGAAATTGAAATTGAACTATATTATTAATTAAATCTATTTATTTATTTTTATGCCTTAATTTCAAGTACTATTTACTTTACTTATGTAAATGAGTTTCTATGTACTACTACTTACTATTTACTTTACTTATGTAATGAGTTTCTATGATTTTCAACCTATAAACATACAATTTTTCCAGAGAACGTTTCATCTCACTAATATAGCGAGGTATCAAAAAAAAATCAATGTACCATATGCATGTGAAACGGGGACGAATTGTTTACAGTCCATTGAGTTAGGCGGTTATTGGATAAGTCTTTTAATGTGAAATTGAAATTTAATTTTCCCTTTTAAATTTTATGCCCCGTTGGTAAAACCTTAAATTTCAAAGTACTGTGTAAATACGTGGCCGTTCGCCCCTCCTTCCCTCTTGCGCTGTAATTTTTCAAGCAACATTGGGTGTGAAAAACTTTACAAATTCTAAATTTGATTTCAACATTTGGTTAGAACTTTCCACTAAAATAATTTCAGTTAGTAAAAATCAACAATTTCATGCGATAAACAGATGTGGAATTCAATTCTGCATGTATTCCAACAGGTTCTAGCAAGCGTATTATGTAATATTTAGAAAGTCCCAAATAGCGCTTCTTAAATTTTTAATTTATAAAAATTTATTTTTATGTTGATATCTAAATGTTATTTACTTAATTCACATCAACTCAACATCTACTAAATATAGGTCAGCTAAGGATATTAACTATAACCACGGGCACGGCCGTCGCTAGCCTATAGCATGTTAGCTACGCGATTACAAATATCACTCCAACCCCGCTCGACGAAAAGCCGAGAGTCGAATCCGGGTCACCGCCGTGTGCCGCGCAGTCAAAAGCCCTGAGCAATATGAGCAAAGCAAACACCACGGTATATACACACACTTATCGCATATCGGCTTATCACATATCTTTTCGACTTTTTTCAAGCTTTTCCTGGCATTGATTCAAAAGATAGGGAATTTTAACAGCTTTTTTGAAAATTTTAATTACGAAACTTTTTCATATATAAAAATATTAAAATATTGATTTTCAATTTCACCATCTTTCATTTGAAGACTCCTCGGAAAAAAGATTGAATGTCAAAAACTCACGTGTCTTTTACTTTATGCTATTTTAAGACGAATATTAAATCGACTCATTAATATTTAAACATATTTTTTTTATTTGCTTAAACATATGCTTTGGTTTTATACTCTAGTAATTATTGCAAAACAGTTTAAAAGTAGTTGACATTTCTGGTGTTTGCATATTTTCAACACAATTTTAAAGTAACCTAAAAAATAATTACATGTATTTAAATCACCTTCATTTAAACTTATTATGACAGTAACTTTTTTAAACTTACTTGCAATTTTCAAATTTCAAAAGCATTTCGTAATTTGAAAATTGGAATATTTTTCTCTTGTGATTTTCAGTGATCTTGTTAAAAATAAGTAATATTAAAATAGACCCACATAGACAAAAATACGGTAGCTAGCTTTTTACAAGAAATAATAAACTTTGGTAAGCTGAAGGAGGCAGATAAAATTAATTTTTCTGACATTTTTCCGAAATAAACTAGTTTTTTTTATTTTTCCGAGTTCTACAATTGCAAAACGTTTCACTACAGTTAGGTCTTTGCTGAACAAAAATTTTATCTGAAAATCTTTTAAACTCACGAATTTCCTGAATTTTAAACATAGTCGTTTTATTATTGCCACTCGATAGAAAATCTGCCCAGTTGCGAACTATCTCTGCTTCTTATTCTACATTTATGAGAATAAAAGGTTCAAGTTTTGATCTAGAAATTATTAGCAAATTATAGAAACCTTTTGGAACCTCCATTCTTGTCCCCAGCTTAACTACATCAAAATTTTCATCACATTTCATGTAAGAATGACCTCTCACAGGGAATGTGAAAAAACACTGTACAACAATTTGGTCTCGTGTGTGAGGAAATGTGCAAACTTAATCATATTATAATTTTTATTCTGACCGCCTGTAAAGTTACAAAAAACGTTAAGTGTCTTACACTCCTGCCCATGCAACGCACTATGAAGTGATACAGAAATTACATCACTTAATTTGAACTCTTTTTAGAGACATTTCGGAATAGCTGAAAAAATAAGATCTACCTCTAGCCAAAACATGAATATTAAATATGTACATTGAAAGGTACATATTTAATATTAGCAGCATAACAGCTTTAAAAAGGTACATATTTAGTAAAGCAGCATAACAGCTTTTGTCTTTCTGAGCTCTTAATTTGAATTTCTTTTGTCGATCACAAAAAACACTTGCTTTCAAAAAGTGCAGTTTCTTATCTATTTTTAAGTCATGAATTTTTCTTTTTATTTCTCGCATTTTTCTCTACATTTTTTTTCAAGGAACTTAAATCAGCTTCAATCTTATTACAAGAGCTACACGTATATAATCACGGATATCCAAAAGACACATTATATTTTTTAAATTCTCTTCTGTTACTCATTTTTTGTCATTGCCCACTGTTTCTTTTTTCTCTGGATATCTTTCTATAATCAATTCATAAACTTGTAGTGACTGGAATGTTCCTTAAAACATTTGAAGTGTTTTTTTTATTACATGCAGTATAGTATCACTAAATTTATTTGGGCGATTTTGAGGTTTACCTCGCTTGTTCTCGGGGGGCCACACCATTCCACTTTAGGTGAGTTTGTATGTATTACTTTTATTTATACTAAATATTGAACAGAAAGCTTTCAAAACAGCCTCTTGAAAAACATTATTTCTGATGATTTTTACAAAATAAGAATAGTGACAGTCGAATTGTTTGGTTTCTTCAATGTTCTCTTTTCTCGAGCGTTGTTGCTTTACGAGGTTTACTGTTACCAAGGATGCTAGAAAGCTATTTTCTTCATTTACCGACCGAAACTGATTGAAATGACGAAACAACTGCTATTCATTCGTTCCGTTTCACATAAATTTTTACGTATTTTTTTTACCCTGGCAATTAACGTGAGTATTTTCATCACTGCTTGATATTTTAGTACATCTTGATTAAAAATATTATTAAACAAACGAAATATACTAGCAATAAATTACAACAATCATTTACTGTCACCAAAACTGCTTTGTATAGAGGTTATGAAAAATCACACAGCGTGCACGCCAACAGTTAATTTGACAACGACGGTTTTTGACATTTGCGGGCAGACATTCCTGATACAATTCAAACTATTGCAGCTGACAATAACGTTTTTCCCAATTCGGATTATTGTATAAAATAAATACACCAAAATGTCAAGAGATGGCATTAAAAAGTCAGTTTCGCAAAAAAAACGACATTCATTGTTTTTCCTAAAAAGTCTTCATTTAATATCCATATCATTGGGTCTAAAAAAACCGCTGACATATTTGAAGCCTGACAGTTAAAAATAATAATACAAATTCAATTTGACATTTATATCTATGTGAGTATCTATGCGTTTATATCTATGTCAGCCTCTGAAAAAACAGGCTGCAGCACACATATATACAGACGGGCCGACAAAAGCAGTTGATTATGAAAGTATTCCGTTTTTCTTCCATTACGAAACATTAAAATATATCAAGTAGTCTTAATGTTTCAACATCACTGCTAACATCCACACAGAGGCTAGATAGATAACTTAGGTGTATCCGAATAGCGCGTATCGATTATGTAATCATGAGCGATCAATCCTATTATTACACCGTCGCGCCCGAGAGATTCTCTGAGTTTCTTTACCGTATTACAGAAGATCCTATCTCCACATTGAACGAAAATTAACAACTACGCAACGCTGATTTTTACCTAATGGCCGATCACTATCTTTAAGTTGAATGGAAAATACAAGTTGGATGTTTATATAAGAAAGGTAAGGTTTTCCCATTAATTAACTATTAATCTTCTCAGTGTGTTTATATTTCATTTATTATGTATATTATTTGAAATAGAAATGAATAAGAAGTTTTAGCCAATAGATTCTTCTTTTTATGACAAGTTTGTGGAATTTACATTAAACTTAATTAAACATGTACGTGCAGAGCTTGCATAATAAGGGTTCCTTTAATACGCTTAAAGGAACCCTTATTATGCAAGCTCTTTAGAAGTTTAGAACTCTCTTTGAACGTACTGGCCTAGCGAGATCCTTAAAACGTATTGGCCTCACGTTTGCAGCGAACATTATTTTTACGCGGCTTTGCTAACGTGTATTTTTCTTTATTTTTGGGGCGAAAAAAATTTCAGGGACAAAATATAGGATAAATTTCGATTTAAACCTCAAGGATTATTGCAATGAAAATTCGATTTTAATTGGTCCAGTAATATTTGTGCGATACTCACGGACAGAGAAACAAATATTTATAAAATACTTTTTGGGAAAAGTTTATATACTATATTCTATTATTTGAGTATACAGAAATATTTTGAGTATACAGTCACGCCTATGTTACAGTTTTATGATAATATGGATATAATCATTTAAATTATTCCTTGGATGTAATATTTTTTTTTAAATACATTTTCTTTTTTGACGATTTCTCTAAAAATAAACTAAAGTCAAATTAATAAAGAAACAGGATTATATTTATCTAAATTTTTCAGAAAATCTATAAATCAATAATTCTAAATCTCATAGTTTTTCACCAATTAACCGTGTTTCTATATTTGAAAAAAATAAGCTATACGATATGAAAAATGGTATTAATTATTACAAACAGTTTAATACGTGTGCATGATACCTTCATAGTGCGATTTCTATTAGTATCTAAAATTTACTTCCAGCCGTTTATACATTTAATTCAGTATATTTTACGTAAAAGTAGTTATAAATTCGATTTTCTCATAAACAAATCTAACGAATTTTCACATTATTATTATATAATATGTTCAGCGATAATATATAAGTTATTTCCTCGTGACAAATCCGTTTAGGGTTTGGTTGGTAGGTAGGTTTGTTTCTCTTTACATCCTTTCCGTGACGCGAAGTATGATATATCTACGCAGCGTCGCCTTATTATTTAATTAAAAATACCTTGACCTAATATTTTATAAACCTATATTGTTGAGGCTGACTACAAAATATATAAGTTTTCCATGTTAGAGAAAATTTTATCAAGTAATCCAAACACAAAATCATTTTATTTATATTTGGCAACGAACATATCTTAAATACCACTTTAATTCGATTTCGTAATTAAAAACGTTTTCAAGTCGATAAAATCTTTATAGAAGAAGATCAACGTTCTTCCTTAAAGCAAAAGAAAAGTACGACTCGACAAAAGCCATATTCCATCCTGTGACAAATGTAATTCACGAGAAGGCGTTCGGACAAGTTCTCAGCGGATGCCGGCGACCGGCGCCGCTCGCAGGAAGGCGCCGCGCCGGCCAGCTGTGACGCACTCACAATTGAAGTAAGACTTTCGCTTTTGCATTGTTGTTGATTGAATCGCGTGAAGTGAGATGTGTGAGGAAATCACTGAAATTCTAGTGCTTCATTATCGAACGCAACCGTGTTAATATACGTTATTTGCGACAAACAAGCAGAGCGCTGCGAGAAGGCTCGTCGGAATAACAAAGCGCGATCATTACGGAGCGGCTTAACGACCGGCGAATTATCAATAGAGTTGTGTCAATATGAAATGCCTGTAAGATCGTTGTATGCGATTGCCGTTACGAAGCGAAATGAACGGGGCAACTTGATTGTACGAAATATTTCGTTTCACAACTCGGTTAACTAAACGATGTTAGTCACGGATATGTACAAGTAGCGGAATTTAGAGCACGTGCGAGGTATATTGACTTAGATCCTGATAACACATTTAAAAAACTGGCCAAATGCGAATCAAACTCGTAAAACAAACTTTTCACACCTATATTATTTAAAGTCTTCTGCATTATTTAAGTATTATATATATATATATATATATATATATATATATATATATATATATATATATATGTATATATATATATATATATATGTGTGTATGTATGGGTAGGAATATATCCTATGTCTTATATATGTATGTCACATTGTGAACGTAAAATTTTGTACGTATTTCTCGTAACTTAAAAACGTTGACATAATCTTAGTATTTTTATACAATTATTTGTAATATTAATCAGGGATTCCTTGTCTCTAAGTATTAAGTTTTATTAGGATAAACTTGGTAATAAATTAGTTCTGCAAGAGCTCTGAAACTATTTAGAAGAGGTCTAAAAATTGATCGCTATCTTTTAAGAAAGATTTGTTTTATAATAACTTTTAATGTAGTAAAAGAACTTTTTCCGACGAGATCCTATTAAGTAAAAAAATCCATAACTTGTATAATGTACGTCACTCAAACAGCATCGTCACAATCATAGAATTTCGTTCGGAACATTCTCGTACGAATCTCTAAAAATACCTGATACCATCAGCTCAATAGAGCCCTGTTTGGTATTCATATATTATTTTCGGAAATATGACAGAGCGTATATACAATAACATCTCATAATAACAACACTACAAGAATTTATCAAAAAGTGGCTTCAGAAAATCATTACAAATCAACTATAGAGAAATAAAAACAATATGCGTGCGACTTTCCTTTGATCTCCAAACAGGAAAAATATGTGACTTGCCTTTATTTGAGAGTTTATTTGGACACGCGCTCAAACTATAACTCGATTAGAAATTAAAGTAGAACTGTAATAGGACATATCAGTGCCATTTTCACGGTAATTTTCAATGGGTTTGAATTTTTCTTATGCCTGTTTTTTTCCATATATAATTCAAACTTTTGGTAATTTTAAACCTAAATTTAAGTCAAACGTACTTGACAGTTTAATTTTAATGCTTCCTTTTTTAACGTATTTCAAAACATTGAAAACCTGCACAAAATATTTTCAATGTGTTTTGAGTTTTGGAAACAGATTTAGGCCATAATTCACAACATCTATTTCAATATAACATGCACGCAGCTCGTGACTGTCATCGGCGCTCTTCCAGAAAATAAAAAAAAACTTATCGAATTGCTCGTAGACTCACAATTTCGAGATGTTTTTAGTCAACAGTTTTCGAATATTTCTTTTTTAATTTACTGAAAACGAACGTTTATAACTCTCTTTCATATATCATCTATAATGTGTAGCACACACCTTATTGATTTTCCTACAAGTTATTAATGTTTTAAATAACTTTAAGTGAAATGCAGGGAATGTAATAAAAATAATATTATAAAAAGCAGGGTGGCAATGATTTGGGAAGCCCACGTGTCAGAAATATAAGTTTTTTACCCTTATATTGTGTAATAATTTTATGTCGGTACCAGAGTAAAATTGGTTATGTAATTAATTGGTTGGAGGTTGCCAATACGTGTAAACTTATATAAAACATATAAAATACAAAAAAATATATATTATTATTGGCAAATTTTAAATTTGGTTTACAATTATTAATGTTTTTGATTTTATAATGAATTTATCAAAAACATTAATAATTGTAAACCAAATTTAAAATTTGCCAATAATAATATATATTTTTTTGTATTTTATATGTTTTATATAAGTTTACACGTATTGGCAACCTCCAACCAATATCCTCATATAATGTAATTGGAAAATTGGGAACTGTAGCAATATATATATATATATATATATATATATATATATATATATATATATATATATATATATATATATATAAATTTTGATATTAATAGAAAGAGCAAATTTTACATAAGATAATTTGTTTTATTATATTGTAGAAGTTTTTTATGGTTAAATTCAAAAGTGTTGCTGAAAATATCAACAACATTATTTCACGTAGAAAATTGGAATTTGGCATAGTTGTAAAGAAAATTATCCTTATATATCTCAATAATGAATATGAAAAAAAATCCCCTTTATCTGAAATAACTAAAGTAAAATTATAGAACCAACTAGAAGTTAACCTAAAGTTTATTGAAAAAATATTGGAATAATTCCAAATCTAATAGTTTTTGAAAAATAATATTAATATTTATCTATAAATAGTTTAATAAAAATGATGTGCTCTTAAACGGTCATATATATTTAAGCATCTACGGAACCCTCATATTGGGAGTTCTATTTGTACTTAAGATATTTTTTTCTAGGTTGTATCATAGCTTCAGCTTAAAGCGCAAGCAAATTCACGGTGTTTCTGCTCCTTCCAATTCGCTCAATATAATTAGAACTGATGTCGGACGCTCACGTAAGTGGTATAGCAATTGATCTGACACGTGTTTTGCCATTCTGATTATAATACTCTACAGGTATGCATGCACCCGCGTACCTGTGTAGCATGATATCGCGACTTCAATACGTCACGCTTTGATTGGCGTCTGTGAGAAGTTATAACAGTATGGTGTATCAATACCGCCGTAACAAATTACTAGTGACTTTCAAATAACATTTGGTACGATTTAATATACCGTCAATTTAATTAATTAATTTATTTATTCATTTACACACATGCGTTTATCTATACATTACAGGTAACAAATTTTAATTTTTTCGATTAAACATACAAAATACACAATACACAAATAAATACAAAATACACATGAACTACAAAAGATTGCTTGAAAGAAGACTTGCACTCATCACGTGGTGGTTGAGTGAGTAGTCTCGGGAAACTGACGACTTCCGATATATTTTGGTTCCAGAGCGTTGTACAGCAAAAATATAATGATTGTGTGAGAGCAGGAAATTATCAGGTACGAAGAATGAAAGTTTACCCAATAATATGGGGCATATACTTTTTCTTTTAATAGCTGGAAGATAAATTTCATAGGCGCAGCGTCTCTTCTGAGTTGCTAGGAATGGAAACCCAGCATATCGAAGAGGAAATCGATAGGATATAAAAAGGGAAAAAACCATACTGTCTCATATACGTATATAGGAGGAACGTTTTTTGTACACGTTTGGTCATCAAATTGTACTTGGCTTCGTGTGGGCTCCAAATAATGGAACCAGACTCTATTTAACTCTGCGGTAATGAAATTTACAGCAATGTAATATAATGAAAATCTATTTTTAATAACGATGAAGCATCATTTACTGTGGAATATTATTTTCACATTATAATTATGCAGAAATATCTAAAGGTACAGTACTTTTAATATTAGTAACAGCTCTAATATTAGTAATGCACCTCGATTTTCACTGTAGGATATTTTGTTTAGAGATTGCACATGGCGTGTGAGCTAGCACTTTAAATAACATTATAGAATAATATCAGATCAAAATAACATTATAATTATGCAGAAATATCTAAACGTACAGTACTTTTAATATTAGTAACAGCTCTAATATTAGTAATGCACCTCGATTTTCACTGTAGGATATTTTGTTTAGAGATTGCACATGGCGTGTGAGCTAGAACTTTAAATGACATTATAGAATAATATCAGATCAAATCAAATCATTTGTCAACTATCGATAGTTTACTTTCCACATGTATTATGTCACTTGTCACGATGCTTAAATTACTTTTTGACTGCATTTACAAAATACTATATGGGATACAAGATAGTTACTTCACTTCTCTAGAAAGAGTAAGTTTTCGGATTTAATTGGGAAATAGATACGTCAGTTACTATAATTTTTGTCTGAAATCTGTGCTTACGAGACCGAGCTACAAGTCCCGCAACCAGGCAACGTGTCTCACATTATTTAATGCAAGACGATTATGAACTGAAAGTGGAAGCGAGTAAAAATTGGTACTTAGCTTATGACAGACGAACACGAGCTAGTAAAACCATGTCGAGGCATCGTTGTTTGTACCGGAGCTTTCTTGAACCGATGCAAAATAGAAGTGGTTTTGAATTGAATTGTAAAAGTGGATCCAGAATAAACGCATGAAAGTTAATTGCAATTTTTTGAAGTAAAACTAAGTCCGGATCATAATTTTAGCTCAGTTCTTTCTTTGAATAGTTTGCGAATTAATGTAGTTTCATCGAAAAACGCTATTTTCTATAGGTTTATCGCACAATACCTGATAAAAGCATTAAAAGTAAAACCATAATACGCTTCCTTGATAATCTGAAAGTTTTTTCTTATGATATCAGAAACCATACATTAAAAATAATAAATATTTTTAAAAATTGCATTTTCCCAGATTACAAATAAAGTTCGCAATAATAATAAGAAAAAAATATATAAACTAAGTACGAGTAGAACACGAACCACAAGCGTTTTATATTTACTAAGTTACACAAAGAAATTAAATAATACAAGTACGTATTGTATTAAGCTATTTATAAGTATTGGTTTTGTTATTCTATAGTAAACATATTGCACAGTAATATTCCTCAAGGGTAAGACAAGTCACTTGGTTGCCTATATTATTTTTCATTAATTAATTAATACAATTAATTAATTTTTGATAAAAACGATCAAAACTTTTGCAATATATTTTTTGGAGACTTGTAAGTCACGAAAAAGACAACATGTGGAAAAATGTCACTGGACATTTTTAACTCAAGTCAAAAGATTTCTTCAATCACGCTTCAACCGAGCTAGTCTTTGAGAACACCTCCAAGGGGAGAGTATGTTGAGGTACATTGAAAAAAAATATTTTTCTTCATTTCTGTGTGTTCACATAATTCAACTATATCCGTAAAATTTCGTCATAATCACTTTTAAACTGAAACAATTATAATGCTCTAATATTCGGATGGCCAGGATGAAGTTAAAAGAGATCTGTTTTCACCATTTGGCTACGGAACCCTAAAAGATTATTAAAATTTCATGAACCCTAAAAGATTAATAAATTAAATTTCGACAAAATTGAAATTTTGTTCTTAATTTATTTTACCATTTTAAACAGATCATCAAATGCTATCATCTATCGTCGATATGTTACCAACAAGGAGCTACGAACTCTCCTCAATAGACAAACCAAAGCGATGTTCACGGTGGGCAGTTCGCTACACGAAATGTAAATAATTCAAAATTTAAATCATTCTAAAGCTAGTTTTCCTTTTATTCACGTATGTGCAAAGAGAACGATCGAGAGCGAAACAGACGATTATCTTTTCTGCTCCCTGCTAACTTCACCTCCCATATCAGCTGCCGTCATAGTGCCTATATAGATTATTATCTATGGCGTCTCCAGTAAGTCCACCGTGCACCGATAAGACGGCCGTACCTATATTTCTATGTTTCACGAAAACACACCAACGAAATATCAACTTATGATTGAAATTTGTGATCTGATTCTACCATCTATAGAGAAACGATACTTTCTTGATCCTTCTCACTTTTTGACCATTCGTTACGTCACACTATTACCTTTTACTGTTATTATACCTTAGAATCTTCCCAAATATACAGAAAACCTATCGCATTTCCCTTCGCATGTAAGAAAAATGAACATTTTAACTTGAATAATGATGGGGAAGTAATGACAGAGAAGTAATGAAAAAGAAGAAGTTATACATGACTCGACTCCACCCTACCAAAACGCTTATAAAAATTACAGCTCATGGGATCCAATGTATCGACAATATCTTCATTGTGATCCTAATGATCTAACTGTTGGCAAAACTGAAAAGAAACGTAAATTTTATAATTTTATTTAAGTTTGTCTTTAAAGAAATTTACGACTCTGCTAAAGGAAATCATAAATACCTAGTTGATAAAGGGGAGTATTTTTAAAAATAAAACAATATTTCCTCATTAGCCTGATATATTTTATAAACCTGAAGCGTTAAAAAAATACTGTGTGCCTTGTAACAAGACGCTAAGCTCTTTAGTTTCTTAAGTTTTGGTATCAATAAAAGCGTTTTCTGTGAAACTTGCTAGATAAATGTTATAATTGTTAGGCAACTTGTTTCCGGAAGATGTTCTTGTCTCGTGCACCCTTTTCTGACGTGAGTCTTGAATTTTTCCTATCTTCAACTCGATTAGATTTAACTAAAACCCAAAATGCAATGCTGGGCAGTATTTAATTCATTTTCCTTGTAGACTCATATACTGTATATACCTCTTATACTGTCCAATAGACCTCATGTCCTAGTGTGACAAAATCATACCTATAATTGTTTCAACCTGTTATCCTCGTATAAATAAATAATTTTTAACTCCAAAATATTATTCTCGCTGTATAGAAAATACCTCGGCAGCAACTGTATTCGAGACACCGTACTTTTGTTCATATTACGATGACCAAGATCGGACAACAAGAATTTAATTATTTCAGTCAAGCAGAAAGTTTCTCGTTCAGATTCGAGGAACAATGACACTCTGGCTTTTGTTAAATATCCCAACCCTTCCCTTAGGAATTAATACATCTACAGGTAGACTGTAATGACATTGTTACATTGAAATTTCTCCTTTCTGATGTGTTCGCAAATGAACTTTTTAGTTACTCTATTCTTTCCTCAAACTTCCATTGAAAAAAGGATGATGAGGGGAATATAATGAAATCGTTCATCTAACGGACAAACAATTGCACTCGCTTCTACAACCCTGACATAAAAAGGCCGTTTATTGCAGACACTACCAACAACATGGCGTCACATTAACAGCAATGCTGCAACAATCACAATTTATCCACATTTACATTTATAATTCGACACAGTACGTATCAAAATAATGATTAAAGTCGATTTTCTTTTCCTTTGTTCGTGCCGTAAGAATATCGTAACGTGCTTCTGTCCGAACTGTAAATTAAAATTTTCATTGCAAATATTAGAACAGCACAAAAGTAGAGTTAAATATTGCTTAAAATAGAACAAGTAAAATGAAATGCGTTTGCTCAATATGAAGCAATAAATAAAATAAAATTTATCTTAACCGTAATGAGCAAGTCGATAAAACTGATATTTCAAGCTTGCTAATACTATTACGTCTTTCTGTTTTTATTGCAATATATTATTAGTTTTTTTAATATATTTAAAATACTGTATTATAATCATTAACTATTTCTATACATGTAAATTGTGCTGGTAAATAATAAAAAGCAGTACCATGCCATTTTTAATTTATGATATTTCTATCAAAATAATAATAATATATCGAATGATTAAATACTCGCAGGAAAGCGAGTTTTATACAATTCTAAAATTGATCATGCAAAATTTATCTATGTAGTACGATTTAGGTTTACCGTCGTAAATACGCAATATAGATCAACTGTCTACAATCCCTGACATTCAGTTCGAAGGGCAAATTCCAAAAAATACTTGACATTATAAAATGTAAAATTTTCTCAGGATATGAAACAATCTATGGAGATTGCTATATGAAGCGATATTAGAACACTCTTCAATAACGCTTCAAATCGCATAATTCGTAACTAGACAATAAAATAATAAATCGAGACATCGACTAAGCACCTTTTCTAGTTTGTCCTCTACAGTTAGAACTCTACACAATCTCAAATAATTTCGTCGATATTAACAACCGTATCGAATTTTTGGATTACACTCACTATACAATTTACATTTAGATATTAACAACAGCGTAGATAAATCAATTTTTTTGTTTTTGTTTTTATGGTTCTGTAGCCAAAATTGGAACCCTCTTAAACTAAAAACTAGGAAGAAAACGTAGTTTCGTAGAAAAAGTAGTTTCGTCACGTCCATCTGTCCGTCTGCCTGTCATAACCATTTTACTCGCTGATTATTAGTCTATAAAGCTGAAATATGGGATGGTTGCATATATATTTATAATGCCTATAAAGTTATTAAATAAAATCCTTTTAAAATTTTAGTGTACTTCCCTTACATGTAAAGTTGGCGTGATTTTTTTTACTCTTATGCCCCTTTGAGTTGAGTATCATTCAAGAGGTGTTTCAAAAATATAGGGAGCTTTTTGAATACGGGGATTTGTTTACACAATATTAAGCTTTAAAGCGGTCATTTTTGTTAGAGTTACGTGGCCTAAAATTGTATATAAAATCTGTTTATCTAGCTTTTGTCTGTTTATCTCAATTTTGATACTGTATCTATTAATAGAACGCATTAGAGGGATTAATGTATAGGATAGTTTTTATCCCGATAGAATAAACAGTCACTTAAAAATACCAAATAAATATTTCTTATGCTAACATATGGCACGGCGAATACTTAGCATTAACAAACAACTTTTTCATTAACTTATTAATTATTTACGATTTTGTATAAATGAAATCGCACTTGTATCCAACGGACCAGCAAATGCATTTGCACGTATCTCCGTAGGTCAATTAACGTGCAGAAGCAATCGCCGAATCTCGCTCGTTAACTGCCGTTGGCTTGGTGTGTACCCACCGTCAGATACACAAAATACACAAAGTAAATGTTGTACACACATATAATACATACACCACACGGTAGTTACATATTAATTTAGTCTGAATAATGAAAAGGTAGAATCGTGTGAAGAAACCGGACATGTGCTAGAACGGATCATGATGGGACTTTCACTATTCGGAGGTTAGCGAACGCCGGAACAAACTGTATTAACAAAACATATTGCCGTAATTTACAAAATCGTGTAGCTTCGCTGTTTTCAAATTATCTTTAATTCTAATTTTAATAAAAATTTGTTTTTATTAAACGAGAAACTGCTGACGAAATAAAACCGTCAGTATTAACAAACATTAATTTTCTACTGTAATTACTATGACCGTAAAAAATCTTCGTGCCATACATTTATAGAGTAGATATTTTATTAAATTCTTTTTCTATACCTTATATGAGAATAAGGAGAGACATTGGCGAAATTTTGCTTCTTTCTAAGGCTTTATAGTGAAACAATGACCTTTATAATTTATCTATCATAACTACTTAATTTTCGCAGTTATATAAATGAAATTTAAAATATTTATTTCATATGAACATTTAAATCAATATGTTACAAAATTAAACAAAGAACAATTTTAACCTATCATATTATATATATATATATATATATATATATATATATATATATATATATATATATATATATATATATGTATATATATATATATATATATATATGTATATATATACATATACATATATATATATATATATATATATATATATATATATATATATATATATATATATATAAAGTGGGGATGATTTTTTATCTGTTCCTTTAAAAGACCATTAGATTGGTCTTTTAAAATGAAATAGAGATTTTTAAATGAAATTGCGGTCCATTTATCATTTTTAATTTTTAAACAAGTTCGAGAACTACAAAACTTCAAAAGGACTTGGAATGTCATTGTCGTCCTTCTAATTTTCACCCATAGCTTTGAAACATTTCAAAAAATTCTATTAATTTGATTTTTCAAATCAAATTATTTTGGTAAACTTTGGTAAAAATTTCAGAAAATATGTTCAACTACAGAATTATACTTTATGCGTATTCCGAAACGCACTTGGCCTTTTCCTTATATTTAATTAAACGAATTATGATCTTAAGATTTCATATTTTGCAAGCTACAAATTTTCTTTCCAAAACACAAAATATTGTTCATTTTCCTTCCTCAGGATATTTATATCTGCCAACAGTCAATTGAACATATTTTCATTATCTTTACAATTTTGTTACACTTTCATCAAAATCTATCAAACAGATGTATCAGACAAAAAGATTAACACCTGAGTGAATTATAAGGGAAAAAGCCTAACAGCAGTAAAGAAAAAGGGGGAGCCTTACCATGGTATATTTATATATTAATAAAATAAACCATATAATTATAGTAATGCATAATTTATAATAAACTATGTAGATAACTTCTAACATTTTTTACGGTTAATATTATGTGGGCTTAGACAATTTTAGGGTTCCATACCACAAACCGAAAAACAGAACCCATATAAGTTCACTCACGTGTTAGTCTATACGATTTTATCAGAAGTTATACGACATAGACACTGGAAAATTGGCATAGTCTTATTAAATCACATATTTTGCTCGAGCTGTTTTAAAATAGTCATACAGAATTTAAGAGAGGATAAATAAGTATTCGATTTTGTATTAATTTTATACATCATGTGGAGTATCATTTGAAAGTGCCTTTTATGATGAAAACAAAAATATTTTTGTTATAATTTTGAGTTATATATTTAAAAAGATATTCCAAAAAATATGAGAAAATAGAGCATTAGACCCGCACCCCATTTCCTAACCTACTGAACCAAAAATTATGAAAAAGGAGGGTCGGTTTAATCTGACTGGAAGATTATCTTAGATGTTATAACTTTTTTAAAAATGCATCATTTTTCATGCCTATAATACAATAATTGTTTCTTAGACTGAGAAAATTGATTCTATTTACTCTTAAATATTTAAAAAAACCTAAATTTAGCTTAGGTTTTTTAAAATAAAGTAGCAAGAATACTTCACACGACGAATAATTTTTTTATAACCTGTTATTTTTAGTACATTCAAAGGGATGCTTATTTGAAGAGCTATGTAGTGGAAAATTAAAAAAATATGCATTACCGTAAATAAAATTTGGTTTTATTACTTTGAAATTTAAGGAGGCAAACCTCATTATTCTAGAGCTGTATCGGAATACTTACTAATAGTTTACAATAATAAAAGGTCAGTTAACACCATCAAAGAGTACTATTAGTACGTTCTATTATTTACTGGTTAAAAGAAAAACAAACAAGGAATAAAAGAAAAACGACGTTTAAAAGAACCATCATCTGCCATATAGTCTGGATCAAATCCCAAGGGATCTTTTTCTATTTTCAAATCTCAAGGAAGACCATTTCGAAAAATGATTTAATGATTATGATTTATTAAGATAAATAATTAGCGGAAATTGTAACTCTGGGAAAGGCGTGTTATAATTAACAAAGGATATTTAATCTTGAAATCTTTGATGTGGTGTATCTGTTATATGACTTTAAATTGGTGTTTTCAGATAAGAAACTAGATAAAAACTTTTTATTTAATTTTTTATTGCCACGAGTTGTCTTTTATTATAGGTTTGTACTCTTATCAAAATGATGAAAATATTGTGTTAGTATTCGGGAAGTGTCCACGGAAAATAAATGAAGAAGGGTTCTTTCAAGGAAATATCGTGGATAAGCACGAATCCGTTGGAGTTTGTGTGTATGTATATATGTACGTACTTACATGCGCTTTCAAAGGCTTATTAAATCTGAAATGAGCATCCGATTGACCACAAACTTTTTTTATTCAAAAGTGCTCAGCAGAACGAAGTTCCAAGCCCGAAAATATGGTCTGCCTTTGAGTTATACCGTAGAAAAGTGTAAGCTCATGTTCTATAAGAGTAAAAAAATAAATGGATTCGAATCGGGCAAATCATAAGCTATACTTAGTGGTCCGTAGAAGATGCCTATTATTAGTTATAACCGCAAAAGTACTTTTAAAAGGTATAGAAAAAAAAATTACCTTTCTGCTGGCTAATTATTGCTGAGTAATTATTATTTTATAACAGTTTGAATCTCCTATTATCAACAAATCTATTTCCCGCATAATTTTTCTTTCTTAAATTTATTTTAAATTGAGATTTAAAACGGTTTTAAACTCGTAGCAAGAATCGTACATTTAAAAGTTATATTTCCGTTTTTACTCATTTCTTCCTTCAAACCTATAATTGAGAATTTGTTAAACGCCCCTCGTAAATCGCTTCGTTTTTTATGATTGATTGAACATTTTAGGTGTTAGCAATAGGCAGACGGACAAACGCAAATGATAAGTTTTCAGCAAACGAAAAAGTTTACATAAGGAAATATGTATAAACACATCAGTGGAGTAGTGGTTATAGCTGCTTTGCCATGATGTTATAGATATGTGGATATCTTTCATCCGCTCGTTCAAATCGTTGTTTCTTATTGCACAGCGGCTATGTTTAACTTTATTACGCAAATTACAGTGTATACGGGAGGTTTGCGGCGTACGCTCCGGTAAAATAATTTTATTGTAATGCGGATAACGGTGCGGTATGCTGTCGCAGTGTCACGGTCCGGTACGGCGGCGTCGCGTGCGCGCCGCGCTTCTACTCAATTGCCGTGACTTGAGTTAAGCCGAAGAAACGCCTCCTCAGAAGAAAAATGCAAGACGATAACGGTCCTCTGACGTCACGGCAATCGGTATATGTCCCAGTGTGCTATACGGTTTTATTTAAACCGAGGAAACGGATTAAACTTTTAAATTATCTTTAACTGTGCCATTAAATTTACTGCTACTTATAAAGATATTATCTGATTAAGAAAAGCAGATTTTCGTTTTGGTCGATACGTATTTTTATATTGCAAGAGAAAAGAAATGGACTTGTTTTAATGTATGCTGGGTACGTGTTTTACTGTCAAGATTTTATCTTCGCACTATCTTATCGACAATAGTAGAGTGCAAGACTACATGCAGTAGGTCGTCTCACGAAGACCTCGTCCGCTTACATGAAACAAAGATAGCTAGGCTCCTTCGAACACTACGTCATTGACAAAATCTATTATGGACTATTATTTAATATTTTACGGACTGCTTAATAACCATCTTCAAAAATATTTCACTTGTCCTGTACCAATTGTTACTGCATATCCCCTGCTAAATAAGATGCAACATTAGGGTATCAAAATAAGTGTATTTAAAGGTAAAAAAGAATGATTACAAGAAAAAAAGAATAAAACAATAAAAAAATTAAATGTTAAAATTAAAATTTTTACGGTTTGATGTAAAAAAATCTAAAAGCGAAACCCCATATGGATTGCTTACGACGAGCTTGTTATACTACTTTCCTTTTAATTTGTTTTGCTTTTTGTCCATCTGATCTAGAAACCTGGAATTTAACGTAATCAAGTCTCAGTATTTAAATTTGGATTTATTCTTGTATAATTTAAGATTAAGTATTTAAATTTTATTTAAATAAAAATTATGTTATGTATGTCTATATCATCTTAAATTATGTAAATAGTAAATTTTAAAAATATGCTATGTGTAACATAAGTGCTAATGTTACTGCAAATAATTCTTAAGTTTTCGATATATATGTATATCTGTCAATTGTTTTTAACCACCAAAAAACCAAGACTCCAACCAGCTTTAGGTGGTTTTATTTATTTTTCATTAATAAATATTATATTGCGCGAAATTGATAGAATTGATGAATAGATCATGTTAATTTTAGTAGAAATACTAAAGTAAATTTATAGAAATAAAGCGAAAAAATAAGAAAGATGTTTTCAAATTCATTCATAATTCATTCATAATTTATTCCTTATTACGTTTACTTTAGTTATACGTTTGCGCTAACATAAAATAACTGTACATTTTGTTCGCTTTTAAAAAGAATATAGGTAAGCTATATTTGGCGAATAAACGCTACTCGCGCTTAGTCAAGCGTGAGTTTTAAATAGCTAAAGTATAAAAATACAAAATAGAAAACGTTTTGTGTTCTTTTTTCATAATAATTTTATTTTCCTGTACATACGTTTTTTTATTCATATTCTTTTATTATTGGTTTTATTGTTAATACTATTGATAATACACGGTCACCATTTCAAATAATACCAATAGAATATTGTAGTACAGTCTGGAAAGTAGCTAAACGAGATCAGCTTTAATCCTTTTATATGATTCACAACGGTCCCTGATATATATTATTCATATCTTCCTACGTTTTTGATATATGTGTGTCTTTATCATTAGTATAACAAGTAGTATAAATATACATTTATATGGAAGCGCGATAATACAGCAGAAAAACGGTATATGGCAATTCGTGGAACCCGTACGTCTTTATTTTTTTTTTATATTATTGTTTGCCTCTTGTTGATTTATCACCAATCGTCACACTATTCTTTTGTTTGATGTTTTTCTATTATTATTGAAACCAGAATTTAAAAACTATCAAAAATCGTAGATTATTAATAATTCCATTCGCTTTTTTGTTTTCTACAATATAGCTAATGAAATCACACTTTTAAAACTCGATTAAATTGCCCGCTTGGGAATCAAATAGTCTTTAAACTCGTTATTTATTAATAACTTAGCCTTAGGTGAGGTTCGTTTGTAAAGATTGAAAATTATAACATAAAACGCTTCAAGAGTAATTTCACTCATTACTAATCAAATAACTTATATTTGACACCCATATCATAAACGAGGATTAATTTAATTACAATTAAATGAAACTACGTGATGTAGTATTATTTCTACTTTCTTTAAGTTCTTTACCACGACCTAGGTTTCGTTGTATTACAACATCTTCAGGTGGGCTATTAGCAAAGATATGAATATAAATAATGAATTTCTACAAAATTAACGCCAAATACAGGTGTCCAGTGGCAGATTTCAATGTTTGAAAAATTGTAAAAAAACTACACCTTTAATACAAAGTAGGTTTATTTTAACTTTATAACAACAAATGCGGATTTCATTTTTTAAAAACCACGTTTTCCAAATGGCGGCCTTCGAGTCTGACACACTCTTCGAGTCTAGCACGCGTGTTTTCCAAAACGCGTTTGCAGAGCGACTGGGGTATCCTACTGACTTCGGCTCGAATATTTTCTTTAAGTTGTGTCACAGTGCTCGGATTTGTTTTGTAAACAACGAATTTTAAGTATCCCCATAAGAAAAAGTCACATGGGCTTAAATCGGGTTACCTAGGTGGCCACGGTAAGGTACCGTTTCGGGATATGTTTTTTTCTGGAAATAACTGCCGCACTGCATTCATGGACACATTAGCAGTGTGAGCTGTGGCCCCGTCCTGCTGGAACCATGTGTTTTGGTTGAAGGATGGACTATTCTGTAGTTCTACTCTGGAAAAGTCATTTAACATCTGGGCATATCTCTCCGAATTCACAGTTACAGTTTGGCCACGTTGATTTTCAAAGAAATAAGGCCCTATAATTGCAAATGTAGACATGGCACACCAGACTGTTACTTTAGGCTTATGTAAAGGCTCTTGATGCATTTGTCTTGGGTTGTGGACATCCCAGTAACGAAAGTTCTGCTTATTCACATATCCTCCAATGTGAAAGTGAGCTTCATCACTAAAGAATATGTTGCCCATCCGGGTAGCAGTACGAAATCTCAACAACATCACCTCCGTGTAAGTTTTTCTTAATTTAAAGTCAGAATCGTGTAAATCTTGAACAATTTGAATTTTATATGGATGGAACTTGAGCTTTTTTCGCATTATTACCTGTAAAGTTGATTTCGGAATTCCCAATATCGACGAACGTGTACGCAGTGATAAACGGGGATTTTCAACGACAGAAACCATAACACACTCGAGATTTTCATCCGTGGCTGAAGATGTTGTAATACAACGAAACCTAGGTCGCGGTAAAGAACTTAAAGAAAGTAGATATAATACTACATCACGTAGTTTCATTTAATTGTGAATAATGAATTTCTACAAAATTAACGCCAAATATTTTCAATATTCACAATTTAATTACAAATAAAGTAGTTACCGTGAGTTAAACCCTGTCAATTCCTTACTTATATTTATCTACAACCTAACCCTCATCTATTCGCAATACACCTAGCCTTATCTACTCACTGTCTTTAAAACGATCATACTATATTAAATATTTAAGTAAAAAAAACTGAAATTATTTTATTTAAACTCGAGTATATAAATAACCATTGATTTAAATAACAATATACGACCAAAGGAGCGTTTAACCAAATAAAAATGACAGCGCCAATTCATGTGCGCCATCTATTGTAATTAAACAAAACTACGTCGTCGGTCACGTGGTCGTTTGTATGCGACCGTACATGTAATCTCTGATATCTTTGTTATGGCTTTAATTTTATTTCATCACTTTTTTAACGAAATTTATAAAAAAAAAGCCGGTCCTCAATTTTCTGTATATATTTTGATATTATAATCCTTAAATTACTTGGAATTTATGTAAAGTAATGGAAAAGTAACTTTGTATAACAAAAGGCAATTATAATTAATAGATACAAACGATTCGAAATGAAGGTAGCCTAATTATCACAAATTAATTCTGTGCCGATCAGTTTGAATTTATCATCAGTGTCCGGAAATTATGTCTCAATTGATTTATTTGACTGTCTTTTATTTTACACGAACACGCCAAAATAGCATCTTGTGTGATCGTAGGAATAATGATAAATATATCTGAAACGTACAAGTGTGACATATTTTGTTAGAATACAAGACTAACAACGATAACTAAATATAATCGCTACAATTATATTCCATGATGTAATTATAGTTGTCGGCGTTGGTAAAAGGATTATGCAAGAATCTATATATTTCATCAGCGATGAAAAAGGTTAAGATTAAAAAAAATCGTATGTGTACTTATATATGCGCGGTAGAAGTTATACTTCACTGGAATAATATAAGAATAACTTTATTTAGCAGTCTAATAATTATTAATGGAAATAAAATAATAAATGATAAATTAATAATTTATAATGCCAATAAATACATACCGAAACTGAGTGAGGTTAACACTTAGAGAAATACACTTATTATTATTAATAATAATAAATATATTTTTTAATACTTTAATTTTTTTATTAAATTAAATTAAATTTAATTCTTTTAATAATTTTAATGAAAATAATGATTTGTTAAATTTACTAAAACGATCAAAATAAAGTTTAATTAATAGTAAAAATGAATTAATATGCAGAACATCTATTGTAATTTATTAATTTTAAATATTTAATAAACGATAAAGTAATAATTTATAAAGCAAATAAATACATACCAATACGCAATAATCAAAAACACAACGTGTTTTAACCTCACTTTGAGAAATACAGATATAATATATTTTAAAAGGCTTATAAACACTAGTTCTGTCACGAATATTCACAATAAATAATTTTTTTTTTAAATATTTAGATCACTATTAAATTTCAATTACTAAAAAATATTGTGATGTGTGTTTACAAACACCTCAAAACTATCATGAAATAGTATCACTACACTCATGTTTAGTAAGCAACTTTATACTGTTGATTTTTGTTGCATCGTGCTTGCGCATGCGTGCATCGTAAAATTTCACTCTCATCATTTTTTCATAACGCGTCTAAAGAAGTATAACTTCAATAAATATTGTCTTAAAAAACTTAAAAAATATATAATTTTATCAGTCAGGATCGCATTGAAATTCTATTTGTCGATATAAGAAAACGCGATTTTTCAACAACTCTCAAAGGCTATACTAAAAATTATTAAATCATCTTGAATTAGTTTATATGTTCGTGTTTTATTTATCTTTGGAATAAATTCTCTTTGTAATTGCTCTTCCACTGTTTCAAAAGTTAATCAAACATTTGACAGAGTAAATTTAAATCTGTTTTAGAGAGCAATATTAAGTTGTTTTCCAAATATTTAAAAAAATTATTGTTTTAAATAATTACAAAAAAAAACACACACACATACAAACACACGCACACGCTCATGTACACACACACGCGTACGTGCTCGTGCCCGCACGTGCCCGTGTGTGAACTGAACCATGCTAATTTCGCCATTTAGCACCGTTTTCAGTGGAACATTTTTCGGTTGCCATGGGCAAAGCATTAACTATTACTACGTGCTATGGGCCTGTGCTTATAAAGTAATATAATACTATGCAATTAACAGATATTACCGAGGGGTATAAACTTATGCTACATCTATTCGTATAGGTATTAATTTTAAAAAAAATGCTGTTATAAAAATACTCTCGAGTTCTATATAGTCAGCTCGAAATGATATTATTCTTGTTTAATTATTAACAACAAATATAAGAACTTTATTTATGAGCTGGACACGCACATAAAGAGCCCCATTTTGCATACATAACAATTTAAGTGACTCATACTCATACTCAATTGTAAGCCCCATGAACTATTTATAGATATAAATTATTTCAAATATTTCCATAAAATAGTTGCTTCAGGCAGGCTTTAACATAAAATGTTGTTTAGGGTTATTTACGCAAACGGTTATATCAACCTTAACATCATGTAGGAAGACTGTTTAACAGATGGAAAAAATATAAAACGATGAAGTATCAACAAGATAGGTCATATTCATAGTACGTCTTACGAACTGCTTATAGATGCAAATTACTTTAAATATTTCATTCAAATATTTGCTTAACGCAAAAAAAGCATTAATATCGGTTTATTTATGCAATCATTTTAATATAAAATTACTTAATACACTTACGTTGCCTAGAACGACTGCAACAGGCGTAATCAAATATTTTATAAACAAATAAGTCAGTAACATTAGAAATTTTATCGATCTATAAAACTTTTAAGATAACTGCAGTCATTCCAAAGATGAAGTTCTATTATAAACAAAGGAGGGAGACGAATAAACGTTAAGAATAAAGGATTACGGACTTTTGAAAAAAAAAGTTTTTAAGGTGCTCCTTGCTCAAACATAAAAATAAATTGCGTTTTTACTTTACATAAGTGATATTTTATCTTGAGAGTTTAATAATTAGAAAGTTATAAGTTATATTACGACGGAACTATCAACTAAAGAGCAGAAGATGTATAAAGCTATGAAAACATGATCTAGATATAGCGAACAAAGTTTTTATGAAGATATATCAGTAGGGCATTTGAATAAAATTGTTATAATAAAATCGTTATAGAGGATTTTAATAAATTAAAATCGTTGACAAAACTGAAAGTAAAAAGCAAGTTGTTTAAGCGTAAAAGAAGCGTATGTAACTTGAATTCCATAATTTGAGAAAAATCTCTATATACATGTAATATTAATAATACAAAGCTTGTAGCTGGTAAAGGGAATATTCTATTTTTTATTTATATTTATTCTTATTTAATATCTTCAGGAATAATTGTTTATGGAACAATTATTATACAAAATAAAGAATGTTTTATTTTTCGTCACCGGACTGTATGTATTTTTCCCATTTTCAAAGAAAGAAGAACGTAGCGCACCTTTAAGTAGAGCAAATATGTGGAAATCGTAGACCGAGAGGTTTCTGCCTATAAGGAGAATGTTCAGAGACCGTTAACGTATTTTAGCCACATTTTCTAGTGTTCGGGCGACGGTATGTGTTTGAGCGTTGTCATGCCACAGTGACACTTATCAAGTGGGATAGCCTCACCTTTCAAATCAATAAGCACCTTCAAAATATTGCAATAATACTCTGCATTTACAATTCTCCAATTGTAAACAGGATTCATATTTAAACAAAAAAACTGTTACCAAGACTGATCGTTGACAAAAGTATTTTGGGCTGTCTCTACTCAGCTGGAGCATTCAATAAAGAAGACTGAGGACATTTTTTGAAGATTTTCGTTTGCGCGCATTTCATCCTCCTCGAAATTATTTATACCGAAACTTTACATGTCGAATTTCATTGAGCCCAACATTTCATTCATAGGAAACTTAATTATATAGTCTTGTAAACGGAACATAATGAGATACTAATCACACTAATCGCGAAAGCAACTAACTGATAGATCTAAGGAGCGTCTGAGTTGGTGCCGCAGTGCAAAACGAGACAATATTGGCTTCCGCCGTTTTACCGCTTTCGCAAGTCATATTTACTCTATGGAGAAGCTGATCGGTTCTTATTTGATCCATTCTCATATTATTCACAATCATAGTGATTGTATAAAAAGGCAAATTTATTTATTTGTTTGCTTGCTATTTAAGGTTTGACACAAAAACTTTACCAATCATATAGCTTATATTGTACATAGGGTGTGTAATATATTTTTAGGACATGTGTATAAACAGCAATACCTATTTAAGTGAAGAGAATCGCAGTTTCCTGGCTGTATTATTCAATTAAACCTTTAAACCATTATAGCTCCAATAGAATAATCCAGACGGATAATATGTACAACGTGAACATCTATAACAGATCAGTCGTATATATTTCTAGTTACTACAGCGTTCTGTAAAATAGAAATATATTAGTTTAAAATACTTAATCCTGAATCTCTGGTGATTAATATTCTTTAAAAGTAAAGTAAAGTAAAAAAACAACAAATTATTAACAATAACACAGAACATTTTATCTGGTCAAGATTATCCACTTTTAATTTTTCAATCACGGCTTTGAAAAATCTAAAAAAAACTAGATTAGGCTAGCATTTTATTTCATTTATCAGGTGTTAACAATTTTGAGAGATTTACATGCTTCGGAACTCCGCTTTATACTTGTTCTGACGTGCACTTGATATTTTTTTTTTAATTTAGATGAATTATCCATTCAGATACATAATTTCGATGAAATTAGGCAAATATTTTTTATAAAACAAGTCAAGGGAAAAAATGGTCAGAGTACATACATTATAAGTAAACAGGGTTATTTTAGTTATTAAATGTGTTATTTATAATACTCACTGTATTATAGCATAGTATTCTCACTGATAGATTGTGAAGCAACTCTAACTACTCCTGCAAAGTTTGCTGATGTCATTGACAATTAGATTTGAGATTGATCTTTTTATTATCGACTACGCAGTGCGAATAGCGTGTCATATATAAACAGAACTAAACAGCGGTCAATAACAAGTATGTCCTAATAGATATTAAAATATTTTTTATGTGCGTCATAACAGAGAACATCGATAGGAATAAAATTAAATAATATTACCTTATTGACAAGTGAGGGCCTCAAATCAAATCCCATCAAAAACATAAATGAAAGAAATGGGGCAAATTATCTTTACGAGTATTGTGACAGTTAAAAAAAGGGTGAAATCCAAATCCAAATAATTTTAATGTCGAATGTTCTCTTTATGTCGAATTAGAACAAAGTTTAAATTTTTGAAAAGCTCGCTAAACGATTTTAAATACTTAGGAAAAATTTGTATTTGAATTAGGCGAGTCTTTAAAAAGAAGTAAATCGTGTTACAGGAACAAAAAACTTTTATCCTGATATGATTAATGATTATTTTCCTTGACCAACTTCTTTTTCTCTCACGTGTATATATCCTAGGCCGTTTATCAAATTTCAAGTTTCTAAGTAGATTGAAAATAGGTCATATGATCAGTTTCCTCCAGTTTTTTCAGCAATTTTTCAGTTTCTGCATATTTATAAAATTTTATACGTAAAGTGGTATTTATCCTTACGTAAGCAAAGTTTTAGCTAGTTACACCCAGGAGGTCTTGAGCTAGGTGTGAGGCAAACGTGGTCAGAAATGTTTTGTGTAAATATAGCATGGTCGCGTTGCCGTAGAGAATTGACCTGCGGCCTACCGCGCGCTTTGATAACCTATTTTATAAACGTATTACACGAAATGGTATACATTTTATGTAGGTAAGATTTGCTACCATTTAAAAATTAATTTCATGCTTAAATTACAATTGTTTTGTGTGTCAAGTGTGTTTTTTTAACTTCATTTCTTTTGTTTTACGTTCTCTTGTCCCATTGAAAGATTCTCCGTATGCAATTCATCCGAGAATAGCCTCATAAATCTCTTCATTTTCATTCTAATTAAATAATCTCTTTCAGTCGGTTTAATTATTTAATCGTACTTTCACGGACAAATTGCCTACAACAGGAAACTTTAGTACTGTACATGTCATATTGTCAACGAGATTACTAGTAACTTATAAATACGCGCTCCAATAACTCACACATAATTACGTAGTGAATAAATCACAGTGTGATTTATTTTGTTCCGAATAAAATTTGTACTGGTATTCATTGTTGTTGAACGAAAATACATTGAACATAAATTATTGTACCCATCTTTCACTTTTCATACGGTATCAAATTAGAAAAAGAAACCAAAACCCTCAGGTGAGAGGCGATGTCTACTCATAAGCTATCATTGCCTGCATTTACTTGAAGACGGAATTTGAGAGAAGTGTGGCTGTACAGATATACGAACACATCATATTTAAAATTTAAATATCGCACAAAATTAATAACACGTGCTAACAGAAATCAGTTTCCGCGTCATTATTGTAAAACGTACGTTATATGTATATATACATACATATACATTAGGGTATCACGTCATAATACCAACAAATATTTTCTAAATTAACAAGCAGGTGTCGCAAACATCTAACTTCAAAACATCTGCTTCGTAAACATCCGAGTACGTCGGTATCTAGCGATAAGACGTCTGTACGCTCAGATTGAATACGTATTTTATTATGTTTTTTCTCGATTCTTACGACTCGCAGTGCATAAAGGAACGTTCGCAATTTCTTTTTTCGTCTGTCACTATATTCTAACACCCAAACTAGATTTAACAGACATTTTTTGAATTAAAATACAAATTCACAGTAAATCTACGAGAAACCGAGAAACTTCACACCACGAAGGTTTAAATATTTTAGTGTACATGATATTTTTATTAAATTTCTACAAATATTTTTATCATTTGGTCTATATAAATCTATGGCCCAGTATTTCTCCAACGGGCGTACGAAAATTATTTGTTGGTTACTTTAATTCACTAATGTTCGTCGACCGAGATCATCTGCATTGATGTACTTACTAAACGCCGTTATGCTAATTTCTCAGATTTTGACATGAAATGAAACCATAAAAAGCTAGCGATATTCTTGAAACTGAACTGAGCTCAATAAAACTTCTAACCAATCAGTAAAAAGCCAATGTTACGAATTGAACAATGAACAATATTTACGAGGGAATTGTAGAGCGGTCCAATAGAGTACTCGAGGTCCGTTTTTTTTAATTTTTGTAACGTGTAGAATATCAAAAGTGAAAGTGAGTTTCGAGATGAGGTAGAATGTTAAGAGAAAAAAGAAAGGGAAAAGTGGAAAGGGATATGAAGATGATGGAATTACATCTGGACATAACTCAATTACGCCTAGAATGGCGCATTAACACAAGAAGGGCCGAACCCAGAAGAAATGGGAAATGAGGCACAGAAGAAAAAGAAGAAGTGTAGAATATTAAGAGTTTTATTGAGTACTTTCTTATTTCTTGTAACGTGAAAGAGCAAGTTGTTAGGGTTCCGAAATTATTTTTTGCAATTTTATATGAGATTATTCCAGATATGTGATCGAAAATGTTTAAAAAATGTGCCCCTCCTGTTACTCCAAAGTTCTACAAATACAACGTTACCTGAATTTTACTTGAAGAATTCCAGTGAACTACTGTGTTTATCCTCACAGTTTTTTTACATTCACGATATTTTTACGCCTGTGAATGATGTACTAGGCAATATATTTATATACAGAAATATAATTTTGATATTTGTAATAGTTTAATAAAAATACTATATATACCATAATTTTTAAACAGTTTTAGTTAATTGGTATGGCTTGAATTTATTTTTCGGATCTTTCTCGAAAAATATAAGATAAAAATAATCTACAACATTGTTTTTTGGATCTGTATTATTGAGATATAATAACAAAGTGTTTTCTGTTTTTTAAACTTTCTCAATCGTAATTACATTTCAACTTTTTATTATTATAAATAGAACCTCCATGACAATAAAATTTAAGAAACACACTGATTTTCCAGTCCAGTCTCGCGACGCCTGGTGTGCGCGCATTGCATGATACTTAAACCCATGCGTTGACGTGTGACTTTGTACTTTGAAAACGTGTGACTTTGTACTTTGAAATCCCCAGAAGCTGAATTTATCAACACTTCTATGTATGTCCGAGTAGTAAGAGTTCTAATCATATTAAACAGGTTTATATCATTCATTGATTTTGTTGTCAAACATTAGTCTTCGGTGTTACAGCAGACTATGCACTAAAATATATTGAAATTTAAGACCTACATATTACACAGTTGGAAAAATAAATTCTACTATGATACCTTTGTACAATTTAAGGTACGGAATTTTAATAATATTTATCGCTACCAGGTTTTTTACTCTCATATTTTTATTCTTCACCTGATTTATTGCAATTTCTTTTCCAAATATTAAAAAAGCATAATCCTCACGACTACATGCCACGTGTAAATGGGTCTCATGTGTCTAAATCGTATTTTTAAAATTTTTTTATACGGTGGGAAGAACGTAATTAACGAAATCTGAAGGAAGATGTCAATATTTTTCTAATCTGTAATTCTATTCAACATATATTGTATATTTATGTTAATATAAGTTGAATACGTAAATAACATTTTATGACGTCTGTTTGCTAATGCAACCCGTATTCAGCAAGTACGTCAACGACAACTTTTAACAAAACCTATCTCCCAAACACTCAGCCTCCACTAGTGTATTTTTTTTATTTACGTTTTATTTTTTTATTTACGCTTTATTTTCCTTTACTTCCGAATGTTACTCATACAGTCCATGTAGCTTTGTATGCCTTTATCTACACAACTGTAGAAATCTAACAGAAATGTCTGAATATGGAAGATACTTAAAAAAAGTGGATTTAGATACTTAGCCTCGCTGCTTGTCCGTTTGTACGAGTATTATTAAAAGGACTAATATGACTGGAACTTGTTTTAGAAAAATCCCTTGAAATTAATATTAAAACTTAGGCTGTCTTTTGTCCCTTTCAAATATTTCCTAAAATACTTATCTCCGTTTGCCCATGTTCTGTTTCTCTACTTGTCTGTTTCTTTGGGCATCGCGTAAAAACTACTTAAGGTAGAGTTTAAAGACTAAGTCATTTTTATCAAATATTTCGTAAAGTACTTGAAATTCAATTATTAGTACTCAGACAGTAAGACCGAGCAAACGGACTTAAAACTGACGAATAAAAATTGTCGAAACCGTTATATCTATCGCCTTACAATATGAGACAATGTATAAAAAATATAAAATACACTTATCCATTGAAAGATATTTTTAAGAGGCAACATTATTCAAATTAAGATATAAATCATAAGCTCCGCCGCCAAAATAAAAAGTATATATGGACGAAGCCGCTAACAAAAGCTAGTACTAACATACTAGAATATGCATATGCATGCACGTATGTTCGTGAAATTTTAAGATTCCACGCAAACGTAATTCATGTGCAGATAAATTCTTCATCGTTTTTGTGCAAAGTCCATCATTCGCTGGACAAAATATTTGCCAGTACTTTTTCAATATCATATATGACCACTTCCATTTGAATAAATCGTTCTTTCTTTCTCTTGGACGCACACACTTTCGTCTTTCTCTTGAAATTATCCGCATTTGTCACAAATTTTCCATAAACTAACTTTCCTTTAATTTTAAATCTGCAATTTACAACAATGACAACAACGAAAACGACCAATCTGAAATGTACAACAAAGAAACAGAAATATTTACCTCACGAAATAGTAATGTTAGAAGCAACAGTGGCATGTTTGAGAATAAGAAAAAAATAGTTTTCTGCCTTTAATATCTTATTTTCTAATGGATGTATATATAAAAACAGACTACTGACAGTCCATTTGAAATTTAAAAATAAAATAGTACGTATAAAATCTCCACCCCTTCAAACAAGCTAAATTACAATGAATAACGATATTTTCACTTTATTCAGTCATGGAATCTGTCCTTAACACCTTCTCTTCAAAAATTGTCTTTAAACTTTTTAGTCCATGTCTTAACGTTTCCTTTTGATTCACTTCAATTGTCACATTTTTTACCTCTTCTTTGTCTTCAACAACCAGCAACAGACTCGTGTAAAAATCCCTACATAAAAATTTCTTTCATTCTACTTTTGAGGCACTCGAGCTCCTTTGACAGAAGTGATTGAAGAAACCCTCTAATTTAATTTATCTTCGGCACGATCTAGATAATCTAGTACAGATAACTATAGACGAAAGAAGAGAAAAAATGCAAATATAGATAGCAGTTTTTACAGAAATAAACTATTAAAGAAGTTCGAAGACAGGTAAAAGTGGCACGTACCTGCAAGCGTCAGTAGCCAAATTACCATTAAATACCAATTACCAACACTCGAAATACACATCCGACACAGTGCTTTAACATGAGACCACCTTCTTCGAACGATCACTCCAGACAGCGAGGTGTACTGCGCTGCGGGCCGAGAACTACTACTGACTCCTCACCGACTCGCCCGCTTTCAGTTCATAGCTCGTTGCACATGAGATAGTCCGCGATTCTCCAGTACCTCACGCTATTGCTGCTCCATTCAAATACCCGGACCGTGGCAGCAGCCGCCGTTTTGACTACGTTTTCGTTGTAGTTGAAATTAGAAAATTGGTTGAAAATACTTCTTTCTGTCTTAACAATTAATACCTGGGTAAATAAATTTTTAAAAAAAGTACACCTAATTTCGATGGACAGAATAGTAGTTACAAAATTGTAATAAGAGTTAATCTCGTTTAGAATGCAAAAATTTAATTCATTATACAAGTATTGTGATCATTAAACAAAACTTCGAACGCTCTAAAAAGGGAAGTGGAAAGAAGAAAGTTTCATGTAATTAATCGATATAAATCAAAGTTTCACCATCAGATTGCGCTTCCAATTCTTTACTTAACCCTTAGAATTACAAATTAAATTTAAAATAAATATCTTCTGCAATTTAACTACCTATTACAATTCAGCAAACGAATACACAATTTATTTCCTAATCAAAAACCTTCCTGAAGTGTTAGTAAAGTTGTTTAAGATAGACACCAATTTCCACGACCACCTAATTTATTTTAAAAATGATACCACCGTCACAAAAGTGGTGATACCACTATACTTCAAGGATTAAAGAAATTTTGGTATTGTTGGAGGAAAATTTCTTCCTCTCTTTTCCATATTTATGATGTCATGTTTTTTTTTAATAATATTGTTTATAATGCGTGTTTTCGATATTTACTCTTCATGTCACTTAATTCTATACTCCACACAACAAAATTGGTTGAAATTATGTTTTTTTTTTCATTAAACAATATTGAGTAATTCTGCACAACACAAGAATTTATAATGCCAATATGTTCGTTTTCTATGAAGCAATAAAGAATCTCTTACATATGTATAAACACACATACTGCGGATACATGACCAAAACACAATACAGTTTCTTTGCATAGCGCTGTAATTAAATTACTCCCCTTTTCTTAATTTTTATTCCTCGCCCATTTAAAAAAGAAAAGAGTATTGCTATTCATAAGACTTATTTATAAATGTAAGTATATGCTTATTATACAAAGTAACTAGAATAACTAAGGATAACATGTACTAAACATATGAGCATTATGTCACTCAGAATAAGATTCCACCGAGGATTATTTGGTAGAAATAATTCTTCCTCCAATCGTAAACAGACAAACGACCGAAATTGATTCAAAAGAGGGTTCCGGAAGTTAATGGAACTTGCTTCAGTATTCATCAACGTGTCCCATTTATTTCAAATGGCATTAGTTTTGCTTATTATCTAAAATATGAAAAATTTATATAGAACATATATTACATAGCATACATTAACATAGCATACATATGTTAATCAAATTGTATGCTTATTAACGTTTTTATGTGTGCTAACCGTAACATATCGTCTAGTTTGCAAGTAGCATAACATCAGATGAAGCTACGTACATATTCAGTAAGGTATACGTTCTCGAATTATTAAAAAAAAATGTATATTTATATATGTATATATATATATATATATATATATATATATATATATATACTGCAGAAAACACAGCCGTTAATAACTAGTTATAGTTACTCAGCCATGGATATTTTTTCGAGTAGTATGAATTCTCTCTATCAAACTTTTTTGAAACTTATTTGATTTTCGGGAAAATTTGTCAAAAATACAATTACTGAATTAAATGTTAAATACTCTATCAGCGGAAGCTTTTTTCTTTAAAAAATTTAAAACATTCTTGAGTTTCTAATAGTATATTTCTAATATACTTTAAGCGCGAATACTCCAAGGATAAAATGTAAAAAGATGTAAAGGATATCTAAGTAACAGAAAATGCCGAGTCACAAATTGAAACAAAGCGGCATGTGAAATTGAAGGTCTCATTCACAATGTTGGTTCACAACATTAGTTGCAGTACTTTTATTATAAAGAGAATAGGTAATAGAAACAATTCTAAATTATGGTTAGAACGGATATCTGTAATTTAATGTAAATGACCTTGTTATTAAAATAAACTCTATAAACGAAGTCCGTATAAAAGCGTTGTTTCGAATTATACACTGAACTGATATCTCCTAGTGAATTTGCTATCTAATTTTAAACGATAAGTTCGATTAAAAATAACATCGTAAAAATTTCCCCGTTTTTGATTTTGATCGGAAGTAACGACAAAGCCTATGTAAAGAAAACTTGATCGTCATATTTTCGAAATATATAGGGACAATTTAATCGTAATGTTGAATAACAATAGAAAACACAGCCATTCTGAAGACTAAACTGTAATTTTTTTTCAAAATCAGAGCTCGGGAGACAAGATAAATTGATAGATGTTGAAGAGAACAGAAAACGAAAGAGCAATTTTTCGCAACAGCCTCGCATGTTGGATAACTCTTAACAAAGTCTGCATATTAATGAAAAACGAAGTTATATTCTCTGAGAGAAACGAAATGTTTTCCAATAACAAATCGAATAATATGTAGTTATGAGTATTCAGTCAAATGTTTTCTGGAAATTGTTTACTTTTTCCTATAACGAAAATATTACGTAGTCTAACACTTCTCACGAGCAGCTGAGTACGAATAATAGGCGTGGCCAAGATTTTGTGTAGGGAAGGGTAAAAAACAGATAATGAGTCTAAGAATATTCAGTGGTGTTCATTTCAATCTGACTTTGTATTTTGATGTTGATTTTTGTCCTGATGTTAAATTTTTCAATATACCTATATTGAACAGATATAATTTTAGAATATAAAACAGAAAATGACTCAGTCGCATCTCGGAAAAAAATCTTTCCTTTTTTGTAACAAGGAAGAATGTTCCAAATCTTCATTCATTTTTAGGATTCTCTACACAAAGGATTCAAACGGAACCATGTTATTGTACCAACACGATTCGTCTTTTTTATGGAGGGGCATGTGGAGTGCCGTTAGAAAGAGTTTTTGAACAGAGTATAAAAATCTTTAATCGTTTCATTGAAAAACAGCAATTTTGATGTACTATCCAAATTGGTATTAGAGTCCCACTTACTTGCCATATCTATCTCAACAGCAGCATTAAGCTGTAATTATGTAGTAGACATATCATATATTTAAAACACAAATACTAAAAAGAGCTAAATATAAAAAAGATGGAGTGAAGAACCGAAGCATTTTGGAGAAATTCATAATATTTTTATGCCTATGAAAAACATACTAGATATAATGTTTATATTGTAAAAAAATAATTTAATATTTGCCCAATATTTCAATAAAAACTTTACGTACCCTTAAATATTTACATATAGGATCATGTACATGATCCTGGCAGCACATGTTCGAGGCGTACTTAATATATTTGTTTATTAGTTAATAATAATAGATGTCTTCAAATAGCAACCCAAGTTGACTATCATTAGTCTTAAATAATGTAAACTATAATAGTTACAAAATTAAGAATTGTTTGTCCTGGGAGAGTATATATTCCAATTTTCCACGTCAGCTACGTCCATATCCAGGTGGTGAACAAATTAGAACACATTCGCGATATGATATGTAATATATGCACAGCGGCTGTTAAAGGGCAATGTAATAATCAAATAAAATTTTTCAATTCATAAAAAATATTTGGGTGTAAAACTCCCTGTGTAAATGAGTACACTAGATATGTTTTTATTATTTAATACCAGCTATTACTACCCAACTTTACTCATGTGAAGATAGACATTAAGGATAAACCAAATTTATTGGGTTCTGATGGGTATGTCAAAATATAATATCTTGGTGCGGAGCTTTGCCCGTCAGGTCGAGCAATATTCTGCCATAAGACCTTTGCTTGAAACGACTCGATGTACGAGTACTTTTGAACTTCTCCCATACCTTTGTACCAAAATTGAGCAAAAGCCTCTAGAGAACCTTGCAAACTTAATCAAATCTCCAAATTTCAAGTTCCTCTATTTTTACTCTGGCTTACCGTTCTTTAAAAGTCTGAATTTCAGCCTACAGGCTTACAACCTTAAAATTTGACGTGGAGATAGTATTCAGCATAAAAACAAAGGTAAAATTAATTAATGTAGAAAAATCTCCTTCCTTTTCTGTTCTATAGGGAATTTTTCTTATAGTTTCTTTGAAAAAAAATATTAATATCATTCTGCGTTTTATATGCGGCTTAAAATTGTGCAAAAATGGTTTAAAATAAATGGATACATTTTTTTATTACCCATTATTAGCTTGCCTGAAGTCAGTCCGTGTTTCACAAACTTCTTTGGAATAGTTCAAATTTTTTTTATGGGGACGTATGCATGCGGTTAGATTAGGATATAATTGTTCAGAATGGGCTGACCTGGTAGCTGGTTTTCCCATGAGGCGGAACACTTTCTCTGCTTCTTTTTTTAATATTAAATTCATACTGTCGTTAAAAACCTCCACTGCAAGCATCGCCTATATGCAGATAACTTTCAGATTTACCTGCAATGACACTGCATTCAGATGACCATAGTAATATTTCTATCACTATTAACGCGAATCTAAGTCGAGTGGCCAAGGGGCTAGTAATATGTGTCTCCTAGTCAATACTTTAGGATTGTTACTAAACTGTGTAGTAATCCCAATCTCCTCTGGTGTAAAAGGCTTGGGTCTAATGTTCGATTAATTTCTTAATTGGCAGCCAGAAATTAATAACGTCAGCTATCGAGTCTTCTGTAGAATAAGGTCTCCTTTGCCCATTGCCGGAGACTACACTCTGAGAATCTCCTCACGCTCCTTGTCTCCAAATATGGTACTTCTTTCTATGATTATTTGTCTACTGTTTATGCTTCCAAGTTATGGAATAAACTCGATTCCTGTACCAGGCTTTCACCGCCTGTTATTAATTATTTTCAATAAAATAATTATTATTTTCTATAATATTTTTTTATTTTCAAATACTTAAACTAATATAAATATATCTTATATTCTTAAACAACCAATGTTTGTATAGAATCATATTCGTTATGCCATATACGCTTTGATAATACTAATTGAGTTAATAATACTAAACGAAGAATTGAAGCAGTAAAGCTCGATTCAGCAGTTCCGTTCTACGAATTAGTGCGGCCCCATGAATCAGTGCAAGCCCATAAAGCAGTACACCCTCATAAAGCAATTTAGCCTCATGACGCCATGCATCCTCATGAAGTGCACTCCCAGGAACAATAAACTATATATATATAAATATCAGATATATGTCTGCCCCAAAAAGTGCAGGTCATTATATTTATAAGAATGGTCAAAATGCAATAGGACTGTGAATTCCTGAAACAATTAAAGTATGGCTTCGTGAGATAATGGAAAATAGAATTAAATAAATCATAATTAACGACGACTTTTCAAAAGTGACCTGAAATTCATATTTCGCTCGATTTTAATTTCCATATTCAATTCCTTTCCCCTTATCCCCGTCCCTTTATCCTTCTCCTTTGTTTTCAGCTCCCTAAATATCACCCAAAGCTCTTCATGACATATCAAAATTAGATTAATTTTGTCTTTTTTTGTTTTTATCGATAATTTATTTACCATTTGTTGTTGTCTATCTGTACTGTAACCTTTTTAAAAGCGCTGTAATTTTGGATGACTGGAAGAGATTGCTTTTATAGCCATAAGTTCGCCAGATGTACATATACATCAAAGTAAATCAATTAATAAATATAGTAAAAGATTTTTAAAAACATTTCCATTGAAATCACTAGAACCTACAATCACTATTTACATTTAAAAATATATCAGACACACATAATATTTATATGCTATGTGGAACCGGATGATTTCGTTGGTCCTTTAGGTACATATTTTTTTAACTTAGGTTAATTTTGAAAGTTCCTTAACATAAAAAAGGACCCCTATAAAGTCACGCATGTGTCTGTCCGTATGTACGTCTGACACAGCTATTTTTTCCGAAGTTGTTTAAAGTTTAACTTTTCATTTTGTAGGTTTTCATACCTTAAAAGGAAAACGGAACCCTTAAAAGATCACTCAAGTGTCTGTCTATCCGTCACAGCTGTTTTTCTCAGAAACCGCTTGATGTAGAAACTTGGTAATTTGGAATAGTAATAAAACATACTACCCCGCACATACCTTAACAGTTAAAAACTCGAAAAGATTTATTTGAAAATTTTAGTGGTGAATATGCCACTCAGTAATTGGAAGATTTTTTTTTGTTTCCATATGGTATAACATTTGGAAAGGCTAGTGAGACAAGGGTCTCGAAAATATTTTTTCATAATTTTTTAAAAATGCATCCCATTTTTACGCCTACTAAACATATAGTAGGCAACATATTTAGTTTGTGAAAATGTGATATTTGTAAATAGTTTGATAGAAATTCTATGTACTTTTTAATGGCTTATTAGTGCGTAAATATATACGGAACCGTCAAACTACGAGGGTTCAAATCGTACTTGACAAGTTTCTTCTCATGCATGCTAAATTGTAGAGACAATGTTTAAACTAGCCCACGCCGTGATTCTTAGAAAACCGTTTGACGTAGAAACTTTAAATTTGATCTAATGATTACAATGCTTATTAACTTCGCACTTATTTTAATAATTATCGCTCAAAAATATTTCTACACAAATTTTAGAAGATTCAAATGAATTAATAGATTTTTTAAATTTTATGATTTTATATAACTCGGAAACTATTTTTTCGCAATTATGTGCAGTAGAGTTGTAAAAATATTGTCGAAAATGTTCTTCTATCTTCAAAACAGCTAAAGTTGAAATCAAGACAAAACTGCGCTGCTAGACATTTACCCAAAGTTTACCGAAAAATCAGAATGATGTTTCTAAATTTCAAAGTTTTTGAGAAATTCAGATATTTTTAAACGTGTGGAAGATATACTAGGCTATATTTATATTTATAATAATATTCATATTTGATATTTGTAAATATGAATAATATGTACTCTTAAACGTTTATTTGTTCCACCTGTGCACGGAATTCTCGTAGTGCGAGTTCCACTCGTACTTCACAATTTATTTATTTCTTGTATCTATTGTTAATATATTAAAAATTATAGTTTTATATTTATAACATGTATAACATTATTAACTAACAAAATCTAATATACCTTGTTCCTAATGTTTTATAATAATGTTACATGACATTGTTAGATCTCGATAGTTACAAATGTATGTAATACAGATTTCATTTTTACATCTTTAAATGTAAGCAATATCCTCATAATATGGTATTACATAACTTCCAAGTCACACAGCGTTCCTTAACAAAATATATTTTGACTTGAAGATGTTTGTAAATACAATTGAACGCTATTGACTTGGTTCCACATGAAATCTCACCACTTTTTATTGCCAAGTGGTCATTCAATTTGGCTTTGTTTTTTACACGAGGAAAAAAATACTTACCATTCACAGACTAATATAAAACTTATTTGTTTATCAACTAATAACGTTAAGGGGTTTAGCAATAGCGAATTCCGGTCTCATAAACTAACTGACTAACTTGAATTGTCTATTTTTATATAGCCAATTGGGGGAGCCACGTTCTAAAAGAGGAATAATGTATTTTTTTTGTAAATTATTGATTTTATTAGACTTAATTCGTCGATGTATGTAATGAAAATGTATAGAAAATATTTAAATTCCTGCCACGAGATGTACGTCCTCAATATTTAAATTAAAACATCCAAGAACATTGATTTTAAGAAAGCCTTTGCTTCTGTAGAATCCTAACAGCAAAGTGAGCAATATAAAAGAAATTTTAAAAAATTAAGATGAGTACAACGTAACTGCATATTTAACGAGCATGCATGAATCATTTTTATGCACGCATGGATACCTTTCCATAGTCACCACATGGCATATGTGCGAACAGCATCAGTCTGTGTTTGAGCTATGTAGCACTCAGACGACTATGGCGCGTTCGCTCTAGCTGATTTCGTCCCAATTTTAAAAACTAAAACACGAAAGAAGAAACATAACGTGTGGTGCAAAAGACTGACCGCTCTGCAAAGACCGAAGACAAACCGTTTTCAAAAGAAACTCACTATGTGAATTGAAAATATATATTCATGATTAATACAACGAGGGAACTGGTTCTAAACATCTTTACAGTGTTACTTCACAACATTAGTTGACAGAAACGTATTTCAATCTCATTGTAGGTCTAGACACTTATTTTTAAATTATACTTAGGTTTTAACTTTACCACACTTATATTTTAACTTTGCCACTGAGCTTGCGTGCGCAAAATTCAGTTCAGACATTCAATTACACATGCGCGTCCATAGTCTCTTCAATTATGCTGATGAAAATTTATCTAAATCAATTCTTTATTATTATAGGTCGCAGTGATTTTAAAAAAAATTTTGTACAGACTCGATTAAACATGCTTACACAAAATGATTGTTCATGCAAGCTTATCGTCCATAGTTATGTGTGGACCGAACTATTTAGACGGGTAACAGTGAATGTTTGGAAAGAAAAAAATATTTTAATATTGGTTCATGGCACAGTCTTCATGTCTGCAAAATTGGGACGTTAAGTAGCTACTGAGCAAATTAGGTGAAAAAGAAACTAACAAATAAAGACACTCACGATTATAATATTATATAGTTAGGATAAACGAGACAAATCCAAAGGAAAAGTGAAATCGGAATGAATTTTTTTAATAATAAAATCAAAATCATATTGAAGTTATTTTACATTAGTAAATTGTTTTACAACTTTCCACTTTTAACTGGAGAAGTAAAGCAATATGTAAAAAGTCTATAATTAATTTACTAATTATATATATATATATATATTTTTTTTTTTTTTGCTCTTATTTTAAAAGCCTTGATCCTCCTTAGAGTTTCTTCCGCTGAGGCGTGTCTTTTCCATAGTCGAAATTATTACAGTCAGTGTTCAGTACTGAGGCCTTCAATAAATGTTATTGTGAGAAATATTTTCTATTTTATTGTTTGTATTTGTTTCGTATATGTTCGTAGTCTGATTTTTGAAATTTTATTTTATTTCAATGTTTTAGTGAATAATTTTTTTATTATAATTGATGGTAACTAATACACATTTCCTTTCAGAAACAGAGAGTCCAATTCCCGACCATCGTATATATTATTGACTTCGCCGTGGCCGGGTAATAAGAAAAATAATTTGGTTATGATTATTCACTCACTAAAAGCATATGTGAGTCCATCTAGCCGGTACGTAATTTTCTTTAATTTATTAGTGCCTAGTAATTTCCAATGAAATATAATAGGTATGATTGTAATTTTCTTATTCCAGACCTTTAATATCATAGGTACCCATTTTAATATTATTTAAATTCAGTGAGAGTCATAACTCAAATTAATTTCGAGACATAAATGAATTTTCATGATAAATAATATGTAAGTTACGAATATGACATTTAGACTAATTTACCGATTAAAATTTGTGAGTAATCATTAATACGAAATATATTGTAAATAAATCAATGTTCCACTTGTTTTTCATGTAAATACCGGTTTCACATCAATTGAGCTGACTAGTCCGAGGCACAATAAAGGTATACACAAGATTGTGCCGGGCGAAACAATACCGCTTGCCAATCCAACGTCATCGCTCAAATTTGTACAAAATGCTAATAACCCTCCCAACGATATTTTGACAACTCGTCTTATCATATTTTTAACAACTCGTTCAAGTATTATCCGGGTATTTTTGAATGAGTTTAATATAAACCGCAAATCCGTATTCGTAATTTTCTAAAAATGTTATAAATTTTATTAAAAAATCTGTAATTACAGTCGTTGCGAAAATAGTATTACTTACGCGTAGAAGCCAATAAATACGTAAACGTTATACTGTAGATTATTAACCAATATCTTTATTTTACAAAATTTTTAATAATATTAAAGACAGTTTTAATGAAGATTAAAAATATTTATTCTATTAAAGTCATATTGAAGTTTGCGGTCAAAAATACTAAAAACTTTGTATTTGTTCTATTTTTGCTCACTTTATTTATACACCATATAAAACGCAGAACTCGTAACATTATTTGAATCTCGAACTATTATTCTAATGAATGATATAATTCCTGGTCCTTAACCAGGAAAAGACATACCAAAATAAATGTGAAAGACAAAGATAACAGAGTTATCTAGAAACTTACTTGTCAATTATTCCCCAAAATCTTCACTCTATTTTTATATAGTTAAACAAACTTCCTTTTATACTGCTTTGCGCACTCACAATTTTATACTAATATAGCAACATAGTAAAATATTTAATTTAAAGAAGTTTTAAATACCGTATTGTACATTTTATGTTTGAGTGGTTACGTTACGCGGAGGGGCAGTTGACTAAAATCTGACACTAAAATTTAAACAAGTAAGGACCAGTATAAATAGAATATAAATAAGACTAAATATTTGCTTTATACATAGAGCGATAGTTAATGAAACCTATATAAATGCTGTTTACATGGAATTAAATATACTTGTGCCAGCCTTCCGGAAACTTATTTATTTCCATTTCAAGAATCATGTTATTTGCGTGACATTAAATTTATGAGTAATTAAGCAATGAAATACATCGTATAATATATTTCATCTTAAGGTATATTTACGTTTCATTATCGTGAAATAATCTACCTTCGAAATGCCGTTATTAGTCCGTGGAGGCCAGAACCAAATAAAATAAAATCGAGAATATTCCATTAATATATCAGCTAGTACTAAAGCTCAATTTTGTATTTTTTATTTCCTTGGAACAAATTCCAAACTTACCTTTATAATAGAGATTAACAGTTAATTAGAATCAAAAGGATAAATTAATTCTAATTTATGCTTGAATTTTCCACAGTAAATGCACGCTTATAATTTGTTATTCATTAAACAGGCACCAGACTTACCATTCACAATATCGATTGGAGGTCATAATGTCACGTTTTGCAATCATTTGTTTTATTGATTTTCCAACGCTAATCCAATGCGATGCGTGACACGATTGACGATCTTCCATGCCATTCATGTATTAGCACAGTAAATGCAGCATTTACCAGGATCGTGATGTAAGCAACCTCAAACCTGCTTGACTGCCTACGGTTGCTAAGTTATGGCGATATTAGTGGTTCTAGAGTACAGCTTAGGTAGTTTTAATATTATACTGAATAAACCAATAGATTTTATAGAGCTGCTATACCGGTCTTAGTCAGATTTATGATAACAGGCGCATCGAATATTAAGGTCATCCAATAACAATACGGTATAAACCAAATACCTAATTTTTTTTTACTTTTATCTCCATGCTGATTATATCGTACACATGTTGAATCGAGGTATGAAGTCGTTTCAAGCCTCTTGGGAATATTTTTACAAACTAAGCAATTTTTCACCTCTCTCACTTTAATGAAATCTATTTTGTTCTAGTTTGAACCCTACTCAGCTTGAAAACCTGCATGAGATCCAGAAAAAAGATACAAGACGGACATACAAACTAATATGGACGGACATACTGCGACCATTCTATGTCCATATTACACACATTAGACTTAAAGATATACATACGATATTCTTTGGAATGAATATACGCATTAATGTGTATATATGCGATGTTATGTGATGTGCGGAAGGGTATTATGGCACTTCAGAATAATACGAATAGGTTGCTTTTTATGGACATATGTCAAACAATTTATTTCCAAATGCATACTTTAAAGTTAACGTTAACATAACCGTTAACGTAAATCGAATTGCCCTTTGGTCTTAACTGGTTTAGCGTAATACAGTCAGTGAACACATGAAGACACATTAATGTACCAATTCTAAACGACGGTATAGAAGAACATTTTCACATATTCTTTTATATTACATATGTAACTGTTTGCCTGTTCTAGAGGCGAAACTCCGATGTATTTAATTACTATTCGAGATTTGTAAGAAATTAAATTATTATAAATAAAACTTTTGTGTTTCTACACTGTACAATATTTAATTATCTCGAATTAATATTAGGAAAACATATCAAGTGAATGGAGTGGTAACGTTATATCAAAATACAAAATTTTTGTAATTAAAACATTGTTTAGTATTCGTCTTACGCAAACCCTTATAGATTAAGGAAGATTTTTCCCGAAATCAAAAGCTCTTCTAAAAGCAATGTGCGCTTCTATTATATGTAATTAAATAAAATAATTATATTCTCTGTTCCTTTCTACATTCGCAGTTCCTTTGTCATTACTTCAACTGGTTTCTTTTTATTCAACTTTTAAATTGTAGGCACAATCTGTTGCAGTCTTCTACAAGACATAATATATTTTATTTTATAGTTTATTTTGCTGAAAGATATTGTTCCTATAGCAATAAGTCCGCTTCATTAAAGTTAATAAATAAAAGAATTAACGGCTTAATTTTTTAGATTGTTAAATACTTTTAAACCTAACTTTGATTTACAATCGAATATCAGAGCAAATTCAATTTAAAATACAAAATACATTTAATTTGAAAGTAACTATCCTTTTCTCTTAAATATAATTAAACCATTTTCGACCTTATACACACTTTACACAAAATACCTGTTGGGTACCGGAATATTATGTAATCAGCATATATTCTTAGGCATAAAAAGGTCTTGAATTTCAATTTACACGTTAATTATCTACAGTTATGACGCGACACGGTAGCTTATTCGCCTAACGTGCAAGACGCTAGATCACGTGCGCACTGTCCTTGATCGATGTTGCGTAAAGTTTTTTTTGAAACAAACATTCCAAGAGTGTGTTATTACGTGCCAACTACCTGTAGCTGAGATCATGAATCGCTCGAAACGAGTTTGCGCGTATACGGTTCGCGTCTCGGTGTCATATTTGCAAGTAGAAGTGGTGCGATCGGCTGGAGGCTCGTCTCGGGCTAGCAACAATCGTATAGTAACGATATCGCCACTTAGAAATATGTTATCGAATATCGATCTTGTACTATTTCAGATTTATTATTTGAGAGTCTGTAAAATGCTCTAACTAACCAATAGCACTTTGAATCACTCGCAAAAGATAAATTATTCATAATCTTTCACAAAATTGAAATTGATTAATAAAACATAACCCTTATTAATAAATATACCCCTTTAAAACTAAAAGTTACAGCGTAAATATATATATATATATATATATATATATATATATATATATATATATATATATATATATATATATATATATATATATATACATGTACATATATATTTGTTAAACATGTAGCATCTAATTTTAAATTTAAAGTAAGAATAGAGGTACTATTTTTAGTATTTTTTTTTATTCTTTCATTAAAAATCGAATAAAAATTGGCATTTTTTGCTAAACTGCACTGATTCGATAACTAAACATGACAATATAAATATGTAAATTATATTAGCTATGACAATATTGAACAGAAGCCTTTAGATATTTCCACTTCTGTTAAGTTAGTCGCACCCAGCCAATAGGGACCGTGGAAGATGTTATCAGTGCTAACTAGTGATCAATTAATAAGCTTTGGTCACCTATTGTCAATTTTTCGTGGGAAGTTCCCATAGCGTGCATATTGTATATAAAAAAAATATTTATACTTGCGAAATGTGGCGAAGTTTTTTGCTTAAAAAACATTTAATAATTCGTAAAAACGGATATAACGTTTCGATTTTTAAAACTTGAAAGTAATATTCATTCGTAACATAGGTTATGTTATACTTATACGTTTATACTTAATGACGTGGCAACGAAAACATGTTACTAAAAGTTCTTATTAGGATTGATTTCAAACGACTTCTATGTTTCCTTCAGGGTCTGTTAGGTCTCTTCTGAATGCAAAGGGGATACAAGGGTGTGTTAAATGTAATATATTCTTACTATTACAAGTGATAAGTAATTAAGATAAATGCGGTTAATTATTGCCTACAATGGTACACATTGACGACGATGACATGGATACTAAGATTAATAAGTAATCAGTCGTTAAGTCACACTCCAAACTACGTGTTCACGTATATCCAAAGTACATACGTGAGGTGCAAGCGCTTAGACACTTTCCTGCGGCTACGACGGTGGTATGTATCCATTGGGGTGGTATCAAACCAAATTTCTTTGGTGAATATTTTAATTATTTTTTTGATAATGTGCCGACCATCGACCTTGTAATACCGACTGAGATTGGGTATAAGCCTATTGAGTGTGTAGATTATGCTGAAGTCGAGCTCGCATTGAAAGAATTCCACCCAAAACAGACCGCCTGTCTAAATAGCCTAACACATATATGTTCAAAGCCTGCTTCGATACCTTCACTACATTTATAATAAATCTTCCCCTAAATTCAGAAATATATCCATCCATTTCGGAGATTTGCCCAATGAATTCCGTTTTCGAGTCTGGTTTCGGGTATGATGTAAAAATTAAAGATCTAAAACAGTGTTATCTATATTTGCTACAATATTTTATACCATTTTACATCGTCCTTACCAAAGTGCAATTTTAGCCGACAGACTGCCAGCACGGTTGCCGTTCTAATCGTTCTACTGCACTAATCTCATTAGTTTTGTTGATTATATTAGATTATGAATGATTCCAGGCCAAAACAGACTACCATTTTGATTTAGGAAATCATTTCAACAAGTCGATATTGATATTCTCCTAATTAAGTTATTAGACTTTCCTTATTGGAGACGTTTCTTTCACTCTAGTAATATTTTTACCGAATACTTTTAGGCTTGAAAATAATACGTCCAGCTTGGAAATTCCAAATCCTGCCTTATATTAGACGATCTGGTATCAGCAAAGATAGTAAATATGTACTTTTAGGGTTGCAAACAATATTCAAACTACAGTTTCGCTATGTTCATATCTCTGTCCATCTGTACGTCACAGACGTTTTACTCGCAAATTATAAATCTGTAAAGCTGAAATTTGGCACGATAATACATATTTATAACGCCTACAAAGTTATGAAACAAAATATTTAAAAAGAATTTAGAATACACCCCTTAGATGTAAAATGGAGGTTTTTATTTGCATATTCCATTGTGTAGAGTATCGTCAAAGTCCTTTCAATATTGAGAGACGCCGAATATTGGTAGTATGTCATGAATACTTTTTTGATATAGAAATTTATTTACGAAATATTTAAGCTCTAAAATGATCATTTTTGTTGGTTACGTACTCCCACCCACTTCTAGCTATTTTCGAATATCTGAAATAAATTTACGTTACACAGACAATAAACTCTTCTAGTTTACGAATAATAGGCGACCAACTTATGACGGGTTTACAAAAAGTTCATGGAATCTCCATACAATTGACTTAAATCAAGTGCAGAAATTACCCTGTATTTTATTAAATCTGAGAAAGACATATTAGGTAATTTATTTACACGGTGAGAAATAATATTTATTTCAATAAATATTTTAATAGAACTACTATGCAAGCTTAAATGTTTATATTCGCCCGAGTGTGCACGGAGCCCTCCTACTGCGAGTTATACTCGTACTTAACAATTTTTTTCTTTCTTATTGTAATAAATAGTTGTAGGAACGGTTCGTTACCTTCTTTTTGCCACCAAATTAGTACTCTTCTTAGGGGTAGGAAACCACCCTGTTGGTAAGCTATTCTAAAGTGATATATGCTCAGTATATCAACAGAGTCTATGCAATCAGGTATATTTTATTGTGAGTAAATTTACTTTGATGACATATTCCTGCCTAGGTATTCCCTTAGTACACACTGATAGGCCAAATGAAACTGCGCTTAAAGGGATATCATCCGTATGGGATCTCAGTATGATTATGGACGATCGTCTCACATTTTACAATCCTTAAACCTATCAGAAGCTTACAGTTGCTGAGATTTTTCATGCGACATTCCCACGACAAAGAAAAGCATTTTCTTTGTCCGTAGTATCCTTGAAAAGGAATACAGTCGTCTGATCTCCCTATGAAGTAACTTATATACTCATGTTGGAGAAGATATTTTAAAAAATTAAAGTCAAAAACTAAACGATTACTACATTGATAATTTTGTAATGGGCATGGCCGAATGTAAATCTCTTCCACTCTGCCAAGTCGAATATAAATCTGGATCATGCATTTTCTTAATTATTAAATAGTTAATTGCTAATTAAGTTTTGTATCGCCCTATGCCTCCGAAGGTTATGTGAGATAACGAAGTCATAGTTTATTTCACCTGCTTAGAGAGCGCACTTACACCCTACAGCACTCGCCTGTTTTTCACACTACGCGGTGCTACGTGATGCACTCAAACTTGGTATAAAAACCAATCTGTGAACCAATACCTAGATTGTGGAATTGCTTGGTGATTCACGATTGATATTTAGTGTGATGTTTAATTTGAATTGCTGTATCCTTTTCTGTTTTATTCGTTGTTGGTTAAATTTTTAGGATTCCGTAACTCGAAAAGAAAAAAAAACGTTATAGGATCACTTGGTTGTTCAAGATATGCCTGGTCAGTCTAAGATATGCCTGGTCTGTATAGGGTATTTCCTGTTGACCTAGAATCATGAATAACGCTAATTCCTGGTGATGTCACATAACAATCTTTTTTTTTAAATATGAGGCTGTAAAAGTTTTAGTAGGCAATATATTTTAATTCCAAAAAATTAAAATTTTATAAATAGTTTAATAGGAATATTATGTACCATTAAATGTTTATAGATGTCTAAATATGTACGGAATCCTCGCAGTGCGAGTGCTTGACAGGTTTTTTTTAAACTAATTGTACTTTTGTGTTTGCACAAATTCAAAGTTTTGGGTCGACCTGAAAGTTAAACCTGTTTTTTTTTAAGAAATACATGAATAAAATTCATTACATGTCCAACACCTAATTTTATTCTGACACACTGCTAGGGCCGAACGTATTTAGATGCTAGGACCATTTCGGAAATTTTGTCATAAATTTCAAAACATTTTTAAAGATAGCTGATAAAAATTTCCGAACAGGATATAAGCGAATCGTTACCGAAACTAAGAAAACAAGGAGTCGATGCAATGGCACTTTTAAAGAGACAGATCACAATTTTCTGGAACCATCACGGGTTATTACTGATTAAATATAGTACTATGCTTCTGTTTAAATCATTAAAAAAGGAAAAAAGAAGAAGCGGTTCGGAAAATTGACAGAAGACGTCCTTTTCTCCTCCACAATGCATCGTTTCAAGCAGCACAAGTTACCACAACTGCTCTACGCGTGATACTTATTATTATATTTTCACTTACTGTCAACTAGGGATATTTAAGTTAATTGATCGATATAAATGATCTAGTGTCAACAAGGATAAAATAAAAATGTGCCTATTTCATTGAAAATTCCTTGAATATGCCTCGCATACAATGAAAGCTCGATACAAATCATTCACTAAATTTAAATTATTCACAAAAGTTAGCGCTTTCCTTGCTTCATGAATTCCGCTTAGGGCAAAAAGCATGCGAAACAACACATCATAAATGCCCAACGATGAGCGAAGGTGCACACTCCTATGACGAAGCCAAGCATTGGTTTCAAAGGTATAGAGAAAGAAATTTTAATCTCTCGAATAATTGTCATTCAGAGCGATCTCCCACCTCCTGCCATTTAAAAAAAGTAAAAATCGTTATTGAAACAAATCCCAGGTTAATTCTGGTTAAAATCTCGTTCTGCAAAAGAAGAGTAACTTCAGGTTTTATTGAATAAATGGGAGTATCCTGTTTAGCTACCGCATAAGCTAACATTGTAATTCATTCTAATAGAATTTTATTGCGGTAATGCGCGAAGAGAATAAAATAAAAAGTAAAAACTCGCAATCTTTAATGGATATACAAGTAGGTAAATAAATACTTATGTTCGTTTACAGAAAATAGTTGGCGGCAAATTCAGTCAAGAAAATTAACACAAATTGTACATAGTGAAAAAATCATTTTCATGAGAGTATAAGCATTAAAATTTATACAGGTTTCTTGAATATACAGTTTATCGTTTCCTGGAAGAAGTACTTATTGCTGAATAAATAACATATGTCCATCCAGATTAACAATTTGAAATGATGCAAATTTGCAAATTCTGCCTTGAATATTTCACGAGTATTGTTACTGTAACGAACAGCTGCTTAGATAGATATTCGTGGAACCAGATAACAACATTCTTCATCATTAAATAAAAATAAGGTTTAGTCTCTATATTAAACGACTATTCGCAATCTAGTTTTACTGCATATTTCTTTTGACGTAATAATTTGGTTTTAATAAATATTATTTTCATAACTTCTCTTATAAAAGAGACCGAATTATTAATTTGAGTTCCCTACTGGAAATGTTCTAACAACAAAATTCGATTTTCATGTGAGTAGTTTAGAGAACTATAAAAAATTACTGAAGTTTGGAATCCTCTTTATATTCTTCCGTAATAATTCTGCAAATCTGATCTGCGATAATTTCATGAAGATTTTTTCTCAGCTATATTATACAATGAAATATTTTACCAACAAAAGAATATTGGTACTAAAAATAGATACTAAGTGACAATAAAATCGACATGCCGTGCTCATGTCTTTTAATAACTAAAACCGATATTTTCTTGAAATATAAACACTTCACAATATTCAATTAACAATGAAATATAGAGCCCAATGTTTATAGAGGGTAAACATTTTATACGTCCGGTTCTTATCTCCGTTAATTCGGAAGATTTCGGTCATTAGTATTATTTTAGATTATGTTAAAATTTCATTAAACAATCATTAATTCCTTTGCATCGAGATGTAATATAACAATTTCTTAGTAAATATATTTTAGTGGTATAAACATTTAGGTCTCAGGCGCAAAGATACCAAAAACTATAAAATATTTAATTAAGTGATTTATTTATTTATCAAAAACACCCATTACAGATTGCCCCAAAGCGTCGGATATGTGCAAGCACCAAGAGTACAATAGTTTACAGTAATATAATAAAATAAAAATATGATTAATAAAAAAGAAAAAATACATATTAATTAAAATTAAGCACAAATTTAACTATTTATCAATTCTGAACTACTAAGTAACTCCATAATCAGTTTCTTAAAACGGTCAGTGGAACAGAAAAAAAACATTAAGATTGGGCGCCTCTAGGAAATAATCTGTAAAAATATTTCTATTTCAAACATAACAACACTGAAGTTGAAGAAAAAATTAAAATACCTGTTGCTAAAATAAAGTCAGTCTTAACGTAATTTTGGTTTTGAATAAAATGAATGACATCAAATGGCGATAAAACCTGTGTATGTTAGATATCACCAAAAATGTCCGACCCACAAAAAAATGGTACGTGCATTCTTGTTTTGGTACCCTTTTATTAATATGCAGTTAATAACCAGTTTAATTTTGATTATAAAATAAAGGCTGAATAAATATTACGATGTATATATAGGTAATAAAAAAATAATAGCTTCTGTAATACATATTCAGAATACAAATAACAAGATTTGTAACATTTAATACACAGTGACAGACAAAAGTTTAAAATGAAACGTGCCCGAGGTCTGACTAATGAGGTGTTTCAACTACTGCAATGTAAATAGACAGGTGCAGAATTGATATTTAATGAATATATTAAGAATAAAACAATTTCAAAAGAAGCGTGGAAATGGGTATCCCGCCATCACCTGTACCTATCGGAACAAATCAGATTTAGTGAACAAAAGGTGACACTAAGGTAATAAAATGCTGTAGAAATATAATCATCATGATTATATCAAACTGCTTTTAAAAGTGATAACGAAATGATGGACTAAGGTTAATTCAACCTCACGTCCAAGTGTAATCTATAATTCGGAATCATATCTATTTACCTTCTACTCTAAACGTATTACAGAAAACTACAGGTTTATTATTCGTAAAATACAAAAGTTATTGCACATACCAAACTCGTATATCTACTAGAAAGGTGAACAGACATATAAAATAAACCGTTAGCAGTCATTTTTAGATTTCATTTTATAAAAAATATCGTTGGCAGTCATTTTTAGATTTCATTTTATAAAAAATATCGTTGGCAGTCATTTTTAGATTTCATTTTTTAAAAAATATCGTTGGCAGTCATTTTTAGATTTCATTTTATAAAAAATATCGTTGGCAGTCATTTTTAGATTTCATTTTATAAAAATATCGTTGGCAGTCATTTGTATATTTCATTTGATACAAAACTACCTTTCTCTTGAAGGTTCGTTGACGTATTATATTCTTCGTTTTCCGATGGTAATTATTCCGGTGATAAATGTTTCACAGGAAAAAGAAACAATCAATGTTAAACTTTAACAATATATTTAACTTTAATCCGAATCATTCTAAAAATTCCGATAATTTCCATTCATCAGTTTTAAGCGCGTTTGGTTTTTCCCCACGAGTGCTAATAATTGAATTTTCAGTTCTTTAGGCAAAGTTTTATCGGAAAAAGGACTTCAATTTTAAAGTATACCTTAAGAATTATCCTAGTGTAAGTTTAATTCAAATCAGTTCATAGTTTTTACGTAATGCTCAAAGAAACAGACAACAGGTAAACAAAAAAATCAGGCAAAATTCCTCTTACGAAATATCCAAAAATGACAAAAGGTAGCCTACATTTTAATTTTAACCCTAATGATTTTTCCAGTGAGAGTTGTATTCAGATCGGTACAGAGATTATTGCGTGATACTCGAACAGACATACAAAATTCTAAAACAATTTATTTTGGGTTCAGATAAACCCAAATGTAGAGAAACCTCATATTACAATAATTATTTTAAAAACATTAGACATACCTCTGTTACACTTTATATAGTATCGGTGAAATCTCCCTGTTTTAAAATGAATTATGTATTGAGACACACCATTTTAAGATGAATAACACCTCTATGTTTACAAAAACAAAGAAATAATAAATAAAACGCTCGAAATAATTTTATAACATTTTACTTCAAACATTTTGCTTCATTATTTATGACATATAATCATGATTAGATTAATAAAAATTGTAAAGCCCTTAATATAATGGTCGCGTAATCAAATGGAAAATTAAAATATTCGCATATATACCTACACCCCTGTTAAGTGATGACGGAAAACTATTATTTTTAAATGTCTTCACATAAACTCTATGATGCCCAAAGTTGACGGAAAAAGTATTATCTGAAAACTATATATTATTGATTGCTTAATGAATGTAATTTTAAATTAAGATTATAGGCTTATCTTTATTAATATCAAGATTAATTCACTCTTGGCACCACGTTTTATACAACGCATAAAAGTATGATTAACGAGAAACCGACTTTCTAATATCTGTTGGATAGAGTGCACTCTCCTCTCTATTAATTTTAGGACCAGTAATGCTCATACGCATTCTTAGAACGACTACTGTGAATCTAAGATTTAATTCGGTATAACTTAATCGATTAATTTTATAACTTATAAGCACATCCCTACAAGCGTTCGTCACGAATGTACATTGACATTGGCGAACTTTAATTGCTAGTCACGAGCTCAATAGAGGCGGTCGTGCCACACCCCCAAACGCAAACGATTACAAAAAATAATAGCGATTTATTGATGCGGAGCAGTTACTTAAATCATTACTTGTATATTATGTTTTATAACCGATTTTCTTTACTGTTAAAAATCTTATAGTTATATGATAGTATATTATAGTTATGTAATAGTTAAGCCCTTATTAAATTTATTCCATCATTAATGAAAAGGGTTCAATCTTGTGTGTTATTGAAAGGCTGCTTTTGTTTACACATGTAAACTTCCCGCATTCACTTATCTCTTATCTTCTTTAACACCACTGTTTAAGTTAAACAGCACCATTAATCTCCACCTTCCCAAAATATTTAACTATACAATTAAATACCTAACCACGATTGCGCTATAATCTGATAAATATAAACAAGCATTATAAACGATTAGTTTATAATTAATTCTTAACCTTGCAGGACTTCTTAGCTTTGTTATCTAATATTATTATAATTATACGTATGTAAAATAAATAACGTCAGTCCTTGGTGCTAATCATTCACAACACGAGAGTGAAAAGACTTTCATCATTTTGTAGTGGAAAAAATATTTAATTGCTAACAAACCATTATAAGACAGCATGTGATGATTTATCTAATCCGTACAGCTAGATGTGTGCAATACACAACAATATTATAGACAGAGTACAATTATTTGTAATAATTCGAGCACTATTGACAACATACATCAATTAAGTTACCTCGAGTCGTAACGACCAAATCGTTAAAATCCGGGACTCTCTAATCAAAATTGATTATTTTCTGTAATCAACAGTGATCTCTTACCAGTGGTGAGTATGTTCTATAACCAACAGTGGATCTGTAATCAACAGTGATCTCTAACCAACGGTGGATATGTTCTATAATCAATAGCAATTCTGTAATCAACAGCGATCTCTAACCAACGGTGAATATGGTCTATAACCAATAGCAACTCTGTAATCAATAACGATCTCTAAACAATTACCTTTCATTTCTATAACCAACAGTGGCTTCGTAATCAACAGCGATCTCTGACCAATCAACAGTGATTATATGCAATGGGAGGCCTATACAACTAAACGAGATAAAATATCTCATGACCAAATCGAATTAAACTATTGTGATCTACGAGGAAATAAAGATATGAAAAATATAACGCGTCCCTTTGTATATGAACTTGTAGCAAATACAATAAACGTATATAATTATACGTTTAAATGTCGTTTCCGAAAACAAGATCAATCTTAAATTTGTGGAAAAAATCTACAAAAATCACCAAAACCACATAAAAATAATTTACTTTTGTCATGAATTTTCATTAATATTTCAAATCATACAAAACCCCCTCGAGTGTTGCTCGTCACTGGCTACTAATTACATATTTAGATAATTGCTAAATATACTAGTTGATTTAGGTCTCTGTTGTAATAACATAAATCTAAATCGACATGTGTTGTAGAAAGCCCTAATGTAACATACAAAGTAGGATAAGGGTCTGATATTTTAATGTTGGAGATAACATTAGTAAAGCCAATTTCTTGAAATTACTTACTTGATGATTTTCCAATTGTCTGAATCATATTTCAGATTCCAAAATTATATAAATAAACGTGTGTTAAGTTTCTAATTTCCTCAAACATAAATAATAAGTTACGATAAATCATTTGGAATATAGTTTTTTCCTCAATAGAAAATTTTTGTTTTGTTCCATTTTAACCTTGATCCTTTTTTTTCTGATATTATCAATATCATATCTGCTCACAGTATATTAAGATAGACGCTATAAATGTAAACGAAAAGGTTAACATTTTAATAACATAACTATGCGTATGACTGCATCTTATTGACTAAGAGTTCGTGTTATGAATTACGAGGATTTTAAATTCCCATAGAAGCTCTGGTAGAATTTAAAACACATGTTTTAAAACTTCAAGAAAGATGACGCTCTAGAAGTAGTTTTTTATTTGCTCTATTATATTTTCATAAATAAGTTTTTGTTAAAATTTGAATAACACATCAAGTTAGAAACAAATGGATAAAGTAAGACTTCAACCCTATTGCCTTATTTAAGGACTAAATCAAAACTACGCCTGTACCAGACGATAATATTGAGTTCATGTAAGGCGAATCCATTTTTTTAAATACCATACGATAACATTGAGTTCAGGATTTTCTAACCTGCATTATTTACATTAATTTTTGAACTAAAAAGTGTTAACGATAGATCAAATTACAAACTTTGGATAAGAGTATTAGAACATTTAGTTTTATAAGCAAAATAATTCATTCCAGTTTCTAATACTAATTTCTCGGTACCTCTGGCGCAGTGCCGTCCTACAAGAATGTTCTTTGGAAATCGGTATCTATCGGTAAATGCCATTATGTTACATAATATTAAAGCATACGTACCAATTCTCCAGTATTTTTTATTCGTACGATACGGAATGGTATTGTGATAACACTTATATGTATAGTCCTTTTTATTATACGGCTAAGCACAATGATATAAAATCAAACAATTAAACCTGGATTATGCCACTTCTATGCGATTAACTAAATGGACTGTTATTAAGGATGTAATTATAAGGAAAACTACAAGGATTCTCATCTAGTTACATAAAAGCAAACGACTTGTCTGTAATTACGTGATACGCCTCGAATATAAATTAATTAAAACCATATAAAAACTTAATGTAAGTAATATGAACTATGACATTGATTTAATAAAATGTACAACAATCCACATCGATGATCAGGTATTTTCTTTTTGTTCAGATAAACTATCAATCAACCTGTGAAAACCTATTTTCCAACTTTATTAAGTTTATATACACAAAACAACAAACAGGTACATGCCATATTGTATGTGTGAAAATATATTGTCAGATATCCTATATATATACATATATTGATGGGATTCAGTATAGAGAATTCAAATAAATAATAATGATATTCACGTGCACGTATTTAGAAATCCGTAAAGGACAGAGTTTATTGAAAAAACATTTTTATTTATGTAATTTAAATTGCAAGTTTAAAAAGCAGTCTTTTTTTCCAATTACCATACAGTAAAACATAGGTTTAAAATTATTTTATTAATACGCGGTTAATGTATTTTACCCAAATTAATATCGGTTTTATTTCAACTGCTCCATCATCCAACTGATATATTAGTATTACCTTTTACACTTCCATTTCTGACAGTTTTTAATATGGTAATTTTATGGATAAAATATTTTTCATAAAAACCATTAAAGCTACCTTGATGAATTGTCTTAACGATATTGTGGTTTGGTATAAACTTAAATGCATACGCCGGCCTTTTTTCATTGTGATAATAACGAAGAAAACGACTATAATACATGGGGCGTAAGGTCAGCTTTTGAAGTCAAGAGTCGAAGACAAATGTACGAAAGAAGAGTTTGGTAGTCCTGATATTTTTACCAGGTCTATTACATATTATATATTTAATTAGCTTTATTTTAGAGAAAAATATTCATTTACCAATAGGGAAAAATTAATATTTAAAAATATGATTTTGAAAATTTTAAATATCCAAAACTTTTTTTTAAGGTTATTTTGAGGTTCAAAGTCTAGGCTTGAAATGTAAACTCTGTTCATAAAAGATGTATCATATTTGTACCACGAAGAAAGCACATGCTACATGGTGTATATAATTACAAGCAATGTTGTGATTATATATACCTTCCTTTTTAGATCCAGCTATCTTTTAAAAATACTTATATAGGAATGAAAGAGGGGGTAAACAAAGCACTCAAAAATTTTGGTTTTTAATATTTTGTTTCATGTTTAGAAACATTTGATTTGTTATGAGGAAGACAAAAATATTTTACATTTTTTTAAATTACTTATTTGAAAATAAATTGTAAAAAATATACGAAAATAGAAAATATTGCTCCTCCTAAAATAGAAAATAACCCGCCTCCGTTATTTACAAAAACACTGAACTAAAAATCTATGACAATTATCCTAATCTTATATTTTTTTTAAATAGGCACCATGCTTTCACACATGTATACGATAAAGTAAGCAATGCATTTACATTGTGAAAAGCTAATATTTTTAAATAAATTAATAGAAATATCATGTACACTTAAATGGTTGTAAGTGCTTAAATGTGTACGTAACTAGGTGCGAGTTCAACTCATGCTTGACAGGTTTTTTTCTATTACACAAATTATCTATCATCCGGAAATTGTTTGCCCAGCCAAAAAAATATTATCTTGTTGCCTTACCTTGCTGAGCAGTTGTTTAACAAACTGTTAACTGTAAACTCAGTCAACTCTTAAATTCTAATTTACAATAGTCGATTCCACTGCTCCTACTGTGCTCATATCAAAATAGCTGCTCCTTAATTGATTTAATGCTTTATGCGTTGTTTTTTCTACGCTCTTGCGTGTCGCTCTACGGCAAGTGATGTTGTTCTACGATCTCTTGTACTCGTAGTTTGTTTGACGTGTGACGGCGCGAGGGGCACTCGCGTCCCTATCCGCTCCAGCCGTCAAGGTCAACTTCTTATTATTTTTTTGTTTGCTAAATTATCGACGCGAATGCGAATGACAGCTTATTCGTATAGTAACCATTGACGGTCGTACTCACTTATACAGTTGAAATGGTAATAGCGAGATCCTTCAAGTTTATTTTGAAACAAAGTTACTTTCGTTCGCTTCCCGTCAGATGGTACTCCAGTGTCAACCCCAATGGCATCGCCCCGAAAATACTTATAACAGGTGAGTTTTGTAACGGATCTCTACATTTTTTTATTTAATGAATTAAACGGCACATTATGTGCTGTTTTGATCATTTACAAATTAAATTTTAAATGTATTTAATTGTGTGCCATTTTTTGTATGGTGTGTAATTTTACACACATTTTCTATATGACATTGTGGAATATTGTTCAATCAGTGACCAAAATTGAAAAGTATATTTTAAAGCCCAAATTTAAACAAACAATTTTCTTCATCCCACACAGATCGGAAATAAAATAAATTAGAAGTGTCCGTTTGATTTTTTAAAAAACATGGAATGACTGCTCACCCTAATCGCTTCGTTTCCGGGAATATGTTAAAATTTGTACGTCCGTCCGTTCAAGGCGAAATGTGGGCGCCCGGCGAGTAACTATGGTAAAACTCGACCTTGTAATGTTTTCGCGGATCGTAGTGAAAAATTTGTTTGAACGATGGTTATTATTTATTAATCGTGCGTTTCAAAGAGATAGTTATTTTACGAAAGCTTCAAAACGTTCTGTATTATAATTCTCTATTTTTAATTTGTGAAATAAGCGTATTTTACTTTGTGAAATAAGATTCAAATTCTTCCTTCATACGGGCTTAGGACCGTCATAATGGCCATGTTCTTAATTTTTTATTGAAATTAGTAATTACATTAAGGCGTATTTAAAAAGACGTATTTAAAAGATCAGTTTATATACAGTAATTGAAAATTTCTCTACTTACTTCTCACATTTTTATGTATTATCGTTAATAATATTTTAATAATTGTTCAAGGTGGCGCCCATTTTATTTAATACACAAAGGTGCACGTTTTGGCAAATTGTTTTTCAATAAATTCCACGTCACTGTATCACTTTTTCATTTCGTTTAACACTAAAATTATTTTGCGTTTACGGTCCTAGTAACGGCATGTTTATTCAACATAAACACGTCTTATCCGCAACCTAGCAGACCATGGTACAGGACCTCCATGCCCGATCCATCTATTTCCGTAGCGAGTGTTAAGAAAATCGCACACTGACCTTGCACCGTGTGGAGGCGCACACAACGCAAGTTCAGTGCTAACGGCACATAGTCAATTAAATGTTCAATCGCATCTCTTAACATGTTCCAATACGGATCACCTTTCCAATTGTTCTATCACATTTCCAATTGTTCCGGCCCACACGTTAGCATTAAATCTCACTTGATGGTAATAGCCTTTAATTACATGGGGTTAGTGTAAGCCCAAAAATGTTCATTATGCCCAATATAAATTCCAACTCGCGTAAATAAACTTCACCTGTTCATAAGATGTTGCTGTCGATATTTTGGAGTAACCAGTTACCAAAACGTACTTGCGCCGAACCGTCAATATCTTGGAGAGCCTATGCGAATTGAAAATGATATGGGTGTAACCTGGACGAATTCAACAGTTTCCATACGTAGAACTGACTCACATGGAAACGGTGAGCTGCATCAGTCTTGCTAGCAACAAAGTGGAGCACTACTTCGTCGATTTCAACACTAATTGTGTTACCTCCTCGACCACTAACGTGTGACGAAGTGGTAAGCTGCCCATAACCTATTAATCTCTGATTAGCTACTAAAATTGTAGAACAATGAGACACACGATTGTCTAGATGTCCTTCTCTTTATAAACGCGGTAAACTTTCACTTTCGTACAATCTTTGCACACCGCGTAATTTTCCCCGCTTCAAGATGTAACAGCGTACCATCTCATAATACTCACAATTACTATACGTTTGTTGATTTTGATTACCCGTTAATGCTATCGATAACTTATGGGTCATGCGTGCAAAGCGACGTGTGCATACGTACAGATGCTAGACGTAACAGACAATATTGACCTAAAGTAGCGTTTAAGGGACGTTTGCGACAATAAAGGGACGTTTACACGGTGACAGTTCGTGTAACAGTTGCCGTCATGGCAGCATTACTGCCACCAACCGTCATCGTGTATACGTAGGCGACCGTCCACATTATCTTAACAGAACACTATCATGGCACAACTATCATGTCACGATAGCAACTGTCCCACGAACTGTCACGATGTAAACGCCGCTTAACTGTCGCACGAACTGTCACCGTCTATACTCCATTTAAATGAAAGTAAGCACGGAAGATGCGCGGCGCGGGCTAATAAAAGAGGGAGGAGGGGGAAGGAAATATTCGTTGTCACTCGTCAAAATATAACCTGTATAGCTTTCAAAACATACAGTTTTTTATACAGGTTGTTTCGAAAAAAATTAACACTCCCGTTTCCAGGAAGTATTTGAATTTTTTTCTAATGCTCTTCATAAATTAATAAAGTTTTAAAAGATATTATTTAACTTAAAATATTTTCTGGAATATTACGTATTTAAAAGTAATATGATTCATAATACAAGGATACAGACAATAGTACCACTCGCCTTCCACATTTGAATAAAAAACCATAAAACAGTCATCAGAAACCATTATAACACAATCATTATTAACTGTCTAAATAACACGTTTTTGTCGGTATGTTTTTGGCATGAATTCTGACCTGTTTTTGTAATGCCGGTCATTTTGACATTTGACTACCAGGATGATAGCCGAGTACCTAGACTTTTTTAGTGCGTTGATTGTATGTGTATAATGTGCAGTCCACAAACCGGCATAAAGACTACAGATTACTGTCTGTGATAAAATTAGAAAACGGTGTTTTTATGATGTCAATTTGACATTTATCTACTACATCTTTTTTCTCAAAAATTGCTTAATGTATGCCACATTAGGTTTCAAATTTTCTTTAATTTCGTGTTTTGGAAGCCCTGGTAAGTGAGTAAAACTTTTTTATTGATAAACTTGATTCAATATTTTTTTTAAAAACTGTAAAAACTCTGGTCCCGTCCTATATGTTGGAATGACATGAAAAAATCGAGTATTAATTTAAAAAATTGAGTCTCGAACAGAAAAATAAATACATTAAACCTATGTAATAGATTAAATAAATTACATTTATATTACAGAATATCTACCAGGCTATAAAGCTCCGGCTCGCACTCAGACGTTATATTTTTATTGATTCTGAGTAACCTGCAAAACAATTAAACCGATTTTAATGTTTTGGCCCTTCTAAGACAAATCGATCGATAAAACAGGAATGTATATTTCAATATAAATCCAAACATATTTATATTAAACCTTTATTAGTTTATGGTCACATTAGAAAATACCATCATAATTAAATTAGATTTATCTACCTTTTGTTTCGCTTTAGTTTTTTAGCTCTCGATAACTGACTTCGCCCTTGCGCATAAAGTGTGCTACAACTCAGAAAATACTGAACTAATTTTTAAACTGTAACTTTAAACCTTTGAAAATAAACACGCTACGAAATAGTAACCGTAGTTAAGTATTTTCCGAAAAATTTAGTTATCAAGAAGTATGCCCATTACAAAAAAAGGTAAGATACAATAGGAATTTAATATAATTAAGCAATATAGAATATTAATATCTATTAGAACATACTATTAGTCACTAAAGTTATTTAACATTTACATATTATCGTGAAAAAATTTTTAAAGTTTTACACCATAAAATAACAATTCCGACATGTTTTATTACCTCGGAATTGGGGTATATTGAATAAGTTTTGTTTGGTAGTACTTACTTTGTATATCAAGGACAAAAAACATATCTAATCAATAGTGCAAAACGTAATAGTTTAAAATTGAAAATTATTATTAAATATTGTATCCCTTCGAAACTACAGTGTTTTTACCGTACGAGTAAAAACATTAGAGAAAATCAAAGATTTTTATGGAGTTATATCTAGATAAATTAATTTTTTTAAACTTTTTTCTTACAAATAATCTGTATTTCTAAATTAATATCATACCATATTTACAATGGACTTATTATAGAGAAGATAAATCGTTTTAATTTACATTAGCCATGGTTATAATCTATTAATAGTTATATCAGCATTTCCTATATGTAATGTAAGGCCTTGGCATTCTTACGTGCAAAGCTTTTCTAATCGATTATATTATTTATCGATGGTCTCCGTCACGGTATATATTGCTTCGTTCCGGTTTTTAAGCAATTACGTGACTTTCAGTATCAAACACGTGTACCTGTTTTCTTACTTGCTTTTCTTTGGAAGAAAGCAATAGCTTTAATTATTATTGGAGAAAATACTTTAGTATTGATACGAAATAAACTATTATTTTAACGTCAAGTTCTATTAAAAAAAAAAAGAAACACCACGAGGTATAAATATTTAACAGTATTTAGTATTTTTATTAAACTATTTACAAGTATTAGTTTTTTACAACATAAATATATTTCCTACTGTATATTTCCATCATATTATATAACAAAGGTGACCCAGAAAATATTAGCAATTATAGACGCAATAGCAACTATAGACTTTTATAGCAAATATAGACTATTAGCAATTATAGACTTCAAACAACATACAAATTATTTACACAGATGATATTAAGAAGAATAACACCGATATTACAATTTAACCAGCCGAGAGAACAAGGTGGCTTTCGTCAAAGATACTCTACGACTGATCATATATTCACATTAGCTCAAATTCTGGAAAAACATCCAAAGTATGATAAATCATTAAATATCGCATTTGTTGATTACTCTAAGGCATTTGATTCTATAATGTATTAATTATTATAAAAACCCTAAATGAACAAGGAATACCAAAAAAGTACATCGACATTTTACAAGAAATATATAACAAAAGTAAAGCAGTTGTAAAATTGGAGAGACAAGGCAAATCCTTCAAAATTGAACGCGGTGTCAGACGGGGTGACCCAATATTTCCTAATTTATTTACAGCCTTATTAGAGAATTTTTTTTCAGTAATTTGATTTGGGAGAGAGAGTTACGTTCAGTAAATTACTGTAGGGAGAAGTGAGAGAAGTGCGAGCACACATTTTCTTTCTCTCTTTCTCTTATAGCCATTTATGTATCGTATATTTAAGACACAGTGCAAGCCTGTTGTTTGTATCACACTGTAGGAGCAAGAGAGAGCAGTGCGCGCGCACATTTTCTTTCTCTCTTCCTCTCATAGCCAGTGCATGAAATATATATATATATATATATATATATATATACGAGTTTGCTAGCGTTACGCGAACGGTGATTTTTTCATAATTTTGTAATTTCATTTCGTTCTTGAACAATTTTATAAATTATTATTTTGTTCAATACATTAAATATTCTACGTTTAAAGTGAATAAAATTGTAAATTCATTTTAAAGTTCATATTTTGTGAAATTGAAGTTTTACTTTAGTCGTTTGGTCTAAAGCACACTCGTTTTTTTGTAATATTAGTTTGAATAGTCTCGGAAAAAGGATGGGGAGAGGCATATTTTTTGCATAATTTCAGTATATCTCTAAACATATAATACTTATAATTATGAAAAAATAGTGTACAACTACCCCACATTATATGGAAATTAAATTTTTTCCCTGTTATTCAGAGGAAGGGGATCTCCCTCTTAATTTCCACATGAGTGTTAGCTATTGAAATGTGCGCGGGTTAATATGTTTTATTACTGCGGGAAACTAGTTTCTACATCAAACAGTTCTGGGAAAAACATTTGTAACATACGAACAGACGGACGCGCGTGTGTTCTTATTAGGGTTCCGTTTTCCCTTTTGAAGTACAGATCCTGAACGCATTTTTAACGAAAAAGATTTCATCAAAAATCGTATTACGATAAGTGATGTATATAACATTAAAGATAATAAGTTGAAAAACTTAAATACATTAAAAATAATAAAACAAAAACAAAGATTTTACAACAACATTTTGTAAAACCCTAGTAAATGTTTCCTGTTTTAAAAGAATATGAAAAGTTATTTCCTATTTCTCGAAATAATATTTGAAAAAAAGTGACAATTCTGAATATGTAGAGTTTCAAGAAAAGTATCAATTATTGACGAGCTTGCAATTGTTACAGAAATTAGAAAAACATAACACAAAAACTCCCTATACTATCAAATACATCTGGATGTTCTTTTTCGCTTCTTTACTCATTTTTCCACTACCGTGTCGTTCGATTTTCACCTCACTTTGTCACAAGTATGATAATATTTTACCGGTAATTTCTAAAATTGGTATTTAGGCTTATTCTAAAAAAATCCTACTATTATATTAAAAAAACAGAAGTTAACCGCTACAAAACAATAATCATTCCACGCTCCATTCGTATTTGAGTCATTTTACAGATTAAACATTCTATAATAACATAAAATAGACGAAATCTTAATAAATTTCCACATTCATGTTTTACATTCATTATAAAAGGTTAGCTGTTCATCTCATGATCATAACAGCTTTTTTCCTTACTAAAAAAGTTGTCTGCAAAATTATATTATTTTGATCCGGTCAATTAAAAATTAATTATAGACATAAATTGATATCTGTGACTATCAAATAATATACATGTAGCAATTTTAGTAAGCAGTGTTGATAAGAACTCTAGTAAATAAAATAAGGAAACTATTTTTTCATAGTTTGATCTACGTTGATAATTTTGTCCTAAAACTTATCAGTTTTAAATTAAGACTGAAAACTTGTAGATCGTAGAATTCTAGTTACTACGTAATTAGCTACTGGAATGATCGTTTTACAATTGTTCTGGCATATGTTGTGCATAGTTTACTTTATATATTACCGGTTACTAATACGTTATTATAAATCGTAAATATTAATACTTACGAGCTTATTCTTAAAAAAGTAGTTTAGCGTATTTCCTATTGAATACGGTTATGTATTAAAATAAGTGCCGTTCAGGACAAAATTTTAAAAATTCCGTTTTACTTATTTTTCATCATACTTTTATCAATAAACGTGAGCAAAAATTGAATGTACAAAGTACTGCTTAATATATTAAATAAAATAAAATTACTTATTATTTTAAATGCGATGAATATTGTTGTGCTAATTGGAAATCAATATTGGTAGTAAGCCTTATAATTGAGAATTATTAATTACTGGAAGCAATATATGTTGTCTCAAATAAATTTGATGATTAATGATAAATTTGTAGTTACAGTATTTTATTCACTTTTGGCGTCCTTATTTATACTCAGTAAGTAAAAAAAGCGGAGAATAAACTTACTACATATATATACTTACTATATATTCATTTATAGTAAGTTACTCACCGTTTTTTAAGTCTCGAATATAATATGATTCCAATGTTTAGTTAAAATTTACTATTTTGGATTCAATATTCTCCTATAGATTAATAGATATTTAATTAACGCGATCTGTTTTAATAAACTTTATTAACAAGGAAGCAATATTAAAAAATAGCGACTTAGTTCTACGTTCAACGTTGCTACACAATTGAGACCTGTGGTTCAATATTGTTATAGTATTTTTATATATTGTGCTGCTTTTACACTTCCACTACTAGTACTAGTACCTATTTGGGTACACTTTAACTACAGAGAACATGAATGAGCTGATCTAAATAGATAAGCTCATTCATATATTCTGTAATTCATGTGTGGACTTCAGTTACCTTTTCCAAAACAATATCTGTTCAAACATTAAATTTCGATTATACCAGAAGTAATTTATTATTTTTCTTGCAGGTGGTTTAGGACAACTGGGCCTGGAATGTGCAAAACTTCTCCGAACAACGTACGGGCAAGATAATGTCATACTATCGGACATCATCAAACCATCGAAGGAGGTCGTATGCAATGGCCCTTACATATTTGCCGACATCCTCGACTTCAAAGGTCTACAGAAGATTGTGGTCGATCACCGAGTAGACTGGCTCATCCACTTCTCCGCGCTCTTGAGCGCAATAGGAGAACAAAACGTACCGCTGGCGGTGCGCGTAAATATTGAAGGAATGCACAATGTGATAGAACTGGCCAAACAGTACAAGTTACGAGTATTCGTACCCAGTACCATAGGCGCATTCGGGCCTGACTCTCCTCGAAATCCGACACCGAATGTGACTGTGCAGCGACCTCGAACTATTTACGGAGTATCGAAGGTGCACGCCGAATTGCTGGGAGAATATTACCACCACAGGTTTGGCTTGGACTTTCGGTGTCTGAGATTTCCGGGTGTCATTTCCAGTGATCCACCCGGTGGCGGTACAACAGGTATGTTTCATTAAGAGGCTATTTTGTAATATATTTATATCGGAACGCGTTTCAATAAGTGAAACTTAATGAAATACAATTTGTTATTTAATTGTAACAGCAAGATTTAAAAAAAAAAAAGAAAAACGCCGAATTAACAGTGTTATCGGTATTTTTTTCTTTTGTAATATTTGTAAATCGCTGTGTCGTACTATATTGGTGGAACGGCGTGGCGACTGGTGTGCGTTGGCTTGTGCGACGTTAACCCTTTCATTAATTTTGGAATCGTGTGTCTCGCCAACGGAAAAGATGATATAACATTTTATGGATATTAATGATCTTGTTTACGTATTCAAGCACCCTTAATTAAGAAAATAATAACATAAACAGTATAAAACATAGGGTAACGTAACAAATATAATAAGTATGGTACTTTTATTTAAACTGCAAAGTTAATCTGTCCTAGCTTAGTTGCACTATAAAGATTATTACAGCTCGTTAACATGATTAAAATTATTGCTCGCTAAATCACTTACATTACCACGTCCGACCCCTATGAGTATCATCAATGCATAAAAATACCTTTTTAAGCAATAATACACAAAGTCTAAATCCACAGTATAAATCAAAATTAAATTCACAAAGTCATATGTTTGCTTGCTAAATATTTAAATCCATAATCATAACACGAAGTAATAGAATCCCATAGAACATCTCTATTATTATGAAGTCCATAATATATATATATATATATATATATATATATATATATATATATATATATATATATATATATATATATATATATACGCGTACGGTTATGAAATACACTCTTAAAAAAGGTGTCTAGGGTTGTTTCTCCTACATGGCAAATAAGGGTGATTTTTAGCATACCTCAATCAATAAAGCATTGTATATATTGAATATGTTTTTCAAAAACATAAGGAGTATGTCATGACTACTGTTAAATATTCACAATAGTAGTACATAACGAAATTAAAACCACCATATCTTTACACCTGTGAAAGATATAGCAGACAATATATTTACGTTGTGAAAAATTAATTAGTTTAATTGGAATATGTACCCTTTAATGTTTTAAGTGCCTCAATGTGTACGGAACCCTATTTTGTAATTTGTTTGTAACAAAGTTATATGTGGCAGCGTTTATAAAATTGTGTAAATTTAACTTTCTTATTCATTTAATATAACACCGAAACTATATTTCTGTCAGAATGAAACTCTAAATAAAGTTTATCTTTCTTACAATTCAGGGTTATACATCACGGGCTATAATATCTACTTTGCGACAGTGACTATTTTTTTCGCATGGCGTCATCCGCAGATAAAAACTCTTATGAGTTCGACATAAATATTCAAAATTGAAAAAAAAACAACTTATGAAACCTTTTGAATGATTACCTCGTAAAATTATAAATCGTTAAATAAATTACATTATAAGAAAATAATTTTAAAAAAACTTGTTTACAACGCTGTCCTCCAAAACAATTTGCTAATGGTCATTAAGAAAATAATATGTGATGAACCAATCTCATTCACGCTGGCTATTAATGACTGATCTACTGATCGATCGAAATCTTAGGTGGGTGGTTTTCTACTGCTGAAACTAAAATCCATCTCTATTAAATTCTGATTATCTTTTTTGACTATGAAAATGTATTCCATAAAATGTTTACTGAGCTTTTAAAAAACAAGAATTCTTTCAAACTATGTTCATATTTTGTCACCGCAACTCAAATGGATGGGAGTTCGGGAAAAAACATCATTTGCATATAGTTACACTTCTTCTAAATATTAAATAATCCAAGTTGTCCACACCATTTTAGAAACATTCATTTATTTATCTGCTCATGATTGAGAGCTACGCTCTGAAAACTTGCACAATTACCTTCTTCTATTCTTTCCAAGAGACGACTCCCATTAAATGAAAAGTTCGTCCCAGATGCCAAACTTTAGAATCAAGTGAGTCCTAACTTCAGGAGCTCGTCCTCTATAAGTTTTTTCAAGGGTCGACTGATCATATTTGAAACAAAAATCTCTTTCTTTTTGCATTATCCAAAAATTTCTAAATGTTTTTTTTATTTTTAATATGCATAAATTTCAATGTATATAGCATAATCACTAAATATAAAATATATAATACATAAACCATACCTTATCGGTTATATAACAATCAAATACTACGTCAAAAATTAAAAAAAAACTACTTTCAAATGATAATTTATACCAAGGTGAACAAATAGTCACGCAACTAATTAAGAAAATTTGAAAAAGTGTGGTAATAATATAAGAACTTATCTATATAGGCCTCTGAAACATGATAAATGGTACCTTAGGTGTAAAAGTATATTCTAGGCAAACCCATTTCACATTCTAAATTCAATGACACATGACAAATGAATTTGGAATCCGAGCAACATAATTATGATCGCAAGCACTTGGCTTTAAGTACATGAATAATAACCGCATCTGCGTACACTGAAAAAGACAATAAAGGTAACTACCGGCTGCTTAGGTTATTTCATGTTCCAACTACTTATAAAAATACGAGTAGCCGTTGTCTAATTATACTAATTAGCCGTGATTTAATTACACATTTATAACGAACTCTACATACTCAAATATTTATCAGGTTAAAAACTTTATTAGTTTTTGACATTGATAAAATTGTTTAGGCAGCGTAACAAATAATTTAGACGAAAATAACAAGAAGGAAACAAAAAAATGCCCCGAACATTTAGAATAGGGTCCTTAGTGACATTAGAATAGCGTATAGAAGAAAAAATCAAAGGCTTGATTTCAAGGCTTTTTATTTTTTCTAAATGATTATAAATGTTCGAAATTTAATTTTCCTGTATCACAATATGCTCGCATCACGTTTTTCAGAGTTTTTTTCTGGCAAACGTCAAAGATAAGTTTTGTTACAAGTCGAAAACTATGTGGATTCAAATTGAGGAGAAAATGATTTTGGAATGTGTTCACAAAGCCCCTTCATACTTTATCTTGTTGCTTCATTTTTTATTATGCACTTCCAATGTTATATGTTAAAAAATAAAAATATTCCTGATTTTTTTTTTCTGAAATGGTTGCAGTAAGCAAATTTTAAAATTAAATTTAAAGTTTTAGTACTAGTTACTCCTTGAAAATCATATATTTCATCAGATCCAAACCAGGAACTTATGAACTATTGACTTCCTTGGTTCTATTGGAATACAAATATTTATATTCCAATCAAACCAAGGAAGTGCGAGAGATTAATGTTTATTCATTTTGTTGAAGAAATGCGTTATTTTGTTAAATAGGATGACAATCATTTTGTTTTCTAGTAAATTTCTTCAGGCATAATTAGAAATGTCAATTTCACTAGTTTAATTAACTAGGCTTATAGCTTGAAGACCATTTATATTTAAACACGTACATAAAATTATAATAGTTATTCGTCCATAAAAATAAAATAGTTATTCGTGGACCATTTCTTGCTTTGATCGACCTTATGAAACGAGGACTTTCAATGAGGCAGGCTGCAAAATCTATGAACATTCCGTTTTCGAGCCTCCAAAAGCGATTGAAGAACCAAACCTTTTCCGATCCGTGTTTAGGACGACACCCATTATGTACTGCTGAATTAGAGCACACTTTAGTTGAACGGATTAAGTTACTTTCGAATATTTTTAATGGTTGCGCTGCTATTCAAATAAGAAAAATAGCTTACAAATATGCAGATGACCTAGGACTGAAACATAATTTTGACCCAAATAACATTTCCGTAAGAAAACCGGAAGCCACTAGTATTAATCGTATCACTGCTTTCAATAAAACAGAGGTTCAGTTATTTTATACACTACTGGAAGAGTTGATGACAAAACATGATTTCGTTCCTAAAAATATATACAACTGCGACGAAACAGGGATTTCCACTGTGCAAGATCCTGGCAAAATACTGGCCCCTAAGGGACAAAAAGGGTTAGTTCCATTACAAGCTGGGCAATCACGTGCGGCGCTCATTGCACATAATAATGTGCAATGAGCGCCGCACGTGATTTGTTCCACCAATGTTCATTTTTCCCAGGAAAAGAATGACCCCACAGCTAGAGAAGTATGGTCCTGCAGGATCATTATACAAATGCTCCGACAATGGTTGGTTCAACGAGGATCTTTTTTATCAATGACTAAAACATTTCACAAGTCATGCTAAACCGACAGTAGAAGAACCTGTGTTGCTTATACTTGATAATCATACCAGTCACGCCTCATTGGCTGTATATGAGCACTGCAAGGAAAATAATATTCACATGCTCTCATTACCTCCTCATACCTCACACAGGATGCAACCCTTAGATATAACATTCTATCCACCACTCAAAGCGGCGTACAAAAGAGAATGCGGCTTGTTTTTGAAAAACCGGCTGGCAGAAAAGATAACGCCATATGATGTGGCTTCTTTGTTTAATAACGCATATTCAGCTGTGGCGTCAATCAGCAAAGGAGAGTCGGGCTTTCGAGCAGCAGGGATTTTCCCACTTAACCCCAACGTATTTTCACAAGAAGACTTCATTGCAGCTGAAGTTCTGAATGAATCTGTAGTAGTTGTCCATGACAGTGTTATCTCCGTCCCAACAACTGACGGCCAAATCCCATCGACGGCCGCTTCCGTCGCAACAATTAAGCCTTCTATTTCCGTTCCCATCCAAAGGATTGCTGCTCAAATGCCATGTTCATCAATGGCTTCTACAACTGACAACGAAATGCCGTCCATGTCAACACAATCAAATCAATCGGTAACAAACGCGAATTCAAGTCAAATAATAATCAATACACTGCTCCTGATTCATAAAGGAAAACAATCTATTACCACAAGAAAAGGCCGCGCAAAGCATCATACCAAGATTTTGACGACAACACCATTAAAAGAAAGCTTAATGGACAAAGAAAACAAGAAAATTACAAAAAAAAATAAAGATGATACTAAAAGAAATGAAAATAACAAGAAATCAGCTAAGACATTAAAAGGACGAGCTATGGTAGCAAGCAAGAAATGCCTTGCACAACAGAAATCTGTAAACAAGGCCAAGAGGCGTGTACTTCAAGATCCAAACTCTTCCACAGAGTCCAATATAAGTCTGACTAATATATGCGATGACAACGAAGACGATGATGCCGACGATGCTGCAAACATTTGTTTGATCTGCTCCAAATTTGGCCCTAACAACGAAATGTGGTACCGATTCACATCCTGCGGATTGTGGGCTCACGCAGACTGCACGGGATGGGACTCTCCTGGAGGTTATGTGTGCGATAATTGCTGAAGAGGGGAATTGTATCCTTGACCCTCATTGTCCTACAGGCTGACTACAATTACCCGCATGTCAGGACAATGGTGGTCAAAGCTGATTTTTTTAAAAACTTCAATTAATGCCAAAGTATGATTCCAAATGAAAAAAATTATATTGAGATTGATAGATGATTAGTTACAGTATGTAAACAAATTATTTTAATAAGCACAACAATTTTTTTCGTTATTTCAATTATCGCTAAGTGACTCCCATTTCCCCCTTTTCCCCTTCATGCGACCATTTGCGGAACCTTCAAATATTAATCAATCTGAAATGAAACATTATATTTACATAGTGATTTAGCTAGTGGCGAGACAGCACAACTGAATTTATCTGAGCAGCTGAATAAGACCAGACTCAGTAGCGATTATAATATTTCATAGTATTTATGGACCATGGACGCCTTCCGTGCCAGCTTATTTCGTTCTGCGTTGAGAGACAGACCGGCACGCTTCTGCGGTTAGAAACTCAGGACATGGATCACGTTTTGACCCACTCTAATGAGCATGATGTTGCGCTTAGTTTTCTTAGAGAGCATGTATCAACGCAGTAGTGGGACAAATTAACGTAAGTTAATAGAAGGTGGTGCTTTAGCACCGTGGTTGAGAGGGGACCGATCTTTGAGACATTTGGAGCGTTCGCCAAGTGGTGTTCTCGAAAAATAACAGTAAATGCCTCATCTCTAACCCTTTTAGGTCGAAGCGCTCGGCTATAGATACGGGACTCTATTGGGAACTTCAGAAGGTTCCTGCACATTTTGTGTGGTATGAGGCGGTCATTACGGGCACTTAGACTGACCGTAAGACAACAGAGATTGTTACTTGGGAATAGTCACTTGGGCAATCTTAAGCGTTTTTACGCGACGTGTCCGTTCATGCTCTTACCTCAAAATGTTAAAACAAAAATTTGATTTGCATTGAAAGATTATACTGTGGCAGATTTCAAAGTTTGAACAAACATAGTTTCTGAACGCAAAGCATAAGAGGGGCGCGGGGGGCGTCGTTAGAAGCGCAAGCGGTGCGGATGTTTTAGTAGCCATGGAACAGTGGAGTGGAGAGCACCGCGCTTTTGCCGTCGATGCGTACATTTCGAGTGGATTTTCGCTATCTGTAGCACGCCGTCGATTTAATAATCGTTACAGTATTCGTCGATTACGTGATGGACCATCGATCAACCTCATCCAGTCATGGGTAGCAAGGTTCAGAGCTACAGGATTAACATTAAATAGGCCCAGGCCAGGACCTACACCATTGGTAGCCACGGATAAAAATGTCGAGCGTGTTATGGTTTCTGTCGTTGAAAATCCCCGTTTATCACTGCGTACACGTTCATCGATATTGTGAATTCCGAAATCAACTTTACAGGTAATAATGCGAAAAAAGCTCAAGTTCCATCCATATAAAATTCAAATTGTTCAAGATTTACACGTGGCCACCTAGGTCACCCGATTTAAGCCCATGTGACTTTTTCTTATGGGGATACTTAAAATCCGTTGTTTACAAAACAAATCCGAGCACTGTGACACAACTTAAAGAAAATATTCGAGCCGAAGTCAGTAGGATACCCCAGCGCTCTGCAAACGCGTTTTTGAAAACATGCGTGCTAGACTCGAAGTGTGTCAGACTCGATGGCCGCCATTTGGAAAACGTGGTTTTTAAAAAATGAAATCCGCATTTGCTGTTATAAAGTTAAAATAAACCTACTTTGTATTACAGGTGTAGTTTTTTTTACAATTATTCAAACATTGAAATCTGCCACTGGACATTGGTTTATTATTCAATACCAAGACACCCTGTATTAGTGGTGAATAATAAAATGGAAACAAAATATGTTTAGAAATTCTTCACTAAAGGGTTCATTCGTATTTGCCTGTGGTTCTAATTTAGGTACGGAGTATATTCTTTAATAATAACTGTGCAAACTGCACGTATTATTTCTTAGTGAATAATAGCCCACGTGGCTTATTTTTTTACGTATCTATATATTGTTGTGCCGTTTTTCTCAATGGTTAATACATGATGACCGCACAAAGGAAAAAACATTGTTATTAATGTAGAACTATTACGTTCTAAAGACGACAAACAGCTACTTAGAATAGCGCGTATTACGTATCTTGTGCTAACTGGCTGCGTCATGCATTCTTTTGTATTTTTATTATCAATGCTTATTTAGTGTTGCCTGGTTTTCCAGCTACTGTTATTGACGCACTACTGTTATTGTCGATTATTATTTACATTAAACATACAATTGTTGTTGTGGTTCATGGTATTTTTTATTTCATAGAAATGTTACGTTTTTGACAAATTTAAAATATATTAATTGGTCTTATTACCTAAAAATGGACTATCCATTTGTAGTCAACTCGAGAGTCTTAATTTTATTATACACATAGTATTTAAAAAAAATAACGACTAAAGTCGCGTATTTTTTTGTCTCCATTCACACTTTAGTAGAATGGAGGGAGACACATTTAGTAGAATAGAGGGTAGAATACAGATGCTTGAAAACAAGTTGTTTTTATCAAATATTAGAAAAATAACACGAGTTCCAAAATTAAGGAAACATTATTTTCAATTTTATGCCTCTGGTAGATACTTGTTGCAATCCAAACAAGGTAGTTCTTCTGAAATTGTGGACTTCACAACGATCTTGATCTAATTTCTTGTTTTTATTTTCCTAATGACCAGAGAGAGTTTATTTTTTATAGCCAAATACTAGAAGTATATATAAGTAATTTGGTAAGTGATCTGGGCACTTAAATATCCATATTTACCACTACCATCAATAACTATCCATATCTAAGACTATTTTGCTGGCATTTATGGATTAGGATTTACTCAAAAAAATATGAAAGATCTTTATCTATATATATATATATATATATATATGTATATATATATATATATATATATATAATCAAATTATATTGTTTAGCATATACCTAGAATGATAATAGAAACCGGAAAACCTTTTTTTAGAATTTTTGTCTGCCTATATATATGTTATTTTATGCACCAATCGCTCAAAATCTACTGGACGGATTTTGATGAAATCTGGTATGGCAATATTTATAATCAAGAACAACAAATGAGAGAAAAAAATGTTTTCTTATTTCGGATTTCCATGGGGCACAGCTAGTCTACTATATTAGTAATTGGTAGAGATCTTATATATCACAGTATAAATATACTTATAAGTTGTGTACTCACTTTAAATCAAAATTATTGAAAGGTTCAATATCCTGAGCAACCATATGTAATGAAGGACCCACATTTACAATTTAGCTGTTTCGCCTATTTTTATGCTATACCTATATTGAAAAGTGAAAAATGTTGAATTTTTTATTTAAACTTATACTTACTGCTTTATATTGAAATAGTCGTGAGGAATTTTGATTCAACTCGTTGAATCTAATTCAATAAAAACAATCAATTCGCCGTAATGGCTCAGTGACTATCAATCACTATGTTGATCGAGATACATTGCAATTTATATGGTTCTAAATCAAATTGCTCTAGCGTTACATTCTACATATATTGAATTTCTAAATTAATTATAGCTGATTGATTTTCTTTTGCACTTTGCAGGTCTAAGACTATCAACTAAACACACATATGTATTTGTGTGGTGATATTACTCTTTAAATTTTTTATTCTTTTAAAATTAACCTTTGGTTGTTTGTCAAGTGGAAGAGTAGTGAACTATGACAGTTAGTCACCAGTGGCTTTTTCCACTAAATACTCGACAAAGATAAGTTAATGAGTGCTAATATAATTTACATGTTATTGTATAAGCTAATACGTAAAAAACATATATATAGTAACCAACGTTTTTTACGCATTACCTTTGGCAATTAATATGTAAATGATATAATCATCCCAACATTAAACTACCCATGTCAACTGGGAAACCCAATAGCTTTGAAGATATTGTCATACAAGAAAACCTAGATTGTATAAAAGATTCCAAATATATTCAATTCAATATATATAAGGAGAAGTTGAAAAGAGTTAAAAAGATTCAAACAAATTAAATTCAAACTTACGAGATGAACGCTAGGAATTATCTAATATAAGTAGAAAAGTATGACTAATTAATATCAATATTGGATATTTCTGTAAATGACAAATCAATTAAAAAATTTAAATTACAAACAATTCAATGTAAATGCGGACAAAATCGTACTGATATAATAATATCAATATACTAACATTACAATAAAATAACATCAGTGTACAAATACATATTTCTCAAATATTGATGTTGACTTAGTTTTAATATTATTTCCCAATAAAAAAGTTTCGACTGGTTTGCAAATATCATATATATTACTCACTCACTAATAACACATTACAAGAAACAAAAGGATGCACCTAATATGAAACATGAATGCGTGTCAGAGTAAAGAAAGATTTCACTAATATGAATGCCGAACAACTCAATGATGTAATGCATAAGCCGCAAGTCGTCCATCCATTATGATAATACCAAATGTTCCAGAGTCAAAGAATCAAATAAGTTGATAAGATTTCATGCGAATCATTTAATTTAATGAATCGTGTACTGTATCAATTGTTTTGGCTCATTTTCTCACTTGTTACCCAGACCTATTTCATAATATAGTAATTATGAAGAAAAACCACTTTAAGTTCTTATCTACTTTACTGGAAATTTTAACAAACTACAACACTGACTAAATATCACACAAAATGCTCATTTCTTTACTTAAATTGTTTCAGACTATGCAATCGCCATATTTCACGATATCCTGACGAAGGGTCACCATGAATGCTACCTGCGACCAGACACACGCCTGCCCATGATGCATGTATCAGATTGCCTACGTGCACTACTCGAAATGATGCGTGCACCGGAGGAGCTGCTACGCAGACGCGTCTATAACGTCACAGCATTCAGTTTCACGCCTGAAGAATTAGCTAATGCTATAGGGAAATATGTACCCGACATGAGGGTGTCATATAGGCCTGACAGTCGACAAGATATAGGTAATTATTACCAAAGTTCCTTAACTTAAAACTTCTGCTTATATCACCTAATGTTTCAGAATGTGAAGTTGACAAAAATAAAGAAAAAAGCCAAACTTTACAAAAAACAATGTTAGACGAATAGTATTATGATAACTTTCTTGAACTTTTTAAATAAATAAAATATTAATTCACTCATTTCAATAAAAATATTATAGTCGTTCAAAGTATCACAGAAGAGAAAATAAAACCACTATAAGTTATAAATAATGAATCACCTAAAATATTTCTCAAAAACTACACCAACATATGTATAATAAAGCCGACACACACTACATATGTATAACACTCAAAACTTTTCTTGATAACTATCCGACATATTTCTAATAGAGCAAACATAATTTTCAGTTCATCTGTTTTTAACGGATGAAGTGGACATTTGATAAATTTCGACATAACTCTCACTGTAGACTAATACATCTACATACTACTGAGTTGATTCTCAAATTAGTTGAATCTTATGTGACATTGACATATAGAAATAAAATTCAATCTATCCAACTCATTTATTTTTAATACTTTACGGGTTACTATAAAGACAGCATCTATCGAATGTGCCCTGCACTGGAATATAATTGGCATGCCATTATAAACATCCTAAACCTTGAGAAACAATTTAGGTTAGGAGCGCTTCATTATTCAATTGACAAACGTAATAAAGAGGATGACTTAACATTGCTATCATTCATTCTGCCACGTCTAGTTCATTGTAAGATGAATTCATTTGAAATAACAGTAAAACTATAGCATACAGTGCATGAATCTTTGAACTAGGAGAAAAATGTATAAGCATATAAGATACTCTCACTAAAAAAAAGTAATGAGAAATTTAAAAAAGTTAATATCAAATGTAAATTCTCTTTACTCTTTGAAAAAAATTCAACTCTTGCACAAGATCTCTGCACAAGAATAGAACTTTTCCAGAGTACGTGCGTACTAATGTTAACAAATTAAAGAAAAAAAACCATACTACACACAACAAACGGAGCAATCAAGTGAAAAGACTTGCGTGTCATACTGGAACATAACCTATTACGTATATACCACAGGAAATAAATTGTGAATAAGAACAGATAAATTCTCTACAATTACAAATGTTAACTGCTCTACTTGTTCACACCTGACTCCTGCATAGATTCTTCCACCGAAATTAAGCAGCTTGAAATAAACCAACGTATAGTTCAAAATAACCATGCATTCAAAACACACAGAAGTACTTTTATTCCATCAAACTGTGACATTTACCTTTAAATATAGGGAACCCATTTTACCTCCCACTGTAACGCAATAAAAATTATTCTTTTCATAACTGTTTAAAAGGATCACTATAAACCTGAAACGGTTTAAAATGTATATTAAATATAATAAGGTTTTCAAAAGTTTACCAATGTCCATTTTGCAAAAGATAATGCAACATCTGTCTTCAATGCTATGTAAAGTATACTTTCCATTTCTTTCACAGAAACCAGATGTAAATTTGAATTAACAGGTTATTGGATCACAACTTTCAGTTTTTAAAATCTTCATCTTGTTAAAAATTGTTTGACCAGACCAGACCGAGTCCTTCGTAAGCAAATTTCTCTGCCTGGCCATCAGTCATGTGTAAAACTGGATATGTAACTCAAAATGTAATTGAGTTACGTAATTGTTTAATATTAAATTAATTATGTAGTTATAATGAAATTGAAAAAATAATGTTTTTGGTGAGATCTACATAATGTGACCAGGCATGTGAACAAAATAAGCTTCCTTTATTTGATTATATATATATATATATATGTATACTATAACAAATTATCTATTATTACTTTGTGTAAAACAAAATCCTCTGTTGCGTCTATCTCTCTCTCTGTGCAAGCTAAAACAAATAAGGTATTGAAAAGATTCTGTTCTGGTTTTTTCCAATGTATAGATTGATTCTTAAGAACCTTCCTTAGATGCATAATTTTTAAATATTTTTTCTTTGACAATGCAGTCGCAAAAGAAAAGAGACGGTTAACGCAGTGCGTTGTTTACTCACGGTAAAGTTTAGTATACTATAATTACGTATAAATACATCTATCAAATGATAACCCAGGGCCTCCAATGACATCAGCGAATTCATAAAATTAAACTTGAAACGGGTTTAAAAATTTTCTGAGAGCATGGTAAAAATATAATAGACATGACAGATGACAATGAAACGCAAACATTAATGAAAACAGACCATTTGGAAAATACATCCACGTTATTTCTTTTGATTAAATTAAAATCTACATTATTGTTACAGCCGATACATGGCCACAAGTATTTGATGATAGTGAAGCCCGCAGAGACTGGAATTGGAAACCAACATATGATCTCGACAGCCTTGTCCGAGCTATGATCGAAGATGTCAAGAGATTCCATGCTAATTTGGCTTCTTAAACTGCTCTTTTGTAAGATAAAAAGATAAATGTACATAAGTATACGACAATAATAATGGCTAGCAGGCTCTAGCATATACTTTTATAAGATATATATATTTATACACAAACACAATATACTATAGAAATGAAGTAAACGTTGAAAATGGTGTAAAATATAAATACAGAAATAATTTTAGTGTCACTTTTTTAAAGTGTGCTTATCATGAGTTCTTGAAAATTATAAATACATGAAAAGAATGAAATACATGGCCCAATTATTATAATCTTATACAATTTTAATCATAACATTTTTGTAAATACTTACAAAATAACTGCATATTTTTATTTATTTAAGTAATTATATTGTACGCTTACAATGACATTGTCCAAAAATTGTCAATTAGCTATAAATTATATTATTCTAAATATTACCCCACTAATGAAGTGCATACAGTATTAATATTTCAATATACAATTGAAAAAAAATAACCCAAAGTATTTAGGGTAATTGTGATATAAGCTTGTGTATAGATCTTTATGCAAAATATATGATATTTGCCAAATACACTTGTGCTATAATAATTTTATGTTACAAATTTTTAGTTACACCACTATGATCCTTTACAAAATATGTTCATTAGATGCAACACACTAGTCCTACCTCCTTTTCCATTGTTGAAAGATCCTTTTCTTTTAAACCTCTCAACAAAGATGCTATCCTTTTGTGTTTCATTTTCACATCCCCAAAATAGCCATCACCAATTTGTTTTCCAGAAATAGAAAAATGTCACAAGGACTACAACCAACAAGTAGAGTTTAAGCACAGGTATTGAATTATGAGAAAATCTCACATACAATCAGTGTAGATTATGCTAGGGCATTATCGTGGTAGAAAATCTACAGCTTTTATGCAAATCAATCCGCCTATAGTGGATGTGTGTGCCCAACTGTAGAGATGAGACAAAATAGGCCCCATATCACGTTTTATAAATATCTTATTATCTATACCACAAGAAATTTTATAAGATACTATAAAAATTTATAATACAGTACCAATTTTTTTGCAATAAAGGACATTGTTTAAGTAAACCTTTATATTTTGTTCCGGTCGATAATATATAAAACATCCATTTTTTGTGTCTTCTTAGTACAAAATTTTTACATTGAAACCAAAATAAAAAATCAGTAATAACCAACATCTTTTCATTTTTTGAGTAAATTATGTATTTATCCCCTCGAGAACGAGCATTTCATATAAGCAACACTAACACTAGTACTGTTCCGACGTATATATTTCTGTTAAAATAGTTATAAACATATTAACAATTATAGAGGTGTTAGTGTTCCACCCTAAAGTTATGGGTAGAAAACTTCCTATGTAATCTATCTAAAGCAAAACAGGGTTATACAAAAGAGCATAATTTAGACGTTATTCATTATTTTCAAACCTTGACAATGGGGTATTTGACTGATGTCGATATTTTTTGTAAAAATGATATAAAACTGTGGTGTAAGTTTAAAAAAACCCAGTGATGAAAAAAATAACGCATATAACAAACAATCGAAACTTCTAAATAGGAAAAGTGTAAATTTTTTTGTTCATTAAATTGAAAAAGTTATTATAAATTTAGTTTCCACGCAAAAAATGAGAAAATTATAATATGCAATATATAACTTAAAATTTTATAATATACAATATATAACTTAATGAGATACTAAAAATATTTAAAAAATTCCCTTATAATGAATACTAAATACGGGCCAGTGACGTCATAAGCCAGTTGTGTTTTGTATGGGTCGTTTTCGCGTGAATCATTGTTCCTCAGTTTTTAAGTCGTTATAATTTTGTAATGAAAAGTTCTAGGTACTATATATTTATTTTAACCGTTTTTTTTTAATGTTATTACTTATTCTATTATGGTAATAAAAAAATGCAGTCAAATACCCTATTAACAGAACTTACATTGAGACTATGCAAAGGATAATCATGAAATTTGGTGGAAACATAGCTTATTAGTGTGACTATAAAATAACGTCTTATTTTAAATAAAAAATTAAAAAATTCTGGAATTTTAATAATTGCTTATAGAATAAGGAATTCCACAAAAATTGCATTCCATTTTCAAGACACACTGTAAAATTGAATCGTAATTGTAAAAAATTTGTAATTGAAATGGCATGTAAATTATCTTAAAAACTATTAAGATAATGGTTTATTAACTGGGTTAATTTAAAAAAATAATCTACATGAAATACTTTGAAAAATTACATTTTTTGCATCATTGAAAATTTTAAAACCATTTTTTTCTGTTTGGCCACTTACTGTGGTCCCAGTGTAACAAAGTAGTATAAATTTTATAATAAACGCAATGAATAAATATTATTATCTGCCTAAAGTTCACAAATTTCTTTAATGGCAACTCGACTAGCCATTTGCAGAATTATTAGAACAATGACAGGTAATAACAATAAACCAATTTCAATATGTCGGGTATATGAATGAAAAAGCAATAATAGTAATTAACAAAAACATGATTTAATGGAAAAGCAATAATAGTTATAAACAAAAATGTGGTTTAATAAGTAACAGTCATATTTTCCGGGCATTGGCTTCACCACCAGTGTCAGGAGGTAGAAAGCCTATTCAAAATATTCACCCCAATCCTAAGGTGGAAAATGCACTTATGGGAGTTAAGACAGTAACCCCTTATGTGACTACAAGAGGTTACTATCTTCAATATGATTGAAACTAAAGGAAATCTGAAAAACCCCAATCACATGATAAAACAGACATTAACCCCTTGTGTGACTATACAAGGGGTTACTGTCTTCAATATGATTGAAACTAAAGGAAATCTGTAAAACCCCAATCACATGATAAAACAGACATACCATCAAAGTTTACTATAAGAAATCAGAGTAACAGACTATCATCACCAACAGTAAATAATGCAGACAACAACAATGATGAAAATAGCGGAACAACAGATTATACAAAAGTCAGCTTCATAATAAGACATTTAACAAAGCATAACCGACTACACAACATACGTAGCAAAGTAACAAAGTGCCTCAAGAAACAGAAAAGAAAAGAACTAAAGCTAATGCAGAATAACGACATAAAGAAAGTAAAGAATACATCAACTTTCACAATACAAAACTGGTTTGAAATTTTGCATAATGAAGATACAGAGAATACATATTTAAGCCTGAAACAATATTTGTGACAGGTGTCTATGATATTAAATCTCTAAAGGAAAAATCATACACATTGACCACACTACGCTCTAGCCATGTAAATTAAATTAATGCCATACATAATAACATAAAACTATAAGAGACAACTTTATCACAAACAATATATCTTACTATACCTACCAACTTAAGAGCATATAGACTTGTATTGCAAGGAATGCATTCCAATGAAGATAATCTTGTGCTATAATAATTACCATCCATTGGTCATACACCCATCATCGTCAACATCACATCATCTGTGGTACTGGTAGGACCCCCAGCCATTGGGAAATATATCAAAGTATTTTTTAGTCAAAACCGTCTAAAATCTACAGAATAGAAATAGCGATAGAAGAATTCACAAAAATCATCTACATCACATCTACACAGTCTACTAAAGTACAAAACAACTACCTCCGAAGTTAAACTAGTATCCCAAATTGATTAATGAAAAAATATATTATGTACTGAGAAAAATTTGGCATAAAACAAGATATCCTGGAGACAAAACAGCATTCAATAGATCTTCTGATGCAAATTCATGTAAATCTGAACAACACTAGCATTCAATCATACCTCTCTTTGACTTACCTACAAATACAAACTACTCGCTCTACAATGCAACAAGAAAATTAAAAAAGCCCATCCATTAAGACTTGTAATCGGAAGTGGCTCAGACGAGAAGCAGAAAAGGCAGCTACATTCTCTGAATATCTCAGCACAGTCTTTCAACCATTTTGAAAAATACATAGAAAGCACACACAAAATGTGTCTACCACGAAAGAGCCTAGAGAAGTTCTTAAAACTATAAAAACCCTTTAAGAAGGAAAATTCCTGGGCTTAGGTTTTTGTGAACTATCACAAAAAAGTGTTATGGAAATAGTCAATATTTTCAATCACATATATTCAATATATTCACTAATTTGCGACACTCATTTTTCTCTGGACAGTGAAAACACGTGGATTAAATTAAGAAAAAAAAAATTGTTTTAATTTGTTTACTTTAGATAGAGAAACACTTATTTGAAGTAATATATAGTGGTTCAAATTTTTTTTTTCGTTAATTTTTTAGGAAAATATATGTCACTGGTAATCTCTTTCAAAAAATTTCGCTAAGCCGAATAAAAAGACGCCTAATAGATATACAGTATAATCTGTCTAATATTACTCTGCCTATATCGATCAACTGTTTATTATGACGTAAATGCAGGGCGAAGTTTGATTTTCATATTCTATGGAATAAAGTTCGGTTAAAACGACTTCGCTTATAGTGACATATTGTTTACAATGACCTATTTTTAAGAAAATATGTCCGGTTATAGTGACCGACAGTATTTATTTTAGTTTTTTTCCATTTTCACACTATGCCAGGCCCCTCGCACCTCTTCCCCGGCGCACATAAACGTTGCTTGTTTTATTTGTTTATTAGTTTTTATTCCACTTTCGCTCAATCCCCTCCCACCCTTCGCCCACGCACACGTGAGTGGTTTGTTTTTGTTTTAATCTTTAGTGACGAGTTATTAGTCTAACATTGTGCACTGATTAGTATACAATAACTTCCCAACATCGTAAAGCATTTACCATTCAAAAAAACAGTGCAATTATATTAAGACCCGAAAATGGAGAATCAAACTCATCTCCAGCAAAGGAATTTGGTGTTGGCCATTTGATAATATCAATCATTTTCAAAAACAAGAACAACATTTTGGAAACCTTTAATTCAAACGTTTTAAAACCAAACAGACTTCGCAAATCAACATAGGAAATTGTTGAGCTTACTTTGAAATAGTGGTTTAAGACTATGAAAAACAGAAGAATATCAGTGGCCCTATATTACAGGAAAATGCAAATTTTTTTGCATCACGTTTTGATAACGTAAATTTCAAGTGTTCTGTTAGCTGGATAAATTGTTTCAAAGCTAAACCCAACATTGTGGTGGACAAAATTGCCGGTGAATACTCGACTGTTGACCAAAGTTTCACGACAGAATGGTTGACAAGTGTGTGGCCAAATTTAAAAAGACATTTTTCTGACTATGGAATATTCAATGCAGATGAAACTGGTCTTTTTACAAATCGATGCTTGACAGAAATCTGAAATTGAAAGGCGAGAATTGTAGTAGTGGCAAGCTGTCAAAGGATAGAATCACCGTAATGGTGGCATTATTCCCACCTTCCACCAGGGTAGTCTCAGAGTCCCTCCTGGAACCCGTAACAACCCCCCTCATACAAAAAAGGGGACCTTTGAAAGTCCTCTAATAGTGCCCCTCATCTACAGACTCAGCGCTTCCACCCAACAGGGTTAGAGTCTGTTCCTTCTCAATGAATCATTTAGGATCTCCATTTTTTCAAGAACGCATTTTGTAAACTCTCTAAATGACTCCAAGATTGGTCCATTCTCAACCAAGTCTCGGTGACTAAAGATACCACGTTCTAAGATTCCGCGTGATTCTACGTTAATATTTAGACGACTGTTCTCTAATAAAACTCTACACGCGTCGTCATGCTCACTGCAATGTTACAAAATATACCCAAAATATACTCAAATCTGCAGGTACACGCCGGGCTGTCTCTAAGTGCAAACCTATACAAGCTAAAAACTATGAAACATAATAGTCGGGCACGAGCCAGTTCCTATATAACCACTCGGTCACATCGGGGAAGAAAACCTGGTCGTTTCCCCCCTGGAATTAGGGGAAGACCACCTAGACTGCCAAAGAGCAGCAATGATCTCTAAAATATGTCTCTATCAACATGGGATTCGGTAGCCAAAAACTCGAAGTGCAATAATGGACCCGCATCGACTCTTACCTCGTACCATGAGAATATCATTAGATCATTAGGACAATCTATACATTTCGACAATTTGTAAAAATCGTCGAGCTCCCTATGAAAAATTTTAACAAATCTTTCCCAATCCCTGACAAACCTGTCGTGAACCGAGTACTGGTTCGCGCCACTAGTTCTGGTGTGGGGGGTCACCTGGGAGATGGAGAATAGTATTGCTCTTTGGTCACTCGAAAAAAGGTCCAGTTCGACCCTCCAGCCGTGGAGACCCCTCCCACCCCCGCAAGCCCACTCGAGACGAGAGTGATATCAGTATCACTCTTTCTTCTCTTCTGGTGGATGAAATCCTCCAGGATTCCTCCGTGCAGATTGGGGCACCTCGAGTACCATAGGCAAGGCAGCGAGTTAGCATTGACACAGACGACAACTGGCCTCCAGCCGGTTGAACAGAGGACAGCACTGAGGTGCTCGCGGAACACTTTGGTGGCCAGAGTATGGAAAGTAAACGCTTATTATCACAACTTGTAATGGACCGATAGATCTGGGCCACTACGCAGTTTTGTGTCGATAGATATTCCAACAGGACGCCCAGCCCTTTCGGGTTTAGGACAGTTGCAGCCTTGAGTTTGGGTCCCATCTCCAGAACGAGAAAGGGCTCTAGTCCCAGGCTGCTTCTCCTGGGGGCATACTGCTCCTGAACACACGCGATATAAAATTTACAGGCTCTAAGGGTCATCGAGAACACGGTCATGACCTTTGAGCCCCACCCTGCATTCAGCTGGATGAAATCCAGCTTACTGTGAGTACACCGTCTGCCTCACAGCGCGCTTCAACGCTGCCCTGAATGCAGGGCAAGCTTCAGTGCCAACCCTTTGTCCTACATCTTTTTTGAATCTTGTGCAGGTGATGCAGATCCCCGCCTCGGAGACACTAAGACAATCTTTCCTGTCGTATCCCTTTTTAGTGCACCTGTTACAGTAAAGATCGTCCTTGCAATGCTGCGCGACATGGCCATATAGATGGCACCTAAAACATATATGTCCAGCTTTTAGCAGGTTCTTCCGCATCAATTATGGCAGTTCAATAACGTAGTTTTTATTTCCAACCCAGAACGTACGTGCATTCGCTCTAAGTTTTTTAATTTCCTCCTCAGGAAAGTCACTCAAATTGTCTTCCTTCAGGAGTGTAAGAAACTCATCATTGTTGAGCTCCTTCGGGACATCGTAGACCATGATAGAAGGAAGCTTTTCTCGCTTTTCCTCGATCTTAAGTCCCTTAATGTTGGAAATAGCTTCTCTTCAGCAGGAATCTTTTCTCAAACTGAGGTCATTGGTGAAAGATGACTCATGGATTGTGCAGCACTGTAAGAGATTGGTGCAGGTTTCTTCTGTTGTGCTGCTTTTTTCCTAGCAGCATCTTGTTCAGAGGTCACGACTTTGCATTCCCCCTCTCATAGGTCAAGTTCTCCCTCCCCTAGTCTAGTTACTTGAGCCAGCATTATGGCCGTCAGTTTTAGGACCCTCTCTTTTATTGCGGCTGTCAATATATCAGAACTGCAAACTAAGTCATTAACCTCTTCCAAGGCCGTGATTGCTATTTCAATTTGTTCCTTGTTTCTAGATTCTATTGGTTAGCGTTCAGCGCACTTTGTTCAGAGGTGGGGGGGGAGCTTGTAAGCCATAGATTCGTTCTCCTCATCCTCTTCTAGGTGACAAGTGCGACGATGTTCTCAGTTCCTCCTCCTCTCTTTCCCTAGACCTATTTATTGGTTTCTTTTTATAGGCATAGTAAAAAAAATTGCTCATTATATGAAAATCTCAAAGACCAAGATGTTTGAGTGGTGTTAAATCATTGCTGGTCGATTATGCACTGCAAAGCTTGAATGACGTCAGAACTTTTCGAAAAATGGTGAAAATGAAGAAAGATTTTACTGCTAATTGATAACTTCCGTTGCATTCAAAAGTTACTGCATTAAAATCTATAATAATTGCTTTCCTCCCCCAAATACTACATCAGTCTTGCAGCCAATGAATCAGGGAATAACACAGGCAATCAAAAGCAATTTCAGGATGAATCTTGTGCTTAAAATGATTGAGTGCTTAGATTCTAACTAGAACCATAATTCTGCAGAAATAAAAGTTCTAGATCTAGTTCTCATGGTTTGTGACACTTGGGCACAAAATTTCACAAAGCACGATTCACAACTGTTATAGACACGCAATATTCATTGAAAACCATAATACTTCATCTTCTCAGGAAAATGCAGAAAATATTTCTATTGGTTGAATTTGATGATGAAGATGATATGCCATTTGTTATTGTTGTGGTAGAGAAATCTAAATGCAGACTCATTGGAATCACCATTCATGTGGGACAATTACGTTGACATGGACAATGCCTTCCTCACATCTGAAAAATCCACAGATGAGAACATCATGCAGAACATTGTTAATGACCAATACAAAAGTGATGGGGGAAAAAGAAGTAGAGGAAGAATTAACGTCCAGTGCGGCAGAAACTTTAAAAGTTGCTGACTTTTTATCCCTATTTGTTCACAAGAATATCGAAAATGACGATATTAAAAGTGCAATATCTTCTTTGCACAATAGTGTTAGAGACTGTTATTACAATGTAAACAAAATAAAAAAGCAGACAAAAATTATTGATTTTTTATGTCAAAAATACAAAATATATCTCAATTTCATTCCTTAATTCTATATTATTCTATCAAGTTTATAAGTTCCTATTTTTTATTAAATTAAATACAAAATACACAAATGTATACATATGTATGCAGTCCTTTTTCTATCTATTAAACAAAATAATAAAACAAAACGTGTTTATTTTATAAGAATCACACTTTTTGCTTTGTACGAAATGGCAATACATCAACATAGAAGTAGGAATTTGTTTAAGTGGTGACTATCTGGCAGAAATTAAAGAGGCTCTTACTTAGGGTTCGTATTTTTAGTTACGACCATTAACTCAAACTAGAACACAATCTCTAAGTTCCACAAGGAAGCTACTACAATCAAGGCTTGAAATCATTTTATATCCGCAAAGATATTTGATTATATTACTTTTTATCAGAATGGAAATTTTTTTCCACATACATAATTTATTAGTGAAACCGTCCATTTATCTTATTTAAGAAAATACCACGATACTAAATTAGCAAAACATCAACTACTTAATGAGTATGTAAGATTTTCCAGCCAATAAATTAAATATTTTGTTAATATTACATTGTAAACAACTGAAATTATTTCAGTCAATATGAACTTATTTTTGAAAATCTGTCTTGGAATCTGACAATCTTATTATATTTAGTTAAATTCAGTTTTTATATAAATTTCACTCAATCATCTTCTATTATTCATTTCTGTTTTAGGACTTAAAACCATATGTAAATAATTACCACTTCCTTGTATTAAATGCAGATAAATATTTTTGTACCAATAAACAATAAAATTCAAAAATTCTATAAATGTGTGAAACATACTAAAGTTTTGGAAGATTTGTTGCGAGCGGGATTAGTATATGTGACTCAAGTGTGTGAAAATGGGAACACACAGAATGCCTCCATAACGATTTTTGAGCTAGGTTTTGCACCACAATATGATTGGCACATTTAAATGCATTGTTTCAAATTGGCGACATGTTTTTTCATACAGTCTAACAAACATACCTCTTTTATATTGTTTTATTTTCTGTGTTTCACACATTATATCCTAAACGCCTCTACCGGGATTTGTCAATGGTGAAAATAAAATCTGCTACTTGATTAAAATGAGAGTATATGCGTAACGTATTGTTATTCATATGTATGGAATAAAATTAATTAATTTATTTCAATAAATAGAATGCAGATTTTTATATCAGGTGACCACAAATAACACACAAAATACAACGTAATTTTTAGGTAACATCACTTGACATTTAGAGTTGTGAGACTATTTGGGTTTGTTCATTGATTCTGAATTAACTTCATAAATTCAGACTTCACACTAATTTGGCCTACTAATCCCATTCTTCCATACACCACATAGTTTTGCATGTAACAGAAATAGAGCAAATGTATACATAATAAACCTAATATATGAGTCTCAACGTATACTCTTCAATAATAGGTACCATATTTTACAAGTATTTTTCCCATAATAGCATTATTTAATGTCTACACAATAAGCACTAATTAATACTACTATGATTACACATACAACTCCTATATTATTAATACCTTTACTTGTAGCCTTGATTGAACTTTCCTAAGATAGTTCTATTAGACAGATATATATTAATCTCTCACACTCTGGATATGTTGTATTGTTTCCACCTTTTAGTGGCGACACCATTTTATAAAGAGGTACGTTTGGTAATTGTCATCTATTTAAATTATTCTTTGCTTACATAAAAATTACATAATGCTTGGTACATGACTATGACTGAGTCTCTTGATGAAGTTTACATCTAAATGCTAGAAAAGATTGTAAATATTGTATTTAAACAACAAATACTAAGGTTAAACTATTATAAATTGCTAAGTATGAGTAATATAAATATAATTTTTTCTATATTAAAGTACCCTACCCATACATAGGCCTTCCATAATAAATTTTTAACACCTAAAAGAAACTAGCACCTTCCATTATATAGAACGCAGTATAATGGAGAATTTTATATTCTCATAATATATGAAGAAAACTAAAATACATTAGTGGTGGATCTGACAATCAGCCCTATATAAAAAATATTATATAACTGTGATTTACACCCTGAAAAGGCAGTCAGTATTACACACTAAGATATAACACTCTATAAATTAATCTCCAGCTCAATCACTGGAAGAAGATGATCTTGCATGCCATATTGCTTTTGCATCTGGCATACCATTTAATATTTAATGCAGAACCGACAATGAACACTAGAAAAGTTACTCACCAATCTCAATTGAAATTGTCTCAACGGTCAGTGATGTCAGTGACGTATATTATTATGCGTATAGAAGATACATCAATAGCTTTTTCTCACTTTTTAGTGTATGCTGACATTTGCTGCGGGTCCAGCAATCAACACTAGAAAAATTACTCACCAATTGAAGTTGCCTCAACGCATACTGCAATCAGTGATAATTGTTGAAATACATCAATATTATTATGTATTAAGATTAGAAGGAAACAAACTAAAATCCCAAATTGCTTGTTGTTGGGTTTTGTTTTATTTTATTGTTGAAAGGAGAAAGACTTGTAGTTAAAAAAGTAAAATAAAATACAAATTTATAATATTTGTTAAAATTGGTCCTAAAGGACCTTTGCTATTGATCTTATAAAACTATATATCAATGTACCAGACATTTGTACATAGTGGTAAACTATTTTTGGAAGCTTATCTATAGGCCTCATATAGAGTAAGTAATATTACATTACAATATGTGTTTCATATCAAACAATAATTTCCAACTTGCATTTGTAATAATTGTTGTCTCAATAAAAAGCTTAGATATTATTTTTATAGCACTTGATAAATTAATTCCATAAAATTAATATATGGTGATATATGTATGAACGTATATAATTTTCTTATCAGGTAAATACCCACTGCTTATTTTCTTGCTTATAGACGAGCCCATGTTCCTATTACCAATGACTATTAAAAATTTAGAAATTTATAATTTATAGTAAAACTATAACCAGTTTGTATATGAATTCAGAAAATTGCTGACCTGGATAAAAGAAGTAATTTGTCTCAAAAAAATTATATAATTTTTAAATGATATCTTTTAATGCCAAAAAAAGTCTGAAATCAAGAATCTGAAAAATAACATACTATTTATTTCGAGCTTGGTATATTTGTCAATAAAATTATCAAATATCATTAAGAATAAATTTTAATTTAATTAATTTATTTCCTTTTTAATATCCATTTTCTCCATATCCTCGTCAAAAGCTCCATCATCCCAGTCTTGATCTGTTCCTAGTGTTTCATTGTTTACTTTCTTTGCAGCTCGCTCCAATTTGATATTTTTGGCTGCATTGTGTAAGCCTTGGATTACACTCTGACTTTCCTCAAAATATTGATTTGGATGATTAATCCCCAATTCCATTTGAACATTATGAACAACATCAAAGTATTTACTGCAAGCAATTTGGTAATGTCCTTTCTTTGCCATATCCGAGATAACAGCAACACCTAATAAAAAAACTGTCATTAACACAAATTAAAAATTTCAAGAACCTAAATATTTAATTTTTCCTCGTAATGTTTTTAACAGAGAACATAACAAAGAAAAAGGGTGTTTAGTAACCTATTACATTTAAAGTGCTACTTCTTTATTTAAAACTTGAATATATAATTATTTTTTCATGGTAAACTCAGTATAAAAATGATAATTATTGTTAATCCATATTGCAAACTTAATTTACTCTGTAATTTTATTGGATACGAAGATTTTTCAAATAAATAAACAAAATTTGAGATTATTTTCGGATATAAACTCATAAATACATTTCTTCACAAGTTGACAAAATTTATGGACAGAGTTATGTGTAATTTAGACTATACTTTCAATAAACATTTAGTTATAGAAATAAATAATTTGTTGTATCAAGTTATGAAAACATTTATTTTAGTAATTATAATACATATTCAACTTTTAAGTCACTAAACCTATTTTGTCAATAGTTTTTGCTTAAAAATAATGCATTAAAATAAAAATAATGCAGAATAGCATTATTAGAATAGCGCAAGAGTGACATTTGTAATCATAATGTATGCACATTTAAATTGTTATATACCGCTAGTTATCACAATGTTACATAATATGCTATCCCCGTTTCCACTATATTGTTTCCGAAACACATTTTTATAATATTGCCCAAACTGACATAAAACATACTATGTATAAAATGTTTTAACGTTAGTAAAGAAAAAGGAGAAAAAATAACATACAAGGTGTATGATATGCTATATGTGATATGTGAATGAAATGCTGAATGTCCGATAAATGAAAATATAATTAAATTTGAATAAACTAAGAAGCTGTCTCTATGCCATCTCTGAATAGATAAATATAACTAATGGATTTCAAACAATATACTTAAATTGAAAGGTAAATGCAATTCGCCATAACAGCAAGTATAGAAGCTAAAATTATGTTTAACATAATAGTCTTGCTGTGGAGTTGAATAGTGAGATTGTGTAAATACTCTTGGATTGAGTAATCTGCAAAGAACATAGAAAAGCAATTGGCTGTACTTTTAACAGAATGAGCAGTAGATCTGTCTGTCGTCTACAATTTTAGTAAACTTTGGGAATTAAAATTCATCATTTTATTTCCAAAATGACAAATTTTTTGATTGCAACAAAATTTTTCAAAGATTGGTATGCTCGTCATGAAGGAAATCATATAAATATAGTTTGGATGTACTTATTTGAACTTGAAAACTAATTTGGAATACACATTACCTGGCAAAAGTATGGGATCAAAATAAAAATCAGGCTGAGAGTGGGGCTCTGACTCGCTCATATTATGCAATATACATTCAATCTATTGCTCTTCTAAAAATATTCTTGCATAATTTAGCATAATTGGCACCAAACAGTCAAACAAGGCCTTTTCGTTGGAGTTACGTGTTAAAATAAATTCTGCTTTTTAAATTAGAACATAATTATTCTCTTTATTAAATAACATTATTAAATGGAATTTAATCATATTTCAAGCGTTAATTCCTCAATCTGTCAATCTTGATTAGAAGTGGGAAATATGTACCTGATCTGTATGCATATGAAATATTTGGATCGAACGGACATTCTGGTATACGACATTCTGGTATATACATTGATAGTGTAAGAAGAGTAATGAGATAATCTCTCTAGATATATGTGAGAAACGGACATTCTAGTGTAAGTATGTGCAGATATCTATTACAAAATACGCAAAGGGTTTTGTCTCTGTTCGTAATAACTAACTACTACAAGAACAAAAGAAACAAAGTCATTACAGATAATATGTAAGCTATCCCCTTCGTCATATAAGTCCCCTCTAAAAAAGGAATAAAATAGAAAATGTATCATGTGGATAATTTCATATGCGTAATAAGGTCATTCCATGGAAATATAAACCTCATGGTAAAAAAATGAACTTTGTAAATACTGTAAAAACTATTTATTATTTTTTTCGTAGATATTCTTGTTTATGATTTATGTGTCAACACTTTTCTCATTATTTGATGCGCGATGCATATTAACAACGATGACAGCTAATTAACCACATGGTTGTTAGGCGGCCTGCATCAAAATTGATATTGAAAAGTTATATTATTTCGGAGATAGATTATGTTGGAAGATTTTTTTTAAAGATCTTATCTTGAAGTACATTAATCCCAATTTGTTATTTGGAAATATACAAGGTATGTTTATAAAATTATATTAATTTTTTGTTTGTGTTGGATGTTACATCAGCCACAAAAATCATTATTTTTCTCTATAACTTAATAATTTTTGCAGCTAAAATATTTTAATTCTACAATCTCTTTACTCTCCTTACGTGTAGTATTAAAAAAACCTTCAAACGTAAATCACATTTGAAGGTTTTTTTAATACCACATCTAATAATCATTTTTATATGGTTAAAAAACTGTGACCAATGTGACACATGTTTTGTGACCAATGTAAATAGAGCAAAATAGTGCTTTTGAGATTTAAAACCATAATATTTTCAAAACATTTTTCTACATAAAAATTCAAAAAAGGAATTGAAATAAACTAATAAATTCGAAAGTTATGGACATTGTGCAAAAATTATTTTTACAAAATTTTAAAAAATTTAACTTTTTGCAAATCACCAAAAATTATTTGAAATTTATTTTTCTAATTGTTGTTTTTTTTCTTGAAATTTATATAGCTTACATATTATTAAAGTTAATTAGTAAAAAATAAAACGGTTCGGACATCTGTTGCTGAAAGAAAGTAGAAAAACAGAACTAATCATACCGAAGATAAAAAAATAAATAAAGAGAAAAAGGTAAATACTTCATGAAGAATTTGAGAACAAAAAGGAAAGTGGAAGCAAAAAGAGTATGAAGCATCAAAGCGCCGAATGCGTAAAATGTGTTTGAAATAGAAGTCAGGTTCATCAGTATCAGTTCTTTAAAGTAATACTTATCCTAGTAACTAAAACTTTGGGAAAGCTTTAAAACATATTAAGTCTACTTTGCCTTGTAGCCCTAGAAAAAAATAGCTGTTGTTGAGAAGGTAGCTTTCACTATTTATTTGTTAGACAAAGAATAATGAATTTGTGTATAAAAAGGGAAAAAAAAAAGTAATTAAGAAAACAATTGGTTCAAACGTCGACACTTCTATTGGTTTCCTTTATGTTACGTTAGTCACGTTACATTGGTCACACCACTTTTTTTTAAATTAATTTAATAAGGTATTTTGTATTTCTATTGATTATATAATATATTTATTTCAAAACGAATTACTTGTTGTTTAAAAAAACAACAAACAAATTAAGTTTATTGAACAGCAACTTTCGGAAGAATTTATTTTATTGGTACAAGTTAATTTTTTGTTACGTTTGTCACATTTAATTTTGATGTTTTTCTTTATTATAAATATATAAAGAAAACATCAATATTAGGCGTTCTAATATCAATAAATTATATTTGATATAATTTATTGATATTAGACTTTCTTATCCTATACAGGTAAACTAACAAAAGAAAAACAGGATATTAGCAAGTTTTTAGTAAAAAAGAGGGCAAATTTATAACTTGGAAATGATATGAACGTTACGTTGGTCACCGTGAAATGACCCAATATGTGATAGGTTTGATAATGAAAAAATGTTTCATATGGATAATTTCATATGTTATGCATATTATTTTTATTTATATGTAAAAGCAGGGCAAAATATTGAACAAAATTTGAAGCAGTCGACTATGAATGTAGATGTGACTGGCAGTCTAATATGTACTGTTCACAATACTTAAAAAAAGGCAGAAATTTTTCTAAAATCCTATATTCCAGTGAAAAAAAGGGGTACCAGCAAAGCATCATTGGCATGGAAAGTTTCATTCAAGAATTTATTTTTTAAAAATGCATTCATAATTCATAACTGAGATTTAGCTACAGTTAACAAGATTATAATGAAATATAAATTTTAAATCTCAAAGTTTCTGCAGTCTTCGAAGAATAATAAAAATTATGTCTCTAGGTGGAGATTTTTATTTACTATTTAAAAAGCAAAAAAATTCATTATTCATAAAAAGCAAATACAAAATATCATCAGGAAGCCAAATCTATTATATGTAAAGTTGAGTCAAATGTACGTTTCACACATACAAAGTGGAAGTTTTGATGCATCGACTCCAAAAAAGATCTAAAACTGCAAGTATCCTTTAAAGCCTAGCATATTTCATATAAGATAAGAGACCAACATTACATCTCAAGCACTCTCAATGTTCATGTCAGATAATAAATTCAAAAATATCACAATGCCATTAGTTATCAATATCATTAATGTTCTATATGCATCTACATTTCATTTGAAAAAAATATAAATCCATTCAAACTTTTTTCATGTGTGGATTATTAAACCAAACAATTGCCATTATACAAGGTAACAGTGAACATTCAAAAAGTTATTGACAAAAAGATTGAACAACAGTGGAATGCAAGTAGGATAAACTCTAGAAAATAAATCAAAATAGAAACATATTTGACATCAAAGGTAGAATTTTAAATTATTGATGAATTTAACCGAACTGCAAATTTACTTTATGGCCAGCGTCACACTAGTAAATAAATTTGTTGAATAAGAAGTAAAAAACACATTGATAAAACTTCTCTTTCGCCTCTCCGCAAATTCAAATTAAAACATTTTTAATCAAACTAGAGAATCAGTAATTGGTCAAAATAAACCTTCAGAATCTCATATCTAATATTGATATGCAGTGAGATTTTTATTCTTGTCTTATTTCTTTTATATACCTTCATTTCCTATGAAAACGGTATAAAAAATATACTTAACAGTTCATAAAAAAATTATGATAATTATCAGTTTAAAACTTACTTGAAGAATCTATACCATATCCTTGCAATTTGTTTTTAAGAATTTCATCATCACTATGTTTGAATGGGCAACCATGGCAATCTCCGGGACCTACATTGCTTTGAATTATTTTCATACAACTAAAGGGTGAGTAATTTTTCCGACTGCCCTCTTTACCATAGTTATACCTAATATTGTAGCTGTACTGCTTTTCGAATTTATCTAAATCCATCATCTTTGTAAATTCTTCTCTCCAGAATCTTAGAGAGTCTTCAAGAGTTACACCTATGCCTTTCAAGAAAAGACCATATTGAATTCTTCCACCATGTTTCAAATGATGCGTGCTTCTTAAGTGTTCATGTAATTGTCGCATACAGAGCGGGAATGATTTCAATGAAAGCGAATCCAAACTCTCAATAGGCATTGCAGCCTTTGATCCATTGGTGTAATCGTTGCCTGTATAAGAATGATGTAAACCTTTCAATAAGGAAACAAATCGTTCATCGTGTTCCACCTCTGGTAGCCGCCGGCTAGCAATGGCCAAACTTTGTTTCAAGTGAGCACGAAACTGAGTACATAGCACAGATACAAACTCAGTATGAGGGATAAAAGCATACCCTTTCATTACGAAAACTTTTCTATTTCGAACTAAATCGAATACTTCTGAGAATTTTACTTTGTAAAAATGGTACTTTTCTACTTGAACATGCGACAAGCCTGATGTTGACTCACATAAGTAACTAAATAGTTCTGATTTCTCACTTTCTTCGATAGGCATGTAATTTAAATTATTACTTTTAAAAAACTGACTAACACCGTCAGATGTTAAGGACTGAAAACGCATTTTAAACAATTCTAGTTCTCGAGTAATAAACCAGCGTCGCAACTCTTCCGAACGACAATAAGCCAATCTCAGTATGAAATGCGAGATGTGGTCACTTCTACGTGTCTGCAGATCAATTTCTTGGTTATTTTGACCCGATCCTCGAAATAATTTAATGTAATGTTTTAAACCCTCTGCTTTAATATCTGCATAAATTGCTTCTTTCCATTCTTCTGAATACAATCTGTGACCTTTTAATGTGCTGACTGACGCTAATATTCTTAATATTTTTAATCGTTCAATAGCTAATGATTCAAATTCATTTAAAGTTATATTTCCAATCGGTGGCACTCGATACATTTGCAAGTCGTGTGGATAGGTTTCTGCTAGACTTCCAGCTATAACAGCTTTCACAGTTCTTCTTTTAACTGTAATATCCATGACAATGAAAATTATGTACGCTTTGCCAAAGTTGTAAGAACGGTTTTCACTTCATAAATAATAAGTAATATATCGATATATTTGCATAATAAATACACAACATAATGATGTTTGTTTTATAAAACTAACTTGACATTTTGAAGAATTTTCGCGGGTAAATTGTGAAAGTAGTGTTGCCAATATATATAATTATAAAACGCTTAAAAGACCGCACTCGGTAGAAATGTGATTTAAGTGGTAATTAATAAAATCACTTTGGCATATTTTTTTCTTTTTTAAAACTGAAATAATTTAGAAAAGTATTAAAATAAAAAATTTTAACTAATGAATAATTAAATAATGTACTATATTCAAATTATAATAGTTTAGGGAATTCCGAATAAAGTAACTACTTGGATAAGATGGCCAATAAAAATATTTTTGTGTTCTCTGACTTAATACCAATAAACAACGCCTACTAGAGCATGCCAATTGCTAAAAATGTTGTTTTATCTAAAAAAAATAACAAAGTAAGTAACTTCAATTTATAAATTTAAACCATCCCAAAATTTTTCAAAGATTCATGGTCGCATTGTTTTTAATTTTCATAATTAATATATTTTTCTTTTTTTATATCTGTTGACTTATTACTATTAACCTGATACTTTTATCATTAGGAATATCGTATAGCGAGGAATTTCAACCGTGGTATTCATGTTAGTGTTTTGGTTTGAGATTAATTATATTAATAGTGGAAATTATTATTATTTTTATTTATAGGACGCAGTCAACATCGACAAAAGTCTACGTGCAGCTATGGCAGCTGTAGAACGAGGTCAATTAACACAATGCGCTGCTGCAGACCGTTATAATATACCACAACAGATATTAAGAAGCTACATGCAGTCAGACAACACTGTGAAACATTTGGGACGTTCTTCAGTCATGACCAAAGAACAGGAAAAGACTTCAAGAGGAGGATTTGCAAATATCGGGATGTCACTACCCTCTAAAACTTTGAAACAAATATTTAAAAAGATTCTGGTTTTACCGGCAAACACTGGTTAAAAACATTCTTGAAAAGGAATCCTGACATTGCTAAAAGGAAGACACAATTTATGAACCATCCACGTACTCAAAAATTGAACAGATCGATTGTCCAACAGCATTTCGAAAAGGTGATAAAGTTATACGAAGAATTAGATATTGCTAATCAACCAGAGCGTCTCCATAATATTGATGAAAAGGGCTGTCGTCTAACAGTTCACCATCAGCAAACTGTACTGACACAAAAAGGTGCTCTACTTATTTATTTGATTGCACCTGAACACGCCGAGAGTGTCACAATTGCGACGTGTGTGAACGCTGTTGGAACTGTATACCGCCGATGTTAATATTTAAAGGAAAGGGATTATAGCTTGATTATAGCAACAACTTTATCGACCGGATGTTTGGTAAAAATGGCCCCGAAGGGCAGTATGATCACGAATTTATTTATTGATTTTGTAAAGCATTTATCTAAATAAAAATCAAAAGAAAAATAGTTGTTTATTTTCAAAGTGCATCCCTTTTCATGAGCATTATTTTCATGGAGCATCCCCACACTTGGTTTATGAGATTGTTGAAGAGGCTGAGAAATAGCAGAGTCCTTTACAGCTTACCAAGAAACACTACGCACGAAATTCAACCTCTCCATAAGTCCATAAACAAGTTTTTTGAACATCATTGGAATTAGGAAATCTTAAGATACATGTATCAAAATCCTGATAGACGCATCACGAAAAACAGTTTTAATGCCATTTTTTCCAAAGCCTTTTCAAAATGTATTCGTCATGAAAATATTGGACATGGCTTCCGGGCTACAGGTTTATTCTCTGCCAATCTGAATATACTACCGGACAAAGCATTTACGCCATCCGTTATAACTGAAAGTACTTACACTACCTACATCTACCTACAGCTGCTCAGAGCTCAATGAACCGCACTGCAGATCTCGAGTACAGCCCTTTGTTACTGATAATTCAGATACTAATAATTCAGAAGTTGAAACTACTAGTCGGTCAACAGAATTTCAGCCACAAAACATTGCTGTGTCACCATCAATTTTAAGAGAAAGATGTCAATGTGCTTCTCAGGTTAAGCTGGAACCTCAGATAGATGTTACACCTACTCCAATTTCTAAACAGGTTGTTGAATATGAAGTCCCTACTAATTACTTAGGCAAAGAAACATCACAAAAAGAATTGCAATTTGGTCCAGTCACCCAATAAAATCTCCAAAACCCTCAACTCTTCAGGAAATACTAGATTTTGATATTTTCGACACATTATTTACAGTTCTGATTTAGAAACAGATCCTAAGATGAATAGTGAACAACAATTGCTGTTTTTGAGTAAGTTTGGAAACGAGTCACTGAGCAAGGCAACATGTTTATTTGTCCGAAGAGAAAAGAGATGTTTCTGATCCAGATGATCATATACCTTTAGCTAGGCTTAAGAGTAAGGGACACAAGTCTCCTTTTCAAGAGCTACTGCCAACTCCCAATTACGCAACTGTAGAGAATAAATAAAAGAGAAAAGCAATAAATTACAAAGGTCAGCGGGTTACCAGGGAACTTTTTAATGAAAACGAAAAAGGAAAAGAAAATGAGACAATCCAGAAAATAATAAAAGAAACTAAAAAGAACAAAAATCTCAAACTAAAAGTGGAACCGGTAAAGGGGAAAAGAAAAAAACTATTAAAAGAAGGAAATTGGTTTTGATGCGCTTGTAAAGAAGAACGTATTTCCGATATGCGAAGTATAGACTGGGCAAAACATGTTACCACGAAGAAAGTGTGAGGCTGACAAAAGAAGAGAGGAAATTTTTTTATTGCCAAGTTTGTGAATAAGTTGATTTTCTTTCAAATTATTCCAAAGTTCCTAAATAAGTATTACAATAACGATAATTATTGTTTTTATGTAGTTTTTGAGAATAAAGACTAATTTTATTTTGTATATTTAGTTATATTTGAAAAGAGTATGATTATTTACAATTGCTATGTCTTTATAAACCCAGGCCATTTCTATGTCTTTATAAAATAAGGCCCAAAAATATCTTCTAAAGTAATCAACTACACTTTAGAAGATATTTTTTGTTGATTGATTTATGTTAAATATATTATTTCCATGCACAAATGCCGTTGACTATTTTCATAAAAATGATTTTTTCGGGCCTTATTGTACTGTGGTATTTTAATATGTGTGTATTTTAATTTTTAAGGACCATTGAAGACGTTTTTAAAAACTTTAATATTTCTTTTATTATTGTTTATGTTTGAGTTTCTTTGATAAATAAATAATTCGTAAGACACAATTGCATGTGTTTTTATTATTAATTAAACCGAATATTCAACTTTCAAGTTAGGCGGACCTTATATGCCTCTTGTACCCTATTCTTTTATCTAACTCCTACTCTAAAGCACCACTAACTGTCTATCCAAAAGTGAGACAAGACGTGAGGGATTTGTGGCCGATGACCACCGACCACGGCATCGTCTCCCGAGGACCTCGCACTGCGGAGGACATATGAGGTGTCATAATTGGAATCAGGTGCTAGTAAATGCAATTAGTTCTTCGATGGCATGTTTTAGTTTTTTTGGTTTTATTCAGAAAATGTATTTGCTTTTTTCAAGGTGTAGTAAATGGAAAGAATTAATCAAAAACAAACTGAACTTTACGATGAAATATTTAGTTGCCACAAGACAGAAAAGTGGGATCGAGTTATTTAATGCTGTTTTATTACAATTTGATGGTGTTGTTGGATACGCTAAAAGTTTATGCGAATCATAAACAAGAATTCGCAACGATTAGTAATTGCGATTTCATTTTGAATTAAATCTGCTCATATCCATTTAAGCATTGCAGTTGAACACTTGCGTAAATTTTACCCCTAGATCAAATAATATCGAATATTATCATAACCCAGTTAAGGTTCGATCACTGCTTTTCCGAAACTATTAAATTTATAGAGAAAAGCATTTATGATCTGCCAAAAGAATTCAAAAGTAAATGGATCACCAAAAAGCACAAATATTTCATAATTAATGTGCTGATGAACCTAATCCCCCCGAGAGCCGGTACAAAATTGATTTTTTTTAATTCAATGATTTAATTGACATTACTTTAAGCTTTATTGATTCTGGTTTGAAAATTTTCATTTTCCCTATGACTTAAGTAAATTAAATGTATTTAAAAGAAGACAAACAAACACTATCGAAATTTAAACATTTACCAGCTTGTGGTTGAAAATTGAGATTGAGATTATATGAGAAATAGCAAATAATTACCCGAAAATTTATCCAATTTTTATTGTATAATAATGTAATATAAATTTATCCAATTTTTATTGTATATAATAATATTTGACCATATCAATTAATTCTTCATATAATTCGTAAGGTTAGAAGTCGCTGTTACGGACGTGACAGAAGCTACACCAATCCTTTTGGAAGTAATACAAGATAAGCGCTGAATTGTCATCATATTTTGCGGTACCTATTTAAAGGTAATCCTTACAACATACACGTATGATAACATTTTGGAAAAATATTTATTATTGTCAGCGACTATTTTTTGACAATGCCGTTGCCACATTTCTTTCAGAGATTTAATATTTGTATTTATAATGTTAAAATTTAACAAAACTTCGTATTGCATTGTTAGAATTTTCTTTTTTTTTACAAAAAGGTATATTTTTGGTACGTAATGTTTTTTTACAAACTTCCAAATTTGACTGGTTTTATTTATTTGATGTACGAAATCAGTTTCCATTCAACAAAGGTACAACGTATACTGCAGCTGGCACATTGTTGAAGAATTCAAAATAGTGGACTAACCTAGATGTTGTTGTGCTTACATTGCCTGACCAAATCATTTACAGAATCGGAGTCAGCTTCTAAAATAGAGTAGATTAAACTGTCTTCTGACCGAATGATTGAAAACTATTAATGAGCTCCATGACCTCTTGATATGTTATTTATTATCAAATGGCATCTGCGAAATAGGCCATTGGCAATTATTTTGCTACCAAAATATGAATAGTCGAGCGTTGACATCATCGATATTTCATCAATCTAAAAAGCAAATCAAACAGGATGCGCAAAAACACATTATTTCAGTAAAATGTAATGACTTGTCCATAACGAAGACTAAAAGTAAGAACACTTTTATATCTCATGTCTTTACCAGTGCCTGTTTCAAATTTATCTTACGTGTAATTCGATTGAATACAATATTGAAGAAAGACATATTTAGAAATTTCCACACTTTCCCACGACGAATTTTTATAAAACGCTTAAAACATCCTCTCGTGGACAATAAATGAAGACATGTTATTAACTATCTAAAATTGTCCTCAAGAAACGAGATAATTCCCTCCTCTTTATTACAATCATCTCTTTCATATATGTACATGCTTTCTTTCCAGGCGAATATCTGACTAGCATAACTTTTTACTAGATATTTCACGCATCTTTAGGGAGACATTTTAAAGTCACACAATTACTTTAGATTTTCTTCAATGTATCTCACCAAATGTAAAAATGTCATTATTAACTTAAAAACATCATTTGTATGTTATTTACCCACCCACAAATATCTTCTAAATGTTTTTTTGATCATAAAACTAAATAACAATTACTTTTGTATTTATAATTAATTGAGAACAATATTTATTTTAGTATTATTGTTAATACATTATGAAATTTCCATGTTGCATCGTATTTTATTTAGGTACTTAACAAATTATATGGGAATATGGGTTACGGTTGGAAGATTAGAAGCATATTTTTGGAGATTAGTGAAAATTAAGAAAATCTTATTTCGAATGAAGTATGTAATTATCATTCATTCATCGAAATACCCCTGGAGAACCATCACACAAACAAAATTATATACTCTTTAGACCAATAGGACTGATGATATCGATGACTACGAACACGTCGCCATATAAGGAAATATAATATCTTTTTAACAGCCTGTTTCAAATAATATATTTGCGAAACAGAATTTCTACATAATGTATATATCTTGAAATAAATTAAATGACTATGGTAATAATGGCCATTTTGATAAACTTATTTGGGACCGGAAAGATAGTGGTAATTTATCCATAAAAATGTGCTTTATGTAAAAATACAAATTAAGCTATTGCGATATTTTCGTAATATATGAGAATCCAATGATGTTATATTAAACAGACATTAGCCCTGTAAAAAAACGAACTATTTGCCGTCTTTTTCATTATACTTGTAATTCGCACGATCCACTTCTTGGGGTCACATTTTAGTTTATTTTATATGGATATAACGTGTATACTGAGTATGACGACATTATAAGAGAAGATTTCTTTGGTAATAATTGATTATTAAAAGATGGAGAAACATGTTGAAATATTCAACTCATTTCCGTCTTATCAAAATAAATAAAAAATAAAATAGTCCAGTTCCTTCGTATTCTTCGTAAGTTTTAATACCCAGTAAAATTTCAGTTTACTTCACGAAATATTTAAACATTTACGAATTTATTCGTCTGTTTATTCAGTAATTAACTTTTATATATAAGGTCAATGTGCAAATTTAGAAAGCACGTATAAATAAGCGAGCTCCATGTGTTTTATGGACACACTACTAATCAATAACCGATAACATTATTTGCAATGAGACACATTATATTCTTACAAAACGAATCAAAAAGTGGCTCCAGATAAGTGAGAGTCACATGCGCACTATAAAAAAAGAGATACAGTCAATGAAAGGACCCAATCATGGAGAAAAACGTATTGAATACAAGGTAATCTATTAATCCCTATGATGCTGAGACTTTATTTTTAAAATCCTATATGGACGCGTTCTTCTCAGTAACTACTGAACGCATTTTGTTCTTATTTTCGTAAATGTATCACTCTGTCATTCAGGGATTGAGGTTGGTATGTACAATTTATGAATATTTGGTGAAAATTACCAGACTTGTGGTAATGAATGTCGATGTAATCGCAAAAAGCATTTGTCGGAGAGTTATCTTAGCGTGCGCAGCTTAAATCGTTAGAGTAGAGAGTTTAATAGTCAGCATAGGCCACCGTCATAGCAGATAACGTGGCTATCTGTGGTTATTAATCGTTATTTCAGCTTCCTTGCAAAATTTATAAATTTAACCTTAATGCAATATCGGTCGCATTTCTGAAAATGGTCAACACCGTACGCGTTGATCATTGTAATCTATCTGCTCGTACAATACCGGTACTTCCGATACACATCTCGGTGCTGTGGGCGCTTTCTTTGATCGACTCGATCGCGGATGCAACCTTCTCTCGTGTACTTCGATTCGTTCCACAAGTTAAAAAGAACATTTGTTTTCTATTTGTAACAGTTCGTGACGGAAAGTTTGGTTATTTACCTGTTGCGATCTTTTTATTTTGTTTAGGTATGACTTCTCGCTTTTGCTTTGATTTGAATTACTTCCACAACCGTATTTATAACGTTTTTTTATCATTTAACATTGAATATTCTCTGTAAATGACAATTACCTTTTTTGCTTAGATATTAGAAATTTATTGATAATCTCAATCGGAAGTATATATTAATTTAAGTTTACCAATAATTTTTACCGTTTGGTACTCCATTGTGCATTATAAATGTATTTGTATGAAATAAATTTTGTTGTAGTTAATGAGTTTTTATCTATCCATTCCTTAAGTTGTAGTAATAAAGGATAGGAGCACCGTATATTAGTTGGGTATTTGACTATCTTTTCATAAATTATAATTCCACGATACAAGTTGAGAATAAAGAAAATATACAAATGTTAAAAACTATTTTTCAAAAGTTTAAAGTTAACGTTCAGACAAGTACATCAATATAACATTATGACCTTATATTCAGTAACGCTTGTTTGTTCCGTAGGAGCGACATAGCTTTGTTTAGATTTAAGACACGAGACTTAACTCTATCCTATTCTTACCACTGCATTGGCATGTTCGTAATTTTATATTTTTTTCGCTATCCAATCAATTATATGCCGATACAGCTCGATGCAAGCGAGGAAAAGACCATTTGTCTGGAAAGTGCTATGCTTAGCCAGCCATTTTGCTATCGCTTAGATACAGAGGGTATATTAAATTGTTCCAATGCAAACGTTATTATAATTTAGTGATGTCATTATTATAAGATTCTTATAATTTCATTTAGTTTATCCGTCTACCCACATGTCATACTCAGCTAGCATATAAGGTGATCACCTTATCATAATAAAATTCCCTTTAAGATGGGCCTGTGTACGCGTATGCGGATTTAAAGTGACAAAAGTAAAAATAGTAATTGTAAAGAATCTTTCTGCACGCAATCGTATGATATTACTACTTCATCGTTCATTTTTTATGCACTTCGTAAATTTAATGACTTTTTAATTCCCGACGAAGTAGATAGCAGCTTCAAAAACCTCTCAAGGATGGGTAATACTCACACTACCAGGGTTCCGTGCACATTTCTGCATTTACAAATATTTGATATTATTCCTATTAAAATATTTACGAGGGTTAATTTTTCACAAGTAAACATATATTGTAAAGTATCATACACTATAACTTTCGCAGGCGTAATAACATGGTGCATATTTAAAAAATATAAGATCTATTACCTGTAGGACCTGTAACCTTCCAATCAGTCTTTACCAACCCTGTTGTTTTTATGATTTGTATAGTTTCGGGAATTAGGGGTGCGTAATTTTATATTTTTGCATATTTATAGAATATATTTTTAAATTTGTAACTTAAAATTGTGAAAAAAATATTTTTATGTTCCTCATAACACACCTTTTTAAATGATGCTTAACGTTATCTATAAAATGAGAAAAAAAATTAAGGACCTTTATTAACTTCCTCTTGTTATACGAATATTTTAAAAGAGTTGGTGGTGTAAAATACGTGGGTTAACAAGATGTATCACTAAGCCAATCTTCAAGTTTCTACATCCCAGAGTTTCTGAAAAAAAAAACCGCTCTGAAAATAGAAAAACGGAAATGTATTGCCTAGTATATCTTTCGTAGGAATCATCGCCGTAGTTTTCTTACAAATTCTGCGTGGACTTCTAAAAACTAACATCTCTTTTCATAATTTTAGGCTGAGTAGTTTCAGCAAAAGGTGTAACTTTTTTCACTTATTTCTCATATATCCCCATATATCTCTAAAGATAAAATACCTAAAATTACTAAAAAAAAATCCTTTCAAATGACATCCCGCACTTTTTTAAGTACTTAATTTGCCCTCCCTAAAATTTCCAAATTATTGTTTTTATTTGGGCTTAATATATTAATATGTTTTAATACCGTGCAAATTTCAAGTTTCTGCGTCGAGTAGTTTCTGAGAAAAACAGCTGTGACGGATATGCGCAAAAATACGTTAGTTATAAGAATTCCGTTTTTCCTTTTAAGGTACGAAATCCTAAAAATTCTAAAATTCATCCACATTCTTATTCCAATTTATCGTACCTATTTAATAATTGAGCCTGATCTAAAATAATATGCGTAAATCGCTCATCAATCGGTCTATATCTTCATTAATATCATCTATCATTGAAAAGGCAACAGGCAGCGATAATGGGGACGTTAAGCCGTTTCATAGTACGCAGGCATTTATAATTTACATAAAATATGTCACACGAGTCACTGCACATGTAATTATAGATAGGTGGTTAGCAGATTTAACATTTTTTACACTAAAATTATCTCATAACACTAAACTATCATTATAACCTAACTTATAATTAACACTAAATTTTAGTTATCTCTAAATTATATTATAAATCATTAACACTAAAATTGTCTCATAATGAAAAAATTTTCGCAACCACTACAAAAACATTTATTTTAGCACTTTTATATTTTTACTGGAAAGGACGTAGTACCGAAACAGTTTGCGAAACGGGTGAGTTTCAGTTTTGGTCAATTTGTATTCCAGACAAGACATGCGGAGAAAGGCTAACAATTACCGATCGACCACTTGCATGGACTCTAATCTATTATATCAGGCGTCAGCGGCAGATTGTTTCCTAACTTTGTACCCCGTTTACCAATGATTGCCTAGCTTTTTTTCCAATAATTGTGCAGAAATACACTAGCCACAAGGATTAGTACCTTCTGTCAGTGTTTGTAAACTTTAGTAGTTGTCAAAGACACTATTTATGAAGCGCTTTTGCAGATCATTCGAGAGAGATGTGACTTAATAAAATCGTTTTCTCCTGTTATATCAAAACATAAACAGCTTGTAACTAATAATATAATCTGTTGCTAGATTACTAAACATAATTTGTAATTTAAAAAGCTACAGAAATACTTTATGTGCAAAAAGTTCTGGATCAATGAGTGAAAATACATTTAAAATATAAATTGTAAAAGCAAGATTTATTTAAGAGTGTGCTGATTTTATGAAAATCTTCAGATGTTTGTAATATGAATACGGTTGTAAACTGTACCTGCATCGCTATCTTAAATAAATGTGTACTTAAATTAATATCTTGTTAAAAGCTTGTTTAATTTTGACAAGTTAATAGATGAGATGACAAGACATTTTAAATTCTTTCATCTATGGACACTAAGTATGTAATGACAGAAGTATTCATTATTGGGGTACAACATCAGGTGTGTCAACCTCTCAACATTAATATACAAAAACTATTATCGAAAGTAAGCACAATCGATTTACCACAAACATAAGCCAAATACATATTATGTTATTTTATCCATCTCCTACTGTAAAAAACTAATACCTCCTAATATTTTACTTTCGTATCCGCATTATCCCTCGTACTCCATAATATTAGCAATCAGAATCCCAAGCTAGTAAGGTGCTATCGGGTAATTTGGAAAATGGGTTTATCCCGAAAATTATAAATTCCTACTAAACACTACATTATTTTTGTGTTGGTAACATTCTCCTAGAGGTTAACTTAGCCCACTACACCGCTTTAGTTAACCAAGTAGCTACCAATAACCGTTCATGTGCAGTGTGACATTTCCTCAAACGAGAGCTTTTTCGTAATTTTTTGCATTTTTGGGATAACCCTACATCTGTTATATGCAATTTCGGTAAATTAAACAATTTATTTGTCGTCTTTATTACGTTCCTACATAAATTCAAACGCTTTATTGATATTTTAATTTTTTTTTGGGAATTAGCCATCAGGGGAATTTGGAATTATTATGTAAGCAAAATTGCCCCCTGCTGGCTTTCCATAGAAATTGTCAGTGATTCTTAATCTTTATATAATTTTTTTAAATGATCAACACGAAAATTAAAATGACACTTTGTAAGCTGTTGTCCGCAGCTTTGCTCACACAAAGATAAAAAGTCTAAGAGAGATACAAATGCGAAAATAATGTAAATTTAGATTTTAATCCTAAGCTAAAGATTTTAAACATTGCAAGATACATTGTAATTCTGTTAGAATCTTGCTCATTTAAAAAACAGATAAAAATATAAAAAATTTAATATTTTGAGTTCAAAAATCTCTAGTGCCTCCAATAGATACTAAGTATATTTTTAAAAATAATTTAATTTGCAGACTTTATTTTGTGATACAGTAGAATATTAAGAATATTAACAATTAATAACAATACCGCGTGAACATATAAGAAAACAAAATTACTTCATGTATCTAGGAAGATGTATACAATGCTATTGAAGACATAAAAAACGACCAATTGATATTATATACTGCAGCCAAACCGTATAATATTCTAACAACTTTTCTTTTTGATAAATTTAACGAAAATTATGAATCGGCAAAAGTGGAAAGACCACAAGCTATTCCTTAGAATGAGGAAGAGCGATTAGGTAATACTACTCGAATAATAAAAAAATGAGGATTTGGCACACACGACAAGAAATACTACAAGTATACAGTGATCATACAAAATGTAATAAACTGGAAACCGCATTTCAAGACAACATCCCTGGTCCAGTTTATAAATTTTCGTAAGACATCAGCTTTTTATTAAAACACCTCAAACAATTAAAAAAAGAAAATGACAGAAAAAAAACAGTAATTCCATCAAAAAGAAGCGAGTGCGCCGAAGTAATTACTATGTCCATGGGTAGAAAATTATTAGAAGATAAAGAAAAAGTAACTAAAAAATAAGAAGCGAAGGGAAATATAACTAAAGAACGAAATTCAAGGAGGAAGCTGACTGCAATTCATAAAGATTCAACACCAGGACCGTCAGACACGAATAAGGCCAAGAAAAACAGGGCTAAAATAAGTTAAACCGACTACGACGAGACTCAGATGATTCTCTAAATTGTAATTTAGACATAATGAGGATATCTAGCGATCCTGATGTTGTTGAACATTATATAGACACAGAAGAACGTAATTCACATAGCAAAGGAGATGAAATAAATGTTAGTCAATATAAACGTTTATTAAAATTGTAATAAAATTTAATAAAAGTGTAATAAAATTTTTCGATTTAAAATAATCGTTACTCGTTTCTTTTTTTAGCGCCGGAGGGATAACGTTAGTTGCGTCATTTTTGCGGAAAGATTATGATGACGTAACTAAACTAATAACAGTATAAACAATACACATAAAAAATAATAATGGAAAAGAATATACATTGCTACATCTTCGTGCGTTTATATGTTATCATCTGTCTTACCAAAAGTTCCGAGCTCTGAAGACTGACAGAAAACATGATTTAAAATGGTGATAAAATATTAAATTTGACGATGACTTATTTCATTAGAGATTTACTTAAATATCTTAAATACAGGTATTGTTGCCAAATAAAGACATTTCAAAGTGATGTTAAAAACCTGCAATTCAATATAAAATGTTTGAAAGCACTTACTGTTACAATTTTATAATTTTAATTTTGATAGTTTCCATTAAGGGAGGTTAATTTTTTTTAATAAAATACGTCACTTTGTAGAATTGTTATCAACATATAGAAAAAAAGGTAAAAGTAGTGTACAAGATGAAACATAAGTAATTATTATTAGTACCTACGAGAATCTGCGATCATGAAAATAATACTTGTTTTGATTTATTGTTACTTATCTGATAGTTTACCCATGAAAGAGAGTAAAGTGTTGGGTACTCCTGATCCCGATGGGTGCAATTCCCAAATAAAGGTGTTCAGCGAAAATTTTTCGATTTAAAATGATCGTTACTCGTTTCTTTTTTTAGCGCCGAAGGGATAACGTTAGTTGCGTCATTTTTGCGGATATGTTAGGCGCAACATTATTTGAAGTGTGTTTAATCGTTAATTGGAGTACGTCGTGCTTTTTTCCCATTTTGATACTGGACGATTAAGCGATGGCCCGAGTATACGACTTATCTAGTCGTGGGCACAAAGATTTCGACTACAAGTGACAACAGTTAATAGGCCGCCACCAGGACCGTCCACGTCAGCAACTACACCAGAACGTGTGGCACAAGTGCACCAAGAAACTATTAGAAATCCAAAAAAATCAGTAAGCATTAAAAAGTCAACTGTGCATGTGATTTTGAGAAAAAAAAAACTAAACTTCATCCCTACAAAATGCAGATCGTCCGAAAACTTAACTATAGTGATTATATTTTAAGGGAAACGTATGCATGAACAACGTTGGAACGTTTTCGGTCCCTAAGAATGATTGGAAACATATTAACGTGGAAACATACTACGTAAATGAACAAAATATGTGTTACTGAAACCCAAACAATCCAAAGGAATGGTTTCAGAAGAATTTGCACTGCACTAAAATGACAGTATGGTGCGCGATTTCTGCTCAGAGAATAATTGGTCTATATTTTTTCAATCAAAGTGAAACTGTCACTACCTCGACATACTGCCATATGATTGATACATTTATGGTATCGCAATTGGAAGTGTTTCATGGACGCAACAATGGGACACTTTCAACAAGATAGGGCAACTCCACATACTGCCAGAGTCTATATGACGAAGTTAAGATAAATTTTCCCTAGAAAATTAATAAAGAAGTTCGAAGACATATCTTGTCCACCCCGATCGCCGGATTTGATGCCGTGCGGTGTTTTCTTGTGAGGTTACCTTAAGTCTAAAATGTATTGTAATAATCCCCGCGCTATAGCTGCCCTACAAGAAAATATACGGCGTGAAATCGCTGCCATCCTCCCAGCATTTTGGTCGCGCATACTTGTCAATATGAGGATTCGCTTACAAGAGTGTGTTAAGATAAATGGACGTCACTTGGTAGATATTATGTTTAAGAAATGAAATCCACAGGCCTATGTTACATTTTAAAAAGAAAATAAATGTTCTAAACTTATTCATTTACTGTTTTATTTAAGTTCAAAATAAAAAAATTCCCCCTGGACACCCTTTATGAGTATTTTTGTATTCTTAAGCTGTTCTGTGGGGAAAGTTAAATATTTTTTATGGAGTATACTTCCATAAAAAATATTTAATGAATTTTTATGAATGAAAAATAAGTGCATATAAACTTAAACTTAACATAGAACAAAGACCAGTTTTGAGTGTCACTCAGATTACCTCGGTATATTTCGAGATTGCATCTTATTTATTTCAAAAGAAGGCAAAATTTCAGATTCTTATATTCCAAAATGCCAGTAAAATTTCAGGAAAAATTGGGCACATAGTATTAGGCTGTTTAATTAAATATCCGAAAGTGACAAATTGTTCAGTAAAATGTTGACAGATTCTGACAATTTTAACAAAATAATAAATATTCTGTTAACTTATCAAAAATCATTCAAAATTACCACAAAATACCTTATTAGATTTTATTTACTTCCCAGTTACAAGTTTATTGGTTTATTTGGATTTAAGTTCCAAAAATTCTTCTTCAAGACAAACGAGTCAACGTGTGTTTATATCTCGTTACTAACATTTGTTTCTATACTTTAGGTATACATATGTATAATTTTCACGATGTTTCTTTTTTATTATCATTTACTTGTCCATGAATATACTATCTTAATTTAAACATAAATTATAATACATTTAGTAATCAACATGTATATTTATTATGTCGAATACAGAAACATTAAAAATTCGACAAACGAAACTTTACGTAGCTTGGTATTTAAATATATAACTAATGCCCTATATTCCAATCAATATCATGCCGGAAAATAAGATATTTGCCCACCACAAAGTGAAAACTGTGAAAACATGTTTTAATGAATTCACGAAAAAATTTAATTTACACCTGTGAATAGTTTTGAAACATACTAATTACGTTCTCGTTAAATATATAAAGTAATTAGCAGATTAACGTGAAACCTGCGTAGTGTCGCGCCGATTAGCTTATCCGACATTAAACCTAAACAAAGTTACACTACTCAAATGATAAACTGTCGAGTAAGGTACCTTTTAGTTCCAAAGTTATTCACAGAGTAAATTATGCTATCAACGTGACATTTTAAATTCAAATGAAAACGTGCTCGAAGCGTGTTGGAATGAAATTCCCTTAGTAAATATATTGTACCTACCTAGCGTGCCTGGGGCCAGGAGATGGGTACAACTCTCAAATGTATCCCCGGAGCTATACCAGCTGTTAGTTCCCTTTAGTTCCAAAGTGAGTTACGTGTGCTTAAAGCTGTTATAAAACTTTATAAAATGTCAAATATGTTATTAAAAATATAAAGTTCGAGAAGAAAACGGATTTTATTTTTATATACCAGTATACATATAATGCAAAATTTATCGTCTGTTTCAATTTGAAACATAATTTAATGCGGTTAAAAAATATAATTTAATGCGGTTAAAAAATATAATTGAATGCGGTTCAAAAGTTTGGATAAAAGAGGTGGCAAAAATAACCTTTTTTAAATACTTAAAACGAATCCTGAATCTTTAAAGCGCGTGATATCAAAATAATCCATGGGCTACAGAGAAGGAGTGCAGAATGTTAAAATTTATATATAATATGTGTTACAAATACATTAAATTGTATATTGCAAATACATTAAAAAATTAATTATTTTCGTGTATACTGTCAATGTCAAACACATACTAATATGTGGTCAAACAGTCGCACAGAGTAGAGATTGTCGCCAAAGAATTTTAAAATGTCAGATTGAATTAGTTTCAAGCTGTGAATTTTATGTGATTTAAAATGTTCATATTTTCATAGTCTATAGAGTATATATCAATGCAAAAAGCATATATTTACCTGTTGCAAAAGGAAAATCTTGTAGCAGCAATCTGAATTGACTTAGTCTCGCCTACCTATTAATGTTTTCAACAAAGTGAATAAGTAAGTAAATTACGGTGGAATTTCGACAACTGGGCGACCACTAGTCAAAATAAACATGTCGCACTGCTAAAGTTTCGACATTCGGTTTTTTCAAATTTGTTTGGTGGGTTTTTTATTTACTTTTATTAAGAGTGGTCTTATTCATCTGTTATGGTTTATTTTAATGGCCCTATAGAAATCTTTTTAAAACAATATTTCTATGTAATTTTCTGTAAATCTTATTTACACTGATAGCGAACTACCGTAACGCTATAGCAGCGCCGCCGTCGCGCGGGGCGTAGGCGGGCGGCTTAGCGCAAGGAAACGCGTTAAGCTGCAATCGAGAGCGCGCTCCTATCGAGTACGAATAGACAACAAGCGAGACGCCCGACTTAATGAAGTCATTGATTTGAGAGTCAAATTCGATTCACGGTTGACTTCTTGTTATCATGTGAAGGGTGTAATTAGAAAATCCTTGATTTGTGTTGCGTAGTGCTATATATTTATGATATACTTTAACAATACTTATTATATCTATACACCTCATTAGTGCAAAACAAGTTAGAAGTGAGCTTAATCATGCGAAGCACACGAGAAGCCAAGCATCGTACTTGAGAATGTGTTTAAAAAACTAATAGAATTAACCATCCCATCGAAATAACCATGCACGGTGTATCAACTTCCATTGTCTCTTTTACTCCAATTTCCTCCTAGACGTAGCATCATTCAATTCTTTGCAACCTTGGAAAAAATTTTCTCTTATAAAATTAATACATACCCACTCGCACATATTCGCTGGTCTGAATTTAGTCTGATTTAGGTTGTGTTTAGTACAATATTATTTATTTTTTTTACCTACATTTAAATAAACATTACAATTACGCACCTACATGTTTTAATTATGAAAACAAGTTTAAGTTTATGATAAAAAAAAGAACATTAACTAAATTTTATTACATTACAATACAAAACAATGATAAATTTATTCTCATTCTACAAAAGCAAATCAACTCTGGCGCAAACGTTACCAGATTAATGGTCATACTGTGTATCCAGTAACTATACTGGTATTGCAAAAGAAACACACAAAAGAGGGCATGCAATTTTTTCAATAAATAATCAAAATATAAATTTCATAAATGATATATTTCCAAAGAATGGAAACTAAGCGTACGGATAAAGCAAATAGAAAAAAATCATAACACAAATTTAGTATAGTACAAATTTCCGTCTTTCCCTTTTTCGTTTTCCATAATATGTACTAAAAAGCGCAACGCTGGCAATATGCGATACTTTGCTGGGTTGGGATATTCGTTACATCGCTACACTTATTATAATTCATTACAATGTTATATTGAAACAAGATCGAATAGTGGTATATATATTTATATATATATATATATATATATATATATATATATATATATATATATATATATATATATATATATATATATATAACCATAACTTGGCTCCACGCAAAATGAAGTCTGTTTAATTTTACTCTACAAGCATTTAAATAAAGATTATAATTGTATTTTATATTATTATTAGTATATAATTATTTTCTTTAAGTCGTTCTTAATAAGATAATATATTTTATATATTATCTTATTAAGAACGACTTAAAGAAAATAATTATATACTACGTGCCATGTGCATTGTGTTTAAGGTATCATCTTTAGTTTAAACGGTAAAAGTATGAATTTGTTATTTTCTATATATTTTATGAATTTGTTGTTTAATGCATTTCTATATTTAATGTTTTTTTTCAAGTAGTTTACGACGATGTCACCGAAAATCTTATATAGAGTTTACGTACCGGGAAAAAACATTACAGACACAGAGACATTTTTCTCTGTATTTAATGTCTGAGATGAAGATGTGGTTTATTTTACTGGGAATTCATGAAAAAGTAAAAATAAAATAATGAATTAAACGTTTAATTTTGTTGAATATTGTGACGTGAAAACCTTTATTTTCGTTTTTTGGCATACACTCTTGATGAACCCTTTTGTCACAAACAATTCTTATATACATTATTTCTATACACATATAATCAAGATTTAGACAGTGTAAGCAATAAAAGTTGCCTGAACGGTTTTTTTGTAACTTGCCTTTTTCCATCACTTCTCTGTCCCTTTGGTAAAAGCTTATGCCACGAAAAAGCAATGTACATACCAATAAAATAAATTTTATCTAAATTGAGAAAACAAGTTTCACAGAAAAACTTCTAAACAAATAATTCTTTGTAATACGACTCTACATAGAAACATGTGGGCTTACCTGTGCGAGGTGTAATAATCTCGGGGGGCTATAAATAACTTTATAATAAAGATTTTGTAGTTTTAAGAGAGCTTTGGAGAGTTGCAAGAATGCTTTTAGAGAGTTCACAAGTCATTCTATATAAAAAAGATACATTGAATATTTTGGAGAAATAAAACATTTACCCAGGAGGATTTCTATAAATCGCCATCGATTTACGAAACTGAAAATAGAAGTAGTACAATAAACATAATGATATTATACGTTAATACACACACACACACACACACATATATATATATATATATATATATATATATATATATATATATACATACATATATATATATATATATATATATATATATATATATATACATATATACATGTAATAAACTTATAATAAGACAGTGTCTGTGTGAGCATCAAGCAAAAACTATTAGATGTATTTTAACGAAACATTGCAGTTTTATACCTTGAACTTATGGCCAATATCTTACATATTAAATTAATCAAAATTACTCTTTATCATTATCTAATTATTTTACATATTACTTAATCAACATTTCAAACAACCATCACGTTGGGTGGGCTAATAAGTTTTAGCAACGAATTAGTAACTTTTCTGCGAAAATTATCAATATTTTCAAAAATATTTTACTATTAGGTATAAATATGCCGAAATGCGCTCGGTTAATGTCAGTTAGGTTCAAGCCTTCAAATTCATTACATCAAATCAAATACATTTAAATTGACATTTTAATTGTAATTTCTGTTTGGGTCGTAATTATAGATTTAAAACGAAATTTTTAAGCTACAGCAATTACTAACTAGTAAAGGGAAGATGGTTTCGAAAGTTAATCATACACGTAAAAACTAATAATTATTCTTCTCAGGAAAAATAGTTGTTTCGGTACCCAAACTTGAACTAAATATCAGAAAGGTAATGACGAGTTGCTGGTGGAATGAATATCAAGAGCTCGATTCCTGGAGATTTTCCGGAGGGATGTAGGGTTAATGCAAAATTTAACAGTCAGTAATTACTGATTGATGACTCGACATGCTAACACAGCAAGTAGGCGACAGGATCGAGTTTATTTTCTCCATGATAACGTTAGACCATTTACCGCAAAATATACTCAAGAAAAATTAGAGGAATTGGGCTCGCTATTACATGTTAGTAACTACGGCGTCGTCACTATCAATTAGACTTTAAAGGTGCCTATATATAGACTTTAAACCGAAAAATTTTGAAAACCGGTCAAAATTCCTGATTTTGTATAAGGGTTAATCGAGAATTAAACGATTGTTATAACTTCACCAAAGATGTGAAACAAGTATGCATCGAATTTTCCCTTTTCAACTAAATATCGCTTAGTTGCTTAAAGAAATGGCATCGATGACAAAGGGAGCACAAAGATAAATCATGTGCCTAATTCATCCATAACGCGGTATGCTTTTTATAAAATAAACCTGATGAGGAATTTCCTTATTTAACTAGTATCAAAAACATTTAAATATAATTAGATGTGGTGGGAAGCTAACAAGTGTAAACTGTATTGGAAAACATATAGGGCGTTTTATTTATTTGTAAAAATTGTTTTCCATTAACTAGTACAGCGTGAAAGAATAGAAGATCTAGCCGATAAAGTAGTTTATGGTTTTGTAAGAGTTGTGGAAAACGAAACAATATAACGGAACGATCGGGAGTAAAACCGCACAAAACTCATCAAAATCAGGCAATGCGTGAATTGCACTAATAAAATATGTCACTGTCGCAATTTAATACTAAATCAAACAACCTCGTATTAGGTTACAAATATGATTGGACAATTCAGTAGGAATAGTGGCAGACTTACGCGAGTTATAGTAGAAAAGAACAACCTCTAGGAATTTAAACTGACAAACAATGTGACCATATAGCGGACTTAATACGCAGTCATTTTTCTATACTGAACCCGGCAGGCCTGCCGATAACTTTCTAGTGTACGGAAAAAAATCAGTTTTTTGCTTTTGTTTCTTTTCACACATTTTCCAATTAAAACCAGCAAGTCTATGGATCAATTAGAATAGCCTACAATTTTTCCCGGTTCCACTCCAATTAGTTTTCCTTTATATTCAATCCAACTATCTTCTTTTATATTTTACTTTGTATAATAGCTAGCGAAGTTAGTAGCATACATAAACATAAAAATTCAAGTCTTGTATCAAGCAAAATAAAGAGAATAGAAAATACGAGTAAATGGAAATACGGAAAATATTATTCGAGGACAAGCGACGTCGAAGAGAATATTGTTTTAAAAATAGGACAACGTTGATATGATTGGATCGAATGAAGAAAAAAAGGAATTCGGAAAAGAAAACTTGGAATGTTACATTGATAAACTTATTAGAAAACTATGAATGAGACTTTGGAATAATAATATTACAATCAAAGGAGTCTAACTGGGACGGAATAATTATGTCAATAAGCAGATTAAATTGATTTTAATTTTGTTTATATTATATGGCTTAAGGAAAAGTTTTACTATTCGTTTTAGTATTGTACAGGCAAAACAGTATGAATATATTCAATGTCCCGTAAATAATGGATAACTTTTCAACCACGAATAGAATGGATGACAATATCAAAAAATGGAATATTATTTTCTTGATTTTGTTCAAAGATGAGAACTCTATCTATTTTTAAGGTTTTGCATCTAAAAAGGAAAAAATGGAAGCATTCTAAGACCACTCATGTATCTGACCATCTCACTGACAATTTTTTTGCATCCGTTTTTCTTAGAAGCCGTTTTACGTGGAAACTTGGAATTTCGCATAGTGACAACGCATACTAACCCAGGAAATTTTAATGAGAGGAAATAAAGTACATGATTTTTTTAATTTCCTTTATCGTATGGAAAAATAATTGAAAAAGTGATTTGAATGGATTCTCAAACTGTTTATTTCAGAATTTTATGTAATTTAGTTCTAAAGCTATTACAAAAAAATTCTAAAAATTTTCTCAAAAACCATTTAATGCAGAAACTTAAAATTTGGCATAATGACCCGCATTTATCCCAAAAATTAACACTCCAAAATATTGAAATGGGAATTTATAAAGGAGCAAATAAGGATCCGAAAAATTGTTTACTTTTCATTTCATATATCGTGATATCGATTAGAAGTTTAACCTACGAGGATTCCAATTTTTTTTTAATGTTATGTAATATAGTTCCAGAGATAGTGTTAGAAATGTCCACAAAAAATATGTCATCCCTATCTTCGAAACTGGTAAAGTCAGAAACTATGGTTACAGCGTCACTACAAATTTATCTAAAGTTAACAAGAAAACTATAGCGATGATTTCCAATTTCAAACATTTTACGAAATCCACTATATTTTTAACCTCTGAAAGATGTACTAGGCAAAATATTTACATGATGGAAAATAGTATTATTATTTGTAAACAGTTTAATGGCAATAATTAAACATTATATATGATTATATATGTCAAAAGAAAAACAATTCAGATGCTCTATTTCCAGCGTAGTTTTTTTCAGCTGCGAGTACCTCAATGCGCCCATATCGCATCTCAAGAAATCAGTATCTTCACATTTATAAGATGTGTATAACGATTTTTGAATTTTTTTTCTTTATTACATATAGTTCCTTTTTTTTCTTTATTACATATAGTTAGATTATAACCATTATAGTTCTTTCCACAATTAATAGTTTTTTTAAGTACAATAATTACGAATGAAGGAAATTTCTCGTTCCGTTTTCTGAATAATACTTTTGAATAGCTGTATTTTAAAGGTGAATTAGAATTTTTGGGTAAACATTGTAATTTTAAGATTTGTGTGTTACTCAATTTATTTCTCTTAGTTTGAGTCCTTAGCATGTGAAAAAAATATATTGTAGTGAATAATTTTGAAAAATTGCAGATTTAGAAGAAATTTCAAAGTAATAAAAGACAAGTGCTTTTTCCATTAGTAAAAAAAAACATTTTTGTGAAAAATGCTCTTGTGCATTTTTTACCATACCTTTAATGGGGAGAATTTGTATGTCATTGAATATAATAAGGGAGAATTAGCTTTTATTGAAAAATCACCTAATGCCCAGAGGCTACGCAAACTACAAACTACAATGGTTTCGTAAACATATAGACATATGTAATAAAAAAAATTTAAAGACCGTTTTACACATCTTATAAATGTGGACACACTGATTTTTTGTTTGCGATACGAGCGCATTGACGTACTTATAGCTGATAAAACTAAAAATTGAGCATCTGAATTTTTTTCTTTTGTGCAACCCTAATAAAAACTTACTTAACTACCACCTGTAGAGCCGGTAACCGCGGCCGCCACAAAATGGCTTAAGTCGACCTACCTGCCTAGGAAAGTTTTATGTAAGTGCTCTCGTAACTGGAGCCCCTTAATGTGCGAGGCACGCATTACCACATATACTGTCTTAGCATCATTGACATGTATTTAAGCAAAATCCGAGAATCGTTTCGCAGGAATTCCAAATAATTTAGTGCATTGAGGGTAAATGTTAAACGTGAACGAACCCAATCACACAGTACACACTCTGACAAAAACATGGTATTGAGATGGCGATCATTAGGGCAACTTTCGGTACACAGTCCAATGATAACATTTCCTTGAAACCCGAGCGTATTCTAACAACATGTAAAACGCTCTAGGCATAGCGAGAAGCAGAAAAGTAAAGTGTAAGAGATTGCCAGATCGTCAATACAATCACCAACATAAAAAGTTACCACCACAAACCAACTGAACTGCCAAATCCATAGCATAAAACCGAAAATTAGAAAACAATATAACGAGACGCGGTGCTTACATAGTTGATTACAGCTCTGAGGAAAGATTCGATACGAGAATAGCAAACGCAAAAAACAAATAAATTTCTATTCCATTTTTACCAATCATTACTTTTATCCATCAAAGGCGGCTGCATATTAGTCAGTTACTTTTATAGTCAGTACAATATACTATCCAATCAAACAGTGATTTAAAGGTTGGTACCGTTATACCAAGCACTGATAACAGTAATTCATTGAGAAAATTTAATCTAAACACCTTTTAATAAAAATATTATTTTGTAAATGTTATCTGTGTTTTTTTAGTAAATGGTTGATTTTATATATTATTTTGTTTTGTTGTTTTGTCATCCCATACGCATTGTAATCAATTATTTATAAGTTGCAATAAAATATCGTGCAATCTATCATAGTAGAGTAGAAATAAGTACATTTTAAAGTTAAAAGTTAAATTTTACAATTAAAAGTTAAAACTTGGTGAATAAGCCTCTCTGGTCAAAAACAATTTTTTTTTTCTATATAGGAAATGACAAGAGATTTTCCATTTTAAAGTACATTTTTTTCACGTCACAAGAACTCAAACATGGTCCAAAAATTGACTAAAGACAAATTTAAGATTTAAAAAAAATATTACAGTAATTACTCAAAATTCCAATATTCTTTTAATAGCATAATTATGCAGAAATACGACACAAAAAAACTAAAGTAGAAAATTGTTCCGTGAGGTTCAAAAATAGACTACTTTTTGGTTACAGCAGCCACAGCTGTTGTACCCATAAAGTAGTCTATTTTTGAAAAAAAAATTAGAAACTCCAAATATCTCGAAAACCGTGAGCATTTTGCCATACGTGAATTCCACCTTCTCTATCTCTGGTCGACAAATTATGAAATATTTAGGGAACATTGCATACGTTTATACTGTATACAATATGAATGTATTCATATGTAATATTGAATGTATTCAATGCCACAAAAAAAATTAATGATATCCAAAAATTAACTTGTCTGTACATTTACCTACACACAAAAAACTAAAAGTGCAAACGATTGTGAAGAGTATATGGTGAAGTTCTTTATTAACTGTACAAAAAATGAATTCATTTCATAAATTCTGTTTCGACACCATTAATGTCGATTAGTTAAAATGATTAAGATGAATGTAGCAAATGCGGCAACAAATTACCCTGAAACAACCACGTAATTATATAATGCAGACACAATTAACTAGAGTGTCAGTTTGAAACACGCAATACGAGTTATAACCTTCTGTTGGGTCAAAGTAACTACGAACAATACCCGTCGCGAGGATGAAGGAAATCGTAAGCCCGATACTCGCGTGCTGGCGACGAACGTCGTAACCCCTAGTAATACCATTTACTTATTTAACGAGTTTAAATCTTCCTTACTTCTTTCAACCAAGCCAGTTAACGGAGCCCGTTAACTGGCTTGTAACTGTTAGGCAACTCTATAGCCAGAAAGATCTAACTTCACATTAAAAAAAACATAATTGATGAAAAAAACAATTTAATAATTGTATTGAGTCCTTAAATATAGAATAATTTCAATATTCGCGGATTTGCTATTCTCGGTTATGAGTATTTACGGTTCATCAATTCGGGCGTAATTTTAGAAATTATATTACTAAAAGTCGACCATAATGACACTAACATATATGCATAAACGCACGGACTCATATAACGTCTAATCTATTAAAAAATAAAACATAAAGAGTAAGCTTTATGGGTGAATCGATATTGCAAAAATTTTAAACATTTCAGATTGCTCTGCCAATGTAAAAGCTATTGGATAATTAAAACCGTTAACAAGTAAAAGAAGTTGGATGCAAAATATGGACAGAGAACGTTACTCCTAGCGTGGAATTAAAACATGAAATTTAATCGAAACTTAGAAGAATTGGTAATAATAGCTTAGAATCGAGTCCAAAATTAACCATCGAAAAACGAAAAGCAATTTCCATATTGTTTATATTAAGAAATAAATTCATAAAAGTAATTTCTTAAATATGGTTTGATTTTTTTTTAATTAGACACGTTAATTTAATTTTAATTTTTTTTACCAAAGTTTGTCAAAAATATAATATATATAAATTATTCATCATCCCATAATCATGCTTCTCGTTATTCTTGAAACGAAACCCCATTTTTCTGTTTGTTGGGAATCTCGCTATTCGCGATAATTTCAAACCGCCTAAGCCCCGCGAATAACGAATGACTATTGTGCACGCAATACTAATCTAATGAAAAGTTCTTTGTATATTTTAACGTAACAGAAGGAGATGAATAAAATGGTTCTAATTAATTCAATTAAATGTGAAAATGATTCGAATTAATTCAATTAAATATGAATTATAATATTAGAGATTTAAATCGATTCGGTTTCAATAGTAGGAAAAAACCAGTGAATCGGACAAGCTTTCCACAATTTCTCCTTATCCAATTCAGATGACACTTTCCTTTATGTACCACCGTATTGAATTCGAAGAGTATCTTCTTTCAGAAGAGACAATAAAATGAAGAAAATTAAAAATAATATTTTTCGGACGACTGAAATTGAGGACATTGCTTTATTCCTCTAAGAGTCACACTCGAGCAACGCTGGCGCCGTCAATTAATCATATAAATTTTACTGGAAAGTTTCCTTTATTTTTTAAGTTTCGACACAACGCTGAATTATCTGATGGACATACAACTTTCACTACCTATATCGCATATTGCTCAAATGAACATAGGCAACATCTTTCTAGAATATGAGCGTAATGAGCAATAAAGACTGCAGTGAAGGGAACCGCACTGCGTCGGGTTTTTATTTGAATTACACTCTTAAACCATTATAGTCACTCTTACATTAAAATAGTGTGTGAAAATATTGTAGACAGCCTGATTATTATTTATTGTTATGTTACGAGCCGTATCAAACGAGCTATAGACGAACTATGAATCTTTTACAAAGCTCGTGTAGAATAAGGAAGTGTTGCAATACGAGTGTAAGGGTAGTTGGAAGGAGGCCAGCCGCCCCGTATCGATCCGGAATCGCGCCGCGCCCAACCCTCCCTTATCACTCGCCCCCATCGCCTAATTAAATGCATTTCTCAATCGGTTTTCAAATCCTTCAGAATTAGCATAACAATATTTATCGAAAACGTGACTTCGATTTACATCAACATGTTCAAGATTTTATATCTTTCTTTTATGATTATCAATTGAAGAAATGAGATGCAATCTGTTGAAATAAACTTTTTGATAATTTTAAAGAAAAAAATTTAAAATTGGACGTATCTAACAAACTGATTTTGAATATTATGAGATATTAAAAAAACTTGGAAGAAAAACAAAAAATTACGTTAGAATGGGTTATCGATACACGTTAAAAAAAGATTTCAAATACACTAATAATCAACATTACGAGTAATGAATCAACTTTTGATATAGCTTTTTGGAAAGAGGAGATACGATGAACGGGTATATACGGGTGTATGTATATGAAACACGCTACAGGTCGCGATTCTTGATCCACTTTGATTCTTTTTGTGATTCTTTTTTCTATAGATTGTTGAGCTGCCAGAATTGTTATTAACTCATGTACATATTTGTCAAACAGTATCTTTCACAGATTTAACGAAATATGTAGAATTATTGGTGCAGTTTGGAGATAAAAATTTAACTAAACTTCTGCTGACACCGTTTTTCATTTAAATTTCCTCAGTTTCAGAAGTAGGGAGGGCTTTCTGTGACCATTTCCAGAAATATTTCTAATAGCTTTGAAATCCACAGGACTCACAATTTTAATTATAACCACACGACAGAAATCAAATATTTTTTTGTTCTTAATTTCTCAAGATATGCGGACTAATGAGCTTCATTAGTATATAAATTTTGCATCGTCTACCTCAAAGGGATTTAAGAAAAGCAGCTGGATGGGCCAGATGGATTTATTCGATTGTTTATTTGTATGATTTTTTGTACACGCATCACTTAAAAAATAGTAGATGGATTTCGATATTCTGCTATCGCACTTTTCATTCGATAGTTTCACTATTGTACTTCTTCAGTTCATTGAAGCGATATCACGGGATGAACTGCCAACAAAAAGCTCCAGCTCCCACATATTCAGTGAAATCTGGCTGAAATATTGAGGGTGGATGACGAGGATAAGCAAAATAGACGAGTATAGTGTAATGATGATTTACATAATCAATTAGTTGTTAAAAAGACACTCAATGAATACAATAAAGAGAATATATAATAATAGATAATAATGAGTGAACATCCACTTTTGTGGTGCAAAATGCATACCAAATATCATAACTTAAGTAATACAATAAGGCAGGTACTTCTTTCCACCCGCTGGAAGTGTACCTTGAGCATCTTTTTAGTGCTACTGCATTAATTTATGACTCCTTAAGAAATTTACTCTCCGGTGATAAAGCTAAAAAGTTGCTATTTATTAAGTTTAATCTACCTTCGCTGAATTTTGACTATCAAAATTTACTATAATTGAAAGGCCGAGAAGAATGTTTCTGATGAGTAGAATCAACTTCGTAAATATTTTCTAATCATTTCATTACTTACAATCATTGGATTAATATGACATTTCTCTTTATTTTATTACCTGTTTCAAAGATTACGGTATGCAGGTACTTATTCTAATTGTTAATTTTGTTTTACTTTTTAATACGCTCTAAAAAGACTGATTGATAGGATGCGTTATTGCTGTTGATGTAAATATTATTGCTGTTGATACAAATAATCATTATATTTGTGTTCTCATAATATTGAATAATGTAATAGGAATAATGTGTATGTGTATATATATATATATATATATATATATATATATATATATAGAGAGAGAGAGAGAGAGAGAGAGAGAGAGAGAGAGAAAGTAGTACTTTTAAGGCCATTTCCTTTTTTTCTGTGATCGAAATAACAAATAAAAACTAAAAATAAATGAAATTGGTACAGTGTAATTATGCTTATTTTATTTCCCAATAACAATTCCTAAAAAATCTAATATCCGTAATTAAAACTATCCGAAACAATAGGATAATCCTAAATAATTTCATATCCGTAACCGTAACTGAAACCAGTTAAATATTACTCATATATCATATATCCATATCCAGATCCAAAATTTCATATCCGTAACATCCCTAATATTAAGTAAGCCGTATTTCACTTATGTATAAAACACATATATATGTTACACAACATAAAATAAAATCTTTTTGCCTTGACATACAATCCACACTCTATTGAAAAAGGAACATTTGAAATCACACAAAATTCACAATTCGAAACTCATCTCCAAATCTGATATTTTAAAATTTTTTAGCGACAATCTGTACTTTAACTGTGTCAAACCTCCTTCGTGCGTGCAATATGCTTAAAAAGGGGTACAACATTTTTTCTGCATGTATTTACTCGTATATAGATTCCGTGCGAACGAAGTCGCTAGATAGAATTAGTACCTACATATAAATAACATAGACTAAAGAAAAAAAGAAAATTTGCGATGACCAACGACGTGGGAAAATTAACTCTATTTCTTTACGTATATAACTTATATTAGTTCTCAACAGTGATATCAGTAATCTTCTGCATTTGAAATATCCAATTACGTATATTTTCTCTCTTGAAACCATTACTTTATACAAACTTTCGAAGTAATGATGTGTCTTAGCTGACACGCACTTGATAACAATCCAAAGTCAATCACACAAAGTCAATCATACAGCAATTTTGCTATTTTTTGACATGTGAAATAAAGTCAATAATATTAAAAAAAGTATAATTATAAAATTCGCAAATGTAATTACTGACATGCTTATGGGATCCCATAAAGCCAAATCGAAAGAGCTGTCGATTGCGCCTGTAAATGATTCGGTTCCTAAATAATGGATTATCAAATTTATAGAATTTTTTACCATCACTTTTAAGCGAGCCGTCAATTTGTTTCGAATAATTAATGACATCGTTATTTTAAATGTGGAACATAGCTAAAATATGAATAAGTCTTCGTTTTGATAAGGGCTGACACAATCGGTTAATCATTTTAAAAAACAGAAACACTTAGAATGGTTTTCAAAAGTAGTTTTTTATGAAATAAACACTTTTCCAAATAAGTTAAATAATATTGTATAAGTTTACATATAATTAAAATAACGTATGCTCTATTTACGTATATTATTTAGATTATCTTTAGAAATATTCAATGCAAAATTATGAGAAAAATGTTTTCGTATACCTCATAACAGGCGTTATAACGTTGGTCTCTTTCAATCTGCACTAATCCATTCTATTTTGTTCTGTTTGGATCCAGTTTGTATCCGCCACTCTCTTTATGTCATCTTTCTATCGTCGGCAGCCTAACTTGTTTCTTGCTCTCTCAGGGTCTTCACTCCAAGAGAACTTTGCACCACAGTCCGATTTTCGAGCGACGTGATCAGCCAATAGCCACTTAAATCTTGTCACTCTCTTTGCAATTGAATGTAACTGAGAAATTCTCAAATTAACAGCGAAGATAAAAAAAAACGAGTGTGCTTTGGGCTTCCCCTTCCCCTTTCCCTCTCTCTCTCTGTCTTCACTAACTTATATCTCCCTCTCAACTTCCGTTCGCCTCGCCCGATCACACTTTTCATAACGCTCTCGTCACGCATTCTCCAACTTACTCCCCAAGTCAAGCGTGCGTAAAGAAGTTTTACTTCAAAAAATTATTTTAGCATGATATTTAATCAAAACAAGTACCTTATCACTTGTTTTGATTAAATATCGTGCTAAAATAATTTTGTGTAACCGGGCAACATCGCTGGTTGTAATTCGTGATCATTTTTACGGTTCCGTATATCAAAAGAAATTGATTGAACTCGTATAAATTCGCTCACGTGTTCACCCATCTCTTGGTCTAACACAGCTGTTTCTCCCAGCGACTGTTTGACGCAGTTTGCCATATTATTTTTTTCAATTAACTCACATAAATCTCAATCAGTTAATATTAAAAAATATGCATAGGAAAATTTTGGAGGAGGCAATAAAGTAAAATTTTGTTTTAATTTCATGTAAATATAAATTGAAAGAAATAGTAGAGATAGTTTGTAATTTTATATAAGATAATTCTAGAGTAATTATTGAATAAATATCCAAAATATACGCATCATTGGGCATTCAAAAGGAAGATGGTAGAGATCCCTATAAAGAACCGCAAAACAAATAAGTGGCTTCGGAGACAAAGCAAAGTTTAGCGAAATTGCCAAGAGAGTGGCAAAATTTAAGTGGCAGTGGGTAGGTCATAATTGTACAAGAACCGACAAGCGATCGGTCGGTTCACGAAATAACGAACAGCTATGAACATTTACAACTCACTTGGAATTCGCACAGCACTCCCCCTCTCTATTCTAAACTACAAATACAATAAAGTCTATATATTTTTTTGAAAGCTTTTACATAGATGTTTTCGAAAGCGATATTCGCAGTTATAATGAAAGTCTAGAGGTCAGCGACGACGTCTGGCCTTATTTCAACCGGTGTGCGCCTCCTGACTAGAACTTACCAGATTTCGGGTCTTTTTTTAATGAACCTCCAAGAAATTTTTAATATGGTCGAAGGAACTAATCAAAATAAACGTATGCAGACATTAACAGTGAGTAGTTGTAATACATTATCTATTAATATTATATAATAATAATTTTATAATAATTATATATATATATATATATATATATATATATATATATATATATATATATATATATATATATATATAATATAGAATATAATATTTAATAGTATTATCGCCTAATACCTTCTTGATTCTTCTAAAAACTAACAGAACCTTTTTGTTACTAAAATAATTAATGATAGAAAATTAAACCAATATTTAACATACGGTAAATGTCTTTGAAATATATTCTAATATTTTGAACACGCAATCAACATATGAACCAGCACAATGCAATGCGAGACGCCATCTGAGAGGCGTTGATTCACGAAAGCGTAGGAAATAAACCGAGGTAGTTGCTTTGAGCGTCTCCCATTGTAGTAACCCGCAGTACTGGTACACGATGGTAACAGAATGACTGCGCTCTAAAGATTATAACGCATGCAACTTGGTGGAAATAATAGCTTTTCCGTCTGGTAGTCCGTACACCGATGTATAGTTCCAAATGGATGTTTGCAACTCCACAAAATGGTATCCATACTCAATCTTATTAACTTTTAAAAATTAAGAAATTTTTCATTATTCACTTTTTAAAAATTAAAAAAATTGTACTCAAACATTCATGTCTTTTTTAACGATTGTATTGCAAAAACTAAAATAAATTTTATTTAACAAAATACTTTATTTTATTTTGACGTTATAATTGTGAAAAATAGAGTAAAAAAATAGTAACCTCCAATAAAGAAGAAATATTGTTTCATCTTTTTTAAAAATTGCATTATTATTAATGTTTTTTTTACTTCTATATATGACAGCTTTCTAAATTTAACATAGAAAATTAAAAACACTAAACGTTTAACATATGAAGATAACTTATAATGTATTCATAGAAATAGTCAAATTTAAAAAAAAAACGTATTACAGATATTAAATATCTATTCTGTCTGTCGATTTGTTTCTATTTGTTACTAGATTAAGCTTAATGCTAGGTGAAAAGAACTCCTGAAAAATATACTTACAACACTCAGATAGCCTATTGTTAAAATTATATTGACAGTAAGCACGTCATAATATTAAAATGAGATATTATACGATTATTTTATGAGAAAATCTTCATAACATGAAACCTGAAATACACGCGGGCGGATCCGTCAAAAGCTGGTATTAAATTAAATGAGCCATACTGTATAACCCGCTTTCTGTCTCTTATTACTCCGCTCAGAAATTTCAAAACATTTTAGATTGCATTTAATTTCGGCATATTTCGAAATTACAACAATTAAATTAAGGAGGTTGTTCATGGTGGGATGGGCACATGCCTACGGATAACGTAATCGAATTTACCCACATCAGTAGCTGGCCGCCGCCGCGCCGCTCAAACTTACAATCTCTTAGGGTAAAGATAGGACTGCCAATCTAATGGTAGCAAGTACACATGTATATATGAATGTGTATTGACTCTGGCTTTAAGTGATAAAGATGGACACAAGTTCTATATTTTTTTACATTCCCCGTAAAGGTTTACATACATATTTTTTTTTATATTAAAGTTAAGATTAAAGAAAATAATTATAGTTTAGGATAACTTATTGAATCAGTAATAAAATTTGTTAAAGTCTTACATGTACATATTATTTACTCTTTTTTTAAATCAATAAAAATATTAAACATATTTATATGTAAAAAGTACAGAACATTTTTTTGCGGTGCTTCCTAAAAATTAATAAGCCTTAGGTAGAATATTTGTAATTACTAAGATAATTTTCTACTACTACTGCTAATTTATTTTAGATGTTTTACCAGCGAACATAGTAGGAATTAAAATGTTTTATAAAACTCAAAATTCTTCGCTTTACTATATTTAAATTAGTCTGGTTTATTATGCAACATTTAGTACATCTAAGTATTCAGTTTTTTCTATTATAGTAACTAGTTTTTCTTCGCAATCTTGCAAATTTGCTCATGACCATATATTATTTGCATGATCAAAAAAGGTGTAATAAAATATAAGGGTTATAATTGATGATTTGATGGTAAGCAGAGCTTGTTTAAACAGAGCAGCAGATGGATGGTCTTGCGGCGATCTAAAAATGTTTTTTTTCATTATTCTGTATGTCTATTTTACCGGAATTAATATTAGTCAGTTCATTAATACATTTTTTACGTACAAAATTTGATAATGATCCGCCTTCCGGTTGTGTTGGCAGATAGCCCTTATTCTCCCATCGGTAGCAGTGGCTGTGCGTGCATAAGAGTAGGTGGCTAAAATATACGATTTACGAAATCTTTACCAACAATCTTCTAGTTTGTTATAGAAAATTTCCAAATTTCCTAGAAGGTCCCATAAGTGGAAAGTCGTAGATTTCTCACATGCACCCGCGCTAATTCCTCGCCCCTTCATACCTCCACGTCTTCATCAACGGAATGTATCTGAATATTCAAGAATTTTCCGATCTGGTAATTTTTCATGCTATATTCTAGAAATTTTGATCCTCAAAGGATATGTAAGACTAACTTTGGCGCTCGTATATTAGTATTATTTTAACACCGAAAAAAATGGACCGGTGAGAATAAAGCGAAAGTCCAAAGCGACATTTTTAGTTTCTTTATTTTGTTTTGTAGTTTTTGTTGCTAGAATGTCAAAATATAAGAGTGTGTTTAAACAATCCCAGAAAATCGAAGTGAAAAATAACGTAAAAGTATTAGAGAAGAGTTGAAAATTTGAATGCCATTAAACCGAAGAAAGAATCAGATTTCAAGAAAGAATAATCACATTTCGCGAAAATCCATAAGTCGAAATACGCGAGAATAGCGATTTAGCGAGCGAAACATCAACGTATCATCATCCAAAAACCAGACAAAATATTCGAACACTGTGGAGTAAACAAATTCAAGAACGAGATGAAAGACATGTACTGTATGAATGGTAAAGTCAAATTACCAACATTACAAACACCAGAACTATTCGATTATATCACCGGAAAGATACCAAAATGAAAACTGTATATGTCGTTACAATGCATGCTTCCAAATTACATCGTTCAAGCCTACATTTATATACGATGAAGACACTTTCACCCCAATTGTGAGGATCTAAGGTCAAAATTGTTTGATGGGTGTGAAACACCACAATTTTCACGAGTATATTTTATAGACCATCAACGACTCAAAGTGGACCAAAGTTGCACCGATGTCCAGGGATTACCGAAAAAAAAATTTCCAGGACTTACAATATCTACTGCATAACGATAATCAAGTAGTCAACATGTTAAGATTTCTCTCGAACGAATGGTCTCGAATAAATTCATCATTCGAGCTAATGTAATAAAAGACTAGCTGGTGAGCATAAACGAATGTTTAATGCACCTCGTTAATAGCCAGCGTGACATCATTATTCAACGCCAAAACAATAAACTCCAACGAAATGCTAAAACTCATCACAGTTACGACACACTACAATATCCGCTGATCTTTTAGCTAGGTGAAGATTATTTCAACATTCAACAAGTCACTCAGTCAGAATTATAATTAGACATGACATATACAATCATATCTTGAATTATCGGCAATTGTTTTAGCGGTTTATCACTGATATGTATGCTAATATTGAAGTGGAATAATTGCTGTTTTTCGTGATAATTGAAATCAATGACAAGGAAGAAATGTTTAAGAAAACTCTAACTTTGCCAGGAGATAAATCTTTAGCCATGACTAACCAAATGCTTAATATAAATTGGAGTCCAGGCATCACAACGAAGTTTGATACGAATTTGACGCTGCACACTGTAAATTATAATTATTTAATTAAAAAAATACAATGTCGATGAAATACGACGTTACATTTAACACAATAAAACCGTTACTAATTCATGGTCAAAAACTGATGATATGATGACTAGAAGAAGAAGAAGATGTATTACTATGCCAACTTTCAAGTTTCTACAATAGAAAAAATCTTTCTTTTTTCTAAAATAGAAAATGTTTGCCTACTATATCTTTCGTAGGAGTCAAAATATGTAGAATTTTTAAGATTAAGTAGAGTAGTTTCGAAAATAAAGGGAGAACATATTTATTTCGCATATTTTTCAGTATATCTCTAAAGATACAATACCTAACATTATTTTGAGACTCTCATAACATGCTCTTTTAAACGATACCTCTCTCTGTATATGGAAATTAAAAAAAAAATTTCGTGGACTGAATTTGCACTCCCTAAAATTTCCAAAGCAATATATGATTTAGCTATAGCCATACATGTGAGTTAATTAACGTTCTATTACTGCGCCAAATGTCAACTTTCGACATCAATCGATTAGTGTGAAAAACGGCTGTGACGGATATGCGGTCTGTCCGTACGTTGGTGGTTTTTTAAGGGTTCCATTTTTCCTTTTAAAGTGCGGACCCTTAAAATGTATCATTACACATAGTTTAATAATAATTTTAGTTTTAGATTATTTCCTTTACTTGTGCTATAAGACACCCCTCTCCCATTACTTTCTTGACTGATCTTTAACTGATCTTTGGCAGACATACGGACAGATGGAAAATCAAGCGACTCTTTAAGGGTTCCGTTTTGTTCGTTTTGAAGGACGGAATCCTAAAAAGGACCTAAACTCCATTCATTCGAAAAACTATGCCTGGGTGAAGCCGGGTAATCCAACCAGTATAATATATAAGTTAGTAAATTGTTTTTTTATATTAATCAGTTATATATCTATTTAATATGTCAAATTGATTCAATGTATTTCAAATTGCAGAACAAGATTAAATTGTTTGTCAATTAATCAATAAAACAACTAAAGTTTATTTTATTTATCTATTTAGTAACAAATTCATGCTTAAATTAGAAAACGTACAAAATTATTTCGTAAAATAAAAGTAATCTACAATTTAAAATTGAGATAATAAATATACGAGAAATAGAAGATAGAATGTTATTTAAAGGATAGATGATGAGTATGCGTATCGTGTGCATAGTTAAAAACAGTAAATGTAATAAAACAGCTCGCACGTGCGAAGATAAAGTTCACATTTTTACGTGGCCACTATTAACGAATTTATTGATTTAAATAATTATGTTGTAATAACTAATCGGATATAATTTTCTTAAAAACGCGAAGTTATTCAAATATTAAATCCTTTATTAATACGTGTATATTTTATTTCAATACCGGATTTTAAAAATAACGACAAATTACCGTTGTTGTTTAAAGTGTTTACGCACGAAACGATAACGTCCAAATTTTCTCATACACTATAACGTTTGTTTTTTAAAAATATCGTTATCAATACTTGTGTAAACTCACCAATAGACGTCATTATAATATCTTATTATACCGGTGAAATTTCACGAAATTATCATTCGGTATTTCATGAAATACGATGAAATACAAAAATATTTAAACACATAATGAAAGAACAAAGGCTTATGCACGTTTAAGTCCTCACACTCATTTTATACATACACAGATAATAAATATTTACTGATATTTTTTTCTTTTTAAAAAGCACTTTAATAATAATTAGCTAAGCTTCCCAATTCAAATATCTCGAATTCGTCAAACAAATTACCTCTGAGATACATATGGAGTCTTCCGCAAATGACAAGTAGAGCTCTTGTTGTATATACATGAAAGGGTTTAGAATAGTTCTAGCTATTTATTCATCTTTATTTGTCATTTCATATTCTTGTTATATAATAAAACACGCTTTCGCCTATACTGTTAGTTTCAACATCGAAACAAAGATGTGTTTAATTAGTAGAATAATTTAAAATAACCTTGGTATATGTATCTATTGAATTTGTGCTTTTTAAATTCCGTACTTGACGGGACCGAAAGGAATCCTGTTCCTATCTTTTACCCCACCGTCTCTCTGTCACAACCCTCCAACTTCTAAACAATAAAAGCTATGAGCATGAAATTTTCACAGATTATGTAAAACGATAACCCAAAGCTAGACACTTATTTTTTCTCGGAGTTATAATAGAAAAAGAGAAGACGAAAAAAAAATGTTGACCTATATGCAGGAGATGCGTCGTTGTTAAGGAGAGTTAAAAAATATTTTTGGTATTTTTTTGAGACTCGGTTAAAAGTGATCGAAAATACGTAAAAAATTTTCGGTGAATCGAAAATACGTGAAAATTTTGCGTAACAAATTTTTTTCCAGTTGCCAATGACTTGCCTAATTTTTTTTAAATCTGCTATATAAAAAAACAACTTAGTTATTTTAGATAATTTTTGAATGGTCCATGCATGCGTCTATCATGACATGATTTACCTGCTTGAATGATCCTTTGGCCCATATTAATTTATGATTCTTTGATTTAATTTGCCTAAAATTTACTAGCTTTTAAAAATGTTGTTAAATTTATTAAATTATGGGATATATATATATATATATATATATATATATATATATATATTTACTTTAGTTCTTTGCTTTCTTTTTTGAATAAGATTATCAATTTTTACATAATGAATTCAATACAAATATTCCATATGTTTCTTAGCGAAAATTTACATACAGGCCACTTTTACACAAAAACAACGATACCCAACTTGTGAAAAAAATCATAAAAAGGAAAATAGATCTGTGATTCAGAAGTAAGTCTTGTTATTGAAATTAAAATAACCTTTGGGAGATATTAATTTATTTTTAAAATGTTTCGCCGTATTCATTAAAATTTCCTTAACGCTGAACATCCAGAATAGCTTTACAGAACATGACTTTGCTTAATGTCTAAAACGCTAAAATGACAGTAAAATAAGATATTGGATAAGCACAACTAGAAATGCGAATAGTTAGCAACAGACACCCAATATTTCCACGGTCGCTAGTCAGATGTCGATCGAGTTAAGCACCATCAAAGCAATGACCGTTATGAGATACTAGAACGTGATCGAGGCAGATAAAACAGGGCATGCTCTGTCGCCCCCACGTCGCAGACAGAATAAAAAACATTGTCAATTCCGATGCAACTGGCTTATCAACAACGACCTGTCAGCGATTATCTGAGAAATAAATCTAAACAGAGATGTAACTGATTAGACTAGATTTAAATCATATCTTTCATTTCCAGTGAACAAGTAATTCAAATCTCAAAGTGCTTCCGCTTGTCTCAGAAATTTCTTGCTTTCCGCTTGTCTTGAACATTCCCTATCTTGATATTTTTTCATTATTAATTAATCTTCCGTTTCATATGTTCAAATACTCTATGTGTACATTTTTGATGTAATTCGCAATATTCGCAAATCTTTTGACTAGTACAATGGACATTATTAAATAACGTACTTTTAGTTTAATGTAAAAATACACGATAAAAGGAACACTAAATGGTAAAGAAAAGTATCGTATATACATTACCTCATATTAGTTTTGTGTTATATGGGAAGCCCTTTCTACCGACACAGACGTGGCTTCTCCACCCGAAAGAACATAAGATAATTTTCGATAAGTTAGCTGTGGATTGATTATGATAAGTAATTACGTAATTATTTACGTATTAAAACCTACTAACATTAATTTTGATACTTGTAAATATATACTTGCACTCACTTAAAGCAAACTCTTTGTTGAATAGATATTTGCCTCGTGTATTTTTTTTTGCATGTTACTTCACCCGGTCATCAAAACAGATCTGTTTAATCGTTCGTAGTAAAACAATAATGTAAAATATCTACTTTATTTATCATATTAAACATTCCTTTATTTTCTTAACGTTGTTTCTAACAACTTTCAGCTTTTTCTCGTACGTTACGAGAAAAAGCTGAATGTTCTTAGAACTGCCCATTTGTAATAAAGGTAATCAAAAATAAATTAATATTTTGAAAATCGATATTTTTCGGTAAACCATTAAGGTACTTTGCTTGAGTTCGTCATTTGATTATAACAATTGGTGGCAATATGCAAATTGTGTGTAAGTATTATTTTAAAATGAATTTAGCACGAGAAAATTTTGGTTCGATGCGTTTTTTTCGATTTTAGTTGCAATCTCAATCGACAAGAATGTTACGATCGACTTCGTTTGTCAACTTATGATGAAGCCCCGTCCTATGCTGCTGTTTACAACTGGTTTAACTAGTATAATCTCAGTATTGATCTGCATAGGAGACGTCTCTCAACCGACAACTGATGCTGTGCGGCTCATGATAAAAAGTGATAAAAAATCTGGTAAGTTTATATGTAAGAAAGCTTTGTGCTAAGTGGATATTCCATGATTGACCGAAGCTCGAAAACACCGGGGATGGGTAGCGCGATATGTTTGAAAAATTTTACGAAGGTCACTTAAATGTTGTATTCGACATCAACACACCCGAGGAACAATTTGATGAAACGATTACTATTAGGAACCAGAAACTGAAAAGTAGTCTGCCAAATGAGCATTTCATTTTACACAAATCAATAAAGGTGACTTTTTTACACAAGTAAATAAAGGGTGAAGTACCAAAAAAGATGATCGCATTGTTCTTCAAACGGACGGAATGTTATGCAATTATTCTTCCCGAAAGTAAAAGAACAATTACCACAGAATATTAATCTACAATTGTCCGCATGTTGTTTTGGAAAAAGTTGAAGAGCAACCTTGGAATCCTTGCTAATCACTACAACGCGTCTGCTCATTAAGCTAGGCGAACGACCAAATATCGACTACGCCGAGGACACATAATTTCTATGTGTCATGTGTCACACAGCTCCGACCTCACAGCAAGCGATTTTTTTTATTTATTTCCACGAATAAAAGATAAATTATGAGAAATACGCAACGAACGTCCAAGGAAGAATGATCCGTCAGCTTCTTTCAAAGATTTCATCGAATGAAACAATGCACAGAGTGCCACAAAGACTATTTTGGAAAATAATAAATTTTTACATTTTAAAAACCCGTTTTTTACATTTTGAAAACTTTCAGTGTTACGTCGCACTAAGGGACGTTATTTTATTGTATTAAAGAAATATGAGTACCATGGAGGTAAGAATCTAGTAAGTAGCTTTAATATATGAGGAACAAGTAAACTTTGGCGAAAAGTAATTTTTAACTATCTTTCTTTATTTCGATGAAATAAAACTAAAATCGTTTTTGGGTAATCACAATGTTTTAGTACCTATACAAAAAAAATTTGGCTGTTTACAAAATGCTAAAGCCTATACTAAATATTACTATAGGTAGTTACAAAGAGTATTTACTATTTGGTTTAAGAAAAAAATAATAAAATGTTTAATAAAATATTTTCTAGACAAATTGCGTCTTCGCAATTTCGTTTTAGAAATTTATTAAAGTAATTCACTTTTAATAATTTTCTAGATTTAACTACCATTTTTTGTGCCACTACTCTTTGAATATGGCAATATTAACACAAATAAATAAATATTACACATAAAAAATTAACACAAATAAATAAATATTACACATAAAGATGTGAAATAAATAAAAATATTGCGTAGTAAAAACACTAGATAAATAATTTTTTTTATTAAAATAATAGTAATTTCATTTAATCCGTAATAGGTCGTAGGGTGACTGTGACTTTATTTCTTACTTTGTAGTTTCGTAAAACGTCTACGTCGCATTAACGCTTCAGATTCGTGAACCTTTGATAGATTAAACGGAATATTGTTGAAATGTAACCAGGACCTACTTGCTTCTCCGATTTCTTGTCACCAATGAAATAATCATATAATATCGCAATTTTGCAAAACCATAATGATCCATCAGTAGTAAAACAAACGTTATTATATATTTTATTCCGAAATAATTTTGAAATTAATTCAATATTTATTTCTTTGGTATAATTTTCAACTCGATATTGGAAATCTATAAAACTTACATTTACTGTTTCTTCCAGTATTTGTACATTTCACTATACGACCACTGTCGTAATTCATGTTAATTTATTTATTTAGAAAGCTTACTTTGCTTTTATGTATGGATTTGACAAGAACAGTAATAGCAAAGTATATTAAGTATTACTGTGTAAAGAAGCGACATTCACCTTCCCCGCCAGTTTATTGTCATCCGCAGATAATGAGTACGGTCAAGGGTTCGCGCTCCCAGGTTGCCGCTTGTTGCGTGCGCTTGTTATATGTTCGATTTTGCGATGTTTGAGTTTAACTTGTATGATTCAGTTTTAACTTATATCTGTTTATAATAACTCAATGTAAAGGTCCGTTATTACGCTGTGTACGAGTTCTTAGAAAACAATCAAATCACTAAGGATAGGTTATTGATTTGTCTCCCTTTTTTTGTTTGCTGTAAACGATTTTGTTTTGTATCACCAACTTATTTTATTAGTACCTATAATTTTATATCTACAAACATGTCACTGAACAGTTTTAAATTTCAAACTGTTCTTAAAACTCATTGTTTTGTTTGCACGCGATTGATTGGAAAACGTATCCTTGTAATATCGGCTACAGGTTTATTATATTGTTTATTAAGGGATCTTTCACATGAAGCAAATTTAATCAAGCCAAAAGTACAAAGAAGACGATATTGCAATGTGTTACATTTATAAATAACCAAAATTTATTTTCATTTAAAATTTTATTTCGAAGATCCACACCAACCATCACTGTTTTTTCAAATTGTATCTTGATCTTATTATTATCAAATCACTTTCACACAATTAAATGTAGTATAAAATATTTATTTATCTAATTACATTTTTAGAATTAAGTAATAAAAAAGACGTGTGCGCCAATACAAAGTTACTGGGTCAGCGTGCTATTGAGAGCACAGTCATTCGATCGACACTATTGGTTAGAAAGAGAAACGGCTATGTTGCTGACATATAGCGTCAACTCGCTCAATCGGAGCGATTGCTCCAACGACCGAGACCGATATGTAGTGACAGTAAATATTCTTTAACTGCACGCTGCTGACAGCCCTACAATAATTTACGCCCACACTCAAACGGACAAGGATAGGCGAGTACATATGTGACAGTGTAGGCAATTAAATCTGTTCGCTAGTATGGAGTGTCCGAGGTGTAGTAATAGCTTCTCTTTTTATCCGTAGCAAGCGTCCTCATCGATTTAATTACCACCTCCAACCCTGTACCCCAATTCCAGCGAATACTATGAAATTAGTTATCTTCCTATAAATCATCAAATTTTAAGAAAATGATAATCGTACCGACAGTTATACTATATAACTCTGGAAATATTGCAAATACAATGGCAGCTTATTACCAAATACAACGATATCGTTATGTTATTCGTAGTTACGAATATTACCAGTCAGTTAAAGTCGTAATTCAAATACGAAAGGAAATAATAAAAGTACTTAAAAAGCCATCGGCACTTGCGAAGTCGCGTTAACATCAATATACTAGGTGAATATGTATTAGCTTATAGTTATATCTTCGTTGGTCTAGAGCCTTTATTACAAACATGATGCTTTTAATTTTGTCCTGAGATTTACGCTTTAAAAGTTAATATTGGTATGAAACGAGACATAAATATTCAGTGTGAATATAGAACATGCCCAAACTTTAAATGATGTATAGAAATTACTGAACTGTATAATCTTAAATGTGAAAGCATATGTTATGTTCGTGAAATTACTTATATAAACAAGGAATACTCTTAAAATAGAAATAAATAAAATGCAACTGTAATTCATATATTGAAGTTAATATGTCTGACACCATTTTATTTCACATTGTCGGCTAGGTAAATTAATTGTGATTTAAAATACTATTTCACCCCTCAACAAAATCATGTCCTTATCGAGGCCCTTTCAAAATGATAAATGCAAATTGAAGTTAAAATCTTATTTTGTTGTCAAAATTGCTTACACAATATACACTTAATTGGAACCGGAAATCAGAGAAATTCAATAAATTCCATACAAGATATTGGACAAATATTTAAATTCAAAATATTGGGCAACAATCTAGGAACAAAATTACGTTTAATACGAAAATGATACCGAGTTTTAAAGGTCCTTAAAGAGATAAAGCGAAAACGTCGAAGAAAATTTTCATCAAATGGAACTTTATAATACGAACTTCGTAATCAACCATAGAAATAATAACAACCATCCTTCTACTTTAGCCCCGTGACTTGAATACTCAGTTGGATTAAACAATTTCGCTTTTTTGGCCAAATTTCCAAAATCAATCCGAAGTAAGGACATCAACGGAAAATATTGGAATCAAAACCCGAAGTTTGAACTCTCAAAATTTATTACAAAACTTCTTGCTATCAGCTGAACAGGTGCAGTAAAAAAAATGCAAATCATATTTAGTTCCGTTATAGAAAGTCACGAGCCATCATCGCTACTGAACAGTAACAGTACGCTGTTAAAGCTGCACTTCATGTAGGAGTCAAATAAAGATACACTTTCTCTTGTTTAGTTTCGACATATAGGTAACGAGTAGCGAAATCGCGAATCGGGCGGAAATGTGTAACTTACACTTTCCCTTTTGTGCTACGTACAAATATAGATATGGATGGCTGGCTCCAACGTGTCTTATAAGGAATCATAGAGCTAACAAAGAGTTCATTGAAATACCAAGAAAGAGTTCATTGGCACTTTTACTTTTCCTCGGAACCAGCTTCATCCAGAGCACGTTGCTACGTGATAAATTGAATTCGATTATATGTACCCATTTCCAGTAAATTCTAAACCATTTTTCTATTAAATTACAGTACCTATCATCTGAATCAGGTATACAGTGATTCAATCATTTCAAATTCAACGGTGTTTCAAATACCATGTCTTACAATTAAATGTTTTGTCTGTCACTTCGTATACCTGCATATTATTTGCTATTCATAATTTTGTTTGTGGTTATACATAGAAATCATGTCGCCTTTTTACACGATTGAGCCACGTCAAGGAGGGTATTGTGTTTAACGGACAACGTATGTATGTATGTGGGTGCTGCCAGATGTTGTTCTCAAGAAGCAGAACGGTTATTCCATATGGGCAAAACAAATACTATTAGAATCGTCTGAGCCTTCCGCATATCCTTAGCTAAATGACGTAAAACTCCATTCAGTATGGCGGCTGAGAGTCTCCACTTTTTCCAATGGGATAAAGTAAAAATTCGAAGAAAACATCAAGACGGATATCAAATTAAAGGTCGAGCAGAGAGCCAAAGGTATATAAAAATAAAAATATTTAATATGTTGTTTAAATAAATATTATATTTCATGAAAGTGTTTGAAAATATTCGGTAACATTCTAATCAAAAACGCTGGTTTTCAGCTTTATATTGTCAGTGCCCTTAATTCAGTAATAAATCTCAAGAAAATGGAGAAGAAATTCCTTATTCCACCAAAACACACAAATTAATATACTCTGAAAGACTGCTTCAAAAATATACATCTCTTGTATCAAAATGTTGAATAATAATAACTAAATTTTAATAAAATAATTTAACTAAATCCATGAATTATCTGAGTCGTGAAGATTATCAAGGAAGAAGTTTTAAAATACAAATTAAAAAATACCAGTTAAACATTGCTACATAATTATTTACTTCTTACATTTATCTCATTTTATATCTAACTTTACATCTCATTTTTTAATAAGTCTTTTGTGTGAAAATGCACTCAAACTAGATATTTAATCACAGGCGGGATTTCGATGGATGTTTGTCTAGGTTTTATTTCACTAAAGTTATCAAATTTGACGCGAGTGAATCTTAATTAGCTATGTTAATATTATATATCGCGTATTAAATATGTACATAAGGCTGTACCATCCCTCGCTAGCGGCCTGCGCCTGCTATTTATCAAGCTGGACAAAATTAACCTAAAAAATTGCATATGCGGGTTTTCTCGCTACGTTCGAGAATTTGCTATCACTATATCGATAGTGAATTGCCCGATTAACATTTCGAATGATTAATGACTTTATTAAAATAGATAGAGCCTATAAATAAGCATGATACAACTTGATTTTAAGTCAATTAGCAACCTTCGCAATATCGCGAAATCAGTTGCTGTTTACCGCGCGGTAGGGGAGGTCGCTCGTAGGCATCGCTAATTTTTTATTTTTCTGCGTGTTATATAAAGTTCAAATTACAATATTATTAATAATTACAATATAAAAAGGATGCACGAAAAGAAAATTTTTAACCCATAATGTCGGAATACGAAAATAATTCGAGTGAAAATGATCGTTTTTCAAGTTGTGAATGACATCAAAAACAAAAGATTTCTTTGGCATTTTTAAGTATATATGATTAAAAACCATGGCACTAAAACGGTTAATACCTTTAGCAATTAATCAAAAGATTGAAAAATGAGTTCATTTTGTATTATAATATAATATAAATACATATATATATATATATATATATATATATATATATATATATATATATATATATATATATATATATATATATATATATATATATCATAATAATAAACAATATTAATTAAATTAGCCCATCAAATAAATGAAAACTCCCACGTTAAGTAAGCCAATAAAAAAAACAGAAAAATAGTCGCAATCCCCATATCAGAACACAGCTAAATGTGGCTACATTTGTCCTGTTTTAAATTACATTTACAATAATTATATATAGGGGTTCATTGCGGATTTATAAATAAATTAAGTACATATTTTGTTAGTCTTGTAACGGATGAAATACACGTAAAATTACTGATAAATAAATCTCAAATTTATAAATAAATCGCCAAAATGTTGAGCGTTTACTTTGAACAGTTACAAACGCAACATACAAAACAGCTGATAGCATTAGTGAAAGCTATTTTTATTTATTTTCGCGCAAAATTTTGAGTTTACATTAACACACGACGTACGAAACAGCTGACAGTGCAATCAGTAAATAGCAAGCGCCATTTTAGTTCGTTTTCGCGCATGCGTATACTTCTCTTCTTATTCCTTACTCTTTTCTTCGTCTATCTCTCTCTCATGTTAGCTAAGTACCTTTTTTCCGTCCTTCTTGCAATAGATTCGTGACATTCTAACGTCACAAAGTTTTGTCTTTTTACGTCTTGTCAAATAAATAGAACCTCATCATTATACTTTTACCGCTTTTCAACCTGTGCAAAACTTGAAAAAATGAAAATATTAAACATAAAATATAAATAGTAAACACTGTAATAATTATAACGCTGAGCATAAACAGACCGGCGGGAGTACCTCAAAATTGCGGAGACGTCACGCTGCCAATGTGAACTAGTGCCCGATACAATTCTTATTCGCCACGCCACGATACTGGCGTGTTCTCTACATATTAAAACTACCGACTTCTCCGACACGATTGTTAATATTTTTTTCCTTCATATATTATATGAAAATTTAAGACACTATTAGGCAAAAATATCGATTCATATAAAATATTTAGGCTTACACAAAAAAGTCAAATAATCAAAACGAGTATCATGGTAATAAAAAAAAGTATCATGGCAATAAAAAACAAGTATCATGGCATTTTTAAAAATATTACTGCAGTATTTTTCAACATAGTATGGTATCATTTGAAACAAATATGAAAATTAATATCCTCACAATATACAAACGTACATATGTATACATGTAATTTATCAAAAGATGACACACTTCACCGCAATAATGCTTTATTTGTATATTAAAAAACTAAACCCATTAAAACATATGGCACTTTATTCTAAAAGTTGTATGAACAGTTGAAAGATAACTTTCATTTAATTACTTTTAAAATCTTAAATAACGACTCTTTGACATTTATTTTTTTATGTAAATCCCTTGCTCACAAGTATATTTTAAACTCACCATATGATTTCCGCTCAAGAGTTCACTGATAAGTGATGATGGAATAACAAATTTTATAAAGAGATTTACAGCGCCCCTGTAAATATTATAAATCTGAAAGTTAATTTATCAGTTTATCACCCTATTTGATATATAATATTTCTCAAAACAAATGACGACTTGCTATTAAATTTGCTATTGAATAGTAAATAAAATAACTTTGCCATATGCAATATGACGTTATCGTTATTACAAAAGTGTTAATCAGGTCTAAACGACTTGACAGGATTTCATAAAACCCGGATATACTTCAGAATTTCAATTAACATAAAACATACGTTTTAATTCGACAAATACCATAATATAAAGTAATTACTTATATTCTAGCTTAAAGTTGAATTCCAATCACAGTGTCGACAATTTCTATTTATCAGTTCTTAAGCCCAAGCACTTAGTTTTTGCTGTGTGACCGTTAATAAATGACGTCCTTACAGAAAAATCGCTCGAAACAAAAAAATAGCATAAAATAAACCCAGTAATTTGTATTACGTTATAACAGAAGACAAACAGTAAATAAACAAATATACAGATAATCAAAAAACACTTGAGAATATACTATTAGAACAAAAAGTGGCCTAGATTTTAATCTGAACCCCAAATATCATCCCATTGAAAATTTCATTCAAATCGACCCAATAAACCACCAACTTTGCGTGAATCTTCAAGAAAGAAGTTAGTAGACAGAAAGATAGACAAGCAAACCAATATTTTCTTAAAAACCTATTTTCCCTTCGATGTACAAAATCAAACGCCCATCACACCTCCCTCCTTCAAAAGATTTCGTAAAATAGTTTTAATTACAGCAATACAAATTTCTTTAATTATGGCAAAAATAGAGCAATTAATTAGACATACATACATTTGTATACATCTATCCAATATCTAAAATCTTGTTTAAATACCTATTTTTAAATATGATTACGTTGTTTAAATACGAGTTTATGCCATTAAAGACGTTATTCGATATCCAGATAAGTACGATTTTCCTAGTGTTACAGACGTACATTATATATTATACTACTGGATGTTCCGATCAACCGGTGTAGTTGTGAGCTGCCTTTCAGATTCCAAGGTAAAGAGTGAACATCGAGCACACCGATGCCGTTAACTAACATTCATTTTCGAAGGTAAAACAGTTGCATAAAGCTTTACGTCTCGTATGACAAGCCAATATAAATGTTAATTAATACCTTGCTTACTTCATACGGTTATAAAGCTGATTTTCCACCTGCTAAGACGAGGAAAACGAGAACTTCAGAATATGTGGTATATATACACAATATTTAAATTCTCGCTTAGGACTTATTCGGTGTACACTATGTCGAGATGCGATGCACTAAGAAGGATATCGATACTTAGATATGTATATTAATTAGGACATAATTCCGTAATTACTGATTTTGAACTTTTCCTGACTGAAAAATTCCGAAATTATGGAATATGTATCTTGACTTGAACAATAAAAATAACGTACCGATTTACATTACATTATACGAAGACTAATTATTAAGCATACACAAAACGCGTATAATTACATTCCAATGTAGGTTGTAATGTAACATCTTTTGAAAATAGGGGACAGCACTGTCTATCTGTACTAACTAGCTGCGTTGCGACGATTCCCGTGATTTATTTTAGACACAGATAATTCACGCACGACACGATGATTATTGAGTGAGAATTAGTATTTTAAAATAAAGGGGACTCTAACTTAAGGGGACTCCCACAAATTGCGACACAGGTCGGCTAAGTTCCTTTTGGGAAGTACATGAGTACTGCTTTAAAAATTAAAAGAAAGTTATAGTCCTTGGTCGATCGTCAGTTATCCGAGTTGCATTGACTCAATCAACCTACTCTAGTCCAGTAAAATGGACTAGATATTTTTTTAGTGTCTGTTATGATTTGTGATTGTGAAATTATTGACCATTGTCGCGAAATTATAAATAAATTAGAAATCGATGAACTAGACGTTCGGCGACTCTTCGTGTGGATCAGGCACTACAAAAACATGATACAGACAATTGAGTATTTAAACTTTTTTGTTTACCTCCTAACTAACGTCTTTACTTTATACACCAATTTTACAAGTACCAGGTAAACAAAACATTAAATCTATACTGATAGAAGTTATATTTGTTTGAGTGTAGGGATAAAATAAACTAACATAGGAAACACTTATTTTATACCTTTGCATTAAGTAAATTTTGAGAATGTTGTAAATATCATAAGGTCGATTTCGATAAAACAAACTATTTTTAATTAGTGAATTATTAAATTAAATGGTAACATAAATTAAGTACATTGAAAGCTACAATAATATCACATTGATTATTTATCAGTTTTTAAACGAGCGCACACAATCGTCGATTTGGGAATATTTCTGGAAGGAAGAAATGGGCAAATGCGTGCTAAGTATATTGTTTACCTACTAACTAACTTTCAGCGCCCGAACAACACTTCAAAGGAGCCAGTTAATCAACTACTTCTAAAAATGACCAGGATAAAGCAAAAAATACTAGGAATGAGACTCCAACAAAGAAAACTAAACTTAATATTGCTACTCAAATATATTATCTATGGAGGCTAGCGTGGTCAAAATGGCAGCACTAGATGGAATTCCATTTAATAAATTTTAAACTCCCAAAGGCCTAAGATATCTGTTTAAAGAGTCCGGCTATGATTTACTACAATCTTCTACGATTATAACCAAGATAGTTCTTGAACAGGGTGATCAAATAAAAACAAAATAAATTAAATGATTTAAAGAAATGAAATTCCAAAATCAAAGTCTCACTACTACTTTTGACAAATGGACCCCCGCCCGAAAAAGAAAGTTTTAAACATAAACATTCACGATAAAGACTTAGACCAAAGCAAGTACGAAAAATTGGGGTCATTGAGGATAAAAGGTTCAATGAGAATTAATACAGCTACTCAATTGTTAGAACTGTAGAACCGTTTGGGCTCGATCTCGACAACCTCATTTCTTTTACTACCAATTAAGCCAGTGTAACCGTTAAAATCGGTAAGAATTTTAGCCATCATTAACTGCCCATGGAATACAACTTGCGGTTTTTGATGTATTGTATAAAACCCAGAAAACTTCAGGTCTGCAATCTGTACCCGAACGCGAAAAATTTTGAAAAAAAATCAAGAAATTGATGATGAATTTCTCTTCCTCTTTCTCCTCTTCTTCCTCTTTACATCCCGCTATTTTTTCAGTGGATTTTGCTTTATCTTAGCGTTGCGCATTAGGAGGAAAATCACTCTAATAATGTTTTGCTATTGTCGTTTATTGCACGGATGAAGTGATTTGTTTTGTCTCACATACTGCTTACACCTACTCTTAAGGATATTTTTAGATGGTACGGTGGCGTTAATGATCTCAGCGAGCACCGAACGCAGTGTCATATTTTAATTTATTCTACTGAGATTTTCAACGATACGCAGTCCTATTTATATAAAATTGATAGCCTTTTAAATGTATAATTTACACATTACCTACGTTTTATCAAACAAATAGTTAAGCACGAATAGAAATCATACTACCCTTTAGTACGATTTCTAATCGTGCTTAATTCCTGTAAATACTTAGGAAAATATAAACATTTACATGTGTAAATATAGACACAAATATTTCAGTTTCTATTAAGTTATTTAAAATATTAATATTTTTCTTCACCACGCAATACATATTGTATTGCCTAATTGTTCATACACATACAAATATCAATTTCAATTATTCAGTAAAATTTTGATACATTACTAATAACACTGCTTCTTTCATAATTTGGGCTTTCGCAGTTAATTAGATGAGATACGTTTCAGAAACACCATGAATTAATCCCATAACACGCAAGAAATAAAAAAATAATTCGAATGCTTGAAGGGTGTAAAATTTCCATATAAGTACTTTTGTATATATATAAATATATATATAGGCGACTTAACATAAAATATATTGACTATGCCAAAATTTGAATTGTCTACGTCAAAATTTTTCTGAAAAAAATTACTGTTACAGAAAAGCAGATGGAAACTTACGTGATCTCATAAATATTCTGTTTTTTCCATTTGTCGTACATTACTGAAAAAAAATTATAGATGATCAGATTGAAACCCGGATTGCTAAAACACGTCACGATCGAGTTTCATATTCTTGAATCCATGATGAATTGGTCAAGAAAACGGATCAAAGCGAGTCATCACTAATTAAGCCTAGCACCCGCAGAATTGAAAATCACAAACTGATAGTCGTAGGTGAAATCGACTAATCAAATAAAAGATTTTCCCTCATGGTTAGGAAGAAAAAAAACAGATAGATCATCAATGTGATAAAAGATCCGTTTGAATAAATGAAAAGACAAAAGTAAATCTCTTTTTAAAAGAAGCATGTTACACGTGACCATGCATAATACTAAATATTTTTAAGAACAAAAATCTAAGAAATCTGTTTTGTCTCTTCTTCAATATGTTTTCTTTTTTCTGGATGACTGATGAATTAATAATTATTAAATAAATACTGTTAATATCGAGAAAATCACCTACATGTTACATAAATAATCCATGTTACTGGTATTATAATATGAATATGAAATTGGAATTTCTATAGCCTCTCCGAGATCGCCCACCGAAGTCACTCGCCTCAAGTCATCATCAGCCATTTTGCATGGAAATACACTAAAGGCACTGGGCACATGAACTCAAGGAATTTATCATAGGGCGTTTATTATTTGTTGAAATCCTTATATACTTATTCTATTTACTTTACATATTTTATATACTTTATTGTTTCACACTTTAGACATTGTGCTTATGTACTGACGAGTCAAAAGCGTTATGCTTTCTTGGGACATAACACGAACAATATCTTGGCATTCGTCAGAATAAACAATTTTCATCAAACACCGCCTTCGTGTTACCATAGTTAAAGTTACTAACTTTAACATGGATTAAAGATTTAGATTTTTTTGTACTAACAGGTCAATAATTTTCATGTATAGACTCATAGAGGAATACTTACTTCATAAAAATGCTGAATAAGACTGAAATAAAACAAATATTACAGTAACAACGATGCCTAACGTTTCATCATCATACATGCAAATCATTACGCCGAACTCAGCCTCCCGTCTCACTTATACAATTGATACACACCGATTTCGGCTGAAGACGTTCAGCGTGAAAAGCGATTTGCGAATCGGTAATTTGTCCATGTTTGGCCTAGCCGGTACGCGCCGCCGACGCCGCCGCCCTGGGCGCCGCCCTCGGAAATTGCACGTTGATGAGGTGTAATCCGGTTAGAGGCGGTGTCGCACGGCGAAACCGCCTCAAACGGCTCCGATATTGGATCGGGCACGAATTTTCCTTGCCCATTAAAGTCTCGCTGGAATGCGGTGGAGAAACGTAATGGCGACAAGTGAATCGAAGAGATTTGATATTCTATTTTGAGTATTTTAGGGTGGTAAATACGTCACTATATCACTATACTGGATCTAGATAGTTTAAACATACCGGTCTCGAATAAATTTGATTGCTTCATACATCGACTATGACTGGCATAATCAGTAGAACGTTGTGTATTTATCCTTTTTAGTTTCTTATTACTTTAAATGATCGAAGGAAGCTACATGGTATTTTTTTAAAAGTAATTTATCATTAATATGACAAGTGAGAAACCTTAAAGTACATACAACTACAGCGTTTACGTATAACGGATTTGCTGCTACAGAAACGATCTCTTTCAATTGAACAAAAGTGCCGAAAGGTTGTCGCATAAAAAAAAAAGAAATATAAGGAAGAAAAATCCAAATTTCACGGAACATATAATTAATTTATAAATATACCATGAATTAAGACGAGAGAAGGAAAAAGTAAGAACACCAATGAACTAGTAGTTGGATCAGATTGTGCGATATTTTTTCAAATAACCTTTAGATTTTTATGGAGAATAAGTTTTTTTAGCGAAATTTACTTCATTCCAAAATTGTTTAAGGTTTGTGTAGTAAGTAATATTGCATGAAAAAAAGTTAAGTGTGGTAAGGCAATGACAGACAAATATTCTAGTCCACTTATTAGGTAATTTGAACTCTGTAGAATATTTAGGTTTCAAAGACAGTTTCAGGAATCATATTTTATGAAACCAAAGATGTAATGGATGCACGAAAGTGCATTTGGGTTGAAAATGTTCTAACTCATTTAAATATTCTACAATGATATCAGGGCAGAGTATCTAAAGTAAATTGGAGACAATAGGATGTATAACAAAAGTAGACTTTTGTGTTAATCGATTGTAAATTTATTAGAATCTTGGAAGATATATTTATTTTAAGCAGTTACTTTTAAGAAACAATTTCCCAAGATATAATTTGCTAGAGATTCCCAATTAAAATTTGAATCAATCAGTAGAGATAGATATTTCAAGATATAAACGTAAGAACGTGATGAAGATATTCCTATATCACTGTAACTTTGGTTACAGTTACAATTATAATATTTAACCGATATATTGATTTTTAGAGTTCCGTATCTCAAAAGAAAGAAAGGAAGCTTTATAAAATGCCAACTGTCCTTCTGTCAAAGCCGTTTTTCTCAAAAATCGTTTGAGATAGAAACTTGAAATTTAGGATAGTAATAAAACATATTAACCTGCACTCAATAGTAATACTGGAAATTGTTTATATGGAAATATTTTGTCTCGATTTATTTAATTCCAAATATACACTGTACAATATCATTTAAAAGGACTATTTTTTCGTAATTCTAGGTGGTGTATCTTCAAATTTATACTAAAAGATATTATTACGAAACTACTAACAGAGCTCGAACATTGTATTAAAACTAAAGCAATTAACTCAAATGTTATAATATTTGCAGTACGCACTATGTTTTTACGGCTACGAAAGGTACAGTGGCCAATATTTACGTTACGAAATGAATACTATATATCCATAAATATTTATAAATGCCTAAATATGTACGAAATTCTCGTAGTGCGAGTTCTAATCGTGCTTAACAGGTATTTGAAAGATCAGGGTCAGTTTTCGTTAACTAATTAACTATTTCATGAAACTAATTATGGAACTTATTAAAGAATAGGTAATGGTTAATAAGAAATAAAGCCAAACATGAGTGTAAATACTGCGGATATTCTTAACCACAATTTAATAAATTGTAATAACGGCGAATGGAAAGAATTCCTCCTTGGAGCTCGCCAGCTATTAGGTCGGAGTGAATACTTGGAAAGATAACAGTAACATATAATACTATTATATAATATTAGTCTCGGAGTGAATACTTGGAAAGATAACAGTAACATATAATACTATTATATAATATTAGTCTCGGAGTGAATACTTGGAAAGATAACAGTAACATATAATACATAAATTAAGCCAATTCGAAAATATTTTCATGTGATAAAATATCAAAATAAAAAATAACCTAGACCAATGTAATTGAGATTCATGTTGCAAGTTTAAAATAGAATTTATACGGATTCACAGATTTAGGAACGTTGACACATGTAACTAGTTGTCCATGCACAGTAAACTAAAAAAATGGATACAGATGATGAAATAGAAATGGACCAAAACTCTTTACGTTTTGCATGCGATACATTTTATATTATACGTTTACATACTTTTTTTTTTTAAATTAATAGTTATAAGAAAAGTATCGAATGTGGTAATTCTGATTAGAATTACAGTTCCCATAACTAATTCAAGGATATACTTGGCCTTTTTTCCCATGGGCTGGAATTTGGCAAAAAGAACATTATTAGTTTTAACCTCTTATCGATAGTAAGGGCAGAGATGATGGAGGAGTTGTAATATTAACTTTCTAGGTTAACCTATATAGGTTGACATAGAGAAAAGGTAATTTTATTTAATAACAACTTCTTTATGAACATATCCATAGTCTATAACTGCATCTCAGCTAAGAACTGGGTGTCCTCAGGCAAACGTGACACAGTTAAAAGCTCTGAGGACGATACTATTTAAAAAGTCTTCTCGTTTACTTATAATAAAGATTCATAAGTCATACTATACTTTCGAGACCATTAAAGTAAAACACATCATGGGAAGAATACACAACACGAAGAATAATTTCATTTCGCAAAAAAATTATTTGATAAATTTATGTTACATACGACCGATCATCCCCACCTCGGTGCCCAGAAATATGTTCGTTACGAAATAAAAGGTAACCCGAGAGTAAATGAAGTTTAATAGGAGTAAAGGTTTTAGCCACTTTCCATTAATAAAATAAGCGCAGAGATATACATTTACATAGCAATTAACAAAACGAGTCGCAACTCTTATATCCCGTAACAATTAGCACGAATGTAGTGATTCTCATTACCGTACCCATCACATATAGTAAAAGCCTCGGCATATCTGGTTCCATGCCTATCCTATTTTAATTAATGTGACGAAATTCAACCCAGTCAAAATATTGGCTTTTATAGAATTTATCATTATTTGATGCTTAAGGGCTTAAGGTTTTTAAGGCAGCTGCGAAGCAACCTTAAAAATCTTAAGCCCTTAAGCATCAAAACGAAGTAAATAGCCAATGCAACCAGGTTGGAAACTAATTTGCAGAGTAAACGTGCACATACAGATTGTCTCTATAGTCATGGTTGTTAATCATTATTACATTTTTTATGCGCACCCATTAAAAAAAACTTTAGTATAGGGCACAATTCATAAAAACAAAAAACAATGCCCTAATTTTTAAAGACCTTAAAATCCAGATATTTTTTCTTTTCAAGAACTTTGGTAAAATTCAACCTCATTACTGTTTCATTTCGTTTGAATAGGATAATCGTCAGTGTAGTACTGACAATGGATATGCCATTGAGCAAGTAAATGGCACTATTTTACCTGATAGTTTTAAACAGAACTCAGCAGCGACTGCGGTTGTAGATCAACATAAGACTACCAGTGATCGCGATGATCGCATCTACAAAACTGGAATCGAAGGATTACATTTAGATATACCAACCCATGACACTGTCGCCACAGCACAAAAACAAAATGCATTCTATTCAAGTTCTGACTAACAAATTTCTTCATTTTCTGGTGAGACCAGAGCTAGAGCGAAAACTGATAGCATTACATTTATATACGACGATAATTGAGGGAATATTCAAAAAATTTTCCGCATTTGCTTATCTAAGAAAAAAATATTACCACATAGGAACGTATTATCAAGTATGCACTACTAGAGTTCCGTACAACTTTAGGTACTTGTAAACATTAAAGGATACATAACATTTTCTTTAATACTTTACTAACATGGAATTTTCACAACGTGAATATATTGAATATATTGAATACTATATCTTTCACAGGCGTGAAAACGCCATTCCATAACAAATACAAATTTTAAAATACGTTTCCATCATCTGTTTATAGACATAACCCCATTGTGGGTGCTTATCAAGATGTTAACGTTATTGATAGTGCTGCAATTTGTGTTCGATATGTTGAAAATGGAATGCCACGTAAGGAGGCGATCAGCGTGGCTGGGGCAGGTTCGATTAGATTATACTAAGCTGGGTTATATTAGGTTAAGTTTGTTTAGGTTAGGTTATTTAGTCTAGCTTATATTAGGTTAGGCCAAGTCACGTTCGGTTACGTTAAATAGGTTAGGTTATATTATTTTAGTTTACCCTAGGTTAAGTTAGACTAGATTAGGTAAGGTTAGACCGAGCCCAGTAAGATTAGAATATATTAGGCCACATAGCATATAATATTTAGGTTATGTTAGGTACAATTAGGTAAGGTTATATTATATTAAAATAGGTTAGGTTAGATTATATCTGATTAGGTTAGGTTATATTAGGTTAGGGCGAACTGTGCTGTAATATTTAGGTTATGTTAGGTTCAATTATGTTAGGTCAGGTTATGTTACATTAGAATAGGTTAGATTAGATTAGGTTATGTTAGGTTAATGCAAGCTATGCTAGGTTGTTTGATTATACTTTATTATGGTATTTAGGCTAGGTTAGGTTATATCAAGTTAATGTATGTCAGACCAGGTTACATTTCGTTATATTAAGTTAGGCTATGTTAGGTTATTTAGGTAATGTCATGTCATTTTAGGTTAGACAAGGTAAAGTTATGTTAGATTGATAAGCTTAGATGTGGCTCGTTTAGTTTGGGTATAGAAGCTTAGATTAGCTTTGTTTAGGTTAAGTTGAATTATGCAAATTTAGGTTACTTTATGATAAGTTATGTTACATTAAGCTGCAAAAGGGTACACTATTCCCGCCATTTCCACCCGGGTTGTCGCAGGGCCCCTCCTGGGACCCACAACGACCCACTTCATACAAAATGGAGGACCGTCGAAGATCCCTTAATATTTTCCCATATCTACAATCACAGTGCTTTCACCCGACAAGGTTAGTGTCTGTTATTTCTCAATGAATCATTTAGTTTCTCCATCTTTTCGAGAATGCATTTTGCGAACGCTCTAAATGACTCAAAGATCGGTCCATTCTCAACCAAGTATCGGTGACTAAAGATACCGCGTTCTAAGGTTCCGCGTGATTCTACGTTAAAATTCAGACACATGCTCTCTAACAAAACTCTATGCGCATCGTCGTGCTCACTGCAGTGGGACAAAATGTAACTCATGTCCTGCCTTTCAAATCCAGACGCACACCGGGCTATCTCTAAGGGCGAATCTGTATAAACTGGCACGGAATGAGCCACGTCCCGTTAAAAATTGCGAAATAAAATAGTCAGGAACGAGCCAATTTTTACTTAGCCTCTCGGATATATCGCGAAAGAACAACCTGGTCGTTTCCCCCTAAAAATCAGGGGAGAACGACCTAGACTGCCAATAAGCAACGACAATATCTAAAATAGATCTCTTTCTATCAACAAGGGATTCTTCAGCCAAAAACTCAAAATGCAACGGACCCGTGTCAAAACTCTTACCTCGTGCCAAAATGAAATTTGCCACGCGTTCCGCAATCGCGAGTTCGTCAGGTAAAAACAGGCAACGCATCCTTTGAAGAGGTTCTATAAGCCTTGGTCAGCACCAGCAGCGGCGCACGCTGCCATCTTAATACCATTCGTATAACCTGCTGGTTCCCAACACACCACGAAGCACAAACCGATGACGCATAGGCCGATATATCTAGGTGTATTGCCATATATATCAGTTTAAGGATAGAGCAATTCAGCCCTCAGCCGGCACCGGTAAGCCGGGCCATGGCATGCAAGGCTACCCTAGGCTTCTCTCCGATGTATCGCGCTTGTGGAGAAAAGTTCTGTCGTGTATCGAGGGCTATGCCCAAGTAGGTGACATGATCCCTCACACCGATCCTAGCACATAACCACAGATGGCACCCTCGGCAGCCTGCCCTTGAAGAAGACCGCCTCGGACTTTTGTGTGCCAAAGCTGAGCTTGTTCTTCGTGCCCCAGTCGTGTAACCTGAGAGGGAGTCCGCTGCCCGATTCTCTAACTCTCTCGCACCTAAAACCAACAGAAGAGTATTGTCCACATAACCGATGGTAGCCCATCCATAAAGGGGTCGCGAGGATACCGTCGAACGTGACGTTCCACAAAATTGGTCGAACCTTGGCTCTGCCACTCGGTCCACAAATTGGACCGAGTTGCGGGCAGCCCTTGGTCAACATTTTCCTAACTACTGTAAGATCACTAGATCGTAGAAGTAATCCATGATGATCCGACGGAGGTTCACTGAATCTCCCCGGGACTCCAACGCGGACAAAATGGCCGGCCACCAGGCATTGTCAAACGCGCCGGATATGTACAAGAAAATACCTAGGTCGTATTTATCTGGGCACTCATCAACCCAAGACAAAACATTCGAAAGCGCGTCTGATGTGACATTCCGGAATGAAAACCGAATTAATTCCCTGATCCCGGCGAATGAGATAGTTGCGCCAATAAACAAAACCTGACGTGACATAACTTGACGTGACGTGGTGCGTTGTGGCTTAGTGTGGTGTAACAGGATGAAGCGTGTACGGAAAGTAACTTTTTAAAAATTATAATTGTTACAATTGTTATAAATCTATTTGACTTTTCATGAAAGTCTATTTTGTTTACTAAGTGTACCTGCGCCGAGTCTGTTACCGCTATTTGCTTATCTATAGTAATCCTTATATTCCTATCGTTTTTTTTATATTATTAATTTCCGTTTCAAAATGTTCTTCATCCGCATAATGTAAATTGCCTGAAATTAGCTTAATTATGGTTCCAAGTGGGTTAATGACGCCCCTTGCTCTACGCTTCCTGAATGCTCCCAAGTTATTATTAGCTTGTTTTATTACTCTCATTACTTGCTCTATATACATTTTAAATTTAATTGTGTTATTTAATTTCATTAACTAATTTTCTAACTGGAAGCTACTTGTCAGCAATTGGGAGCATATTTCAAAAATGTTAGGAATCTTGAGGATGTGAATACGCATCCACTGAATGGTTTAAAGTCTTCTTCCTCTTTCCTTTTCCGAAAATCCCTGGATCTGTGTTTTTATATTAATTTAGGCTCCGAGCATGATAATAAAAATACATCTGGAATGTATTTTTATTGAGTTAAAATGAGCCTTTAATAATTTACAGTATTTTAAGGGTGTACATGTATTGTATTTAATTCTGATATACTTTCTATTTTAAAAGGACCATCATACAATTTCTTTCCTTTTATTTTCCGTGTAGTTGTATCTTTACAAACTAGATCGCTTACTTTATATGGTAGAGGCTTCATATGAATGTTGTACACATGAACTACTCCATCTTTTCTGTTACTTATTTAAAAAGTAGCTTATGTTATGTTGTATATATACGTCTATAATCCTCTATGAATTCGTTAACAAGATTTCCTCTGTGGATATTTTATATATCCATATAAATTTTATGTCCAAAATGAATTTCGTTAGAGGGTTCTATCAGTACTCGAATGTATTGAATGATTATAAACTAAAATCGTTAATCTTGTTAATTCTGTGATACAGGTTATTTCCCCAAGTGTAGAGTATATTTTTCTAGAGGTGAGTTTGATGACGGGTTGTATGGGGTGGTGATATGTAACTCAATTTTGTGCATAGACAAGAACTTTTTTACAAGTGACGTATCTATTCCATTACCGTCTCCCACGATTTGATTCGGTAATCCTATAATTGATATAATCATAATTAAAACTTCGGCAATGTGCGTCAAAATCGTATATTCCAAGGGCCTAGCTCGAGAAAATTTTGAAAATGGGTCTGTAATAATTAAATATACCTCATAGTTAGTTTTATGCACATCTACATGTCAACGCTGCATCAGTGCAATTGGTGCGATTTCTGTGAAATCCATTGGTATGGGCACAGGATGTCGTTGGTAATTTGATTTGTTAGAAATATCATAGCGTTGTATGTATTCCGAAATGGTTTTCTTTCATTTTTGGCAATTTATTTATATAAACTTTTTATTTCCTTAATATTTAATACTATTTTATATTGTACATTATGCTTTAAGATAGTTGCATATTAAGGACCTGTCAACAAGTGTAGGCCTCCTCCACCTCTCTCAATCCTTTCTTGTCTTGAGCTGTTCTTATCCAGTCGTTATTTGTAAACCTGATGAGTTCGTCCTCCCATCTTTTTCTTTTACCATGAGGGCCAACCCATGTAGTAATTCTCCTATTCCATCTCTCAGTGTCTTGACGCACAACGTGACCGGCCCACTTCCATTTAAGTTTTTTCAGTGGGTTAAAGCATCGATAATTTTTATCCTTTCTCTTATTTCGCTATGTCGTTTTTCGACTCTAAGTTTCAGAGTGAGAATATTTCTCTCCGTGGGTCTGTGGCGTGTTTCAATGTTTCTTTTCGTGTGGGTTTTATAGATCCAGGTTTAGCGTACGTACGAAAGGCATGGTAAGAGGCATGAGTCTATGACCTTCTTTTTTAGTCTTAAGGGTAGATCAGATTATAAAACGAGAATAAGTTCTAGGTACACAAAGATACCCAGAGATTATTTCATGTCATGTTCACACATCTCCTTAATTAATATGTACACCTGGACACACTCTAACTGCTGACTCTCCACGAATATGGGGTCTGAGCTTTGTTGGATATGATTTTAGCCAATAATAATTGCTTAATATGGCTTTACTAGTTTGCTCAATACCACGATGAGCTGTTTCACCGCAATGAAAAGTGTACTTGTTTTATATACTTGGTTTTTTCTTTAACGTCTGCAACTGTATTTGAACACTTAATTCATGTCGGGCCTGTTTTTTTTAATATATATCTACATATAGTAATTGAAGGTACCTAAATTACCTTTTTATGAAAATAGCAGTAGAACGTAGCTTTAGGTTTCAGACATTTGTTCAATAGTATACCGAGAATTTCTTTCTTCTTTTCTTTATTAACGATAGATAACCTTTGTCAAAATTGTTTGTAACTGTACGTTCTTTTGGGGGTACAATCTAAAAAAAATCATATTTTTTATCATTAACAACTTCATCTAGAATATGTGTACCCAATGTTTCTTCATCCCCTCAGAATTAATAGTATATTTTTGCCGGAGCTTTCAGGATATATACTGATATATATATTTCTTGGAGGCGTTTCATTATTCCCAATTTTCAAAATCTCTAAAGCGTCGACCGTATGTGAAGCCTAAATGTTTGGTGGCCCAAACGATAGCAAGCAATCTTTTTCGTTAGTGGAATATTTGGTCTCTGTATTCGACAACGTCATCTAATCATACACGATTGAATAATCGCTTTGGAATAAACCGATCCAAGCGCTACACCACTAGCATTGGTTGTTAATGTAAATTCTTCATTCCAATTAACATACTGAGGAATAGGTTCATTCGTTTATGCCGATTTACAGACTTCGAATAATTTTATAAATTAGAGGGTATGAAATATTTTTTACTTTTTTCAAACAACTAGTCATAAGTTTACATATGTGAGCCATATTTTTTTTATATTTACGATATCACCCAATTAAGCCAAGGAAAGATTTTATTTCTTTTGGTAAAGATCGTATTCGATTTTCTTGGATTGCCTTCATTGTTTCTTTATTAGGTTTTACTCTTTTCTTCAACTTTTAGGTTTTACTCTTAACTTCATGACCGAGGAATAAAACTTCCTTACGCAAAAATTCACTCTTTTTCAACTGAATTTTAAGGTTTACTCGTCTTAAAACTTCAACCTCTTTACCTAATTTAATGCTCTACTAAAGATACTGAATAAAAAACACAGTTCATCAAGGTACATAATCCAGGTACCCATAGACAAACCTCTCGACATGTTGTCCATAATACGTTGGCATCTGCTTGGAGCGTTTTTCAAGTCAAAGAGCATACGTTTGAACACCCAGTGACCATTGTGGACTGAAAATGTTATTTTTTCAACATCACATGAGTCCTTTTCTCTTTGGTGGTAATCAAATGCAAGGTCTATAATAGTTAAATATTTTGATTTACCTAATTTGTTTAAAATATCTTCAACTAATAGGATTTAGTATATATCGTTAACGGTTTACTCATTACGTTTACGGTTATCAACAACGGAATAAAAATTTATCCATTTCTCCGACGCCTGTTTGTCAAATATCATATATATCGCACTCACTTGCTTCTACACCCACTAGCGCAAACTTCCTCTACGATATTTTATCGCGATTCAAGGAAGAAGGAAACTTTAAAGGGCAAAAACAATCAGATGCTGATTCTATATCGGAGCCATTTGCCGTTTCACCACGCACTGCCGTTTCACCACGCGTCGCCGTCTCTAACCAGCTAACACATCATCAACACGCAATTTCCGAAGGTGTTCGGGGTTGCGGTGGCGTCGGCGAGCACGACTGCTTCTACCAGCGCAACCGAATAAGAACAATTACGGATTCGCAAATGACTTTTGACGTTGAACACCTACAACTAAAAATTATGAAATTGAATTCGCTTATTATCTGTAAGTGGATGATACAAAAAATACAAACTCTGATAGAAACAATATTACTAAAATAGAAAATCAGGACTAAATTTACTTACTGCTGGTTCTTACCAGTAATAAGTGAAATTAGTCCTGATTTTCTACTTTAGCAATTTTCTTTCCAATTAAAGTGAATAAAAAAATGAAAAACATGACTGTGGGCATTATAATAAAGCTTATAATAAAAATGCGGTGAATCATTAATTACTTAAATTATATATAGAAAACGATTTCATTTCAATTATACATAGAAAACGATGACATTTGTTTTCCGCTGAGACCTATATCAGATTCAGACATGTAGAATAGGAGTGAAAAGTTGCAGAAAATGACAGGTGGTCTTAAATTATAGTAGACAATATGTCTTTCTTAGATTTCCTCCATAAAAAAGTAATTTGAGAAATTCACGCCACACACAATGTATTTAATTTAGCAGAGATAAATGTTTGATCTCTAATGTCAAAATCCGGTCGTGAACACGAAACTTCATAAGAACTATAAAAGAATACAACGAAATATCTCTAAAAATTTACTTTGACTAGTTATAAAAAAATCACAATGGAAACCTGGCATATCCAGAAAGAAATTGGTAAGAACAATTTGGTGTAAAAAAGACATTCCTTTGATATCTCTAAGTAACCATACTGTCTTATGTAGAGATATCGTAGGAATGTCTTTTTTACACCAAATTGTTCTTGGTTTCAGTCATCAAACTGTGCTTGTCATCGTGTGGGCTCCAAATAATAGTGACGGATTCTAATCGACTTTGCACTAATGAAGTATATAGTAAACGTAATGATACAAGCATTGAAAATCATTTGAATTATGGAACACGAATCCTCTATATGCACACAAAATATAAATCGCGAGTCAAATATGACACCCAAGGAACGATCTTATCCAGACGAGTTATATTTCATTTACATAGTAAATAAATATTTTTGTTTATAATTTACAACTTTATTGTTACGGTAAAAAGAGTTCACGAGATTATTGGTTAGCATAGGGATGCGCTTAGCCGATGGGTTATTTTGAATTGAAATCTAAGAGATTTAACACTAGAAAGACCAACGTCGTCAATTTGACGGCGCGGCGATTCCATTCTTAAATATTTTACAAACTATGTTTTTGTTTTTTTTTATATTTTATTACTTTTCCTAATTTGTTATTGTTAGCTTAAATCCATATAAAAAACTATTAATATATTTGTGGTATATGATATTCCTTTACAAATACCTACTAAGACCGCACACCGTCAATGTGACGGCATCGATAAGAATAATAAACAAAGTTTTCTGCGAACTAATGAGGGTACTTCTGTTTTATTCCGAATTTGAATTCTGAGTAAGTTGTTATTGCCTGGCTTGTTTACATTACACATAGTAGACGTTGGTTTCGTTTAGTGGGTAGTCGTGATTTGTTATAAAAATGCTTCGCCGTCTCAATACTTTCCAAATAGAACAAGAACTGTCGCGATATCTTGACTTACAATAAGATGTGTCAGGTGATGGAAGTGGTGAAAATTTATCAGACAATCTTTGTGAAAACCGTGTTGCAGAATTTCAGCCGGAGCAGGTCACTTCTTCATCTGAAGACTCCGAAGCAGATTACCCTGCTACAGATAACAGTATTATTGTAAATTCGCGCAGAGGACGCGGGGTATCTCGTAGATCAATTAGCGGCGGACGAACAGGGCGCAGCGGACGTTCAGCTTGGACATCTTCGGTGCCGGAAGTCGGTATGTTACAGGTAGCAAGTGACGGCACGGAATGGACTTGTATTTCTGCAGACGCTAGTGAAGTAGGACGTCGAAGTCAGCAAAACATACATACGCCAAACGATACGTTGAAAATAAGAAGCCAATTTCTACGTGGAGGCTATTTATTCATGAGTATATTCTTCGACGTATAAAAGAATATACTGAAAAGGAAACACATGACAAGAGTCAAAATGACACTTGGAACTTATCCCTAGACGAGCTAGATGCATTTATTGCTTTGATTTATGCTCGTGGAGCCTATAACATGAGCCACCTAGATTTGGATATCTTGTGGTCGCAAGATTGAGGACCACCCGTTTTCAATAATACTATGAGTAAAAATAGATACAAGGAAATCATGAAATACTTAAGATTTGATATGAGAAGTACGCGTTCTGTTCGTTTAACTAATGATAAATTTGCGATAATTTCGGACATATGGAACAAATTTATAGATAATTGTCAAATGTGTTACATTCCTGGAGAAAATTTGACAATCGATGAGTAGTTCTTTCCATCAAAAACTCCCTGTCCGTTTTTACAATATATTGCAAGAAAACCTGATAAATTTGGCATAAAGTTCTGACTGCTGGTGGATGTCAAGTGTAAGTACCTATGTGGAGGATTTCCGTATCTAGGAAAAGACGAGAACCGTTCCACCGATATTTCATTACCCGAATATGTGGTTTTGAAATTGGTACAACCCTATTTCAAAAAGAGCCGAAACGTTTCAACTGATAACTTTTTCACGTCGATAAATTTGGCTAAACAACTAATGGTCGAAATGACTAGTATTGTTGGAACAAAGCGGCTTGCAAGAGGAGAAGTACCGCCAATTTGTAGAGCTATTCGTACTACAAGATATGAAACGTTTATAATAAAAACAGAGACCAATACAACCCTTACTGTCTATCAAGGAAAACCAGGAAAAAATGTTATTATTTTGATTACTTTACACCCCAACGTGAGCATAGGTATTCATAAAAAAAAACTGCCCGAAACAGTTGAATTTTATAATGAAATAAAATTTAGTCTGGACAACATCGATTAAATGGCACAAAAGTACACCGTAAGATTTAGCAGCTATAAACTCATGGATTCTGTACCGAAAAGTCACAGGAATAAATATTTCTCAGCATGATTTTATCCTTCAACTAGTGAACGACCTACGTGCAGAGTATGTGAAAAAAAGAACTACTTCAGCTGCGACTCAAAGACAAGAAAGTAATTCTGAAACAAGTGAACAATGCACTACAAACAATAAGAGGCGGCAATGTCAAGTCAATCGTAATTGTAAAAAAATAGAACGTGTGAAAACTGCACAATCTGTAAAAAAGCTGTTTCTGGAAAATGTATAAAAGATTTTTAAAAAACTATTATTTGTTACAAATGTTACTCAGTTTAAGTGCTAAAATTGTTAATTATTAATAAAAAAATAAAGTGGTATTATTTTTGTATCATTTTAAAGCGAAATACGCAATCACTTTATGAGTATTCTGAATGAATCTCTAGTACCGTCAAATTGACGGCTACGGTATTTATAGGTATAGTATGAAACCCGACCCTTCTAGTGTTAAAACAGAAAGGAAACGCCAAACCGAATGCCTTATTTTACAATGCAAGACAAGGTTCTTGGCGGAATCCTAATAATATCCACAAGCTAGATTTTCTCTTTGGAGTTGGTGTCTCTGAATTCTTCTGACCACTGCTGAGTTCTAGCCTTGGGAGATCGATTATTTCTTGATTTGTCGTCTACAATTGAGATATCATGGTAATTTTTATAGATTAAAATTTGGGACCCTAATGTAGCACAAAAACTACGATATGTTTCTCTTTATTACTCCACTGCATTTTACTATTGGACGTATTTGGATAAACTTAATTTTTCGTATTTATTTTATAAGACTCACTTAGCTGCTTCATAGTGGCAAACGCATAAATGTCAACTCTAAAATGTTTATAGCACGCATGCCGGCAGGAATGGTGTAGGATTTTAGGTATATAGATTTGTAAGTATTCCTATATTTTTCGTATTATATCTCTTTTCGGGTTCTGTACCCAAAAGTAAATTTGTTGCTCTCGTTTGGTTGTCCGGTCATCTACCTGTTACCGTTTTCTAGTTTCTAAATATGAATGCTTTGCAAAAAAAAATTGCAAGGGTTATCTAAAATTATAACCCAAAGCCATAGCCTAATCGAATTAAGGAAACATGTTTCTGGGATTTTCTTGGAGTGGCATTTGCTAAAATGATGCATTTGTCATATAAGTTTGTACGCTTCATTAAATGAAAAATAAAAAACGGAAAAAATCCATATAATAGTATATTTTGGGCTTAAAGACCAAAAAGTCTATTCGATATTCCTATACCTACACCTTCGTTATCTGGGAGATATCAGCTTGGTATATTGTTTACGTCAAATGAAATATATACTAATTGTAAGCAACTTATTTCCATGGTGTAAACCAAACCAAATATTAATATTTGTAATAATACGTATTATATACAGGATAACCTATTTACAGTAGCCATTTTTTTTTGGTAGAAAACATTGTGTTAAGCCATTTAAAAAAATAATTCCGCTAAAATCAATAGTTTAGAAGTTATGATTTTTTTGTACTTTTTGAAAAATCGTTACTCCAGTCACACAAATCACTTTTGTTTGAAAACTTTTCCACCGAATTACATAAAATTATTATGTATGGAAGTAAAGGAATAATGTAGAAAGCATGCAATGAGCGATTTTTGTATTCATTCTTCGCTTCTGTTATTGTTTTAAACTTTATGTTCCTTTTTTCTACTCTCAAAAATAAATTTTAAAAAATCACTGTCGTAAAATCTGTATAACTAGAGATTTGCTTACAATGTTACCTTAGGATATAGTGATAGTCTTAAACGAAAAATTGTAGTGATGTAACTATTGCAACATCTTCAGAAATTAACGTCATGTGCACTAAGTCACTTAATGTGAAATTTCTGCCATAATCGTAATTTTATCATGACAATTACATACACAAAATGTGTTCAGGTAAAATGACTGCTGGACAGAACGTTCTTATGTTGTGCACGTCTCAGAAAGAGAGCGACACACCAATTCTTATGATGTGGGTGTATATCGTTAGTACGCATAATTCTTTGAATTGCTACTTTATTTCATAATTTTGGAAATTTCATTATGGTTAAATGACAATCGATAGAATTTCGCTTTCAAATGTGCTGTTCATAATAATTGCGTACCATAATTATTAAGTGTAATTATTTGCATCGAATAGTGGAATTTGGTTTCAAACCCGTAATGTCATAATAATAAAATTGACCTAACTTATATTAATAGTTCTTTTTTATCACGAAAAAATTAATTGACTTCTTTATTCAATTGAATAGATAAGGATTAATATCCCAATAAAATTTTCGAAAGGTTCTAGGGCAGACAAAATACAACGGATAACGGTAAATACAACGGATTTAAACCGTTTAATTGTGACAGTAAATAATAGATTCACAGACGATATTGTCCTAAGCAAATTATTAACATGTAAAAGTGGATACATAGTCGCTATTATAATATCGAATTGAACTGTATGATAGAGAAAAAAACAGTCATGTATTTATCATTACTGCTGTTGGCAATCAAAATTAATATTCTTGTTTTATATCTCTCAACCTATGTGCCGATTGGGAACTATTTAGTACTTTAACATCAGTAATTCTAAAATATAAATGACGTTGGTTTATAAAGTTTAGGATAAATAATATTTCGATGCGTTTTCAATATAGGTGCACTTATTAATCTTGTCCAACTTATATTATTACTCAAAATGGCAAACAGATATATGTCGAAATGATGACGGAGACAGATAAAATAAAAAGATAAGAAAAATTAACTTTTTTTTATACTAAACAGTAACAAATGTTAATTGACATTCACACATGAGACAAGTACTTTAAAATCTCAGTAGTTTTTAATCCTGTCCAACCATTTTCGCAATATTTCGTACATATATATATATATATATATATATATATAAAAGCCACATGAAATCACCAGAAATATAAAAATTACAAATTTACAATTTAAATTAACTTATATCTTTCTAGACTTCTAAGTGTTGGCTAAGGAAGCTTTTTTCGAAATTCAATACTCAATTGTTTGAAAATGGCAGTGGGAATTGTATGGAAGTTTCGAAATTATTAACATTGGAGCCATGAAAAATTGTATTTAGACCTTTAGATATAAACACCGTTTTTGGAGAAAAGAGAAAAGCGAATAAAACGAAATACACCCATGGTTCATTTTGACCAGGCAAAACCGCTACGGGTAGCTGGTACGTAGATAATTGTAAGATTTTTTCTTATGGTATTGTACCAACGGTATATACCTGAAAATTTGCACGTAACACCAGACTGATGTCATCAGAATTAATCCAATAGCTTTCACATGACACCAACGGGACAGCATAGTGTTAATATTACTTCTCACCGTTATATATATATATATATATATATATATATATATATATCGCCTAACGTATCTTTCGCGTAAAATGTCGTGGTTTACTCAATTCTATGAGAACTAGAATCATCACTAGAATTTTCCGGTAAACCTTAAGTATATGTTCAGTAAACCTGTTTTTTCTCAGTTTTAGAGATAAAGTAAAAAACTTATTCATTAATATTTGAAGCAAATTCTTTAGAATTATCTCACATAAAGTATTGAAAAAAATGATTCTGAAAATTTAATATTCGCCAATTCAGTTAATATTGCGCCGCAATCAAAAGCAAAGTCACTTGTAAATTATTATGCAAATATATATATATATATATATATATATATATATATACGTATATATTTTTTGGTATAAGAGGCCCCAACAAAGCTTAAAAATCTAACAATTACCATTTAAAGACTACTAAGCAACAATCGATCATGAACCATCCAGTAATGCCACTATTGAATCTCATAAACAACCAATGGAGCAGAAAAACATTAAGGCTGGAAATTGCACAGTAGACCAAACTAATCCACCTCGGCCCGAAAAACATAGGAGTACTTCAAAGTATTCGTCTTAGCGAGATGGAATTATATAAACACATTTATTATTTTAAGAAATGTGTAATCAAAAGTAATTTCATAAGATCGACTCGTATAATATAATAGCAAGGAGGTAGTATCTGTGAGCGCAAGCAAAAACCACTTTGAATAAAATTTGAATAAAATTTCGTAGTTTTATATATTAGAGGTTTGGTTATTTTAACTCTATTATCGCGCAATTAATTAACATAATATTACTAAATTAACTAAGAGCAACTTCAGTTTTTTATAAGCGATCATTCTCCAGTATTTAATTTATTTTTAGTATATGCTTTTAAGTTATTAACGCATTTACATTTACATAAAAGTAACTGCAACGTTAAAATTATCTGCTAGATTCTAAAGTGCTCTCCTGGGTGCACCACAGAAGTAAACAATTCGAAGATCTAAAAATGTGTAGATTGTATACTACATACAACACAACTTTTCTCGCCGGAAGAATGGAGAGAATTACTAGTCTGATGCAAGAACGAGTAACTAATAATTAAAGTCAGTAAAGTATAAATGGAGTGTGATGATGTCTTCGTTTAAATTTTCACATAAAAATCACAATAGAGTAAACAATAATTATAATAAGAATAAAAACTCGTCAAACACTTAGCAAATAAATATCTGTATACATATTTGGTGTCAATTATTTAAATTAATTCAAACCCAGATCCTTGCGTTAAATATTTTTTTGCTGATCAAGGAAAGTATCTAATAATATAATATAACACGCACGTGAACTACGTGGTAATGGCCATAATGTCTTCTCTGCAAAATTGATTATTAACCAACTGTTATATGCTATTTCGTCCACCTAAAATTTATTTATGGCCGAGTGAAAATGTTAGGTTGGCTAATAAGTAATAAACGGTCATTAATGTCATATTTGTTATTTTATTTCCAATTTAAAATTAGTTAATCGTCACCATAATAAAATTAGTTAATCGTCGACATAATCACCCTAATTTTGTACTACGCGCCTCCAACGCATTTGCAGGGAGTGGATAGCATCTGCGTTTTTTTCGCGTAAGGCGTTGCTGAACGATCTAAACAAACAATAGTCAGTGGGTCTGGGGAATGTGGCGGGAAGAGAATCTGTGTCCAAGCAAAATCCAAAATCCACCGCTGGAACCATCGTTTTGTAGTAGCTTCAGATATTACTTCAGGAGCTACGCGTTGGCGTGTGTTACGCGTAGCTCCGGCAGCAGAGTGACCAGATTGGTGGTCTTAAATAGTGTCTCATATGCGTCTTCATGTCGTCCATATATTATGCGTGTAAACAGTGCAGCATCTTACTTACTACTGAATCAATGAGAGTGTGCTGTACTCTTCATATATCTTCGATCATTGAAGCTTCTAGAACGTTCCTATATTTTCTATATAATTTTCAAAATAGGCTTATTACTTGTTAGTCAACCCAATATAAAGATTATAAATAATTCAATATTTGATGAAGTTGCTTCCGAAAGCAAAGCAGTAACAGTGTTATCTAGTAGCGTTATAAGAAAGGCATTTTGTTAACTTTAAAGTAAGAATCTTTTCAATCTTAATGAGCTGATAATATTAAATAACAAACAAAAAAACTTTCATCTTCATGACATTTTAATTGCATGTCATTTTCTGCTACAGTTTCGTCAATAATATGTTAACATCCCAAAATAACTATTTGTTTAATAAGTTGTATTGCATTGTGCTTAATTGCTTTGTATAATGTATATTAACCTATTTAAGCGAATATAATGTTAAGTAAATTGGTTGAAGTACTTATTTCGAATAAAGTTTCATGTGAACAAATATCAAGTACTAATCCCCTCATTCATTAATATCCGTTTACTAAAAATAATAAACATCTAGGGAAAAATCTGCCTAATTTTGAATAAGTATAATTTCTTAAATGGTACATTTCAGACTTCTAGAATGAAATGTTTATGCTGTGCATCGAAAAAAGAAGAATTGTTTTTTTTACATATGGAAAAAAACCTTCTTCTTGTTTTATAATAACAATTTCATAAAACGCTAAAATACGTATTTATTCGTGAAGGTAGGAATCTAAGCAATGGATATACCCCCTACTTTGCATCAGGTAGCATTAGGTCATATCTGGTTACATTTCAACCGTCACTCGAGCTGAGAAAAAAGGATTCTCCTTTGCGTAAATATTATACAAATATTTTGCAAAACGATGAATGTATGTTTCCTCGATTAAATGATTTGCTTACATGCCTAATTCTCATATTTTCGACATATTGAAAATGTGAGTTATGTATTGAAAGTAGTCGATAAAAATTTCTGCTAGCAAGTCACATCACTAAATGTAATGGAATGAATGGAATTAAATTTTTGTAAAATTCATGACAAATATTTAACAAAACAATATACAATTATTTATAATAAATCGTGATAATTCTAATAAATCGCACACAAATTTATCATCGCACTCCTCGTAAGCCTTTCGAATTCGGAAAGAGCATGACTGCTTTTATCATTGAGATCCATTCCATTAATTTTAACGATTTACCAAGATTTGTATTAAAAACATGGAATTAAAACAACAACCCGACGATAGTACAAGTAGACCAAATTACTGCATTGGCGTCTTACTCAACTGAATACTCTGTTGTTTAAATGCTCTGTTGTTTAAATGCTCTAATGAATACTCTGTTATTTAATTGAGAATTTTATTTTTACGACTTTGTATTTTCCCTCTCTCCTTTATATGTTTTAGCGACTAGTTAGAGGTTCTTCTTCTCTTCATTATATGTATTTACTACTTACGTAAAGGAATCTAACTGCTAATTTTGGAGTCTCTATTGTTTACAATTTCCATGATACGCAACATTTTTTTTCGATTTCAATGCCCATTATAACTATTTAGAATTTTTTTACTAGGGATTTTAAACATTCCAAAAGAAACATGCCTTTAAAATTTCACGTTTCTAGAACCAGCAATTGAGGCTAGATATTAATTAGTTAGTCAGTGAGGAAGAATTTTACCTAAATACAATTTGGCACAAAACATTCACCGATATCGTCATTTTATATGGTTATTAACACAATATTTTGCAGTACACCCATAACGGATTATACCGTAAACATGCGAGTAAGAACCGTTTGCAACTTTCTCTAGACTTCTTCAGTCTATGAACGTATACACATAGTTATATATTTATTCGTATTTTTATTAATATAGCATTACAGAAATAGAAATCTTTCCATTTCGGTAACCATAAACAAGACAATCACAAAACATTAGAAGCAGTTAACGACAACATCTTTCACAAATTTAATTTCGTTCATTATAAACCAATCAGATTCCGATAAGACCGTTATTTAGTGGCTGAGCAGTGGAGTACTGTGGGAAAGTAGTAATGAAGCTCGACAGCAGTATTGCAATAAAAAGTTGCAATAATGTTTTGTGTGCAAGTATCGGTCTGGTGTGCACTGATAATAATACTATGTTAGTAATATCTATTTAATCATCTTATTACTGCATTTTAAAAGATCTGTGTATAAAAAAAGATCAGGAAAAATGGATAGCAAGCATTCATTCTGGGATATTCTGATTTAGAATTCATTATGAGATAATCAATTTCTTTTTCGCCAATTTATTGTAAATTTTTTTCGTGTAACTGATATATTATTTCGCTGCATAGAAATATTCAATGCCCCTGAATTTATTACGAGATTTTTTTAAGAGGAACTTGTATGCACTTAGACTCCATTGAAATTGAAAATAACAAAATGAAACAGTTTTGATTGCACATCCAATAACCACACCAAATTAGTAATACCCGTCTTGGCCGTTAGCACACCCAATTGTTAGTAATATAATCTTATAATAGTATAATCTGATACGTCGTCACCGTTCTAGTGGGAAAAGACGCAAACATATTTGTATAATATATATATATATATATATATATATATATATATATATATATATATATAAATATTGGAACACTGTAGTGTGTAAAAAGAGCACAAGAAGTTAACAATATTATAAAAAATATTTAAATTTAATTTTATTTACTATAAATATATATTAAACGTTCATTGATTCATTACAAATTACCAATGTGAAACGATATAGAGACGGTTAAAATTTGTTACAGAACATACGAGGTACAATGGTTTTAAAGAAATTACAAATATTTAATGAAATAATATAAACACTCTTATGCATTGAAAATTTACCCTATTCAAATATTTTCGTAAGACAGTTTACAATTTCCATACCGCGGTACAGTGGGGTGCCCCGATATAGATTAGGCTAGGACGTATTTTGCGGCGAATTCTTGCCAGTAGGTTTAAATTAAATATATTTATAATAAATATAAATAAATAATTTTAAGGGCCATTAAATTCTTACATGTTATAGTTTGAAAATAGAAATGATTAATAATACAATTTCGGAATCTTGAGCTTGAGGAATCTTGAGGATGTTTATCAAAGGCAATTTCAAAATTATAATGCAAACCTTTAATGTAAACCAAAAATGTTGGTTACGTTATAATTTTGTACATATAAAACTAAATCATTAGTCAGAAAATTAATAAATAAAGACTAAATTAAAAATCAGCGAAGACCCTTTGACGAGATTCTCGAGAACATGAATGAAATGTAGAAATTAAAAATATCAATAGCAAACCATGACAACAGCTAAGAAAAACCACCAGAGGATGCGAACAGCTGAATGTTGGTACGCGTATACGATCCACAAAATTAAAATATTCCCTGAAATAAATGAAATATTGAGAGGTATACAATATATCATCCCCAACGCTGATGGAAAAAACTACTAATTTTAAAATTCAACGAAATGATAAACGAGAATACAGACCTGCGGTCCAATTGCGTTTACGGTGTGAACAACTCCCATTCAAGAAAAGAAGAATTACAGTTGACCCTACCAGGACGTCAATAGAGAAAATTAAGATTTTAGCTTCTTCAAGTGATAAATACCAGACTGACTTTAAGTAAATATTTTTTTTTAAATTCGTCAGAAAACTTATAAAAAAATCTGAACATATCCTTACAGTGGATATATGTCTCTAGTTTCGTTTCAGCTTCTTCAACGTAATCTCAATATATACGAAGTAACCTAAGTCTTCTTCGCTACTAGGGTTACTCGTATGTGATGATGTCGCGACTACTTATATGGGATTGAGCTTGCGTTGAGGAACAAAAAATTATCTATTAATTTTCTTCCGCTCTCCTCTTACTTATTTTACGATGATTTGTATTAGTCGAAAATATTTAATAGTACTTCTTCTACCCAGAAAAAAAATATTTACTATGTATTGTAATTATAACATTTAAATGAGAAATTTAAATTTCCCTTCAATATATTACAAATTTTTCCCACTGTCAGCTTAAAATTATCGGTCCTTTAAATGTAGGGTTTTCCTCAGTCGTTGCAATTAGGCCAACAAAAAACTACACGCTTTAATATTCCATATCATTGAACTCTTTTAGATATTAACTGCATTGATAAGTGTGAAATTAAATTATCACACTATATAAATCGATTATTAAACAATGCTGACATCTACTAGAAATTGATTCCATTTTTTTCTTGAATTATCAACTGCCAGTACCACATATCTTATATACTACAACACCGCATAAGTTATTCATCATGTATTTGACGAGCGGCAAATCGAAACATCAGCGAACGACTGTACGAATAAATTATAGAAGCATGATCGAGAAAGCATTCGTTCGCAGTCTTTGGTTGTTTTTGTTCATTTGATTTAAACAGAGAGGATATAATATAACCAAACGCACTACAGGTTTGTGGTGCGTATAACTCTTGAAAACTTAAACCCACTGATAACACTATTGACAATAGATTGTTTGGTTATCCGTAATTATAAGAATTAAACGTTTAGTGTAAACAATTTTGTAATTTTACAAAATAGCGTCGTGAAAAATTTGGCCCTTTTAAAAGCTAAAACAATTTTTAAGTTTTTATCAATTTTCCTAGAAAATATGGATCATCATTCCTGTCAATTTATGGGACTGCCAAACTTGAATTGATTTAATATTTTTCATAATAAACATTCCATTTTTAAGAATCGGTCAAAAGATGAAAAATTATTTTTTTTCTAGTAGTGTTTGGTCCGTTTAAAACTATATGTAAGATCGAAAGTTCTCAGGTATCAAACGTGGGTTTAATTTTTCATAAGAACTTCCTCATCTTAAAATTATATAATTTAATAATGTAGAAGACTGATACACTTAAATCGTCGTTCAAATATGGTAAAAAAATAAAAAAACAGACAAATGTAGCAATCACTTGATGCGCAACACATGGCAACGCAGTTACTGAGTACACGTTATATTTACTAACTAAAAAGGTATAAAATGGAATGTATAACTCGTCCATCAGGTTAAGTAAAGTGAAAGAAGGAAATACACCGATCGGCGCTATAGATTTCATTACAAAATATGTTATGTTTCTTATTTACTAATGTCTATTTAGGTCTTAAACGAAGAATCAACTAGCACTTATTCACCTATTCATTTTCACATAATAGAAATACATTTGTAAAAATATATGCAAATTCAATACTATCCCAAATTAACTCACACTGCCACTGTTAATAAGTATCTTAAACATAGTTATACAAGTAATATATCTTCAAATCTAACCACCAATTTTTTATCATCAACTGTTATTAAATAATTAATTATTATTTATGGGTCATTAATACCAACTAATATACATAGAAATAACATTTGGCTACTTATATTAAGAAGATGAAATAGGATTAATATAACTTTATCGTATTCATCATCGCGCTTTTTGGGTAAAAGTAAGAGGTGTCATTCTGAAATTAAAAATGTCTTGAGGGTACTTTTCCACTACTTATTTCAAATATATTAGCAAAAGAAGAACGACAACAACCATCGACCTAGAAGACCGATCGTCCATCGACCTAGAAGACAACCATCGATCTAGAAGACTTCATCGAGCGAGAATAACTAGTTACCGATGAAAGACGATATATATATATATATATATATATATATATATATATATAGGTGTGTGTGTGTGTGTATGTGTGTTTGTGTGCGCGTGCGTGTGCGTGTATGTATAACGAAAATAACCAATATTGTTTGTTAATCAATTCTTTAATATATTAGTCATCATTAAGGCTACCGTTATTGCAGGACGTACGTCCTTATGGAATATTAAATGTACATGTGTTGGCACTGATTTCTACAAATATTATCTCAGTTATGTTTTACTATTTTATCTTAATTATGTTTCAAAGTTGATTAAATCGACTTTGTTATTTCAAAATAGTGACGATTCAAACTTCGAAATTAAGGGCATAACTTACCTTTCCTTTCTTTTCGCTGTTTCAATAAACAATTGTTTATGAAATGAAAACTCATCGGACAAAAAGCCATCACTGCAATATTTTTTCTTCAAATTTACTTTATTTTCATTTCTATATAAGGTACAACTTTAATGTAACTAAGTTGTAACTTTCTTATACTTCATTAATTTTTAAGATTTCAAAATAGTTTCAACAGCAATATATGATAAACTTGCAAACAAAAAGGAAGTCAAATACGTGTTAAATCTCGAATAATAAATGTTCATAATTACTTAAAATATTCAAAATATCGCGTATGTATTTCTTTCAACATATAAATATGAAATATAAATAAGTTACCAATATAAAAAGTTATGATAATAAATTATTTTTACAGTACACTATTTCGACAAATTACCTATTTCAGTATCGTTGCAACTAATAATTACGTACATACGAAGACGAAAAAATATAGTATCTAAAGCAGTAAAAATTCAGACATAAGAGATTTTACTTATTTTTTAAATTATTTTTTTTAATGATTCCGTGTATGAATATTGTTTACGAGCATGTTTCAATATTAACTTTCCTCTTTTACATCTTTATTTTGAAATTCCGATATTAATCAGAAGAAAAGTGACCCAAAAAAGAAATATTTTCGCACATCAAAGATTCAAAATTTTTTATTTCAAATGCCATCGAAATTTTATCGTATAATGAGACATTAATCGGAAGAAAAAATTCATTAAGTAAAGAAACGTTTTTTTGAAAAAACTTATACGTGATTTAAAAAGTTGAATCAATGCACATTCTGAACAGTTATTTTTAAAAGCTTTAATTTAGCTTCAATTTTGTCTGTCTATCTGTTACAAATTTCGTAATTGATATTTCACCCGCCATGTTCCCGGTGACAACACACTATGGAAGATTGGATCTCTCTAGCGGTGAAAATTAGACCCATCATAGAATTTGAGTTTTTTCACTTGTTTTGATAAGTTTTTTTGTATTTCTTACTTTTGAGTACCTTTAAAATAAAAGCCTTTTTAAATACATTTTTTTCCTATTAAATATTTTATTTCCACTTATAAATTGAATTCGTAATTTCATTTCAATTATTATTATAAAATATCTTCCAAATGAATTTAAAGAAGACCAGTTAATAAATAATAAATTTCCATTTTTGGGCAAAAATAAAGATGATTATCGGTTTCATGCCATTTTCAGACTGTCATACCAATCTGCCATATCGAATTTTTAAAATTAATCAAAATCTTTGAAATTTGATTAGTTTGAAATAATTTAAATATTAAAAATTAATGATATTAATAATATATGTATGTAAATTATATACCCATTTATGCCCAATTTTACCATTTATATATTCATAAAATTTATGTGTATTGATTATAAAGAGGATTACAATAAATTTTATACTTTTTCTCAGATCTATGTCTCGTTATAAGATGACATTTATACTACAATGTATTAAAAAAAATTATTCCTTCAAATAGGCGTTTTTCGTATGTGGATGTGGACCCTCTACTTATAATTTTATAATGATAGACTGAACACTTTGACTTTCAAAAGTCATTACAAGTGGAGGGAAAAACAATAAAAATATTGAACAACCTCTAAATCATTTAATTCTGTCATACAAAACCCGATTCAGCTCACTTTCAGTTTCGAACGAACGTTCTACCATAAATTATATAAATAAACGTTATACTGCAATCGAAAGTGGGGAAGTATGATTGGAAGCATGTCGATTGGCTCCAAGGCTGTAGGAACGCGCCTAGCTCGCCATGTAGGACAGTGCCGATGCAGCGGCTCGCTATAAATAGAACGAATCTCCGTGCTCCTGTTGCATTATAAATTTCCGTATCCTCTATGAGATTCAATTCCGTAAACCACTTGCCTATACTTGTGTATCAAACATAGCAGCGAACTTTTCAATACCGTAAGATAAATGTCGGCATAGAATACTTAAACAGTATTTCAGCGGATAAAGCCTGTAAAATTTTTGGTTGCCATATTATATATATATATATATATATATGTGTGTGTGTGTGTGTGTATATATGTATATATATATATATATATATATATATATATATGCATATATATTATTTTTGCCGTTTTCTTTAATGAAATAACGTTTTACGACATGAAATAAACCAGCATTCCACAAATTGTTCTTTAATTTTTCAAATTAATTATTTTTGTAATTTTCCATCCTAAATTTTAGTAAGGTGACATATAAAAGTTCATTGGTATGTAAATACACGGATTACACTATATAAATTAGACGGTAAATTAATATATGTTAACCAAATAATATTCGGAACGTAATAAAGCCCAAGCTACAGTAAACGATATTAGGAAAGAGTTAGAAGAAAGAAACAAACTAACGCTAAGTTATTACATTTGTCTTTCTTTCTTAAAGTATTACATTCGACTTTCATAAGTAATAGAGATTAGAGTAAGAACTCCAGGATTCCCAAGGTCCGCCCACTTGGGAATCATTATCACTCTCGTTATTAGGGTTACTAATTAGTAACGAATCATTATCACTCTCGTTATCAGGGTTACGAATTAGAAACTAACATGATCTTTTGTTGATATTAACATGATTTATTTTTTAAGGTCTATGATGGAGGATAATAAACAGAATATATAACGTAGGGAAGAAAGGTGGATAAAACAATGTATAACAGCAACTTTGTTGGATATTGAGCGTCAAATTCTATCAAAATCAGAGACATACAACAAGTATATCCTACGGCGCATTTTGACAGATCTTGTTAAGAAAAAAAAAGGTTGAATCGTAAATGCAGTTTAACACCCATTATAGAATTAGAGCAAGAATTTGTAAACCCACAATACTTGCTTTGCTGATGTAGGTTTGCATTTAATTCCCAGTATTTTTTCATATCATAAATACAAATTATAATTTAAGTAAATCTAATAACATGGAACATCATTTCAATACGGAGGGTCGTGATTGGTTAAAATTATTTCTTCTAAAGCATCTTAAATTGTTAAGACGAAGTAACCTGGCTAGAGCCCAACAATTGAACACGGTAAGTGTGATCGATCCTTTTAATAAATTAAGGAAATTGCTGTCAAAATATGGTGTACAAAATTATCGAGAAAAAAGTACAATAGGGATGAGAAAGACTGCATAATTACATTACACAATGAAGAATTAGTTACAGCTGCTAGAGTTTCCAAACGTGGTCGTATGGAAGCAAATGAGCATACAAAAAATATTACGGTTGTTGGTTGTGTCAACGTGATTGGATGCGACGTATCTCCAATAATAATTCACGAAGATAAACGATTGAAACCTAAATTTACAGACTATTATCACCTGGAGCTAATGCCACAATGATTGAAAAGTGTATATGACATGTGGTTCATTTCATGATTTTATTGGAGTATAAAGTTTTAGATCCTTTTCTCTTAATTTTCGACAGAGCGACCTAACATATTGACTATTCCATAGTAGAATGTGCAGAGAAATATGATATTATGCTTTATTGGCTCCTTTCAAATACCACCCACGAACGTCAAACTCTAAAGACTAATTCGTACATCGATCTTTTGGGTATCATTAAAATGAAGAATTATTATGATATATTGACCTGCAGCTATTCTGGAAACAGCATAGAAACAGATTAGAATGAAGAATTATTATGATATATTGACCTGCAGCTATTCTGGAATCAATTTTCACTGCAGGGACTGAAACTTCATCATTACGTGGTTCATCGTTTAAAATTTCGTTTCGTTTCAATTCGAGTTTGTAAACTCGATTATCCAATTTATTACATAAGAAGCAGAAGTAAACAAAGAATCTGATTCTGAAGACAGTGTTCTTTTATCAGTACTCTGTGCCAATTTTAGTTCAAGTGAGTAAATTTCCGTTGAAGTGTCTTCAAATTGATGTCTGGCTCATTTATAAAACTGCCCTTCCAAAAATTTTTGCCAACACCTAAATTTAAAACGAAGAAAAATTTTACCGGAATAAGCTCTTAACTATAAAGCTCAACAAGTAATCAAAGATTTGTTTTCACAAAATACTAATTCCAATAAACACGAGAAAGAGAAAAGATCTACATCAAAGGTACACGGTTTTCGGCTCTAAGGAAGACAGAATGAAACAAATGTGGCAATGTACAAAATGCGGAGTTTGGTACTACGAATGCACATGCTTTGAAATTATTAATGAAGATAATTATTTTAATTGCCTTTGAGTTGGCTATTGATATTTTTTAATTTCAGATTTATCTATTAAAGAAAGTTTAAAAACTAATGTCATTTTATCAATAATTATAAATAAGAAATACTTACTAGTAGTTTGTAGTAGGTGTTATAAAAGATAATGGTCGCCTAATAACGCACAAAACCATATTTTTATTTTTTTTTGTTATACTTTGTTGAAGGTATTATACTATTTTTTTTATTTGAATAATTTAAGATAAGAAATAAATATTTTCATCAAATATCATCGGTGTTTCAATTCAAGTACTTACCTTATTTTGTATTAAAAACTGAACTTACTATTGTCGCTGTTATGGTATTAAACAGAACCAACCAAAACGCCATCCTACAATTCTCTTTAGACGATTAAGCATATATGTTAGAAAAAATGTTAAGAATTTTCTAAATATTGAAACCAATATGCTTATTACACAAAAAAATAAGGCTAAGTTTACCTTTTCCAATTTTATTATACTCTAACCAGTAAGGTATTCAATCTTAACGGTCCAAGAGACTAGAATTAGTATACTTATAATGTAAAATATGTTAAGCACATTTTTGAATTAATCTATAACTTACGGGTTAAATATACACATTATACCCTTATAAAAAGGAACTAAAGAGGTGGTTCCAGGTGGTGCTTACACAAATACTACGAAATTTTACTTACACCTTCGTATATTCTATAAAGCTGATCGAAGAGTAGTCAAAAGAGACGTAATGGGACGTAGTCAAACAATCGGTCAAGTACAAGTTATACTTGTATTTAGTGTTCCGTGCTATCAGCCCCTATCTTAAATTATTAATAGTAATGCACTCCGACTATGTGCAGCGCTTCTAAAGGTTATACGGTGTGATACGGTATCGGTGCCATTGGCCGCATTACATGCCACCAATGGCACCAATACCGTATCACATTGCATATGCACGGAGCTAAGTGGAAATTGTTCCGATGGATCCAATCAAAAATTTAGGAAAACCTGTAACGACAAAGTTGTTTCTTACATCGTAAGAATTATTATTGTCTGATAACTTTTTTCTCCAAAACCAATGCTTCAGCAATTCTAAGAAAATAAAGGTTCAAATCGTTTACAACAATTAAACGCGCTATAATTTTTCAATCCCGGTAAATTATGTTCTATCTACACTTAATTTTCGATACTCATACTTTTTCAGATTTTTCTGAATGATCCTCTTTAAGCGTTTTCCCCGAAAAACGTTCAAATATATGCGTTAAAAAATTAATCCCATGTATTGTTTAATTCGTGCTTTAATCATTTTTCATTTGATAATCTTAATATAATTTTTTTGTTTCGCTATTTACCCCCAGTATTAAAATTTAAATTTTTTATTTCAAGTCTATAATTGAACCACCATACTCTCTGTGCTAAATTTGAAATATATACGTTGGATAGTTTTAAAAAAAATGCGTATGACCGAGGACTAATGGATACAGAGGTGATTTCATAAATGTTCCGTTTTGGCAAATTTAACACGGAACATTAAAAATACTTATTGAAAAGAGATAGTTATAATTATCAAAGTTCCCAAGTTTAAATTATAGATATGACATAAGTGCGAGTCGGATAGAATCGCTGTGAGATGGCGAGTATCATACATAGGCTTGTATGCCGTATAGACCACAGAATTCAATTCAGTCATGTCACATTTGCTAATACGATGGAAGTGCGACAAGAATAACTAAATATTGCTATTTCACTATTGCTATCTCAATTTTGTATTCTGGATAATTCGAAATGAATCAGAAATAAAAATCGTAAAAAAAATAATTAAATGTAATTTGCATGAATGAAACGATATTCCAAGATTTTACGTTTTTTTAGTATTGGTGCATTTCCGTATATATATCTTTAAAATAAGATAGTGACAACAAACAAGTCCATCACCGAAATGAATGAGTCACTAATTCAGACTAAACGACAAATAAAGACAAACTAAAATCTTTTGAGGACCACTTATGCAGCGCTAATGGAATGTCTACACGTCGTTGTTTAAAGCCGGCTTCAATTATATTAGGTACTAGCAGCAAATACCCGCTTCGCTGGGCTATATATATATATATATATATATATATATATATATATATATATATATATATATATATACATATATACATATATACATATATATATATATATATATATATATATATATATATATATATATATATATATAGATATACATATTATGTAATAGATTAATTTTGTTTGTTTGTATATTTTCGAGAGAGCTGCAAAAAAATTCTTCGGATACCAATTAACCAACAGCTTTATAACATAACGTCATTGCATTCGGAAATATACTTTTTTATCATAGAATAACCAATAGCTATTTTATCATAGAATAACCAATAGCTATTTTCAATTCTGACGTGTTTTCTTAGTGTTTTCGTTTTAAATCCTGTGTAGTATTGTAAAACAATATGTTAGATATAAAAATGATTTTCAAAGAGTGTATTGGGTTATTACTTCGTAGACCGGTAATTGTGGTCGAACTCGTAATAGGTACACTAAAACCAGCGGTAGAAACTGTATATTTCTAAATTTTAATATCGTTGCTACACATATTGAAATTAAAAGTTACATAAAGTAGCAAATAATATTATAGATTGCTAACGGCCCAAATAGGTTTTATATGAGACTTTGCTGTTGGGATTCTATTTGACGATTGAGTCGTAACTCCAAAATACACGCAGATATTGTACCTATTCTATGTAGATTTCATTATACTCTTAAAAAGTTAAGATTCGTATAATAATATTTCATTTCAATAATATTTCGTTTAGTATTTTGTACATAGGATAAATACGGTTAGAATATGATATAACATTTTCCTTTAAGTCATAGTTTTAATGATATTTTAAATATTCCTAATGACATTTACATCTTACCCTTCAAGCTATAAAATACAAAAATGTGCCACTTTATAAAATTTCCGACTTATTCCCTTGATTGAGAAAGACAGTAAAACGTTTATCAAGTTTCATTACTTTCCAAAAATATTATTGATAATATGTATACGATAACAGCAATAGTTACAATTAGCAATTCCTAGCCCTAAAATAGACTTTCCTAACACCCTATAGATTACCCTAAAACAGACTTTCGGTAAAAGTGTTCCGAGACACTATATTTCCGTTTATGAAAAATTTAATTTAATGTTAAACGCAATAATCATATAGCAATAAGTCAACTGTAAGCAGAGTATAACCGTAAACAGGGAAATGTAAATGTAAATGGGAAAAAAGAGGTGCTAGGCGGAAGCGGTAGTGCGAGTACTAGAAAAGTAGGAACTCCTCGAGACGACACTTAAACGCAGAGAAGGGGGAAAATGTCTACATTCCTCGCAAGCCGGAAGCGCAAACTGGCTTCTGACACGGTAAAAGAATCTCCAACGAACGAATGAAGTGTTTGGGTGCATGCATGAATGGCGCCGCTGTTTTGGAAAATTATGCATGAATACATTTCGAGAACGGGAAAGCTCGCGAAACATCGAAGCGGTTGGGTATCGCAACGCTCCCGACGGGCGTTCCGTTTGATAGGCCTGCCTATAATGCAGTACTCGTAGAGGTAAACTAGATATACTCTTTTTTAGATATACTATTTTTCTGCCATAATTTGTATTCTAAATGAAGATTAAAGAATTTCTTTTCCGAAAAAGAAAATTAATTTATGTTACTATTATGTGGAAATATTGTAATGAAATAATTAAGTACAAAAGGCAAATTAACTTTATAATTCAATTAAAAATTGGAATAAAACCTTCCTTTTTAATCCAGCATTTGTCTTTAGCTCGGCTGTCCCAATCGCAAATGTAACAATAACATTTAATAAATGCTGATGCACTTCAAGAAGCACACTTATTATGTTAAAGCCTCTATACATTTATGTACTATATATTTCCGTTTCTCTAATTTTATTTCTGACTTACCTTCCTTTTGAATCGAATCTAATTTTATTTCTTCATTATCTTTCTTTTATCTTAAGTTCGGCTGTCCCATTGTCCAAGAAGCATATTTATTATTTAATGTCTCTACAAAGAAGCCAATTTGGGGTAAGTGTTTAATTTTGTTGTTAGTATACTTATTATTTTCAGGTCAACACAAAGGAGCCAATTTTGTTCATGTTACACATCTACGTTTATCTAATTTTGTTTACATATTTCCTTTCTTTTAAATACAATACTAATCTCTTACCTCGAACTTGGAAGTATTTTCTCCAAGAAGTATACTTATTATCTTCAAGTCTGTGGAAATAGGCCAATTTTGTTCTGTGTATTTAATTTCGTTATTACATGTTTATGTTTTTAATTTTGTTTATACATTATCTAAATCATTCAGAATTATTTTTAGAATATTCTGGAGATCCTTCTTCAGCTAAATGTTGAATCGATACTTTTTCCCCGTTTCTGTAGAAAGTCCATAATACCCTCGTGCATAACTAAATTTACGCTTAAAATGTCAGTATTTCTGACAAATCTATAGTCATCTTCTTTCGAAATTTAAATGTTAATCGAATCTAATTAAATCGTTTGAATCAATTTGGGAAAAGCGTTCAAGTTAACCGTAATTATTAACCTGATTAAATATTTTCCGTGTTATCTGGAGAAGAGACTCATCAGGTCTACAAGCAATAGGTTATATTATAGAATTTATACTATATAGGATTTTTATTTTTCTTTATTAAAACTTATTGTAAACGTATATAAACAAAAATAACAGTGATCGCTACGATTTTGCGATTTATGTCAAACTGTAGGTATTCTATAATTATTGCCTTCGTCCCACGATAATACGCTAATTGTTAATGCTTCGACTCAAGCAACTCGTAATACTTATCTTGATTGCTTATTTAGAATTAAAAATATTCGACCTTAAAAAAGTGTTTTTTTTGTCTTTGTTCTGTATACTCACATATATTAAAAAAAATTATCGGGACTGACAATACAAGTTGTATTACTACAATACAAGTGGCTTCTTTTCGACAATACTTAAAAATCGCAAAAAATATTAAAGAAATGGCACACGTCACTCGAACTCGCAGTGTGACATTAAAATAAAAATTTACAACTAGTTACAAACGATCGATGGTTCGTGGTGATATAATAATTAAAAATGCAAAGCATTGTAGTAAATATGCAATTTAGAAAAAAGTTCCTATTGGAAAATTTGGGACGTAATGGGACGTAACGGATTTTAGGACGTGATGGGACAAAATTAATATTATTTTTATAATAAAAGAGCCTAAAATGTTTGGCTATTATTTCTCAAACATCAAAATTACTGGTGATCTGTAATATCATTATTTGTACATAATAACAGGAATTTATTAAAATATTTTATAAAGTATGAAAACTCATAACTAAACAATAAAATTATAAAAAAAATTTTTAACTTTTTATTACTTACTTAATTTTTTTAAAGTATTTGTCTTTAAATACCATCATCGTCGTTATCACTAGCAATTTCTCAAATTCTAATTCGTAATTTTCTATATCAATATAATCAACTACCGGTACCGTACATCGTGTATAAGAAGGGCACACCTGGGGTCTCTCCCTATTTTCTGCTCATGTCTTTAGATAATTATAAAAAATATAATTCAAGAATTATTGGAAATAAATCTACAGACAAGAATTTCGCATCGTCTTTTGTTTAAATAATTTTTTTGACTCCTATTTCCGGCATGTTTAAAGATGGCACATATTTCATTATAATGAATATAAATTTTCATTTCGTTATAATTTAGAGCTGTACTTCGATGAGAATAGTAATCACGAAAAAAAAAATTTAATTATGTACAGACATTGCAACAGTATTAAATTAGAAACGGAAATGTATTTTGATACAAATTTTGAACACTAAATTTATGTGGTAATTTTAAGCTATTGGTATTATTTTTATGTAAAGTTTTAAGGAAACGGGAACAGGAAAAGTTATTCATCAACTTCCACCCAGGCGCATAATGGTGTCTTCACTGTAGCTGTCTGTACTAATACTTTAAACACAATTTATCCTGTCGCTCCGCTTCAGATCATCACGCTTTTGGAGTTTGTTTTGATACTATATTCCTAAGTGTACGGTCTATTTAATTATAACGGAAATACGTAGAGCCGTAAATCGTTTATCAACAAGTTTATTTGAGTAAATATAACGTCTCACCCATAACAGACGTCCGCTTAAACTAATATCCGTCCGCTGTAGACGTTCATAGCGATTATATCGAGAAACTTTCCTGTGAAATATTCATTCATATCCTCTTCCGGTCTAAATTTGGGTCGAAATGAATCTAATATTAGTATGAGATAGGATTGACGTTCTATATTCGTTCAATAAAATATATGAATTGCTAGTAATTTATATTTAAAGTGTAAATAATACATAATTAAGTGTAAATAATACTTAACATGGTTATAAATTTTAAAATACTTATTTTTGCGGTCGATTCAAGAATTTATGTGAACTTTTCACTGACCCTACTACACGTCATAAGTTGGTCGACTGTTATTCGTAAACGAGTAGAGCCTACTTAGATAGGATTTTTCTTTTAATTTCTTTATATATACTACTATTGGAAATACTTTTCAGATATTCAAAAATATCGGTTTTTACTCATCATCATACTCCGACCTGGTCGTTGGTGCAGTTATTTTGCAAAGTAAAAATTACCAGTAGTAAATATTCTGAATTACCTTTGATTTACTACCATCCGATAGGGAGTTCCATTGATCATCTCCAATACGCATAATCAGATTCTGACATGATCGGCAGTAGTTATTTTGTAAAGTAACAACTATCAATAGCAAATATCTTGAATCACAGTTAATTTACTACCATTCGGTTAGGATTTCCATCGTTCATTTCCGTCCTCATCATCGGATCATTATCATATATGGGACCACATCTACAGCACCCTCTTTCAAATAAAAAAATATCATCAAAATCGATCCACTAGATAAAGAATTATAGCTGAACATCCTTTTTTGAAGTCGTTTAAAAATAGTGTACACCTCAAGACTCCCCCTTTGATCGAGTTTACCTACTGCGTAATTACAATAGTTTCAACCTCTTGAACACCATTACCATTGTATCATCTACAATTTGATGTCAATATTACTCTGGATACATAAAGACGAGGAGTGCGAAGCATGTGAAACTTGTAATTTACATTCAAAAAGGGTTTATAACAACGCAAAAACATTTGTACCATAAGATTGTGGTACTTACACTTGCAAACAGAAAAAAATACACTAAGGCGCACGCTCTTTCTTCTTCTTTGCTTCACGTAAAACTAGTCCACAATTTTGGTGTTAATCTACAGAAGTTAATTATTTCTAGACTAAGCTGTTCGTGTCGTATTTTACTTTAAGTTAAGAGCGTTTAACCTATCATTCAGACTTCCAGGTAAAATTTCCATTCAAAACAAGACCTAGCCCGATGTACCATTATGGTATATCGAGCCACAGACAAGATTTTATTTTCCAACATCGTGATATTTATATGATAAATGCAGTATGCAAAGCAATAATTGGTATTTATCTTCTTTAGTGATATATTAGAATTCAAACCCACATCAAAATCTATTTAGTGAAAAAGGAACGATTAGATCGTCACCCTTGAATGATTTAACTGTACTCGATAAGACAAAGTTCTGAGACGATTTTCATGTAAGTACTGAAAATAGTTTCAGTTTATAAAAAAATATCATAACTTTGGCACTGGGAAATACACTGAAATGTTTAATGAAGATTTAATGTCATGGAAGTATATATTTCTTAATATTAATAAAATAAATGATTGATTTTGATTTTTATTCTAGGTAGACAAGATAGCCTTTTGAAATTGATTTCAGTTTCGGCATTTATTTTGAAAATAACTTGATTATCACTAACAAGTTTAGTTTCGTTATTTTTTTATGATTTTGTGGAAGAATTCATTGTTTATTTTTAGTTATATTTATTAAATAGTCATTTGCACAAAATATTTTACATTTTATGAATATATCTTTATGGTTCTTTCCTAGAGATAACTATGGTTTTATTGCCGAGTTAAGTTTTATTGATATTTTTAAAAAATTATATTCAGAAAAAATAACTTTTAAATTTCATTTGTATTATTATAGCATATAAAAATCTTGGCAAATATAAGATTTCTATTTAGGATGGAAAATTGAAATATTCCGTTAAAAATACTTTTTAATAGTACCTAAATAAAAATTGCTGTAAAGAGATCGTTTTTTCTATTAAAACCTTTAAACAGGTATCCTCGACTTGTAATAACATTGATGAGAAAAGTGAACTTTACCTTCTATTTCATTTATTGTACTGATTATATTAAATTAAATAGATGGTAAAGATGGGAACATTAATGCTACACTTTTATTACAAAATTCTCTTAAGTTCAGAAATTGTACGCAGTTTTTGTCAGAAATCAATGATGAAAAAAAGTTATTTTCAATAAAACACCGATATAAGAAGTGTCGTTATTTCGAACTGTGACAGAAAAAAGGTTATTAAAGGATTTAGCGGTTGTATTACTCTTCTTACTACGTCTTTCTGAACTCTTACACAAATACCCATGAGCATTGAAAGCATAATGTAGTCAAGTTATTTCCTCTTTAAAGTAATTCAGTAAATTTTTACAATTATTGAAATTATTGAATAGCTATCATTTTCACATTTTTTTCTCACGACTAAAAATATAGTCTGTCTCTTAATGGCGTTTTAATAACAGGGCGGCAGACATTGAATCGCCCTGGCACGTTGTCAGTATTTGTAGCCGACGATGCTGGCACCGACGAAAAGTATATTACAAAAGTAGCAGCATCAAAATGTTAAATACTCATATCTTATCTGGCGCTTGGTGGTCACCTGGTAACAGAATGTTAATTAAACATGTTAGAGGGCAGTAAAGGCTTAATCTCTTTACCTTCGACACCATATAGTAGAGTTAGGTTATAAAACAAGAAGAAAACATATTTTTTCTTGGTACTTTTAACATAATACAGTCAGGATTTCAGAGCTTTTTTGATATACAATTTTTTTTATATACTCCGTTTTTTTATTTATTATAGTAATGAATTGTTCGGATCAGATATTCATTGGTCATAAACGCTACATACCAAATACGCTTATTGAAATTTCCAAATAACATTTTTATTTTTGCTATGCCTTGGGACATTTATAGAAGAACAAGAAACAACTCAGTAGAAAGTTCTTCCAACATTTATAGCTCAACACCACACACTCACATACTTTTGGCCAGATTATATAATTACATGCCTATATTCTTACATGCTCAAGTATCAAGCTTTCAGGTTTTACAATCCTTTAACAACATGTTTACAAGCTTCAATGCATTTTGTTTCAAATACAAATCAAGCACGGTTTTACTCATGTCGTTTTACCAACGGCTTTCTGTTTATATATACATAGAAGAGAATTGAATACAGGTCATCAAGTATATGTAGTTTAATTTGATTTTAAAAAGGCACTTGACCGAACTGACAACAATACTCTAGTAGGAATTTTTTTAGAAGACAGGAATATCTCCCGCTCTAGTAAAATTCTTCGCCTATTACTTTCGGGCTCGTAAACAATACGTCCGGTTTGGAAATTTCTAGTCTCAACCTTATGTCATTCAAATTGGTGCCAGTTATGGTAGTAATTTAGGTCCACTTCTCTTTCTCATTCTGATAAACGAATAGCCCTCCGTTGTCAACACTACTTATTGCCATCAGTTTGCCGATGATTTAAAAGTCTTCTTAAGTATCAATAGCCAGTCTGAAGGTGAGCGGTTCATACTAAGTCGATGTTACATTCAATGTAACATCGATTTAGTATTCCATTCTGAGAAACAAGCTACATTTTAATATAAGCAGATGTACCATGATGACATAATCTCGCTTACGTGACACCCTAGTGCATTGTTATGAGATAAACATAATTACAATCGAAAGGGTTCCATTCGTGTGGGATTTCGTTGTAATTATGGATAATTATCTCACGTTACAGTTATTTCGTCGAAATCTGTCAGAAAACCTACAATATACCAGGCTTAGTAATATAGTTATCCCACGGTTTTCATGATATCAAGTTGACCATTATCTTATTTAACTACTTATTCCACAGTATTTTTTAAATGAATGCAGTCTCCGTATGAAGCTACTTATATTGTCACGTTGGAGAAAATATTTAAAAAACTGATAGGTTTCTATATTAAAAAAATAATTATGACATTTATACCCCTCAGATTTTATAATTGGCCTTGCCTTGTGTAAATCCCTTCAACTTCGACGGGAATTGCTTGGAATCATGCATTTTTTAAAGATTAAATCATTACGTCGATAACCCCTCTATAATGAGTTTAATAGCGCTTTATTCTCCTGGCTGCTTCAGGATAGGACAATATCATAGATTAATTCACCTGGCTAGAGCGCGCACGAAAATCTTACAGCGCTCACCTGTCTTTCCTGCGCTCATATTATTCAACGCAGTATTATGAGATGCACGGTCTAGATATTTTTTGTACTCTATGGACCGCTTCAGAAATGGGATGTTTGGTAGTTTATAACTGACCACCACCAAGCATCCTTGTAGTGGTAAGTCATGAACTGACCTCTTGATAGCGGACTGTACTGACCAGTAGATGATATTTATTCCAATTGTGTTTCTGTCTTATTCATTATCGCTTTATAACCATTTGTACTAATATTTTTTCCACATACACAATGTTTTGGGTAAATCTCTAAGGTAGGCGTAGAATTTCCAAGAAATAAATAAATAAATAAACATACGTAATTAGGTACTAACCCTAAATGTTATTAATATTTATCACAATTTTTGAATTTATAGCTCAAATTTCTCTATTCCTTCGTATTTTTTTAAATGGTCCTTAACACTATATAAGCATAGAGATGTTGCCAGATAGCATTATTTTTATTTCACTTGGTGGTATATACATTTATAGAAGAGCAGTAAGCAAGTCATATACTATTCCTACACACGTAAAGTTTGTTAAATAATGTTTCTTAATATTCGCTAAAAATGCAACTTATTCGCGAACCGCACGTAATTATATTACATAGTTAGATGCAAATAATGAACGATTTTTAATTGGAGATATTAATAAATTAATTATACGTTTAGAAAACACCATGTTGGACAAATTCTTACCCTCGTGACTTGTTTAATAAACTTATTCTTTGTCATAATAACTTTAACATCTCTTTGTGTGAATCAATTAAACTGCCTTCATTTCTTTTTGTTTAAACTTCGGAGAGAGCACACTTATTTGAATATTAATGGTCAGAATGCTAAGCGAACTCTTTACTCTTTTATTGTGGTACGGTTTTCGTTTTGTAAGTTTGTTTAATTGACTTGACAACAAGGTAAAATAAAATTTACAAGAAAGGCATTGTGAAAAGAGAAGGCAAAGTTGTTTGCGCCTAACATTATAAAATATTACAGTCGACTTCCGGAAGGTACGAACTAGCTGAATAACATTAAAATGAGAAGAGAAATTTATAACTACGTCAATCGTAAAGAGACTCCGCCAAATAGTAAGCAAAACTTTTATTAAATTATAAACGATAAGTAATAAAGCAAGTAAACGGCTTATTTTCTTACGTGAGGTACATTTTCATCGTAATAATTAAAAGGCTACATCGATCGATAAAGCGATTCTTGTTCTATAAATAATCACATAATTTTGTTTACGAGTCGTTGCTATTTATAAGTAATTAAATACCAGGACACGAAATATACAAACTGGATTCGAAATTTAAATCAAATCGTCTCCCACATTTTATCGTGGTACTAACATTTTGTCCCCCTTACCTAACACTTTCTAATTTTAACTTTCGTGAGAAAAAAACAATATTCTCACTTTATGGACTTATATTTGCTTTTTACGTCGACGTCAACCTATATAGAAGCAAAAATATTTCTAAGTAAAGTAGATAATTTCTGTCACGTATATTTAAGTTTCTTTCTGGTGCACTATCCGCGATTTACCTATACAGGTAATAATGTGTAAATATAAAATACGTATATATATATATATATATATATATATATATATATATATATATATATATATATAAACATCTTAAATAATATATTTTACATGAGATATTTTGGAAAAAATTAATTAGGGTGACTATAAATAAGCTATAGAAAATAACTGAGCGTCTTAAATGTATTTAAAAATATATTAAATTTTAAAAATATATAAATCTGATAAAGAAAGTAAAAGTTGTGAATTTTACACAATTTTGCAGTGCAAAATCGGGTACTTGCCTTTGACCGATTTTTACCATTTGAAATAGTGACGTTCAACTGTCCAAGATCTATTTTTCTGCCAAGTTTGAAAACGATTCGCCAAAAATTGTGATGTCTGTCATCGGGCGAAATTTTATATATTATAACCATACAACAAATTTTCACAATTTTCATTACTTATTGCTTGGAATCTAGAAAATAAATAAAGGTAATTTAATATTGTTACATGTTAACCACTAGAGAAATAAAGAAAAAAATGGCAGCCTATTTATTAGAAAGCGCAATATGGTTAACTATCTTACTACCACTTCTATCTGGTAATCATTTTAATTAAAGTAACACCCATGAATTTTCTCTTAATTGTAACTTGATTTTTTTATTTTTTGCAAATATTTTATAATTCACAACAAAATATCGAAATCCATCAATGAATCAAAATTACACCTATAGCATACAAATTTAGCATCCAAATTTAAAAAGTCTTCATTCCCTCGCCTTTTTGTTTAATCGTTCTAAATTGGAATACCTACCAATCAGCGCGCCGCCTAGCGTACTCTGCAGTTTTGATTGGTTATTTTCATTTCGTTATCGTCCGGCACGTTTGTTTGACCATTAATTTCGTCGGCGGCGCCCGCTCCGCTTCATTTTGTTTAATTGCCAGCTTTCAAACGTCAAGTCCAAATATTGTTTCGTGTCTTGACGTCGTCGGTAGGACGTCGCTTCCTTTATACATTTGTATCAAGTTATAAGTGGCACTAGGAAATTAATTATGAAAACGTGTTTGTGCTTTCGTTTGAGCTGCTCCTTACGGAAAGGGGGACGTCAAAAGTATCGATGTTGTTAGAACGAGATATTTATATCGCACGAGATCCAATGTCGCTCACTGGATTGTACATCTGCTGCTTTTATTTTACGGCGTCCGACGGCATCCGGCTTGTGCACGCGTTTGCAGTGCATTTTGTTTTTAAAGTTACAACATCTTCAAAAAAGAGGCTCGAAATTTAAAAGACAGAATATTTTAATATATTGTTTTTAAAAATACAAAATTGTACTTAATTAATGTTAATGGCCACCAAAGTACGTTCACAGTTTCTCCAAGATTAAGCATATTTATAGCAGGGAAGATTTTAAAAATGTTAGGTCGTCGACCACATAATAATTAAAATCTATGGATCGGTACGTTGGAACAAACCTAAGACAGGTCTAATGCATGTATGTCTTACACCTTACGGAAATAATACATAAAATAATTATTATTTTCCTTTCGAATGAAGATATAATTTATTCATCTTTCTCTTGTTTAATAAGCAATGGTGATGTCAGCATTTAATGGATGATCACGTATTATTTATATTATGAAATAGAATCAGCGGTGAAGAACCACTCTGCTCTTGCGTTGAAGTTATACCATTTTAATTTGAATATTTTGGTTTAAAATTTCCCGAATTCCATCACATAGATACCTAAATAGTTACCTTTGACAGGTGGAGAAACAGACACCCGATTAGAAATTTGTAACTCACGAGTGTGAGATATAAAAGATATAACTCGTATCTTACGATAAATAATTTCGTTAATAACTCGAGTACTGAGATACTGAGGTAAAAATATAAATGAGTGATATATATCTTTTCAATCAAATGATATAGTATATCACCCTTTTCACTGATACATTTTGCGCACCTCCACACCCGATAGGTAATTTTTTTTCTTAACGGAATCCTAGAAAAAAAATTTAATTACAACCACTTTTTTGCATACAAAAAAAGACAATTAATTATAAAGGAAACATTTTAAAACTTTATTAATGTGCATACATTGATAAGTGTCTTTTTTAGGGTTCCTTATCCAAACTAGGAACCCTTATAGTTTCCACGTATCCGCCTGTCTGGCCGCTTGTATGTCACAGCCGTTTTACTCGCAGAATATTAGTATTATAAAGCTGAAATTTGGCATAGATTTACATATTTATAACCCCTACAAAATTATAAAACCTTTTAAGAAACGTATTCAATGAGACCCTGCATGATGGAGTATGGGAAAAACAACAATGAAAAACTTTTTAGAATGGGGATTATTTTTCCCATAATCCATCGTGTAGGATATCATTGAATAAGTTTTTAAAAAATGTTGGGATCACGTCTTGAACTCATTTTTGATACAGGGACCCGTTTATGAAATATTATAAACTTAAATAAATAAATTATAAGCTTAAAATGGTCATTTTTGTTATGAGATAGTTATCTCCACCCCTACCAGTTACACTGCTATTTTTGTATATATAAAAACAGTGGCATAACAATAGGGTGACAAGGCCGGCAAAATACCAGGGGCCCCGGGCCCGAGTGTCCGACCCTTTGTTTGATCTTTTCAAAAACTATTTTAAGATATCTAATGTTAATTCGGGTTTTCATATACTTTATTATTTGTGATGCATAACACTAAAAATATCTACTATTACCAAAAATTAAACTACATTATCAAATACATGAACATATTCGCAAAAAGTATCATCCCTAGTTAGGGGTTAGTACCTGGCAATACTCGGTTACAGAGCCCCGCGCTCTTTCTGTCTCGTATTATAAAGCAAAAATACATTATTACGCGCATGTTAATTGATTCTTATGAGTAACTTAAAACTAGTTTTTTTATAGTTTTTAAAAGTATTATTTCTCCCGTGTTAGGTATTGTATTATTAATGGTACTTGTGGTATAACTGACCGCAAATCTGTAATTAAACAAAATGTCTACGAGAAGTGTCTGATTGGTAGTGAAAACCGCAAGAGAAAGGAAGAAGTTGACTAAAAAAATAAAAAGCTACCAAAAATAAGTGAGTTCTTTAAGATTAATGACTTCGATAAAGTGTCAAATGAACAGTCCGGCAAGAGCAAAAATATAAATGTGACTGAAAGTACCAGTATTGCAATGAGCGATCATAGTGATTACCTATGCAGAACAATCATGCACCAGAAATGCACTAAATTATAGTGAAGTGTTGTTATTTGACCTGGAGTAAATAAAAAATTCGCCTTACCTTACTGATGAAGGTAATTTTAAAGAAGTAAATGATCAAGTTAGACGCTTTGTCATTGAAAACGGACACTGTAAACCAAAACGGATACTGTAAACCAAAACGGACACTGTAAACCAAAACGGACACTGTAAACCAAAATGCCGCTTTTTAAAATAATGTGGCAACGGATAGTTTTTGGAGAAATATTATTACATTATTTCTAAATATGGTGTCAAATTAGAACGCAAATGGTTGTGGTAATCGATATTGTTTCAAAAGACGTATTGTAAGCCATACTACTTATTCACATCATCAAAATAGTTACAAACTGTTTGGATTGATATAGTGACTGGATGCATATTGTAGAAGCTTTAGAAAAACACGAAACCTCTAAAATACATTTACACTTGTGTCTCTCATATACGAATCGTGGTGGATACATGATAATGTATCCACCACGATTGTGCGGATACAGAATAAGAGTCAATAAATAAAAAAAAAAAATTTTTTTGGCGTCTAATACTGAAAAGGCTCTTTGATGTAACTCTGACCCTTTCAATGAGTAATTTAGCTTTCCATGGTCACATAAAAAATAGACAGCAACGAACCAAGGGGAAATTATCTGAATATAATTGAGCTAATAAAGAAATACGATCGCTTTTTACAAGAGTTATTAAAGATACAAAAAGGTCAAATCAAATATTTAAGTCCAAAAATACAAAATTGATCTTCTTTCACAAAAAGTTGAATCCTTTTTAATAAAAGAAATAGGGGATGCTCTATTTTATTCAATTATATTTGATATAACTCAAGATATATCAAAAATAGACCGATTTTGTAGAGATTTTGCACACAGTCGGTCTATTTTTCGTTACTTTATAATTTAAAATGATGGCAATTGAGCACCAAACTCTCGTTATCAAAGAATAATTTTTAGGTTTCCATTAGCTATGTCGAACCAGATTATAAAATCTAAAAATAAAAAAACATTCCTCTCAGCAAATATTATGGACAAGGATACAACGATAATACTATGAAAGGTATTTATGGTGGAGATCAAAAATGTTGAGCCAAACGCAGTGTATGTACATTGTGCTGCTCATAATTTAAATCTAGCAGTTAATGATGCTGTCATGCATGTGTTAGAGATGCAAAAGTTTTTTGAAACCTTTCAACAAGTTTACTTATTTTTTATAAAAGGTGAAATTTATTTTATCAAGTTTTATTTCTGGTGCACAAGCTGAATCTTCAGCCCTTGTAAAATTAAAAAATTTGAATCCAACCCGGTGGTCAAAACGATATGATGCTATTTTCGCCCTTTTTGTACATGTACATGTACAAGCCGGGTTTGACGTGTTCAAAAAGGGCTAATAAAAACTATTCTATTCAATTTCAAAACAGACGAGCCAAATGAAGCTATAACATTAAAGAAGATTGAAAACTATGATTATTATATTATTGGTTTTCCACTACAAAATTTCAACAAAATTTCGTCAAACAGTCGATGTAGTCGCCAAAGCACTTCAGTCTAAAATAAAAGATAAATCACAAGCCTCGAAGCGTTTAGAAGTCCGTTTGAAACAGATTAAAAAGTATCGTCATGAATTTGAGGACTTAAAAACGCAAGCAAAAAAATGGAGTATAACTCCCAAATTTTCTAAAACTCGCCAAAGGAAGGTAAAATGCTATTTCGACAAAATTTGCGAAGGTGAACGTTTGCAAGATCCTGAAAGTTTGTTTCGAGTGTACATATTATATAGAGTATTAGACATCATCATAAATCAGTTGACATTTCGCTTCGTTGGTATGAACGAAATAGTCCCCAATTTTAATGTTTTACATCCTTGAAAAATTTAAGTGACTCAAACTTATTAATCAAGGGTACAGAGTTTGCCGATTTGCATAGAAAAGATATATCTGTTACATTCACAAAATAAATTATCGGCTTTCGGTCAACTTTTACACGTGATATCGAAAAATTTACCTCTATAAAGTAACTCGCAGATTTATTAATTATAGAAAACTATTTTGAGTCTTCAAGCTTCCCTTAAGTATATACCATTTTAATGATATATCTGAGAATTCCCGTCACTACCGCTAGTACCGAACGGTCATTCTCTAAATTAAAATGAATATAAACGTATTGAAGGAATTCTATGGGACAAGAAAGGTTACACAATATAGCAATACTGTCAATTGAACATTCTTGACCTGAAAATTGGACTTTGATGAAGTAATTGACAATTTTGCCAAAATGAAAGCCCAAAAAAAACAATTTTATTTTCTGTTAAGTAGTTCCTTTTATGACTGTATTAATAAAAACGAATTCTGAGATATATTAATGTAGCACATATTTCTTATGTTATAATTCTACTTCATTGCACGGACGCGGATTGAGTAATAAGTGAGGTTTTACAACGTACTAAAAGTACCTATTATAAAAATAACGACGAGCTTGATGCTTTGAGGGCTTCAGTATAAAAATTTGCCAATGGCCCCACATTGTGTCGTTACATCACTGTACAAAAAGTGTTCACAATAGTAGTATAAATAACAAAATTAAAAGGAAAATTATCGCAGATAAAGTACGCTCTACTAGTTTACGAGTAATAGTGGACCAACTTGTGGCATGTAGTTGGGGCTGTAAAAAGTTAATTGAAACTCCATATAAGTAATTTTATATTTTAAAATATTTATTTATAAGGTCTGTGACAGATTTACCAAGCAATATATATATATATATATATATATATATATATATATATATATATATATATATATATATATATATATATATATTTCAATGGTGAAATATAATATTATTTAAATAGCTACCATACTTTTACGCCTTTGAATGTCACAGTATGCAATATATTTACGTTGTAAAAAAATAATATTTGTAAATAGTTTAAGAGGTACATTATGTACCATTTCTTGTTTATCGAGTGCCTAAATTTACACATTTACACGGAACCTTGCTTGTGCGAGTTCTGCTCGTACTTGGCCGGTTTTTTTAACACAACAAATCATAAGCACTGCTCTAAATATACAACAAACCATATCTGATGTAATTTACATACCTGTCGTGTAACACTTGCATAAATTTTTAGATTATGATACGGTCTAGCGATCGTGATCCAATTAGCAGTAACCTTGCATACATTCAGTACGAGTCGATGAAGCCGCACCACGAGTATATCGAACGCATGCCGATGTCAATTCATTTTACATACATACATACAGATTCATATAAGTGACATACCATTGGCGTACCATAAGTTTAACGAATTCTATCAACTTTAGAAACGTCGCGTCACATAAACAAATGAATAAATACCAAAACATGTTTTATACAAATTGCTTTGCCTCCTTAACAAATTCACACTCTCTTTGAAAGCAATCTCCGTTCCATAAAAGTCATTTTACAGCTTTATATTTTTATAACGCCAGTGTATTTTTTAAATTTTTTTCTATGTTATTTCGATGATCCGGACTCAGTTTTTAAAATGCCTACAATATTTTTAAAAAGTATAGCACGTAAAAAAACGTTATTTAACTGAAACAATAAAGTTACTTTGTAGTAAACGTCTTACAGTTGTGTCATTTTATCGTTTGTTTTACTACTTTCATCTTATGTGATATAGGTGACAAAAAATTAAAATAATATCTTCAGTCTTAAAAAAAATAACTTGAAATCACTTTCATTGAGAAAGTATGAAGCATTACTCACCTTTTCTCCTTGGGTATCTACCTTAATCTTTTTATTTACACCGCGTGGTATTATCAACTAATACTACTCCATTTTCTAAATGATCCATTGACTTTACTTTGCCGTTACCAAAGAAAGCTTTCACGAACTTTCCTGCCGAGCTTGAGGCTTTGAATTTCTTGAACGGCGGCTAATAATGATTTTTTTAAATTTTCATCTGTTGTAAAAAATAATACCAAAAATATTTCCAGATAAGTTTGATATGTTTCTTAATAAAATAATAGAAAGATCTTACTTACATCCTCGGTGAACATTTCCGACACCAAACGTGCAGAGACTTTTCCCCTATACAATTCACCTTCATCACTTTGATCACTGCCAGATCCACGCTACCAAACTGCATATGAAAAATATTTGAAAACTTTGAAAACGCAATAAAATATCAAAGAGCGACCCTTTTGTTTGCCAAAACTAGATTTTTTTGATAAAAGACGTGAATGAGTGGCATTTTCGATGCAAGCTTTCAGCTAGGCAGATGAGTTCAAACTATGAAGAACTTCGATTGAAAAGTCGAAGTTCTATGTAATTTAAATTCTTGCTCCAATATACGTAGGTCTTTTATAGCTACAGAGTCCCATAATGCTTCCGACAAGACACTATATTTGTCTTTGTAGAAATTTTTTCAAGTACAGGTCCTTGATGAGAAATTTCACTTCGTTTTTTTCCTTGGCATGATTTTTCGTGCTATCATTTTAATTGCACAATGAATGTAACTCCTATCTTATTACGGACTCTACATTATTTTCGTAAAGTTAATTGCAAATACCTGTTCATCATTACTTTTGAATGGTTCTTCGCATTTACTACAAAACAAACGATACATAGTAGAATTCACATCTCTATTAACATTAACAACACAACGACAACATATACAAATACATTTATAGATTTGTTTCGATACTAGATTGAAATTTATATTTTCAAGGTTTATTTTATTTACGTTATCCCATGCACTATGAAAGTATTTCGTTCCAAAATTTACAGTCGTTATAAATAAAATGTTTCAAATACGTGAATGTTTTTATAGCACAGTTCCAAATCAGCGCAGAATATGATTTAATTTCTATGCTTACAAACCAAGCTGATTTAAACACGTTCTTTGATAAACTAACTATTAAAGTACACAAAAAACGTTTACTAGTTTTTTTACATACGCTACTACTTTCGTATCGTACTGAATGGCATAAGTCAAAGTAATAAAAATAATTATATCAAAGAGAGAGAAAAAACTTCCGCAGCATAACAATTGTAATACGTGTAATATCATTTTTAGAAACACGTCATGTATTCGCTTTTTACAACGGTCGATGACCTAATGTCAACAACAAGCATTTTAGTATTGTAATTTGTGTCATTTACTGAAAAAGTATGTGACGGGTTTTTTTAAAGTGATTGTATTATAAATATTATTTATACTTCAATGTACCGTGCTACAACTCCAACATTTTAACGATTCCTACAGCGAGTCGTGTTTCTATACCAACATTGCGTGCTTTATCGGACAGTCCATTTTTTTCCAAATCTTTGATCGTTAACTTGTAAATATCGCAATATCGCATGAACACATGCGATCTGATACTTTTAGTATTCAATCCACGAATTTAAATTCAAACAAAAATACTATTTTTCTTGATTATCGCTTTCAGACAAAAACGTGGAATAACAATTATTTATCAGGATGACGAGACCTATCGATGGGTATTTTTAAAAAATGGAATTTGTAAAAAATTATTTATGTCCGCCGTATAGCAGTTTCGTGCCGCTTTGTGTCACCGCGGCTGCGTATAGTTTTATTTGAATAATCACGGCATTTATTAAGACAGCGCGCCACTGAACTCACTGTTTGTACCCTTTTGGGCATAGGGCGTGGCGTATGAGTGTCGAGTGTCGCATTTATTTAATAGCGGCTCGTTATAAAAATACGCCATCGCTCGGCCAGAGCACCCGGTCGGACGCGACGAACGCTCTTTAGCCAGCTTGGCGCCCGCTGTGACGATCAACAGTGATAAGATTATCTTGCAATAAATTGCGCTGTGTAAAGCTCTGTATCTGTAAAAGGGTAGATATCGCGTTGTACTGGTACATTGACAGTTATTTGACGTAACATTCTATTTAAAAAAAGTTTCTTTGGCTTTTTCTGTGTGACCATTAAGAGTGATGAATATTTGAGTTTCAAGTTTGATGAATTTTTACAGAACTAATTTTTCAATTTTAATGAACGTGACAGTATAGCCTATTGACAATCGGAAAAATCAGATGGTGGACTTTAAAAAATCTGGAAAATAAATTTTATTCCATAAAAAAATATAAAGACGCAAGACTCAAGAACATTGGTTGAATCGTAGTTTAGAATATTAAATTATCACAACTTCGATCGATTTTAAGCCTGGCACTGCAAAGTTTGATATTTAATTGGTAAATATTTTATTTTATTGTGTGGCTAACTGCCGAATGTTACATATTCAAATAATCGTTGTGCATTTCATCGAACACTATTAATTGCATCATATAGCATAACAAATATATATCCTGCACGTTCCAATAAACAATTTAGTGGCTGTTATTCTGAACATTCGAACACAGGATGTGCCAATAATTGGAGAAATGTCAAACTTATTAAGCAATTAGCTTTTACCAGGAGCTCCGCTCACGTGGTTACTATCACAAACTTATAGGAGAAATCGAATGATTAAGGAAAATTAAATACAAAGTTATTATTTTCGTGATATTAAAAACTAAATTGCAATAGAAACAAAAATATTTTCATATTAGGGATTAATGGGAGTGATTCTGTTTTTCTTTATATTACCTTTTAAGAAATTACCTCGACTGTCGGTTGTGACGCGAGAGAAGGACGAATAAACACATTCTCACATTTGTAATATTAGTTAGGATGAGGTTTCTCTGGATAAAATTTACTATTCATAATTGAAATATAAAATATATCAACCGATAATATGTCAAACGTTTTAACGTGACCTTGCCCTCTTGACCTCTTGTGACTTTTGCCCTTTTTAAATTAAAGAATTTGTTTCTCGGTTACTATTTATATACACTAGCGTGACCCGTGCGACGTCTTCGCATTATTTATTCCATTATGAAGCTCAGATGACAGATCAAACAAATATTTTACTAAAATTGACATATAGAGGCGAAAGTATCAAAAGCATTGAGCTAAAGCGCCACTTTATTTATACGTGAGTGGATTTGAAATTAAACAAAAATTTTACCGACCGTCAATCATATTGACGTTGAGCCGTTAGATTGCTGTTTTGTGTATATAATTTAATAATTATTTGTTGCTGTTTTGTGTATATAATTTTAATAATTAATTAATTTGCAAAACAATAGCAATAATAATTTTTTTAGTTGTGGATGCCGGTAGAGCAAGCAATTATCTATAAAATGATATATAATTTATGTGGATTAGTTTTGAGGTTTTTTCTAAAAAGGGAGTGTAACATCTTAAAACCTTAGCGTATTAATATATATGATGATGATGATGATGATGATGATTTATAGTGTTAGTTTTATTATATCTGTCCATAGTCATTTAATTTTATTTTAACCGTTTATATACTTTTTCACAATTCAATAAAAAATTTAGGCCGTCGTCGGACGACGGAAACATCTAATGTTTTATACATTGAAATATTTTTATTTAAACGAATTAAAAATATTCAGTAGTAAGTTACACAATAGTTAACAAATATTCAAAGTAGCGTGTGTATTGTAGTAGAGAGGAAAGCGTTAAGTCAGAATGAACCGACAAGACGTGAAGCTGACCGAAATAAGTCAGAAAGTGCCGAAAGACGCGAAGCTAACCGAATGGCACGTCACGACATGCCATCATAACATTTTAACTCCCAACGCGCACTTAAATGTTTCACAACAAAAATTTTAGAGGCGACACATTCGTATAAAAACAAAAGATTGACCTTCAATCTAATAGCACTCAAAACTGCTAACTTTTATTAAATCACGCACTCCCCAAGTTTTTATTTATTCTCTTTTCTTAAATCGGATTCATTTCGAAAGCAAATTAATTTTGCCGTCTTTTAATAATTCACATTTCAGCTCTAACCTCTGGTGGCTCTAACAGCCTACTAATATAATACTACTACCTACTAATAATAATATAAGACTACTCCATTAACCTTCCTATTCATTAGAGTTTTCCAAAATGAACTCAACAGTTCCCCTGGTGACGTTGATGGAATCTAAAAAGGCACTGCTGGCTGTAAGAGATGAAAAAGAGTATTAAGGAGCTAAATATTGGTCCCTGATGCTCTCAACGTTGTCGAGACTGAATATGCGAATATGTACTTTGAGAAAGATGGCTAAAAATAATTCAAACTGCTTGACTAGAAACAATAATAATAAAATAACAGTTTAAAAAATTATATTCTGCAAAATAAAAGAATTTAACGTCTTTTATTCCGCAATTAGCGCGCAAAACAATTACATTTGTTGCGAGAATTGAATTTGTTATGCGAAAAGTTAAGAAATAATTTTTAATGTACAAAAGATTGACGGTTTCGTGTTAAAAATGTATAGGTATATTTAAATAGAGTAGAAAAAAAACCTTTGTTTCATGTTCAAGAACAAAGTAACAATAGACCATAAGGATCCACTTAAACGTAACTATTTCCTGTTTTTTTTAACGAACATATGCCAAATTGCCGCGAGCAGCACTCTCGAATGTTCAAGAGCATATATTTCAATGTTTTGAAAATGTAACTGAAAAGTGTGTGTCTTTCATTTTAAAATATATTTAAAAAAATTAATTATATAGCTTCGTCGTGTACAATATAAATTTATCTATTGGTGTAAGCGCTGAAGAATTGACAGATAGCTACTTGATAACAATTGCCATAAACATAAAATGTAATAGGTTATTGCATACAGAATATATATATGATAATATATATATATATATATAAAGATATATAGATATATATATATATATATATATATATATATATATATATATATATATATATATATACATATATATATACATATATATATATATATATATATATATATATATATATATATATATATATTATTGTATAATTGTATATTCATTTATCTATTATTATATTTGTGTATACTAACCCTGAATATGCATGTACTAATCAGTGCAGCGCGGCTCTCTACTGAAAGTTGCTGATCAAACGAGCCCAACTCTTTGTTTTGTATGAAGGACACTCATCAAGTTTTTTCCGGAAATTGAGTTGTAGCATATTGTTGTGTCTATTGAATGCAATTAATACGTAAAATTTTAATAAATACGCTAGAGCCATTTTTCAGAAAAAAATTTTATTATTACTTTTATTTTGCACAGCAGGTACCTGAATGTTTGAATGAATGAAAAGAAACTATATATTGTTATGAATAACTCGCAAATATCATGTTTATTCTAAATCAACCCAACGGCTTAGGCGCTGGAATATACGGCAAATGGACGCAGTGATGGTTTTTATTGACGTGATTTGTTGATGATATGTTGCAACTTTAGAACCAACTTCCATTAAAATCTCGACACATAGATTCGACTGAATGATTATAATACATTGTCCACTCTTTTTGTCGCTCGAGAATAAAAACAGATCAATCTGAAATAGTATTGAAATGTTAGGTTAAATGTGCGTAAAAGTAATAAAAAATAATATTACGCAATTATTTTACCCATTAGTATATTATAAACATTACTAAGTTTGAAGACAGAACATCGAAGTTTGTAATAACGCAAATTCGCTCAGTATGAGAGTACAAAAGTTTGTGCAGTGGCCTTCATCAGGAAAAGACAAATAAAAAAGTTGTAACGGAGCTCTCAAAAGCTTTCGTGTAAGCGAATATTTTCCACACATACCTATAAATAGATTAATATTGATCGAATGGATTTTTATTCTAATTAGGAAAAATAATTTCCTGCATTTATGTATTTCTATTAAGTCTATTTTTAAAATAAAGTATATTTCTTCCATTGCATCTAACAGTTTTAAACATTTATATATTAAGATGATTGATATATAAAGCGGCTAAAGATAACCAATCATTTTAAGATCAATGTAAAAATGTTTCTTTCCTATACGGTCAAATGAGTATTACAATTTTGTATATAAACAGAATCTATGTATAATTCTTATGAATACTGATAAACATAAAGCGATGGTTATTGAACAGTGTGAATAAAATAAAAATAATTTTGAATAAAAAAAACCAACCAAGTTTTATCGTTGGAATTTGCGGAAAGGTGAAGTCAGATCAATTTATTACCACTTCCAACTATTAAAGTCCGTTTGAATTTTTATTTGTGAAATTTTTCCACGGTAGAATAAGTTTGGTCTTGAGAATTTAGATAATAACTAAAAGACAAACAGACCGGTTGTGGAGAGAGCGAGCAACGGATACCCTCCAGGCAGTTATCCCCTAAGCGGTCAACAGTTTCAGTTTTTGTTACGCTCGCGATCATACAACAGTATTATATAACAGAACGATATTACACGGATGTTACTAAGAATGTCTTTAGTTCACATAGGCAATTCTGTTCATCAAACGGAATGTATTTGAAACGTGTTTCTGTAATAAAATTTTTTTTTTTTCTTTGGAATCGCAACTTTAACAGGGATATTTTCAGAAACGGTTGGAAATTGTCATAAAGCCCCTTAATATTTTATACTTAATTTTAGGCATAGCATCATATAAATGAATAATAGATACTCCATTGTTACGCCATGGTATGTCAATAAAATTTTCTTGTTTTTATTACTCGATTAACTTAATATTTCTCTTCGGAATAATAATATTAATTTTATAAAGAGGAAAGATTCGCTTTTTTTTTAGAATTTGCGCGACCAAAACTCTACAGAGTCCTGATGAATATATGATATATAATATACTTTTAGAACGTGTGGGTAACAAATAGACGCAACGCAACGAATAGTATATTCGACCTCAAGCCGAATACCGAATATTCTGCGAGAACCTTGATCGAATAGATAATTAATCCGCAAGCCTATTCGTCAGAATTCGGTGCCTATATGTATATATGAAAATATTTCACGTATTATCTATATAAAGCGGTACCGTGATAAGACCAATGCATCAAATCTTAGACGCAACTTAAAGCCATTACTAACCGTGAAACGAACGTTAAAGGATGGTTTTTTAAGATTTGTTTAGGATAAACAATTTTTGAAAAAAGAAAAAGGCTTCCAGTATTAATGAGACATTACGTGATATAAAACATGTAGTTGCGAAAATGCAAACTTATGCCCTGTTTGCATCACAAGAATATGACCCACAAGTCCATAGATATCATACATATTTATGGCATTATTGTGAAGAGATGGTCACTGAAGTAAATACAGATGATAACGCAAGCAGATCAAGTGCGTAGAATATCATTACGATGGAACTTGAGACTTATTTCAAACGCATAAGAAACAAGGAAAATACATTTGTTTGGTATGCTGTATATAGAGTAACATTTTTCACAATGCCTGATAAAACTTCCAGAAAAATTTTTAGCGCGCGTCTGGAAGTAGTGTTGATATAAAAAAAAGGTTTGTTTTCTGAAAACTTTTTTGTTTATTTTTTCTGAAACTGGTATCTGGAAAGGAGAAGAAGAACGTTCTTCCTTGTAGCGCTGAGCGATTAGGAATAATACTAACAAAATTATTAGATTATGAAAATATCCCGCGATACATCGATTAAGATTATTAGTTATGTTATCTGCATAAGTTAACTGAATAAAGCAATGTTATCGACATAAGTTAACTGAACAAAGCAACATTGGACAAGTATGTGAAATAGGAACAACTGCGTCTTCATTTTATTTTTGTGCACAGGTGAGACTACGGTGCTTTCCAGTCTGGGATAAAAGATTTGTTAAATGAATATGGTTTCATTAAATGTATACTTCTTAACATGGACTTGGCACGAATTGTCGAAATTAGTTTTTACAGTTATTAATCATATTTCTGCATTACACTTATAATATTCTCTAAGTCTTTAAAATTTAAGTAAAAAAAATAAATTGTAAATATATATATATATATATATATGTATATATATATATATATATATATATATATATATATATATTTATATATATACATATATGTATATATATATATATATATATATATATATATATATATATATATATATATATATATATATATATATATAGCGCAACTCTAGTAATTAACAATAAATAAATAAATGAAGGTATTCGAAGTGTACATTTTAAGCCATAATAGACGATAAGAAAGATCTGTATGACTAAAGAATATATAATAAATTGTTTATTAAAGGCGTTTTATGCAAATTTGGACGTATAGTTTTATACTCGTCTACAGTACTGAATAAATAACCAAACCGCTGGTATTCTCAGCAGTTAACCGTAAATAATGGTTTTACAAAAAAAAAATTAAATCGAAATATTGTCACCTGCCTTATTTTATCCGAACAAAGCCGTAACCGGCACCTATCATTATATAAAAAATCATAACCCGTTTTGCTTGGAGAAAGAGCAAATGAAAAATCATGAATTTAATTTCTTTCATATTTATATCTATACACAAAGGGAAAGGTTTTCTAATTTTTCGACATATATCTAAAATATAAATTTTATCCACCTTCTGCTAATTATGTTTATATAATGATATCTATAAAAAGCAAACATAGTAATTTCTTCAATAAGAAATTACTATGTCTGCGTTTTTGAAAGTATATTTTGAAGAAATATATGTTTAATATGGAAACTCCTATTTATTTGAAATAGCTTTAAAACTTATCTAAAATACTGACATGTACATATATATAAATATATATATATATATGTATATATATATATATATATATATATATGTATGTGTATGCGTGTGTTTGTGTGTGTATACATATATGTAGATATATACTGTGCATATATATCCGAATCTGTTAGTGTTTATTTTCATTCCACGAAAAAAGAGATATAATCCGAAATAAAAAGACGACTATTTATAGCAGATGAAACGTTCACTTACAAAGATACTGAAGAATAAACACGTATGTTACAAAGCTACTTAATGGCAGATGCTGCTGACTGGTATGGCTATTAAATTTGTGGATAGAGATACGTTTGTACAGGCTGCTTGACACTGTAAATGAATGCCCATACCGAACGGTTTTGCTGACATGAAGTAATTACATTCAGTCTTGTCCAATCCTATTCCGACATGACTTGCGTGACAGACAGCATTTCCAACAAGCATACCGTTTTATTGGTAATAAAATGTCCGATTCAATCGAAATACCGTAATATTCAATAGATTAAAGTAATATTTCAAAATCTGTACGTATTGTCGTCGGTGCCAAATGTAATACGTTGAAATTTAATAACTACATGTTGAAAAAAATAAATCTAAAATTATATGTAATATTGCAAAAATATAAAATAGTTTAACCTGAAAATCGATTAGTTTTTGCTAACAATAATTTTTTTCTTAATTCTTTAAAAACAAAAAAAATATTAAAAAATATTTTAATTAGCACATTTTTTTTCTATATTAATTCAATGCTTTCTGAAATAGGCGGAAGTAGAGAAGGGAAAATGGTTGCAAGAACGAGTGGAGAGAGGAAAAGTGTATTCTCTAGTGTTCCGGTAGCAAAATTTTTTTAAGAGAAAATAAATGTAAAATAGTATTAATTATTAATTTCCATATTATAATTAATTTCCATATTATAATTAATTTCCATATTAGCATTAGATCGATGAAGACATTAAATGCTGATTTTAATAATAAGTTCCATAATTTTTGTTTATGCAATTTTTTTAATATTTCCAAGGATCATAATTTTAAATATCTTATTAAGCTTACAAAATTCAATCTACTAACTTATAAAATATTTAATAATAATTAAGAGTAAAACATTTTTTCCTAGCATAAAATTGTTTTCGTATTCATTAGTGCATTGTTCTAATAAATACAAAAATAACTTGAAACCATTGCACGTTTATTAAGTCATATTTATAATGCAAGGCCTCCGGGAGGTACAATACAAAATTCAATATTGAAGAAAGTCCATAAAAACAAATGACACAATATTACAGTTCTCGTGTATAGGTAAATAAAAAAATAAAATCATAGATATTCCATTTCAACGAAAAAGTAAAATTTAAATCAATTAACTTATTCACATTTCGACTAATTTGTATGAATTCTTTTTCCTTGTGCTCTTTGTTAGGTATTGACGATCGTGTTTGCATAAAATATCGTAATGTTTTTAACTAGTTTTTTCCACGTGGTTCTCTCATCAGTAGGTCTCAGAACGATAGTACCAGGGAAACTCGTGAGCGACTTATTATACGCTTAGATTTAAAATTTAAGTGTCGCAATCTATTGAATATAGACCATCCAGCAGTTATCATCACAATAGCAGAGCGTGTTATGTTTTATTGCACACAAAGGAACATATAACATTTCGTATATCAGTCATAAAATGTTTATATGAAGATATAATATATAAATTTCTTACACGTGATTCGCAATCTAAAGTCAACAGTGTGTGAAACGAGTCGTACTTACTTGATAAAAAACTAGCAAATAAATTTGCAACATGGTTATTCGGCATACATTAACTGAATGTTTTATACTTATTATAAATTCTCGTAGATATTACGACATATTGTTAACCACGCCATAACACCGCAGTTACTTTTTGTAAAGCCGCGCACACACGTCTTGTTGCGAAAGCCTGTTTCATGTATTGGAAACCTCAAGTGGCTTTTACGAAAAGCCATTAACGGACGACTGAAAGTGTAGATTTTCTTTTGACTGAAGCAGAAACTATGTAGGTACACAAAAGAAAATGTAGCTATTTATTTTAATATAATAGTGCTTTTAGGATAACGCGTAAACCGAAGCGAATATTAAGTTATGACTCGTATAGTAGCGAAAAGGTATAAACTAAATAAAGGAATATGTTCGTTCACACATTAACTTAACCTTTATATGCATGATTTTCTATTTCCATACTTATTAAATTTAAATGGATGAGAAAATATAGGCAAATGCCGGGAAAAATAAAGAAAAAAATATATCACTCGAAACATATATATTTATACAAAAAAACTTACTGATGTGGAACTATACCACTACTATATCTACTACAAGTGGTTTCCATCTATAATAGGCATATTATTGTGTAAAACAGTTATTTTATGCATTTAGACACAAAGGCATGTTACATTTTTTACACGACCATTGTGTGGTGCCTTCGTATCGAATCGTATACCAAATACAGACCAATGTTCAATGCCATCTATCCTTACATCTCTGCAGCGGAGTGAATGGTGAGGATCTTTTTGCTTCTTGGTTTGTAGATCTCATTCTAAAGAGCAATTGCTATGGCGCCCTCTTTTAATGCGCTTACTTGAACCAACATTGCAAAGTGCGAAGTGCATTCCGAAACTATCCAAGATTTGGCAGTTGCTTTTTGGGATTTCCCTTACAATGCAAATTTCATGAGTATTCACAAATTTATTATGGCGAGATCTAGTAAGTGGTAAAAGATATACCACTTCCGACTCTTTACTAGTAGCGGTAACGTCCAAGGTAACTATCCACAATGACCACTTCCCCCATAGGGATATCAATATTTTGCTTCATATTTTTGTCGGACCTACTGACTTTTCCGATAGGCTTGGCACCAACGTAAGTAGGCAAAAGTGTAACAATTTTGTTGTCCTTCCAGACAATTGCTGAAAAGTCTATTCCATCATGATGAGAAGTACATTCTTCATATATTTATCTAGGAACAGCTGTCTCCATGAACGCCTTTTTATCCAGAAGCCGACAATTAGGCAGCCTGTTTTGCTGCACAGTGCCGATATAATGGATACCTTGTTTAGATAAGTAGTAAACTAAGGGCAGTAACGTGTAAAAATTGTCGAAGAAAACAATGTTATTGGCCATCCTCGATATTACTCTAGCCAAATGTAGGATGACATTGTTGGTCACTCCCAAACCTAGCTCATTTGCTATTTTGTCCTTTTTATCTCCTTTGCCAAAATATACTTCAAAACGATATGCATATTTCATAACATTTTAAAGAACGAACAGTTTGTGTCCCACTTAAACGGCTTATGTAGCAAATATTGCTTTAGGAAATGTGCAATTTTTGTAGAGTACAACAAGTCTAATTTCGTGTAAGCAGTCGTGATCTGGATGCTCTTTCGGAAGATGCTTTTCATTATCATTGAAATGTAAATAGTTTCTGATCGCCTCAAATCTGTTTACCGGCATAGCTTCTGATCGCCTCATATAGACTGATCGCCTCAGTCGGTGTATCGAAATCTGTAAAATAAATTTTACTTTCTTGATCTGATGGTCCAGGAACATCTTAAACTTGTAATGAATCGCTATCTGTAGTAAGTTCTTCGTTACTTTTCTAATCTTCTGCATCTTCTTCTCCCACAAAATCTTCAAAAATTTATCTGGCATTATTAAAGAAGTCTTCTTCATCGTCGTTCTTATCTTCCAATCCATCATCAGAAACGTTTCCATCTTCCAACGCAGCCAGCAAATTCTCTATATCATTATTTTGTAGTCAGTGAGTCATCCTATCACAATAAATTTTGCAATAAGTTCAAATTAAATGTCAAAACTATATATAATATTATAAAAAGTATTTTTTAATAATATACCTCGTTAAATTTGCAAATTAAATTGAGTAAAATAAGCCAATAATGGAAATAATAATAAATTTCAAATCAGTAACATAAAGAACAAGAATTCAAGTAGGTACCGATTTTGCATAGTGATATATTTCTACACCAAAAATAAAACGAATTTTTTCCGTAAATCTAATTATATTTACTAAACTATGAGTGTTTTTATTACACTTAACTTATTTCTTTTCAAAAAATAATTTTATTCTTGATTTCGTTTATTTTTATGCACAAAATCCAAACTTGTAACACCTGCAAAATCAAAGTATTGAAAAGGTGTGCGATTGTCTAAAATTATGATAATTGGAAAAAAACTAGCTCTCAAAACTTTACGGATGCATTCGGAAATTAAACGTAAATATTTGTGATAATTAAAAAATGAAAATATATTTTGCCAGTGTTGATATTTATTGAGAAACGAGCTAAAAATTAATGATGCAGAACTACATCACGATGCATTTAAGGGTTAAATATTTACCCACAAATTCAAGATAACCTTTTTGAATGAACGTAATAATGTAATAAAATATACATATACAGACTAAAAGGATTGGTTATTTTCTGATTTTAAAATAAATTTAGAGGAAAAATTAAACATTACATTAAACAGTATTTTTTAACCCCTCAATCTCTTAAGTTTACATTATAAGTCGCAGTTTAATAAAATGTAATTCGCTTAATGCATTTTATCTAATTTTAAAGTTTATAAATACATAATTAAAAGTAATATTTTTTTAAGTAATATGTCTAACGTTTAATTTAATGCACATTTTTCAATAATTTTGGATTTTAATCTAATAACAGAGTTGATAATCTAAACTCAAATTTATAATTAAAAAAATTGGTTTATAGTTTTAAAATTGACAAAAAATAAATAAACGGGCACACTGGCAAATATCTAAAAAACTAATTTTTGGTTTCATCATTTTAAAATAGTCAATTTAGATCATTTTCTTTAAACATTAATGTAAAAATAAATCATTCTTATTACGTATCCTAAAAATTAAATTATGGTCATTTCAATTTACTAAAAAAAAGAAAAAACCCAATCGCAACTAAAAATCACCAAAACGTAATTTTTTAAAAAAACTTCCCATCAAAAATCGAAAACCTTCCTGATTGTTTCTAATCGGAGACTTGTTAAAATAATAAATAACATATTTAAAACTTCGGTCATTGTTTCTTTCGTTTTCGAATTGGTGAAAATATACGATGCCAAAGTCAAAATTCGAGCAACGTTTTAGTCCTACACTCAAATTTGATCAAATTTAGAAAAAAGCTTATTTATTTCTTACGTGTCAGAATATAATTGAACAAAAATATTATTCATTGGACGTATTCGCTTCAGCAATAATAAATAAATTAAATTGTGACATTTCGATTTATTTAATACGGATTGCAACAACATACTTCAGTTATTGCAACAACATATTTATATTCAACCATGCAAGGCACATATTCTGTTAGTGACTGAGTGCCAATTCCGAGACACCAAAAAGAAAAATCTTAAGTCACTTTCACTGCTATTAGTTTTATCGTCTCATCTTCACGTAACGCAAGTGCAATGTCGCATTTTATATGCCGTGAAATAGTGAAAACGACATCAGAAGAGATCCGTATGGAGCTGGCCTGAAATCTTTGTCCAAATACTGTTATCGTATTTAGCTAGAAATTTAATAATTGGATTTTACGGTCTGTTGCTCACAAACGAAGCTGCGCTTAGCATCAGGATTGGTTGTGTGTATAAGACAAATTATTAAAGATATCCTTTTTAGTATTATATTGATATGATGTTTACAGTTTATGCAGATAACTAAATAATGTACTTAAAAAACCGAATATTGAAATATTTCTAGTACTTATAACATCTGATGTTATACGTACTAGAAATGTGAATATACTGTTGATTATTATTGAACCAATTTAATGACCAAGCAATGCAAACGCAGTCAGAATATCGTCTCGTTTTATTTTAAACCTTAAATTCATTTTTCGTCCTACAACGAATTGAAGCTCTAATTAAAAACTGATTATTTCTACGTATTAACCACAATGTAACTAGTATTGACACTGGTTTTGAAAATAATTCATAAAATATTTTAATACCGATTATTAGTTGTTGTAAAATGCGAATACAAATTTCGCTCAAAATGAACCTTACGATTGTAAAAATAAATTAAATAAATTAATTTGTTTTTCTACAAACTGTATACACGTCTATTTATTACAGAATTTGTGGTTAAATACGGTGTATAAGTAAAAATATAGAAATCAGCTTTATAGGCTTAAATACTAACACTGAAATAAAACGATTCTGTTTACCCCAGCATTCCCTATTTAGAAAGCAATATGTGAAACACATCGTTCGTATGATGAAGATATATATCTGTTCTTGCATGAAAATTGCCTTGGTTTGTCAATCGCAGCGGCGTGAGAAATATTATAAAATTGAATTAAATAACTTATGAGGATGAGAATCCTCATCTAAGTTCCAGCAAATTACTGCTTTAGTGAGTATATTAAAGATGCCTGGAAATTTCGCACAGATGCGTGGAGGTTTGCACTTTTTTATTTACAGCTCGCTGGAACTATAAAGCATTTAAAAAATCAAAGTACTTTGAGTGAAAAATATATATCGCCCCAAGCCGTTATATATCTTTATTATTTAAAAATACTTGTACATATACGTCACTTTGTTTTCATTTCAGTTTCTGTGCGAGTAATCAACTTAGGCCAGAGTAATCGAAATGTGCCCCACTATATTTTGAGTCACGTTTCCAAACTTTTGTAATAGCGTTTACATAGCTATGCACACAGTTTATATTATATATAAACTGTGTCATTTCTATGCTGATGACGCCCGGATGTTATGAACAAAAAATTGAATACTGTAATGTTGTAAACTACATCTCAGAGATTATTTTTTAAATATACTAGGTATATGCAACCTCTATCCTTGTTTATTTATACTTATATAACGAGAATGGAACATCACACATGTTATATTTATGCTGATAAAATGCCTCGTCATATTACGAGAGCCTTGGTTTCTTGACACACACACAGCATGAAGATCGTTCTCTTTGTTTCTTTTGGAGCACATAATTTTAGATTAAGTATTTACTATATTGCGATTTTCTTTCGTGATACGAAAATTAGGTGTCAATTTGAGATAGAATAACCCTGTAATACTTGCTGTTTGCTTATATGTGTACATCTTATATCATATGTAGGTAAGTACATCTTTGAGAATTATATTTTTTTGAGTATCATATATTTTGGGCGGCAAACTTTACTTTCATTTTTTCTTTAAAACAATTCCTTGTACCCGATCTCTTGTTATTCAGATCAGATCTTTTCATTCGAGATTTATATATTGCACATTGCAAGTAAATATGGCAATAGTTGTTACACATCTAATATGGTTGCTCAGTACTACTAACAAGGTATAACTCTATGAATTTCTTCCTTTTAATTAACTTTCAATACTATAGACCTTCATCGAGTAACACCCATTCCTTCTAGCGCTTTTACTCTTTACAGTTTGTTCGGTAGCGACAAGATTCATGATCACCCCGTCGCGGGGGAACTTCCGCCGCTGTCTACGAGACGCACACTTTCCCCTGTTCGGTTTCACTACTTCATCTCCATCGTGTGGACCAGGCTTATAGCATTTTGTGCTGCGTGTAGTTGCGCGCGCTTCTCCTACGGTGTGTGCGTGCGCGTGGAGGCGAAATGTAATACACATAGACGGCGGACGGCGCTCTCGCCAGCGCTGGCGTCTCGCGTCGCGTCGCGGTCCCCCTCCCCGCGCCGCACCCTCGCCGCGCACCCGTCGCTGCCCTCCCGCTAGTCGTTCAACAACCGCTTCGAAGTTGAGACTCGTCCGTCTCGCCGCTCAATATTATTAAAAACATTTTGCTCGTCGAAAACAAACGGCGCATGGAAATGAAACGTTATGTTTAGCCTCTCGGCTCGGTGACCGGTTCCCAGTTATTCAAATGTTCTTTGTAAAAATCACCCTGCTTAGGGGGGTTTGTTTGTTTATTATCTGTCAAAACGGCAATGTGGCAGGACCTCCTAGCGATCGTACATAACATAACCTGCTCTGGCCACCTCGGGCGCTTACGATCCCATTGTAATGATTGCCGAATGCAAAAGGTTTTCTGCTGCGTTTACGTTTCACGCATTTAGTGCTGAGGATCTAGGATTATAAGTGTACTTGTGAATAGTTATTTGCAATGAAGGGCCAGTGAATTCCAAGACTATTTTACTTGTAAAAGCTCTTTTGTCTCTCCGTAACGCGAATCGGTACGTCGTCCAGGATCTGCAGTGACCGCCAAAACAAGCTTTTGGAGCAAAACATTTCTCTTATTTACGATGTTTAATTGAGTGATAGTGTATGTTCTCCGAAAGTTCACGAGGTGCCTTCTCTGTCAGAATTTCCTAGCGCGGAGAATTTCCCGTGCCCAGGCACCGAAGGTAGGTGTTAACCTTCAAATACCTATTTCTTAACATAGGAAACAAGTTAATGCGATTTTATTTTAATGTTATTTGTTCCTTATTTCCAAGTTGAAATTACACACAACAACGTTATATTTTTGTAAATTGATATCTCATTACCTAATTTACATAATAAATTGATAGATAATATTCTGCGGATGTTTTCAAATTTATTAAGGATTTATAAGAAGAATCGTTCATAATTTGTATTAATGAGAAATATGTATTACACTTAACCGTTCAATTCTATTAGAAAATTCCGAAAGGCAGTCGTAATTTAAGTTAATGCTGTTGTGACCTTCGAAAAAAGCGACTGAGAATCACCGTGAAACAGCTACAAAACCTGTTTTTACATTCTCGTACTGTCCCGGATACTTACCCCTAGATTCGAAAATAAAACTTCGTAAATAGCACCTCACACCACCGATATGTATTGACCTTTGAAATTGTATGCTTGCCTAAAATTGTGACTAGAACCCATTGTTTGGTGATTTCAGATTTGACCTTTCAATATAATATTCGAGTGATATTACAATTGAGAATGTTTTCTACTATGCTTTTGGATTAATGTATATAGATGACATTGAGGAAGAAAATATTGATTCTTTCATTGGCAAAACTTGTTACGTCGCGTACCTGCGTAGCCTGTGTAGGTCGATAATTGATAAGTAATTGTTTTATCATTATCAGCTGGGAACATTATGTAGGCGTTCCAGTCGCTGCACAGTGAGAATTATTATTCTTTATATCTCATTCTGTAATCAACTTGCCATGCATGTATCGAAGCTGAAATTTTAGCATAACACAATAAGTCAAATACAGTTAAAAACAATATTTGTTTCAAATCGCTATACTTAAATAAATGGAATTTATCAGAAAAATTTAGAATCTTTCTGTATTAATTAGAAACTTTATTAAACTTTGAAGCTCATCGTTTCTTTTACATTCGAACTCCATCATTAAATACTAAAAATGGTTTGTGCTGTGACCGCCAATCGGTTACGTCGAGTGTCTAATTAGACTACCTGATTGCTAGAGCTGATAACCGATAGCTTATCGCATTGAAACTAAGGGCATCTAATTACGGGAATGTCTGCTTCTGTATCTCTTGTACACCCTTTTCAATTCTTGCTTTTACCTTATAATATTGTATTCAAAATTTGTAAGCATAATAAATCATTGTACAATATATGCACTGAGAAATTGACAAACTTTTGATGGTAAGAAGATGAGATTCATATTTTTAAGTATCCAAACATATAATCTACGTATCCGAACCTGAATCTTTTTAATGAAAGATTTCTTAGTTTAGCTTACACATGAAGTTAATAAAACCACCGAAAAAAAATCGGTGAAACTTCTGTGTCTGACTGCCTTTCTGGTAGATGTACGTAACTTCTAAACGATTAAAGCTAAGAATATAATATTTAGCAAGTAGTCAAAGTTTAATCATTCACACATATTCCAACTAATGTCATTTTTTATATTCACCTTTAGGTTAGAAACTCTAAAGCAGTACGCTAGCAATGTTTCTACGTAGGCAAGCCCTTGCATCATTCGAGCGCTCTTAAATTGCTTTATGAAATATTTTACTGAGTTTTTATTTCTGGATAAGTATTATGTTTATTAAAATTATTATTAGCGTATTTCTTTAATTAAAATTTTAGATAAGTTTTAGTACTTTAAGATTTTTATACTTAAACTTTACAAACAATTCCATGATAATCAAGCAGCTCGTAAATTTTAATATTTTCGTAAATGTTCACAGAAATTTTGTACGAGGAAGAGTGTGGTGAATTCTCAAACTGCACAAAACAACGAGTATTGACGTATTAATTTTATATTCAGCATTTAACCAATTTAAAAAAATGCACCAATCCCTCATTGAAAAAAAAATTAAATTTCACATTGCATTTACCAGCATATTTATTAATTACACAGGTCTGCAAATTTTAAGTTTTATTTTCCTTTTTGGACTTGATAACTGGGGAATCTTTGGGGATTCTGGTGCGCTGATTACGAATATGTACTTAGATTTTCTCCATCATCCTCAGTTTTTTTGGAAAAGCCCTATATATGAAACCGCAAAAAAAGCCAACTTTACTAAATAAAAAAATTATATTACAATAAAAAACAATTACATAACTTTAAAATATTATAAATAAATTTAAATAACGATAAAAAATAAATTTTAATAAAAAATAAATTAGAAATTTTAAATACTTTTGTGGTATCTTGTTTTTTTTTCACGGAAGTTCCGATTGTGAGATTTTCGCTTAAAAGTCCGACTTGGAGCATCTCGCTTTAGCAATCAATAATAGTTTGCCGTCATCTTTTTACTCCACCTTCCCTAATAGCGACGTTCTATCTCTTTCAAACCCTGATGAAATCTGTCACCTTTCTCTTCACTTACAGTTCCCAAGTTATCAGAAAAGTAGTCCAAATGCGAATTAAGAAAGTAAAGTTTAATGCTCATCGAACATCCTATCTTTCCGAAATTTTCAATAATTTTCTTCACTATTTCCTCATAATTTGGACTTTTATAGTTTCCTATGAAATTGTTTACTACTTTTTAAAAATATTGCCACGTTTCCATTTCAATTTCACTTAATTTTTCATCGATAGTTGTGTCTTTAATCAGTTTTCTTATGTTCGGGCCAACGAAAATACCTTCTTTCACCTTTTTTTCTTTTTATTTCTCGGCGGCCACTCTTCCTTCGTCCAATGTTGTCCTCTGTATCGATTATCCTACTCGAAGAGAAAGCAAGGGCATTTGTGTAGCCACCTTATTGACCGAGCAGCATCTTATAACTTTAAGATCTCCACAGACCATCCAACCCTATTGTACGTACTTTATTTTATCCAAAACATTTTTCAAATTGTCGTAGCATTCTTTCAAATGTATAGAACGGGCGACTGGCAGTGAAGCGTATTTATTCCCATTATGCAAAAGGACACCTTTCAAACTCCACTTTGATGAGTTTATGAACAATCTCCATTCGTTCGCGTCATATTCGATGTTGAGAATTTTCACTAAGCCAGAAATATCTGCAATACGCCAGATCAGGATCTTCAACAAAATGTGGTACAAAGTCTTTTTCTTTGTAGCTATACCAAAAAAATGAGGTGCCAGGATCAAGCATATTCTTTTCCTATAGTCCGAGGAGTTCAACTGCATCTTTTGGCAGGCTTAGATCACTCGTTAAGTCGTTCAGTTCTGACTGTAAAAATAACTGTGTTCCACTTGCACTTGGCTCAAATTGAGCTTCAGCTTAATATACCTCTTCGACAACACTGCTCATGTCTTCAGCTTGCACTGATTCCAAATATGGAGGTGATGGCGATGCAACGTTCGGGTCGCGACGCACCGCTTGCGTTACCGATTGCACGGTTGGATATACCAAGTCTTTTTGTTTTGAGATTTGTAGCCTGTAGTCTTGCAACAACAAAAATAACAGTCTTCGGTGTGATTCCGTGATTTTCTTCGTAACGTAGGCGATTGTAAATGAAAGGTATTGTTTTGCCCTTTTGACCACTTTCGGAGTTCACCAACGCATGTCGAACAAACTTTATGTCGGACCACTGTTTGTTTTGGTTAGCGATTGCTAGGCCATAATACATGTTATAAAAGTTACTTAAGAATTCGGTAATGTTATGCTGATATTTTGTAAGTATAAACTTTATATATATATATATATATATATATATATATATATATAATTACCTGTACACTAGGAAACAAAACATATAGTATAAGAATTGTGTCGATTAGCGACAAGTTCATAAATGGGCGAGCCATCCTGGGCAATAAGAATGTTTATGCTAATTTTGCATACATATACGTAGCTATCTGTGAAAACATAGTCTCTTCTCAGATGAAATTAACAGTATTTACGTAAAGACAGTTAAGCTTTGCACGCTGTGCACTAAGAAACTAAACATAAAGTATAAGAGAATTTTACGTATTAGCAACAGGTTCATAAATGAATGCGTGATACCACACAATATGAATATTTACAGTAATTTTGCATCAATATACATAGCTTCCTGTGAAAATGTAAATATATCTAGGACGAAATTAAGTGTTATGCATAAAGAGACAGAAAACTAAAGATAAAATATAAGAGCGATTAGCGCCAGGTTCATAAACGGACGGATCCTCGAGATATCACAGCGAAAGTGTTTGCCCGTGAATTTAAACACTTTCGCTATGATATCTTTTAAGTGAGCGTTTCAGTTCCCTAGTATTCGGCCGATTGGAAAATATTTGTATGGCAGTAAAAGTCTACTATTCAGTTGCAAATTTAAACAGTTGCAAGTTGAAAAGGAAACAGTACTTTGAGTTCTTTCATCCTTAAAACACCTCCTTATATATTTGGCATGGTAATTTTTAAGAGAAAAGCTACATTACAAGGAGTTCATATTTTATTGAATTCTCCCAGCTTAAGTAAATTATAAATATACTGTTAACTTCAGTAAATGAGGAGGTGTTTAATTTAACCGGTTCCTATATTTTTTATTTCTTTATTCACAACTTTTTTTAAATAGTTATGAGTTTTGATTTTTGTCATCTTTCGCTTTTTATAAGCAAAGTGTCTCGAAACACTTTCCCTTTTTGCAAGTTGCAGAATCATTAAAGTAAAAATTGGTTTACTTAACTACTGCTTCGGTCGCGGGCTAGCTTTAGTAGATTTTCCATGATAAAAGATTACAAGACAAGTTTACCAAATACGTATTAAGACTTTGTTACCGCTTACTTGTCTATATCCAAAATAAGTAAAAGGTATTCATTTTTTCACCCAAGTAAATTTATTATTACATAAGTACTTTCATCTAGTAAACCAAGAAATTACTTTAGTACAACGAAAGTACTTATGTAATAACTTATGTAAATACTTTCTTATAGTAGACCTTATTTTGAAGCAAGAGACGAAGAAAGTTACTGTATGTATGTACTCGTAAGTAACGGAAGCAGCAAAGCATAAAATAATAGGTACATGTGGAGGAGGAACGGGAAGGGGAGCGGGAAATTAAAGCAGAAATATTCGGATTATATATTCGGACTATTGTATGCGTAGATGGATAATGCGCTTCGAATATCAGAATCAGTTTATTGCAGTCTATCAGAACTTACAGTGGAGGAATTTTAACTTCGAAGCGGGCAATATTGATTCAGAGACTCTTATCCTCGCCTTTGTAACCTGGCGAAATTTATATTGCTTTAAAAATACGATGCCGAGCTACCCCGGCATTCGAGCAACGTGCTCGGGGAGCTATTGAGTAGGTTTATCTAGTGACGTTTCAAGCCACTTTAGCTTCCCCCTGCGACTTCAGGATATCCGCTTATCGAGATGCTGCTCGTGAAATTTCTGAATGCATTTCGTGATTCGGCCTGATTGCATTCTCATTTCTTTGAAATAAACTTGCTTTTATTGAATTATTGACATAAAGCCGTCCAATATATTCAAAGTGAAGTAAAGACTCGAGAAACATAGTCGTTATTGGAAAATAATGCTAAATCGTTTTATATTTGATCGATTTATTTACACCAGATATACTTTACCTGAATAACCTAAAATATTAATTTGCATTCACCATTCAATTTAAAATACATACATCAGTATTCACAATTTCGAAGGTAGGTCGACCATTGAATCGGCCTTATTTATTACTTTTGTTATAATATTTTCTATTCTCTTGATGAATCTAATCTATTAATATACGAATCTTATACTCATCAATATTTTATGTAATCGTAATAAAAAGGACATAGTCTTGAGAGTTATGGTCACGTACTGAATGAATGATATTTGGAACCCGGTTGAAGGCAACCCCGAAGCTAGTACGCTGTTGTAGGTATCGCTGGTTCACGTGCCCTTTCTGCTATTTCTCTCCATTTATTCTGGTCTCTCTAACTCTCTAAACTTTCCACTGATCAGGTCGAGTCCTCTAAAAAAGCTAGTAAGGAAGTCGGAACTTGCTCATGCTGCACACATACCTACACCAACTTAAGCAACGTCGCTGAATTGATGATTGTGACAGCGAGACTTGATGATTGTGACAGCGAGACTTGATGATTGTGACAGCGAGAATTGATGATTGTGACAGCGAGAATTGATGATTCTGACAGCGAGACTTAGTTATCAATATCATACATATGATAATTATAAATAGATATCAATTCCTAACCTAAACATAGTAATTTAAAAGAACAAATAAACAAAGTAATGACATAGGGTTGGGAAAAGAAACTTAAAATAAAAGCACAAGAGTATCAAATGCATGCCACTTCCTCGTAGGCGCCACTGCAAATGATTAACCGTAAATGTTGTGGAATGTTTAGAAATCATAAGTAAATTATAAATTCGATAAGGACAATTCGTGGGTGAATAAGTATGTGAATATTTGTGATAGTTAGGTATGAATATTATCATTACCGCGAAAGTAATATTGTTGTATCGATACATTTGACTGCAGCCAGCACTTCAAAAATAATTGTCAAGAGACGTTTGATTATCACTGGTTTAGCTGAAACTGGTTTAGCATTTTCTATATCGAACACTTCATTGATTTCACCTTATGTGGCAATATTAAAAGGTTTAGAATTAAAGTTTTATAATGGGTGGTAGCAACTTAATCCAGTTGTGATATAACTAATGAACTTCAAAGTTTAGAGATCTTCGCACCACCTTCTAAAGCTTCCTTTCTTCACACCGCGTTTACCCCATTTAAACAAAGTGCGTACTACAAATTTAGCTTTTTATTAAGCGCATTATGAAAGCGGATGGTCCATTATTATTTTTATAACTTTAGACGTTTGCTGGGAGCGTAAATAAGTTGCGACATGGCGGCGCCGGCGCAGGCGGCAGCTTTGAGAGTCACTAAATTATCGAAGGTGTTGAAACATAGTCGAGGTCGAAGTCATGTTGACGCGCATCTCGTTATGGATGCCTTATCGAGTGTACGGAAGTCGTTAATGGGAATAGATCATCCGGGCAATATGTTTAGCGGGGGTTAATAATGAAGTTAGTAGAAGAGCTTTAAAGTGCAGAAGTTATAATGATATCCGGTAATAGTGGTTACTATTATTATTTATTGCAGTTTATTTTGCTTCCGATTGCACACAGAATAAAACTACTTTCTCGTATGCAGACGCAGAAGTAGAAGATAAAATATGTGATTTAAAAGAATGATAAGTGTTACAATGTTCATTTATTTACTTTTAGATAATATCCTTGTTCAACTTACAGCTTCATGTCAACGCATTGAACAATTATTATTAGTTATTAGATTATTATTAGTTTCAAACAATTAAGATAAAAGACAATAAACAGAAACAATAAACGAAAACAAATACAACAATTATGGAACATAACTGCGAATCAACCGTGGAGTATTTCGCTAAATCTATTCGTTGTCGCGGTGAATCGAACAGCACAGTTCCAAAGTTCAAAATGTTTGATAAATCATTTCGTTATGTATAAGAAGGAACATTCTTTATTTTTTTTAAATTCTGTAATTTAAAAGGAAAAACGGAAACCTTATAAGATCACTCACGTGTTTGTCCGTATGTCCCTCACAGCCGTTTTGCTCAGAAACCGCTTGACGTAGAAACTTAAAATTTGGCACAGTAATACAAATTATTTAACCGCACATATCGCAATAGCTACAACACAAAAATATTCATTTGGAAATTTTAGGAAAGGCAAATTAAGTACTCAAACACATTTTTTTTATTCCATATACGTATAGTGCGGGGTATCATTTAAAAGGATTATTTATAAAAGTCTCAATCTTTTTTCATAATTTTAGGTAATGTATCGTCAGAAATATACTCCAAAATAAAAAATAACTTAAATTATGAAAGTAATATGTGTTTTAGGAAGCCCACGCAAGGACTGTAGGAAAATTATAGCGATGATTTTTAGATGTCATATTTTTTTTAAATATTCTCCATGTTTTTACGCCTACGAAAGATATAAGAAAGACTTAAAAATCACGCACGTTAAAAGATCACGCACGTGTCTGTCCGTCCTTCTGTTACTGCCGTTTTTCTCAGAAACCGCTTAACGTAGAAACTAGAAAACAAATTAAGTACTCAATTTTTTTTAAATTTCTTGTACATATAGTATGGGGCGCAGTTTGAAAGGACTAATAATAAATGTCTCAGAAATATTTTATATAATATTTTATTTTTTCGTAATCTTAGATTGTGAAACAATAAAATATTTTTGTATCAGAGATATACTGAAAAATATGCAATAAAGATATGACTCCCTCCCTTATTTCCGGAACTACCCAACTTAAAATTATGAAAAAATGGGATTTTTAGAAGCCTACGATAGCGATTATCCTAAATCTTATCATTTGTTTAAATATGAACTTGTTTTTCACGCCTGTGAAAGATATAATGGGCATAAGAAAGATATATTTACGTTGTAAAAAATAATGTTTAGAAATAATTGAATAGAAATACTAAATTAATTATTTATAATTGCCTAAATGTATACGTAACCGTTCTCCTTGACTTTGATAGGTTTTTTTATAGTAGGGACACTAGACATGGCTCCGTTTTTTACAATATACTTTGAATGAGATTATGACTTTTTTTAAATTCCGCCCATAAATAAGTAAACAAAGGATAAGTTTTACAGATTTATTATATTTCCTTAGTTTATACGCTAAATTTTATCCTCCAATTTTCTAGATTTTAGGGCTTCGAGAAGATTTTTGATGGTCTGTGTCATTAATTCGACATATTCTATTACTTCTCTGTGTATTACACTGTTTGGGACAAAAACAACGATATGTCGGTGACATTAACAAAGGAAACTATCACGTTGGAGGTAAAATTTAAACGACTGATTTACTACCATATCCATTGGAGAGCAGTGGTAACCAGATTGGTCATGCTACACGTCCTTCAGTGGACGATATCTTTTCGCTTATAAATTCATGAGCGCTAGAATTAGAGCACAAGATATATGTGGGACAATAGAGATAGACGAAGTACTGTATGACGGATGAATTGATTCTTGAGAATAATGGTGGCATTTATCCAGTTTTAAATCATTTGTATTTTAACTCTAAGCATTAAATTTCAGTTCATATTGAATCAATTTAAAAGAGAACTTTTTTAACGCGCAATGGAAGTGAATTAAGAATCAGACTGTCATGAAACGCGTCAGTCGTTAACAAATGAGTTCTGGCGAAGTTTGGTGAACGGAGGTAAAGTGTTTTCAATTTTTACGTACAATTAGTCTCTAGAGCACGTTTAATTTTTTTTTCAAAATATTTCTCAACAGCTTTTTGAACCCCTTATATAAGATGACTGCTTACAATGAGGCGAATTCATATTAATTAAAGAAAAGAAGATTAGAATAATACTTATATTTATTTCATTTAAATACACGTGTGCTGGTGGCACGAACTTTGATCGTGAATAAATTCGGTACCGTGTATTTCGAACGTGTGATCGTGAATAAATTCGGTACCGAATAAAAGAACATTCAAATACACTAGTGTCACGAAATTGCTAGTCATTTGTTTTGAAAAGAAATTACACGATATCGTTCCATTGGCATCGTTGCAGTACGATTAGATAGACAATAAGTTCGTTGCGCGCATTACGACTTACTCTCCCCATCTCGTTAGACGAAATATCGCCGGTTGTCGCTATTATAGTAGTCATAGTGTGAAAATGTATGATTCGGCCATGCCAACGTTGAAAATAATTCAAGCGATCTCTAGAATATAGTATAAAAGTGGATAATAGACATAAGTTTTCCCTCTTAAGTAATTTTTAAGAGTTATGTAGAAGAAATCACAGGATATCTCGTTGTATACGAAAAACAAGAATTAAACAATACACCCATTGAGGGATCTACAGGCCAGAGTTTAGAGAGAAAGAAAAAGAATGCCATATCATAACTAACCGACGTTGCGTATAGCGTTCTTTACGCAAAACTCGAACAATAACTCGAAAAGTAATAAGCTGCGTTTATTTCTTTCCAAACTAAAGAGTTATCTGCATAATATGAGGACGTGACGCGGCCTGCCCCACTTTTTCCTCTAGATTATTAAAAACATTAAGATGTAGATATTTTAAAATTTCGCATAAATAATCATATTTGATACAAATAATGATTTAAAAGGTACAAAACTGAAATAAAACAGCACTTAATATAAAAAAATGTATATAAATAACCAAAAATTATGTCGCTTTTTCTAAAATACACAAAGATAATGGAAGCTTTTTTATTTGTTTTCTTTTTGACGTAAGCAATAAGATTTGATAGATCATAAAAAATATTCAATTATTACGAACGTAGAAAGTTGTAAAAATCAAGATGAAAAAAAACAAAGACGATGACAACAGAATAAAAATGTCACGAACGTTTCGTTTCTATTTATTTTCCTTAGCAAACGGTTAGTCGTTCGTATCCTAGACTCCGTCATATATTATATTTGTTCTCGTTGTTGGAATTGACAATAATATTATGGATGCTATCCGAACTCACGTAACGTACGAATATTACTGTCTCAAGAAGTATCCAACGTTGAAAACTTATCGAAATCACTACACGGATCAAATAAGAATAAGAGATAAATTTATTATTGGGAAGGATTGCCTTTGAATTTGAAGTATAGATAAAAGTAGAAATAGAAAAGGAGTTATCGTAATGGCAGTGTGTTTTCAAATGTGATTAATTTAATAAATAATTAGAAGAGGGGAGTATTTTCCCATAAAACACGAAAAAACGAATAGCATTTAGTACTCTGGCGTACGATGCGGTTGCTTCTAGTGCCAACATAACGACGAATAAAGCAAAGACTAACAAGTAATTATGTTAATGTTAAACAGGCTTTCGTACCGAATGATATATAGCCAATATATTCATAAAAAAATGGATTTATGTAATGGAGTTTTATTTCAAAGAAGGTGTCTTGAAAATTTTCAAACATTATTTCAATGAAACAAACCAAGTGCATGCCGGAACACGCATAAATTAAGGTTCCGTAGTCGTCTATATCTCTTCAAATGAAGAAATAATTTTAAACGAAAGTTTTAATAAAAACCTATTCTACTCACATAGAATTTTTTCAGATATTTTAAAACCATAGTAAGAAAATGAGGGAGTGCGGTTTGTCGCACGTTGCTTTGTAGCTTAATATTTCACAAACGGGGCTTGAAAATAAACAACGGAAGGGAAGCTCGATTTCTATTTTGAAAAATCTATTCAATGACACTCCATTCAGAGCGTTGGCGCACTGCGTGCAATCCGAATATGAAAATACGGATATAAAAAACTCGAACCGAATGCGGATACTACATACGCACAGAGCGTTTTTGCACTACGTCCGATCTAAATCCGAGAAATGTCGGTCCGAAGTAACAGTAGTACTATTTGTATGAGAGGTTGTGCACTAGATCCGAATTTCGTCTCTGTCATCCGTGATATTGACGGAAAAGAGCCATGTCCGAGCAACGCGGCGCGGCAGTGAAGCGAGCGGTGGAGCGGAGGGACGCGACTCGGCGCGGGCGGCGCCGAACTGGAGTTCAGTGTGGCACTATAAACGCAACGCACGCACGCACGCATTATACTCTTACCATGTTTCGCTCGATGTTTATACATTAATCGAGTATGTCGATTATAACCCTGTTTATGGGACAAGTCTATCGACGACTACAAAAATAAAATAATGACAAGGAATCCATGCGGATTGAAATATGCAAGTTCATTGAGCTCGAGTTTGACATGTTTGAGGACAAAAAGAAAACTGCGACAAGTGCGTGAAATAAACATTTATTTTTAGTACAAATTAGAAATCGGCGATAAATAACAACGGTAGAAAAAGGCCGGACGGCCGTTACTTAGCCACCAAGCTGATGAGCGCGCGTAAACTAGAGAGCCCTCAGTTATAATGTTTATTACCTAATTTATGGGTTTTATTTCTGATGATTGATGATCAATTGTATTGTATTTTAGCGAAAATATTTATTAAATATTTACTTTCCGCCGTATATCGTGATTTGAGCGACAAACGTGACGAAGTCACGGTGATATTTCACGGTAATTTTTTTGGAATTGGAATGACAATAACGGTAATTGAAATGTCTTCTGTCTATCTTTAGACCACTTTTAATATGAAATATTTAACTTCAATCATTATATTTTAGTAATTTGTCAAAGTAGTGATGCATAGGGGTCATAAAATAATCAGCAAATTCAGCTCTAATGTACTGCTCTGCCAACTGGAACAATATTTGAAGAAGGTAGATCTTAGCAGAAATAATTATTTATAGACATGTACATGTCTGTAGGTTTATATCCGTCTCGTTCACGAACAATATTATGTAGTACAATACATGTTTTCACAATATCTTTAGATGCTCGCGCGGACATGTTCAAGGGGCGATGAAAAATTCGCCATTTGTTTGCTATACCGAAGGCTTATTCTACATACCTTCTAGCTCAGCATAGCCGATAATTGTATACGCGTTATTTTATATTAAGATTTAAGCCTCCATATGGTCCTATTAGATTTAGGCCTAGTGAGAATGCTTCGTCGTTAACAAAAACGTGTGGTGTTCTTCTGTTTAAGCTTGAGTATAAAGGAGCGGGCGTTGGTATGTGTAGTCTTCCTTCAGTAAGTTTTTTTTTAAATTAATACGCTGAAAGATTGCAGTCTTTCCTATATGAACCTACGTCAACGAAAACAAATGTATAATCCACTGCATCCACTATCGCCAAAAGTACGATGGAGAAATAGCCTTTGTAATTGAAAAATATTGAACTGGAGTTGGTAAATTTTGTTATTCGTATATATTTTCCGTCCACTGCGCCTAAACAATTTGGAGAGCTAGCTCTTTATTGGAATTCATCAGCTATTTCTTTCCATGTTTCCATAGTTGGCAGTGCAAGGAATTGAATATTAAGAATGTCCCAGATGCTGCAACACACTACGTTCACTATTTCAAATATTGTCGAAATGCCTAATTTTGTAACTGTAATACATGTCTGTGAAAGTATTTCCGGTGGTACCAGTACCAAGTACCAGTAATAAAAAGTAATGGTTAATTCAACTGTTTCAGTTAAATTAGTTATGAATAAGTGGAACAATGTTCGGGATACTTTCGAGAAATCTTTAAATACAAAATCTGGACAAGCTGCAAAGGGGAAATATATTTATCATACACAATTACAGTTTCCATTAAAAGTCTTTCAGCCAGAAGACACAGATGGTAACTTTCAAGATTTGTCTGATAGCACGCAAGTTAGTAGGCAAAATTCCGCAAACGAATCTTTCTCATGCCCCACACCATCAACAAGTACCACTAATTCATTACCACTACGAAATAAAAAAAGGATGAATCCAGTTGATATTGAAATTTTGAAGGTTATCCAGTCCTGTGAAACCAAACAAAATGATGAGGATACGGCTTTTCTACAATCTATGTTATCGTCGATCAAAAAGATAGCAGAAGAAGATAAGCTTGAATTTCGTATTGAAGTAATGCAATCACTCCGTAAATATACAAACAAACTGCGATCAACACATTTGTCTTCTACGGATAACCTCGCTTCAACAGTTTAGCAGACTGCATCCCCATCTTGGACAGTCATGGCATCGAAGCAACATAATGTTAATTAAGATTATACGTATAATGACATCAATCACATCCAGAAGAATGATGAATTTGGTACGTATTATGATCCCAAATAAACCAAATGAAGAACGTAATTTAAATTCTACAGTATCACAAAACCAGGAGGCAACCAATTCTTATTCTGAGTTATTTAATCAGAACTTCGATGATATGTAGTCTTGTGCTCAAACTGATTCCGCAAAGATATGTAATCATCTTTATGCTTGTAACTAATTAAAAATAAATTGTTAATACGAAATTGAGTTTTACTTACCTTAGTGACTGCATGCATTTCTTCTGGCGGTGTACATTGTCTATAATTTGTGTCTTGTCGCAAAATGTTATCTTTTATGTCATATAAAATGAAATCAAAAGTGGACACACTCATTCGATAGTAATTGTTAAATTTCCTCTCGTCTTGAGGTAGTTCGTGGTGATCGTAGAAAGCTCCATATAAATGTCGGTTCAGCAAGAGAAGGTGTATCCAGAATTCTTTATTTCTTATTCATGTTCGCACGTACAACAGCAGTACCAGAAGTTGACGCCGATCGAAAGAAGGACACATAATCAACGACACAAGCGCTCTGCGCATGAATGACGTCTGATGTACAATAACGGATCGGAGATCGGGCTTAGTGCGTAAGCAGTATCCGAATTCGGTCCGAGTTTTCAAGATCCGTATTTTCACGGATTCGGATCGGACGCAGTGCGCGAGTGCTCATACAAAATAATACTATGCTTACTTCGGTCCGTCAATATTCTGCTCCGAAATGGAAATCCACGGATGCCGGAGAGAAATCGGATAACGAAATTAAGAATCTAGTGCGCAATCTCTCATACAAATAGTACTACTGCCACTTTGGACCGATATTTCTCGAATTCGGATCGGATGCAGTGCGCAAAAGCTCTCAACGGGGTATGTGAGAAAATGTTATTTCCCACTATAGGTTTATGGAGAATTTCATTAATTGTTTTTATTACTTTGCTACATCGATTAATTGAGATATCCATCTGAAGCGTCTTCTTGCAAAATTTCATGCACACAGGTCTAAAACCAAAAACTAAAGACGAACGAATTTTGTGAAGTAATAAAGCTTTCTTGTTTTTGTTTCATTAAGGCAGACCTAAAAATGAGTAATACATTTGAAGAAACTATCAGCAAGAGTTACAAATAATATCCAATATTGCTACAAATATCAATAATATTTACAAAATAGACAAAACGCCAAGAGCTATTAAAATGAATCTCAACATTATTATGGCTCCAAAGGAAGTATACGGAGGCAGAAATAACGAAATTTAAAGTTGATTTATTAAAATTAGCCAAACCAAATAACGATTTTATATGGAGATCATATTATTCATTGGACTTATATTATTGCCAACTTATTTGGGCATAAATAAAAACAGTTGCCACTATACTAAAATACATCAACGCCTACTGTATCCAACATTCCATATGTTGGATTTTTTACAAGGATGTACAAAACGGCGCAAAAATTTGAGCCAGGACAGTGGAGAGAAAAAAACAGAAGAATAATGACATTTTCTTGGTGATTTCGAAAGGGATATTTTCATAATGTGACTGCAATATTTATTATATTAATATTGTGATCAGAGTATTGTTAAAGACGATTCAACTAGCTTTAATAAAATAAAAAATAGTTTGACCTTTTTATTACCATTACCCAGAATTTATTTAAAAAGTTTATCACTTTTTTATTTATTGCATAGAATTCCGAAACGTACAACAAAAATACTATACATATATGAGTTTATAAACAACGATTTCGAGAAAATCAAGTTAAAATGTTTTAAAAACGTTTTAATAGGAAAGGAGCTTTGTTACATTATTACAAGAATATAAAAATCTTACGTTTATACGAAAGTTATTTATATCGGAAATATTCTAATTTGAAGATACTGCAGAGATTCTAAAACAAAGTTTTGCGAATAATATCAGGAGTTTTGTGGTTTGCTCAGGACTATGAGATTATGAATACATGAAAAAATTACAATAAAAGTAGAAGTGAAATAATTCAGTTAAACATTTAAAGAACGGCTTAAATACCATACGAAGGATCTTGTGAAGGAGTTACAAAGTATCAGTGATGACATCACACGTCTCGAGAGAACTTGGAAAAGGGCTCTAGCTTGTCATCTCGTGAATGAGGTTTAACCAAAAGCACAGTGTAGTGTTTATTATTCTTTAAATGTATGTGTTTGTTATTCTTTACTCGTGCTTCGTGCCAAGCTAAAATCTGGTTATAGTTGTAGCAGTGAATGGCAGATAAAAAAAACATCAGGAAAACCTACAAAGTAAAACTATATAAGTAAAAAAGTCGTATAGATAATGTTGTATATCGAGTTTTCATTGAAAATAAAAACGAAATAAGTGACCATGTTATTCTCTCCAAATGTTATTCTCTATTCATTTTATTAAATAATTTCAAGAAAAACGTGTAACCGCATAACAGACATTTATCGAGAATAGCTATATAAACAGAATAAAGTTTAAAAAACGTTTCATCGTTTCAAAATTTCCGCCTGTTGCTTAACACACGTATCTAATTCAAGACATTTTTATTAGTCGGCAGATAAAATGTCTTAATCACGATCCGTTCTGCGCAAGACCGTCGCAAATCAACTTTAGATCAGATATATTGGTGAAAGTACGGCCTCGAACGGCAAACTGGCCAGCACATAGGTCACATTGAGGCAAATCAAAGTGCAGAGGAATAGATTATAGAGTGAAAGAAAGAGTTGTCTATTATATCTCGTTTATATTCCGATACGTTCGTTTTAATTTATTCCACTTTTGAATTTAATTCTTCCGTTTGTAAAGTTTCGATTGGTGAAATTAGTATTTTTCCACAACAGCACATAGAAAATAATCTAGCTTATAATTTAAATATCATTTAAAATATTTTGTACGTCTAAAAAGTACACGAATAAAAAAATCAATATGCATTATACTTACTAGATAATTATAAAGCAAAAATATAAAATTACTAGCGACTCGCCCCGACTTGTACGTATGCAATTAAATTATTTGATTAAGGTTTTTTGATATTTTTTTCGGTTAACGTAATACTACGCTTTATTTTACTTTAATAAAAACATAATAATGTACCGTAACGTAATGCACTTGGTATTATGAGTACTTCTATGCGAAGCGCGCCCTTTTCCTCTCTCCTTTACGTTCAAATACGTGCATCGTACCGAACGTCACGAAAATGCGAAAAACCATTTAATTTAAACACCTTTAATGTCTTTAAAATTAATAACCAAATTATAACGTATACAGCACATTTTTTTATATAAATCACTCATCCCGAAGATCGTAGATTAGTAGACATTTTTTCTTTCATGAACCTAAAAAACAGAACTTTCTTCCTAATTATTTTCGTGTGATAAACTAGCATCGTATTGTGAAGAAGCGAAGAACACCACAGTCGTATATTCTTCAGTGTATGAATTATTGATTTACGCTTTCAAGGTTAGTCAATTGACTTTTTTTCATCTTTAATCCACCAGTTTTTACTGTATTCGATGGAGAAATTGTTAGAGATATATTTATTAAGGATAGCAGTAAAACTATTTACTTGTGCACGCCTCGCGGGTAATTATTTTTCAATGCTATTCATTTTTTTGCTCTTCACTTTGTTAAATGTTTTTAATTTCATGTTTTTAATTTCATTGCTACATTATAAATTTGGCAAATAGCGGGCGGAGCGGCGGATTATTATAAAATGTATAACAGACAGATACAAGGTATAGGCAACAGTGCAAATTGCGGCCACTTATATACATACTAAGTGCTACGAATGCGGCAACTTCGTTAAATGTTAACAGTAGCTTATAGATATGGTTCTTGTTTAATTTTATTTACCACATACCTCCCAATCACAGTAGAATATTAAATGATGATATGCTGGAAATTTAAGTTATTTTGCAGCTTCACGGGAACAATACTAAACACGTTTTATCCGTTCATCTACAATTCCTTTTAGATGTTTGCATACTCCATTAATTCTGTTTTAATCACACACATAATTTATTTTGAATAGTTCTCTGTACAATTCGACCATTACGTTTCTAAAGTAAGTTATGTTGCTAACTCATTACTTGTGCGTCTAAGATACTGTTCGTGGACATCACGATGTTGTTAGAATAGCATTTGTTAATTTAGAAAGTGCTCGTCGAAAAGAAATGTAGTATGCTTAACTAATCTTCACGTGCTCGTTGGCCTATAATCCATTTTTGCTTCTTATTATTATGCGAACTTGTTAATTCTATATCAATAATCGCCCACTAATGTCATTTAACGGATTTTTTACCTGGTGCAGATCTAGTTTACTCTTATATGGATTCCGGGGCAGTCGCTTATGGATCTTTATGTGTTTGGCCACGTTCGCATCTGGCACGCGTTTTTGAATGAGATTTTTTCGTCTATAATTTTACAATGTTGAAGGAAGTGTTTTGCGATTTGTAACGCACCCACTTTCGGTTCAATGAACCGTGCCAGGACGTATAGAAATGTACGTACTTGAAATGTGGTACTGTCCACGTGATCGGCTTTCATTGATTGATAGCTATTTTTGATAGGCTCTTAATTTATCTAAATTAACCGTCTGGTAATTTTGTTCTTTTTATGGTGGCCATATTTTTGTAAGTATGTAAATTAGGCAAAAGTAAGATATTTAATGCCACTTTTATACTCAGTTATAGGTCTAAAAAAGCATAAATTTTGAAACTATGGTTTGGGATATAAAAAAGGATAGTTTTAACAAATTCCCCATATTACTGGAAATGACAAACCTTTTGTGTTGAGGTGGAAACTGCTGGAAAACAATTTACCACCATTTTTACCTGAGAACGTGGTATGTATTCATTATCTGTGCATCGAAAATGATTTTAGTGTTATTATTCGTAAACAGGATGATTTTAGCTCGAAATTTAATAAAAAATATGATTGATACATAATTGAAATTGCATATTTTGATTCGATTTTACTGCAACAAATATAATTAGAGCAGAAGTCTGGATAGAGTAGCTAATTCTCGCAATTGTCATTTATTTTTGACTTATAACATAAAGGTTGAAAACTTGAAACCTCAATTCTTTTATTGGCCAAGCCAAAAATCCACCTTGACCCTTTTTTCACACTTCTTTATTATGTTTTTGGTTGAAAGTTAGTTCTTCATTTTTCCTGTAAAATGCTACTTCACTGGCTTTTAATGATGTTTACTATTGTCTAATAGCATATTCCATAATATTCCTTTGTTACAGAGCAAAATGTGGCAAGCGGCACTGGACTCGTCACTCACCTAAATTTAATGGCACTCACAATAAAAGCATCTCCTATATATTTATGAAACGACCGTAACTTAACTTAAAGGGGATTATGGTCCATTACACTCCCCGCCAATTAATGGGCGAAACCGAGTTTGCTGTTGTCATGCGTGGCTGGAAACGATTTGGCCATCGAGTGTGAGATCTGGTGCTGTGTAGAATTTATAGATTTTAACATATCGACTGGATAGTTCAGTGTCGTTAAGGTCTACATCTAGACTAGTCGCTGCGGAATCGATTAGAAAATGTCTCTTTAACTTTACTGATTTTTAGACCAGAATCGTGAATTAGTAAGATCAGTTGAAAAGTTTTGATATATCTCACTTGTCTAATTCGTATTTCTAGTCATTAATGTATATACCATTTCAATTTGTTAGTTATGCTTGCTGTCCGCATATAAATTATCTCAAGTACCAATGATTTATTTTCCTAACGGTTTCATGTTCATCTCAATAAAATGCAATTATTATACACAAAAGTTTACAGTAAAATACATTTTAATAATTTTTTAAATGGTTAGAAAAAACAAAATCTCAAGAGTGTAACGCTTCCCCTGCATTTTCATAAATTATAAATAAAGACTAAGAAATGACCATAGAAATTGTTTAATTTAACCCTCCAACAAAATCTTAAAAAGAGATATTTGGTTTTAAAGCTTAACAAAATATTAACTCATTTCCGTGATTTTGTACTGCGAGATTATTTTGTTTTGATAAAGATAAATATAAAAGATAAAAAGTTTAAAAACAAATATCTATTTGTATTTGCGCAGATTTATACCGTAATTCTCCACTTTACTCACCACAGGTACAGCAAAAACACGGAGTAACTCGAAAAAAAATTATGTGCCTTGAGTTTAAGATGGAAAACAACATATATGCACAATATATCATGTATAAACAAGTCTTAAATATTGGTGAGTTTGTATGAAAATTACATACATAAGTACGAAAAAGATTTTGCTGAATATTTCTAGTTTTTTTTTTATATTTATGTATTTTGCCAATCACAAATTCTCTTTCTTTTTTAGGTTTGTCTTTTGTTGTTATCGAGATGGAAAACATGTTACGTCAGCCGGATAACTATACGGGACAATACTAGGACGATGGTATATTAATTCGAAAGTAACAAAGATAGCGGTAACAAAGGAAGTATGAGAAAAAAAAACAAGAAACAAATATATAAGATAATCATCATTTCCGAAGTATCTTCTATCTCATAACGAAATATCTATCGCTATGTCGTGTAGCAATTATCATTCGTGTGACTGAACTGTTTAATTAAATAATTACTTTTTAAAATGTAAGCTATAGGTTTAAACTATAGACGGATATAAATAACATTATACACACGAATACATATACTTAAATATCTGTATGACGAATTTCATTCGGTTAAAAATCGCAAAACCGTCAAAATATAGATCTGTGCTCAGACAGAAATGCAAAAAAAGAAAACGTGTGGTTTAAGTAAAATAAGATGATTATGAGAGTTCTTGAGCCAACAGTTTCAGCAAACACGCAAAGGCTTTTACCCTTACCACGTTTAAGCCTATTAAGCCTTGTGGCTTAAATTATAGCACAAACTTACAACTACGAGTACTTAAGGTTTGGCGCAAACGCAGAATCTCTATAATTAATGAGCTCATGGTGGGAATTCTAAAAGGAATTTCTCGTTAGAACTCCGATCCTCAGTTGCACGTGTACGCTGTATACGGCTGGATTAAAGCGCGTTTATAAATATTTTTTTGGAGTGAAATTATATATTTTCTCGTTTCCTTTACGTGAGAAAATTGGCAGCCTCTTCATCCATTAGAATGATTTTAAGTGAAATATCCTCAATATTAGCTCATTAATTATGTTAATATTACATATGAATATTATTTATCTAAAAACAAATTCAGGATCCATATTTTCAAAATATGCATGGTTAGTTTTGCAAAAATGTATTTGATGCCATTTTTTGCGTAGTATGAAAGTGGTGTATTAAGGTTGTTTCTTAAAAGATTACGTTTTTATATTTCTTGGTCAAAAATTATCAAATTTTATTTATTTTTTATTTCCTCGCGTTATGATTAAAATGTTAGTATCATAACTAAAAGTTTTATATTAAAAGGTAAATAAATTTTAAAATTGTAGCGTAACAATTGGTCAAAATGGTCATTAAAAAATGGGTCATTTAAGTCAAATTGGTTAGGGATTTGCATAAGCAGTGTTTTATTCAAAACATCCTAAAAAGATCAAATTCTAAAATTGTATTACAACCCTAAACTATAGGCATCCAACTAATTTTCAAGTTCTAAATAAAAAGAAAGATTAAAAATAAACTTTATAAAACAGCTAAGGTAAGGCCAATAGAAAAAGTATATTTTATGAAACCTGAATAGAAAGAAACTTTATGTTGAAATTCATTTTCAAGAGTAAACCTAATTAAAACTCCATTATATACGTGGATCAGTAGAACAAATCAATCAAGAAATATTCACACAGCGAAGTATCGTTTATAAATTATACACTTTTGAAAAAGAGTAATCAATTAACTGACGTTTGGCTATGCCATTTACCCACTCCATTACCATCTCCGAAAGTATCAACTCAAAAAGTAGGAAAGCGATAACAGTATTTTGTGGGCCATATTAACAACAAAGTTCCAGGAATAAATTTTATAGCATTCATAGAAGTAGATATTTCAAATTAACGGATCAAAATCTATTTCTCCCTCCCTATTTCCAGAACGCAACTCTCTTAGTGTGTATTGTTTTTGCAGAACAGAAGAAGAACTAACAAGGTCTACGTTTTGATTAGCTACGTAAGGGATGTGTTCCGTATAGGTGATATGGATTACAAATGTATCAACGTCGCCAAGCTATTAATATCACGATCCCAGTAAGAGCATTACTTAAATCAAATCGTGCTCCGGCGTCGTCGATTTACAGAGGCTGTGAGAAATTTAAATTACAAAACGCGGCGCGGTACCTCGCAGTCGGCTACGTTATCTTCATGCGAGCTCTCGTATTTATGGCTTGTGATGTAATCTGTCCAAATTGATGTCATCCATCCATTGTAGGTGTCGGAGGCTGTGCATTCTTAATCTGCCGCCTACGCATAATTATGGCTGTAAAGTTTTGATTAGAATTTTTAATTGTATTTGATTTATCGAGTTGCGCGCTCCTTGCTTTTTAGTTTTGTTTGTGGCGTTTTGTTACCGGTTCGGTCATCGTCCCAAAATAATGCTTAGCTGTTAATAAAGTATGACTCAAAATGAGGCGATGCTTTGTTGTCGGTTAAGATCCATTGCAAACTAGATTTTTGGTAAAATCTTGTTTTGTTTGATTGCTTTTTAAAAGTAGTGACTGATGCCCGGTTTTTTATCAGTCACGTTTCCGTTTGTCCTTAGTTTGCTATGACTAATAGTATTATAACAAGAAATTAACGGCGTTCAGGCGTTTGTTGTATACGAAATATTCGTTAAACATGTTTAAAGTAATTTTAACACTTTTTCATTTTATCATACCACTTTAATAGATTTCAGTTATCATGCGTTTCACATAAACCGCGCAATTCAGGATAGGGCAGAGGGTGACCACCGACCATGCCATACCTCAGAATCATAATTTCGGCAATAAGTGCAATATGGTACCTGCTTCGCTTCGGTGGGAAATGGTATAATTAGGTAGATAGTAAAATAGATAATTACAAATGAATTATTTCCAAAATAATTCAATAATTTCGTTACGAAATTTATTGTAAATTTATAATTCCATAAGTACGTACAGTACAGTCGCATTTTGTAAATATAGTATCCAGGATAAAACGTTATGGAAATTATATAATACAACATTTCCAACGCAATTTTTCGTTTTGGTTAAAATCAATAATCGATTTCGGTTGGTTTTTAAAATTTCTGTTACAAAAATTCCAAATTAATTATTCTGAAAATAATCGTGGTCATTTCATAATGAATTTCATTATAAATTTATAACACCATTAGTACGTAAAGCATAATAGTATTTTATGAATTTACGATTCAGAGCCAAGCATTTTGAAAATGATATATTTTTAATGTAACGTTTCAATTTGGTTGAAATTAATAATCGGCCCATTTTTTATTGGTCTTCAAAATTGCTGTTACAAATAATTGAGAGGCAAATTCATTTTTAACCTATAACTCGGTACTTCTTTGTGCTAAATAAAAACATCCCTCGTGCATATTTTCAGTCTGCGCACTGAAGCTACAAAACAGCCTATTAAACTTTGTGCCTGATGTTTTATTAGATATTCCTGAGTAACGGAAAGAAAAATATTTATAATAAATATAATACGCAAAACTAAAATTATTTAGGGGAAAAATAAATCGTTCTCGGCGGACGCATATAACGGAAAGATAACCATAGATCTCATATAACCATTGCAATAATTCCAGTAGCCTTAACCGAAAATGGGGAAAAAACGTATGATGGTAATAAAAAACAAAAAGGTTTTTTAGATAAAAGTAACTCCTTCCAAATTTCTAATCAAAATTTGGGGTCCAAACAGAACCCTATTATTGTGGCGGCGTCTCTGTTCATCCGTCCGATCGTCTGTCTGTACGAGTATATTGTTCTGTCGCAGGGTTCTAACTCTACACGAAATAAGATAGGGAATCGAATTGAATTCTTGGTTGATAACTAGAAATGGTATATATATATATATATATATATATATATATATATATATATATATATACACATATATATATATGTATGTTTTGAGATACATCTGCTAATATAATCAATTTTCTTGCGTAAAAATTGCCATTTTGAAGCGAGAAATTGAAGAAAATGAACCTATGTTCCTAGATGTATCTCAAAAATGCTATTACTTCGGATCCTGTAATTCTTATGTTTACATTTGTATTCAAACAATAATAATAAAAGTGGACTAAATATACAACAACAAAAAAAGCAGTACTAGGCTATAAGTAAAGAAGACAAAATGGGATGTAGCTTTTAGGAAATAAATAAAAAGTGCAATACAGTAGCAAAAGACAAATTAATACATATATACTTATATATGAAATACACAGCGATACGATGCAAACTGAATCAAATGTATTATCGTCAGACGTAGGTAAATTTTATTTAATAACACTTCAACATGAAATTTACGATCAACTACAGCCTAATACGATTTAGTTTGCCCAATGTCACATCTCTGCCGTGAGCAACTGTCTTCTGCGGCGCTCTTTGCAATGCGCCGGCAGCGACTGAACCGGAACTGGACTTGGTTATTCTCCGTCAGTGGTCGCGACTTTAGAAACGCATCCGTTTCTTGGCTAAAAGCCTACCGAGCTTTACGTTGTGCACTTTTGTGGTACTCATAGTTAATTTGTTATGTCCAACTTGTCAACAAATGTAAATTTTATACTACTATAGTAATTTACTTTGTCATTACATACGAGTATTTATTCTAAACACATATATGTATGTTAAGTAGTTGTAAAAGTAGAAATGTTTGAACTTCAAAGATCAGAAGTTAAAATCGGCATATCAATTACAAACAGACAAACGAGCGGTCTTAATACAAACAAACGAGAGGAGAATTTCTTTTGTAATGAAGTGTTTTTATTAAGTCTATACTTTTGGACTCTTTATGTGAGGATTGAGATGTAGTAAATAATGAAATTTTACTGCATATACCCACAGAATTTTTTTTTCAAATGATAAAAAAATTTATAAATGTAATAAAATGGTAAGGAGACCGTGTCTCCGTATCTCTAATAGAAATCATCACACTATTCCTCACGTAGGTTGAGCAATACATTAATAGATTAAAACTTAATTATTTTACATCGACATGAATTTGCCTCTCAATTATTTGCAACCATAATGACAAATGTTGTTGCAAATAATTGAGAGGCAAATTCATTTTTAATCTGTAACTCGATACTTATATGAACATAATCGAGTTATATGAACATAATGACAGTTTTATAATTTTCTGCTAAGTGACAGTACCTACTTATTTTATCAATATTTTACTAACTCAATTATTTTTTAGATAAGCGATGATGCTGCCTTTACATTTTAGTAAATGCAATATCATAGATATCTACGAGACTCCAGGGCGCCTTCCTGTTTGGGAAAAGTTAGAAGATATAGAAACAATTTTTCCGTGCAAACAGCGGCATAATTGCTAGTATATAGAACAATAATGAAGAAATAAAATTAAAAAATAGAGCGAGTAAAAACTTTTTCGTTACCATATTAAATATTTTTAATAAAATTATCTATTTGAAATAAGTTTTGGTACTTTCATCCACTCGATTTTATACATCTCTTATGTACGTAATGACTTATTGCAACCTCGGTATTTAATATTTGGTAATTTTGTTTATAATGAAAACAAATCAAAAACAAAAATGTTGTCTTACGTCGCATTTTGCGTTTCTGCATGAAATACTATAAATACAAATATTCGTAAACATACTCCGTAGTTGTCGAATATTTTTATCTTTATTATCAGTATATAAATTTGAAAGAGTAAAAAATAAATTATTTCCAAATATACAACTCACAAAGTAGTACTGGTGTCGTTGTATATCGATATTGGCTTTGATCCAGATGGTTTTATTTTAATCCGCCCATTGTTTTGGATAACTTCGTTAATATCCTAACGTCCATCACATTCTAACAGATAAGGCTATAGACAATTAGGTTTTTTATAACATCAATAACTAAAGATTATGATAAAGAAAATTAACTTCCATTTTAATTTTTCTTTAATAAATAGACTTCAATGACGTTTCAATAGCACTGTTATGCACTATAATATAATTTTTATAAAAGTCAAGATCTTCAAGAAAATTAAGTATTAGTACATGCCCGCGAGAAACGTACGATATGCTTAGCATTTCGACGCCGTCAGGGGCGAGTGGCCGTAATGCATACAGATAAGCACACATAAGGCAAGCGAGCCTTTCTCTTAAATTTCTTCCCTATGGCTCCGAGGATTATTTCATACTCAGTTTATATAATAAAGCTTGGACAAGTTTGAATATATCGAGATTTTTGTTATATAATGTCGGGGAAGTGATGTAAAAAAGATTTAGTGATAAGTACGAAAAAAATGCTCGGTTTGTATCCACTCGGTCTCATTCTAGCTAACCTGCTTTGCTTCGACGAAATCTGGTACTTGTACTGCCTTTATGGGACTGTGTAAAGTGGTCGAACTTCCGGTTCTTAATTTCAATAAAACTAGTTGTAATATTACAGTTGTAAAATTTAAATTCAACAATATGTTGAATTTGTTGCTATTTTCATGTTAGACGGTTTTGAGAACCAAAATAACGTATTTTAAAAATGTTGTACTTTGTAATCCTTTATCTGTTGTACGTGTTTAATTTGGCCCACTTTTGACGTGGTGGTTCTTCGTTGTAATTATACTTCTTATCTTATAATAAATGAAAGATCGTGTTGAAGAAAGTTGTGTACTTATTCTGTCTGTCTTAATTTTTATTACATATCTATGGTCTTTTCAGTGTGTAACAATTAAATAAATTAGGATCAATGAACGAAAATCAAGTTAACAAAAACAGTCGTAGATTTCACCTTTCCAAGACCAGAAATTTCCATAAATTCTTTAAAATCTGTAATGGCGAAATAGTATTTAGATTGATACATGTGTATTTTAAAATACCTACATTGTATAAGGACTTTCATTTATAGAAAAGACTACTTTATTACATTTCAGTTGTACGTACTGTTCAAAGGAGTTTATTTGTTTAATGGGTCAATTGCACGGTTGGAAGGCCGAGACTATTAATTGTGTCGAGTTCATATAGGTTACCGAGTATGACCCGAGGTCTTATTTGATATTTAGTTTCGACAAGTGACTAGTCGTTTTAAGTGGTTTTATAAGTTATATGAAGAGCATTATACAAATATTGAAGCAAAAGATACCCTTTTTGTAAATTATTGTTGTGACTTTACTTTTTTCAAAATTTCTATGATCCCTATTGTACAAATACAAGGAAAATGTTCATTGATCCTGATTGTACAAATAAGAGGACTGTATCGGCATCTAATTATCGAAGATTTAGTGTAAAATTAAGTTTGGTGGAAATTATATTCAAAATCATTTCCTGAAAATATTCAGGAAATATTCAGGAAATGATGAGGAACGGACAAACAGAATACTGTTTGTCCGTTTGATTGTTCATTATCTTTTTAAATATTTCAGTTCAGGATGACATCTAGGGTTCACACGTCACACAGATATCATATTATATTAAATGTATATTATTATAATGTTTATTGTTGGTTAAGGATAGGTATTATATTAAATACATATTAATGGAATGTTTATTGTTGGTTAAAGACAATATACTATAAATTGTATGTTAAATATCACATTTATATCATATATACAGGCATGTAATCAGACTTCCAAAGGCTAAAAAATATACCATATATAAATCTTGACAAACGCTAGTTTAAATGTAAATATGAAACTTTACATGTAAACTTTATATTTATTAACGTTTGGCATACTTACGTGTTATGGTAATATTTTCTTTTCAAAAAATATGACGCAGTTGCCTGGTTTTATGTTTGTAATTTAACCCTTTGACCGTTGTGAGCACGTGTAAGCAGACAAAAGGTCTACATGGTTACGGTCGGCCTTAGCTGTATTGTTGCCAATTGTCTTGAATCTGCGTCCTTTTTGTCTTAAATCTAATTACAGATTTCCTTAAAAGTAGGTGTTTAAATAATGTAGGAGGATTTTTTCCCAGCGTAATGGATTATTTATTTGATATGCTGCGATTACAGCCACGAAAATCAGACCGCTATTATTTTATAAGTAGGAAACTACGGTTATTGATTTTCGTGCATAAGTGAAGAATTATTTAGGTTCATTGGTTTGAGGGCGATATAGGAACTGTGTGTCATATATATTTTTAAATCAACTAGTATCATGCCGCACAACTTACATCTTGACCTGCGTAGGTGTTACTAAGTCTCTGATCTATATATCTCTTATTTTGAAAGTCGACTAATTTTTGGAAGAGAACTTTCTAACACGTGTTCGTGGTTAATATTTTTCTTGTGGTCCTGTTATTTTCCTCTTAGTCTTAGTTTTTCTTTTATAAAAGCAATATGGTGTAATGAGTTTCCACAACCGTTGCGACTTGATTCCTGTAAATATAAACATAAAACTCATTTTCCAAAATACCGGGTATTGCCTATCTATCAGGTATAAGAATCAAATAATAATTGACTCTTTATAAAACGTCACATTCTTTATATTGCCATCAGATTTTTTTGGACAGGAAGTCTTGACGACATTGCAACGTGTAATCGATTAGAATTTTTAATCATCTACTTCACGAACCACGGAACCCTTCACGCACGAACCGAATCGCTCTTGACCGTCTTTTTTTCATTACTCGATTCTCTCGATCACCGTGCAACTACCAACGACGTGACCCAGTATTGTCGAAGCCGTAAATTTCCGCCACCTGCCGCGTTTGCAGCGGGACCGTTCGCGAGCCTCACTAAACGAATCACCGCTGCGATTCCGAGAAATTTCCCGAACATTTATGTTTACATTTATTGTATATTTTGGCATCGAGCGATATGAATGTTTGCCTAACAATTCGCATAGAGCGGCGCCCGAGATAGCCCGCTCGCCGCCAGCGAACTGGGTCGGAGGTACGCTGCTAGGCCGTGCGGCGGGATTTCATTACTCGCCTCGCTGCCTCTTGCAATATTATTAATCAAGAACGTTTTATTATATTTTTTTCGTAACACCGATCGCCACCGTACGTAAATATTTGGATATGGTTACGACGTACGTTACTGCTTATACGATGTTCGAAATTAAGTTACGTTTTATATTCTACGTAATTTGCATTTTAGTAATTATTCAGTTCGTTGAGCTAAGTATCCGTTTCCCTAATACTCCGCGTATTAGGGAAACGGATTTGGAAGTAGGTAGAGCCCAAATTTAATCGATAAATAATTTTGTAATACGAATTTTACCTACTTGGATAACACATCTATGAAATCACCCCATTTTCAATCGAACACACATCACTTGATACTGATATGCCTAACTTATTTCCTATTTTTAAGTCATTCTCTTAGAAAATGCTTGTTCTTTTTCAGTGTCTTTTACAAAAATTTATTTTTTTCTAATTTTCCCATTTTTTGTTAGTTTTTAGACTTTTAAACCTTTCAAAGATTATTTTGTTTTTGATATTTCAATTTCAATTTCCTTAATCCATCATCTTAAAAACCACTATCTTAAAAACTAACAGATTTGCTACTTTCTGAAATTAAAATAAGATTTATTTTAAAGCGGTTTCTAACAAATGCTATATAGCTTCATTGATACTAATTGATATTCTATCAACGAAATAAGTAAATCTGCCCACTTGTAATGCCATTATCGAATCAAAGTGGCATTAGAACTAACAGTGGATAAAGCAAAAGTTCGAGAAGAGGATTATTAGGAGGAGGGGAGTATTAAAAATGTTACAGAGCCGCCGTAAAATTTTAAGACCGTGGATTTGAATTTAAATATTGCAATGCATATTAAACACTGAACTTGGAAATATGACCACTTGATCCACTGGTTTATTTAAAAATGGAGGATCCCCTATCCTGATGCCGCGGTAGTTATGCGATGTTAAGAAATTCGTGGACGTGGATTTTATTTAACACGATAGAGAGTAATAATTTGTATGTCAGTTTCCAAAATTGTCTAATAATATTTCTTAAACAGTTATTTATTAAAATAATACATGTTTTTTAAAGATTTCACTAAAGATCGATACTATTTCAGCTAAGCCGCTTTATCCATCGTGTATCACGACTTTATGCATCTATATCTAATACGTTCCACATTAATATTAATGAATTCATTATTTGAAATATAATATATAGCCCAGTTTGAAAAACTTTGTATTTTAACACTGCGTTGTAACGTTTATAAACCATAGTTAACGAAATTGTTTACTTGGGAGGATTTAGGTTTTTTTTTATAAACGATTTTTTAAGATGGGCACTAAAAGGTGGGAACTATGTCAGCGAACCAAATTTATCAATCATGTAATACGATTATGTCCACCTATATCGAATGTCTCACATTAATATTAATGAATTCATACTTTAAGTATGAAACTTTCAAAAAATCTATGCTTTAACAATATTTATATTGCGTAGTTTAACAATATTTGTACAATGATCGTTTACTTATAAGGATTTACTATTTTTTGTACGGGCTGAAACTATCACACAAACTTACTCGTTTCGAATACTCGCTGTGAAAACTAGAACTCGCCCAGGGGGTCAGCGCTTCCTTTGTAGTAATCAATATTCATATCACTACTCACAGTGAGGGGTAAATTGATTCGTTCCCTCTGCTGTCGAACCCGTCCGGGTTCCCGTTGAATAGAAAATGTAAAAAGCACAAGTATCGGGGCTGCAGCAATTTAATTGAATCACAAGCAAAATGTTGACGGCGGTTATTGAAGTAATTGAGGCATTTTTTCATCGCGCTCGTAAATACTAAATCGTTCATATTATTCACGAATTAGTCTCTCCAAATGTTTTATTTACATAAATTGTCTACCTTACATATCTATAAAAAGCGGTAATATCTTAATAAAAAGTTCCATACAGTAACTTATAAATGATCAGTCATAAAAATATAATATTCTGAAATTTCATACAATCAACAAATATATTTCCGATATTAAGATTTGTCAACAAAAATGAAAAAAAAATCATCGCCCTTGTCCAAATAAGGGAAAACCATCTTTTCCTAAAGGCTTGCAATAATTCTCATTTTCGTAAAATGCTATTTATACATATCATATGTAGAAATATTTCCTTCTAACAATATCTTTAATTTTAGTAGTATAATGATAAATAGCAATTCCAGAATAGCACTCACATTCTCTCTGGAATATTTCCCCAATCCTTTTATTTTTCATCATGCCTTTAAAAGACGTCTTTCTATTCGTATTCTAGTCGTATTTCTATTTTTGTTACTCAATCCACACATCACATCAATTGAATACCTTAAAAAAGAAAACTACCAAAACTACCAGAGTATATTTTTTATAATTGTTATAGAAAAAAATATTATTAAACTATCATTAATACAGAAATTTCTGCCAGATATTATCTTCAAACTGCAACTTTTAATAATCACTAAACTCTTCTGGGATGTATCGAATAGGAACGGTGATAACTTTACACTGCCAGACCGATAACTATGAGCCTAATGTTGCCATTAAGGACCTTGTTTAATATAAAATTGTTCAGAATATTGGCATAAATATATACATTCCACTTTAAAAGTGCTAGTTAATTATGTTTGCAGCCACTTTGCCTTTACCTTTGCAAACGCTTGCAGGTCGTTAAAAATATACCTCGAACCGTGTTCAAGTGGTATTGCAAACATCTCATCAAATGTTTGCAAATATCCGTAGCTGTTTTCTTTATAAATAGTTTTTGATCAGTACATACTTATGTTATATATACACATATACTTCGTGTGTTCGAGACAAGTCACGTACGATAAGCAAGGCGAGTGGCCCCGAAAGGTGTCGCGCAACGTTTTCCATCAGTTTTTTTCTTTAATCGTAACACTTAGAATATTATGACTAAAGATTGAAATAATTTTTGTGAACAATGTAATATGGTTAAGAATATAACATATTATCGAATTCTATAATAGCGTTTCAGGTAAACGAATTGAATATTTTCTTATACCTAAGTTTGGAATTGTCGAAACGTATGTTTCAAAGCAACGTCACTATGAGAGTATATAAATTTGACCGCGCTCAGAGTCAGATATCTATAAAATTTATTTGAAAACTTCCAAAGACCGAATCGGACATCTCCAAGTCGATAGTGTTTGTTGTATTGGATTAGATACCTGAACGAAAAGCAATAGATTTAATAAACTCTGTCGTTTTATAGAACCACTATTTAGAACAAATTTTGGAAAATCAGTCTCAGTTTCCGCGATTTAAACATACAGAATTTTGCTAATCACACATAAGTATATAAAAAAAATGTAAAATTCTCTTCAAAGGGCCATGATGTTAATAGTTTAGAATATATGCGAAGGAAATATACAAACGCCTTTATCAAAGATTTCTAAAACCGTTCGATTCACTCGTTTCCATCCCACGATACAGACGGCATAACGGTAAAATGCCATTATAATATAAACTTTTAGAAGTTCACATCATTACACATACATACATGTAATAGATAAATTCGACATCATACACAACGTACAAGAAGATTAAGACACGAGTCAAAGACCTGCCGTCCCAATGTATATTCGATTCGAATCCAAATCGCCTGAGGACACGAACTTATTGAATTACTGAAAATATTGTATATTTATCGTCGATACGCTCGTAGAAACAAATATTCTCGAAAGTTATCGTCTCTTTGTGCTCATTTGTCAAGAAAACTCTGCTCAAGTAAAATAAATAAACATTATAATGGTAACTTCGAGACAAACAAACCATTCCCGTTTCGATTGAGTTTAAGTTGAAAAGTATCTGGCAAATAACATAACGTTATAAGTGCTCTACGGCGGGCGGTGTAATTCGTTTCAGACAACGAAACCTTTATTAGAGAATGGGACATTACGCGACTAGCTTAGTCGCGTGCCGTTTAAAAAGACGTTTACACGTCGTATTCTTTTAAAGTCAGTGATTCATTATTGTCAATTCATTTCAATGTTTTTGCTGCCCCGTTCCGTTTAATATTCATTTGACGTTCCAGTACATGCTCATTCGCTCGTATGTTCAGCGTTATTCATCGTCTATACGTTTGCAATGTCGTTTGTTTCATGACCTTGAAGGTTTAACTTTTTAACAGTCACGCGCTGTTTATTCCTAAACCGCAACGGAAAATGCGTTACGTTTGCACGTAATAGAATGCTTCTTCTGAAGGGGAAAACAGATACAAATAATGAGGAATAAACAATTTTTATTTCCATACTAGGCAGAATTGGATCCTAACATTCCCCGTCAAGATACTACCTACCTTAATATTTATTTATATACGGGTTGATTAAATCCGTAATATCAATAATGATATACAAGATAATATTGATAATTTAGAAACGAAACTGGAAAAAGATTAAAAGTATTTATGGCCCTAATTTGATAACGTAAATAATAATTAAAAAAGAAAATATAGGAATTCAAAATTAATATTAATTAATTAATTACCCACAATTAAATGAAACTACGTGATGTAGTATTATTTCTACTTTCTTTAATTTCTTTACCACGAAAGTAGAAATAATACTACATCACGTAGTTTCATTTAATTGTGAATAATGAATTTCTACAAAATTAACGCCAAATATATTCAATAATTAATTATAATTAAGAGATTGACCCCCAAGTAATATACGAGAAATGTATATTTTGTATTGGGACGATGAACATGTATGTCGACAGAAAGGGAAAATTTGTCGCAATCAACACATAGTCTGCTTAGTGGCGCGCGAATATCGGTGTTAGTACGAGCTGTGGGAATGTAAAAGAGCGCAGAGTTGAGAATCGATCTCTCGAGCACACGAAACTGCAGCGGCTCACAACCCCTGAATCGTCGTAGCGATCGTGACAGATATTGTACAGCACTATTGCTTCCAATTAACCCGCCTGCTGTTAAGCTTTATTCAGATGCGCTTTGGTATTTAATCAAGTGACTATTTGTGGTTTGAATTTTCATATGCATTAAACGTAATTATGTAAAGTTAATGGTGTAAGGAATTGTCTTTTTCTTACATTTACTCGATTATCTGTCGCCATTCCTGTTTCAGCTGTTTAAAATTCATGTTATCATGTCAAGTAATTTTATGATAAATTATGAAATTATGACTAGTATCGTACTATCATAATAAAAACGAATTGTTTCTTTGTTTGCTTTTTACGTTTTCACGCAAACTGCTTATCTGATAAACATACAACTTTGACCATCTTTTACTCTTAAAGTCTTGATAGACGTAGGCTATTCATCATTACACTCATTACCCACGCAATTTACAATCTTTCGGTCAAAATGTAATGCATTTAATACAACTTTGTAGTTTAATTGTTTAAAACTGATCTTATCCGTCAAATATATTTCTTGATAAGTCATGCATTTATCATGTTTAAAAATTAATATTATGAGGAGAAAATGTTTGATTATTTGCTTTTTTTGTTTAACTTTCACTATCATAATGTTCTCACATACATAATTTAATTATAGCTCATTACCCACGCAATCTTATTTGATTGCGTGGGTAATAACTAATAATCATTTAGTGAAGTAAGTTGAAAGCGTGCCGAATTAATTTATAAGTTGTAATGTTTAAAGTTTTGTAGTTTATATGATAGCGTAAACTATATTAAAATTATGTATAAACAATTGTATGTAACATATAAATCAATAAAAAAGTTATGTAGCTAAAAACATAGATATTATTATGAACGGCTTTATTGTACAAAATCGCAATACACATTTTTTTTTAATTTAAGTCATTACTAATATATTAAAACAATGTATCGAATTATAGGCAACGGTAATATCTACAAAAATGTTCCAGAAGAGTACTAATAAAATGATTATTATAGATTCATTGTTACAAGTATGTTTTTATAACAAAATTAGTTAATACAGTTCTGTGCAAGTTTAGTACAGATTTTGATAAATATTTAAACAAAAATATAAGTTTCGAAACAATAAAGCCTCAATCTATTCTCGATCTCAAATTATTTCATTCTCTAATTTTTTGCGAATTTCGTATTCTGTTTTCGAACTAACCACTATTAGCTCCTTTCAATATGTATATCTCAACAACATACACTAAGCTGACTAAAAACATCACCAAACTTAACTAAACGGACCTAATCGCAAAAACTTGCTTCCATACGGTAGACGTGTATCGAAAATCGAAAATCGAGCCGCGTCATGAAGCGCGTCACGGCGCTCGTTAGCGCAACGTCGCCCGATTATGGTCTAATCAACGAAGTGGAGCAAAGCTGAGCTCGGTCACTACTTTGATGGGTGGCCGCATGAAAACACCGTGTGAAATTCAGTTTATTTTAAGAAATTTCACCGTGAGCGTAAACGATACCGTTGACATTTTTATCCTGAAAATTGACAAAATAAAGCTTGTTAATATAAATTTTCAGTGCGTACACTCAGCGATAACTTTTAAAATGGAAATGTAGTTTTATATTTAAAAAACATAGTCCATTTCGAATTCAAAAACTAACGAAACAGGCAGCCAAAGCGCACCAGCGTTAAAACTGAATTAAACGAAACATAAATAATTAAGTATACTGACGGTAATTCCAGCAACGCTTGTTTAATGAACGTAACCCTTCTCATTAGACTGCGTGTACACATAGGGGCCGGCGTGCACACATAGGGGTACACAGGGATCGGATCGTGCAAGCAGGTGCAGTTTCGCTGTCAGTTTTACCACCAAGTGGGGTAAAACCCTTATATTAGTGGCACAATCAGACTCGACTCATTTACTTTAATAATTCCATGTTGGCGTCGAGTTCACAATGAGTACCTTGCGCGCATTTATTCATTAGCCCTAAATATTCTTCAACACCATAAGTGCAACAACTCGCAACTCCCGCTTTGCATTACAGGCATTAAAATTACGAGTGTAATGAAGCGTAGTCTGTGCAGAGTAGACTGTACAAAGACTGTAAAGAGGCATCTACATAAATGTAGCAAGTTATACAGGTTTACTGTCAATGCACCGAGGGTGCATCCCTGTTTTAATGGCCTGAAATTAGTGTAAATAGGGAAGAGATATAAACCTTCTTTTTCTTACTATTTCTTTGTCAAGGTGAATCGTTTACTGTGTAAGTCGTTAAATAAACGAACTACAAATTTTAAGCATCAAAACAAACAAAAATCATTTTTATTTTAGACTATTGGAACGTTACTGACGTTTTGTGTAAAAAATTTTCACATAGTAGATTTTAATATCTTTATATTTGTTTACCTTATTGTAGCCTAATTTTTCAACAGGTTTATTCGAGAACGTAAATAGTGATCCAATAATATTGGAAAACTTCCTTTAAAGAGCAGCCTTTGGTTCTCTTAATAATATGTTCTTATATGAAACCGAAAATGATTGAAGTATTAAAAAAATAAAAATAACGACTGAAAAAAATTAATTTTATTTATCAACTTCTGCTTCGTTGTACTAGTATCTGAGTTTTTGAAATTATATTTAGCAATTCGATAGAATGAAACGAGTAGGGTCAAGATTTAAACAAACAGAAAAAAAATAAAATTTTCCAGCTGGCTAAAAGTTTTATACCAGTTTTCGTTGACAACCATTATATTCAAATACAATTTTTTTATATACTATTATTTATAATACTATTTATTGTCTTTATGTGTGATTCGTAAAATAGTCCTTCAACACTTCATATTGATTTATACTATTATAATCTAGTATACTTGTTTGTTTATACAGATGGTGATGTACTATTTAAATCTGTTTACCTCTTAATGCATCTCATTTTTTTTCTGAAACCATGCGTTAATATTAATTTATTATAAATATATTTGTCGTTAAAATTTCTATACCGCGTCAGATAATACTAAAATCCTACACCATCATCGCTAATAAAATGATTTAAATTGAAACGATTTCAATCACAAGTGTAAAATTAATAATCACTGGGGATTACGACCTGATGGCTGATATATTGATTAAAAATGATATCTCGGTGGTCCTGGTTTTGTACAGTTCTTGTCAACATTTAATAATTTACACATGTTTTTTTTTTCATCTTTACAATCACACTTTCCCTGACAATACATTCTCTTCAAATTACTATCAACCCTTTATAGGTTAATAGTAATTTGAAACTCTTGTCAATTTGCGCATTTCGTTTTATAAACCCAAATTTGTTTGCTGTCATGTACTCAACATGTGTCTAGCACCTCGCATTAAACCGAGATTAACAGCATTATGAAGAGTATTAATAAAGATTTTTATCACATCCTAGTTACATAAAATATATTTATAAATCCATAGCATACGAGTAAAGTTTGCTTTCATGAAGTCTATGTTATTCACATTTGATTACACGTTAATATCTTAAAACTTAAACCAGATTGAAGTTTGTTAACGTTTCGTTAAGGAAATTTTAATTAAACCCCTATCTTTTTTTACATATTTTAGTATTGAGTGCAATCGATAATAAATACTTTTATCGTATTTAAAGTATTTACTTTTTCACATTCAATGAAAACCTCGATAATATTAATACATAATTTACAATGTATGTAAGTACGTAATCAGCAAACTAAATTCTCTTAGTTGTTAGTACAATGTATCTGCTTGTTGTTTCTAAGATATTTAAATTACCAAAAATCGGATTACGATTACGGTAACGAAGAATAACTTGCTGACGTGTCTCTATTGTGTAACTAAAAGTTATACGATCGAACTAACAATGAGTTCTTATCATATTGGTATAGTTTTTAGTGTTCCATAAACAAGTGGTAAAGACGTTCTGATTATAGTTTCGTCATTTCTGTCCCTCCTCATAGTTTCGCCATAGGCGTCTCCCCGTTTCTAACCTTGAAATTATGCAAACAAATACTTTGCTAGCAATTGCTTATATGTATGTTTCTAGATATCTTCATTAATATGTAGTAAAATTATATATGCAATTGTTTTATAAACTAGAACCGAATTTTTTCGTCTCTTAAAAACATACTAAGGTTCTGTCTATCGAATATATTTGGTTTTAATTTTGTAGAAATTCATTATTCAAAATTAAATGAATTCTCCCTAATTTTAATATTTAGGTTTCGTTTGGAAAATATTAAGATTCAAAGCGAGGTGGGACATGAATCCACCCTAATGTTAATATTTAGGTTTCGTTTGGGAAATATTAAGATTCAAAGCGAGGTGGGACATGACTCCTCCCTAATTTTTCAACAAAGGGATTGAAACATCTGAAAAAATTCTAAACACCTAACATTTAATTACAACTTTCAAGTATAATTATAACGGTTAACTTGCATCAAAAATTTCAGGAGACAGGTACAGACAAAAACCCTTCTTTATACGTGTCCCGACACGCGCCTGGCCGATTTTACCTTTAGATACATTTTAGAGACCGGTATGTATTCACTTTATTACATTCTTCATTGTTATCCACCAATCGTAAATTTGACGACTCATCTATTAGGCTCCCCAAACGCAGTCCGCATAATTTATGCAATTTTCACCTTCCCACTAAAAATAAAAGCAAACATTTCGTTACTCAGCACAGTGGGACGAGGTAAACTGACCACCTGATGCAAAAAGCAGTGCCGCGATTACATCACGGCCACATTTAGTTTATCTGCTAAGACGTAAACATCGTTTGAGCGGCGTCGCGGAACGGCTCGAGTCGAGTATCATTAGGGTGGTTTTATAACGCGGACGTCGGGCGTACCGTAAAAAACGCGTTACTTTGAGAGTTAACGTTCCACTCGGGAGATTCATCATTGCTTTTTCTCGTTCTTAAGCGTGTATTTGCGACACGTTTATTATTTTGTTCGAACGGGGCGAGTTATGGAATGACATGAATTATAAAATGACGTGGCATTTTTATAAGTCGTGTTAAAAAAAACGTTTCCATTGTATTTTAACTTAAATCACACCACTACATTAAGTTGATTAAGTAAGTTTCTTGTTCGCCGAAGCGAATTTTCCGAACTTGATATAAAATCCAAATTAAAAGAAACACAAAGTTCACTGCTTGAAAAGTGTCAATTTTTCGGAAAACCGTTTTGATAGGATAGACCGTTTTCTACTGCGTAAAGTTTAATAATTTGGAATTTAATAAATATCAATCTTTCTTGGTTAGATGTGTCATCTGTTCTAGGTGACTTTCAATTATTTTCGAAGACGATCTACAAGCGAAGCTGCAAACCTTTTTCGATGATAAAAGTAAATACGTTTCATCTATCCAAATGCAGCACTATGGGTGTGTTATGTGTTGTTTCGTAATGTAACTGAATACAATAGTATAAATACCATTAGTTAGTTTAAATTATACAACATTAACGAGTAGTTGTTAAACGAGATAAGATGTTATTTTTATGAAACATTTTATTGTCCGTGCCAAGTGCTATTCTAAATTATAAAAAATATGCTATGTAAATCGTATGTTAATTTTTACGCCACATTACCACAGACAAAAATTATGCAATGGCTGTCAAGTTATGCTTCAACACGTTTGAAGCACATGTCAATTTTGCAGTTCTAACTAAACGATGAATCTACATAGATTGTTGTGAGGTAAGCAGACTTCTCCGTCTAAAGATGGTATTAAAAAGATTAATTTACATTAATTCAGAAGAAATCGTCTTTGAATTCATAAATTAGTGCAATTTTAAAATAACGTTTTCACACCTATTGGAAGAGGAAAAGTGACGGGTGCAGACAAAAATGGGTTTTTAGTATTACAGATACGTAAATATAAGAATAAACAGAGATGCCACTTTGACAATAAAAATGGTAATAAGCGGTGGAAAATTCAAACCAGGTTCGCAGGCACTATTTAAAGAAGAAGCAGCACCATCTTACGAAGAAAGGTTGTTGTTATTTTGTGTATTTTCCGAGATGAAAACAATATTTTGTATTAGACTGTAATACATTCTACCGATGTTCAAATTTTAGTAAGATCCGAATTCATTATTTTAAGAATAATTAACAAGCAAACAAAAACACTTTCGATTTTATAGTAATAATTAGCATAAAGAGGTGGTTACGGGATATTTTCTATAAGTTTAAAATTTCACTACACGTTTTACGTTGACACAATGGAACTGTTGAAGAACACATTGTGGAACGAAAAAAAAGTGTTTCGACTAAATCATCATATCAGTTCTCGAGTTATACGAGAATGAATGTAAAAGAAATAATTAGATCGAAATGGAAAACCACCGTAATTTATTTGTCGTAACAAGAAACGACATTAAGGATCAACTCTAGGATGATACCGGATGCTTTTTTCTATTGATTTTTTTTCGAAATAAAAGTTGATTTTTCATTAAATCAGTTTAAGTTTTATTTCACATCAACAGCAACTGTTTAAAAATAATTAAGTGATATTAACGGTGCAAATAGACTTTTGTAATTAAGTTTGTATTCTAAAAATGACAGAAAAAAATACAATTACAACTTCAAACTACCATTCCCAATAATCGTTTTAAGGATTAAGTCCATGTAACAAATCAAAATATTTCAATATAAAGGAATCAATTATTATCGACAGACGTAATATGGCGTTTGGCAACAACGTAAGTGTTTAGGGAAAAACATTTTAGTCACTATTGCTAACAGCTACTTATATTACTTGTATTACTTGTCAATAGGCTTGTATTACTTTTAGTCATGTGTTGTTTACCTATAAAAAATAAAAAAATAATCAATGAACACCTAGTTCTTAAAAATAAAACATTTCTCCTGGAAATAAAGTCTAAATAATTATAGCGAGTCTAAAATTCTGTCTCACATTGAACTTAGAAGAATTCTTCGCATAAGACATTACGGTGTAATACTATAAATTTATTTTATTAAAACTAATTTTCTATACGAAACAAAGTTTTATACTGATTCCGGAATTACGCTATTGCCCTAACCAATGCTCATCAGAATAGCTTACCTAAGTAATATTTCAATGCACATTACGCAGCAGTAATGCACCTGACCATAAGAAAAACTGCAATGAAGGCCATGCAAACAGAACGTGAAGTCATACTCGAGTCGGGTGGGCGGTCGAGTCAGTCATCTTTGTCTCATACAAGTCCGAATGAACAAAATCAATACTGCAAGTGACTTGCAAACGATCTCAACTCATATATACTTATTATATTACATAGTCACTGTCCTAGGAAAAAAACGAATTTGCGTAACCATAAATTATTATGTTAATTAATGTTTATTAAGTTGTGTTCTTTTTTTTTAATAGAATCATAACAGATCCATAAAGAGCAGACAGTTCTGGTGTTGGTTTAATTAAAATGGTCCGTCGTGTGACCAAATAAATGTCGAATGTTGACAGGATGATGAAGATATAAAGTTTAGATTTAATGGAATTTCGAAATGAAGGCAGGCGATAGCGGGAAGGATTTAGAATTTTATTTTCAGAAAATAAACATAGCTGATGAATGTTTCCTGTTTTATGTGATTATTTTCCGGATGGTACGACTGTGAGAGTTTATTTTGTTAGCATCGATTCATCAAATTTGGATTTTTATCAAAACTTTAAAACGTAATCGATAGATCTGTACATAAATATATCCTATGTTTTACTAATCTGTATTTTTTTTTCAACGCTGCCTTTAAAAAACTAATTCCTAGTTTATTTGATTTTCAACAGATTTTCAGTCAAAATCATTCTTTTTATTGAACTTTTTTACCATAATTTAACATAGCTCGTCACTTATCTAGAGTGTTAGAACGGTGATTACATTCACTGAAAGATATAGTCGAATTTGAAAGTTTAGACTTTAAACCTTGCATGAAACAAAACCCTGTACTACATTATAAATAATACATATATTCCAGTAATGAAATATACTATTCTAAAAAAAAATTATAATTCAAGGTGATGAAAAATCGCTGATAATTACTGACTATATAAAACAATTTGCAACGGAGCTATGCTTAGACGTGCCTGAAAATAATCGGGCAAATCAGGGTGTCGGAACTCTACTGTCATTCCGAATGGCGTAATGCTTGGCTAAGCTGTCTGAGTGCGACATCATTACGGGTTCGGGTGACGATTATTTGAACGAGATTAAATCAAATAAGTAATGAATTATTCGCACAATTGTTACTCCATGAAATTAGTCAAATTGTTGTGATTAACCATTTTTAAAGAAAGTTTGGATTTTTGGTTGTTTGTTAATCGATCATACCTAAACGACTTATTTACATTATTTCATTATTCGAATCAATATATAAAATATAAGCTTTTTTGCTCTAGAGATACCATAATTCCTATAGGATTAAATCACTAAAACGTTCGATATTCCAAAGGATTAAATCGCCTAAACGATCAATATTCCGATAGGATTAAATCGCCTAAACGATCAACATTCCGATAGGATTAAAACGCCTAAATGATCAATATTCCGATAGGATTAAATCGCCTAAACGATCAATATTCCGATAGGATTAAATCGCCTAAACGATCAATATTCTGATAATATTAAATTGCCTAAACGATCAATATTCCGATAGGATTAAATCGCCTAAACGACCAATATTCCGATAGGATTAAATCGCCTAAACGATCAATATTCCGATAGGATTAAATCGCCTAAACGATAAATATTCCGATAGGATTAAATCGCTTAAACGATCGATATTCTGATAGGATTAAATCGCCTAAAATATCAATATTCCGATATTAAATTGCCTAAACGATCAATATTCCGATAGAATTAAATTGCTTAAATTTTCAATATTTCGATAAGATAAAATCATTTTAAAGCTTAATATTTTAATAGAGAGATGTTGCAATAGTATCTTTAGGTAATAATAATTCAATTCGACAACTCCGGCAGAGCAGAGCGTACTAAAGTTAGTCATAAATAATTTTTCTATGTGATACTTGAGATATAAGAGTTGATCTTTCTAGTAGACTCTATTATAGTCAGATGGATCAGATAGTCATAAATATTCTTTATAATTGGCTATTAAAAATTTAGTATTTCTTACAATCATTAAAAATGCCACATAAAATAAAGTTTATAAATTGGTGAAAATATCACATAGAAGTTTTTACCAGTGATCAGTTTATAAAATCTATTTTTTCAGCAGACTTGAAATTATGTAAATTATTACAAAACGATTTAGAAGTGAAAACTCAGTCGTTTGTAGTTGCAGCTAGAATTGTTGCAGTCCTTGAAACCTTAATAAAACTGTAAATTCAAACGGTCTCTTTACTTGTATGTCAGCCTTAAACTCTGTAAAGCAAAAACTTGAAGTTAATTACGAGGTACTTAGGTACATATATTAAAATATTATGGCCTTTACCTTCGTTAAATAAGTTTAAATATCTTCCTTTAGTCTGAAGTATTTATTAAACAAAGCAATGTTATTAAATAAGTGGACTCGAATGCGAATTGAACTCGCTCGGTAAGTGTTTCGTGCTACAATTATCTCTGACATATTTTCTTATTTTATCACATTTTTCTTTTTATTAATTACAGACGTCAAGAAAGTTTTATTTAAGAATAAATATTATATTTTTTGTCAACTTCCGTTTGCTTTACAATGGAGTGGAAATGAAAAATAAATGGTGATTTATTTCATTTCTCATAAATTCCAGTTAAAATTGCGAATTAATATTGTTGAGCTACGTCTACTTTGATGTCATATTAAGGATATACTATGTATAACTATGTCAAAATTTGGTTCTCAACTTTCACATGCTCTCTGAGACAATAAGCCATGACAGACGAACGAAAAAACAACTAGTTAACTAGTTTTTTTAAACTAGTTTTTTTGTTATCGTATAGACTATATAAGCTCTTTCTTAAGTTTACAAATATTTAATATAGATATTTTCTCAGCACATTGAACTTTGATGCAATACAACAATAACCTCAAACCTAGTATAACTAATGCATTTAAGATACTTAACGTGTGTAGATCTTGATAGACAATAAATTATTAAACAATTTATTTCCCGCATTCAAACAACTGACCTCAACTTTTTAAGAATGGCAGATAATATCTGCTTTATGCGGTTCTTTATAATCTACTTATCTACAAATTCTCGCCAACCTTCTCCAACGGATATGCGTTACCAGCTACAATGAAATATAAAGAATGTATATTAAACTTCATACGCCGATACTATACTTCATTTTGGCGGCCTATTTTTTATAGGACACGGCATGGCAGATTGCCGACTTCTCATTATGACACCGTACATATTATAATGAAATTGAAGCGAGGCGGCTATATATATATAAACTACAGAGTTATTGCTACATGTTATCATGAATAATTATAAAACGCGCCGAGTTCGTCTTGGAACGCGTATAAAGCAGGCTTCCATAATTGTACATATCTCTTGAAATAGTTGATGCAATTAATTAAAATTATTTTTTTTTAAATATCTGTTCAAATATTTATTTTTCAAATTAAAAATCATTTAATCGTATATATTTCATAAATATTTAGCCTAGAATTTTTTCGGTTGAAACATTAAAGCGGAAGGAAGAAAATTACACGTCGTTATAAAGCTAAGTATGGGGTTAAATATTTATACAAATGAGGCTTAAATCTTTTAACACGTCTGTGGAACTTCAACTTAATTTTTTTATTCAACATTTTTTTATCCCACTCGAAGAGATGTGCAAATAAAAATGTCTTACACCCATTTTACATATATGGCGATGTATATTATAAAAAAAATATATTTTCTCTAGATAATTCGCTAAATTTCATTAACACTAGTCTAAAACTGTAGAAACATGTTGTCGTAACAGACGAACGGATGAACAGATATGATGGAATTATAAGGATACTTGTTTCACGAAGTTACTTAAAAAGTACTAATATCCCTAAAACATTTTTTAGAATGTAACTTTATGTCTATTTCCTAGCTTAGTCTCTTGGTTTTCATATGCGGCCTGAACAATAACGCTGTATTGCCATGGAGCTATACTTTAGAACAAAGACTTTCAGAGAGCAAGCACTTTCAGCAAGCGTCTCAGTAAATTGTGCTAGCAAAATAATGACAAGCCAGTTACATACAAAGTATTATAGTTAATTTTCCACAACTCGTAAATAATTTTCCGACTTAGTTTAAAAAAATAAATATCGAAGTAGAAATATAACGAAGCAGTTTTACACAATAAGGCACAAGTTTTTTTTATAATAAATCTTAAACTGGCCTAAGAGTGTACTCGTAATTTTCAGTGTTACTGTCCTTTAAAGTAAAATTATGTAGAAAAGTGAAAAATTCCGCCCATATAAGATACAAACCCGCCATTATATTTGTGCTTGAACATTGGACTATTACGTACACTGCGCCCATTTTCAACAAAAAATAAAAATATTTATTCGGTCACGCGAATTAATATGCATGAAATAAATATACTCTATGGCCACAACCTATAGGCCCACCGACATCAAAGAACAAAATGAACGCGCGCCCGGTCAAAGAACATTGTATTAAATTTATTTTTACAAGCAACATATGCAACGTCGGCCGGCACTGACCGCCGCGCTTCACGTCCCACATTAACTGAGCATACAGGAGCACAATTTCTCACGGATTTGGTCCCCGTTCGGATCAGAGTTCTTTAATCGCACGCTGTGTCGTCTGTTCACCATTTCTCACTCTATCTTCAAGTATCTTGACTTCTATTTTTCATAAATAACGTTGCGAAAGTGTATTTAAAGCTTAAGGGTTACATTGTCAAAGCATTGACTTCTTCCCTTTTTAAGAGTATGCAGATTGATAATGAAGTCGATAAGCTTAATGAAAATTAATATTTAACTACAGTTGAAAAAATATTATTTTATACGTTTCTAGATTTAAAATTTTAAACATAAAACAATAGATACAAAAATATTTTTATACTTGAATTAATCTTAAATTTTTATGTGATTTTTGTCGCCTTCAAACTTAACAATCCTTATGCAGCTGCAAAATATGCTACAAAGTTATACATACAATACTTGTAGGTTATAAATTTTCTTCGAACTTCTGTATCTACAAGTCTAGTTTTATATGAAAAATTGATGAAACCGTGTTACTAAAAATCTGATTAGTTGTAGGATGAAATTCGATAAACTTTAATATAAGAATAGCTCAGCAGCCAAATCTTTGATTAAATAACAAACACATTAACGTACATGATTCGTCAACATTAACAAACAAAAATAAATAAATAAAATAGCCAATAAAAAATAGAATAAATATGTAAAGTACTTTAAAGTGCGCGCAATATTTGGTTCTGAAACATTAGTGCAAACTGTGTTCTGTTAACATTATAATAACTTGATAGATGATGTAAATATTTAAAAAAACAATTATAACATTCTTAATGTATTATAATATGAGACATCAATGACCACTTTTTCATATCATTATTTTTTGTAGTTGTACTTTAGATTTAAATAAAAATTATTTATAACAAAAATATTTTAGGTAATGTAATACTAATAACTTTCCTTTAATCTATACCTTATCTATATATATATATAATAAAACTGTAACTGTGCCGTGTCTGTACATTGAATATTTTTAGGAAAATATTATTCTAATAGTCATTATTATCGATACAAAGACCAAATTTACCATTTTTAAAATGTTTGTCTGTCTTTTTTTCTGTTACCGCATCACGCAAAAACTACTAGATGGATTTTGATGAAATTTAGTATGATGATAACTAACTATCCGGGTCAATATATAGGATACTTTTTATTTTGGGAAAATGTCTCATTCGCATGCGAAAATACAAAAACTAGTACGTGCAAAAATCACTCCGAATCTAGATATTTTTGCTAATCTATACGTATCGATGCATATTTGTGAATATAAAAAAATATAAAATGAGGCAATAAATAAATATAAATACCCATAATTAAAAAAATTAAAATAATAAAGCAAAACGGCTTAATAATATTTAACTAAGTTCAGTTTAAAAAGTCACCAATAGATGTCATCGCAAGGTCTTTAAAATATTTTCCTTTATCGCATCAAGTCAATTATCAGTGAATGGATTTAGATCTTTTTTATATTGCACCGTGTCAAATTGCATAATGCAATGCAATATAATTCACATCATATCCGGCTTAAATAAAGTTACAAGGTTTCTTCTGCTATTATTTTGCATTTTTACAATAGATGACACAAGTAGGGATATAAAATAAACAACACAAGTACGACACTTAATACCGCGCTTTAGTTGTTTTGATTAATTCATATATTTTTTATTACTCGACGATATATAACGCTAAATTTTTGCTATTATATAACGCGACATGTTTTTTTATTTGTTCCTTGCATGCTATTCAACGAAAGATGTCGCAAGTGCATTCGTGGTGTCATTGTGTTTTCAAAAACAGGACAAACCTTGCTCGTAGCTAGCGTGGACCTAAGCATCAGTTGCTTTTCGCACGGACAGCTGTGTGTAGCACTCTCCCGCGTCAGCAACGCTAACAATTTATTTGTTTATGTCCTTGACGGTTTTACAGGAAACATTGTTTACAGAGAAGTTTTGTGAACAATGTTCCAAAGCTCACACGAACGAAGTCGCGGGCACAGCTAGATTATAATATACTTGATTTTTTCCACTTTCTAAGCCGTAGTTTTCGATGTATAAAACTTAACATTAAAACAATAGAATATTTCCCTGTTAATACTGAATTTAACACAACATTAATCCAAATATTATTATTAAAATGAGCTATGCATTTTAATACTAACACAGCAATCAGGAACAAAAAACCTTAACAATTTCGACATCAACGAGTTATCGCAATAACTTATGATCAATTAAAGAAAGTAATTAATGATTATTTTCTTAATGAAACTCACTTAGCTATACTTTATAACTACTAAAATATTTAGACCCAAGTAAAATATTCAGATCTTAGCAAGCGTTCAAGATCCATTGATCCGATGAAGATTACGACCGTGCGCGATGTGCTATTAACCAGAGTGCACCACGCGCCCGCCTGGAACAGATGGAAACGATTGTGGATTAGGCCGCTTGCATAACGAATATAACCAATCGTTTGTTTTCTCTGATTCCACTGCTGCGACGCAGTCCTTCTATTTATAGCGATTATTGCTCACATCTACGGTATGTATATATGTATATTCAGTATAAATATAGCGCCAATTGATTAAGGTATAGCGGGGATTAGAGATTATACCTTTATTATTGTGCTGGTCTTTGCCCGTAATTTCATTCGCGTTCAATTAAATTAAATTAATTAATGTTTTATTGTAACTTTAATATCTTGCTTTTTATTATAATACATTTAAATAGTATACACTAATTTCATTCACTTTGCAACGCTCCCATTTGATTAAGCTTAGTAATATACACCTTCGATTTTAAGTTTGACTCTAAACTTTAAACACTGCATACCCCGTCAACATTCGCTTAGTAGTTTTTGCGTAAACTCGAAACAGTCAGATAAACAAACAATCAAAAAGTAATATTCTAAATGTTTTTATTCAGAAACCTTCAAATAATCGAATCTAGCTAGTTTTGGAAAGATACATTCTATGCACAAATATAAATTCGTTATAATTACGATACAATAGATAAAAAGTAGTTACTATAACCAAAATAATATTAGCAGACCCTCTTCTGAAATCTACTTCAAAATTCATCTGGACCAATATTGTTTGTGTCACTTATTTTCCGTTTTGAAAAAAAAATTAACTTAACGGGTAAATAGCAGAAACTAATAAAATCACGCCATAATAATACGTACGTATGTATGACACGTTTCACTTATAAAAAATAAGACATAGTAATAATGCACATACTTTCTCGCGAAACGCAAGTGTATAGGTATATTCTATGTTAACTTTAACATACTTCGTAATTTCTAGTCAATAATAAAATATAACATTTTTAATTACGAAAAGATTACACACTACGAAGGTTTTATATACACTTGGGTATATATATATTTATATATATATATATATATATATATATATATATATATATATAAATTTGTTAAAGTAGATATCGATTAAAGTAGTAACAAATCTTAACGTTATCATATACATTTATAGGCGTAAAAATATCGTTAATTTTTTAAAAATGCCTAAGTTTTATCACTTATAACTTTTTAATATTTACTTATAACTTTTTAATATTTTATTTTTTTTTGTGACATAAACCTTATAACGAAATTGGTCTAAAGATGACAATTTTGATGATACACCAAAATCATTATATTTTAGGGAAAAAAATATCGAAAAGATATTTTAAACGATACTCGCAATGCCATAGAGATTTTTTCAGGCAAGTTATTTTAAACAGCATTTTAAGTTTTGAACCAAGAGCTATATATATATATTACTAGTGAATTTCAAGTTTCTATCTTATTTCGTTTAAAAGTTAGAATCGTCTGTCAGACATAGATAGATGGACGGCCAGACGACAAAATTCACAAAATACAAAATCCTAAAAACAAGTGTCCCGTCCATAGCAGAAGGAAGACAGGTAAAAACTAGTAACTTTAGCTATGCGTTACCTCTTTGAACAAAGAAACTTATCGGAAACAAAAACACAAATATGTACGAGTATAAAATATTGGCAGAAGAAACAAAATGGCCAAGAAAACAAAAGTACAATGTACGTTTCATCAAACACATTGGCATTTGTTTCTCGCCTTTTTCCTCCTTATAGTGAGCGGCGGGCTGTGCCTTTTGCGCGAGCATTAATTGAAAAAAGCAATTAACAGAAATACAATTACGAAGAGAAACTAGTAAGCGCGAGCAATTCATTACAATAATGAATGATATGTTTTATATAATATGAATGAAATAAATATACATCTAAGAGAAAAATGTAGGGTTTGCACCTACTATCTATCTGAGCTAGGCGCGTCTTTGGAAATTTAACAAGATTATTTTGCGACAAAGGAAATAACCGCCACACAATAAAAAATTTCCGATTTGCTTGTAGAAATATTAAATGTTTCCTTCGACTGGAAGTGATAAAAAAGGCCACGTATTTTCCAATTATTTTCCAAATAAAACACTTCAGTCACTTAAAAGGAATTTGAAACTGACCTTGTTACCGACGCTCTTGAATACTAATTTTGAAGTTTTCTAGTCCGATTTAGTTTATCAGTTCCGGATGTTTTCTTATATAGCACAGTTTTATGTATCGAAAATGAACTATGTATTATGTAACTAACAACTGTAAGTAATTATGTAACTAACTGTAAAATGCATTTAAAAAAACTCGAACACGTCAACCGATAAAGGGCAGGCATTTATTTTCCACTGTCAAACATACGAGTGCTACATCGACAAATCTCTAAAACAAATTCTGCTAATTTTTGTCGATATGGAAAATTTGTTCTAGAAGTAAAACAATCCTCTTCCATTCTATTCACCGCTCAGAGAGATAGATACAAATCTAGATCAAACTTTTAAACATATTTATATAAAAATCGATTTAGATCATGACAAGATAAACTGGTACAAATATTTTCTAAAAATACTCTATTCATCTATCTTCGATATATATATATATATATATATATATATATATATATATATATATATATATATATATATATATATATATATATATATATATATATGTATATATATAAACCCGAATTCATAAATTTACGCGAGTCTTTTTAAATATATATTTACTTATTATACATGAACCAATCATAATTATATATGTATTGTTGATAACAAAAGAAATGAATAAAAAATATTAGGTAAATACAAAAAAGGGATTGGCAGCAGGCTGTAGTTAGATCGAGACTGATTTTGTAATTTGCCGTTACTCTTTGCGATTTGATGCTGAAAATCACATGATGTTATAAAATATAATCTCTATTATTGAACTTGTTAATAATTTTGTACCTAGGGGTTCGGGGCTTTTCTAGACAGATTGCCGAAAGTGCCAAAATATTTTATTATAAGGTGTAAATAAGCAATGACAGTTAGTGTCAAATTTTAGTGTCAAATAAAATGGATTTATGTAAATCGACATCAAGAACAGAGTGGTAGAGTTAGAAAATGTCGACAATGATTAATATTTAAACGTGAAATGGATTAGTTGAAGCAATTGGTAAAGAGATGGGGTAATGAGAAATTGGTTACATACCTTAATCAAATGACAATGGTTTAGTGCAGGAAAAACAGGAATTATACTACCCTAACCTGATCTGATTATCGTAAAAAATACTAAGGTGCTGGTGGAATATCAAGCACGTTATTCATCGGGAGTCGCTTCCGAAGAGATCTATGGATAATGCGGAATTTACAGCGATTAAGATTGACCCGCTAAAAATAAGTTGTCGACAGGTCCAAGTTTATATTCTCCGCGAAAGCGCTAGACTACATATCTCACCAAAACTAGAGAAGATGAACTGGATTCTGTTATCTTATTCACTTAACATTATACCATCTGATTATCACTTGTTTAGAGCTTTTATCAATTATTTACAGAATGTAAATTCGACACTCGCAAATACCTTTAAAATAATGTAATTTTTAAAAATCTAAGTCGCTATATTTTACACTGAATATATTTTGTCACTGGCTTCTATATGGCGGCAAGTAATCGATGTATAAAAATTGTACTTATGTAATATTTAAAAATATTTTAGTAAAATTTGGTTCCGAAAACTATAAATATTTTACACAGATTGCAGTCTTAGGATGCAGTTTGTCATCAATTATTTTAAATGTGATCTACGTAATATTTTGGCTTTTCCAAACAAATTATATAGCCTCACCCTAGTATCTAAATTGACAATCAAAATTATATATACACTAATAATTGAACAATAATATTTAATTTCATAAAACAATGTTCTATTCAATAAAATTTTTAATTTATCAACAATTTCCTAATCCTTTTTCATCCATACGTGAATATTTTATGTGCCCGGACAATTAGTTAAAGTTCTGTAGTGAACTACAAAACGTGTTTGCAAACGAGGCCACTCTATTGTACGAGTACAGCACGTAACCTTGCATATAAGCACAGTTGCGATTCTTACAAACTAGCAGTTGAGTACAAAAGTACAAAAGGTCTGCTCCTTGGGCCTGGAATGTATGGCTTTTGTACTTTACTTTGCTTTTTAGTATAACTCAGACGATAAATACTAAATAATTATTTGATAAAACTGTTGTAAAACTCAAAGAAAGTAACCTCCAGTCTTATATAAATATAAAATGCCATTTTATAACTACGATATTACCGGGCTTTGTGTTTATAAATCATACATTATAGTTATTTCAACTTTTGAATATTTTCCAACTTGAAATGTATAACCACTCGTTAACTAATCATTTTTTTTTAAATTTGCTGTCAACTTGTTCTCCCAGTTTTGACCTCGAAAGAGATCGCGAGAACTAAAAACATTTTATTTAGATTTCCTATCTTACCACAGTTGATAAAAAGTAAAAACAATGTTGTCTCCTTAAAAAACTTGTCGAGGAAAAGTAGAACTCGCCCTATGAGAGTTCCGTTGGGCGTTTATCAAGTACGTTCTTATAAACATTTTAGGGTACCTAGTAATTCTGTTAAACTATTTACAAATATACATTTTTCATAATTGTTAAAATATTGCCTACTCTATCTTTCACAGGCGATAAAAATGGTGCATATTTAAAGAATTATGAAATATAGGAGAGTCGCTGTAATTTCCCTACAATCTTTGCGTAGGCTTCTAAAACCCAACTTTCATTTTGAGGCACGAAACCACAAACAATGCTCCAGTTTTGGTGAGCGCCAAATCTGCATGAACCGAGTTAAAGTTGTGGAGATTAGATCTGCTATATCATTTATTTAAGAATTAACTTACGAAACATTAAGCTATTTAAATTCTAATGTAATGCTTCATATTATATAGTCGATATTCAATTAAGCCATTTCATCTCTGCCAATGGAAAGAATACAAGTGCGCAATTACACCGTACGTCGTCATGATTCATCTCACCCACGCTAGCATTACGATGTCGTCGCGTTACGTTGTGCAAGTCAGCCGCGGGTACACCTGTTATAAAAAAGAAAATCACACATTTTTAGAGTACTCACTATTAATGCTTTCGTCATTCATTTAAATTACATTTACATTTTAATTCCACTCAGTTCCTGGATCTCACTTTATAGAGCACCATATTAGGGCATAAAACAAAAAAGATGCCTGTAAATTAACGGTTTCAATTAAAAAATGCAATTATGATAATACTTTTTAAATCACAAGATAAACTAAGGGAGCTGAATATTTGGCTGTAATCTTCGATAAAACAATCTTTTTCAGCAACAATCAATAAAGATATACCAACGTAACTGAATCAAGAAAAGTACTCCACCATTGTTACTTTGTTCATGGCGCCTGAAGATAAATATACAATAGAAATACAAGACAACGCAATAGCCTGAGATTTCAAAGTGAATGTGGCATTAAGTTAAACACAGAATGAAGGCCAGGCAAAGGCTTTGTAGCCGCTAGCAATCATTGACAAACTTATTCTCTACCCAATCCTCATAGTGTACTAAAATGTTATTATACGAAAACTATTTTTAAATATAATGTATCCAAAATCAACACACCAATATGCACCAATATGCAAAACTCAACACTATATAGAAGTCCTGTCAATGTTACCGTGCATTAATTTTTTGGAATGAAAATTGAGAACAGTTGCCTCGGTGCATACTTGCAGAACCACCGACCCGTAACAATACGAACTGCTCAAACGTAAGTTTGTTTTGCACTTCCTATATCCTTGGTTCGTTTTTGTTCTCGTCTCCGCCCGTGAAAATGTCGATTCTGAGTTCACTCGTCGATGAAATCATTATTGACACGGCGTTGATAGGAAAACCTACCTATTAACCGACAGCGTGTCGTGATTATATCATTGAAAACAACCTGACTCCGACCACTATTGGACATTGAGCTCTTCCAATACGGGTATCATTAGCACTGATATATATCGCGCTTATATGTTTAAATTTATTGTATACATAATAATTGCTAGAAAAATTTTAAAACTAATGTTCAACAACATTAATTTCAGTGAAGAACGATAGGTTCGCAACTTCGTCGCCGGGGTTATGTCTATTGTTTTATTTATGATTATTTTGATTTATTTTTACGTTTTTTATTCGATTTGTTAAGGGAAACATAAGTTCAAATTGGTATTAAAGAAAATCAACTTAAAACATTTTTGGAGTTTGAACGACACCTGTCGCGATACTTTTCAAGTTATTGAATTGTTAAAAAACATATTTTATGTCAATGGCACCACCTTTTAGCAATTCTCTTAAGTGTATGAAACCTATTTTTTAGAATTTTTGATAATATCACGTCATATAGCATATGTTTATGTTAAGTTTAGGGTATTATAAAAATTCTTACATATCAAGTTATGAATAAAGACAGACATAGTTTTCTTTTTCACATTTGATAGTTCAAAATAATTAAGAAGGACATCCTTACATATAAATCCTATATCTGCTCTTTTGGAGAAATTAAAATATTGCAAACGTGGATACCCTTACAAGTATATTCTTTATGAAGAGATAACAAGAATTAAATCTATTGAACAAAAGCGACAGAACCAACTGAAAGTCTGTTGTTAGTAGAGGCTAAGTTAGGTGTCTAAATAAATTGACATCATTTATTAAATGTTTCCGTGTATACAGAACTACGAACTATATAAAAGTAAGTAGTAATTTGTTTAATTTATTTGATGTAACGTCGCTTTATCCACAACCTAATAATTATCTTATCTTATCTAGTCTTAAGTTTTTTTTAATTCTTCGTTTTTCGTTCATATTACACGCGATATTCCACAAAAATTGTACAAAAAGTGATGAGAGAGAATCGCAACTATATATATTACACCTACGTCTACATTCTATTACATCAGCTAAGGAGAATCAGGCTTTATTGGGAGCCTACAGTACTGCCGGGCCTCAGTTTCCATAGTCGATTGCCACTGTAACTGTACTTCGACTTGAGGCAGGATTACAAGTGTATAAATACTGAAGCATTTAACCCGAGCGAAATTTACAACCCCTCTAACTTGATTGCGCTGCCTTACGTTTGCATTTGAGGGTATGTTACCTAAATATGGCCATAGTCTCGTTTAAAACACTATATGTATATTAACCCACGTTCCACCGTTCGCCCACTCAAAATCATAAATATAGATTATAATTAGTGAATCACTATGATAATGAATAATGTGGAGGCCCACGTCGTGATATGTCATCGGATATTAAACGAATTAATCAGTCTAATTACAAAGTTTTGACTCGTCGCTATATATGTATTCATAGACTTTGTGGCTTAAGTTCTTTTGGAGTTAATAAAATGTTTTTTAAGAAGCTTGTTTGTTTGTAGAACATTTTCACTGATTAATAGCTGGGCGATGTGATACTTCTGTAATCAATATAACCCACATGTAAAATGGCCTTTTCCTACCATCCCATTTTTTGTCGAGCGCTGCGCTTCTTTGTTCTACTGTTTTCAAAATTCATCTGTTTACATGCTGAACAGAATTCTGTCTTGGTAATAACGAGTAATAAACAGATATTGTGCACCGAAATTAGAAATATGTAAGTATTTCTACCATTTATATAAAACCTGAAAACAAATCGTTTTCGAACCTTTAATGTAAATATAAACCAAGAAACGCTACTACCCTGTACCTAATTTTTTAAATAATGCTTTCAAAGATGTATCAGCATATCTGAAGTTATATAGCTAAACAGTAGTTATGTGAAATTATATCCGAAAACGTACGGATCTATCCAATAGCAACACTCTATACCTACACGTTCTCTGAAGCTATACTGTATATTATACCAAAACGACATCTGGTTTGTGGATTGAATCGTAATTAGCTAATCAAAAATTACATACAACTAAAGGAAGGCAAAAGTGGCATTCGTTTAGGTTTATTACGTAATGCTTGTAAAGTTTATCTATGCAGTGCGAGAAAAACATGGTGAAGGTAAAAAATAAATAGGTACAAAGTATGTAGACATGGCGCCGTAGACTAATTAAAAATAAACGGCACGGCAAAGCGGCATATTCTCATACTTTTCCACATAACGAAAACTGTGTTTCTGGTCGTATAAAAACAACCCTCAACTGATTTTTCATGAGAAACGTAGCATCGTATATCATATTGAGAATTTTAAATGCTAATGAAATAAAAAATGTTTAAAAGTTCTTGGACTCTTTTTGATAAATTTAATTCTTTTCCTATCAAAATTTTAATTCGTTTGCTGTATCGAGTATTCTTATATCTTTTACGTGGTGAAAGCGTTATCGTGAAGTCGAAAACTTTACGACCTGCTGATAGCTATAATGATCATATGCTTTCATAATTTTCTTCCTGCTAATAATCATATGTATATTATATAATCTTAATAAATACATTTCTCAACTACTGTATGTCGGAAACGAATGGGAATTTATTTGTTTTGCGTATTTTTCGGCACATCTGCTGAAATTGCTACCTAAAATTACGAAATGAAAAAGAATCTCAGCAGAGATGATATTTCAAGCAGATAGAGTGAAATATCTCAAAACTAGACACATCGTCTACGACATTTCGCTAAAAAAACCTCAATATTAAAAGGCTACTTTTTCTCATAATTTTATTCAATCAATTTTCCTCAATAATGACTTTCAATTTCATTTTTAAAAACCTTCCGTAATTGGTAATCTTTTTCGCTCATCCCACCAAGTGGATACACCATTTAGTGGAATGAACGAAAAAATCACCCACATGGAAAAACAAATTAATATTTTACTACATATTGGTTGTGCTGTATATGTATAGTATGTGAGTCCAAAACTCTAGAAACTTTGAGGCTGTGACAGGTGGATGAATTTGCAAAGTGCGCCGAGTAATTTTTGCATAATGAGCTTACAAATAGACAGACAACAATTTCAAAAACCGTTGATTTCTTCTCTTAGCTTGTTTACAATATTAAAAATATAAAAAATATTTAAAAATCCAAAAACGGACAGAGAGCATTGAATCTCTATGTACGACTATATAAATATAATCCTCACTGCAAGCGAATAAAGTATTCCAAGATCATTCAATGTTACAGGCCGACTTTTACTCTTCCAACTGCCTCAATGGAAAATAGACTCATGATGTAGTTGGATGAATATACAAATACGGAAAGGTTATCGCAATCGATAGACTTCATGAGTCAGGGACCCCTGGCTGGAATGCAACTTCTAAACTCGAGGCCATCATTTCAGGGCGGGAGTTCATTTTATTGCCGCGTATATTGCATAAGATTTTATTTATTGATAATGCGCTCGTCGACATTTGCCGGAATACAAATTTCTTTACTTCGCCGTCGGCTCTGAGAACGAAATTAAATTGCATCGTTTTCACTATTTGAAATTCCTTGTTTTTTATTTTAATTTTTCTGTCACAGTTTCGTTGTTCTCTTTGGGTATCTGTTAAATAACAGAAACGTAACTTGTTTTAGAAATAAAATTAATTAATCTAACAATAATATATTATCAAAGTGAATTAATTTTGATAGATTTTCTTCAATATCATTCGAGTTATACTTGATTTTCTCAGGTTTTTATATATATTTTAGCATATCGTCAGATTTACGATTTTTTTTAAATGTAAGAAGAACAAACACCAAACCATAATCGGGAACTATCGGTCAATTTATCTGTTAGCAGGTAAATTGATAGATATCCTGCTTAAATTTACATTCCGTAACGGATTTATAAATTCTGTATTAGATGTTATTAAACCAGATTTATAGAGCGCAGCGGCCAAACACATTCGTTGCACTTATATTATTATACAAGTATATTATTATACTCGTCTGATGACTAGAATTAATAATTAAGTGTAATATAATTACAGACGCATTTATAAATCGTTACAGAACAGTCGACTGAAGTGACTGTTATCGAACTAATAAATACAATGTCATAAAGGACAAAAAACCTCACAACTTTCATAAAATGAAGCTAAATAAAAATTATGACAAGTAAATAGCGTACCGTTCGTGCCGGTTCCTTCTACAGCCGTCTGTAAGAGTTACAGATAAATGTGTGTATAATAACAACCAACAAAAATTTATAAGAAAATTTAATTTTCTTAAAGTATTATTTTAAGTCCTCTCATAATCATGTTTTTTTTAATTATAACAAAAACAAAGTATTTATTTTCAAACATTTCCAGTATTCGTATCAATATTTGTGTTTAAAAATTTTAATTTATTTATTTAATATTTGACCTCTGCAATACTGTGGCTTACGAGTTATGTTACTAGCGTGGTAAAACAGATTTTTAGTTGTTAAATAATATTTTTGTCGCTTTTTTTACTTTACTTTAAAATTTACTTTTAAAGTTACTTTTATTTACAACTTTACTTTAAATTTACTTTTAAAGGACTTCAAAATTAAAAATTCTAGAAAATTTTATAGAAATTTTAGATTTATGTGTTGAATTTTGAAAATATGGCTACTAATGCAAAATTATGGTATAATTATTTCATAGTTCTAAGTTTTCACTTCTGTCGGCAGTCCCCATGACTGCCTATGTTTTTCTTTCAATTCAATAAACGCCTGATTGAAATAACGTTATTAATGTTATTAGTTTCTAAAATAAATATACCTAAATTTTTGTATATTGTGCAATAGTTTGATCTCAACGAAGACAAAATGCAGACACGATGTGACAGAAGATTATTAGACCACGTAAGATGCGGATTCAATCAGTTCCGGAAAGTTTTGAACGAGAGTAGTGTAATGAAGTTGAGAAAACGACATAGTTTGAGTTACCAAAACTCATATAGGATTTTGAATATCAACGAAGAAACTAATTGCCGCTTGTCTATCAGTGGTAGTGGATAATGGTAAATCTGACATTCTATTCGAGCGATTTCTATTAGATGTTGGTAAATAAATTGTCTGATCTCTAATGTATGCGTGCCAATATTACTAACTCAAAAATAATTTACTCTTAGTGAGAACAGTAAGACTTTTATTAAAAAGCGTCAAATGAAATTATTTTAGTTTAAAGTTTGTTAAATTTAATAATGTTTTCCCTTTATACATACCAACAAACGCGTGATTCATTTTCGTCGTAAATTGTTGTTGTCATACGTAACCGTGAGTCACAATCATCAACTCAGTCCCGTTGCTATGTATTCTGCATCTTACTTATTTTACTTATATATCAAATTCTTGAATAAAAAACATCATGGTTTCATATATCGATCATACATACAAAATATTTAGTAATTGCGCTTATTCGTCCAATTTGCAATTACAGATAGTGAAAACTGTGAAGTGGAACGTAATTACGAACTGCGGTATTATTTCACTACCTATACGCTGTAGTGTTATATTCTTGCTATTAATAAAGGACAAAAAACCTATTTCTCTCAATTTGTTGATATAAGGACAAGAGTATACGATCTAAAAAAAGGTCTAACTTAAAAATTAAACAGGTTTAAACATACAGAAAACCTTAATATTAAGCAAACCACTTTTTACATCACTAAAATAAATGGCCAGGATATTGATTAATTTACTGGCACTAAAAATATTGAAGCCACATATTAAATCAAGTAAAAAAAATATCACAAAGGGGCAAGAAAATAAATTATGAAACTTCAAAGAAATTTCTTTTTTTAAAACCTATTTAATCGAATAGAATGTGTAAACTAGTCTTACGACGAAGTATTATTCACATAAGAAATATAGATAGACGTAAGAGATTGTTATTTCGCCTCTTACATGTTTTTTTAAGAAAAGTTCGTCATAGTTAACCGGTAGTAAATTCAAGTATTTTACTAGCGTTGATACGGATAGAGCAATTCACATACAGTCTTATAAATTTTTAAGCCCGCGTGGTAACGTCATCATTTTTGCTTAATAGACAGTTACCAAGGTGGCTTGGTTACTAACTCTCTCTACTGAGCAAAGTTATTTTGTACAAAAGTGATATTCAAATATTAACGAGAATTTTGCTACCATCTCCATAATTTACTCATCAACATAGTCTCCGTGGGGTGAAATACACGTGTGGTCGCTTTTGTAGAAACCCCATTATCCCTCTTTCAAAGGGGTTTTAGGTTTCATCTCAATTCAGGTCTGTGCAGCTTCATTTATCTCGTAATTATCGTGCAAGTTTTTGATGGTTTAGTATGGTTTTAATATTTCGTAAAATCTCTGCTGTTTCGAATTAATTTTTCGTTAATTTATTTATATATTTATATACTTGGGACAGGCGTCCATTGCAATTTCATTTGATCACCGCTTTAAGCCTTAAAATATGTAATGTCGAATATGACAACAATTGAATTAGTACAAAAATGGAACCATTTTCTACTTCTAAGAAAGACGTTGAAACAAAGAGACATATAAGAATATACAAATTATTTTTTTATGAATGCAGCATAAACTTCAATTGCAGAAGCCATTTTCATCAACTCTACACGTAGATTTGAAGATTATTTAATGAAAATACATTTTAAATTTTTTACCGACCATTAAATTGTCATTTTTGCCTCTCATGTAATACCACATAATAGACAAACTGACATTACATAGAGTAATAATCAAATAAATCCTTAAAGAATGAATTTAAACGTAACCCATTTAAACGCTGTACGATGAATACGTAGCTATACCTACCCTATATACCTGAAAGTCTACGCTGCAATTTCACATAATTGGAAGCAAATGTTGGAACATCTTCATCGTCATAAAAAGTTCGCACGCCCCTAACAAAAAGAATGAAATGAATTCGCTTGTCAACTAGCATACTCTCGGAGGGCAAACTTCTGAATTAACGAGAACGGTGTCCTTTATCACTCGGCGTCAGTGTTTCTGTCGGCAGTTGAAGCGACAAACGGCGTCTTTCGTTACTTTATTTTATTAACCTACTTTTTTGTCTGTAACGGGCGCCGGGGTAAGAGACAGTTAGAACTCATTGGCTTTACGTACATCCTATGTCAAGAATAACGTCACGTCATAAAATCCTACACACTTAAAATAATTCTGCATGCTAATCACTCATGATACGATATCAGTACATCTTTGTGAATTTATTAATGATTTGCCATTGTTTACTTCAAGAAACCGCTAAGTGATGTTTAGTTTATATTCCCAGTCGCCTAATTCGAGATTAAAAATATGTCAAGTAGAGTGTAAGAAATAACATATTTAAACTTTAATAACTTTTATAATAATTGTTTCTCTGTTTCGTGTGACAAAATACTTTTTTGCGACCTAATTATTTTGGGGATTATCGAAATTAAACAGTAGCAAGGTTTTGCGAAAGTAAATCTATATTCATTATTTGTTACTATTAAATCAAACTATATCCTAATCGGGTATTATATTTTTTGTTAATAGTTGTTTTTTGAACGTAGACCTACGTCTTGCTTAGCATTAGACGGGGTCACTTCCAGGGTACGATGCAATGCCAAAGCTCAACATGGAACGTACCAATGCACGTTCCATTTTGAGCTTTTATAGCTCCGAAATAAATAATCGCGGAGAAATCAAATATACCATTGTATATACTACAATATAATTTATAATGAAAAACGTGATTCAACTCATCATTTTTTTCTCGATTTTCTTCTCTCTGTATAGTAATACAACAAATTAGTGTAAGTTTCGTATGATTTTCTCTGCTATTTTCACCTATAGAGGAAACAGAGGCTAAGAAATTAAACCCATTTATTCGATATTGTTCGCACTTGTTCTACGACAAACATAAAAAAATCAAAGTGATTAGTAGCGGTTTAGTTTTATATAAAATGTTGCGACGTTAGCGCTTCTTTGTCTCTAACGACTTTTAGCAACTTGCAATCTTTCAATAGAGATACTTTATTCATATTATTAATTGTTTGCTTTACCAGTTTTGAGATCTTTTTAACTTCTATTTAAATTATTTTCTGTGTACAAGTCCTTTTTCATTTCCTACATTTCGCATACTTTTCATGAAGTCTCATATCTACAACCTCACAAATCGTTTTTTCAATAGTCTTTTCAAAGTAGCAAACTCTTCATTTAAAGTTTCTAACAAACTCAATTATTAACAATTTTATTTCTAAAACGTTTTACATAAAGAAAAGCACTGTCCTCGTTACTTCGTAAGCATTGTTTTCCAGATTCCGTAAATTTTTGAACATTTTTTTTTATAACTGCGCCAATGGATCAACTTCGTCCAATTAACCATAAATATTTGTTGGTAATATTTTACTCTCACCTCATCTCAACATATTTCACTCTTTTCTGTACCAGAACATAAATATATAATTATTACTGAGTGTTTATGGTTTTAAGTGGAGTTGTTATGTATTTGCTACTAATTAGGAAAGCATAAGTTTCAGAAAAAATAAATTCTAACAGAGTTTGTGAACATTTCTTATCCGTAATTTTATAAAACTTTTGAAATAATCCTATAAATTTGTTCTTAGGAATTGACAAAACTTTTTGATGCTTTGTTGTAACAGAAAATAGTTTATATACGTATGTCATCAAAATATTTTCTTGATTGCACTCATTAAGTTATTTTTTAATTATTTATTATAAACCGTATCAGCTTACTGCGTTCTAAAAGTTACAGAAGACTCAGAAATGTAAAGTCGATATATCAAATGTTTGCTTGACCCTATCACAATTACACATACACCAACATTGTTCAGACGATATTTAATGGGACCGAATGCCATAAAAAAATTCCGCGCCATAACGGTGCGGTTTAACCGCTGATTCGTGAATCACGATTATTTAATAGCTCATCGCCAAACGTGTTTCGTTTCCTCTAAATTGTTCTGGGGCATCCTTCAAAATTAATGTTAATCGGTTTTACTAAGTTACTGTCTGTAAAATACTGATTACCAGTTATAACAGTTTTTGCTTTTATTTTGAAGTCGAATGAGATATGTTAACCTATATTTAAACTATAAGTTTTAAAATTGGTCCACTTCGTTGTAAAGTAATGGCTGTTTTTCGAATTCGTACATTTTTAATGAGATAGGTTTCGGAGTATATAGATCTGGCAGCTGATTGGCTATTAAGTTGTAAAGATTGGAGGAATCGTCTAAGTAATTAAAAGTGCATAAAAAAAAAAAGAAAATTTCCCACCAATAAATTATTTCAAGAGCACTTTTGAAACACGACACTTATGTAAAAATCTTCGCGTGACGACAGCTACACCAAACGAACAATTTCTCACTTCAAACGAGTGTCGCGTGTGCTCGCTTGCGCGTGCATACCCCGCTCTACGTAAGTTGCTTTGCTTCCGACTTCATCCTCTCCTGTAGCGACTGTGCATTGTCGTGTTTTACAAATTTAGCGAGACAAAAACTATAAAAAAGACAAATGAGATGTTGATTTTTAATCTTTCGTAAACAGAGCTAATAAATGAGCTGTTCATAAAATATAATAATAACAGACAACAGACCATTACTAATATCGCTTGACAAAAACGGAATAATAGAGACAAAAATTATTGAGAATTAGTACAATACAATTATATGTCGGACTTAGTATTCACGTCTTGAATGCCACAAGAAAAGAATAACAGCTGCCTTAGCTGTTATAAATTTGATGCTGTCCACAAATATCCGAACAATAAATGACGCAGAGAAATGGAGAAATGAAACTGATCATCTTAGTAGTGAAGATGGTAATTCTAATGATACTTTACTTAACAATTACCATTATCCGGATTTGGATAATCATGTGTTTTTGTAAACATTTATTTCATAGGCGAAGTAACTTATTATATACACTTAACAATTATTATTTTGTCCCGCTAGACTCACAAAATACTACTCCTTGCATTACTCCCCACCCTCCCTCTCAGCTTTCTTTAGTATTTTCTTTTTAGCCTGTTACGTAGGCTGTTTTTGAATTAAAATTGAGACACTAGGTTATTAAAAATGTTGTCAACAATAACTTACAGGCTTATTTAACTTTGAAAATAATTATTTTATTCTTAAATACTAAAATATTTTTGAACAAATTTTTATGTTAAAAAAACAATAAAACTTATATATTTATTAATGAATTTCATGCCAAACATTTTTAAAGCCATTTTTTACAGTTAAATGGATCGAAACTTGTGATGTCGCGACAGGCCATGAATTTTCCATACCTTTAGAACGTATGTCTTTAATTATAAGACGTCTCGCGATCAACTTATAAGAGTATGCCTCTATTACTGTTCTTGACTCGCTGTATGATTATCTTTTTAATCCTTTTCGAAATAATGACTCCAAGTGTTACTGTTAAGGGACATCCATTTGACGTGCACTGGCGCTCCATCCATTATATCCGCATTCTTTCGTCACAAACTTGTCACAGCGACGTGATTCAAACACTCGATGAAAAAGGACGCAATGCACTATTTACTCGGTAATAACTCGCGTCCTGCCGATAGACGATAAAGTCCTGCTAGCAGGACTTGGGCGTTTTATCGATAAGGCTTCTTCGGATAAGGCTTATTTTTAAGGATAATACAATCCAGCTTCTCTTTAGGAGTTCGTGATAAAAGTTGAAATGTTGAAAAGATGAGTATCGCGAGATACAGTTATTTTCCTCTTAAAGAAGTTTTTTCTGATAAAATTATTTTTTTTCGTTATAAAATACAACAACTATTGACATTTTGGGGATATATTGAAAAAAAATTTGTTTTTCTTACCAGATAAGTGCAGGTCACTTGATTGTTATCTCGTTTTGCAACGAAGCCGCTTTAACAATTTGTTATAAGCCTAATTCTCCACTTGGCCACGGTTTTCAGGCGCTCAATCGCGTAATTGCGGTTGAGTCATTAATTTTAGACAGCGTCAGAGTTACTTATTTATGATAAGTGAATATAAAACTGTTAACTTACGTCACTGCCATTGACATAACAAATACATTATTTAGAGATGCGCAAGATAATATAATCTTTATTCGCTCAAAACTTAAACTGACAGTTAAGTAATAAAATAACAATTATGTTATTATATCTTAAAATAAATACTTTCATTCTACTGGCAACTATGTCTAGATCTGAACGCCCAAGGCCATACCGAAGTATTAAATGAATTATTATACCCTCGAAAAAAATGGAATATTATCATTTGCAGCGATAAAATATGACGTAAAAACTTGAAATTGTGAATAATTAAACAAACAGTAAGCGGACTATAGCATTTTGTATCTATAGCGAATAGAAAAAGCCGAGCAACTCGCATAAACGTAGAAACCAGTTTGTCGGCTTATTTCCCAGACCCAATAACCAGCATCTTAACTCAATGTACCTGATATTACATCTATTTCTCTCAATCAGCCTCGTTACTTATATGTAACATTATCTAGACGTACATAAAACGATACAAGTTTTAAAATTTCTCTTACAATCAAAGTTCTAAAGATAAAAGTTGTCGAGATCATTTATTGCATGTGCCGGAACGTAATTAAATACAATTTCTAAATTGAAATGTCGTCCAATTATTACGTGACGCAACGGGTGAAGTGCTGCAATTAAGGTTAATTAAAATCGCATACAAGTAACTGTATTTCAAATTAAATACTACAAGTACATTTCAAATTAAATACTCGGTATCCGCGTGGTAAAACTGTTCGTTGATGCGAAAAATGTGAAAACGTAAGTCCTTCTAAATTCCTTTAAGATCGAACAGTGTGCCAGTTCCTCTCCCAGTCATTAGCTGGTTCGTTACATACGTTCTAGGTGTGAGCTTTTAAAAAATCTTATTTTCCAATCTTAACAATTCAAAATAATACGCTAACAAATTGTTTCTTTTCGACATAAATTCTAATAAGACATTTATCATCCATTCGTTCTTAATTAACAACTAAACATAATTTATGATATCCACAATCGTACCTCTTTCTAGTAGTGATCATATTAAAGTACCACAAATAAATTTCGGCTTCTTGAGCAAGTGTTACATCTAAACTAAATTATCCAGATAGTTTCAGCGTAAAAATAGGTTTGACGTCATAACAAGCACTTAGCATACTCTTACTTCTTAGCTTACTACGGCTTTAACACATTTCTGAATTTTTTATTTATTTAACTTTAGATTCTGTGCAAATAATTATCAAGTTTTATCACTGTCGAGAAAAACTCAGTGTCTTGACAGGTGAGACCATTTTCAAGGTCTTTTCTTTGTATCTTAATGATGAATTGTTCTAAAATCCAATTACAAACAAAGATACTGCATAAGTTGATTCATAAAATATTTATATTGTTATACTAGCTGTGTCTGTGATTTCGTTCGCGTGGAATTTTGTGTAAGAAAAGGTATTACGAATGTCTTTGAGTTTTTTTTTATTTTTCTCTTAGAACTCTATGAACATAAAGTTTACTAAAAACACTAATAAATGGCGTTGGCAACGTAATCGGTTCCACCGGTTCTAATATCAGCGTGTACAATGAACGTAAACTAAAAATTGACGGTGTTTTTTATTTGTGAACCGATTGAAATTAAACGAAATTAAATATTAACCCCAACTAATCTAAATACATCACTGAAAACCGCATCCAAATCGGTTCAGTCGAGCCGTTGCTGAGATTAGCGTGCATAACGAAGGTTTGCACAAACAGACAAACCGACAAAAAATCTAAAAAATTGTTGTTTTGAGCTTAGTAGCTTTTCTGAAGTAAGTAACACTTAGTTTTATTTAAAAGTATTCAATGTACAAGCTCAGTTTTTTACTATTTTATTATATGCATATATGAATACTAGAAATAAAAAAGCATCGAAATGCCAAAAATCTTGTTTCTTTTTATTACGGTAGCATGTAGTATGTTCCCTCGCCATTAACCTAAAATAGGGACTAAAAAACTAGCGCAGTTATTTACTTGGCACTTACGGCTCTAAGAAGTGTGGAGGTATAAGACGCGGGCGGGGGCGTAATTCTTTAAGAGGGTACAAGCCCATTGTCGCGTGATGTCAGTGTTATGAAAATGACGGACCTTCCATCTGTTGTTGTTGCCGGCACGGAATGTAAAAATGGTGAAAAAAGTGTGTAAACTGTTAAAAAAGCATAGGATACCGGTAAACAATACCAGACGTTTAAGGGCAAGGTGATTCCAGAAAAAAGCCGCCATCTGATGAGGTAATTTGATTTTTTCGCTTTTATAACTTGCAAACGATTTGCGCGGGCGCCCGGAGCCACGCATCTCTTTGCTCGCTAGTGACATGCATTTTACGTAGTTATGAGATAATTAATTACTTAACTATGCTTATTTACTTGATAAACATTACATGAATATTAAGATATGTAATGTTTTTAGTAAGATACTTAAATATTTTGTATTCCAAATGAAGATAATGGACAATTTTAATAAACTAATTTATTTTACACAAATAATATGCAACTTTTGTTTTTTTTCAGGTTCATTGCAAGTGTCATAATTATTGCAAAACATTGATTGACTCCTGCGCATAAATTAAAATTATTCCTAGAATTTTTTTTGTAAAAGCCTTTTATTGCCATAATAATAATGTCCATTTTAAAATTTAAAAAATTGTTGTAATGATGGTTTATTTTTGTTTTTGGATTTAGAGTCGTTTTTATTTCTGGTATTCATACATATAAAAAATATATATATGTATATATATATATATATATGTATATATATATATATATATATATATATATATATATATATATATATATATATATATATATATATATATATATTGCTTTTGTACATGGTTTTCCAAAAGACTCTTAGTATTTTTCTACAGAAAATCTTCTACGCAACAAATATTTGTAACACACACATATAGATAGATCTATTACGAAAAGAAATTAAAGGTTTTGAACAGCACTATTATGTACTCTTCAACCACAAATCATTTTAAATCGTCATAAATTGGTTTGTATGATATTTTAATGATTTATTAATATGTCTATTGACTAAAACTTGTCAAATTAATAAATCATTCAGAATAATTAAAACTTATTAGACTTGTCGTGTTAGTGCGTTGTAACCAATTAATATAATATAGTTGTAAATATATTGTAACAAGTATAAATAATACAGAACGTTTTAAAAATAACATCGATTTACGAAACTCAAAATTAGAAGTGTTTTTTTTTAAATATATTTTGAAAATTTCGTTTCAAAAACCTTTGGACAGAATGAAGTATAGATAGTTCTCGTACATGTTATGTAAAAATAACAAACTACCCTTCAAAAAATGCAGTGCACTTCTCTGTTATACACTGACATTGTTAAGTACACTTTTCACTAAGTTTACCCAAGAAACTGCTTAGCAAAAACTTCCTCATTGAAATGAATACATGATAAAAGTGCTATAGATCTTCTGGCCCCCTGCTCGTCGTTATAAGTGAAATTCGCTGTAAACCTTAGACGAGTCCGAGAGAGGCAGCGCGTTCTTCCGTGGAAACTGAGATGTCTCGCTTGGCGCGCCTGAGACGCTAGTACTCGTGTTCTTTTGTCTTCGGTTCGACCCACGTGCTTGCGTTCACAGTGAGGGGCGCCGCCGCCGCGAGCGGTCTTTCTTGGGTCGACTACTGCCGACGCACTAAAGGGTACTTAACACAAAAACTTGATTTAAATTAACCAAAAACTACTACTAGTTCTTTTAACTTATAATCATACGAAATATACTCCTTAACAGGAGACGAACGGAATTATGAACACATTTTTTTCATAATTCAATATTTTTTTTACTTTTGTTGTATAGGCAATTTGAATTTGTCTTTTAAAACTCTTTCATTGATAGTCTTAATGATGGATTAAGATAAATTTGTCCATAATGTTTATTATTATTTAACATTTTCACAGAATTGATATGTATCAATTGAAATGTTTTATTCTTGAAATGTTTTTTTTTAATTCTTTCGACACCCGTAGCCATCGCGGTGTATTAATCATTAACATATAGCTTCCCATCCCAAGCTACCGCCCAGAGTGGATTGTTGGTAACGACTAATAAGACAAAATATTTAATAAACGATGCGTTATTAAATTTTCGTTTAATATAAATATTCCTTAAAAATGCCTTAACATTCAACTTTTAATACATATCAAGATGTAAGGTTCAAAGTCACGTTTACCTTAAAGTATTTTTATCATTGAGTAAGAAAATATGGAGAGAGTATCGAGTACATTAGGTATGGAAACCTAACTAGCTGCTAAAACCTATGTAGGGGAGGGGGAAATATAAAGTCTTGTAAAGAAGTATTTTATGAAACGAACGATTTAGATACATTTCATTCAATATCGTAGGCTATATTTTACATAATAAAATAATAAAAATCACCTTAAATTACCCGTATTTGAAGCTTTAAAAATACTCTATGAATCTACCTTTGTAACATATATATATATATATATATATATATATATATATAGATATATATATATTGCTGTAGTTGTGGAGTAGCTGACTATTGTTTTTTGACTTCCGTTGTCAAAAATTTTTTGAAATCGAATATTTAAAAGGTAAACAGGAACGAGAAACATTTTATATTAGCTTTTACCAGTGACTAAGTCACAATAATATACCAAAACTACAAGTGACCGGGATAAAAATAGCTTGAACTTTCAGCTGAATTGCTATGAGAGCCTTAATAATTTATATTTATCAATTTCTAAGCCCAAAAATTCCATCCTTGTTAGGTTGAGCGCCAATAATTGAATTTAAAGTCCCTTATGGAACGAACATACGACCGGGGCCAAATGTAGCTTTTAGCCCTTTTTGTAGCCAAGATTTTAATCTGAGACAAATCTGATTCGGTCCACTGAGTTTTCTGTGATTTTTTAGCAAAACATATAAACAGGAAATATTCTAAAAAATTGCTTCGGTTTCTGCTCGATACCAAAAACACGCCGGTCTAAAATTTCCGTAAATATTCAAAGTAAAAGGTGAGAAGCGAAGATGATGATGCAATTTCTATGCACCTTCATTATAAGTAGGACAAGAGATGTTTGTAAATCGCCATTTTTCTCTATCCTGTCATATTTTATTACTGCTATTATTTTGAAAAGTGCTTTGGTACACTCTAGTTTATTATAACTCTCACATTCATTGATGATGGTCGGACAATGTGATTCATCTACGTCTTTTTGGCTCTTTCACATTATCTTTTCCTATTCGCTTCTTCATATATGCCTTTTCATGAATCCCCTGTTCGTAGGTTCGCCGTTACCGAATACGATGCCGAATAAGATGAACGAATAAGATGCCGTTACCGAATCATCTTAATTTTTTTCTTTAGTCTTTTTTCATATTCTCGTTGGATGTCTATATCTCGCTCAGATTAATTTCATTTTTCACTTCCAAGCCATACTACTCTCGTTTTTTAAATGTTTTTCGACAATCATTTTTCACAACTTCCACAAGAGTTTCATTCATTTTATCAGCCATATGAATTTATCGTTTTACATCATATTTTTGATTCTGCTCTTCGATAATAAACATTCTCAATATACAAACTCATCTACTTGTTATTTAACTGTATATGGTAATTGAACTGATGCAAATATTCTATTGACGTCAATGGGTTAATGGTGTTTCTACGCCACTCTCGTTGAAGACCTGTTTCATTCTAAACAAATCAAAAGACAGCAGGTGATTTTATATCTTTATGTAATCCATGTTGATAATTAAAATTATCTAACGTTACTTTATAATTTAATTGAGTTATATATTTAAAATTTGTTCACGCCACAAATAATAATTTATTTAAACTTTAAATAATTATTTATATTAATGAATATTGAACAAACTTGTCGCTGATATCTCTGAAGCAAACTGTTTTAAAAATTGTATTTACTTTGTGAATCACATATTTTCATTAATATAATAAAACCATTTCAGACTATTGCATATCCATATTTCTTTTGTCTTATTCCCGTTTATTCTTGTTTTCTTACATTCTCATTATTATTTCACGTTTAGAATATCTTTTATAATCACTAAAAAAGGTCGTCCATTATTTTTCATCAAACTCCCCACTGTGAGTCTACAATGTTACCAAACAATGGACCGCTTGGTGTGAACGTAGCCAATCGTTTTAGGTCATCTACACGAGATATCAAATCGACTTTCACGATTCACAAATGCCAAGACGAGAGAGCGATCGCTCCGGTTCGCAGCGGATCTAGAGCAGGGCTCGCGGTGACTGGGCCGGATAAGGAGGCTGAGTGGGTGCCCTGTAACCCGCATCAGAATCTGTAGTAATTACATCGTGACTTCAACTTGACTTCCTTATTATTCAGATATTGGAACTGTGATATTGAGGATTTCCAAACTGTGTTCTGTGATTACTTACAACTAAAGTCTAGCAATAGTCGTGTGGCATAATGGGAAAAATATTATCTGGCAATCCTAAGTAATGGCAATTGTTTAATATTTAACCACATACGGACTTCAAGCAATAAATACTATACATTATTAAAAAATACTTCACTTTTCGTTAATAAATTAAATAATCAAGTTAGTTGGTGTAACCTAACAATATGTAGAAACACAATTAAATGAAATACGTGATGTAGTATTATTTCCACTTTCTTTAAGTTCTTTACCACGACCTAGGTTTCATTGTATTACAACATCTTCACGTGGGCTATTAGCAAAGATAGGAATAGGATAGGAATCTTAAATAAAAAAATATAGGATAGGAATCTTTGCCAATAGCCCACCGGAAGATGTTGTAATACAACGAAACCTAGGTCGTGGTAAAGAACTTAAAGAAAGTAGAAATAATACTACATCACGTAGTTTCATTTAATTGTGAATAACGAATTTCTACAAAATTAACTCCAAATATATTCAATATGTAGAAATGAAACCCTTGAACAAATGAAATAGAAATTTTTGTGAAAATTGTATAAAAGTAGAAAATATCATAGGAAAGGAAAACAATGAATTGTTGTGAAAACAAAATGTTCTTTTTTTTAATTAATGAGTTTAATATGATTTTCTTATGAAATTAGATTGACTAAATTAATTATTTGCGCTTATGAAACAACGTGGGTTAGGTTGGCATCTACACCACCTTGTGGGTTACATCAATTGACCTTCACTTCTTCGATATTTAGGCTCCAGATTTGCTGTTCCGGATGCTCATGGCTTTGAATTAAGTTCTGAGAGGCTCCTCTCCTATCGTGAGCACATTCGGTCCCAAAATGATAGTGATTTAATATCACTGCCACCAAAATGACATAATTGAAACAGTCTGAATGGATAGAAACATATTAGTCAGTAAATATTTTATTGAATATATCGAATTATAAAATGATTGATCATTACAATACCATTACATTTTATTCCGTATTATAGGTAGACAGAGACAATATGACTTTACTTCTTAAGGCATAATAGTTTCCTACTTCGTCAGAAACATGTAAACAGATGAAAATATTTATTTGCCGTTAGGGCATAATTTTTGTTCAAGTTAATAAAATCGTTTTAGTTATTTTTTTATTTTATTTTGTACTATTTAGTGTTAATATTTAATTTAGGACGAGAAACTCAGACCAGCTCTATATTCCGGAGCTTATGTAGGAAACAACTGTGGCATATTTGGTATCCTATTGCTTTCTGCCAATGCCTCTTTATTACATGGCTTCTTTCTTGCCAACTTCATACAGTCCAATTGTTCAATTCGGAGTCTATCAAACGATCTTACGCGACTTGATATTACATAAGTATTTCAATAACTTTACTTCTAAATATATGCCAGCAGTATCCACAGTAAACTCCTGCATTTTGTGTGCTGTAACCTATGACAGAATGAGCATGAGTCTTTCGGCTGTTTCATATCTAAACTTTGCTGGAAAATGTTTTTTTATTGCATTTTCTTTAGATGCGATTAAATTTTGACTGTTCATAATTGTTTCCACGAGAATTAACCAACTAAACGGTCATGCTTCGCAAAAGTTCATGTAGAAAGGGAAAGCATTTATTCAACAAGGTTTGCTTGCGTTCCGAGGGCGCCCCGCTCGCGACACTTCGTTTTTGACCATACTATTACCACTGAACCCTTGGCCCGTTACCAACCTTGACTTGTGTGATACGTTTAAAACACATCCTTTTTAGCCACCCTAGTACCAAACAGACCTCAGCTCATCGCATTACAAACCTTAACTCGGATGGTGCAATAAATACGGTCCAACAAAAAAAACGAACTCTTACTCAACGGGTCCTTCCAATATCATCACTACCCATCTTCCGACTGTCTTTTTGTATTGTCATCCAAACATTATAAATTTTAATTCTGTCGGGTATAAAATCGATCAAAATGATTGATTGTTAGTTAGATAGGAGTATAACTTAATAAAATCTTTTCGATGGTCGTTCCAATTCCAATCATCAGATCAGATCGGTGACACTGTGCTTATGTAATTAAATCAAACGATCACTAACCCGATGTGTCTACAATGAACCTTTGAGGAGTTATACTACCCGCATTCTGGCTTCATCTTCAGGAAACCTCGATGAAGTCGAGTATAGTCGATAGGCGAGTGAATTAAAATTCTGTGACAAGACCAATTCTGTGACAAGACCGATTATAAGTTAGACAGAAGTGAGACTTAATAAAATTCTTTAAAAATTGAAGTTAGGTCTTTTATAATTTCATGGGATTACCTTATTTCCGGAATACAGTATATAGTAAAGTTTCAGTAAATTCAATAATATAGTGATCCGTTCACATATCTACATAAGTAAATAAGCACATGATTCGAATAGAGAGCGTCTTTTTTTGGCTTTGAAATGATTGAGACAAATGTGAAACAAGTAAATAAATGCTGAATATGGTCCGTTAGACAAGAAACATCAGGTTTACTTATGAATCTACCGTTTCTTATCACTTATTACACAGATACTGTTCAAATAACATTGAATTGTGTTCGTACCAATGTTATATTCGTTTTATCGGTGACTGTAGAACATATTTGGGGGAAAAAACGCTAGTAGGCGAGAGGGCTGAGAGCGATATTCCGCTATGACCCATGAAATTGAAATACCGATATCAATTGAAAGAGCTTGACCGTCAGCGAAAGACAACGAGGATATTTTGTTCGTTATATTTATCATTTCTTCCAACTCGTGTTGACCTCTTTGCCTGCTTATTTATGCCCGCCATATATCAATTCTACGCAAACCTTGTAACACGTTTCGTAAGAATTTTTTTAGGTGCGAATACCTATTATTGGCGGTTCGAACTGGGCGGGTAAAATCGGAGATCACTTTTTACCCGACGAATCAAAAATGAGGGCAATTATTTTGACATACCCATGCACACACATGTACATCATGGGTAGCAGGTTCTTTAGTTCCTTTATCAAATTGAGACATCATGCGATTTGTCTTAATAATACGAATGATATACGTAATGTTACGAAAATATCCATACAATATTTATTGCCATAATGGCGACTAAAAAGTGTTCATTTAAAACCCCGAAATATTGATATAAATTAAATGTATATTGTTATTATACGGCATGAACATGGAAATGAATGGTGATATCAAATGTACGCGTACTTGGTAAAAAGGTTCCAATGTTTTTTTTTAATTATGACGGAGAAAAATATTGTTTTGATTTTTTTTCGAAACTACTTTGTTAGTTCTTTGTTATTGTTTTGAATTATTGGTTTAAGGCATTGAATATATGTATACTTTGAAAATGCCAACACAGCAAAATTTAATTTGAAGTAAGTTCATTCGCAATCATTTAGTGTTTTTGTGAAAGTTATTTTGAGGATCTTGCGTGAAACATCTTTTCGAATATCAAATACAGAAAGAGATTGAAACAAAAAATAAAAATATTGAATATATTTGACGTTAATTTTGTAGAAATTCATTATTCACAATTAAATGAAACTACGTGATGTAGTATTATTTCTACTTTGTTTTAGTTCTTTACCACGACCTAGGTTTCGTTGTATTACAACATCTTCAGGTGGGCTATTAGCAAAGATGTTGTAATACAACGAAACCTAGGTCGTGATGAAGAACTTAAAGAAAGTAGACATAATACTAAATCACGTAGTTTCATTTAATTGTGAAAAAATAAAAACTAAAGAAGAGAATTCAAAGATGCAACTTTTGTTTAAATATCTGTTATTTAATCATTATTTTTCTTATTTGCTCTAATTATATTTACGCTTAGATTGCTTCACAGATTTAGGTTAATTTTTTCGTTAACACCTATGCATTGATACGTTTGACGTCATTAACCATATAGTGCCTCATAATATTTAGTATCAATTTATGACAAAATATGACATAAATTGGTAATATTATTCTTATAAATGTGAAAAAGTAACTTTGTTCCACGCTCTTTACTTCTCTGCCATTAATTATTATCACAAATTGTAACGTCAAAGTTTTTTGTGGCCGATGTATGGACATATCAGCACTGATCATGATTGACGCATGTCAGTGAAAGTGTTATTCTAACATAATCTGATTTTTATTATGATTCTTGCGTAGATGTAATGCTAGCCACCAACTCATTGTAAAAAACGGAATCCATGCAGAGATGACATGACGTCATACATTAGGAAAGTATGAAATTTTTCTGTCCTATCATTCGACAGGCGTGAAAGCCTAGAAATTTTCTCATAAATTAACTTCGATATTCGGTATTATACAATAATGGGTATCACAGCCACGAACATGTAACAGTGTATGAAAACTTTCAGTTCGACATTACTCTCGCTCGTGTCAATTCAATTGGCTGGCACCAAATTGAGTTTTTCTTATCTAACTCAAAAAGGTCGGTTTTAACTTGAGCCGTTTAGCCATAAACAACTCACACAAACAGTTCCAATTTTTTCGTGACGTTAAATTCATAGTGCCAGCGCAAATATCATTCCTTCGAGAAATATCTTTGTGAAAAGTTTCCCTTTTTTCAGCGATGCGAGGGTAGGGGAGACAGTAGGCGCCATCGCTCTATTCCCCTGCCATAAAATTTTGTTATTATTGCCTGGCACGTTTTGTGCGGTAATACAAAGACCACTCTCTCTATCCCCCCACCGCAAGTTTTTTTTTCACGAAACTCTGCTAGCTGTCGTAACACTCACGGTTGTGCCGCATTCACAAAGTTTCGCTCGTTGCAGGAATGTAAACGGGAAAGAGAGCGAAGTTTCAAAGGGAAGACGAGAATCTACTTGCAGCTAAATATTTTTTGGTCTTATAATAATGTGTGTAGTAGTTATTAGGTAATTAACGTTATTTGTATGCATCTGACGCTACCGTACGGAGAAGAAACCGTGGTATCGATTAGTTTGACCGCACGGTGTGCTAATAAAATTATTTTTAACATGAATATTCCTTAGATAATAATAGTAAATATACATATATTTTGACATACATATTTGTCTATTATTTTATTATTAAATAGACATCTAAGAATAGAAATAAAAAGTTACTAGATTAAGAAACATGCCAATTTTCATACGGTTCTCAGCTCATTTATACTACCTAAAAGTGTTTCATTCATAGCATTGAGTGTTTATCTACTGCTTATAGGAATTAAGACTATTTCTTAGAAATATTTGTCTAGTATTTTGTTGTTAAAACTAAATTTGAGAATAGAAGTTAATAGATTAGCGAAAACGCTAATATTGATGTATTTCTCAGCTCATTCACGCCGCGTACGAGAGTTTTATTTATAGCATTAGCGTTTTACTGTTTATAGCAATTAATAACATGTTTTTTTAAATATTTGTTTATTATTTTATCATTAAATAGACCTTTAAGAATAGAAAAAAGTTCATAGATTGGAGAAAACGCTAATATTGATATATTTCTCAGCTCATTCACACCGCGTACGGGAGTTTTATTTACAGCATTAACGTGTTACTGTTTATAGTAATTAACATTTTTTTTTAAATATTTGTCTATTATTTTATTGTTAAAAAAGCATCTAGGAATGGAAAAATGTTACTAGACCAAGGAACACGACTATTTTGATGCGTGTCGCAACTCATTTACACCGTGTTCGGGGTTAACTGTTTAGAGCATTTAATAACATTTTCTTATAAAATACTCGTTTTTTTATTTTATTGTTAAATAAATGTGTAATAATAGAAAAAAGTTACTAGATTAGGGAATACGCCAATTTTGATGCGTTTCTCAGCTCATTTTAACACGGGTTTACTCAAATACATCAAAATAAGCATGCTCTTTTCAAGACAAAAAGGCTTCTATTAACATGACTTGTGACTACATGACGTTATAAGTGAATCATAAAATTAATTTTCAATTCGCTTCTAATTGTCTTATCGATTTAAAACTTGGCAAATATGTCATTCTGGCAACAATACTATAACATGGTACCATCAAATTGATATGAAAACAGAGTTTAGTGGTAGGTTTACTCAAATATATCAAAACGGGCGTGTGTTTCTCTCGTATATTATATAAGAAATATTTATATTTAAAGTAATTTTATTAGGCACCACGCGTTCATGCAATTTTTTTTGACTAGTCGCTACCACCATTTCCCCTCCGTACGGTATCCGTAAGTATATTTTTTATTTCAATTGTTTACAAAACTTACAACTGCAGAACGGTTCCACTGATAATAAAATATTTTAATAAATTATTAGATACTAAAGAAAAGAGTTAAATTATGTTTATTGTCTCAACAAACAGTATATTTGAGATCATTTTTAAGTTAAACAAAATTATAAGCTTCATTTTTATTCACAATTAAATGAAATTGCGTGATGAAGTATTATTTCTACTTTATTTAAATTCTTAACCACAACCGCGGTTTCTTTGTATGACAACATCTTCAGGTGGGCAATTTGTAAAAATCTTTACAAATCGTCCACCTGAAGATGTTGTCATACAACGAAACTTAGGTCGTGGTTAAGAATTTAAATAAAGTAGAAATAATACTATATTACGTAGTTTCATGTAATTGTGAATAGAAATTAAGTAGTATGAAATTCTACAAAACGCCAAATGTATTGAACGCTAAATGTATGCATAATTATAAGCGTTAATGCGTAATCAAGAACGTATCCGAAATGCATAATTATTAAAGATCACCATGTTCTTTCTTAATTAAATTCGACCGAAAAACAAACGTTCCATTTGAACAGTTTCCGGTGACTTTTTTTAAGCATACCTTTTCAAGGCTGACAAAAAACTACCAGTCTTGGCTGGAAATGGAACCTAATTGAACAGTCAGTTTCGATCGAACTCGAAATTGAAAAACGTCGCCATTACAAATTTTCTGAAATGTTCACCATGCTGTACTATTTCCGAACTGCAATAAATGTATTTTACGCAATCATTTTAATTACGACATTTTCCAAAGCCCCCTTTCTACGCCCAATAACGACCTCCGCCTAGGAAAAGTTTTATGAAATGGTCCAAAAACGTAGCGTACGTTTACGATGCAGCACTCAGTGACTTTAAAACTTTGACCATAAAATACGTCCCCATGGGACATTGGACATAATGTTTTAACGACAGTACAAGCGACAGTAATAAAGCAAACAATGAGCAGTAGTCCGTAAAAAAATGTTTATTTATGCTTTTATTTACGTATACTGTCCTACTTAAAGCTGTAAATTGCACGAAACGTTGGTTTAAATTACGTGAAAGTTATAAAAAAACGTCAATATGCCCGAAAGTGAAGAATTAATTGAAATGAATTAAATAGAGACATAAATACATAGCGATAGTAGATAAGGCGAAACGAATTTGCTATTTTTTTATAACACCACTATTTCAGTTACCGTAGTCAGTTTATCTCGATGGTTTAAACACAATGTACAAGAGAATTTGGGAACAAATCCCATTTAGAACATATCCCAGTAATATCCCAAAATTATGTATTATAATAGATTCTTATTTCAAAATAAGTAAATTTTATAGTTTGAACAAACATGTAACTAAAATCACGCTTTTGTAACCAAAGAACCTAATGATACAAATCAAATGAACTCATCGGGTTGACCTGTTAACCATTGAGAAGTTCCCGTGATCATCACTCTCCTCCATCATCAGATACTTCCGGCTATAATACGGAATCAAAGGTCTCTTTGGTACAAGCGAAACGAGTTCAAATTCGGCAAGTTTATTTCTATGGTAAAATTAATTGAAAAACTCCTAGGAGCACTCCCCTTCTCCATCATCATATCAATTTGATGGTACTATATTACAGTATTGCCGTCAGTGTGTTTGCCAAATTTTAAATCGATAAGACAATTAGAAGTGGATAAAAAATTAATTGCACGATTCGTTTGCAATGTTAGGAAGTCATAAGTCGTGCTGATAGAAACCTGTTAATAATACTGAAATTAGAAAGACACTAAAGCATCAGTCAGCGAAAAATTGCAACGAATTTATTTTCCAAAACTGGCGATTTGATCGGATATTACCGGAAGAAATTTGCTGTAAAAGGAAATGAACTGTATACATTCTTATTCCCTTTCTGTACAATACTGAGGTATCATTATTGGAGTGTTAAGATTCATGTGACGTATTTCCATACAAACTAATGGTTGGGCGATTATAAATGATTTCCATCATCGAATAATTGTAAAAGTAATTAAGTATAATCTTTAATACGCGAATCTCCTTGCATTCTCGCATCGGATGAACTAAAATAAAAGATAGTCGAACGACTAAAGAAAGTCTTCACGCGTATAATAAGAACGAATAAACGGCATTAGTACTTTGCTATCGCTGTTTACTTCCTAGATGACTCTCTGTGGGGAATTTAAAGTGAGAGACTGCTATGGAATATATCGAGATAAAGTATTATCAGAAACGGGTGTGGCATGTCTAGCTAGACAATTCGATGCTGTTCGTTTGAAAAAAATATGGATGTTTTTCGACGTAATACATGACAATTTTGAATTTATGTTGCGCGATGTATCGATTTGTACACATCCAATTTTCTAAATATTGAACAATTTTGTTGTAAATTAATTGCCGTAGTCGAATCTATTTATTGCCAAAACGTGTAACAGTATTGTAATATTTATGTATATGTGTGTGTATATAAATATATATATATATATATATATATTTATATATGAATTAAATTTTACATGTTTCAGATGTGAATATAAATTAATATGTGATATAAAATATATATTTTTAACATATATTTGGGTAAAGAAGGGACAAAATTGTTCCTTATCACATCGAGCGGAGTGTCATTAAAGAGGTATTTTAAAATTATGTTGAGATTCCAGTTGCCATATTTAATTGTTAAATCTCGTTTATTAATTTGTTAATCATAGATTTGATGGTACAATAGAACTACTAACACCTATTAGCACTTCAATAGACCTTTCAAATAAATTAATTTCGGTTAAAATTCATCAACAATTTCAAGCTCATATCTCCTTATTCCCTATCTCCCTGTCCTTTTCCCTGTTTATATCTCTTTATTCGTATTCCCTGTTTTAAGTGACTATTAAGCCAATCATCTGCCAGACCGTTCGTTTGACGTTGAACAAATAATTGTGTCCGATCCAATAGATTATTAAGTCAACTTTCTGGAAAGAAAATAATCTGTGTTTACTAATTATATCGACGTTCTATCGGTAAATAAATAATGTATAAATATTGGCCTTTGCTATACATAGCATTAAAATCATTGTGTGGAATAGTAAACCTATAATGATTTCTAAACATAAACGTTTTTCGAGTATCCCGTGATGCTCGTAAGCAACACGTCATTGAAGACGGTTTTTATTTAAGCCGTGTCGTAATTTGGCTATGTTGAATTGAGTTTCGTATTTAATGGAACTATTCTTAATGCAATTAAAAAAAACAAATAAAAGCGCCTTCATAATCTGTGAATAATTTACACTTTGCCTCGAAAAATACGACCAAATTTTTTAACATAAGCGCAACTTAAATGAATAGCAGTCCGTAATCGTCATCAATGAAAGATGGTGTAATATATTCACGTTCCTCCGAGTTCCTGCTGTTACATCAAGATTGTGTAAATAACGATAATATAACGGGATATTACTTACATTTGGTGGCTGGTACAACCTCTCTCTCAAGGTACGGAGTGTAAGTAACCAAGCAACCGCTGCTTTCGGGGCGCATAAAATTTACACTAAATTTTAGTAGTTATCCTGCAAATTAAATCATTTATTTCAGATTTTAATATATACGATTTTAATCTACCAAATGTTATAATAATATCTATTACTGCATAAGCGATCTCTTCCGATCAACTACAATGGTTGAATCAGAAAAAAATTAGTTACGTGGAAGAAAGGCTAAACGATTCCATTACGACACATTTTTTAAAAAAACCTTTTGGAAAAAATATTACACATTTAAATGTAGATTTACAATGAAATTTATAACATTGGAATGGTCAAAAAATTTTATTTTACGTGAGCACCACTGTAACAATTACAAGTAACAAACAAATAATAATTGAATAAACTAAAAATTATATATAATTCCTATAATCATTCTATTATAAAATTCATATTTTTTTAGAGGTTTTAGAAATAAAAAAACAAATCATGAGAGATGGAAGATAAAAAATAACCTAAAATGCAAATGGTAGGCTTATTGTTACGAGTTTAATTTCTTAAAATTGACTACAAACCAAATGCATTCTTATAGTACGAATATACATCCGAACCTTACTTGATACCAAGTTGATATAAATACGCACATAAAACGAGTAAATTAAAATCAGGTATACTAGATAAGTAAATACTAGACAAGTATACTAGATAAGTAAACTGGTTATACAACTTTAAAAAATGACGTGATGGTGTTAATTAATGATATTCGTTAATAGTTGATTGGAAAAATTGAGACGATGCGACATACTTCCCTCTAAACCAGAACATTAAAACGTGTAAAACATACATCTATTAGCCTTCACTCGTTAAGCATAATTTTGCAATCAATATATGAGTGGAAAATTATTCCAACAAGCGAGTAGAAAAGAAAACTGCCTGAAACTTTACATATTTCTTCAATTCCATAAATGCATTTCTCATCTATAATACATATTTGAAGCACTTATGTGTGTACTAGAGGAAGGCCTAAAGAACATATGTAAACTGGACATATGTTGTTTGGGACTTAAATTATATTTTTTTTAAGTTTCAGTGTCTTAAAAGAACCGAAATCATTTTATAGAAAATACACACGTACTTACGTCTATTTATGACAGCTATTTTTCTCAGAAACCGAAGACACAAATAATTCTATACTTCTAATAAATGTTCAAACCTTACATGTTCAAATCTACCTTAAATGTTCAAATCTTAAACTTACCTAGAAACCTCCTCGTGCGCGTTCTACATGTACTTATATTTATAGAGGAACTCAAAATAGCTGTTTTGTTAAGTTTTGTTTTGATCGATCGAAAAATGAAGCTACATTGACAAGGCGTATGTTCCATTTTAATGATAAACAATTTACGTTAGTGCTGCAAAAAACCTTACTTTTTACACATATTGAAATTAAATATCACCAAATATGAAAAAGTTACTTTTTCCAAAAATATTTTATCACATCATTTTAATGCTTCAGTGTCAAGACATTACTATCCTCCCCGCCCCACCCCCAATAATTCCAAATATTATTTCAAAAATTTGAAAAAAAACTGAAATGAAGCTCTTAGTACTTTCCAAGAAAATTATAACGAGTATTGTATCATATACACTTTCAGTTTTTAAAAAAAAGCTATTTCATACAATGACGAAATTTTGTCAAATTAAAAAGTTATCATCATCCCATATGAGCACGATTTCAAATATGTATGTAATAAGTAATAACTTCACGGTTTTTATTGCTTAACAGTACATATCTGTCGTTACTCATTCCAACTACAGTGAGTAAAAACTGAGGCCGGATTCCCAGATTCTTACCATGAGATTTTTCTAGCTGATCCTTCCTTTTACGGATTAATTTGCTGATTATTTTGATTCAAAGCATTTATTCAACGGTTTAAGGATTAAATCGTTACAACGCCTTTATCCGACCATTACAAAGACCGTTTTACGATTACAAAAATCATGTAATATTTAAAATATTTGGTCATTACAACTCGCTTGTATTGTATTCCATTTTCATTGCGTTACAATAGAACCAGTATTACAAAATAATCCAAAAAGAAAAAAGGCAGAAAGGGTAACGAATGGCTTTTGTTTCTTATTTATAACTTCATAATTCTGTAACCAAGCAATGGATCATTAGCCTGTATATACATCGTGTGATGGGATAACATACATATACGCTATTACTATACATCATGTGATGGTATAACATATATGCTATTACCCATGGTTTCGCTCACATAGAATACTAATACCACGAAAAGTGTGTTCGAATGTTTATTACTTAAACATGTCGAAACAGCTGGGCAGACTTTCAGTCCGACAAATAACATATTTTCTTTAATATTCAAATTCTTTTCGCTCTATAATATACTACACATGCCAATGAATGTGTATATACATAATGTGTATATTTGCATGTGAATTCGCCGCCCTACTTGGAAATTAGCACAAATGAAATTAGAGTTTATATCTGTAATGATTCAATTCATCGACAAAAAGCTAATACATTTCTTTTTAGACTTTACACTCTTGGCAGAGTGGTTGAAGACGTCATGTCAAGTGTGTGCGTGTCGAGACGCAACACACGTTATGTCGCCATTATTTTCTGGCGGCTGCTCTCCGGGTACACTCGTGTACGCCCATGATTGTCTTGACCAGATCTATCGGTGGTCTCCCACGTAATCTGGTACCGTCCTTACTGTCATACCTTCCATATTCCTGTACCACCAGGAGTTCGACATTATCGTCGCTATACCGCGACAAGTGTCCAAAGAATTTCTTGCTTGTTGTACAATATTGAACAAATACATTAATAAATGCTAAATCGAAGTAAAAATAGCACTATGATTCAATTGCATCAACATCATTTTTACCCATGCGAAGCCGGGCCGGGTCGCTAGTATACACACACACACACAAACATATTTACATATATATATATATATATATATATATATATATATATATATATATATATATATGTATACACGATTAACTGCATCATCGTGTGATCTAAACATGATAAACAAGTATGCTTAGTAATCGCATTTATCGGGATAAATTTGTAACACTTTTGCGTAGCGAAGCAAGCAGATTGCGAGTGAACAATATCTTCCCATGAACGCCTTTTATAGAGCATGGCTCGATGGACATCAACAAAGCTTTCTACGATCCGTATTCAATCAATGGACCGGGAAAAATGTATTTGAACTTTAAAAATGTAACAAATTTGTACTGCACCACTTCAGTTCACGTGCGAGTCGTTAGAAAAATACCGTCTAGGAGAAATATAAAGTCGTGGGTAAATATAGGCATTCTGCGTACGTAATCGTGTTTCTTCTTAAATTGAGAAAAAGTATTACAAGTTTATGTAAAGCTGTAATTACACAACCATAGATATATATATTTTTTTTTATCAAAGAGCTATGAAATTGTAATAGGTTTTTAGGATATTTTTCTATAATTATGGTTATGACTTTCATCTTAAATTTATTCATAATCTCTTGACATCAAAAATAAAGTGGTGACTACAAAGTTATGAACGACAGGAGCTATAAATTTGCAAATATATGTATAAAATTGACCTCATACTTATCTCCACACTGATTATAAAAATCTCTATAGGGGGTTGAAAATAACTTGAATATCTTTCCCCAGTAATAAAGAAAATGGAATGTTATGATGAGAAACAATCTTTTTCCCCTATTGAATTTCTTAATTTTGTTTCGTAATAATTAGAAAAATTTATTCTACTAGCAACTTTAACTTATCATCTTTGCATAAAATTTATCTAAGGATCTTTTTATACTTGAAAACCTAAATAATTACATTTCGGAATCCAAGATTTCATTCAAAACGTTCAGATGTTTTTTTTTCTTTTCTAAAACACAAATTGTCATTTTCACACTAATTCACACAACTATCGTTTCTTATTATAATTAATGTGAAATATTTTCATATTTACATGCTTTAGTGCAGTAATTCAAAATTATTTCTTTATTTAAGAAACGTGATCTAACGTTTTGTGATCTTTAGGATATGTCTATGATAACATAATATTGCCTTAAAACATGTTTATTTTCCTATTTACATTTAATTTAATTAACGACTTACAATATGTAAATAGATACCGCTACATTCTTGCGACGGAATTAATTATAAAAAGTTTATAGTTAAAGTTTTAATATATCACATTTTAACTCAGGTAGAACGAACAAATTTTTCCGCGTTCGTCTTTTTTAGATTTTAAATTCTATCAGGGACTAAACAATTTTAAATTTTCTAATTTTCAGGACCACATTTGTCGTTCACATTTGTATTTGTGGATGTACCCTTCGCAATTATTCACAATACTGCTCCTGTTCTCTATTTCTTTTGCTCTTCTCTAGCTTACACTCGTCGATGAGAACGTTAATTGCTGTCTGAAAATGAACTCGAAGATATTTAATACGCAACTTTTTACCATTTATTAAAGGTACACCACGTAATAATAGGAAGTGTGAGGTAACCAGCATGCGGGGCCGTGAGAAATGAAAGTTTACGTGTTAAATTACTTAAATGTCGTTGCGGCGCTAAGTGAAAAGTACACGACACCCTTTCATCCAAATATATAACGATATCTGTAATCCTCTAGTCTAATTGTTGAACTTAGTAACTTAACCGATCGATCTATGACCGTTAAATGAATTTTGGGTAAAATATTATTCTTGACCAGGCCTTAATAACTACTATAAGATAAATGTATCGTTCAGGCTGTAAATCATATATTATAATCTTAGTCGTTACTAGAAAAAGAAAGGCTTTAGCGAGATGATGAAGTACCATATTGGCGCGTGAAACGTTAGATGAAATATAGAAGTTAATATACCCCATGTATATTAACTAACAAATATAAAGAAGATTAATGTCTCACGCGCGAGCGAGACACAAGGTATAGAAAAAAAACGCTGGCATCCTTTTCTTCTCTACGCTGTAATAATATCTGTGTCTGGGGCTGCTTTCTTTAAATTATTATGTATCATATATTCGGGAACGAACATGTGAAGTAGATTAACGAGAGTGAAGAAAATTAAAAAATTAGGGCGAATAAGAATGAAATTAAGAAATAAGATCACTGAAGACGATTTCATGAAAAACGGAAGGTGATTGAAAATAGGTCAAATACTCTTTTTGCTCTCATGATGTATATTCATAAGTCAACATAAGCGTTGACATAGATTTGTATTTATGTCAAAAACATGAAATCCTAACTTATTAACTAATATTATTTCACGTCGCGACTACTCAACCGATCGGTGTAGTTAGCATATATGGGACCTGTATGCTAGAGGTGATTTTAGGATACTTTTATCATCGAATATACTTGTTTTAGTAAATAAAACTTAGCTTATACATATATATATATATATATATATATATATATATATATATATATATATATATACATATATATATATATATAAACTGTGTAGTACTGTTGACTCATTTACTTTTACTACAGTAAGGAACTGATACTCGTCCACAATCTAGGTACGTCACTATAAAAGCAAAAGGCGACAATCACCTTGGCGGACGAGCGCCCACGTGTTAATTAGCATGCGCACGTGCGTGTGTGGGTCAAGCGTGGGTTTAGATATACGTGTATTTGTACGTGCGTGCCGATGCGCGTGCGCATGTAAGATTGCGTGCATGCCGACCTAGTTAATAATTATTATAATAACTAATATCATAATATACCAGTTGTCTTGTAAAACGTCAGTCACGGTAAAAGTAGTACCGTATGCTTCACGGCTTCGTGGTTCAGCAGTCTGCTTTTTTAGAAGACATGTCTCTGGTAATTGTTTGTGATCGACTTAGACATATTTGTCCTCATATGTGAAAGTTACTTTCGGAAAGAGCTTAGCGAGAAATTACTGCAGTCTTCTTGCGACGCTTACGAAGATCGACAGAATGTTGATGTCCTAATGTTTTATTGTAGTTGCAAATAAATGATCTTTTTATTGCATTAACACTTGAACATTTTTAGAAAGGTTTATTACATAATTGACATTATCAAAAATGGGGATATATATATATATATATATATATATATATATATATGGGATTTACACAAAACCTACACCAATTACATTCCATTAATATCTATGGCCGCATCATTTGTCTGCCTTAATGAAGTAACATAACCGTATTTATCGGACTATTGTGTAGAAATTGTAGCTTAGATCAAAACACTACGGACGTGGCGTTTTTTCTGAATCTTTTTGTTCATAAAATAATGTAATTTTTATTAAATGTTAACTACAAATTTCAAGGAAGTCCATTATAATACGAATTATAAAATAATTATTCCAAGACAATCTTTATAGATTTGCATATAAAGACGTATCTTCTTTCACCGGATAAGGTGCAAAAACAAACATTTATATTTTATGTCACGCGTGACAGGGCAACGTACACTTGGCCGTGTTAAAAATATTGAATGTTGAGATAAATTCCAGCAACGTTTAAAGTCTGTCCGTGTGCTTTATATATTTAGCTTTATTTATACACTTCATATTCTCTCTCTTTATATATTACATGCTGGATTCGGAGTATGTATACTCCGACAAGTTCTATACCTGATACGTAAGCTGAAAATAAGTAGTCTATCCGTCCTTGAGCTAGTTTCACTTTTTGTTGATCTGCCACGTATTCAATTTTCACACGCTACTTTTCTTTTGCTGCTGTAAAATGACTAGTAAACATTTTTTATATTATAATTGTAGATGCTTTGTATTTTCGATCATTATCTTAAGAGGTCATTTATTATCTTAATTAACAAGGAAAAAATATGACAATGTCTATAAGGTACCATAAAGTACTATAAAAAGGAAATAAAAAGCGATATCGAATCGAAAAGTTCACTGCGTGCAGAATCCCGTTACTCAATGCTTAAAAAAATTTTAAAAACAATTACCTTTTGTTTGCTATCATCATCATCATCACTTTTTAGCGACTTTACATTTTGCCTTTATTGTAATGCATACTTTAATTAGATAATCTTCGTAAATAGACCAATACCAAAGCGATTATTAGATATTAATTTATTGCAACAACTTTTAGTTTGTTTTTTGTTGTTGTATGACTATATTATATTCTTCATTTTCACGTGTAGTACGGTAGGCCATCACACATGTTGTCAAGGAAGTAAATTTCTGGCAGCCCTGAACGGTTTTTAACCTGAAATAATTCCAATCGAAGACGACTACCGTTTTTCCTATGAGGTATCAAGAAACAACTCAGCACGTCCCGTCCACGTTCCCGTTTTACAATAAGCAATCGATCGTTGCTCAAGAATCCGCCGAAGAAACATCTGCCTCTTACTCGAGTTGGCTAGTTCAAGTAGCCGTAGTCATATTTCAAGTGTTATTGGCAAGGCGGCCCGTCCCTTTTACGGCGAACTAACAACTATTCGGCTTATCTCTCGAGCAGCTTGCTCTCTTGACCCCTCGCTATTTCGCACGTATAAACTTAAAAAATGGTCTAACTGCGAGGATACCAAAACAATTTTGTCGTTTGCCTGCAACACTGGGAATTTTATAAAAGGACTTAAAAACGTTACAACAGTTTTGTCTCCTACTCTTATTGAAATAGTTTTTGGATCTAATAATTAATATAATTGTTTTGTAATATATAATAATAATCCATTTGACAGGTGCAGAACTCGCAGTTCGTATATTCCGTAGCAACTTAGGCACAAACAAACATTTAAAGATTCGTATCATTTATGTTAAATAATTTATAAACATGAATATTATTTTTCACCATGTTTTCACCATATGTATTGTCTAAAATAGCTTTCGTAGGTGAAAGCTATCATAAACTTGTCAAAGCCTATGCGATTTATGTAGAATCATCCCTATATTTTTCCGGTAAAATTTAGGTAAACTTTTAGTAATACCGTTTGTCTTTATCATTTTCACTTTAGCAGTTTTGGAGTTGACACGGGCGGACCGACATATATGTATTTTTAAGAATATTTTAGCAATGTCTCTAAAACTACCTACTGAATTCTGAGAAAAATTGGAATTTCATAAATTTTCCTATCAATTGGTATACCATATGGTATAGGAATAAAAATAAATTGGACGTCTATAACATTTTTATGTAAATGTTTTTGAGTGTTAATAATTAAGATATTTTAGGATTAATTTTAAGTTTCTACGTCGAAAGCTTTCTAGGCTTTCTGAGAAAAATGGCTGTGACACACAAATGGATGGACATGTGAGTGAGTTTATAAATATCCCGTTTTTACATGTTTATCTACAGAACCCAAAAAACAACAAAAAAATTCACATCTGTTCGTTGTTATTATCCATTACTAGGATAGCAAGCTCTATTAATATTAATCGTTACTATAAACGTTTGTCTCTTTGTTATAATAAAACAGACTTAATTTAATAAAATCGAGTACCCTAGATAATATATTTAAACGACCTGAATGAAGTAATTAAACGACCTGAATGGAGAATATATTCCCATTCTCCATAATTTGTAAATTATAAAATTATATTATAGTAAGTCTATGACAGATTTTTAGTAACTGTGGTACAAATAGTCTTAAATCATAAAGATGAAGAATATAACTATATTGTATTCATACATCAACCTTAAGCACATACCTCAAGGTATGTGCTTACACTCATCCCCTCCACACCAATTAATTACAGAACACGCTGAATCTAATCCTAACACTGTTGGAACACTGTTCTTAAAAATTATTATTTTTGTCTTGAGTTACTCTTGTTGCTAAAATGCGATAAGTATGTATGTCACCAGTAACAGCTATAAAAAGTGTAATTCACGATTTACAAAAATTATCACTTTGCATTAGTTGACAGCGGAGAAGTCAGGGTTTGTTATACACATTTTCAAAAAATATTATGTAAAATATGTAAATGAACTTTAATTATACGAAATCGATTTTGATACGGGTCGAATAAGATTCGATTGTGTTAAGTTAATAAAAAATTATATAATCCCTTTATTTTATCCATTTTAGGTATTTACAACTATTTTTCAGTCACGTTTGAGTCATGTCAATAAACAATTGGGTATTTGACTAAATTTTTTTTACTTCATTAATCATAATTTCAAGGTACAAGCTGATGAAGAGTGAAACGTTTTTTTAATAATCTTAAAAATTTACCGAGTTATAAAAGTTTAAATTTAACCTTTAGAGAAGGACGGCAATACTGTGTTGTGAGGTCATTTTTAATATTGCATATTATATTCTACGAGAGGAAAAGAGACAGAGATATACTTAACTCTTATCATAAGGCTTATTTTTCAATCAATTTTTAAATTTTTTCAGGACTGGTTTTTATTAACTTATATTTCACAATATTGTACGAAAAATATCAAAATTGAGAATGAATCAACTACCGTATTGTTAAAATATTTTTGTTTCCTTTTAAAATAATCATATTAACTGTACTTTATTTAAATGAATTAACGAAAAAATTTAGACTTAAGATTAGAGATACATAAAAATCACCATCCGTATCTTAAATTTAAGAATTTAATGTTTGAATTTCAACTTTAAACGCGAGTACCCTTATTATATATTATACTAAAACTTAGGTACTAAACTTATTTTAGAGTTAAAACCCGATGAAGAAGATTGTATTCTTAAATGTTATGTTATGGAACGTCAAGTTTACAGTGTGACAAGTTTATCTTTCTCTTAAATCGCAGTACTTTTACGAGTACATATGGGTATTCGAGGCCGTTGCTTCAAGACAACAGCTCTGTATACTTAATTCGCGTAAAATATTCAATTTTCTTTTTAAAAATCGTGTTATAAACATTATTCAATCATAAAAAAATTAGTGAACTGTAACTATATTTCAACGTATTCATGTGTCACGTCTTTACGTGTGGTAACTTGATAAAATATTTACAATTTCCTCGCGTGTCCTTTGATTTTTTTAATACGGCACACGTGTAGCAGATGAACAGGAAAACTGTTTCTTGTTTACTTTTTTATCAGTAATCGTCATTACCTATGTTATTCAAATTAAATTTTGCAATATATATTAGAAAAAAAAACAATAATGAAATACAAAGTATTAGGTACTTAGTATTACAGAAAGCAAATCTTTTACAATTAAATTCGCGTCTAATGAACTACGGAGCTCAAATGCGGTCCACTTGTATCTTGGACAAAGTTGGCTTTTCTACAGTCCATTGTGTCGGTCACAGCCGTTTTTATCCGAATCCATTTGACGTAGGAAGTTTAACTTTGGCATCGTGGAGGAAAGAATCAGAAGCTTATCAGCTCGTGTATTTTCCGATAGTAAGAATTTAAAAAATATTTTAAAATTTTAGAGGAGGCAATCAGATTTAAAGAGAAGTGTTTTACTTTCGGTCGTGTGGAATATCAACTAAAAGAGTGATTTATAGGGATATTAAAACTCCTTTTTTTCAGAATAGTATGTAAGAAGTCTGAAATGTTTTGACTTTTATTTATACGTATAACAAAATTGTAACAGAGTGAATTCTGTACGTAGAAATTTTTTAAAAGAGGCATTGATTTAGCGTGTGGAATGATAGTAGAGGCCAGAAAGCCGGTTTTTAGAATTTTGGTCTGTCTATGGTAAATTTGTTCTTCCATTATGCGGTATCTATACTGCACAGATTTTAATTAAATTTTGTATGATAACAGTTTATACCCTCGAGAAAAGTACCCGATACGATTTTTCTGGATTATACGATTTTGTTTTTGGGTTGATGTTTTTGTGGATGTTTTGAATCTTTTTATCTGGATATTACAGATATTTTTTATACCAAATTTCACACAAACGAAGTCGCGTCGATACAGTTATACGTCGTCGATGCGTCGATATAATTACTTGTTTATGTAACTAGAATAAAAACTAAAGGTCTAAAAATTTTGAAAATGTAACAAGGTAAAACCTCAAACCTTATTAACCTTAAAGTCATTCAGAATGTTAATTTTGCAAAATAAATATTTACAAAATAGTAAAGGTATCTTGGTATTAAAATGAAAATCAAGCAATATTTAAAAAATAAATAATAAAAGGAAGGCACTATATTAAATCAAATTTAAGATTGTTAAGCGACAGGCTCCGAAGATCAGTGTCACTGATAAGATAGTGAGACACGTGAGATATGCGGCCGCCATACTTGCGTCCGTCATATTGCCGTGTTCTATTTATCAGTCACAAACTGGCGCGAGTATCTTACGCAGTGTGTATGCAACTCTCTTAGCGCAAGTTCTGTTTATAATGAAGTCGTATGTGCAAACTTTCTTAACACCGTGTGTGACTGGGCTCTCAGTTTGACAGTTCAATTTATTAATGCACTATTACTAACATGTGAAATATATTATTTTCTTAATAAAGGAAATATATTTTCTTCTCATTCTACTAGCGTATGTCACATCGGAAATGAAAATCGCGAAAGCGTGACGCCATTTACTTTTGATATCTAGACCCGGCCACTCCCCGACTTTCGAAATCGGCAGCGAGCAACTGTCAATAAAAATTACACCAATAAAAGCTAACGTAACTATGAATTTCAAACAAACTAAAGCCCCGATAAAATACGACGGATTACGAAGGTGGGCCTGTGTAAAAGTGAAACTTGATTGGAATGGTGTAGGGCGTGGGTTGGTAGAAAATATTGTTATAAAAGCGTTATCGGTCAGAGTCCACTCGCGTTTCTGCGTGCATATATGTGTGTGTGTGATCAATATGGCTCAGACTATTCGGTTATAATCTTTATAAATTTTTGCTTCTTTAATTATTGACAAAAATTATTATTTTTCACTTACTACACTTTGGGTCCATTTTTAGGGTCACTATGTAAAAGTGGCAATATCCTTATTCTAAAAGCTGATATATTAAGAAAATTTTTAAAGTAGGTTGTGAAAAAATTTACATGAACTTTTTTTTAAATGACATCAACAATTAGTTCAACGTCTGGTGTTTCGAATATCTTGTACATCCCTTAATTTTCGGCGCTCTGTTGAGACGTATGTCTCGTAAGTAAATGTTTTTATTCCTAATAGACCAGTCAGTCGACTAGTTGATAGAAAAATTAAGTTGCTATGTGTCTGTTCTCTATCTCTGTTCTTCCGCTTGAAACTATTTTTAAGCAAGTTTACTCTGGTAGTAATTTCAATATCATTTTGTTTAGCGACACAGAAAATGCGTCATACTGGGTAAACGGCAGGCTGGATTCGGCTCAAATAATTGCTATTACCTACTTTTACAACAGGCTACAGCTACTGTCTAATTTGCTTACAGCCCATTAAAATGAAACATAATAAATACCCTTTTATCTTAAAATATCAGCAGAACGCCAGACAGACTAATAAACCTAAGTAAGCATTTCAAAAGGTTTTCCAATTAAAAGTAAAGCACAAAAAAGGCCTTGCGATTACGGGCAAGTACTCTAAAATTGCTTGCAATTAACAGTAAAATCTGATACGTTTCGTCAATTACAGGCAAGCGTTCCAAAAAACCTTCCCATTACAATTACATTACAGAATATTGAGCGCGTGTTCCAAGTTTACGTTCAGCAGAGTTACGTCATTCCTTTCTATATGGTAGATGCCAATGAAATTGGGATTTACCATAGCCCGTTTGCTCTAGGTCACCCAGTACTTAGCATCGGATTTACTTCATCTATACGTAATATCATTAACAATAAAAATGTGTTTTATAGTATCTAAATTTTCACAATACGTCTACAGTAATTACAAATAGAGAAGTTTACATATTTTACAATACGTACGGTATACGTATGTATAAAGGAAATCAGTGTGAGTTATTTCATTTGTAATGATATTTTTAGGAGAAAAGTGTACGACATATACGAAGTATTGTTGTACAAAGTGTGAAGTTAAATACGACAAAATTGCAGAGAGGTCTTCAATGTCCTGAAAAGAACAGTGGAAACCGTTTTTCAAAATTTGCCGCGATTCCGGAGTTAATTCAAGTTCAAATTTGAAATTTTTTTTGCAAAATTATTACCATATTTTCCACATTTTTCATTCTCATATTACAAAATGTCATTAAATAATTCTGTATTAGGTATTAAAAATAAATTTAATTTTTTTTATATCAAGTCAAAAACATTTCAAGGTTTAGAACGAGATATATGTTTTGTCTATTTTATAATCAGTTGACGATTACGTATTTAACCATCAAGCGGACAAGTGATCTTTTTTTCCTTATTCATTTTTACCTCTCCACGGTATATAACGTTGAAAACCATTAAATGAGTGATAGATACAGTTAAAATAACTGCTATCTCCCGGATTCAATAATCTGAAGTCACTCTGAAAAAATTTCTCTGAGATACTGCGACAATTAACAAAGTGGGTCCCACTAACAAATTAAGACTTACAGATTTTCTGCCTATTTGTCACGCCGAGCGACGCGGCGGTCTAATAACAAATGAAAGCGACGTTTGCAGCATCACGCTGACCTTAAAACGCCATTGTAAATTGACAGTTCTCCTGTCTCTGTATCTATGTAACGTGCATCTATTGCGGCACATCATCATGCATTGTTATCTATTCACTCACACCATATGTCTTGTGATGATACGTGTATCACAGTTCTCACGTACAAATAAGCCTGGTTTCAAAGCAGACATTCTTTTAGACTTTTTTTATTTAGCTTCTTCTGATATTGACTTTTCAAAACTACGAATACCCATATTGTGCGTAGATTTTTATGTTATGTTAACCAATAATCGTGGAACATTTTTTTATAATCAATGTTAATAAGAAAATTTCGATAATATAGTAAATAATTAGAAAGGCGCACACGCTAGTGCATTCACGTTGGGTACAATAATTGTCGGGCTCATATTTCTTCATATTTAGGCTTGGATTTTATATTGGCTTGGATTTTATCGAACGATGCTGAGATGTATCGCGGTATCTGTGGCTGAAAGACGAATTATTAACATTAAATATTTCTCACTGCAATAGCAAACCAGTGTAATGTAATAGAATTATTGTATTATTTCCGAGTTATTTTTGTTATTATACTGAAATTAGAAATCGCACGTCATTACACACGACAGACACGTCTTATTTTAATTGAAATTGGAGTTAAAATAACGCCTGTTGTACCTGCACACGGCTTCTAGCCATGCTGGCACAAAAATAAGCGTAATTAGTCTGTAAACTTAAAATCTTGAATTATAGTTACGGAGTCAGTTAACGTAACATTCGACGTTACTTTCCTTCGATTCGTTGCAATTTAAATTCTTTCAAATATAACACAGTTCATTTTCAACGCAAACCACTAAAAGGAATTGAACCCCAAATATTGACGATAGGTACGAAGCTGGCCTTAAAACATTTATAGCAGTACTGTAAACCTTTCATTCACTGGGGTTACGCGTCGTCGACGTTACCCCGAATACGGAAGTCGCGAATGCGAAAGGGATTATCGGGAATTGGGCGTTCGTACCGGTTATATTCATTTCGAGAGAGGAAAGCAGAAAAACGTGAATTTATTTTTTTTACATTCGCTTGTAAAGTAAAAAGGAGGTAATGCCAGCAATCATATTATGGGATAAAGTTGATCTGTTTTCATGAGGTTTGGAAAATTATTTTATTATATCTTTTCTAGGAAGTTTGTAATAGTCTTTGTAGTAAATCATTTGATAAAGTTACTTTATTATAATTAGGAAAAATAAAATGTATTTAAAAAATGATCAAGCTCGTGTCGTGACCCACGCAAAATAAGATTCCTTAGTTTTTTTTCCATATCTAATTTCTAATCAAATCCTAGTATATACAAAATTTTCAAATTTTTTGAACTTACGGTTGAAATAATAAAGAAAGAAGTAAGGATATTGCATGTCATCTTGAAATTAAATATTTCACATACGGACTTTAAAGATGAAATATAGCAAATGAAACCGTATACATTAAAAGTATAAGACACCGCACTCGATGAGATGTGTGCAAAAGTGTCACTCCCTTTAACCTGTGTGGAAGTAGCTGCATTAAAAAATTTGCAATTAAGGCCCAGAACGCCATGCTTATTGATCTAAAGGTGTAAAAAGGATGAGGCGGTGACAGGTAGACGGACGTATATATAGAACAAATTTACAAGGATTCCTTGTTTTACTACAGAACTCTAAAAATGACGTAGTCAAAAAACCGTCAGAAGTGCGTATAATGTTGGGCCCAAATCTTACCAGAATAAAAATTATAAACATAAGTAGAGAAAATGAAAAAGTAAACGTTTTATTAAAATTGTCAGACTTGTGAGAAATCTTGTACTTTTTTTATGAAAAGTCGTGCTGTTTCTATGAAACTCTTTGAACCACGAAGATGAAACAGATTGTGTCTCGTTGTGTCTTCTATACACAGATGTAACATACTAATCAGGAAACTCTTAGACCTGACAGAGTCCTCGGAAAAAGCCACACAAAACTCGAAAAGAGCAGAAAATACGTTCATGACAGAACAAATGTCAATGTCGGACAACAGTTTGTAAATTAATTTAGGCAATGGGCTACAAATAAAAAAACAAAACAATTGGCATTGATTATTTTTTGGAATCGTTTCTAAAAATTTATTTCGTTACATTTTTATTGTTATTATAATTTCTTAATATCAATTATTGATACATTAAACATGATTATTAAACATACCCATTTGTGACGATACCGTTATCGAGTTCTATTATGGTTACAAATTGTTTTTAATTTTTTGCTCCTACCTGATTGTCAGTCGCTGAAAGGTTTGCTTTTTCATATTCTAAAAAAACCACCTTTTTTAAAAATATATATTTTCTATTTCTGTGATGCCAGGTTGCCATAAAACGCGAAGGCCGCGTCTTTCACACAATGCGTCGCCCCATTAAATAATATTCAACCGAACCCCATATGTCGATTTGGAGGATAGCTGAAGGAAAAAAAACGCAATCTGGCCACAATAGAACGGCCATAGCGCGTAGCCGATGGCCCGTGCGTGAAAAATGCGTCCATCAGAGTGACGAATACGAATTTAATGAAGTGAATTATTATTGATGAGCGTATGGGAGGTATCGGTGCGAGACCGGCCTTATGTTGGCGGCGAATCCGATTCACTTTCGCGTTGCGGTTCGCTGTCATTGTTAGCGCGCGGGCGTGCGGACACGCATGCCGCGCCGCGCTAAGTGCTCTCGCCTGCGATATCCATAGGCAATTTATAGCGTACCTCGTCGTAGTAACTCCTTTAGCTGTTATGATTACTAATGTATTTATCCTAAGCGTGTGTCATATATTAGAAGGCGGTCAGTTGGATAAACTGATAAGACGTACGACGTGAACAATTTTTATCAAATATTAAAAAAAATACTTAATTTATGTAACAAAAATAATCTTTTAACATCATTTATCATTCAACAACAAAACATTTTTTTATGTTCAACATTTTCTCAGTCATAAACATGTTAACACATTTGAACGTTTCGTTTTTTTATTATAAATAGAACCTCTATGAAAGAAAAAATATTAAAAAACACCGTATATAAGCCATTATTTTTTTGCGAAATAATTCTCGTATCTCTCACTAAGGGCGAATAAGGTGTTTGCCGTATTTTACGTTGCATCGCTTTGATAATGCAGCACGGCACCCGGTGTACGTTTCGCAAGACTCTTAACCCTTGCGATTACGTTCAAATAATGTACTCGAGAACAGGACGAGTCTTATTTTGTTCTCGGAAATCAACAGAGTCGGTTTCCTATTCTAATTTAAAAACAACCTATATATAATTTAATCTTACCGTTTACTTGGTAATACTGACATTCGCGACTGGTCTAGAGAAATAATTTGCTCTAAAAATACATTACACTTTAAATGTTACAATTACAAATTTTTTTTCACTAAAATTTCGATTGGTCTGATTCATGTTTACTTTAAAGTATCCTAAATACGTAGAATTTACCCATATTTAATATACTCTTTAGAAAAAAAAATAAGCTTATATACTTAGTATATTTACTTTTATATTGATAAAACATGAAAAGTTCGCTCGACTTAAAACAATGTGTTCCTTCAAAACATCTGCAATATTTTTGAAAACAAACAATAATAATGTCCTCTCCAACACAAGAGATAGTTTTGATATAACTGATCATTGGTCTTGTTTTAAAGATGCGAAATACAGCTAATAGAAGCCTTAACTAACAAAACTAATTAAAAAACCCTAACCTTCCCACGTTATTTAATACATAAATAAAACAAAACATTGATACCCACGTTTGCGCTGTATACTTAATGACTGATGAACGTTCATTCTTTTTAACAAAATCTAAAATCTTTTTCTTTTAACGTGTTATATACATATCATCTGGAGCATCTGTTAATTCCATAATATTATCAAAATTTCGTTGCTTTTCTCAAAGCGAAAACTATGTATACAGCTGATATTATCACAGAACGCGGCAGAGTCGTAAAAGCGAAACCGTATATGATGGCAATATTATGTCGCACGAAACGAAATGGCTATGAGAGGAAAGATATTTACTCCGCTGTGGGAAGCAATATAAAAATACAAAGAGATTAAGGATTCGTCTTTTATGGGATTGTCAAATTTCGATTATGCAACTTGTTAATAAACAGACGTATTTTGACATAACATAAAAATTAAAAACAATTAAAAAGACAAAATGAAAAAGCCAGCAGGATCTATCAGAACCTTTCAATGCATTCTAAAATTTTGTTACCACAACAGTTGTACCTTCGCGCCAATGTCGAATAATAAAGTTGCACATCGTGACGGTCAATCTTCTTTAAGAGATTTTGTATCCTTTTTTATTTACTTTGCTTTTTATTTCATTTATGTAAGAATAAATAAATGAAATAAAAAAAAAAATAAATAAAAAAGGATACAAAAACTCTTGAAGAAGATTGACACGACAAATTGTATGCGATTCGTGGCGAGCAATAATTAAACAGCGCACAAGCGCAATTCAATGGACTGCCCCCTCACGACAAACCTTAAATGAAAACATAAATTTATAATCGCGTTGCTTATTTTTAATTCGCTACGAAAGCGCGAATAAACCGTCCTAGTCAGAAGGCTCTCTACGGCTGGGCATTAGAGAGGCAGGTGGGAACGGCAGACATGGTTCGTCGGACCAGATGTTACTCGCTGTCACCGATGAACAGCGTTGCCAGACATCCCGATTTTGGCGGGACGTCCCGATTTTTAGCCCAAAATTAAATGTGCCCCGCGGAACAACGTTTGTCCCGATTTTCGGGGATTAATCGACGGTGCAGCGTGGCGAAGGCGCAACCGACAGAGGCAAGTGTGTTAACTGGTCGGCCGCCCGATGCGAAGTAAAAAAAGTGCACACGGAGACGCCATATATTCTCTTTCACTCATTACCTATTAATCATCGATTGATCATTCGTTTGTTTCTCTTTAGCTATATCACGATCACGCATGATTACATACGAAAGAATACTTTAGGTACCTTGCATTTCTTTATTAGTTTGTTTGATTATGTAAGCGCTGAGCAGTAAGTTGTTAATTAAACAAACAACAGTAAGCTCTTCTTATGTATTTTTTGTTAAAATACGGGAGTTAATTAAACTATGCATATTAGAATCGCTTAAAGATGAATTGACACCCAAGAAGAAAGCCAAAGTAATAAAACATCGCCTAACGAAATACAGTACAAATTGGGAGAATGGTTATAATTGGTTGTATATTGCAGAGTTGAATGAGTATAATTATGGTAGACTGTGTAAAAAGAGTTTAGTATGTCTCGTGGTGGACTAAATGGTATAGTGAAGCACTCAGCGATAAGTACTTACAAGAAGATCGCGAGTTCTCGCGCTACAAGAAATATAACCAGCTATTTCCAGGCACCAGGTACTTCCATTTCTGATCGTGATCTCGACGATATTACGAATAAAACATCGGCCGCAGATATTACTTCAATATATCACATTGTTAAACATTCGTTAGATACATTAGTACGAATTGTTTTCAAGAGTTGAAGAGAGGCCCTCATGTAAGCCGATTCAAAAATAGCTATGAATGTTAAATATGGTAGAACAAAGAGCGAAACAATAGTTTGTGAAGTACTGGCGAATGAAGCTTTGAAGGATGCAATACAGAATTAAAACAGGATTTATTTTTTCAATTTCTACGGATGCCAACAATGAGGGAAACTGGAAATGTTTCCGATATGTGTGCGATATTTCAGTTTTTAAAAAGGCATACAAAACAAATTACTAGATTTTGTGGAGAGTAATGCAAAGAAACAAAGGTACTTTTTGAAACATTGTTTAGATATAACTTAAAATTATCGCAAGTAACTTCATATGACGCTGACAATGAAATTGTAAACTTTGATATAAATCATTCTGTATACACGAATCTCGTTGACAAGAACGAGAAAATATTAAAAGCCAAATATTGCGTAATATGACCAAATTTGTATGTGATAGATTAGAACGTGTGTGAAATGTGATAGATTTCGACGTGGAAGCTATCATCTTGAAAATTTATGGCCATTTCTAACATTCACCTAAACGTCGTGCAGAATTGATTGAAATATTTTAAACTACGGAAATGGTGTGGGTCGAATTATTACGTCACATTCATACAAGATTCCCGTCTCTCTGTCCTGCTGTTGAGAGAGTAATCAAGGTATGATATCCGAAACGTTACTTTGATAAGCCAGGATTACGTGCGAAAGCCATTGATAAGATTTTTCTCTCGGAAGAAGAGGAGACAAAAACTCTAACCTACTTGCACTTCGTTCATAATGTGATGAGTGCATTTGGTACATTAATAAGAGTCTCAGGGGAAATGACATAGCCACAACAGAAATGTCATTATGTCACTTCCGCTCAAATGCAAAAATATTGAATCCAACTTTAAATAAATTGGTTGAATCTGAAAAGACCAAAGTCATCGAATTTCCAATAATTTTTACATAAGTTGTCAAACGTATTTAGACAAACGTTACAATTTTTCAGATGAAATATTTTCGTTAAATAGAATTCATAAACTTGAAAAATGAAGTTAGTTTTGAAATAGTTGAGAATACTGTGTATTAAAGTTGACAGGCGATGTTTCTGTAAACAACCTATATGAAGAACGTTCTTTATTATATTCCGCTTTTGACGAAAAAATCCCGCTTTTTTCTCAAAAGGTTTCAATATCCCACTTTGTCCGAAAAAAACCTGCCAGGAGCAACGCTACCGGTGAATGTGCTTACTCCTTATATATTAATAAATATATAAGACAAGTTAATAAAACAGAAATTAATCTTTTCTTTTTGAAATTTTTCCACCCCAAAACTTTTCTCGGCGCTGATCAAATGTCTGTTAATCTGTTCCTTAATTCAGTTTCTTTAATTCGAATTTCTTCAGAATGAGAGCAATCTGAATTTTAAACTCCTCTATTTCCTCGGCATAAACATTTTCTGTAAATATTAACACGAATCCAGTCCGTTGATATTAATATTAGATAGATAAAGCCATTTGAAAAGATATTTCAATGGAAAATAATTCCATTCATATTATAAACTTTATATCCGGATTATAAACTTTAAATATTAAATTATAAAGTTTAACTTTAAATATTGCTAAATATAGAAAATATAAATCTCAAATGCACACAATTTTGCTTTCACAACATTTTTCTGTTGTAACTAGTAAGAGGGAAGAATGTATATGAAATTTGGCGATGCATTTCTTCGAGTAATTAAAGTTTATATCGCTTTCTTATTGAACGAACGAACAGTATTATGAACAGCTACCACATATAAATATATATCTTCGATGATCGATAGTATAATAACCAGCACTGTTTAATTGCTTGTTTAACATGCCCGATGGTCTGGACTAATGTACAAAATAGTGTTGTGCATTAGCAATCCATTCTGATATCACATTGTTTATCAACTATGAGGTTTGTGATACCAGTTTATGACAACAATCCTTTTCCCTACAAATTTAAGTTCTGACATATATATATATATATATATATATATATATATATATATATATATATATACATACATACATACATACATACATACATACATACATACATATATATATATATATAAGGGTAAATTGTAACCTTATGGCGTTAACCAATGGATAATAGATAAATTAATATAGTACATCACTTCGTTACATCGCCCCACTACATACACTTTACCCTTAAAGTCAGTCGGGTCAGATCCAGTATACAATCCATTCGTGTAATAACGTCGACTTAAGTACACTCATGAGGTATACCCGTTTAAAATTTGATCCTCGGTCCCATTTAGCCGCGGTTGTCAGCCGGGACACTTTGAAGCAGGTTAAAGAACCACCTCTCGTTATAGGCGGTCGGCTGATTCGCCACAAATAACTGTAGCCGGGAATAGAATATGAGTGCGATGTGATGGTGCCGCTCATTACTTCACAATTGCAAGAGAAGGGTCCGAGTTGACATGTTCGGGGCCCTGCACATTCGACGTCACTTCAATTAGGTCTCATCCGACAGCGCGTGGGTTTTGGGACTCAACTTTTTTGAAATGGGAAGGGGATCGTGCGTTTTGTATCTGACAGTATTTTAGAGCAGTTTTAAATGCTTCATATTGCATTGATCGCTCTAACACTTGCTCGAATATTCAAGAAAAGTATGTCGTAAAGCAAGCGGTCGTTGTGATTAAATTGACGATACGTTAGAAAAGTTGGCAAGACATATTGCTATAATTCAATACATTTACGTAAATAAAATTAAAATTTCACGAAGATCTTGCACTACCAGGGTTCCGTAGACATTTAGGCACTTAAAAAAACATTTAAGGGTACGTAGTATTTCTATTAAACTATTTACAATTATTCATTTTTCATACAGACATGATGCTTATTTAAAAAATGATAAGATTTAGAGTAGTCGCTATAGTTTTAATGTAACTTTTGTGTAGACTTCTAAAACCCTATGTTTCACAATTTTAAATTGAGTAGTTTCGGAAATAAGCAATGGGAGGAAATATTTTCTTTTTGCATATATCATAGTATATCTACGAATATATAGATATTTTAAAGTAAATCTATGAACATATACAACCTAAAATTATGGAAAAAATACAGTATATGTGGAATTTCGAGTACTTCATTTACCTCCCTACCTTTTTGCACCTAAATATTTTTCTGCGCTATTGAGATACGTGCGAGTTAATATGTTTTATTATTATGATAATTTTCAAGTTTCTATGTCAAAAGGTTTCTGAGAAAAATAAATCCTTTTGAGGTACGAAACCCTAAAAAAATGGTTACGATAATGAAAAAAGAAAGCAATATATAACATTTATAGATGTATCTTATTACTAAAGCAATATGCGCTAACAACCGTTACTTGTAACTGCTGTAAACTGTCTATGATGATAGTGTTGCATAAGAAATCCTACCTCAATACAAAGGTTTGCCACGAATGGTAGCAGAAATTGCATGTACAATTGGATAATATATGGTACATGGATAATTCCTGTAATTTCTAATAATTAAAGCAAATTCTTGTAGTTAGATAAATCCCAAAAGACATATTCGTTGCTAAGGTTAACAATATACAAATATAATTCTGCTTGACGGAAAATATCTAAATTCTTCAAAAGTCTTCATGAAGAAATGTTAATGGAAAATGTAACCCGCATTTAAGAAAACGCATGCATGCGTATAAAATTCACAGAATGCTTCCAAAGACATTAATAATATTTTTTCGAACCTTTTATAACCGACTGTTTGAGAAACTTACCGCGAATATTACTTTATTGAAGTGAAAACTTCTTGTGACTCACCCTATCCAAATTTTTTTCACGGGGTAAGATTTGCGCTTTCGCGTCACACCGAGCGTGACGAGCTTCGGAGTATACTCGGCGGTAGACCAAAAACAGCCGAATATTTCGACATTGGATATATTCGGCATTAGAAATCCGAGGCCAAGTTATTAAGCATATTTTCTTTTTGTCACTTTGTGTAGTCATTAGCACAGCAGTAAACGTTGGATTAAGTACGAAACGCGAAGGCAGTCCGAGTTCGAATCTCAACGTTTGTGTTTTTTTCTTTGATTTTTTTATGTTATTTTTTACAAACATATTATTTATTAATAGAATTCAAATAAAACTCCCTTCCGCACTCAGGGTTTACTCAGTACATAACCCTACGTTTATAATGGAGACGTATTTTTCCCTTTCGATAAATATATTTATTTATTATGTATGTTGATTATAATTGCAAAACATTTATAAATTAATTGAACGTATTTGTATACATTAATACATCATATTTGTTATATATGATGTATTATACATATTTGTTATATATAATATGATCAGTTGAATATACACTGCATTGTTTTGTTTTGTCAACTTGTCTCCATGCATGTTTATGTAGTACACGACTACTATTAATGGTAATTATTTTTATTTTTTTTAATTTCCATGTTGAAAATTTGCACACTATGATTATATTCGTTACTAAAGTTTTCAATTCTATAGTATAATCTTTAGGACGCCAAGTTTTATTTTTTTTAATTATATAGCACAATTCATTAACATAATGGGCTCTGTATACTTAATTAGAGAACGATAAGACAAAGGTCGAAAGCTAATATCGGCGACGTCTACTTATAGGCTATATAGGCATGTACTTACGAATACGGTTCTCTGTACGGAAGTTTGACGGAAGTCGTTCAATTACTCGCCGGCCCAGTTGGCGCCCTAAGCCTTTACTAATTGAAATGTTTACTTGAGCGAAAAAGAATTCAGGGGCTAGACGTGTACTGTCGGCTTTTTTTCAATCGACAGCTCGGGACAGATAAGGAGTTGTATGGAAGTACGCTCACTAAGTATATAGATGGTCGTATGTCTTATATATCGAGGTAAAGTTTCTTGTAATTAGATAAATTCCAAAACATATAATATTCACTGCAAAGAGTACCAATATACATAAATAATTCTTCTTGACAAATAATGCTTCTACATGGAAAATATTAAAATTTTTAAATATTTTCGAATTAATAGTAGTGTTCTACGTAATTAAAGTGTCGACTAATTTTGGTTAATTCGTCACGTTTTAACTGCTGTCACATAAAGGTCGTATATGCGTGATAAAATCAAGAATACTTTTGGTTTCCACTCCTCTTGCAAATTAATCGTTATATCTTTTAAATCTACTAAATGACTTTATACGTTGTATTTAATAGACGTATTATATTAAAATAAAATGAACAAAAAATATGGCCCAGACGGCGCTACGCGCTATGTTGAAAAAAATAGACAGTCAAATAAAACACATACAATGCGGATTTAACCGTTCGACATTCAATTAATCCTCGTATACCATATGGGGTTCCTCAACCATAGACCACAAATCAATTAACAAAATTCAGTAGTTTAGTCTCAGGAATAGTTCTAAGTGGTTTGTAATTTCAAACGCGCCGCGCTGCTTTGCTACCGCGCGCCGTCACTATTGGCGTTTACGTTTTGTTTATGCTAAAAGACTATTTAATTTTTTTAATTCTTGGACTAACTTCTTGTTTCACTATTTCATAGTCTTTATGGCGACTAGTATTAACTGGGTTTTCATTTAATGTCGAACGGTCAAATTCACATGTTATATAAAATACATAGCTATATTGAAGGTGAGACAATTATCTCGTCTTTTGATGACAATTGTAACATATCATTTTAATATAACGTCATTGTTTGGGAATAATGTATGCATTTTGATGACTTTCGAATACGATTAGTAACTTTTTAACTGATGGAATGTATAATTACCGAGGTACCATTGGTACGATTATTGAACCGCTGTCGAATTAATTTCGATAAAATATATTTCAAAACCTTGTCGGACAAAAAGGCATTGTGCAAAGGCCTGTGATCCATAAAAATGGACCAACTGTTTTTGAGTTGCGATCTGATGAACATCAATACCAATACACGTTAGCCTTTATGTTTTTCGATTATTTTCAATCGAATTTTCTACATGCTCTGTCTTATATATAAGTACTTTTTTGTCTTTTTTAACTATGTTTATTTACCATTTATTATATTTTGTAAATCTACCCGTTACTATGCGAATACAGCCGAAGATAGGTGGAAAATGATTTAAAGCACTCCATAATAATGTAATGCTTTTTGTTGCCTTGTTATTCACTTATTTAGTTATCAATAGAAAAATAAGAAAAAGAAATTCAAGTGCACTTTGTGTCGCGCGCCGAATGTTTCTTATATATTCGTTATAACTAATGTACATTTTAGTTTTTCAGAAAAATTTTAAATAAATACTTGTCTAATAAACGACGTACTATTTTAGTTAATATCGTAAACAGTAGACCTGGAGAGCTATGAATATAAAATAGCTATATTCTTCCTATAATTTTTTGCATCCCTTTTCCAAAAAACTCTATGTATAGTGTTATAGGGAGATTTAAAATGTTTTATAGTTTTATATATTTTATACTCCCGGTATATCTGAAGTTTACAAGCTGAAAAACCTGGAATAATTTAGAGTAATAAAAATCTTGTAAGTATTGCGGGAAAAAGGAGTTATAGATATTTAAAGATTTTCAGAAAAGAAAATAAAAGTTCTGATTACTTACCCTCACTAATTCCTTAATTACTAGATCATAATCATGTAACATTTACATTTAAACTATATCCATCTTATTTATGGATTTTTAAGGTCGTCGTCTAGTTCCAAAATATAGGGATATCATTTTTATTGATGCGCTGAATCTCTAATAGCAAGATTAAAGTCTTTATAACTAATTTTAAATTTTGTTTGTCGACAGATTGGCAGCTCGGTATGGCTCGAGCAGCAATGCTTCACAGCGGAAGGAATAATATTTCAGAGTAAGTAGTATTTAGTTTTTGTTTTATTCCTTTAAGCTCTTAAAGGCGTGTAGACTATCTCAGATACAGCATCAATTACCTCTGATGACACATAGCGTTTTAAATCCCGTCATATATTTCCTATCTAACCAGCTTTCTATACAATATTGCACCTCCAACAGACTTTGCGCCTTTCCTTTGATGCATGCTCTATTGGTTTTAATAGACAGTGTATCAAACATCTTTTTCTGAGCACGTGTCGATCATCGATGATAAATTATAATCCGATATTTTTTTTTCAAATCACTGATAATTGTGTCAGCATCATTATAATAGATTTATGCCTACAGTAAAAGGCCCATTCCACTGGTAAACCAGCACCTTTTGCCCCCAAAATGAACTTGTTTCTATTGGGATGTGGTTTATTATCTGGTGAGCTATCGTTGTAAGACTTATAAGGAAAATTGCTTTATCTTCACTTAGAATATCAGCTTTTGTCGACATTAGAAAACTTGCAATAATATGATAATGCATATTAACGTCTTTTTCGCACAATACATAGGTGAAGTTACACCTGTATATTGTGAGAAAAAGACACTCTATATTCATTAGATGGGGTCTGGTGTCCACCAACTCCTAATAATATTGAGTAATAATACATAACAATTTCACTTGCCTCTTGGAACATACCCGAAATAAACAAATGTGGTGTTTTTATACCATTGTCTAAACACCAAAAACCAAGTGCTGTTAACCTTAAAAAACTGGGTAAGTTTGGTAAAAGTATAATATAGTTTTATATTAATTAATAGGTATACTAGAAATATCGAAGCGTATTTGTTACATAATAAATCTACAACGAATGACACTAAATTTAGCACGCTTGTAGTCCGTATATCGAAATAACGCTTATTCATATTTTAATTTGAATTGTTACCAGCGGTTTCGCTCACGTGGGACACTAATACCACAAAAATTATGTTTAGATGTTTGTTACTCAGCCCGAGAAAATTTATTTTTCAGTCCGAGAAAATTTATTTTTCAGCCCGAGACAATTTTCAAATGCAGTACGAAATTCGGTGTCTAAAAATATTTTTACTTTACTTCAGGCAATGGCGCAACATATAAATATAATAAAATGTTTAACAAATGCTGTTTATAGGGAGGTGGTGCGATAGTCTTATTAGGTCAGAGACAAATATCGCCGTCTTATGTGAAAATCCAAACAAGCGAACTTAGTGCAACGTCATGCATATTCGTCAAATACAAATTATTAGCTCCGATATTGCTCAAATGTTATTCTGTGTTGATATATAATGTAATATATAATCTAACCCTTTAAGTACCGAGGAGCGCGATCAAACTCCTTCGTGTATGTACGGAAAAATAGTAAGAGCTCTATCGCACTTCTAGACTCGATAAACTGTAAAAGCAAAATTTTGTTGCGTAATAAAATGAATTACAAAGTTTAGTTATATCCTTCCATTCAGCAAGTGTACCGTAAATAACTACATGGTACAAATAGCAGTGTGTACCTTAAATTGCATATTAATTTGTACCAACGAGCGCGATAGCAAAAAATATCAGAAGCACTGTCACACTTCTCTCAAATTTGTCTCAATAAACTTCAAAAACAAGTTTTTTCCATATTGTAGTTATAAGTACTGGACAATCATGTCCTTTTATTTAACAAAGTATAGCGCAAATAAAAATACATAATGTATCTTGGTATAATATGTCTTTGATTGCACATGAATTTGTAACAATTGCTTGGTTATTCCCATTAGTTTGCGAGCATTATATAATATATAAAATTTTCTAAATGAATGCTTCAAAATTGATTTTCATATAAAATATTTCCCTCACCACTTTAAAAACAGATCAAAACTGCCTGGATTTTTGCATATATAAAGAGAACAATTCACGCTGTCAAAATGTTAATTTTTCGCATATGTATATGGAAAACTACTGACATATAAATACATCTCAGCCGTTGACAGTCTGCATTTTATTTATTATCCAAACGGGAACAATCCTAATTTTCTTGGAGTTCTACTACTTTCGGCGATTCGACAACTTCACGGCTATCCTAATTTTTGAAACGAATGATCTAAAGAGCCAGGTGGTACTACAGCCAAACTACTCCCACGAGCTCTTTACTGGATAATGAGATAGAGGAATTATATTTTTCTTATTACTCGAAACAAGCCTTAAGTAAATCAACTCTCTAAGCTTAATTAATAGTTTTCATAAGGCCCATTTCTCTTTCAAACTTCTCTAATACTTCTTCGTTTGTCATAAAATACGGTAGTATATCCCATCTGGAAGGTTGTCAGTTTCTTTGGTTGGAGTTTTTGTCACTAAACTGCATTGAAAATACGTAGAAAGTACTATCCGCATTCTCATGTCCAGACTGATATTTATATCGCACAGCACCTTAGACGTACACTAATGTGAATCGCAGATTAGTTGCGAACCACTGAACACCTGATATTCTTATTGATCATACACAAATAAGTTTCTGGAATTGAGGGAAAAGGAGACGTGTAGTCAAACAATTTGGTATTTACGACCAACATTTTTTGAAGTAAAACTTCTTTACGCATGTTTGACTTGGGGAGTGAGCTGGTAAAAGCGTGACGAGAGCGTTACGAAAAGTGTGATCGGGCGAGGCGAACGGAAGTTGCGAGGGAGATATAAGTTAGTGAAGACAGAAAGAGTTACGTTTCGTATATTACTATAGGAACAAGAGAGAGAGGTGCGAGCACACATTTTCTTTCTCTCATAGCCAGTGCGTGAAATATATATATATATATATATATATATATATATATATACACGAGTTTGGTAGCGTTACGCGAACGGTGATTTTTTTATTATTTCGTAATCTCATTTCGTTCTTGAACAATTTTATAAATTATTATTTTGTTCAATACATTAAATATTCTACGTTTAAAGTGAATAATATTGTAAATTCATTTTAAAGTTCATATTTTGTGAATTTGAAGTTTTACTTCAGTCGTGTGGTCTAAAGCACACTCGTTTTTTTTATTTTTTGTATTAAATATGGTATATATGTATTTCCGTGCCACATTCTGCGTACCAGTGGTAGTTTGTAAACTACTGGTACGAATGTTCGTCCTATACATATGCACAGTTTGTAAACGTATCGACATCTTCATAAATATTTTTAGCGATAAGAATTTCATTATTAATTAGCTTTTGCTTGCAGCTCTTCTCGCGTGGATATTATGATGTTAAAATGTTAATTTTTTGTAGTGTTTAAATTATTTATCGATATTGATGTCAAATTTTTAAAGTTTTTAATGCATATACTGATTTAACCACTCGCCCTGTTGATTGCAACTTGCGATATCTACCAACATCTTAATAGAAATAGAAGGCTGCAAGATATTTCGCTTAAGTACCATATATTAATTAAGTGCGATAGCATCACTGTTTATAATTCAGAAGTATTAACCATAATAATATCAACATATTTCCTTGGTTCAACATTGAGCTTCAAACAACGCTTATTTTGATTTATTTATTACAAGAGACCAGACATAAGTACTTTACTTCGGATTTTTATATAAATCTAAATAATTACTGTGATTCTGTCACTTATTATTTTAAATATGAGGGGAGGTTAAAAAGCTCGCGGCACGGGGCGGAAGGGAGGGAAAGAAAAACTTGGTGCTTTTTTACTTTTCACTATATACTCCCTTAACCCTAATACATTTCTTAGTTCTGTCGATTAATTTATTTATATCCACAAAAAAGTTTTCTTTTTATCTTGAAAATGAGTTGAATCACTGTTAATTTTTTCACGAAGCTCCTTTTAATTTTTTCCTTTTCAAGTTACCGATAAGATTACAACTCAAAATTTCATCCTCGTCCTCTCTACAGACATCCAAAAAGTCGCGTGAACGCAAGAGACGTTATTGCTTTTGCGACGGAGTAAGCATTCTTGATACCCATTTCATCAAAATGATCCTAGATGATACTCCAAAAATGTCTCCCAAACCTTCTTTAATCGGACATCTTCCAATACAAGTTTTTCATCTTTTTCAACAGTCCGAGGACGCGGCCTCGATGGTGGGTGGATCAGCCATCCTGAGCGCGGATCGTCTTTGCTTGAATCTCTGCCTTGTTTGAAGAGATTATGCCGCTTGTAAATCATGCTTTTATTAAGGCAAAAATTCCCTTAAAGCGATGACATCTCAATCAGTATTACTTGTGGTGTTTTTCCTCGCTTTGTTAGGAACTTCAGGAAAGCTCAAAATTCGATTTTCTCCATAGTCGATGATTTCTTCTAGAATGAATTGCTTCATCGATGACAGCTCACATGTTAATAAGATAATTAAGTACTTGATACTCGGAACTCATAATGAGTTACTCATTAGCGAATATGGCACTAAGCAACACCCAACCCTCGCCACCCACCCAACTCTCGCCACCCACCCACTCCATTCTGCGAACTTTTTAACACACCTTCTTATTTCCAACGGTTTAAATAGCATAAGTCAAAATGTACCTCAATATTTCACGATTTGTCTTAAAGATCGAGAACCTTACGACATATACTCTAAAATTTTCGGAATAAGCGACCAAACTAACATTGCAATCTGCATCAAAATCCATCCAGAAGAAGTCGAATTATAAGCGAACAAACAAACAGGCATACGGACAAATGTTGTGCTATTAGAAACAGATGTTTTTATATGTTTTCAAATATATTTTAAAAAGTTAAAATTTTAAAGAAAGAAACGATGGCATTGTTTCTGAAACGTTAAAGCTTTTCATTGAAAGGTACAAGAATTAAGGAAAAGAAAACATTTCCATCCAGTTATATTTTTAATTTATAATTTTATTAGCGTGCAGTAATCTATTTCGTTTCTAATGAGAAATTTTGCGTCCTGCTTTGCATTTTCGTTTAATGTGTATTTTAATAACCATTATATGGTAATAAATAAGCCGTAGCCATTTCTTGAGGTTTTCTTTTTATCACAAAATTGTAAAAATTACAAGTTAGCCAAATAATAAAAAACAAGAATATACGTAATAAATATTAACTAAGTAAAAGAATGTGGAAGTTCTAATAAAGACCAATATTACAACGTAGATTAATATATACAGTCTATAATTAAAACAATGATATGTTAAATCCTACTAATAATTAATAAGAATGGAATACTAAAATAAATCTGAACATTAGGGTTATGTACTACAATACTTGCAGAAATGATTTAGAGCAATTTAAATAATAACATGTTTTCTTTAGTAATAACGTGAAAAAATAAAATTTAATTAATGTGCAGAATACTTGAACACTTCCTCTTTTTCTTTAACAACCTTATGTATTATTAGCTTAGCATTTAATTACACGTTTAGAGAATCGAAGATCGGGCGAAAAAATCATGAATACTTTGCTATTATAAAATATGTGAAAAACTGGCTTGAAAAAGCTTGGAAAAATTTAAAATATAAAAATACGTAATTTATATCTTCTTTAGTTCTAAGACACGTATTTGGAAAAAGTTAGGGTTAATAAGCTATATCGTGACAAGCGAAAACCGGCTGCGACAAACGGGCAAGCGTAACGTGAGTTACGCTTGCCTGTTTGTCGTAGCCAATTTTCACCGTACAAGGGTTCCGTTTTCTTTTGTTTTTTGTACACTTACACGTGCGCGCACGCACACGCACGCACGAACGCACGCACGCACACACACACACACACACACACACACACATATATATATATATATATATATACATATATATATATATATATATATATATATATATATATATATATATATGTATATATATATATATATATATATATATAATGAAAATCATTTTCACTCTAGCATTCAGCCTTAAGCTACTTCTCTAAGAAAATACACGAACTTAGGTTTAAGAAGTTGACGATTGTTAGATATAGGCTGCCATATCTCCAATCTATAGTTTTCCACTTTAAATATGAATAATACGACAGACTAAAAAGCTGCATTATTTGCTGAAAAATGACGATGTGTTATTGTAAATAATTACAATAACGTGTTCAGAGGACGCTTCTAATAATTTCTCCACAAATAGGAGGCCGATATTACGCGCTCTTTTAGAAGGTTACTACGAACCTATGTTATATGCCAATCCATTTATTAGCCATCCTGTTGGCATGAATAATTCATCTTCTTTGATCCGTCGTCGCTTTGAAACACTTCCGTGCTCACGGACTTTGTCTATACGACGAGCGTTTTCGTTATAATGAAAAAGTAAACTTAATTAAGTGGAATATGTTAACGTCGGTGCGGAAAAATTAACCGTTTCCCAATTCTCAATAGACTGCTTAAAAGACTACCCTTTGTTTAGTTTGTCCACTATTAGGTAAAAGGTTGTTTGACAAAACTCTGTATTGAAACCTTTTTATGTACTCATATCCGCTTTTAGTACACCGTACTAAGAAAGTAATAATAGGCGGATCTTGTAACCACGCACTTGTCTACCCGCCCACAGATGTATAATATTACCCGCCCAAAAGTATTGATATCGGTTGTCTCCAAAATTAATTGGTCGAATTGGTGTAGAAATAATTTGTATTTATTGAATTTGAAATTAGTTTATTTGCGAGATAGAATCACACCGATTTTTAATAAATTATGAATAGTCACATGGTTTTGAATATTACAAATAATGAATTTATTTAGAAAAATAATTACATTAATATCATGTTTTTAAAAAATTTTCAAGATAAAGAGCAAAGAATATTTATCCCACAATATATATTGTCGTAAATAGTATGTGTGACAATTTTACTTAGTTTGTATGAACGTTTACAAGCGCAACTACATGTCATAAGTTGGTCGTAAACCAACAGAAGCTCCTTATCTATAATGATAATTTTCAGTTTAATTTCGTTATTTATACTACTATTGAATACCTTTAAGACGTTAAAAAAGAGCGGTTTAACTGGTAGGGAATGGGACACCTAACTCTTAACAAAAATGTCCGCTTTAATGGTTAATATAATATTGAATATATTTGGCGTTAATTTTGTAGAAATTCATTATTCACAATTAAATGAAACTACATGATGTAGTATTATTTCTATCACGTCCTAGGTTTCGTAGTATTACAACATCTTCAGGTGAAGATGTTGTACCTTCAGGTCTGCAGGCGAACATCTTCAGGTGAACTGTTGCACCTGAAGATGTTGTAATACAACGAAACCTAGGTCGTGGTAAAGAACTTAAAGAAAGTAGAAATAATACTACATCACGTAGTATCATTTAATTGTGATTAATATATTTCGTAAACGGATCTCCGTATCGAAATAGCTTTCATGGCATACCTCCAATATTTTTAAATTCCCGTTCAGCGATGTAAAAAAATTACACTACTAAACACGTAGGGAAAATATCCTGAAAAAAAATTTTTTAAAGGTTTTATTTCATAACTTTGAAGGTGTTATACATATGTATAACATGCCAAATTTCAGCTTTACAGATTTATAATCTGAGAGTAAAACGTCTGTGACGTACAAACTGGCGGACATGGCGAAATAATAAGGGTCCCTAATTTGGCTACGAAACCTTAAAAACGATTTCCGATATGAGCTTTTATTCATATCAAGCTTTTGTTCAGTGTCATTAAGGATCCTGTGAGGAACTCGGAGACAGTCAGACCGGTGCTTGGGAATAGTTGTCTTCTACCACAGTATAAATATTATAATGTTTGTGTAATCGTAATATCTGGAAGATATCTATTGCGCGTCTTTCGAAATTGTCATCAAAAGACGTGTACGTTTTTTTATACACGATGTGACATCGTTACAACATTTTTATTTAAGCTATATTTAGATTTTATTTTAGTCTGGAAAAAAATATGTGCTATTCTCATTGGCCGAATATGCCGGTTTCCCAAAGTAATGAAATTTTGTCCTGAAAAATCAGCTTTAATGCTCTAAAATACGCTTAATTCGTGTTTGACCTTTTGGGACTAATTTATGATGAATGTGCAGAAGCGACCACATTCTGAGATGCCGAAAAATGCGAAAAACTGTTTATGGATTATTTTTGTTGATATAATTTATTAGTCTCAATCGCATAGACTGTCTTCCGAATATTGACCTTCGAAACAAAGGATCGAATTACAAAATAATTGATTTAGATTTTAATATTATTATTAATTTAAGATGTCGGTCTAGTATTTGTATAAAATCACCGCAACAAGTCACATGAATTTCCTCCTCTGCTCGGAAATAAAAAATGCCACACGGACGGAAAGTGCGAATGAATTAGTGTATATTGGGTGTAACTAACATATATTTACTTGCCCGATATTACTTGAAACCTATCAGAAGATTTTATATAATGAAATGATAGTTTAAAATTATTGAAAAACACACTTTTGCAGCAATATGAACTAAAAATAAAAAATAATCTTTGAATATAAAGATTTTGGTCAGGAGTCAAAGGGTATTTCTGAATATAAAAAATTAACTTAAATGTAAAAAATGTGGGTTGCTCTCGACTTACATTTTCATAATGAGGTCATTTATGAGGTAGTCAGTTATAAATAGCTAGCGATAAAAAAAATTACGACAACTGAAATCAAGTTCACCACGCTTTTTTTTACTTTAAAGTTATTTTTATGTCATCAGAGACATCCTTTCGCTCTTGGTTTCACGCTTTTTTTTTACAGTAAAGTTAATTTTTTGTCATCATAATTTTGTATCTTTTAGTTCATGTTACTAAAAAATCTTGTTTTTTCAGTTTTTTTATTTGTAATTTTATTTTTAGTACATTTATAACTTTTGAATTAAGATTAAACAAGTTTTTATTAGTTTTTTTTATATAATATATTTTTTTATATAATATATTTTTTTATTCTTGTATTGTTAACGGTTCTTGATACGTGTGCTAAACTTTAAATAATTCGAATGCCTGAAAGTGGGCGAAAATTTAATTGGAAGAATCCCTTATATTGTTATGTACATACAACTGAAATTAATGAAAACCTATTAAAAGCGAAATATTAGCATATATATTTACGTTTTGGCAGTCAACATCAATTATTTTTTCACCATCTTCCAGCAATTCTCAGCCAATCTTAAATCACTGCATCGGTCGAATGTCACCACAAACGGATATTATACGTTTCTCTCGCACTTTTCCCAAGCTTAAAACAAAATTTAATAAATGCTCGCTTTTCCATCATTAAACTTACCGCGCATGAAACAAGTCTAATTAAACACGACCGCATTCGGTAATTAGTAGTATAAAATTAACGAAACTTTCACGAGTGACTCACAAGAGTCCCAATTTATTGTTTCAACCACTATCTCATGGATGTTGTTATTTATCTTGTCAGAAAATCATACTGCAAACTTTTTGAACATATATCTTGAATAATTATAGTTAAATAAAATTAAAAAAGAAAAACTGAACCGACTTCTTTTAAAGACACTACTAGAGAAAAAAGGGAACAAAAAAGTGAACTGACGAAGTTAGTTAAACTCAGCGCTACTGTCAGCAAATCGGTGCTTTTTATGTTTAAAATCTTTTTTTATCTACAGAGAACAAAAGAGTTTGAAACGTATTTTGTTGTATTGTCATTATAGATGTAAATACTCGTGTCTTTAGTCTTTGATCGAACATATAAGATTTGGTTTTTATCTAATTGGCACTATATTTTTTACATTGCAATACTAACTACTATTATTATTATATTACATAATGTTAAAAATGCAAAAAGCTGACAATATTGTTTTTCTCACCTTCACGCCTCAATCCATCCTCAATTACTCAGTCGACTGATATATTAGCCTATGTCACTTTTTATCTTGTTTTTTTTAGTTTTAATAGTAGGTGAAAGAAAATGTAGACACCAAAGTCGACTTGATGGATAATGTGGGATTTTTACCCACTAAAAATCCCCACCTTAATGACGACCAGCCTAAATTAGACTGATTTTTATAATTATCGTGTATGTGGTGCTCTTAACATAGGCTTGCTATCGGTTGCTAGACCATCAGTTCATGAGTTTATTTCTCTTGATACGTCTTTGCATATCTGTCACATTGAGAACCGCTTTCATCTGAAGGCCTTCCTGATTCTTCAACGGCGTGATATGGTTGGTTGTATATTTTTTATGACTTCTGCAACGGCTTCAATGTTGTAGGTCGTGGTATAGATCACTGTTTCGAACGCACCATGGAGCATTGAAAAATCTCCAAGTTTGAACGCCAAAGTACAGATTGATTTGAAAATTTGATTGTAAATTCTTATTTTATTTTCGGCCAAACATTTTGGATTTCATCTCAACCTGCAGTGAAATTATTATCTGTATTCTATGTTCAATTCTGCTCTTTTCTTTATTATATTTTCTTTCCATTTTAATTTGACATCCAGATTTACTACTCTATATATTTTGTAGTATTAATTTTTAGGATAACTCTATTATTAATAAATAAGCGAAATTAATTTATTTTATTAAATGTAAAGTTGATGTGAATAGACTTTGTTTCATTTAATTTAATACGCTATTTTTGTGTCTATTTATTTTATATATTACTCTTTTGCAGTTTTTTTGTTGATAGTGGTATTACGTACGTTTGACCATTTTATGATGGCTGTGTCATCATCAAAGGCTGCTGTCGTTACTTCTTCATTGATTCTCAGTCACTTGTATAAAACAGATATAAGTCTTGACTGAGCACGCTGTCCTGCCGAATATCCACAGGGCAGCGTGCTCAGCTTCGGTCCTGAATATTGTTTGCCATAACATATTTTAAAGTTCCTATTTGCTAGGTAAGATTTAATAATCTCGTAGTATTGTATTAGCAAATCTCTATAGATTTTGTATTCTAATCCTTCTTGCCAGCCCGTAATAAATGGCTGTTCTACATGCATATTCACTGCTGTGGGGAACTTTTTCTCTTCAAACACCTCTTAGATCTTATTTGTGATGTGATGTAATTGATCTATTATTAAGTGGTTGGTTCTTAGTCCAAATTGGTGAATCGGGAGTAGTTGTCTTTTCTTAATAATGCTAATATTTGTTTTAATAATACTTTCTCAAGGATTTCTGATATAATTAGAAATATCTGTATTGATCACTTCTGTAGGCGGTTTTCCTGCTTTTGGTTTTGGAATATGTCTTAACTTAGAACAAGCGTTTGTAATGTATTGTAAATTTTGCATAGCTAAACTCGACAACGAGTTTTTACTAGCTAAGTTTGTTCCTTCATAACTTTTAAGTGTTATTAATGTAACGAACGGTATGTCCACTTCTTAATGTAACAGATGGTATATCCACTTTGTAATGTAGCGATTGGTATATCCATTTTCCAATAAGTATTACATTTTCTTCCATTGTCTTTTGCGTAAAAGATTTAAACACCTCGGCCAATATTCTGCGTAGAAATCTGCCTTCTACTTAGGGTCACCTATGCACTTGTTCAGAGTCACTTATGTAATCAGTTTAGAGTCACCTATGTACGAGATTTCGGATAACTGTGATCTACGTGTAGGTTCTTTAGTCTATTGGTAAATTTATAGAAGAAATAGTCAGTGTTTTTATCTATCTTTAGGTTGCTAATTTCTTTAAAAGAATTGTTTTTAGCTTCTCTGATTCTTCTTTAAATAGGTTACTTAGCCTGTGACTACTGCTTTACCGCTGTGGTGTCTTATTTGTTTGTCACTACTTGCGGGTTTTTTTACCAATATAAGCTTTCTTATTTTAACTGGGTTTTAATGATAGAAAGGACAAGGTCTTTTTATGATTCAAGGATAAGGTCCTTATAAATTTACTAGTCTCTCCACCTACCTGGTCTTCTTTTTCAACAGGGAGTTCTAGATTGATGAAACGTTCCAGACTTTTACTAAATCTATCCCAATAGGATATATTATTGCAAAGTTTTGGTTTGCTTTCTATTGGTATTATTTTCTCTGTGATAGGAAAGAAGACAGCGATATGGTCCGAAGAAAAATCCACTTCACCTTCTATTGACATATAATTTTCTTATCATCAAAGGGATATCCTTTGATGATAAGAAAATTTACCAAGTCTGGAGTTTTTTTTGGATCTTTGGGTTAATATACAGATGAACCAGATTTATATTTTCTCCCTACCATGTGACGTTTCTTGCCTTTACTCAATTTCAGTCTTGTCCTTAATAAATGTGCTTTGCATACAAATCGCCCTGAAGTATGAATTTGTCGACAATAATCTTCGATGGGGGAGAACTTCTAGGTGGGCAATAAATGGCAGACCCTCTTAAGTTTTAATTTTTATCTTGGATCTTTACTGTAGTAAGTAGGAATTGTTGGAAATAATATTTAATCTCAGATGGTGATGGATACAGTTTAAGTAACACGACAACTAGGGGCGGCCCAAGTTGTGTTTTCAAGAAGTGAAATATTATAGTAGGCGTAGTCCCTTATTTTTACTTTTAAATTGTTTTGAACCTTTATTGGGTTCTGTTCTTCATTACTATTGTTATTTGTACTTTCATTACGAGCCATAATTAAATCCACTTTAAGAACATTTTTGTGGCTTGTGCTTTAGGAATAATTTCGCTTTCAGGTTTTTCATTGATTTTGAAGTTAGCTTTCGACGCTTTCCTGCTTATTATTTCTGGAGTTGTGTTGCTTGTATATATTTTTATTGTTACGTAGAAACTTCTGCAGTTGGTACATTTTACTTTCGGATTTTTTTGGATTGACATTCAGTTGTAAAATATTTACTTGCACACTTAATTTGTACGAAGTCTCTCATATAATATTTCTACGTATGTCCAAAGGACTGACAGCGTTTGCATTGTGGTATTAAATTGCATATTTTTCATAACGGTAGAACCTTAAGCACTAAATATTGTAAATTCTGGTTGGTCATCCTAATTGATTTTCTTTCCTGTTAAAAGATCTCATTTGAAATCATTTAAAAAGTTTAAAAATTTTAAAAGGCTAGATAATTTTTCACCTTATTTTTTATTTTTTTTAAATTTAATGGTTTAATAAAATCACATTATTTGTCAATAATTATTTGAACATTTTTCTATAAACTATAACAAAATTTGCATTTATATTCTATTAACAATATTTACAAATTGGTGAATTAAAAACACTTGACCTTGTGTAATTTCTATAAAACTGTACACTGTTAAATGACAAAAAAAAGTAAATAAAACGATCAATAATGAAGGCTTCGGAAATAGAATTCCTGGGGCTATGACTCCTTTGCACCTTTACTCTCATGTCGGTTGCACAGCTTTAACATGTTATAGAAAAAAGTCTCCACAAAAACAAGTTTCAAAAATAGACATAAAAACTGTTAAGTATACTCGTCAATATTGTATAAAAATTTCAAACGTAATAAGAAAATTGTTACAGAATTTCAAAGAAGTTTTCTCACAGCCAAATTTTAACCCCGGGTTGAAAAATAAATTTGCGATTGGATTTTGTATAAAACAACTCTGTACATAAATTTAAATGCTCGCTTAATGTAAATAAATGTAGGCTTCACACTTACTCTTTGTAAGTTGATTAATGTGACGTGACACGTTTTAAAATGGCGATAATATGATGTGAGAGGCGATAAAATGCTTTAGCGTCCATCTTTTCCCACAGCCGCTTTATGTTTGTTGCGCCCTAGTTTTGGAAACAAATTTAATTTCCTTTACATTATATTTTCAATAGGGAATACACTTTATAAATTACTGGCAAGAATCAAATGTTGATAAAGCTCTGAAAGTTGCTTCTGACAGCGATGTATGTAATAGTTAATCTATCTACGTGAGTGACAGGCTTGACTCTATAGACTAAACACATATTAAATTGTCTAATTATACCTAAAAAAGTTAAAAAGTGGTTTCAAATTCGGCAATAGTAGGGTATATCTGCAGTTTAAAACCATTGATAACTTCATTTTATTCGATCGCTTAAATAGAGGAACATACATAAATAGCAACGTATTTATAAAAAAATCGGTCGCGATTATTTTAATAAAAAAATCGATTTGAACAATGCTCTTACTATGTTGAAACGGCTGCCAATTGGTTGTCAACGTTAAATTTATAACCTCCCTTTATGCGATCCAATTTGCTCATTTAAATTTTTTTTTTTTTTAATTTCTTTTTTTTTTGCATGAATTCGTGTTTGTGTTTGCATATTAAGGATTTAGTATTATTGAGAATGGCAATTAGATTGAAAAATTAATTAGGAATTTTTCCTTCAAAAAGCGCACGTTGCATAGAAACTATTTTTCAAATCAATTTTTTCTAATAAAGCAATCGCGTCCGGAACTTATATTTGTTAAATACATCGTTTTCCGTGTATATTCTTTCATTGAATAACCAATAAACAATGTAAATTTTATTTGTATTAACCTACATTTATATAAAGTGCAGTGACAATGAATATTGAGTTGGCCAAAAGCTATCGAAACTACCAGACATGACAGCCTATCGCAATTCAAGTTATTAATCGATATAGACGTAAACATATAAATAGTCAATGGATACGGCATTTAAATTAAAGGAATACCTTAAGTTTCATTTAGAGTAGTTAAAAAAATTCGTGACACGAACAGATAAGTATGTATACACAGAGAAAAATGTATGTATAAATATTAATAAGTGGAAATCACAGTGTTAAAAAACCAAACAAGTGGACATCGGAAACGATGAACATAGGGTTCCGTAGATATGTGTTTGTAGATAGTTAGGCCATTTGCATTATATACTATTTGTTCAATAGCATATGTAAATTGACCAATTTCTTTGCGACAAAGTTATGTTCATTGTCACCTACAATGAAATTTCTATATGCACAAAGACTGCGACGTATAAACTAATATAGCATCAAGACACATATTTTGCACCAACTTTTTTAGAATATTCGTATGAAAATTGAGTACTCATTTTTTAATTTGGTATATCATGTGATATATCTTTTGAAAGGACTTGTTATAAGGAATTATTTTCTAATATGAGAAATTTTTATAATTCTAAATTACATATTAAAAGATATCCCAAGAATATAGAAAAATAAAGTTTTGCCACAGCTCGTCCCTTATCCCGCTCGTCCCTTATTTCCGAAGCAACCGAACTAAAAATTACTTAATAACCGACTTATTAAAATCTGACCATAAGATTACAGGAAAACTATAGTGATTAGTCTAGATCTTAGTAATTTTAACTGTAAGAGATATAGAATTATTAATATTTATAAATAGCTAATAGTATCGTTATATATTCTTGAATGTTTATAAGCGTCTAAATATATATGGCACCCTCCTAGTGCGAGTTCTATTTGCACTTGACAGTTTTTTTTTTAATAATCATATGGTTCAAATTTAGACGGGAGGACACTTTATAAGAAAATGTTTTAGGAGGAGGTTTTCTTTATAAGAAAAAAATTTCATTCCCCATTTTGGTATCGGGGAGATAGGTAAACAAATTAATATTATTGTTTTCTTGTATTTACTTAATTCAACTACGTCTTGCCACAAAATTTCACCAGAGTGTCACAATCGGTTGACTAATGAAATTTTACAAGACTATTGAATGTTTTTGTTTAAAAACATTCTTTTTATTCTATCATTATGTGGGGTTGAACATGAACAAAGAATTATTAAATTTCGAATTACGTGTTCTCAACGTCACATTTTTTCTGAAAAAATAAACCATCTTAGACAGACAGTCAGAAACCGAATTAATTTCACGTGCGTGAAAAATGTTAAAAATATTAAGATACATCATAATCAGATACATACATAAAATGAAAATCTACTGATTCTAGGTAAAGCAATATTTATAATTATTAGGGCATTAACTAAAGCACCGTTAAACAAAACAGCATTAATTTCCCTTTTAGGGATATTTTTATGCCCGCCCGTCCGTTTATCAAAGCCCCATGGTTTCCATAGTTTGCATAAAATTTTGCTATTAGATACTTCAGATGGGGATTAACTAATATGTAGCAAAATATTAAACATTTTTAATGTATGGAATGTAGTAGTAATTTACTTCCATTATTTTAGAAAAATGAAATGAATTGACTAATCTTAGATAGGGAAGAATTATTTTAGCGCACCCCATCTAGCAGAAGTGTCAGTAGTAGACAAGTCATTAAAAAGATGTTCATCTTTCTAATTTTTCAACCGTAGATTAGAAAGATCTAAAAAGAAATTTCTAGGGAAGTAGTAGCATTTGGTTAGAAGAAATTATATCGGCTGAATTTTATCAACGTTAATTTGACACTTTCATAGGAGGGGGTTGAAAACAAATAAATAAATGATGTTTAATTTATCCCACCTCCTTCCCCTAAAGTTGCGTATTAAAGTTTTCCTCTCTACATCGTATGGTCTCTTAGAAAATATGGGGGTTATCGATAGATAGAAAGACGGGCAGACAACTCGACATGAATTTGATTTCATAAGTAATCATTTTTCTTAGCTTTTACACGGAACTCTGAAAATAATTTGGAATCTTAAAAATGTTAATATTTATATATGCATACAAAGTTCTTTTAACTAAAATTGGAATTTATTTATTTAAATATCTAGATGTATTAGTTATAAACAATACCTTATTTATAATTAGCGTTAATTAGGTACTAGATCATCACAATTTATTTATAAAAGAAAAAATCTTAAACCAAAAAACGTTCATCACATTTTTGTAACCATAGTGACTTAACTGTAATATCCTTTGCACAGATAAAATATACATAAAATGTGCAAATTCGTTTACGTTTACTAATCTTACTTCTTGTCACGTCAGATCTCAGAATAATATACTAAAAATGACAGTCTTAAGTTACTTTTTATCACATCAAATCTCAGAATAATATTCTAAAAGTAACATATGAAGGCTACAATAACATATTCAGGTACAAAAACGGTAGTATAAGGATGTAGTCCTTAACCATAAAAATAAATAATACTCATAAGAGCGGAAAAAGTTATTTAATAGTCTGTTCAGATAGGACTCTTCATCCCAACGGTCGATTCTCTACACAAAAATATTCGTAATAGAGAGAATATCGCGCAATTGAAACTGTTTTTAAAATAGGCGCTTCCGCATTAAAATAGATCTCAGGTGGGGCAGAGCCGAGGTGTAACGAGGGTTGGCAGGAAAATTACTGTTTGTGAAAACAATATATTCACCCACATACATATTTCGTTTTCGCATTTTATTACTTTCGGTACAAGCCGGTGTGGTGGGCGGAAATGCGATTCTAACGTGGGCGGCTTTTAATTCCTTTTTTTCTATATGATACGCATATATCAATAAGGTCTATAGGTTGCACTGCGAGGGGACCTTGGCGCCAATCTCGCAAATGGCCTCTCGGTAGAAAGAAATAAATTTTCCCGTGAACGGTGCGGACAACTGAAACGTTACATGATAGGGACATTTCTTTCTTTTCATTTGGTATTGTCTTGTAATGTGGCGTCTTTTTCTTCGATCTTGAGGGAGATTCGAGCTTTGCAGTTTCATCGTCTCGGAAACTTCGAAGCGATTGTATTGTGGTACACTTCGAAGCGATTGTTTTGAGCCATAGTCGCCTTTAAATGGTAAAATATGATTCAATATTGGTAGAAAATAAAATGTTTCAAAAAATCTTCCGAGAATAACTTCATTGTGTCACCCTATTTTCTCGTCTCCATGACGGAACACAAATTTTAATCCGTCTAAACTGAATATACTCGTACCATTCTTGTTATGTTATTCAAATAACACGTAAATACTTGAAACTGAGTAAGGAACATAGTTTTTTCCTATGCTACCAAAGGTTCTGAAAATTGACAGTTTCTAAAACTTAATTGAAAAGAAAAACAGTAATTTTTAGATCTATTTAATACACTTCAAGTATATGGAATTTTTGAAGAAATTCGTTTCACACGAAGTTCTTATGCTTGTAGATTTTTGTCCAATTTTATTAGTAAATTTAAAGAAAAAGACGGAAACATATCCCTGGGCAGCGTTCTATATTACAATTTTCTACCGCGGAATCAAAATATGATTTAAATGAAATAAACCCGTATCATTTATTTCAGCTCCCACATTTGGAATCAAAGCATAAATTAAATAAATCCCTATGAATATTCGAAAAGAGAAAAGGCAAAAAGCATTTTATCTGTAAGACAAAAGGCAAAAAGCATTTTATCTGTATACTACGGTTTACTACAAACGTAATATATTTTCTCTCTATAGTATTGTTTTTAATGTACTTTAAGTACAGAACTCATAATAAATGTAAACCATTGGACAATTAGCGAGTAACGTAATACCTTAATCCGCGAGCCTTGCCACGTTTGCTACTGCGTCACGCTAAGCCTCACAAGGGATTCATCTCAGTTTCTACACATTTGCATATTTGCTTTTCTGGCCTCAAAACTTTAAGATGGCTAGTTTAACCTGTGAATATTTAACATATTCACATAGTAGAGACATAAGTTTGTATATATCAAGGTCGCTACTTAATTTTATAACTCTACATGTTTATTAAGTTCGTTCAAAAAACAAGCAAATGCATGCTTTACTATTGTTTTTCAAACTGATTTACATGAACTGTTCCCAAAGTGTTTACAAGCGCGCTCTTCCTAACTGCAATTTGGCTAAATTTAAGAAAAACGAATGTTGTGATATTATTTTAATTGATTCATAAAACATGTTTGCATAAGAAGCAAGCGAAAAAAAAACATTTAAGAACAAACCGAACTTCTGTGGGTACGTATGCAATCCATGATATTATATAGATACAGAATAAAATGATCAATGAAATTATAAAGCGAGTCATTTCTTTTTAAGACATTGGGCAACCAATATCTGAAAAATTTTAGTGTATGTGCTTACAATACGATAACTATGATTCATCTGTATTGCCTTGAATCTTACGAATTAATGAAAATTATGCCATTACTACATTGTCATTATAATCAATTTAATAATATAAATATTGCGAAAGCTCTCCTGTTGTACCTCAAAGCATTGCAAAAGAGATATAAAGATATATTTTTTGCCAAAATTATCTATATTGCATCTGCTATTGAATAATTTTAATCGTTGCTGCCGATGGTAGTTATTTTTATGGCTTATGATATAGTCTACAATATCTCTCCATCTATATATTTTTCTTAAGATGTCATTCTGAGAATCGACATAGTGACACGGAGTTGCATAAAATTTATTTTTGACTTGTTTAGGACGATGTTCAAACATTTCTTAATTTTTTAGGTAATTTGTTTGATAGTTTGCAAAAAGGTTCATGAACAAAAGAGCCTTTTGAGAACCAAAAAGTCATTTTGAGCAGAAAAAAATAATTAAAGAATAATTAGATGTTAAATAATATAAAATAAATTATTTTAAATACAGTTTTATGTACTGATATTTTATATTACGATCAACTCCTGGGTATTACAAAACTTTACTAATATTTCAAAACGAAAAAGGTATGATTTTATAAGGTATGTTAAGCAAAAAAAAAGTTTTATTAATATTTCTAATTTGTGTAAAATTTTTATATTTTCTACAATAAGTTATAAAATTCATAACAATTTTTATAACGAACATACAAATAGTACGAATATCAATTTCTGACAATTCTATTTAGTTGTATCTCAAAATATATTTACCTGTGTATGTCAAAATATATTTACACGTATATTGCAAGAATCAGTCAAGTATAAATAGGACATTTAACGCTACGTAATATTTCTATTAAATTATTTCCAAATACTAATTTTATTTTTCATCTAGCAAATCTTTGGCAGGCGTAAAAAATATGGTGAATATTTCAATAAATGTGAAATTTACAATCCTCTCTATAGTTTTCCGGTATATTAGGTAAACTATCAGTAATGCTGTTTTTTTTTATATGTTGACTTGAGCAATTTTTTTTGGCTTTTCATCGATATCGCAAAAACTATCGCACATAAAAATCTGAAAAAAAATACTTTTGGACTGCTTATAACTTGCACACAATGTGTTTATATGAAATAAAAAAAATTAAGTACTTTATTTATCCTCTCAACAATTTCTAAATAAATCTTTTTGTGAGATATGAACAAATTTTATAGAGATATAAACAAATGAGATATGGATAAAGTATAATAACTATTGAGATACGTTACTTTACTTTATCATTATGCCAAATTTCAAGTTTTTACGTCTATATGAAATTTAAAAAATTAAATACTTCATTTGCCCTCTCAACAATTTCTAAATGAATCTTTTTGTGAGATATGAACAAATGAAATATGGATAAAGTATAATAACTACTGAGATACGTTACTTTACCATTATGCCAAATTTGAAGTGTTTACGTCCAACGGTATTTTAGTCTTTTTGTGGATACATTAACAAAAGAACTATCTTATATAATTCTAAAATAAATACTTTTGCAATTCCTATAAATCATTATTTTAATTTTAATAAACTATCTTACACACTCAAATACTGTTTCTGGGTTTCATATTACCTATGACGTACTTAGATGAGTTGGAATAAATGATAAACTCAAATAACAGCTCAACGTACAACATACATATATGTACTATCTACGGTACTATTAACGAAGCCTTGCGTATGTTGTGAAAGCAATCAAATTTCTGTACCACCAATCTTGTTTCGACGTAAATAAGTATGACTAAGATAATATTTTTACTTATCATTTATTAACATGATTACCTTTATTTTTTTATATATTGCTGAACGTGTAAAAACTTTATTACTTGCAAAATTCAATGTTATTGTTTTCAAAGCCTAGAGGACATAGAAAATAGAAAATAATGTTACATAGAAAATAATTATTTTTCTCCAAGAAAAAAACAAGGGTTCGTTTTTGAGAAGTGTAAAATTATGCAAAAAACAAGAAAATATTAAAAACATCCTAGGCCAAAATACAATAGAGATAAGTAACGAATCTTTAGTCTCCGTAAATTTTTTCGTCAGATTTTTCTCTAATATATTATCGAATTTTTCCGAATGATACGATTGAAAAAAATATTGTCAGTCTTAATATTTTTCGTCGAAAGTCTACTCTACATTCTTTTCAGATTTATTCACGTATTAATCAACCATTTCGTATCGAAATCATAACTATAATATATCAAAATTACAATGCTCAAAAGCAAACGACAATTTGATAGATTTTCGCTCCGTCTCATTTATAGTAGCTGTTGGCTACCATCTCAGTTGTTAAAAAGACGAAACCCCCTGTTAATTTCCACTTTGACGGATTTTTTTAGCACGGAAATACCTTTGCGACGACGAGGCTATAAAACTTAGCACCTAGTACTTCAGCGTTGTATGAGGCGAGCGATGAAAGCCAGCCTGTGAAACTCCCTCGACTTTTATTGCACGTGGCCCCTAATGTAACGGGGAGTAATTGCTTTTGTATGCAAGCAGCCATTGCATATATTAAGCAAAGCGTTTACAATACTATAAAGGAGAGCTCTTAAAGATCGACGTAAAAAGGTAATTTAGCACTTGACGTACAACGTTTAAGGGCGGTCTTGAGATACCATTTTACAACACAATTTGCTTAAGCACATTTAGTCAAGTACATTAAATACTCATTCTGCAGATTTTTTTCCTAAAATCAAGTTAAAATAACGCTTCATTTCGTATCTGTCCTTTCATACTATGATAATGCTGTTTTATTAGAGTAGGTAGGTAATACTCTTAATATATGTGTTTTTTTTGTAAATTCACCAGCCGGATTTTAACCAGATTCTTTTTGATAAATTCTAAAACAAGCCAGATAAAACGTACCAACTTTCTTTCGGCGATTCTAGATTTAAGGAAGAAATAGACTGACGGTAAAAACTATATTTAGCTAAAGGAGACCGGCAAAAGTCCGTATGCCAGAAAAACAAAAATGACACTTCTGTATAAAGAAAATGAAAAAAGAAAGGTCCTTAAAATCGAAAATCAGACAAATGAGAAATCTTGCATTTTTTGCGTGAAAAGTCAGATTATTTTTTATAATAGTTTATAAATGTTATTTCTACGGAACACTTTGAACCAGCACGATGAAACAAAGCGCAGATTTTATCTCATCGTATCCTCCATATACAGCTATAACATACTAATTCCTAAAACTCGCACACCCTACAGCATTGTCGAAAAAATCGCGTAAAACTCGAAAAAAATTGAAAGAGACATTCGTTTCGACAACAACAGAATGAATATCGGTTAACAATTTATTTTTAATTAATTTAGGCAACGGTTACAAATAAAAAAAAAATTATCGATTTTACTATTTTTGCAAGCTTATCTGGAAACTTCTCGTGTGTACTTTCGTCAGTTTTTTATTTTTTTTTGTTAACAATCCTTATTATCTAAAAAATATAGTATATGCGCGTTTACGAAGATATATTTTTCTATTTTATGTTATGGTTACATTTTATATTTATTTCTTCTCTTTCCGGATGGTTATTCACCAAGTTGTTTGTTTTTTTATATACGGCCAGCTTACATCCACCAGCAAACATATCAGGTTCTTTTAAAAATTATATTCTATTTCTGTGACGATAGCTCTACTTTCGCCAGTCTACTTCGTTTCAGTTTTCATTAACGATCATCATATATCTACTAATGCTCGTATTGTTAAGAAAACGTTAAAAATAAATAATGTTAAAATGCACACTCCGCCATTAAATATTACAATGTGAATATTGCATGTAGAATTTTGCTAAACAAACGGGGCCGACCGAAATAGAAAAAAAGAAGCGGACAGTTAGACAAAATCAATATAAAAAGAAAGGAAGTACTTGGACCGCCAGACAGTTCGCCGTTATTGCCTACGTGCAGAGTTTGTTGCTAATGTGATTGGACAGACATCATATGATTGCTGGAAGAAGGTGAACGCGTGCCGCAGCATGTTGTGAACGTACCGTATATACGATATGTGCATACCTATATTATATACATGTTGCAATAAAAAAATCCAACGATATCTACAATATACATAAAGAGTCTACACCGAAAGAAGGAAAACGTGACTACGTAACATCTGCTATTTTGAGAATCTTTATTTCTATAACCTTTTAAATGCACCGTATAAATGATCATATTTATTACAATGTATACACTTTCTAATAAATTCTACTGATATTCTGTATTAAAATATATTAATAGTAATGACTGTATGAGTTACAATCAATAAAATAAATTTGGATACGTGAATACTTTCTGGCACATATAATTGTTCAAAATTTTGCGGAAAAGTTTCCAGAATTATGTTAATGGGAATTATATTCAAACAATGTAATATTGATTCAGTGTTACATAATCTGAAAATAGTTTTCATTCATTCTTACATATGATACGAAGTTACAGAACAAAAAAATGAAGTTATACATATATTATTTATACATTATACGCAGTATTGAGGAATATTATGTCTCATAATAAAAGCCTTGACAAATGATAGGATGAAACGATTAAATGGAATATCATTTGACATATAAAAGAAACATTAATTATATTACGAATGACGAAAAAAAATTCTATTTATGCCAACTTTGTGCTCCTCATTGAAGATGGGTAGGCAGTAGTGAACGTTTGCTACACACAATTTGCACACTTTACTACATAAAATTACAAAAAACAGATGTAAAAACAACCTGACTTTTGCTACTCGTATAAATTAATGAGAAGTAAATTTCATCTCATATACTAATATCATTGTGATATAGCGGCGAATTATGGTACTATGTGTTTTTATTACAATTGTAACGAATGCTATATTCGAACTTACAATTAATACCGACCATTTGACGAGGACCGTGGTCTTAATTATTTGACCACTTTTGACGCCTTTATGTATATACGAAAGTATTCCACGTATTGTTACTAAAAAGCGTAATCTTACCAGGTCAATACTTCGTATATAACATAAAAGTTTAAGCAATTATCATAGCCTTACATACATAAACATTAAAGCAAAATTTCGTAATATTTTATAAGGATTAACACTTTTTCTAAAAGGTTTTTCCTTTTGAAAAAGAGTCCACTTGTATATTTTACTCGAAGGTCTTATCATGCTATAAAACAAGTAGTAACGAAAGTGCAAAGTTGTCTCTTATTAGAATTTTCTACTTAAATCCATAGAACTCGGTATGTATTTATGGATTTGCTGTGAAGAAATAATAGCTGAAATAAATACAAACGATGACGCAAGCAGATTAACTACAAAGGACAACGTTGCGACTGAAATTGAAAAATACACATTATAACACAAAAAAAGAAAAATAATACATTTGCTTACGTGCAGCCAATAGATTACATTTTTCATAATATCTTATAAAGCTTACAGCTAAATATTTCTACCCACCTAAAAACAGTGTTTGTTAAAAAAAACTGTTTACCGAAACTGGCACGCGGCGAGGAGGAGAAAACAGACTTCTTCCTAGTAACACAGAAAAATTAATACTTGTAACGTCCTACCACTTCTGTACATCAATCACAATACTAAATAAACCTTTGGTTAAGAGTGATAATAGGAATAACAAATTTTATACATATTAGCTAAATTATTAAAACAACTGCGTATCTAATTTCATATCAAACGACTAATTTCAAGTCAATTGTAGGTGTATTATATTCGGTTCAAAACGTGGCCGAACGAACCGAATACCAAACAGTTGCCAAATATTCATTTGATTAAATAGAAATGTGACATTGTGCTTATATAATCACTAATGCATATTACTACCAACATCACCAGTCAAAATTAAATAAAATATTCATCTAAACCATGATATCTTCGTAATATAGGCATGTCGCACTTATCAAATGTAAGTAATTGACTAAAAACATTTGTAGAAATAGACATCAGACAATACTAAAGGTAACTCCCATATTAGGCATCCATTACAAAACGTTATTTCCAAATGTGGAGCCGGGATTTTACAGTATTCTTTTCATTATCACCTAAGCGTGACGAGTGTTGCCAAAGTAGCAGGGCACTTATCGAGACGGTTACCGAAACAGTTTCCATGCAATCATTCGTTTACACAAATAATTCACAATAGGAGAAGGTAAAATACATATCAACATGCACTTGTTAATGCTTCCAGATACTGTTGGCAAACAAGACATACTTTTTAATAAGAGAGTTGAACATTAGCTCTTATAAATACTAATCTTATAATATTATACCAACAACTTATCCCTCCAGATGAATAGAAAGCTCCAACGAATAATATAAAATGAAATAAATTAATTTAAACTTCCAATCGTTTCAACGGTTCAGATGACTGCAGCAGTAAACATCTAAGAAATAGCAAGGTAAGGCCCTTATCAAAGTTTGGTATTTTTTCATTACTATCTACATCTTCCCCAGCGGGAAATAGAAATATACAGATATATACTTAACAAATATATTGTTGTACCTAAAAATACGCGCCTCACTGAATTGTTATTTTGTTTTTTTAATTAACAAAGCAAATAGGCATATATAATTTTTCTTCCAAAACCGACAAATCAGCCGTCTTTAGGCTTTATTCCTCAGGCAATTCGCTAAAAATCAACGAAAGATGATTACCTAAAATATTACGAAACAAATATCATTAACTTCCATTATCGTATAACGTAAATTTTGCGTGCATTTTGTGTCACTAAATAAAGATTCATAGAAAAGTAACGAATATTGCTACTACAACCCAATCTGTTTAAGTGTTAAACAGTTTTGGTACATGTGGCAGTTACAACAGGTAATGAAACAATGTATTTAGGTTCAGTACCATTATCACCTTGGTCTATCGCGTGTTGCCAAAGTAATTGGGCAGATATGAGATGATTGTCGGAAGAAGGCCGGCGCTCCGGCGGTGAATGATTAATGGGACGCGTGGCGGCGGCGCCGCGCATCGATCGCCCGGTGAAAGTGAGCGCGACTGCGTGCGGGCGGGGCGCCGAGCCGCCCGCCCACGCGCCTAGCGCCCGTAACTTCAACTTATTATTTGCCCGCGCTATTTATTTATTTACATTATGCATTATACTCTGCGTCTGTACGCGATTTGTCGCTGCAGGAATAGACAGTTTCATTAATATTGTAACCCGAAGTCATGTGTGGATAGATGTAATAATTTAGAGAAAATTCTGTCGTTAGTAAGTTCATGTCGTAAAGCGAAGGAGAAACTCCGTTATTATAGTTATAGTATAAACATAGTTAGCTTAGTATAATTATAATACAAGTTATCAATTAATTTTAACTATATCGTAACCCGGCGGTGCTTTTGGATATATAGGTATTAATTTCGAGAAAATTTCTCTCTGGCAGTTTCATAAATCAATGCTTGTTCTTAGAACAAATTATTGAAATGAGGTATAATTTAAAAGGGAATTGATGATTGATTACCTTTCTTGTCACTTCGAAAGTAATTAATGAATTTTCTATTGATTATCGTTAGGTGTGTTTAATATTATCGTAAAGTATTGGGAGGAATTTGTTTTCTTGCTTAGTCCTAGAGTCTACATGTATACAACACCTGGTTCTTTTGATGAGGTAAGCATTGTATTGCAATACAATTTCTTCTGCGATGTTTCTAGTTTTCGTATTATTGATGTTGTGATATTGAATAGATCTTGCGGATAAGTCTTATGTTTGTCTACACGTAATAATACGATTTTAAACGTGTCTTGGCTCGAGTAAATGGCACGTTTTTACAATTATTTCTAATAAATTTATTTAGGCTGGATGTTATTATAATTGAGGCTTCAAAATTTTTTTTATTATCCAGTGTCCTAAACTGTGTGCATATATTGCTCAAAATAATATATACCTACTCATCTATTTAGTATCTCATTTATACATATTTATATTAATTTATATTATACATAGTTATATAACATATTTTTGTTTTAAGTTGTGATTTTTTTCAATAATTTTCTAGCTTGAAATAGATTTCTTCAGTCTACTGTTGTACTGTGTATATGATATAACGATTTGTTAAATAGTAAAATTTTCTATTATATTTGTTTTAGTAATTTGACAAGGCAACAAACAAATATTATGAAATTTAAATATTTAGCTTCTAAACGTAACACTACAGCAAAAATATCGGCAGTAAACAACATACAATACAGTGCCTTTACAATTTGATTTAAGTTGATCCGACGAAAAAAATGTATTCTTTCTGCCAATTTATTTTTTATTTTGAGCTTTTTTACATTACGTAAGACACAATCAATACTGAACATCATGTGGTTAGTAGACCGTCCCGTGGTTGTGCAAATACAGATTATTCCCTCACATATCACTTTTCTAGTTCTAACCCAAGGATCAAGTTTTAACAAACTTCGATATCAAATTATAATTTAACATCTTTTGCGAACTTCGGTAGGTAATCGGATTTTACATAAAGCGAGAAATATTTTTAATCGGGATATTGGAACTACTAACTTTCAAACTAAAGTCACTTTCGAAGAAATATTTGTCAGGGGGTGATATTACCAACGCTATTAAGCTATTCTAAAAAAGGAACGTCTTTTCTTCTTTGTACTTAACTATTTTTTCAATTTCTTTTCATAATAAAACTGTATTAAAAGACTGTCTCAATTCGGTCTCAATTTCTTTAACCTTGTGAAAATCTCGAAGCTCCCAGTATCAGAAGGTCGAAAATAAATGAGATTTTAATACTCCAGCCATTCAAGGCACGCGTATCCTAGTAACAGAAAAAAACACTTTCCAAATAAGCAGGTTTTATTGAAGTTCACATTCGCATGGCTTTATCTCTCTAACCGATGCTCTTTCGGTTTCTCATTTCAATAGGTAGATAAGCTGCGATGACGAATGGCCATAATCCTCTCTTCTGACACACTTTCTTCGCCTTAATCATTCCCAGACTTCATGTATACGCTTCTACTTTTATTACTCATTATAGTTATGTCATTCTAAATATTCCTCTTTATTCTCTCCTTTTCTAACTTCGTCCTTATATACATTTTTGCTAGTGATATGTTCTTTGATTTAATACATCAATTTAGAATAGTACCTATCTTATCTTACATTAACGTCACTCTTTCTCCTGCTGATGCAGTATAGGTAGCGTGCCACATATCCGTTTCGGATAAATCTCATTAGCACTCTCAAGCGTATTTCCGTTTAGATAACGCTCTTGTTATTAACATTTTTCAGTAAATTCAGGATATAATCTAACAATATTACAAAGAACCTTCCACGCAATGTGTCATTATTAACATTTGTTTGTTTCCACCCTTTTTAAGCGCTTGGTCACATTCGTTTTGTATACTTGATATTATATGGAATGAGTGTATTAGTAATAATAATAACCTTTTTCTATATCAACGAACCTTAAGATTACTACTGACGAGCAGTCCAACACAAGTGAATCGGATGACCTGATATATGTCACATTGGAGCGATCGTGAGAGCAGTCGATATTATTCACGCATCCATTTGGAACCGCATCAGTGGCCATCTTTAATTTATTTTCAAAGTGCATTGGATATGTATAAAACAACAAACAATTCAAAGAACTTACGCAACGATCTAGCGTTCATTCTGTTTTTAAAAAGTTCCGCATTAATTTGACACAGCTTGAAGACTACTTAATCTCTACATTACCGTCTGGATAGGTATATTCTGCAAAGTACGTGTGTAATTTTCTACTCTAATAATTTTGATGGTGTTTTTTTGTGACAGAAATTTTGTACTGTTATAAAAATTAGGTGTTCTCTGCATTGTAATCGCTGTTATAATAAAATAAGTAAGCGAACGAAATTTATTTATATTATAAATTCACCTCACGCAAATCTTTTGAAGGCTCGCTGAAATTTAATTTCTCTATCTAAAGCACCATTTTCCTAAAATACCATCGACATCTAATCGAAACTATGATTGATGAACGAAACTTCCGAAAGTTTGAGGTTAAACTTAACACCCATTAACTTACAAGCGTTTTTTTTATTAATTAATTTAATCCATTACCTATATAATCTGTTACCCGGTTGAGGGTTTGCAAATTTGCTGAATTACATTCTCAGAGCTTTTGGATCTTTTCGGATGGAAAATTATTATATTTTTTGTTGGAACTCCAGTCTAGAGCTTATTTAGAGACTCGTAGTTTCCAAACTTCATTATACAGCCGCATCGTTGTTTTTCTATGCCTAGTATAGTTTCTTATGCATTCTATGCATATTAGAAATATTAAATAATCTACAGCCATTCTTGAGTACAGTATAGAACTTCTTAAGAACATTTGTTTTGCTTACAAATTGTCGAAAACTTGCTCGTTTAACGCACGCTTAAAGTGGCGGTGTGTAGTCGAATTCCTCAAGACTGTTATTAGGAGGACCATTCACTATTTATATAAATTATAAACTTAATTTAAAATTTTAGTGAAAACGCTGATAATTTGATGAGATATTGTAATAAATAGAAAGCCAATAACTGTTAATAAATTCGATATATCTGCATTTTTGCCCGAAGTGTATATAGAAGAAATATAGTAGATTCAAATTGAGGACAAATCACATTAAAATTAAGTATAACCCCTTCAGCAAGTCTATATGTACCGATAAATACTTACAAATTAACATATGTAGCTTAAAAGTTTCAAAATGTACAATCCGAAATTAACCACAGAAATGGTGTGACTATGAAAACACATAAAAGAATTCTTACTGCTGATATATACTATTACGAAACATAAAAATATCTAAATTCTTGGAACGAAAAACAGATTCCATTGTACCTATCAACACAGAGCATATAATAACAAAACTTAATAAAGTTTGTACCGACTTGTTCATGGTCATAATGAAGTATTTTAAAGAAACAGTCTAAAAACATTTTCGGTGGCATGTAACGTTTTTTAATTTAGTAGAAAAGTAACTCAATTATACAGAGCATTTGGAAAGTCGAATATAGTTAAACACATAATGAAACGGTAAACGCGTTGATCAAGGGACAATCCCCGACTGAGATTTAAAAAATTAATTTACTAATTTAAGGACCAGGAATTGTGGTACAATAGCCAACAATAAATGGATTCAGTATAAACTTTCTCACTGCAAGTCTAATGGATAAAAGAAATAAATTGTATTAATATTTTCCCTGCATTATTACAGCTGACAAATTTCTTAGCAGATAATATAAAGATCGATCAACACTATTTTTAACCAAGGACGTCCGTAACTGGGTTAGGTGGAAACACACTACCCATTAGTCGAAAGAACTTCCACGTGAAAAATATACATTTCCTTTTATTCTTCAAATCTTTTTTCGATAATCTATATACTTGCACATTTCGTCTGTGATGAATTAGTAGAATATAGTAATTAACCTCTGACCTTTCTAATGTCCACAATACTTGTATTAAGGATTTCCTTTTTATTCGGCCACAATTTACTCCTCGACTATTAGAACTATTATCCGTTCAAAAACGTATGCTCCATAGTTGGCAACTTCCCAAAACCGTCAACTCAATCGTAAAGTTGTGTGTAAACTATTTACGGTTATAACGTCGGCTCATTTACTTTTATGGAAGTTTCCCAAGGAAAAAATAAGGCGTTCAGCATTAGGGAAAATTATTGAACCATAAAAGATTATGGCGACCTATAATCTGGGTTGTCAATGAATATTTGTTGGACTTACGCTCGGGTTATGAATATATATTTTAGTTATTTCTAGTATATGCACGTATGTAACTCAGGTACACGGTAAAAAAATATGAGAAAAATATAACACGAATATATTCAGGTGACATGTACGTACATGAATGGATAATTAAGCGGATGTAAATCCGCATATTTATGTTTTACCAGATTTAACCAAATACCATTTTTTATTTACATTATATTAAAACCCTTTATTTCTCGCCAATTTCGCAGATAAATCAGTGTGATAATACACGTTTAATTTCTATCTACTCAGAAAAGTAAACGAACATAAAATGAACAACCTTGTAGAAAATAATGAAATTGACCTAAAAAGCTGACCTACCGCCACCAGCGACGACCTCTACCCGGGGAGAACCCACATTTTTATTTCCTTGGTAATTTTTCACGTGTTTCTCCGTTTTCGGAAGCCGCAACGTGATGTTACAAATTTGGAAATACATTGGAAAATATTACAAATAACATAGTTTAAACTTTATCTTAAATCGTTATTTTTCTTTGTATTTACATATGGAAAATAAGCAAATAAGTGTGAATCTAAATCGAGCGTTGAGGGTTGTGTATTTAGGTAAATTATTCAACATTCAAGTAGTCAAATTATTGCCTATAATTATATAAACTGGTTTGTAGGGTATTACTTACGTATAGATGGAACTAGGTTGTATTAAATTTTAGTGCTAATTTGGCTATTACGCGTTACGAATAATCGTCAAGTCAGTTCAAAAATTCAATGATATAAAGTGAAGCGGGACATTCACTAATAGCTAATTTACTTTACTTTATGAGCTGGTACGGTATAAGTATTTTGTAACTATACTTATTACGTATAGTTACGAAATCAGTTCCCACTTAAATAAATAGTAAAGAAACAACTACGTGCACAAATTAAGGCCTATAAACTACTCGACTACTTCAAGTAGTTTCTATATAGAATTTATTACTGTATTTATATTTTAATAATTACAATATCCAGCGCGACTACCTGGGTTCATACACATTTTCAATATATACAAACGTGTAATATAGCACAACCCTTCCCACTCAAAAACGGGTATTTTTTATATTTGAAGAAGTTACAATCTTTACTAAGTTGCAACATTTTTCATGATTGTTTAAATAATAAATGCAGAAATTATGCATGCATACTCACCATCACGTGGCGCGAGTTCCTTTGTCCGTTAGAACAAAGGAGTGGTATGTGTGTAGGTTTTTCAGGCAATCGAAGAAAGAAAAATAAAACATTTTATATAGCTTCAGACTATTTAAAAGTCATTGATAAAAAATTACTGAGGTAGAAGTAAATTTGAAATTTTATTCAATTTTTTCCACCAATATTGACCAATTTATTTTCAAAAAGTAAATAAACAGTTTTTTTTATTTCGGCACGTGATAAAGTAATGTTTGCCGAATAAATAAGTCAAGTTTGAAGATTGTTTAGTTAAGTGGTTAAAGAAATATTGTGTATACAACTGCCAAAAGGGTTTCGAGAAAGTTTTGTTTTAAACTTTAGTTTATATAATTATACCAATTGCTTACATTACTTTCCTGCTACTCAGCTAACCAAGAGCCATATATTTTATCTCTTCGTCTTCTTCGTAGAATTCCGTTTAAGCCATTTTCTCATTTCTACGCTTTCTCCGATATATAATCAGACTGACTATACAATATTTTATTTTGATGACAGTTATAAGGGTAAGAAATAAACTTTACCCTGGACATTAGGTGCGATTTGCCAGTCGTTAGAGATAAGACTATCATTATTAGATTTTTCTAAAAATTATTTTAACCAAACATTTTTGAAAATTGACTGCCTTTTATTTATCATGAAATATTTTGTTCGCGGTCGATATATAAAAAATTATATTTGTTTTGACACGCATTGTAATCGTTTGGGCTACATTACTATATATTGGCCATATTGGACGTTGACTCTCATTGTCGAGATCATATCCGGATTTCATGATTATGTCTCTTTTTCTTAAGGAAAGGATAAGCTAAAATGATACGTTCAAATTTTTCCTATTAGTTGGTTAGATAGTTATTTGCTAATATTCTAATATGACGACAATTTTTTGTAAAAAATTTCTTTTTAAGTGGTAATGTTTGTAATTTTATAAGTAATATAGAAAAAATAAATATGTACAATACTAGATACAGACTGTAAACGATCTTAAGGATCGATGAAGTTTAGGAAAAAACGTTGCCGCTTGTTGTATGAAAATTCGACACTTCATTATGATCTTAATTCGTTTCTTATTTGGAACTAAGAGTTTTTCAAAACAGCGTTGATATGAAACGAAATATTTAGGATAAAATATACAACAATTTACGGTATCTAGGCTGTGAAGAGACATTGTGTAATTCATAATTTCGATATGTATCAACAACTTAATCTATGCTAAATCATATGCTTCATATCATCTGCCCGAAATTGACGCATAACTTCACAGGCGAGGTGCCATGTCATATGCTCGATTACATTATGTCACTTCAACTACACTTTATCATAATGCTTTCCACCACATCGATGCTCAATTACATTGCGTAACTTCAACTATGCTATATCATATGCTCGGTTACATTGAGAAACTGCAAAATGCTTCATCACTATATCATATGCTTGGTGCTCTATCCATGTGCTATATAGTATACGCTTCATGCCATTATAACATGCTCGGCGACATTTCAAAGATTTTCACTGGATCTAATCCCTTATCTTAGGGTGTCGGATTTTTACAGAAACAGAAAATAACGAATTACATTTAAAATCGTAACATTTAACATGTAAATCGTCTTATTTTTTTAAATGCTGTGCATTTAGCATTCAAATGTTTTAAATTAATTTTAATGCCCGATTATAATATGTTAAAGGAAGTTGCAGTTAAGTATATCTACGTTAATTTAATCACATACACTTAAGTTTTTCATTACTTGGTCGGGATGCATAATATATTTGAAATGGTGTTAACATTATAGAAGGAATATCGTTGATTATAACGTCTTCTTAACTCGCTTCCATTGACTCGTTAAAGTCTTTGTCACTTAACTGTAGCTCGTACCACGTTGTGCTGTCGCGCCGCTACCGAAAATAGCTGGCAGAAATTTACCCGCTAGCCACCCCTCCTATTAAAGGGAAGGGATATTTTAAACGGCATAGTATCCGAAATTCCAAGTTTCGGTTGCATAATGGTTGGGGGCGACCGTGCGTGCTCAACGAGGCCCACTCCGTCAATCTCCTCTAATCGGGCCCATTGTACTCGGCCGCTGCAAACGATGAGTTTTTATATAACTATTTGTCTAAACTTGTTGATAATTTCGCAAATGTTCACGGTTTGAAAAAAGCCTATTTGATTATAATAATGCATTCGGAAATAGTGGTCACACTAGAATTTTGATGATGTAGCAGGGAACAATTGTTACTCAAGCGAAATATATGGAATGATTAACATCCAAATATTAGCAGTATGAGCTGACTTTACCCGGAAGGAAATTTGTTTTGCAGCAATTAATATCAGCAAACTATTTAACTCACTGAATATGTTTCTCCACTCTGTAACTATACTATACTTGGACACTAAACTCAACGTCTGAATTTCGTTAAATAAAATTAAGTAAAAAATAAGTAGACCTGTTAAGAAGCCCTATATCATTCAGATAAGTTTACGATGGGGCTAATGGTACACCTATATTTAGACAAAAATCCGCTAGGCAACGGAATGATTATTTCAGTATTCAGATGCGTTGGTCTATTCATTATAAACTAACTAGTATCATAGACGAATCAGATGATGGACCATACGGTTGGGGTACATGACATTTATATATTTATATACATGGATATATTTTTTGAATGGATTTATTTTCCTGTTTCACTTATCCTAAGTAGGAATAAATTATTCAATTGTCCAAAGGCAGTCTATTGATCGGTTTGCGATTTAAAATGTTTTTTCACCTTTAACTCTGCCAACCTAAGATATGAACTAAAATACAACAATTAAATTGTTTTTCACCTCTAACCCAGCCAACCTAAGATATGAACTAAAATACCTACGCCACAGCGTCACATAATGACACATAAATCACACGTAATATGTGTACATATGTGACAAATAATTGTGTACAAAATAAATGTTTCGAAGGCTAGTGTTATCACTTGTGTCTCATTCTACTTGGTAAAATGCCGTATCGACTTCTAAGCAGCACTCAAAAGTTACTTGCCAATTGGCACTACAAACTCATTATTTCTTATTCTAAGTGCTCGGCTTCATCACAAGTAATAAATAAATATAGCAGTCCTAACTAATAAAAAGTCAATTGAAACATGTTAAATTATCAATTGATAAAGGTACTAAAATTGCAAGGTGAAACTTCGAATTTTCTGTCTTATAAATTGTTACAAATGGTGAACACGTCACCGTCTGAGTTGCCGCATTATGACATCAGCGATATAATCAGTTTGGATAATGGCTTGCCCTTGCAGTCAGCCGAAGGTGGAGTTCTTAAAAATTGAACGTGTCTTATCGTATCGTGCGGGAACGACTTAGTGAACGTGCGACCCAGAAAAGAGTCGTTTTAAATCCGGATTACATTTTTGATACCTCCTCGTCATCTTTGCTCCCAACTGTTCAGAGATGGAATGGTGCTACCATTACAATGGAACAGTGCTAATCAACCATGAATGTAGTCATAATATTTTTTTCCAAGGTGCTTTCAAGTTCTCTTTCACTTGTGCGTTGCTAAGGTTTGAAATGAATTGAGCTTATATTTGAGCACTACATCATTTTATACTTTCGAGAGTCACCTTAGAAAGTTGTGTCTAAATTAATTTTGCTAGAAACCATTGTAACTTAATATTATAGACATTGAACATGTAACTAAATGGTCAGAAGTTTGAATATGATACTGACCGCAAAATATTTATTCATTGTAATAATTGTCGATTTACATGTTATGTCACAAATAACAAAGTAAAATTGGCATGTAGTCTTACTTTAATTTTACATTTTTATACAAAATCATAATAAAACTGTAGACTTTTGAAATTTGGGTCTACATAGTAGTGGAAATATTCAGAGACTATCAACAAAATCAGTGCACTATCTAGCTGTACTAACCATTAGTGCTGATAAACTACAACCAGCTATCCTATTTAGTTAATTGTATGTCACGACCTTCAAATTATAAGCGAGGTTTATCGGCCAAGCAGAGCTAACAGTCAGGGTTGGCTGAGTCTAGCGTAACAACGCACTTTCCTTTTCCCCCTTTTGTTTTACAAATTTCTATCCTGTGATTGAAGTTGCTGTGGTTTGATGTATCAGTACGTCAAAGTGGCAAGTGTAGGCAAAAGTATGAGTTCGTATCCTGCACATAAAAATAATGTGTAACCCACTTCGTTATGTGTGGTTTACAAAAAAAGTTAATGCAAATCATCTAAGTATACATCACTTTATTAATTATCAATACAACTGGACCTTACACATATTTCGAATAAACTAATTATCTCCGGTCCCTATGTAGAACGCAAATGCCACTGGCATGGTCCGTATCAGTGAATAATTGTACTAGTATATGGTACGATGAACCTGCCGATGGATCTAATCAAGTCAAGATCTAATCTAGACAGTTGGCCAAATTGTTTGCATTTGAGTCCATTGAAAGGGTTTTGTTCTTTGGTTTATATATAAAAATATCAATTATAAAGTATTTTTTAGAAATTCGTGAAAAACTCATGCTTTCAGGATATTTTATATACGAAAAATAATTTATGAAATTTTCGCATTAACCTGTTTTTCTATTAATGTGTCATTATTGGTGCACTCACCCTAATCGTGTTCTGTAATAGCAGGGCTCTTTCGTATCGTATCCAACAAATTAAGAATCTATCCGATTGGGACGCAATTGCAACGTTCGTCTGAATGTTTTCGAATGAAGTCCCTTGTGGCAAATTACATGCTTGGCGGATGAGAAATAGCCGAAAAGAGTGTAAGATTTCGAACGCTACCTTTGTTACAGTATAAAACGACACTTTTGCTGCAGTATAAGCACATATGTATGGCAATGATTTTTTTTCTCCTGGCTTTCTATTGTAAGCCAGACCGTTTCTAATTCGGTATGTATTTATTTGTATTATAAATTGTATTTTATCATTTATTAAATTAGTATTTATAATTTATTAAATGCTTAAAATTTAAAAATTTCCCGTATTTTCATTAATTTTCATTATTATTTTATCGTTTATTAGATACTTGAAATTAATAACTTACAATAAATTTTCAGCATATTATTTTATTTTCATTAACTAATTAAACTTTATTTATATTGTTTTAGTAAATTTAACAGTTTGGTATATTCATTTTAATTTTTAAAATTATTAAATTAATTTTAAAATAAATTTAATTTTTGAAATAATTATATTTTAATTTTTTAAATTCTAGATGAAAAGATCAATTTTTTTACTACTCTGTATAAGAAAATAATAAAATTTAAACGCGATAATTTGGAAAAGATCTGGCAGATGATTGGCTTACATTGGAAAGCCAGCATAAAAATAAAATGGTTCCTATCGCTTGTCAAATAAATTTTAAATTTTCGTTATTTAAATTTAAATATTTATCATGCTCAGTCCTTTTATTATTTTATTTCCATTAATTATTTGCGTGCTAAATAAAGTTAATCTTATGTTATGTCAAATAATCTTTTTTATCAATAAAGGATGAATTGTCCAAAGTGATTCAGTAGAAGTTGAGAATGGTGATGAGGAAGTCAGGTAAGAACTAGTAAAAAAGTGACAATACGTGTATGATTTATTTTGAACTTAAATTTTGTTATTATCTTTTATTTGCGTCGACAAAAGTTTACACGTATATTAACTGATACCAAAATTAAATAATGCAATACTCACAATTAAATGAAACTACGTGATGTAGTATTATTTCTACTATCTTTAATTTCTTTACCACGACCTAGGTTTCGTTGTATTACAACATCTTCAGGTGGGATATTAGCAAAGATTAACTCTTAGGAACAACCAACAGCATTTATATGTTTCAAACACAATAGCGGAAGACTACTTTGTGCGTATTTTTCCATTGTTTATGTTAGTGAGTTTATTGCAGGGGCGCAGACTAGGTTTTATTATATTACAGAGAGTTATACAATATACCAGTATTCTAGTTGGGGTAATAAATTCAATTGTTGTTATTATGTGAAGTTATACAATGCAAACTTTAGGGTGTATGTAATAAAATTAAATGGAAGTTATTGTCGGTAATATATTGCAAAGGCAAGGGTATTTGAAAGTAAGGCCAAGGTAATATACTAATTCTACATATCTTATTATCGGTAATATATTTATACAAAAGCAAGGGTATTTGAAAGTAAGGACAAGGTAATACACTAATTCTACATATCTCCGGTTTTGTGTATTCATATATTTATTTATTTATTTCTTTTAATATTTTTGTTTTTATTATATATACTTATATTTATATGTGTATTAATGCTGAAACAATTTCCAGGGTACTGTAGTATCAATGTTTTATATTTATATTATATCTAGAAGATATTAAGAATGGGTGATGATATTATATTTAGTTGTTCATTTAATATATTGACCTTGATATCTTTTTTATGTCTGTTTATTTCTAATGTTTCTAGGATATTAAGTTTATTGCCTTTTGTATTTATTTGTAATATATAGGGGGCATTATCAGTATGGGGGTGATGGTTATTTTCAATGAGATGTTTAGCAAAGTGCAAATATTTCTTGTATTAGTATTTTTTTTTTTTAAATATCACATCCAGACACATCTCACTGAAAATAACCATCACCCCCATACTGATAATGCCCCCTATATATTACAAATAAATACAAAAGGCAATAAACTTAATATCCTAGAAACATTAGAAATAAACAGACATAAAAAAGATATCAAGGTCAATATATTAAATGAACAACTAAATATAATATCATCACCCATTCTTAATATCTTCTAGATATAATATAAATATAAAACATTGATACTACAGTACCCTGGAAATTGTTTCAGCATTAATACACATATAAATATAAGTATATATAATAAAAACAAAAATATTAAAAGAAATAAATAAATAAATATATGTATACACAAAACCGGAGATATGTAGAATTAGTGTATTACCTTGTCCTTACTTTCAAATACCCTTGCTTTTGTATAAATATATTACCGATAATAAGATATGTAGAATTAGTATATTACCTTGGCCTTACTTTCAAATACCCTTGCCTTTGCAATATATTACCGACAATAACTTCCATTTAATTTTATTACATACACCCTAAAGTTTGCATTGTATAACTTCACATAATAACAACAATTGAATTTATTACCCCAACTAGAATACTGGTATATTGTATAACTCTCTGTAATATAATAAAACCTAGTCTGCGCCCCTGCAATAAACTCACTAACATAAACAATGGAAAAATCCGCACAAAGTAGTCTTCCGCTATTGTGTTTGAAACATATAAATGCTGTTGGTTGTTCCTAAGAGTTAATCTTTGCTAATATCCCACCTGAAGATGTTGTAATACAACGAAACCTAGGTCGTGGTAAAGAAATTAAAGATAGTAGAAATAATACTACATCACGTAGTTTCATTTAATTGTGAATAATGAATTTCTACAAAATTAACGCCAAATATATTCAATAATGCAATACTGTTCACGTATTATGCAAATTTAGTTTAACTAAAAGATGCTGCTCGGATCGGATATTGCTTCACTGCCATTATTATTTTTTCATGTCGTAAAATTATCATGTTTTATTATGCTAAAATATTCATCGATTTTCAAAAATCGATAACTAACTAATAACTAATAAAAAAGTCGATTACTAATTAATAATAAAGTCAAAGACCTAAACGCGACAAAGCGCAAGTCAAAGATCTAAGGACGGATACGGAATAAAGGTGACTATCATCTTTCAGTTTTCAGTTTAAAATTTTCCACCTGTTTACAAACAGTTTTTCATTTGTATAATACGCAGTCTATAACACATAGTCAGGATACGTGAAAAGCATATTAACCAGATTGTAAAATTCTCAATAAGACTATAAAAGATAAAAATATCATTCAAATTGTAAAAAGAAAATAATTTAATCAATAAAATTGAAACAACGCAAATATAAAATGTAATAAATAATACATTGTACTGGTTTACTTAACACGACGAATTATAATGATGCATTTTCCAAGGTCAGAAATAAAAATGATCGACTCACTGGAACTGTCATTCCGTCACTTCTTCACACCGAAAAAGACATAATTCCTATAGGGGGGCGTGCCTTATAATTTTTGAGAAGTTGAAAATAGTCCTTTTTTTCTACGATGCCCATAACGCGTGGGCAATTTTGCCTTTTAGAAATTATCTTGAATGTGACTTTTGAATTAAGATTTACCATTCAAGTTAACAACAAATAAAGCATCTCATGAAATATTTACAGCACAAAAATAAGATATCTCAAACCGATTCCAAGAAATATTTTCAACTTCATCACCATAAGCTCAATAGTAAACATTGTAACTCATTTTTTGTGACAAATTTAGAAAGCGCCATATAAAACAGTGAATTTTCAGATTATTTTATGCGTATTGACATTAAAAATCCTTCACAAATACAATTATTAGATAGTTTTGTAATGAAAAGAATATTATTTTAACAAGAATAATATTATTTATATTTGACAAGAATATTATTTTAACTCAATACGATCAAAAAGGGAAGTACAATATTCTTTCTTGAAGCATCGATTTGCATTAGACTCGAGCCATCTTCCAGATCAAAGCATAATTAAGTAGGCAACGATGAATTGAAGATTTCCGTCAACATCAGCGATCCATTTTCGTTAACGCAATTAAATGCTTAAAGGGTTTGTTCTAAGTACTAAACAATAAGATATAGTTAAATTTTATTTTAAGGCAATTATTCATTTTAACAAATAACGAAAATAAAAAATACTGTTATATTTATTTATTGGGCCGACACCTTATTTGAATATTTGATGCAAATCATTATACACACTACAGACTATACACACTACAGACTATACACACTACAGACTATACACACTACAAATTCTATACACACTACAGACAGAGAAGAAATCTTACGACTAAGTTGTGATTATTTGTGTTTGTGGCAAAGTTGTGGTTAATATACGTGCGTTCAGCTAAACATTTAAAGTAGCAAGATATTATTTATCAAAATACACTTATAACGATAATTATCCAGCCGCCTTATTGCAAGGTGCGGCACATGGCCCTAATAACTACTAAGGCATAATTAATAGAACACCATTCCTAATTAATATAACAGACAGTGCACAATTTTGCTTACATTTTTTTTAATATTATTTATACTCCGTCAGATTTTCTCTCTACACTCTTCAGTATTTTTGCTGAGTACATCCATTTTACATTTTTTAAATCACGTTCATTATAATTTCTTTGCCAAAAATTAATGAATTTAACCGCCTGGCACTATTTATTAAAAATTAGATATCAAAAAATGTCATCGATATAATACCAAAAAAAATGTAATGTAGGTTTATAAGATATATATAAGATTGTTATAGGTTTATAAGGGAGATTATAAAACCGTCCAAGTGCATGTCGGACACAAAATAGGATTCTATAGTTGTTTACGTCCCTTAAGATCATTGATGCAAGTTAAACAAAATAATTTTATTTGAAGTATTAGATTTATCAAGTATTTAGATTTATTGATCATGTTTGAAAAATTAGATTTTTAACCATTGCACGTCATTTTAAAGCTTAATATTTTACAAACTTAACAATGAGAAATGGTGAACGGAGCCTCAATATAATTTTAGAAGACCTATGTAATGGTACATCAGTAGATAGGATGTGCAAAAACAAATCACTTTCACTATACACACAACGGGGAAGTCATAAAAAAGTTTATTATAAAATACGAATACCTAAAATAGGTGAAAAAATTGACGGTAAATTAATTAAAAACAGAAAAAATAATCAAATTGAAATACACTTATCAATATTTTGTAGTTTCTTTATTTCTATTCGAACTGTTTTTAGTTACGTAGATAATCTGCGTCAGAAGTAATTGCGTAACCTTCTTTTCATGAACACGTGGGCAATTTTGCCTTCTAGAAATTATCTTGAATATGACTTTTAAATTTCGTCTCAATGAGACAAAAGATTCCACTTAAATATCAGGATTGTTGTCATTCTGGAATGACAGTTTGAATAGAATCGTTGACTTCAGTACGTTCGGCGCGTACTGCCGACAAGTATTCATTCCAAACTGTGCTTGAAGTCAAGATTTCTAGAAACTTATTCTAAAGAAATTTAATAATTATACATTACAGAACGTTGCTTGGTTTTCTTGCCTACGTTTTGCGTTTATTTGAGGAATTCCACATTTTATATCATTTTTCATGTTCTGAGGCAAAACAATTTGGCATTTAGATGTAACTATTAATAGCTCACACCGGCGTTTCTAATCTCGTACTGTATATTTAATTAATTTTAATATTCTAAACGTTTTGTGTCATAATATTTTAACATGCTTTTATTCGACCTGTAACTAACTATATAATGGAATCTACGAAACTAAATTTCATTCACTTTTAATTGTTGTATCATAATGAAACTTGGCAGTTGTGTGTAGTTCTGACGACAATACCTTAAAGTGGAACTATTGAACTGACTCCATGAAATATAATCGGAAGTTAGACACTGAGCTTAGTAACGAAACAACTTATCCTAACCGTGCTTGGGATTCTAATTGTTATATCATCATGAAACTTAGCAGCTGTGTGTAGTTCTGATAACAACACGATAAAATAGTACCATCGGACTGATTCAGTGGAATATAATCGGAAGCCAGATCGAAGAATTTAATTGTTCCAAGCTTACCGGAAAGACGCCTTGCAATACTGAGTCGCCCAAAATTACGACAAGAATTTTATTGATAATGTGTAAGTGAATTTTTGAAACTGCTTCATTTAGGCGAACCTATTCACTACTATTATACCAGACCATTTTTCCCACCTATTTGGAATTTTGGCATTCCTTGTCTTCTCTTCCACTGAGCATGGTTTTATACTGTGTTGGCGTTAAGTTGGACTTTTTCCGGGTGTTTTCGACCGTCACGTAGTTTGTTGAGGTATTGTTTGTGGGTCGCCCAACGTTCTGAACATTACAAAACTACGGGTTTTATAGCTGTTTTGTACATTTTCCCTTTATCTTTAAGTGACAGCCTTCTATCACACGTGAGGCTTGTGAGTTGTATTTAAACCAACTTGTTGTAGTTCTATGAGCAAAATCGCTATAAATTTTGACACCAATCCTCAGTAACGGATTAAGCCTAAATATTTAATCGCTCAAGTGCATTTGGCTGATACCTTATAATATTTTTAGCAAAAAATTATACTTTTGTCTAAAATTTATTAGAATAATTTTTTATATTTCAAGTCTATAGTCGAGAAATGATGATGATCAAGCCTAACTGGAGAATCGATGCACCACTTTATCAATAAAGTTCCTGTTTTATACGGAACTCTAAAATTCCGAAGTATCGTACAGATTTGCAATGTTAATGACTTATTTAAATATTACAAAAGCTAAGTTTAAGGAGAGAAATATGCGTTTTCATAAGATTGTCTTATTCATTTGGCAAATAAAAAAAGTTTAAAAATTCGGGAAGTTTTGTAAACTTCGTATAAAAGAGTAATTAATTAAACTTTATGTTTGCTATTCGCTGTTCTTGAGACGAAACTTATAACTTGTCCCTCAAAATATTTTTTTTTAATCCAGTTTTACGTAATGTTTCAGAGTTAAAATATTTTTAAATTTACTTTCGCTAGTAACTTCTTATTCTGTTGTTATACATTCGGTGAAACTTCTAGTAAGTTACAAAATATTCTAGATAACATAGAATACGATCTTGGACCTATCTTAACTTACCTCTAAATATCGATCAAAACGAGCAAAAAAACCTGTCAAGTACGAGTAGAACTCGCACCACGAGGGTTCTGTGCATATTTAGACACTTGTCAACATTTAAAAGGGTACATAGTATTTCCATTAAACTAAGTATTTACAAATATTAATTTTTCACAACGTAAATATTGGTCACTATCCACGTCATAATCATAGCTACAGATATACTACGAGTACTGAATTTGGCCAATTAAAATTTCCATATGAATATTTTTAAATGTTAGCTATTCGCCTATACATATGTACGGGTTAATATGTTTTATTACTGTGCCAAGTTTCAAAATTCTACGCCAGCGAATTCTGAAAAAACAACGGCTTTGACAGATACGTAATGTATAAACCGATAAAAGTTAAATTTTCATTTCGAGGTATGAAACTCTAAAAATTTAACAAATTATATAGGAAGTCTTATTAAGTTTCCAGCGCACTTCTCTGTAACTGATTAAGCCGTTTTACCCCCTCTATTATAATTATGACAATCAATGTAAATTAACCGCACCGCGTTGAGTCAGCGATCGTATATCCGGAATATGTGTTTACTTATTTACCATTACCGATTTGTACTATTGACGTTTCCAATACCACCCAACGTATATTCACATGATTGGTATTCGAGTTCTTTGTTTATTCAAGACGATACTTTTTTTTTAGGTCGGCACGTTTCTACCTTGATATAATATTTATTGTTGCAACTTTGAACGAAATGAAATGAAAATTGAATTTAAACCGAGTGGAAAAAAGTATTGAAACTTAATAATGGTAGGGTAAATGTGGGATAGTTGCCCCATATTTTGAAATACAGTATTTTTTACTAATTAACAGTTGATATTTGAACTTATTTTTTGATTTAGTGATTCTTGTATCTATGGTTTACTACATGTTTTAGAGTAATTAGATGAAGTTTTTGTTTATATTAAAAAAATACGCCATATAAAAAAGTACGGGTTGTCAGTATAGATGCCTATTATATGGGTTAGTTGCCTCGAGGCTATTATCACTATGGGGATAGTTGCCCCTAGGAATAATTCAAAGCATATTTATATGTTTTATTTCTATAATTAGCAATGGCACATTACACTTTGGTATTAATATTTTTATATTAATCAGTCTCAAAAATTAAAATACTTCAGTTTAGTCGATGTTTTTTTTTTATATTTATATTTTTAGTGCATCCACTTTATTACAATAATCACCATACCGTACCATAGAACAATTTCATGTAGCCATTTCTTGCACATAATTCATTGAACCCAATCTGTAAAACGATTAGTATTATATTATTCATCAAAACATTCTTTGCATCTAGCATCTTTCTGTGTGTCTGAATCAGATTCGCTCAAAATTGACATCTCTTCACTAAATTCCTTAATTTCTTTTGGTTTTTTTTTATTTGCTTGTCTTTTTTGCTGAGTCTTAGTTCCGAGTCTTGACTTTTTAGTCTGCACAGCTGTTTCAGCTGATCGATTATTATTTTTGCATGGTATTCCTAATGTAGCTTTATCTTTGACTTTAGCTTGCTTCACTTCGATATTTTCTTTTGTGTTCAAAATTGCAGCTGATTGTTTTCGCCTCTTATGAAATGGTACCAGAATGGGTGGTATCGGCGAATATTCTTGTAAATATTTGCTTGGTGTTTCTTTTTCCAGTTCACCAATATTCATGATGTTGCAATTCTGTGAAAATATTAACGGGCTTGAAGTAAAAAGTCTCTTATCTGGTATATCTACAGTCGGTGCATGGGAAGGGCCTGGATCCTTTTCAAGTATGATTTCAATTTGATTAACAACCTCTATATTACTGGAAACAACGTCAGATGTAACTTGATCAACTACCAAAGTCGATTCATCCCGATCGATCGAGTCGATCGATCCAATTCTAGAGCATCACTGAATACTTCTATGTCCTATTCTAGGGATCATTTTGACGACAGGGTTCGCTTTCTGAAGACCTTGGATTACTCAAAGAAACGTCAGATATTGCAAAAAAACTATCTGGAATTGAAGATTGATAAAAAGGGTAAATCCCGCAAGCTTTAAACCTTGAAATTACATCCACGCATCCCCAATTAGTTTCCCTGCAACTAATCGATTTGTTTTTCGTTCCTTGTGTGACACTATCCAATTTTTTGTTTCAGCTGTATAAAAAGTTTTAAAAGGCTTGAAATTGCGATCCAGTGGTTGGAGGGCTTGAGTGGTACGGCTAGGTAAACAAAGTAAAATAATATCATTTTCTTCACCACTTTGAAGCATGCCTGTGGCATTCGTGTGGGAAGAATGGCCATCCAGAAGCAAGAGGACTTTCTAATTTGGTTTTCTGGGTATAAAATGTTCTTTGAGCCATTTGTGGAATACCTCTGCATTCACGTACGCGAATTTTTTATTCCTGTAAATGTCTGAACCAGGTGGAAGTTCATCCAATAACTCAGGTTTCTTATTTACGCCTTTAATGATTAACACTGGTGGAAGAAAATTTCCTAAAGCATTACAGCGCGCTATTAATGATAGAGTTTCACCTTTCTCACCAGATATAATAGAATGGACTATTCTTGCACCTCTTGTAGCAATAACTTTTCCAGTATAGTTATTTAACTGGACACCTCATTCTCTGTCAACAGTTTAAGCAGCAAATCAAACATTTTATTAACCTCATCTCGATTTAATGCTTGTGCTCTAGCAACAGATAAACCTTCAGCCTGACGAATACTATATATAAGATCTTTATTACGTTCTAAAAACGATCTTAACCAATGCAGCCCTGCCTTTTTAGTATCTTTATCAAAAGGAGTTTCCACACCCAGTTTTTGGCGAACTCAAATTCTAATTTTCTTATCATATCTCGGGTTGGAGGAAAACCAACTTTTTCTAGTTTTTGAATATGCAGCACCAGACGTTTTTCGTTTCCGAAATTAAGAAGTGGGTGTTTTCCTATAAAAAGTAATAAGAAATTAATATTACAAACTAGTTAAAGATTAAGGGGTGGTCATACTAAAAATTCTTACCTAACGTCTGTTTTTCAGTATTCTTATTTGCATAGCGTCTTCTTAATATCCTCGAAGGAATTCCAAATCTAAATGAAATTTCGTTCATGCCAAGAATGCATTTTGAAATTTCCTCCATAGGAGATATTAATGACTCTTGCGTGCATTCTGCACTTGGAGGAGCTCAATATTTTTTAACATATTTGCGAGGCATATCTGGATAGAAAAATAAGCACATGCATTAAGCAGTACAATAACCCAGGGGTATAGATGCCCCTAAGGCATCACGAAAAACGAGGCAACTATCCTTTTCAGTAGGAATAGATGTCTCGCCTTTTCAAACAAAATACCTTTAAAAAAATGAAAAAAGAATTACTCACAATCATATTTAAACCATGTGCAAACTAATAAAATAATGGCACTTACCTTTAAAGTTCAAAAGGTACACTTGTTAACAAAATGACTCGATTCGTAATCTGCGATTCTCGTGAGCGAAGTCACCAAATTTTCTCTATAAAAACAAAACACCGGCCGCTTGCACACTAGCGAGTTGGGAGCGGTTCTGTAACTTACTTATACAAATATTAGCTGCGTCCATAGTGCGTTTACAAGTCAAAATATAATTTGAATTACGGGGGCATCTATCCTCCTAAGGCAACTATCCCACTTTTACCTTATAAGCAGGATAGTTTAATAAAAAAGTCTATGTTAATACCAACTGAATATTATTTTTCGGATATAATATTCAATTATTTATTTATATGTAAGTCAGGCGAACGATCTCTTTTAAATACCGACTATAGTGATAACATTAGTACTTGAATTTAATAAAGTAAGTCACATGAGTTACTTTAATTCTATGAATTGACACATTAAACAGTAAACACAACTATATCAGTGTAAATTGTAAATTAAATAATACGTGATAAGAAATAAAAATTATAACAAAACAAATCTAAGAATTTTACCATAATTCCAAGTTTCACCCAAGGAAGGCGGTCATTAGGCTATTACATATAAACATTTTTTCATATATAAATATATTTCATATCCATAAAAATAACATTTTGAAATTTACCATTTGGTCAATTACCACATGGCAATGTGGTAATCTCAAAAAATAACTTGTTTACTTGAAAAAGTTGAAAAAAAAAATTATAAAAAAGGTTGTACTAGATTCACACAAAATCGTTAGTTGGTTGGTTGGAACGTTTGCTCACCTGAGGTCTTAGTGTGTCGAAAGAGATCCTGGTGAAAGTCTTTCAGAGAGAACGCTCATTTCCACCACGAAAATGCTCCGGTACATCGAACGGCCACACATCATGTGTTTTCAATATAATCGAGACTCACTTTGTTGGAACACCTTTGCATTGTAGATCATAGCGTACTGTAGTTTTGTTCTTTCCCTTTTGTAAAAGGACAGTATTTTTGCTAATATCCCACCTGAAGATGTTATAATACAACGAAACCTAAGTCGTGGTAAAGAACTTAAAGAAAGTAGAAATAATACTATATCACGTAGTTTCATTTAATTGTGAATAATGAATTTCTACAAAATTAACGCCAAATATATTCAATATTTTAAAAGGGCAGTTAAAAAGACATGGATTTTCATCTGACGGAGAGTCATTCTATGACAGGTGAACAGTGGCAGTATTTTTTAATAGGTGATTTATATCCATGCAAAAACTTAAAAAATGTGAAGACGTGTATTTTGAAAAATATTAATAAACAGTATGATTTTTGCAATACTTTTTGAATAGCCTTCATTTATCACTTACATAACGAGTGACTCGACAAAATAGTGTTTTAGTAAACATTTACAAAATAGAGTTACACTTTATATATAAGTCGTTAAATAAAATCAATACTAATTCAAGGCGTGCTAATCCACTTTTAATACAATTTACATATCTCACGCAAGAAACTATCTGAAGAGACAAACACTAAACAGTAGCAAGTATGAAAATGTGCAACATCAACATTTGTCTAAATTAATGTGGACGGATCCAGTCCTGCGAGCGGTTACTACATATGTCATAAAAGTTTGAAATATATATTTTGAGTCTTAATGCAACATTCCTTATTGGCTAGCATTTACAGTGGAATGTATAGTTATGTACCACGTTTAAAAGTTATAATGCTATACTAATGTACTACGTTTCAAAGTTAAAATGCTATTTCTGTGTTGTAAGAAGCAATATAACTTGGGATTTGTTTACAGTTATTACCTCCGTGGTGAGACGTATTCGTAAACCCTATTTTGGTGCAAACACCTATACTAGGTGGCAAAAACATGTTTTTTTTCAAACAATGCCATTACATCAACTTAATCTATCCCAGTTCAAGATTGAGTATAAAATGTTTACATTTTAACAAATCGATATTCATTTCCTTTCGAAACCATAGTTTTAAAAGGTATTTTTATGTTTAATCTTTATACGGCTTTTCTGTTGGGTCAAACATTTTTGTACATTTTGAACACTTCATTTGTACTAAACTTTCATTATCTTGCTTCTACTCTTTGCAGGCAGGGTGGAGATGAGGTGCAGCGCTCACTGGAGCTGCTCGACCGCGTGCTCAGCGAGTTCGATGAGCCGCCGCGAGCCGCCTCTCCCGCGCCCGATTCGCCCTCCCTCGCCGAGCACCACTCCGAAGACGACGGCTACATGAGCATGAACGGCAGGAGGTAACACTTTTTAACTACTATTGAAGTTAATATCCACTTGGGGAGACTGAGGAGCTTAGAGATGATAGCGGGTTAAATAATTACAAATGTGAATCGGCCAGCTCGCTGTTGGTAACCATGTTTCCACCATATTAATCTAGTGATTGAAGATTCACTTTAAAAACAGAGACCTAAATATTACCAAATTATGAGGCATTTATCATCTTATGCCCAATTTAAAAAAAAATTTAATTGGGCATAAGATTTTGAGATGTGACCCGTCAAATTGGTCGAAAATAAAAGCTGGCTGCATTCAACTTTTATATATTCAATTTTTAGACAGAAAAAACTGATGATCTGTTTCATGTTAATTTCGAATGGCCATATTAGATCCGCCATATTTGATACCAAAACATTTAAAATTTGAGAATGTACCAAAAACATTTGACTGGTTTTACCTCTGAAGCCATTCCTTTGCCCGAATTGATTTTTTTAAGATTAACGTCTCGTCATAAGGTTATATTTAGACCATAATTTAAACAAACATATTTGTCCAAACGATCTATTTTTAAATTCAATGTCGTGATACATTATGGCCCAATCGTACCTGCCCTGAACGCGCACGAATGTTCTTCTTGCACTCACGTGATAACTTCACAGTATATGAAATAAAAAAAAATTGTATCTAAAAACTTGTTGACCGGTTATATCTACACATTCAATTCCTACGTTAATTCATCACTATATTATAAATATCAATCACACTTTTGATCTGTATCCGCTGCACCGCGTATAACATTTTTAAAGTAAAATTTCAAGTAAAATGAAGTTGTTACCACCTCTCTCTAGTGAAATAAAGTAATTACTCACCGCTCGTTACTCCCCCTAAGTGGACGCTTACCTTTACGCATGAAACTAAGACCGACGCTACAAGGATCTTTTGTGATTAAAATTATAATTCTCGTTACAATGACGAACGTGCGTCGAAACGGTATAGGAGGGAGCATTCAAGTATTACTTAAGCAATTGAAAAGGTGGGAGTGTCAAGCTTTTACTTATTCTTTATGACGTAAAGAAATAAAGGTCCAAGTAAAGCTTAGTTAAGATTTTCTATTTTAATAAAATTCAATATGACTTACCTGATTTAAACTATCGATTTTCATGTTTCAGGAAACGTTTACAAACGAAAACAATTTTTTAAAATAAATTTTTGCTTTATTATAATTGTGCTGCATAAATTATTGTAAAAGCAGATCACGCGACCCAGGTCAGCCACATAAAAATTCTTAATGTTTAGATCCATAGATTTTGAGAGTCACACGAAGTTTCTATTTCATTGAGGTAAAAGCCCGAGATAAAACCCTGACGTACTCAAGATCTTATTTTGTGGTAATCCGTTATAGGCATTTGCTTTCCAACTTTTAACTTTTGAAATATTGAATGCTTTTTTAGAACAGTCTCAATCTGAGTAGATCAAGTAATAAATCTAAATTTGAGAAGAAATATTCAAAAATAAAATATTCCTCCCAAATCATCTTCATTACACATTTTTCGAAACTAAAAAAGAAGTTCAGAATTAACATAGATGTACTTATCTAATACTTGAATGTTTCCGCAGTCAGTTAATATATAAAACTTTATTTGCCGACATATGATAAATCAATGTTTAACTCGCTTCTTGAAATGTTATCGACACTTTGTAGCGCCGTCAAATCTGCAATATCATCATACCACATGTTAGTATCATTTCATTGACCCCAACGCTATAAATCATTTCATCGCATCATACTATCATATAATCATCACAAATTCGTGCCAAATATCGAGTATATTTTTTATTCTCCGTCGCACAGCAATGTAAGTATGCGAACACTACTTTAATCTGCATTGTATCAACATTGAATTCTTAGGGAATCAATGAAAGTAATAAATAAATTTCTCATTAATGAAAATGTATGTTATAAGGGATAACAGAATATTACATTGTCAAGTAAAATCATTTTCTGCAAAAAAAATAAAGCTCACTTTTATTTCATCGCATCATACTATCATATAATCTTCACAAATTCGTGCCAAATATCGAGAATCATATTTTTTATTCTCCGTCGCACAGCAATGTAAGTATGCGAACACTATTTTAATCTGCATTGTATCAACATTGAATTCTTAGGGAATCAATGGAAGTAATAAATAAATTACTTATTAATGAAAATATATGTTATAAGAGATAACAGAATATTACATTGTCAAGTAAAATCATTGTACGAAAAAAATAAGGACTAGTTTGCTGTAACAATATTAATATTTTAAATAGTAAAAGCTATCTATGCCTTCCTTACTAAAGATAAAAATTCTAAAAACTATCGTTTGCATAATATACGAGTATATATGCTTTGTAAAAAGTAAAAGCAACGTGTCCATAAAAATAAATTGCTAGAATATAAAGTGATCGTTAAACTTATAAGTCGTTATCTCTGGACAAAACAAAAGAGAAACGGCAGTGCCAAATCAGATTTTGTATTTAGACTTTTCAGACAATTTTTCTTATCGTCTGCATGAAAAGAAAGCTTTTACTAGCATGAAAGTAACTAGGGAATGTGAAATATTTTGATTGCTATGCAACATATATACGGTTGTTTATAAACATGAATTTGAAATGTAAGCAAAAGTTTATTTTACTGTTGTTATCTCTTTTTACGAGATTTTCGAATTTTGTTATATTGATTATTTTATTAAATAGGTAAGTAAAAAATCGGAACAGTAAATTTTTTTTAAGTTGTGTTCGATAATGTAATGTAAAATATTTTTTTTACTTTAGCCCTACTACAATAAAATAATATATTGTTTATTAAAATAGTAAACTTGTGCTTGAACATCATACATATGAAAAGAAACTTCTTTACTGTGGACAGTTTATTTGTAACTAATTTAATTAGGTACACACACTGCATGGTATACACTTTAATAACACGGTCTTGTAATTAAATATGAAGGTTATTTATAATAAAATTAACATTATTTCAGGATTATAATGATAAAAAAAGAACATTTTTTTCATATATAAAAAAATCAACAGTACCATCTTTGGCCTCTAATTCAACATTATACAAATACATACATTCAACATTATAGAAATACATATACTGATTGGTGGCGTTGAAATAATGTCATGTGTCAGTAAAACAGTATGGAATTATTAATATTAATACACAAAAAAGGTGAAAGATTACAATATATCCAAAAATTACACCGTAGCAAAACACAATTTCAAGAAAATATTGAAATAATCAATCGGATTAAGTTAATAGGCGATATACGAGGAGGATTTTCTATCCGTTCCGGACTGCCACATTTAAACTGACTTGCTGACATAAAAGCGACTGTTTCTATCCACCTTATAATATCGAATATGTAATGGCTAATATGTGAAAAAAAAAACAAATAAAAAACATTTTCAAGCTCTTATCTCTTGTGTAGCACATTATTAAAATATTTATAGCTGTTTCGGCGTGCCTGTGGAAAAAAGGAAATTAAAAAAAAGGAAGTTTTTAATAATTTTATAGCATTATAAGTCATCTGTTAACGAAAGAAAGACTTATTTCAGACGCGGCCGAGACATGTACAGATGACATTTATGAAGACTTATATATTATTATTCATACAAACACATTTACACGAAACGAAACTTAAACCAATCCTAAATTATTTTGCCCAAAAAAACATGCAACTTTCCAAGTTGCTCTATATTATAAACAAAAAGTTGGCATTCCAGTAAACGCTACTTCTTCGTTACAGGAAATAAATCAACAAACTAAACCGTTTAACATCCATTCAGAATTTCGCCGTTGACTCTTCGGGAAATCAATACGCGTTCCACATTTCATTTTCCTCATAAGATAACAATACCCGTTTATAGGAGTCTATTGGAGCAAAACGAAAATAGGCACACACAACAGAAGGAAAACACAATCGAATATGCAACGAATATTGAACACGCGACTACTTATAGAGCATTGCCTTTATTTCTCCACTGAAGTTTGCTCGCGCGTTTGTCCACGTCAATCTCGAATCGGGCTTGTCGACGCTCGCTTACTGCCAGTGTTCCTCATAATGTGTATTCACGTTCGTCCTTATACAAGTTTTGTTAAATTGGTGTGGCAAACCGGATTCTATGTGTTCCTGAGTGAAAAGTAAGACGATTGTAATCAATAATTAATTCGTGTCTTACCCGTTCTCGAAATACACTATTTCAATGTTACTACAAGGGTTGAGCGTCCTACAGTATGCACACAACGAATACCACACACCATCGTCAAAACGATATATGATGCAATGCACTTAGCACCTTCTCCAGCCTTGAATAATAAGCGATGCGATTTTTATTTCGCAGAATAAAAATCCCGAAAAATTTCCGATAATCCAATGGTTTTTTTAATGTTTTTTACATTGAGGTTCTCTTTAAAATAATGGAAAGTAGTTATGATTGAGAAAATATTAAACTAATAAATATATTTTTATTCAAACTAAATGATTTCTTAGTAATAATAGCCCAAATTAATAAATATATAAATTATTTTCGTCTTATATTTTCAAATGGAATCCAAGAAAAAAAACCTTTCTACTTCAATTAACGAACAACCCGTATATAGCGAAGAACAATGTAGGGATGCGCCCTTAACAAAATATCACGATATACCGATTAAGGGCTATACAAAAGAAAAACATTGACATGACAGTATGCGTTGGTTTATTTCGTTTTATCGCCTAACGGTTAAAGTCGTGAGGCAGGCGTAATTTACGCTACCCGCGCTTCCGGACGGTCGTAGACCGTACGGCTTTTAGTTTTCTCTTCACTCGCATATTCCCCAATTCATTAAATTAAATATTAACACTATTTTTACCCTATAAGAGTAAAAATTACCCAAAATTTAATTTTTTTTTGCCCTTTTGACAAATTATTGAATTCCCAATTTTTTCTTATGGAACTGTTTAAAAAGAACTGACCAAACAGCAGAAATGACCAAACATTTCGATCAGTCAGTGAGGCACTCACTCAATTATAGTTGATGATATATGTGTATTGGCAATTTTTTTTACATTTCTCTAGTTCCATGAGTCGTAAATCCATTAGTTTACTCCGCTAAAAACTGTAATTCATATTCTAAGAATGAAATCAATTCACATTCTAAGGACAAAATCCCCGTTATATTTTAACGGGAAGCCCGTTGAGGGCCCGTAGTTAGGATTAAAATTAAAATGGTTTAAATTAAAAAAACTTTCTAAAAATCGATAGTTGCTTTATAAACTTTCCGTACACTTTGGTTTAGATTGCTCCCGTGCAAGTCTTAGCGTGCCGTTTGATATGTATAAATTAATAAGAATGTTTTTGTACAATTGCTTTCAAAACTTCTTTCTTTGAAATGATTCACAATAATAAATAATAATTACTAATGTAATGGCTACAATTACTTATATTAAATGAAATTAAAAAAAATACTCACGTGCGGCACCGTGTCGTTCTCGTGATATAGAGATGCTAAACTTCAACTTGCTGGTTTTTTATTTTGTTGTGAAATATATTCAAACATCCTCGATTTAAATAATTGTTGGTATTAAAAAGTCGGGATGAGATGAAAATTTGTAATTTAAATGACTAACGATAACCTAACAAGGCAACTTACATCCTGTACACACCAAGTAAAGCCAATTGTTACTTTTTCAGATATTACCCTAATGAAAACTGGCAATATGAATGGAATATTTTAAAATTACATTTAGGATGAAATTTAAAATTATTTAAAAATAATTTTACATTCAACCAGCCCGACCGTAGCTAAACTCGCAGCCATATTGCGGGCAACGCATAATTTATGTCCCGGGACATTCGCCAGACACGGCGACTGCGCCATTTTACGTAAAAACTACAGACGCTCACCTCCCCCAGATACCATATATGCAGCATATCTCCGCGAATTGTGCCGTTTGTGCTCACAATGGGGAAAGCAATGTGAAAATTCGCCGGAAAGCTTCATTATTCTGAATGTTTGTCGAAAAAGAACAGAGAGTTGCTGATTGCATTTAGTCGCTGGATGTACTCTCTAGTTCATTGTTAAATTCGATTATTAAAATTGTGCAGCTTTTAATCCATAACTTTCCACGTGGAGATATTTTGATGCATTTGTACGAGTATTTCGGAAATTGAGTTTTGTCAATTTGCTCTTCGATCATACGATAAATTAAATGTTCGATTTTGACAAATTTTTCATTGAAATATGAAAATAAAAGCTTCTATAACCTGCATCAAAAACGTCATATTTTTTAATATATGTTTAACGCTATATTTCTGCATATATGTTTAACGCTATATTTCTGCATATATGTTTAACGCTATATTTCTGCATTTATGTTTAACGCTATATTTCTGCATATATTTTTAACGCTATATTTCTGCATATATGTTTAACGCTATATTTCTGTATATATGTTTAACGCTATATTTTTGCATATATGTTTAACGCTATATTTTTGCATATATATTTAACGCTATATTTTTACAGTGTGTTTAACGCTATATTTTTGCATATATATTTGAACGTTTTATACTTTGTACATAAATTTCAATGGAAACCTAATCAAAATAAAACGTCTATGACGTGTTAGAAAACATTTATGTATTTTATTTAAATTTAACTACCACTGTTGTTTTTCATATATGCTTAAAAAATTTACACATTTCGCTTCAATATCTACTACCGAAGCAAAATCAAAGCTTTTATGTCATTCCTGACAGCCATTCATTTTATCCTCGCGTCATTGAATGCTTCCGCAATCAGAGAATAAATTTGCTTCAATTATTCACTTATTAATATACACCTGAAAAGATATTGTCAATGCAATTACTTAGGCTCGGGACCGTTTGGTTCCTGTTAGTTTGTAACCTATACTATTAAGATATAATCCAGTACTCGCTGTTACGGGTGATATTAATTTAAAATAATTGACAAGAAAAACATCTGAAATTAAAAGTATTCTTCAGTTTTCGATATTTTGTTTTGTATTGATATCATATATTTATATCACCGAAAATTGGAATATATAGTTTTTTAAATAATTTTACCATAATATGTCTTAAAAGCATATTGAAAAAATCAAATTAATAAAAACCAGCCACTTCAATATAATTATCAGATGAATTCGAAATTCACTAATAACTAATTTACATGGCTTAAGATAATTTAAAAAACATTTTGGACAACGTACGAATAGTTTCATGTCGGCCATCGAGTTAGAAATCCAACTCGACATCGAAGTGATAAAATAATACATTCGGACATCAAATCGACATCGTCCACTTACAAGGCAGAGTTCTGCAAATTGTAAAGGTCAACGAGGATAAATTTGTCAGCAGTGGCAATCGTTGTTTCGATCGCATTGGACCCTCATTTTACAAGACGATGCCTTTCCCGGAAAAGTTTGCAAAAATTGAAATCTCGCAAACGTAATGCAAGGCTAATATATTACAAGAATAAGTGACCTATTTATTGTTACTTATATCTCTTAATATGAAACAAATAATTAGAAAAAATAAAATTCATATATTCTAAAAGTGGAATTAAATACACAAATAGAGATATTAGCAGATCAGCGTTTCAATTTACGTCACTATTTACGTTGCAGTGTTTCTTTCAGTATTTTTTCATGTTGTTTCCATTCTTAATTGTTTTAATATATTAATATATTTTTTATAAAATAACCTATGTATTAATGTTCTAGTACAAGTATTTTGGAAGCTGAGATATTTTTCTGAGAAATACTTAGATTGAGTGATAATGACAAGTTGATGTGTAGTGAGTACAAGTATACCGCGATTGGCCAAAACGCAATTATGTGGTGAGTTTCACGTATCTCAAACATTACTAGTCAGTCAGTACTAAGAAGGGCCATGCACTATCTACCGAATCCAGGAAGAGCTATTAATCTGTCAATTCTTCGGTGAGTTTTCCCATATTGAGTCAACTTAAGCCGCAGGTTCCAATCCTGGCGGTGCCATTCCGTCAATTCCTTTAAGTTTCAGATTTACAACCATACTCGCCCTGGAGTTCAAAAATTGGTTTCCCGGAAACCGCAATAACTTTTGCGATAAATGTAATAATAACTGGGCAAATATTTAAGTATATTATTGACAATATCTCATAGCCTTTTATTAATAACGAAGTTTTAAAAATTATTATACCCAATAATTGTTAAAAAATTAAGTTATGTTACTAATTACTACGTATATCGGAAATTAAAATAACGAACATCAAAATAAATTGAACGTCATTTAATAAAAATCAGAAACATAATGTTTATTTAAGTTATGTATTTTTTACAATTTAATAAAATAAATTGTTATTTTCATTAATACATCCCAATTTAAATTCAAGTTAAAAACAGAATATGGTCCTGTATAAGATTTTGATTCGAAAAACTAGATATTGTTTGTGACGGTCGACTTATTTGTAAACTTTTTCGAGCCAACTTGAAACAAATCTATTGATGGAAAACGATTATTAAAATATTCCAATGAAAGGAATTATTACACCACTTCACTTTTGAAATAAACAATCATTCGTAAGAACAGAAATATTAAAACTTAATTAAAATCGCCACAGAAATTTTGAACTACTATACAAGAAGATTTAGATCGACTGATAGAAGGAAATTCTATAACATTTCCACAGACATCAAAATACCAAAAATTTTCAAACACTTTTTATTAAAAACGATTTAATTTAATCTCTTAAACCGGTGATAAGTAGTTTAATTAATATGACAACCTGGCAACATTGCACTTTAGCTAGACATTCTTTCGTATTTCTTTCACTTGGGCTATTGTTATAAAGCTCGTTTCAAAAAGCACCCGAAACACGTTTCCCTTCCATTGCCGTCACTTTCACAAGTATATTTACTAGAACCATATAACAGCACTCCCGCGCGTTAGACAAAGTTGATAATAAGAAGACTGTGACCTCGGGCGGTTCTTAAGGCGCTTCTCAGCACCAACTTGACATCGTAAGAGAGATAACTCGTATAATAAAATTAATTATGATTTCGTTTTAATACCGAAAATCTCTTTATAAAGAACGTCAAGTGTAACGTGAACATATTTTTTTATTAATTTAGGACTTTCCACTCCGTAATAAACAAATATAATTAGTATTCAAAGAGTTCGTTCTTATGAAACTTTTACATTTTTACATATTGAAGCTCTCAAACGTGAATCAAATATTGGATTAAAAAAAATTACATAAACCCTTCTGATTCTTTTTGTAAATCATTATTATGACCGAGACGTCATCATAATAATTTTATTAATTATTTTACCGATAGGTAACGATGAGTCTCGTCATCGATAGATTTTATGGCGACCGGCATAAATATGTTTACATTAGATGACATGATATATACATTAGACACTCATGGGATGTGAGATGGTTATTATAGTTTCAAAACATCCACGTGAAGGTAATCAGTCTGTCTACTATTATTAAGACGATTTCATACTCCAATTTCAATTTATTTTTTTAATATATTTTAAAGCCAAACCAAAAGCAATAAAATATGATAAAGTCGATGTGGATTGAACATGATTGTTAAAAATGAGTTAATACAATTAAATAATCAATAGGAGAAAGAAGACGCATAAGCAATAGCTAATAAGAAATAATGACGTCACCTAAGGAGTATATCACATTTTAATATAATACCTAATCTCCATATGTATAATGTCACCCAGATGAAAATTTAATACTTAAATAGTATTTTCAAATAAAAAATCGAGAATAGAGAAAAATAGAGAAAAAGAGTTTATAACCTCCATAACTAAGACAATTTTAGAAATTCTTTCACCGTTTAAAAATATTTTCATTTATGAATGACCTAGGCAATTATCAGTTAATCCATAAAGTAAGAACTGACCTAAAGCAACGCCCTAATCATTGAAACTAGGAACATCAATATAATAGTTTGAAAGTGCTTTAACTCCATTTTTATGTCGCAATAATAACCAGTAAACCAGTGGTACAGAATATAACTAATATTAGTGATACAAAAATAAGATATAACAGCCTCGCGACTCGTCTAAAGTGTTATAGTTATCCGATGAGTTAAGTGTTTCAAAATATCATTGCGAATATTACAACAGAGCCACATCCGGGCAGACTATCCGTGTGCGTGGCGCGAGCGTGGCTTATAAGTTTTTTATTCTCATTTTGTCAGTCCCATTGTCTCAATAAATTTATTGGACTGCGCTGCAAACACTCGATAAATAAACTATAAAACATCCCCCACATCTGTTTGTATTACATACAAAATATTATTTATACTTATATTTATATGACACTGATTACCTGAAACACATTAATTTCTATAACCCAGTTAGCCTGTATCACTTATAAATGTGTTATTTCTATTAATTCTATATTTGAATTTCTACTTGAACTCGAACTTCAACGAAGTTCGAGTTTTATAAGATTTTTATTGGTAATATAAAATCGAGCGGCTAAAGTATCATACTAAAGTTTTTACTACTATATTACAAGCTCTAATTTTAGCACAATTACATGGAATCAGATAACAAGACGATGAATTGGTGATATAAGTCGTCGACCCATTTGAATCCCTGCAAAGGAATTTCCCTCTGAAGAATTACTTATCTATTTCTCGTAAATTCCTGATGCGTATAATCAGGAATTCACGATGGCCAATCGTAAATTTCTCACACGACACGCGTTCTATGAAACAAGAATTTTTCATATTTTCATTTAAAGTAGGGAAAGTTGAAAAATTTGTTTGCCTAGCTTTCGTCCAAAATCCAACAAAAAATTGCTATAGGTTTCGAATATTTACATTTTTTCTTACAGCAACTTAACCGATTTAATGCAATTTTGGATAAAGGTTTTTGCAATTCAATTGCGGTGGTGATAAACAGACAGACATGTGATTGATCCTACTAGGGTTCTGTTTCTTCCTTTTCAGGTATCTAATCCTAAATAAATATCTCTGTTAAGAACGAGTAGCACTCGACCTAATAGATTTCTGTACACAATTAGGTACACAGATATTTTTAAATAGATAAAAGTATATCGATTATACTATTTTCACAATTAAAATGTATTGACTGAAAATGTTTTGCTTGTATTGTTTATTGCTTGTCCCTATGTATCTTACTAGTTATTGCCTTTTTTTAAATGGAGCCCGTAATATGACCAATTCGATAATATAACCCTCAGTGCGCAGGCGATTAGGACGTCTTAGTCCATAAGGAAACTAATTAGAAAAGCCTATAGAGTTGACTGAATGCCTTTTTCCTTCAGCTGCCTTTATTTATTTTCCTTTTAACTAATTTTCATGTAAACATTTTTTTCGACGTGTCGACATGCGCCACACAATATGGACTAAATCAGTATATGGACCAAACATCGAAATCCTCACTGCACGTGTTAATTCAACATTAAATAATTTGTACTAACTATATAAACCATTTATTGTATAAGCACAATACGAATTATATATAAACCATTTATTATATGAGCGAATAATTTTGAGAGAAGTTTAATATGATGCTTCCAAAACGTCGAATGAATATCGATAATATATACTTCTATTTAAAAAAGACCATATTTCTGAACCGTGACGGATCGGATCTAGCAAAGACTCCTCTCGTTTGTGGAAGCGTATTTAACGTTAAGATCTCCGGCGGCCTAAGCACTCGAGTATTGGTAGGAAGCTCTCTACCGGCACGACGCGCTGTTGTATGAATCGAGACCTTAAGGGCTCCGCTCTCCAGTGGGCCGGCGAGTGCTTTATCTGTACTATGGGACTTGCGGTGTTCGCCTTTTTCGACGGACTCCACTTCCTTTGTAACGTGCTTTAAAAACGATAGTGTGTATGCAAATTTATCTATGTAAAATAACACTCCCTGATTAAAAGCGATCTTTGTGTTCTCGTCTGCCTTTGAGAAAAAAATGAGAACCGGATGCAGGAAGTGTTTAATGAAGTAATAATTAAAAAAATAAAATGTCTGACCGACCCTACATTCTTAATTAAGTATACTTGCAATTAGATATGCTCAGAACCTTATTTAACGAGATAAAGAATATAAAAGAAATCTCTGAAAGTAGAATTGTACAGAAATTAACGTTTCTAACATATTCGTAATTTCGGACCATATATTTATAGTCCCTCAATATGGCATATTAATAGCTTTGTGTATTGATGATAAGAGTAATATTGGTACACGATTTTTAACTTTTGTTTAATATTGTGCAACAGATGCAGAACGCACATGAAAATTGCTTAGGAGGCTCAAATTTCTATACATGTTTACATATTTTTTTAAAGATCCTTTATTGGATATGATTAGTACAATCCTATGACCGACACGTTATTTAATAAGGCAAAGAATGCGAAAGAATCCGCTGAAAGTAGGACTGTACAGAAATGTGTGACCCTGTCTGATATATTACTAATTTCGGACCATATATTTATAGTCCCTCAATATGGTGTAATAGTTGCTTTATATATTGATGATAAGAGTAATATTGGTGCAAGATTTCTAACTTTTGTATAATAACATGCGACAGATTCAGAACTCGCATGAAAATTGCTTAGGAGACTCAAATTTCTAGATGTGTTTATGATTAGTACTATCTTATGACCACACGTTATTTAATAAGGCAGAAAATGCAAAAAAATCTGTTGAAAGTAGGACTATACAGAAATGTGTGACCATGTCTGACATATTCGTAATTTCGGACCATATATATATAGTCCCTCAATATGGTGTAATAGTTGCTTTGTGTATTGATGATAAGAGTAATATTGGTGCAAGATTTTGAACTTTTGTTTAATATCATGCAACAGATTAAGAACGCACATGAGAATTACTTAAGAAGCTCAAATTTCTAGATGTATTTACATATTTTTTAAAGATCCATTATTGAATATGATTAGTGCAATCACATGACCCACATATTAAGTAATAAGGCAGAGAATGCGAAAGAATCCGCTAAAAGTAGAACTGTACAGAAATGTGTGACCCTGTCTGACATATTCGTAATTTTGGACCATATATTTATAGTCCCCCAATATGGTGTAATAGTTGCTTTGTCTATTAATTATAAGAGTAATATTGATACACGATTTCTAACTTTTGTTTAATATCATGCGACAGATTCAGAACTCGCATGAAAATTGCTTAGGAGACTCAAATTTCTAGATATGTTTACATATTTTTTTAAAAATCCTTTACTGGATATGATTAGTACTATCCTATGACCACACGTTATTTAATAAGGCAGAGAATGCAAAAAAATCCGCTAAAAGTCGGACTATACAGAAATGTGTGACCCTGTCTGACATATTCGTAATTTCGGACCATGTATTTATAGTCCCCCAATATGGTGTAATAGTTGCTTTGTCTATTAATTATAAGAGTAATATTGATACACGATTTCTAACTTTTGTTTAATAACATGCGACAGATTCAGAACTCGCATGAAAATTGCTTAGGAGACTCCAATTTCTAGACATGTTTACATATTTTTTTAAAAATCCTTTATTGGATATGATTAGTACTATCCTATGACCACACGTTATTTAATAAGGCAGAGAATGGAAAAAAATCCGCAAAAATTAGGACTATACAGAAATGTGTGACCCTGTCTGACATATTCGTAATTTCGGACCATATATTTATAGTCCCCCAATATGGTGTAATAGTTGCTTTGTGTATTGATGATAAGAGTAATATTGGTGCAAGATTTTGAACTTATGTTTAATATCATGCGACAGATTCAGAACTCGCATGAAAATTGCTTAGGAGACTCAAATTTCTAGATGTGTTTACATATTTTTTTAAAAATCCTTTATTGGATATGATTAGTACTATCCTATGACCACACGTTATTTAATAAGGCAGAGAATGCAAAAAAATCCGCTAAAAGTAGGACTATACAGAAATGTGTGACCCTGTCTGACATATTCGTAATTTCGGACCATATATTTATAGTCCCTCAATATGGTGTAATAGTCGCTTTGTGTATTGATGAGAAGAGAAGATTTTTAACTTTTGTTTAATATCACGCGACAGATTCAGAATGCACAAGAAAATTGAAATTTCTAGACCTGTTTACACGTTTTTTTAAATATTCTTTATTGTATATGATTGGCTCAATCCTAACAGAGTTAATTTATCATTACTTTTGAAATGTACTTCTGTATTTCTATTACATGTAGGACATGTGGACGTTAGAGCACTAGCGTGATCTTTTCTAAGTTTAAATTAATCTAACTTAATATTTACATAATGCAATGCAGTTTCGATTCATTTCTGACTGGTCAATTCAAATCGTTATCTATATCTTAAAAGAAAAATAAAGGCAGTTGAAGAAAAAAACACTCAGTCAACTCTCAAAAGGTTTTTCTCGTCGCCTGTCTAAAAGCACCTATCGCACTAAACGTGTTAAATCATTTAAGCGAACAAAACTTGAGAGATATCGTAACTGAAAGTGTCCACATTTTTTTCCCGGGCCAGGTGTAAGTTTTTATTCTGCAATTCTAGAGAGACATTTATGTTATGGTTATAGTTCAAGAACTACTACTTTTAATCGGCAATATTTTGGCTCTATTAGAGGAATAAATTAATAATGAAAACTCATTTTTTTGAGGCCCTAATTAATGATGAAAACTCATTTTTCACTATCGATAGTTTCATGCAGTATCACTCTAGAACCCGATCACACGAAACTTTGTCTTTTACACATTACGGATATTATATAATGCCTACGTACTTAGCTTAGACACGAGGTATTATTTTCGAAATCGAAACACGATCTATCTCGGTAGAAATGGAGTGATCTGAAACAGTTCAATAAAACCATCGAAAAATACTAATTTTACATTGACAATCTTTTTTAAAACTTCTGCTACCGGTTAGATTAATGTTATTTATTAAAAAGCTTTAACAAGGGTCCTTAAAAATAGCAGGACCAAATTTAAAATTGGCTAACTTACAAAAATGCACACTGATCAGAGACCTAGTTCAGTTCGACAAAAATATTTTAATAAAGGACGACCGTACATTGCCTTTAGCACAATTAAAACTTTAGGCAGCTTGTTCACGTTACCTTTAGACCCAAAAAAGGTTTTAATTAAACCACACGATCACAATACTTTGAATGAATTGAAGAGTATGTAAATGGGTTGTTGTTAAGCGTATTTTATATATACAGTAATAGATGTTTGTAGCATGCAAGCAATTTATTTTTTTTCCTGACCTCCTTATAGAAGTAAACTTCTGTAGATGATTTTCATAACGAAAATTATGATTTAATTTATGTTTTAATTTTATATTTTAATATATGTGAAAAAAAACCACTTAAAAACAAATGCCTTCTCATTTACAACATAATATGGATCAAAAAGCAAAAACTTACTGTTGTTAAGTAATTATTAAGTAACTTCCATATTTTAAATTATGTAATAACAATCATACTAGTGTCTAAAGGAATTAACTAAATCTGTTTTCAGGTCAATAATCGTTAATTTTAATCAATTTAAAAAGAAATAACAAAAATTTTTTTTCCCGACTTTGTTTTATTCAAAAAACAATGACTATGTCTATCATCAACCATAACGTATTGAACGAATTTAATGTATTTTTATGCTATGTCTATCATCAACCATAACGTATTGAACGAATTTAATGTATTTAAATGCTATGTCTATCATCAACCATAACGTATTGAACGAATTTGATGTATTTTTAATGCAATAATAATTTTTTCCGCATTTTTAATCTATGGAAAAATAATTTAGCTGTAATCAGAGAGAAACACCCGGGAAAACTTATCAATTCCATGAATGCGCCTGTAAAAGTTAACGAAATTCTGTTAATCCGTAAATAAATAACTTTATTTATACTTCAATATTATGTAAAACGATGTTACCAACCTCATCTGTCTATTTGTATAATCTAGGAAACTACTGAAAGCATTTGGTACTGTTTTGACACCAAATTAGGTGGTTTATCGAGAAAGATTTTTATGCATATCACATTCTATAAGATGGAAATTATACGGGTAATAATCATTTACCATTTACTAGATACTTAGCGTTTTCGCGACATCCATTATGCACGACTAGCAGATAGAGACTATAATAAAAAAACGATAAAGATAGACTAAGCGGCATGCCTGTCTCGCGTTCTCGTGTAGCGGTTTCTCTCTGTTGGCCGTGCAAGAAATATATTATATGGAATCTCAATAATAAAATTGTTCAATAAGTGTTGGAAGAAACATAACAAACATAAAATCTTAGTTGTAAATTTAATAATCAAGGAAAAAAGGCTATAATGTTCTTTGATTCTGCGACACTAATGTTGGTATAATATTTTTTTTTTACTTTTAAAATAATAAATTTATGACTCTAAAATGTTACATTCATTGATGTTATATATGTTGTTATAAAAACCAAAAAAGTTTTTTGTTTTTATTTTCTATATTTAAACTAATTAGAATTGTCAAAAAGTTTTTTGTTTTTTTAAATTTTTCGTATATAATTTTTATTTCATAATTAAACACGTAGATACTAATTATAAAGTCATTGCAAACAATTTCATAGCTATTTCACATAAATAATATAATCACGTATACGTAAATTTAGCTGCGCATTCTGTTCATCGACCTCCATTTCACCACACACTTCCTGAACTCATTCATCGACCTCCATTTCACCACATCACTCTCCTCACCCATCCATATCGTGTCACAATCGCATTTCACATTCATAACGCACGCTAGACGCTCATGCGGCATTGACTGCTATTACAGAACGAAAGTACCCCCGGGCGAGTACCACGAACACCATATCGGTGCGCCGCTGGCCGTGTTCCCACCTTCGCCGCAAGAGGCTCAGCGTATCATCTCTACTATGCTACCCAAGTAAGTAGGGAGAAACCCAATTTAAAAATCTCTCTGTGGTGGGCTTAGCTTTCTTTATTACCATCAAAAGCTGTGTTACTAACATTTATCGAATGTTAAAATAAATAAAATACAATTGATATATGAACACGAACACAATGAAATCATCTAAAATTGCATTGATATCGTATTATATGTTGTGTCTTCGAATCGTTCACCAATTACACTACCACTAACAAAGTTTTAGCAGTAATTTACTAAAACTTGTGAAACCCCTAGAAGCATCTAATCACGCCATCTGGTAAGGAGCAAAACTAAATAAAATAAAAATGACAATTCTAAATAGTTTAGAAACTAATAATAACGAAACTATAAAAATTAAAATCCGACTGCTCGAAAGAAACTAAGAAAGGGAAAAACAAGTTAGCTTATCATAGTTTTACTGAAAAATAATCGTCATAGAATTGTAAAGCCGTGGGCGGTTCAGTTTTGAGATGTCAATATTTTTTTCAGTACGACATTTGTCAAAAGTGATCGCCGCTTCACTATTCAGTGACGATTATCTTTCAGTGTAATTATGATTAGCTAACTTGTTTTTCTACTTCTGAGTTTTTTTCGACGCAGTCGGGTTTTAGATTTTTATATCTTCACTTTTATTTTACCCTTTTTGGTAGTTTATTTTCATACACATAGTTCAAAACCGGTTGGATAAGGAACTTTGTATTTTTATTATGTTTGCTAAACTTGGCAATTTTGTTTGGTTTATGAAGAAATGGTTGAAGAAACATATAATTTTTATAGACCTATTGAATGACATTCTTTACGTGAAATTTTTTTCAATTTTTTTTTATTCTTGCAATAAATGCTTTTTCGTCATAACGTGTTAATCCGCCAAAATGTTTTTTTTGTTTTTAAAAACCTAATCTATGACACTCTGGCATTAAACACAAACCGATTAATACCTCATTTGCTAAAATGAGGTATTAATTAGAAATTTGATATGAAAATATATTTTCAGAATATATAGAAATTTGCATATGAAAATATATTTTCAGTCACAACGTTGTATTTTCGATCCACCTTGTAAAACTAGTTTGACGGATCACATAATCAAACGATTTTACGTTTCTTTTTGTATTTTCATATGGAAAATGTTGCAATTTCTTTAATAAACCTAGAAATTATGACGATATCATGTAGAAAAACCAAACCACAGCAAGCTTTAAGTGATCGCTCGCGCGGTCGCATTGCTGCACTTTCCACATCAGGCAATAAACGCGTTAAATTCATTCGTACCAATAACCAATTTAACTACCAGTAACTTTCGAAAGTAAAATAAACATGGTTTTATTTATTTAATTGTAACTACTTTACACTAAATAATTAGCCAACACGTCCATTAACCTCCAACATATTAACTAGCGTTCAATGCAATAAAAAGACTACGTATTTTAAAGTGCTTCTAACGGATTGACGCTTTTTTTATAGTACACATAATTCCTGTACAGATACAAGTAGTATCGAAGAAAGAACACGTTTTACATATACGTTGTTTGTGTTGTCGTGTCTAGTTATTCTGAGATCTTCTTAGCGGCGCTTTTATAACTAACTAGCTTTTAGTTTGCAATGTGATGGTTTAGTTTACTTTAGTAGCTTTTAGTTTACAATGGGATGATGTGATGAGAACAAAGTCTGTGAACTGCCAATCTTTATTCTCTTTTACTACGAAGATCTCTTTAGACAAAGCGTGAGAGTGATTTTTTTGGAAATAAATACCCGATGAAATTGAAACGAAACCTTTAAATATATTCAAAAAGAGCAATTCGCATTCAACATTGATCGACCGTCATTCGCAAATATTCGCGTTATTTTAAGCTTATACCTGATAAAATATCAATAAAAATAACACACTGCTCGTGACATTTTTTTCGTCATTCAGGAATTATATTTATAACGATTCTATGGTGTTATGTTTTTTCCGCTTTCATCAGTTGTAATGACGTTTGTTAATTTATTCTATATTAAAATAATTATATCCCCTTCATTCCGTTCCTTAATTTCACTTATTATAGCTCTTTTCAAAGTTACTATAGTTGCGCAGGCAACTTTAATCTTCATCACTAATAATCTATTCATATAATAACATAGCAACGGAATCGTGCCTATGTGAGCTTCATTAAAAACAACTCAACGAATTTGAGTGCAAGTGCAGTTTTATGCATTTGTCAGCATCTATAATCGAAGTCATCAAGATTACTAACCAACTCAACTAGCTAATTAATCGACAACAACTTCTGTTTCTTTTATAAACAATCTTCATAATCGTGCACTTTTATATAACCCCATAAGATGAGTATTTCTTTTATTTTCGATAAATAGGTTTAAAATATTGAATATATTTGCCGTTAATTTTGTAGAAATTCATTATTCACAATTAAATGAAACTACGTGATGTAGTATTATTTCTACTTTCTTTAATTTCTTTACCACTTTTTTTTTGCTAATATCCCACCTGAAGATGTTGTAATACAACGAAACCTAGGTCGTGGTAAAGAAATTATAGAAAGTAGAAATAATACTACATCACGTAGTTTCATTTAATTGGAAAAAGGTTTAACTTAATTATACATTTATATACGTATATATCAATAACTACAATATCATCACTATCTCTCAGAGTCCAGGGCTTAAAATGTTTTATCTAAAGCTCTTCGATGCACCACAGAATGAGAAAGTTTGAATATATATATATATATATATATATATATATATATATATATATATATATATATATATATATATATATGTGTGTGTGTGTGTGTGTGTGTGTGTGCGCGCGTGCGTGCATGCGTGCGTGCATGCGTGCATGCGTGCGTGCGTGTGTAATCCTAGAACACAATTAATTACCAATAGCTAAATTACCAATATGTATAAAATATAAAATAGAAATTTGCCCTGGTGTGTAGATTTAGTTATTGAAATGTTCAGTCTTTTTTTCTTTCATACATAATCTTTACAATAAATATATAAAAATATATTTAACGGTTTGGATATCTTCTTCAACAATAGACTTTATTGCTGCTTTTTCATCTTTTTTTGCCGACTTCTTTTTCTTTATTTTATAAACCCCTGATCTGATCTTTTTTATTTGCTTTATTTTATAAACCCCTTTGATACTAATGCAGTCAAGTAAGAAATTCATCAACTTACTCAGAAAATGCATTAGTGAAATTTTCATCTATTAAATTAGTTCAATACAAACTTTAAAATTATTTTGTGATAAACTTTACGTCAACTTCTAGTAACTGTACTATTTCTCTTGAACTAAAATATCTTATATAAAATTCTGGAAAATTCTAATCGTTACGGATCCTTTCAACTTGCCCTTTCGATTAATATCGTTCAATAACTAAAAACAAACAAAAATATTTACGCTAAATTTTCCCGATCCAAATTAGTCAGACAAATATTTGTAAATGTAATAGTCAGACAATATTTGTAAATAAATTTTAACTGTATGAATTATGTCGATCAATAAACTTCGTAATTATATTCAAATTCAAGTTTCTGTATGGAACGGTTTTTGAGAAAAACGGATGTATGATGATAAGAGACGTGAATGATCTAATAGGGGAGGGGTCTTATATTCTGTTTTTTTTTCCTTTCCTGAAAATTACTGTTACATTTGTACGAATTAATGTAATAAAATGAGACAAATAAAAATACAATAATGCATTTATAAATTTTTTAATTATTAAAATGTCTACCCTCTCCATATGATATTCTTTAAAATTGCTTTAACACTGCTGATCTCGGTTTGAAACTTAATTAGAAATTATAATAAAGGAAGCCCTTTAAGTCAAACTTAATTTGGGATGAAGGTTTACGATACTTCAAGATAATATTTCAGGTAACCTATTTTAAATGTATTCAACCAAAGTAACTAGAAATATTTCACATCTCCCCCTGACGTTAATCGAATCTGTTTCCTCGAAATATCCGATTATACATTCAAATACATGGAAATACATGATATATTGAAGAAATGTATATGAAATGGGACTCTATACTTTCTGCAATTAAACATATCTTCTAAACACTATTACTATGTTCTAAAGAAAATGTTTGTGAAATAAGAATAAGTCTTCAAATAACTAAACAGGTTCCACTTAATTCCTTTAAAAAAACAGGTTTAAATTATAATCGACTTTTTTTCTTACGTACTTCTTTCAAGAGTTTTCTGCATTAATTGTTAGATATGAATAAGCACTTTGATTTTAGTTTTCAATCGTTAATGGAACTAAATTTTGTCCAATACTGACTTTTTTGGCTACGATCAACCATCACACTGCTGCTACTTGTTAGGTTTAGTTTCACCGATACTTTTTATATATTACTTATATATTTATTACGTTTTTTATTATTGATTGAGATAACAAAACAAATTTACGTCATCGTTATTTGAAAATGAAATTATTAATAATCACCATAAATGCAAGTGGCTTGTAATTCGAGATAGAGTATAAGTATATTAATAAAATTAAGATACAAATGATATAATACGCATCTACAAGTAAAATTTTGATATATTGTTAGCAATTTTTTTTATCCTTTGTTTTCGGAATTACTACCGGAAAACACCTTGTAACGGTTGAAATTGCTTTGCTTCTGCCTTTTTTTATTTTAATTTATCTAAGAGGAAAAGCAAAGTGTACTTTGCTCCCACAGTCCTGTCTGATGTTGTTATATGCTTTTTGTATGTAATATTTTTAGACGGCCATAGCGATCATATCAGTCCCTTATTTTTTTCGTATACACCTAAAACGAATTTTTAAACGCCAAATTAAACTCCTAAATACTTTCAATCCTTTAAATTTGACTGGGAAACCATAAATTGACGTAAAAATGAATCATCTACAAACAGAAATGGTTATATTTTTTGTCATTTTTAAAATACTTCTCTATAAACAACATTTCTTTTATTTCTGGATCTCTTATCAGAGTGATCGTGGTCTCGGCGGTGATGTACACGATTTCTGGATATGGATATAAATAATTTATCAGGGTCAAAGCAACGTGCAACAAATAATTGACCGTGCGGAAAGCATTCTCTGCTTAAATCTACACCCACGCAATATTGTTATCACATGGTTTAGCCCTTGAGATCAAGTCAAGAAAAAAGCTATTCCTTTACAACAAACTAAAGTAATTTTAGTAAATTGGTATGTACAATAGTAATAAAAGAATAGGTATTTAAACAAAATTTTAAATTGACAATCTACCGTTAACCACATTATCTGAAAACTATACCTATGCTGTCAAAGTAAGAAATACATTTCAACAAAGTAAATAAATATGTGAACTTTCAAAAATCTAGAAATAACAAAAATTAAAGTAACACGCTAGCAACTGAATTAAATTAGCGCACCTACGTAAAACACGCACGCCTTTTTTCTGGAACTGTTCCGGAATATAGTGAAGTAATTTATTAAACGTTTGAGCAGGCCGCTGGTCAGTCGACCATATTCCGCGCTCCCGTGCGTGGTATTGTAGTCGCGACATATCCGTCCTGCACGAAGCGTGCCAATTTATCTTGTCCTTTTTCCAATTCCCCTTCTCAAAATTTTCCAATACATCGCACTGAATGTTATCAAAATATGCATTTCCATTTGTTTACATTCAAAAACTATTTCATTTCTCTTAAACTACAAATCCAAATTACAAAATGTGAAGAGTAATTTTGTTTTTTAAAAAACTCATAAAATGACTATAACATATTATTTTGATAAGGATTAATAAATCAATTTAAACTTCCCGTTGATTTTATTTTTGAAATAAAACTTATAATATTCGATATGTTTATTGTGGTTTATCCTTAAAAGATAAATATACGCTATCTTTTCAATTGACCTTTTAATAATTTACAATTCCGCCAGACGAAGTGTTAATATATATATACATATATATATAAATATATATATATATAATATAATATTTTTACCAACTTCGTCACGAAAATGCCGAGCCATCTTCCTTTTACTCTAATTACGTCTACATAATAAATTTTATCTAAGTAATTATACAATCTGTATGCATATTATATGACAATCTGAAATCCTACCTATGACAATCTGAAAACTATAAGCTTATGTTGCTAAAGTTTCTTGTCAATCAAATTAGTAGTTTTTGCATTATCCGTAAAATAACAAATAAAAGAAACTTTCTCTCTTATAATATGATTGAGATTATGTCCAAACATACAAACTTAGAGTTTCCTCTTATAAAGAGGAAATTCTTTATACTATGGTAAAATATTTAGTTAAGATAATGGAAGCGATTATTGCAAAAGTAACGTTTAATGACATCTTTTGCTTTGTATACAAAATAATCATTAGGATCGAACGTATAATCCAGCGTTAAACTCCGCCGTATAATGAATTATTTAAGCAGCAGTCAACTTTTATTATTTGAATTTTAACAAATCTAATGAGATTAATCAATTTGTTGAAACAAAAAACACACTTGACACTTTAATTAAAAGTTAATTATTTGACTGTCACTTTTGTGACAACTATTGGAGTAGGTACTCTTGTTTCCTTAAAAAGCAATAAATTACAAATTAACAAGATTAAATGTGTGAACAGATATCGTTTGTAATAAAATATATTTTCGTTGAAGGAAATTACCTTTTTGTAAATTTAAAATTAATGTTTGTTAATAGTTAATTAGCAATTATCAAATACTGTGATTAATTTATACTATCGTTTACCGCTATTGCTTCGTTTTATGTGAAATACCAGGTTATATAACGTTAGAATTCGTCATAATAAAATCAAAATATTAAAAGAACAAACGTCCGTTTTATTAATGTTCGATAAATTAATTAATGAATTAATAATTCAAATTAAACTGTGTGAAATATCGTGCAACATATAGTCAAATGAAGCAGAAATAATGACAATTCTTTATACATTCATCGCCTAAATTATATTAATTAGATTATGAAATTATTTTAATTTACGTGATTTATTTAGTGACGATGGTAAGTTAAATAAATACGTAAAGATCATTTTATATAAACCTTTTATAATCATAGTCTGCTTGGTTCAGTCACCGATGACTGAAGTTATAATTTACGTCATCGGAAAAAAGGTCGACTTACATTTGTTTTTCTTTCCATTTTAGTAATTATTAATGTGACATATCACCGTTACACTGGCTACCATTATTGTAATAATAGAAAAATTAGTATATTTATATTTACCCTTTATAGTGCAAAGATAGAAAAAATGGGCAAGTGTTCTAAATAACTAGCTATTTTTTATGAAACTCAATTCTTTGACTTTGCAGCTAATATTTTGTTCGTCTGATAATTTATTTACAAAGTAAGTCGTGTGACCACCATACTTGTGATTTCCCTGTTTATTTAATTTATTTTAATTTTAAGACTAACCGAATTTTAATTTTATTAGTATTCCGCGATTTTTTCGATATCATTGTTTACTTAACTTGAATTGACCAAAAACTCTTTCAAATACTACAAATCATTATTGCAGTATAAATATTTAAACTAAATATGAATAAAACATAGCTCTAGCAACTCGAAATTTCAAAAGAAAGTTCCACTTGCAATCTGGCAACAAGTTTAAGTAAACCAATATTGATTGAATGTACTAATTTTTATCATTCACCGTTGCCTCATATTTTCTAAGATTTATTTAATTAAACCTCTTCGGGGATAAAGGTGTCGTAATAAAATGATCAAAACTAAACCAATTTAATAAGCTCTAGCAACTTGAAATTTCAAAAGAAAGTTGCAATTGTGGACTGACACCAAGTTTAAATAAGACAATATTGACTGGAATGTAATCATTTTTATCAATCACTATCGTGTCTTATTTTCTTAAATTTACTTAATTAACAGTTAGTCAGAGTCATAGTCACAGTCAGAGTCATATTATAATGAAATCTTCATCTTCGCATATGAAGATTTCATTATAATATGACTCAACAATTTTACAGATAAAACAAAGTTTGAAATGAAGAAAGAAAGAAACAAAGTTTGATAAGAAGAGGTTGAACTCATTTCTAGTCGTAAAATATTAGGATTATTCTTCAATAGCAATTTACTAAATAAGTGTTACGAAGTTTAAGGTAAATACTATATAAACCACTTTAAATATTGAATCTAGGTATATATACATATTGACCTACTTATATATAGTGATGATGTTAGGAATATTCTCGAGAAAGTTAGAAATATTCTTGATAATAAATACTAAAATAATAACAAGAAACGGTATCGTAATAATGAAAAGTAATGTTTTATTTTTATTCTATTGTTTACAATAATGGGAATAACAAATGTCCGGTTTTTCTATTTTTTTAATAATTTTTTTCACAAACCAACTTTTAAACGTACTAAATATGTCTGCAATATGGGTAATATCAACGATTACAAATTGAATTATAAAAAATTAATAAGAAGTAATTAGTCATTATAATAATTTATCATTATAATCAGTTTTAATAAGTTTTCAGTTTAAGTCGTCATTATAATGAGTTTTAAAAAGAAAAAGATATTATTTGTAAGAAGCATTCATTTTCGTGAATATAAGATATAGGTACGTCACTAGTTTACAATGACGTATGACTAGATTTTTTTCTCAACCAGTTTGGGAATTAATTTATAGTACAACGTCGTTAATTAATTTAGTATGGCAATTTTTTTTTTAATTCTCCTCCAAAATATAAGACGAAAATAATCCACATTGTCTTTCGATTTAAACCTTTATTACAAAGAAATAATTTATATTTCAATAATTTCTTTATATTTTCAACATTTTTTCAATCATAGGTAATCAAATATTTCATTATCAGAAACAGAACCTCCATTCAAAAACAAAACTTAAGGAAAACGCTTAATCACCAGTATTATCTACATTTTTTTCTGTAAAATAATACTCGTATGGCTGAATATATAAATCCCAATAAGAGGTTCGCCGCGTCGCGTTGTATCGCTTTGACGGAGATGCGCGACGCCCGGTGTGCGTGCACTGCACGGCTTTTGACCGTTACGTTAACGTTGAAAGAGGTATATCTCAAAAATGTTAAGAGCGACAAGCAAATTTTATTATATTCGTCACATTTTGCACACAGGAGCCTTCATAAGCCGCTCCGATGTACCATTTTAACACCGACGACTGTGTAATTAGTGTACGTAGAAAATGTGTTCTTACTTACGTTTCGCACATATTGTGTGCACTTAAAAACACACTTCTATGTACGTCTCGCAACTGCAAGAAGAGAGCTGTAAATACATGATTCAAATTACAACACGATTATTTCATCGAATTAGCTGCAAAATTATAAGCGTGCAGACAACCTTGACATTTTTTTTTTAGCAGAAATATACCGCGACAGAATTAAATTAGTCAGCATTTTATCTCTGCTTCCGTAATATGCGCTTAACAAAATTTAAGTTGAAGCATAACTGTGAAACTGATTTCAGCCGGTAAATGATCGTAGAGAAATTTCGAATGCTGTTAAGTTGTTATGTCTGTTCTTCCATTGTTTTCGACGTCAGTCCCGCGACGAGACGTGAACCGTGGCAAGCAAATTATCGCATGTCGCACGACATTTGGGCCGTCTGAATTGTGTACAATAAAAATAATTCCGCAACTGAGAAGTTCGTACGAAGACGATTTGTTGGCTCGATGCTCCGCTGTTGAAATAAAGCTCTATCGACGTAACTTTGCGATCCTCTGCGGCAGATACGAGCGTCGAGTTTTACGAAGTTTTATATTGGGTATGTGGATGCCAATAGCACTTGCCACTTGCTCTTTGGCAGGAAAACGAAACAGCCAACGAAATTGTGATTACAACGTGTCTTATTCTAAGCCGCAATTGTTCATGTATTTATTTTTTACCATAAAAAATATATCCGACTGAACCTTGTTATGTTGAGGGTACTAAAATTATTTATCCAGATAGAAAATACGTATATTGATACGGCAATAATAATTAATAGCAGTAGCAATGTGTGAAGTTATATATATATATATATATATATATATATATATATATATATATATATATATATTCTTTATTGAAAACTTCAATAAAGGATCTCATGACCAACATCTAAGTCACTTTGGAGTTACTTGAAATCTATTGGACAAATGCCGGTGCCATCACGTAATAATAAAAAATCTTACAAATATCCCGAAAGTTATGTGAAAATGAACTTTATACACTTTATTAAGACGAATTGTGACCTCTCGCAAAACACCGGCGACTGATGTTAGAATCTACGCGAAATAAACCTCTATAAATTTGATTTCATCCATCCATCATTCGTTTTATTTTTTCATTGCGAACACGCGACGCTACGAGTAACAATTAGTATAAAGGAGAGAGCGTGTATAAACCCACACATAGGTACATACCTATGTGACTAAATAAGATGTAAATATTGATAGAAATGTACGGCGATGCATCCATCGAATCATTTTTTTCATCATTTATCTTGTCTACGTGAAAAATGGCATAAAACTACACTACATTGCAACAGTTATCGTAGTTTAAAAATCTATTGTATGTTACACGTGTAGCTACGTGAACGTGTAGTTTGTAAACGAATACAATAAACAAAAAATCTCATCACATTCCGTGATATCTCCGATATACGCTTCGGTAATTCTCTTCGCATTGAACTGAAAATGTAAAAGAAGATCGGCGAAAATGGACCTGATGTTACAGAAATAGAATGTAGTTTAGAAAGGAGCTGATATTTTTTGGAATATAAAAAGCTGTACAGCTCAGCGATTTACGGTCAGGAAAGAGCAAAAAATAAAGCACAATTTATGATCAGAATACAGAATAAGGAAAAGCTATCTTCGTAGATGTGCGTTTATTATATTTTTAGCATAATGAAAAAATGTCTATAAGAAATAAAGTGAAAACCTAACAGAGTATGCAATAACTATTATAAAATCGGATCAACTAACTTTAACCCACTGCTTTGTTCAGGTAAAAAAGTGAAAAAATAGTGATGCAAGTTAAAAATATTATATTGTTGTGAATATTCAGTCTTGGACTTGGAAATAGCTAAGTAGATTGAGATAAACATCGTGAGAACGGCGTGAAAATAAAGCCATTTATGCCCAGCATTAGGTAGCCGCAGGCTGATGTGTTACCGCGACGTGTTAGTTACATATTATGTGCACGCGCTTACCTATATACACGCTTTAACCCATAATTGAATAATTTGTTTATTTACCAAAAAATTATATTCTGAGATATAAAGTATCCTACATTCGTCTCCCTGACGCAGGCTACATGTGTGCAAAATGCGGAGAAGGGTTGCGTAGTTTAGGCTTGAAACCGAGACCAATCAACAAATTCACTTATACATTTATCACATCTGTTAGAATATCAACCTTTTTTGGATTTTGTTCCCTGCATTCGTTAGTATTATTATATACATATTATATTGCTTACTGATAGGGGAGAATCGCATTTCCGAAAGGTTTAAACACTTTATTAAATCTTGTTATTTTTTATTACGAAAAATAATCTTATTTTTAAACACTATAAGGTTTTCTATGTGTGTAATTTAGGATTTAAATAAAAAAATTACGATTTTACCATTTTTATTCCCGCAATCCCCAGGCCTAACACCATATGGGGTTTTATTGATTACCTCCCTCGAGTATATGAAAATTTAGAAGTATTACACTATCGTATAAATACCTTTTCGTTACTCGTAATAACAAACATTATTATTTAGGTTGAATGACGTGGCCCAGTACCAACGCCCTGTCAAAATCTTATAAACACAACTTTCAAAGCAAATAATTACACTTTCGACCTTAGTTAACATGAGGCACCCGTCTCACACGACACTAAATTTTTATTTTAAAAGCTCTTTCTTAAACAACGAAAGTCTCAATATACAAAGTTAAAAATTTAAATTTAAATTTGCAAGAATTAATTTCTCTAATCTATTGATCTGCACACTTATGTAAGATCCGAAAGAGCACATGTATTTTTCCTTACGACATATTTTCAAAGAAGTGATTTCTTCCATCATTCTAAATATAAAATGTTTTTGGTGAATGTAAAAAAATTCAACCATTTACGAGATAAACGTTTTCAGAGTTCGAATTTTTTTAAAAATTCCAATTTTTTATCACAAAATCTCTTAGGTATACTTATTCTAAAAATCCTCCCTACTACTAACTACTCCGAGGAAAATAAAAGTTGAAAATTCTTAGAAAACTCTTTTTAGAAATAATAATTTTGAATAGGAAATTGTAACAAATAAATTTATTTAAAAAAATTATTTCCTTTTATTATTCACAATAATGGGCCGAATCGACTTGCGAAAATAGATCGTAAGGATCAGTACATTTGTAAAATATCTTCAAATATGACGGCACCACTACTTGCAAAATACGGTGTAGCAAAATGCTCATAAATTTTAATGGTATCATCAAAGAGAGAACTACGGCGGACTCTCCGTTTTATTCTGCCACTGCATTGCGTATACGCGCAGCCAGACAAGCCATACAACGGTGCACCCATTGAAGCATTCGTTAACGAGGAAAGTCTACAGTTATCATTTAAATATTAAATACTAATTTTAATTTTAAACTTTGAGTGAAAGCACGTTAATGAATGAAGAACTAAAGAGATGCGTTTTGAAGTAATCTTAAAATATATTTAATTTATCATGTCTAGCTCATTTTTGCACTAATCGTGGGAGTTTTTTATTGAAATGAAAGTATTTTAGGAGCATTAATATTTTGCAATTAACATACGATTATTACGGAATATTTACGGGAAAAGTTCACTCGATAAAATTAAAACTGCAGGTAATCGATTAGACATTTGCGTCGAAGAAAGTGTGATTCTCAAAATAATGAAAGAAAGTTAATATAACTTGAGCATATTGAATGTATAGACAGAGAATATATGAAGGCAATGAGTGAGAAAAAAAACACGATTATTAGTATCGGAAACATACACGCTCAAAGCGTGGAATATTCTCGTGTATCCGTACTCTGATACCGAAAAAGACGTAGTTACACACTTCAAAACATGGAAGGCAAATACACTAACGCACTGAGTTGAGGAATGTCTAAAAGTTGGTAGATCAAGAGCCATTAAATAGAAGAGCGTGTCTGGAAGAGCAAAAGCATGAATATAAGTGAAGCGAAAAGATATCATGAAAGCTATCTATATCATCAAAGTTATCTATAGCAAGCGTTTTAACAGCTTATCCTGCCCGGATAGGAGACAGCGTGTAGCTATAGACGAACTGAGGTCTGTCTTCTATATGAAAAGTCAAAATGATAACCCGTTAATTTGGTGTATCGAAATTATAAGCACGCAGAATCTAAAGTCAAATTTTGAAATTAGTTTGATGAAAGAAAAATAATCTGTAAATTTTATTTTCAATTATTCAATATTTTATACAGCAATAAACCGAATGAGAAACCCCTCCTCTCCCCCCCCCCATGTTTACTTCCGTCACACATTTTTATGACGCTACCAGCTAGCAAATAATTTCCAATTTTAAAATAATAATTGAATAAAATAAATATCATTGAAAATATACAGACACTTCAAATCCTTCCGAGTTGATAAAGTCTCCTAATACAAAACTAATTAAGTCTGCTGGAATGGTTTATGTAATTCTCACAACTTCTGACGACTGACTAAATTAATAGTAATAAATATTAAGTTAAAAGTTCAATTAGCAAAACCTTATTAAAATAAACTATCCATCCGGTTCATGCCACTAAGCTTAATGGAGTATTTCATAACATCAGTGCCTAATAAGTATGTTAGAAATTAAATAGTTATAAAAGTATTGACACGTTTTTATTTTCCATCATGTAATTCACAGTTCAATAGATGGGCCACATTGCATCGTCCGTCCTATTTTCCGATCACTTGGCAGAGAGAGCCACCGGATGCGATCGATGCAGTCGCTGATTTATCATTATGAAATCACAAAGCCCATACCGCTTTAGAAAGGACAATAAGTCTGCAGTTTCACAAGTTTGATTCAATAAAGTCCATTGATATCGTCTGGTCTGACAATCTCTCCGTTTTCACTTTCACCATTTCCGTAAGTTTATTCGATTTATTTTCGCAAACTAATTGCTTTTAATTGAACATCGGCAGAGGTGATCGATTTATATAGAATTTTTTGCTACATTGTTATCGTCGTCATCATCTCCGGAGGCCGCATTTCTTTTTATGCTCGACAACAGCATGCTGAATGTTTGACTGTGACTTTGAATTACCGTTGTAGCCTAAATTATCCGTAACTAGAACGTCAGTCGCTGTCACAAAGATGTGATAAAAAAGTGGTTGCCAGATGAATAACTACTTTGATACGGCCGAATATAAACACTATCTCTTTCACTACAAACGATGTTTTCGTTAAGAAAGAATCGTTATTTATTATATGTTAATAAAACAAAAAAAATATCTTCAAGAAAACCGTTCATTTTATTTTTTTTTTCTTTGTTAACGAAGCTATTCGTGCCATATCACGATAATAAGATTATTTAAAATGCTTGCGTAGTGCACACAGGAAATCAACAACTAGTAAATTTAATAAAAGTATTATTTAACGTCTTCAAAAAAGTGAAAGGAATTCCAGATTTTACTCAGACTCGTAAGCTGATCACAAACAGAAAAACTCTAAAATAAAAACCAAATTTGAGTTGGGTCAGCAAAATTCAAAGGCTTAGGTGATTTTGTTATAAGGAGCTTGTTGTCATTTACGCGTATTTCAAAACAAGAGCTAAATCAGTTGTCGTATTATGGCACTACCATGCAACGAGTCACCGTAGGATATATACAAAATCCAATCTTAAAAGACTATCAAAAAGTCCAAAAGTTACGGTGTAAATTTATAATTATACGGGGAAATGTAACATTTTAGCGGACAGAAGTTTTCTTCGTGTGGTCAAACGTTTTTGTGATAATTTTTTGTGGAATAATATTTATTTGAACAATGTCTAACAAATTTGTATTTAGTGTAAACGACGGCCTCGCCCATTCCACTGGTATCATAGACAGTGAACTAGTAAGTCAGTAGTGACCGAATAAAGAAAGTATAAGTCAAATTTAATTTGTATGAAAACTATTCCTAATCATAAATATTTAAATTCAAATTGTTTAAAGACTTGTTTATTTCATATTATGATGTATGTAAATGATATCTTTAAAATCACAAAGACGATCATACAGATGTTAGAAGCAACAAAGACAATTTTTGTGCGCACAACTCTCAAGAAAGTACATTATATTAAAAGGTTAATTTTTTGTAACATTTTTTCCCGCAACTTTGGACATTTTGAAGGTAATTTATGTGAAACATAGGTGAATTTAAATAATATACAATAGATTTCTCGCTTCCGGAGCGGAGCAAAAAACTTTGTCCTTTTATTCTAGTGTGTCACATTACGTGATGGGGTTCTGTAAAACAAAAACACAGATTCGTTTCTGAATCGCTGATGTAGACAGTACAGTTTCATCATGTTAATTTATTTCTTGCATATAAATTTTCAATACACCATCTTGACAATAATATATTTCGAGTAATACATATTCTTATAGAGGTGGAATAAAAAATACAAAAACTGTGCGGTTCGCACGGCCTGCATAATGAAACATAATAAAATATTACAATCACATCTCATGTAATTTTACGTTCTCATAATTATATTAATGTACATTGCAATCAGAATATGTAATAGGTTATAAGAATCATCAGTAACCCCCATTCATAGCACAGATCACACCACTGATATAAAGTAAAACACAAATCGCGGAACGGCGTGACGTAATTTTTTTAAGCAATTCAAAGTTAACTAACTTTAAGTTGCCTAAAGTTACACAGAAGGACATCGTAGTTTATTGAACGTACTTTTGGACAAAAGCATAAGATTTCTATGAAATCCACCCAACCGTAGACACATATATCATACATATGATAAAATATATTTACAAGTACCTAACTCGTAGACCGTGTTAATTGATGAAGAACCCTCCCCTCTCATAAAATAGCGACGATCAAAATGACGATGCAGTAAGTAGAACAAGCGCTACAGGAGAACTAACATTCGATGTAAACCTAATTATTTTTTACTTTCGAAAATGTATCGCTATTTTGTTCTGAGCCTTAGAACGAAACCCTTACAAGATCACTCACGTGTTCGTCCTTCTGTATGTCACAGCCGATTTTTGTTAATTCATATATTATTTGAAAGGGTTAGTTATAAAGGTCTAAAAAATTTGATATACTAAAAATATGCAAATAAAAAAATATGTCCCAACCACCCCTTTTCCTGAAACTACTCAACCGAAAATTATGAAAAAATAGTTTTAGAAGCCTGCGCAAAGTTTATAGAAAATCTCTGGCGATTATTCTAGATCCTATCATTTTTAAAATATGCGACATGTTTTTACATGTAAGGCAATATATTTACGTCGTGAAAAATTAACATTTGTAAATACTTTATCAGAAGTACTATGTACCCTTAAATATTTATAAGTGCCTAAATTTGTAGTTTTGATATTTTACTTACCTTTTTGTTAAATCCTGATAACATATTCCGTCAATTAGCATGGCGTTCGATTCCACTCAGAATACAAATTGAAAATTAATAAAAGTCTACTTTCTTGTTTACTACTTTACTGGCCTGAAACTATAAACCACTAAAATTGTTTCAGACAAAATTCAAGCATTTTCCATAATTGATTTTGGTGTACTATGTGAAAATATAAATACTACAGGAATTTCTATCCGGGTCGACAAGTGCTAAAATTTTAGTTATAAATCAAATTACGTACTGTAAGTAAAGACATAAATTCATATTTTACGTAAGAAGGATAACAGTATTGTAGCAAACACTTAGAAAACTTTCTGGGCTTAATAATATAAAAGAAAATATACGGAGATCGTGTAGGTTGGAATTCTTACGTACTTATTTTTCTAAAATTACATTCAAGTTTTTATATGTGAAGAAATATACATTATACATAAATATAATTGAAGTGTCTATATAGATGTTTGCTATATAGCTATTAGCTCGCATGCTTATTTGAAAATTACTAGGTAAATAGCTTTTTTTTAACTTGGTCTGCCTGTCTATTTACCGGACTAATCTCTGAAAGAGATGAATTTAAATTCTTTCCACTTATTTATAGAGACCATCAGTAGTTACAATATGCACTGCACTTTGTTTATCGAAATATCTCCGAAAGTCAATTTTTGAACAACAAAGTGGCAGTTAGTCGCTGCACGATGGGAGGTTGCACACCTTTCTTAGTAACTGGCTGAAAAAAATTATATGTGTATAATTTTTTTATATAATTTTTATATAATTTTATTTTAATATGTAATGAAAAAATACGCCTAACAGACTATAACAGACTTAGTGGGTGGTGATTCAGATCATTAAACGAATAATACGAAAATTATTTTAGTAATAATAAATGTGAGGACATGAAGCAAGTAACAGTATCAATTAATAAAGGAGAAAAACTAGTTATGGAATTGCGGAGTGGAAAGACCGAACTCCGTCCTTTGTGGCTAATCCACCGCCGCGAAGAGACGAACTCTTAATTTCTATGATTTTTTGTTTTCAAATAACTTCACTTTAATCACATTTTTCCACTTAATACACGTTTGAAAGAAATTTGTTTCGAAACACGGTGCGGAAAGGAATTCCTTCACAATATCACACTTTCCTTTTGTTAAAAGAAAGTACGCGGCAACAAAGCATCTTTTCATTAAATATCCTGTCCGCCAGAGCAGAAATCGAGCGCGACCCCTGCAGGCAGAGGTATAAGCCCGCGCGCTCTCGCAATTTTCAAGCTATATTGATTATCCACCGGCAGCTTTAGTTCATTGGTAACGGAAAGAAACTACGTCATCAATCACGTACTCGTGTGCTTATACGTGCACGGACGCACGCATACGTGAACTTACGAAAAGCTTCGTGGAATTAAAGACGTTCCTGTGATAGTTATAAAGCGGGCGACTACTCTTGAGTGATTGGCAAGCAAAGTTTTTGCTCAATACAGAACATTTATTGAAAAGCTCGCTAGATCTATATTTTGATACTTCTTTTATGAAAATTAACAGAGTAGGAAGGTGCAGACAGCGCATCTATACAACAGTTTTATGATTTGGGGACATTTGATAGTTTAAGAGAAATGACAAAATATTAGCTCGCATGACCATTTAGTATTTCAATCTTAAGATTGACCTTAGATAATTTGATTTTCGAAATCCGCCCGTTAGCTCTTTCCCCGCCCGTTAGCTGCAAATCCCTGTCATAAATAAATCGCAAGGCTCAATTGTAATATTTTCTCGTGACGCTAACTGTACGACGGCAGTCTTTTCATTTCGTATGCCATGTTTAATAGAAGAGACATGATCGAGGTTTGATTTGTATAAATTATCTTTTTCAGAATTAGCGCATCGATTTTCTGATCTCCTTTTAGTAAAACGGCCAACATTTGAAACTGTTAATAAAGAACGATAAAGCCCCATACATTCACTTCTGTCCCGTTGAAGAATCATTTTTTTCTCTCAATGAGGTCTCGTTCCTGGTCTATTTTTTTTTATGAATCCCGAAAGGCTTGCTTCATTTTTTACAGGACTTCTTTCGGTACGTCAGGTTTCTTGTATAATTTTCTTCCATTTTCTTGTTAAATATAATTGGTCGTTTCATTTTTTTGTATCTGCTATTCAATTTTCTTGTCTTCTGTTTTCTTAAGTTTCCCTTTTCGGCTTGCCTTAAAAATATTTTTGTATAAATGGGATATACTTATTTTTCTCTGTTTGAATTCTGTTTTTCTCTCTACACGGTGTGGTTTCCAGAGGCACGGTGGTGGAATAACAGAGTGTCATCAAATAGATGTTGAACATCTGGAAAGACATCATTCTTGTTTTAGACTCTTGAATTTTTTATGCAAGAAAAATTCATGGAAATAAAAAACTTTTTTAATTAAAAGAAATACAGTCTTTAACGACTTCCCGTCATTTAGTTTTGTTTATTTTTATAGAAACACTTCTTCGCTGATCAGATTTTTAATTTTATTTCTCTTTGCTTTATAATTTTCCTCTTATTACAAACTCTGTATACACTAATCTTTATATTCAAATTTACAAAATAAAATTGTTCCAAGTAAAATTTAGTATTTACTAGTCTTTATTTTATTACGATATTAAAACCTAAGCACAAACCTGTGCTTACAAATATATTATTTGCACCACTTTTTTACGTTTACTACTCTTTAAGCGGGTGGCACATTAAGCAAAATAGATGCGTCTAGCAACGCGCCTCAGCGGCCACTCTGCTTGCGTGCGAGTAAAAGCGAAGCGAGGAATAGCGTCAGGGCGAGTCTGTGCATTCGAGATAAATAATGTGTTGTATTTTTTGAAAATAAAAGAACGAATATATAAGATGTGAACAGTTATTCTTTTTAATATTATTAAGAAAGTTTTATAAATAATAGAAATAATTTAGTTTAAAACATATATTATGGAATATTTTTAGATTTTTTTTTCATGTAAAAAAATATTTCACTTATATTTCGGACGCAATGAAAATTTCAGAAATATTGTCAAGTATGACATGTATTTCTTTCGTGGCCATAAATTTAGTAGTTTTTGCTAAAATATGTTTAATATTAAGCTCGATCTACTAATATCAGCGTCTTAAAGGCAACTCGTAAAATAAAGTTATTTATATAATAATTGTGTTTAACCACGTTACGTTTATGTCACACACTGACAAATATCACAATACACGGCTGGTTACGGGGAGTGTTTATTCAGAATATTCTTTAGCATTCTGGCTTATCATTTTATGACTATAATTTTTTATCTGTCTATTGTATTTGTTATCAGGTATAGGTATGTAGATACAGGCCATCTAAGAATTTATTCGGAAACCCAAATAAAAATATTTAATTATTATAAATATGGAAACAAAAATTTTTGCTTATCGTAATCCAATGGTGTATTTTTCAATATTAAATATTAGTTTCTTCTTAATATTTCGACACCTTAAAAAATATCAGAGCAATACAGATTAAAAGGTTTACGTACGAAATCCACAAAGTAAAATATTTATTGCCATGTTTTCTTGAAGTTGTTCACTACATCCGATTTAATCTTTTTTATTAAATGCCACATTATTAGTTTTTATGTTTGGTTTTCAAAAACATGAAACAACCTAATATATTAGTTTTTATATTCCAATGTATTGGCACTAAATTATAAATTTATACGTTTACAGATAAAACTTACTATAATATTTTGTTTTCAAAATCAGTAAAGTAGTAGTAGAATTTTCTACAATTCTTAATAAGCGAACTGTCACTTAAGATTTCCACAAACCAATTGTAACATTTTTGTAAATGTTGATAAATATTTGAATAAATAAACCCTTTGAAAAAGATTATATAGAAAGAAAACCTCGTTAACGAGCAAATTCAGGTGATTTCACAAAATGGGAACGCTCAAGAAAAATAATATAATTTGTGATATTACAAATAAATAAAAAAAAGTTTCTGTCGAAAAAATATTGTAAAAAATAACTAATGTTAATACTTATTTTTAAAAAAATCGAGTTAAAGTTTAGCGCAATTAAAGCAAAACTTAACAAAAGAGAAGCAAAGACTACAAGAAAAAAAAAGAAAACAAATTTGTGCACCTCAAATTTATTTGAAACACGTATTCATAATGTAGAATTATTTTATTTTATGTTATTCAATTTCATTAGCAAAATTAGCATTAGATCTGTAAAACTTACTTTTTCTAATATACGTATAATAAGGTTACGCTTAGAGCAAAATTAATAAGTTTTTAACACTAAGTCGTTAAACGTTTTACGATAAAACTTTGATCAGTATCTAAACATACAAGGAGAACCAAAAATAGTGGTTTTGGACAATGTTTACCACACAACTTTTAAGTGATTAGACTACTGTATTAATTTGTTTCTTGATACGGTACGCTGACGAAGCCATTATAATTTAAGGCTATACGTCATTCCTTACAACAAACGGCCACCAAGGCGACAATTTTCATTAATTCACTAAAATTTCCTAAAAATCCGAGTATTTTGCATCATGTTTGTATACGGTTTAATAGTTTACATGTCACATTCGTTCGTATGCCTTATGTCGAAAGAATTTGTCAGTAAAAATCTCCATTTTTTTAACAGTAATGGAAAGGGCGCTTGATTGGCGTATTGATTTCGTGCTCTTTATTAACCTACTTCAAAAAGAAAGTGGTTCTCAATTCGACTGTATTTTTAGTATAAGTTAAGAATGCAATACCCTAAGTGTGGTAATATGAAAATTTGGTAATAATTTGACCATGAAATTCCTCAACAGAAATGCACGGGTACCGTGATTCGGATGTTATGGTAATCTAATAAGACACTAAGTAATGGGGACATAAATTTGCTCTTTACAAATCAATGGATGAATGGATGGAGGCGTAAGTTGGTGACGAGAACTCTTCATTGATGAGGATCATCGGGTTTGAACTCGTATAACTTGTCTTGACGTAAGCAAGAAAGTAACCAAATAAATGGGTAGGTAAATTTATACAAGTACATATTAGTAGGCAGGTAAATAAGTAAGTACAAGTATAAACAAATGCATAAAGTAAAGTAGGTAAAGTAGGTTAGAGAGAAGAAAAACGTCTATTTGGCATCGATTGCAAAAACTCTAGCTCTAGTAACAATATTTGCAAATTTATTTATATTAGAAAACGATATTGTACCCCAAAAGTTCCAACTAAGTACTCATATTTTCATATTTTCCAATGCGCTCCTAATTCGGCGGTCAGTAATTCTTGTGTACAATAGTTTTATATATTTTATGCCAAATTACCCAAGGACACGAAATCTGCTTGAGTTTAAAAAAAGCTACAAGTTTATAAAATATTACACCGTCATTTTTTATTTAAGACGAGTGCTACGAAACTACTCACGTTAAGCCAGTCCGGTAGATTTTCAAAGACGTTGACTTCAAAGGGGCATTTCAGGTAAAGCAGAGCGCTGAACCTTCGCGTGTACTCAAGTATTTTCTCATCAGGGGTGCCCCACGCGCCAACCGAGTGGCGCGATTTACGAATTAATTAGACATAGAGCGCCGTTTAGCACACTTTTGCCTGCCGACACTTTCAAGTCCTCGCGTTCGATGAGGTCAGTAGTTCACACAACTAAACGGGCACTTGTTGCGAACGGTAAACTGATTTGGCCGAGATGCGGCTCGCATCTCTCCTTTAATCTGGCTCGACCTGCCGAATAACAATCGCTGACGTGAGTTGCTAAATTGAACGTACGAATGCAGACACAGATTAATGGTCACGCGTGCTAAACGCTCCGATCGCGTTCCTCCCCTATCGAAGGAGACGGACGATCTGTTGCTCGACAGCAATGGGTGTTAACAAGCCGGCGTTTGTGCGTATGGCTAAATAATTGCCTTCCTGTTTGGCAAATCGTTTTGTTCCTGTTGTGACGCCCCAACTATAAATCGTCATAGCGACTTGTGTTTTGCACAGTGTTTATCCGATAAACAAGAGTATATTTCCGCTGTGACGAACCTATAAAATGTTTATTTTTTATTGGCATTTAAAATGTTGTATTCTTCCATTCGACCCATCTTTGTAGTAGATGTGCTTAATATGTAAGCGTAGATAATATAACTAAGTAAGTATCTCCGGCTCGTATCTATGATATTGCGTTTTTTTTTAAATAAAAAATTACATTGACGTTTTTGTGTTCTCTATCCTATGACATTCAATATTGTGACACAAGGTACATTTTAAGTTCACTCAGTAGGACCATGTCATGCCCTATGAGCAGAATTTTCATTAGCAGGACACGTTGTTTTTCGTCATCATAGTGTATCCATATCGGTGAGAAATCATTCGTTTTTTTAGGATTGCCTATCCCAAAATGCACCTTAGGTACTTATGCTACCTACATCTTAATTGCTCAGTGAAAAATACATATTTTGCTATAATATATAAAAAAGAAAAGTCAGAAGAGAAGTAAAGGAGAGTGTTTAAATGTACACAAAAGTTCATACAAATTTTATCGTCAAATTTCAAATAGCGGTCAATTTCTCAATGCTGATGAATTATTTAAATTAGTACTAGAAACACTGAAAAGTAACGAATGAACAATAAAAGATATTTCAATTCAAACAACAGATAATGATAAATTAAACGACATTAAGTCATATTATTTTACAGATTATTCGCTACTAATTTCATCGTTCGAAACATTATAATAAATATTTTTAAAGGTAAAATTTAATTAATAACTAAATGTTTATTCTAATGTCCATAATATTAAATAGGTATATCTACCTCTTTTGAAACTTCGTCTAGTATGTTTCCTGCATTCAAGGTGATAATTCTATAATTAAAATATATTATATTAAAATATATGATAATTCTAATATTAAAATTATAGTCAAGTAATATTTCAACAAATCTGCTTTCAATACAACGATAAATATAAAAAAAACCTGTTAAATAAATATAAAAAAAACCTGTTAAATATGAATAGTACTCACACTATGGGGATTGCACACATACAAGGATATAGAAAACTTAAAATATTAAACTATTTACAAATATTTGTTATTTTTCATTGAATTTTTTTTAAGTCAGTGATAGTATGACTTAAAAAAATTTCAGATCTACCACCATTGCAATGTTTTTCCTATAAACTTTAGGTAAGCCTTTAGTCTTTCCTTCGTCTTTTTTTAGTCTTACTTTCATAATTTTATATTCAGTAAGACCAGTTTAGTAGGTCTTAAAATTATGAAAAAAAATTGAGTTCCTAGCATCGTAACTAGCATTTGCAAACAATACCTCGATGCATGAAATTAGAATACGTAATACACGAAACAAAAAAAACAGAGTAATTGACGTGCCCCGTCTATAATTTCCATATCAATATTTTTTAATATTAAATATTGAAATATATTCGGGTTCATATGCTATTACGTCGAATGGTTTCCTGGAGAAAAAAAATGAATGTGATAAACCAAATAAAATACGGTGTATGACCTTGTAAATTTTCCTTTTTTTCTTTTAACGTATAGTATCATGAATATAGCATAATGTACTTTTCAATATTGATATTATAATAAGAAATAAAAAAATAGAATTTCTTTGGAATGTCTGAAAATTTTTTTTTCTAACAAATGTGTGTCTTAAAATGCAATAAAAAATGTTAAGTAATATTTTAATTGTTGTAATATTTTAATTATTTGCGGTGTCTCCTTTGCGAGGTGAGCCTCCAATGCGTTTTGTGAGGTACGAGTCTCCAATGCGCTTTGCGAGATATGAGTCTCCAATGCGTTTTACGAAATATAAATCTCCAGTGCATTTTGCGAGATAAGAATGTCCAGTGCGTTTTGCCATATATGAGTCTTCAATACATTCTGCTAGATATAAATCTCTCATGTGTTTTACGATATGAGTCTCCAATGCGTTTTGCGAGATACAGGTGTCCGATGCGTTTTGCGAGATACGAATCTCCTGTACGATTTGTGAGATATGAGTCTTCACTGCGTTTTGCGAGGTATGAGTCTCCACTGCATTTTGGGAGATATGAATTTCCAGTGCGTTTCGCGGAATATGAGTCTTCAATGTATTTTGCGAGATAAGAGTCTGCAATGCATTTTGCGAGATATGAATCCCCAATGCATTTTGCGAGATTCATACATTTTGCAAGATCTGAATCTCCAATGCGTTTTGCGAGATATGAACCTCTAATGCATTTTGCGAGATAAGAGTCTAATGCATTTTGCGAGATATGAATCCCCAATGCATTTTGCGAGATTCATACATTTTTAAGATATGAATCTCCAATGCGTTTTACGAGATATGAACCTCTAATGCATTTTTCGAGATATGAGTGTTCAATGCATTTTACAAAATATGAATCTCCAATGCGTTTTGCGAGGTATGAGTCTCCAATGTGTTCTACGAGATGTGAGTCCCCAATGCGTTATTGTTTCCCAATGTTCTACGATATGTGAGTTCCAATGCAAAATCCAGACCAGTCACCAGTGCGTCTTACGAGATATGAGTGTCAAACTTTTTAAACAAGTATATTGAAAATTATAAAAACTACAGTATAATGCCATTGTATAATACTTTAATGCAAACTTGTCTGCATAAACTTGCATTAATAAATTAAATATATATAGGCGACCAGGTTATTTGAAAGATGTAATAGACAATATATTCACATAGTGAAAAACAATATCAATATTTATAAATAGGTTAATGAAGTATTATGGACCTTTAAAAGTTTAAACTTTTACATGTACTTAAGTGTGTACGAAAACCTTACACACTTAGATATATATAAAAGTTGAAGTTAATAGCAAAAATCTTAAAATTTTAAAATAGGTTTTATTTTCTTAATAATATTGGACATTTATTTTAGCTTTTTATGTCTTACCTCTTAAAAAATCATCCTTAACATCTATGGAAGACAAATAATACCATAATTCCTCATACTCGCTTTTACACAGTTTAACGTACTTGGGTCGCATACCACCGCCCATTTGAAAGATTGAAATTTTGTGTTACTTTTAGCATCAAGAATCAAAAGTTAAACTACCATTTACTACGCAACTACGAAAAGCCAGTGTATCTCCAGTGTGTTTAATAATAACGTATCTATTTAAAATAACGTCAGTGTACAGAACAACTTTACTATTAATACGATAGTTGACTCATTTTAAATTTTGATATTTTTCGTACAATATTGTGAAACATAAGTTAATTAAAAACCGGTCTTGAAAAAAATTCAAAAATTTATTGAAAAATAAGCCAGTTATAGGGCTTCTAAATTTGAAGATACGGATAGGGTTGTGTATATCCCTGTTTCTTTTCCTCTTGTAGAATATAATCTGCAATATTAAAAATTACCTCACAACACAGTATTCCCGTCCTTGTCTAAAGATTAAATTTAAACTTTTATAACTCGGTCAATTTTTAAGATTATTAAAAAAAATTCACTCTTCATCAGCTTGTATCTTGAAATTATGATTACTGAAATAAAAAAAATTTAGTCAAATACCCAATTGAAAGTGTATATGTGTTATACCTTGGCATTTTATTAATATACATCAAGAACTAAATAATATTACTTCTTTTAAACGGTCACTTAAAAATATTTTACTACAATTGAATAGCGAACATGACTCGTTTCGAATGGGTTTGATACATTTTACTGCTGACACAAATTAAAATTAGATAAACTGAGAGGAAATATGTGAATTGAATCGATATAAACCGAAGATATTGGATCGATATAAACCGGATCGCCGTACAAGGAGGGATCATTAGTGGCAGACAGGTTCAGCATTGCGAAAGTTAACCGTAAGCTCGGAACGTCACGAAAGAGCCACGATACCGCAAGACCTCGAAACCTGCGGCATTGTTAATAGGAGCGTGTACACCTCGAATTTATTGATGTCTGTCAATACTCTTTGTTGACGCGTGAATTTATACCGAGATATTGCTCGCTATTTGCTTTAAAATGTAACGTCACGCATGTCCTATTGCGCAATAACCCAACCTACGTGCCACATCGATTCACAAGAGCAAATCCCCAGTACCTATTGTACATATTCGAGCGGAACGCTCGTAAAAAACAAAGACCTCGAGCGCAGCGTATCACTCACCTCAAAATACACCTACGTACGTGATAAATTCAGTTATTTTTGTCTCCGACTTAGATTGATGACTGCCGCGGTAGTCAAAATTACAAGAGCCGTACATATTTACACGTAAGGGGAGTCTTTTCAGTTACGATGTCACTGAAGACAATGATTTATTGCAATGATTGTGTCAACGAGAAAAATGAACTTATTGTTTTATGTTACAAAATTACTCGTAATTGAGTGACGCGGTGGCGCCTGTGCGTATCGCGACGGGCGCTCTTTATGGCTGCGGCTGTCACAAGCAATGAGTAAATAATTGTCTTGCATTTGAAATTAAATATGCATAAAAATAATTCATTATTAGCGACGGTCCGTCCGTATTGCATTAGATTTAATATATCAAATGAGTTTTTCAAATACTATTCGTCTCGTCAAGAAATTCACCTGAAAATTCCTGCGTACATTCGTGTATTTATTTATTAAGCAATAACTATATCTTCACGCTGTTTGTAGGCTTCACGCATCATATTGTGTATGCGAGAAAATATACGTGGTAATTCAGGAGTTATTATGAAAGCAAAGTATTTTCGTTAATCAAGAATTATATGACATCTTTCTCATTCTCATGCGAAAGTAACTAGTAACGGTAATAGTTATATGAATGGGCTAATTTCAATTTTACGATCTTTTTAAGTAAATTTATCTACAGCCATGACATAGTTAAAATTATTAAAGTTTGAAAATACAAGAAATTTGTAATACGTAATGGTTTTTCTCTGGTTGGTTCATTGGTAGGTTGCCTGTACAAAAATATATTTTCTTTCTGCGTCTTTATATGCGGATGCTACTCGAAATGTAGTGTCGAGTGACTTTCGATACTATTATAAGTTTTGGCCATAGAAACTAATTATATGTGAATTTAAGTATAATTTCGTGTAGAAAGTTAGTAGTCTCTGAGTGACAAACAGGCGGAATCGACGAACAGGCAGAGACAGGCGAAGTCACCACAACAATTAGTTTCTGTTCGCACATTTCGGGTACAGATCCCTAAAAAGTGGAAAAAACGTAAAAACGTAAAAAATTGTCTTTTATCAGTGAGCACCATTTCTTCACTTCGTTTTACATAAAACGATTTCTTTCTATTTTATATCTCCCAAAATGTTTTACAAAACAGTCACATTTTTAATGAAATTGTCCGTAATCAACACACTAAAATTGTGATGTTTAAACTAAATTGAACAAATTCTTTTCAACATTAAGAGTTGGATTGCACTAAATAGTATTATTAACATTGCTGGCAATCCATGAAAGCAACACTGGTCGATTCGCCAAAAGAATAAAACAAATTAATTTAATTTAAGAATAATCGAAACATATTGAAATATAAAATAAATTGGTAGTAACAGGCTAATTACATAACAGCCGATAATTTGTCCAGTAAAATTGTTATATATTTTTTTGCATTGTTGTTAGCGTCCTAAGTAATTTGGCAAGAAAATTGTATAGCTATTGAATCGTTTATATTATGACAAAAATGAGTAAACTATTTTTGTAGGGCAATATCTTTTCTATAATTTTTTTAATGGGGCCATGCCATACAAACTGCGTTTACGAATTATTGTCATAGACTTGTATTACTTTGTAAGGAGATGCTCATGGCAATCGATAAATGTCCCACTAGAAACTGTGAAAATGGCAAAATTAGCAGCGTGTCGTCTCAAAAATGAAAAAATCAAAAAATGCCAAATTGTGTAGTAAAAATATGATTAAATTATAGTGCGAGAATTTTAGAAAAGGTCGACGTATGTTACTTTCGGTTTATAATCGTATCTCATACATATGCGAACGAAGTCATAGGCACAGCTAGTTTAAAATATTTGCAAACAGCTCAATATTTTCTTAAACCAATTTAAGTTTATTCTCTCTAAAACCAATTTAAATTTAATGTGTCAAATGTTTCATTAATTTTCAAAGTAGGGAAGAGCAATTAGAAAGGGAATTTTTTGTGAAGGTAAATAAAGCAGGTAACAGTAGCAGTAACGTAATTGAAGATGATTTAATAATATTCGGTATACCGTTGAATTGTATTGCGACAGAGGTTTTGAAAATTCGCGTTTTCTTATGTGGTCAGATAGAATTTAACTGTAATCCTGAATGAGTTGGTATCTTTCCATATATCTTGCACATTACCAATTTTGCACTAAAGTAGAAAACAAATATTTTAAACTAAAATAATATAAAATTTGTTCTTGACAGGGTAATAAAATAATATAAAATACAAGAACAGGGTAATTGATTATCAAAAACATGCCGTAGATATGTACCTGTTTATAGAAGAAGAGTATTATAACATTATAATTCTTTAAGATAAATTTTATTTTTTTAGTTCTTGCATAATCGTCTTACTGACGCCGACAACTATAAGTATACAACCTCCCGGTACGAGAAATAATTTCCTCACATATTTATATAGTCATTGTATCTACCTATTATAATTGTCTTTTGTTGTATAAAAATAATTGTTTTTATTACTTTACATAAATTCCAAGCTATTTAAGCATTGTCATGTCAATATACATGCGTACAAATTGAGAACCATTTTTTTTTGGTTAAAAAATTATAAAACAAGATAACACCTCAACAAGATTACATCTACGGTCGCATACAGCCGGCCATGTGACTGACGAAGTAGTTTCGTCTAATTGCAATAGATGGCGCAAATGAATTGGTGTTGTAATTTTCTTTTTGGTTTAATCTTCCTTTGGCCGTATCTTGATATTTAGATCAATGATACAATAATCCTTGATCTATCTTCGTTTAAGATTTACAAAAATTTGTTTTTTTTGTCAAATTATTCTGCAAACCGCTCATCAAACGTTAAAATGGCAAACTCGAATCATGTGGCGCGCCATATTATTAATAATTTTTGTCATTTTATGAAGTGTGCCGGAAAGGAGTCCTTAAATATTGCTTGTTAGGTGTTTTTCGGACCTAAAAATATAAAATGTTTCTTTTAATGGGTACTAAATTGCTTACAATTATTACGTAAAACGTTTTTTGAGATACAATTAATGTCATAAAAGTTGTTATTCCATATCCTACTAAGTCTTTGCAAAATATCTCATTGATTTTTCATCATACTTAAAAATATATTATTATCAGTCTTATAAAGCATTACATTGTCTGTAATTTTATATTTTAATATTTTTTCGTAAATTTTAAATACTTTTAGACTATAGAACTAGTTTTTTCCAACTATAGAACTAGTTTTTTAACAATTCTTTGCATATAGAAATAAGCTATTATGAACCTTGTAGAGCATTTAACTCTTTACAATTTCTAATTAATTTATTTCTCTGTAGAATTAATAGTTTAGGAGAAATTGGTTATAATAATAGATTTTTAAACATTTTCGATTTAATTTCATAAATTATTGATTCTATTAAACATATTTCAAACAAAAATTATAGAGAATTAAATGCACTACAACATTTATAAAAACATATTTATATAATATATGATGAAAACTCACTAGGATATTTTAAAAATACTTATTATCTTTAACTGTTGCACGTTTGACAAGTTACACACCTCATAAACTATTAATCTTGCGAGAAAAATTTTTAAGTAAAAATTATACAAAATTAAATGTACTATAAGATTTATAATAATATATTCTGAAGTATGGTGAAGAGTTAAGAAGATATTATGGGAAAAACTAAGGAAGTACTTATACAAACCATTTTTGAGATATCGACACTATCTTATAAACTATTAATACTGCAAAAAAGTGAATGAAAATCGTAATCAATTTAGTACTGAATAAAGTGAAAATGTATTTTTGGATCCGATAAATAACTAATAAAGATACTTTGATGGTTTACTATTGACACGCTGTTGTTTGTAGTGTATTAGTAGTTTCTAATGTAAAAAAATAGCATTTATGACAAAAATTATAGGAAATAAAGTGCTCTACAAGATTGTCACCTGTCATTTTACCGTTTGATCAGCTGTTTGCGAAATAATTGGAAAATAGACACTCATAAATAGTAGGTTGTACAAAAAGAAAGAAGTGATAGAAAATTTAATGCTCTGTAATTTTTTTATTCATTTTGGTCAACGGTCTCCGAAATATTTAGAAGAATAATAAGAAGATAGAATTAAGTAAAATAAAGTCAGAGGATATTAGTTGAGATATTAAGTTTTCGCAGATGATGGATTTAGTTATGCCTCTTAAACCACTCCAACTCAAGACAAAAAATGATGAAAAGAATTAAATTAAAATCACTGTGCATTTTAGGACAATTCTACCAAATTAAAAAAAAGTATTTTAATATCTACATTCTCGGGATGTTCTCCAAATGTAGGATCTAGGCCATACAGATTGTGCTCTCTAAAAATGCAAGTAAGTTTAAAGGTTAAGAGCGTCGTAACCTACGTCACTTGTTTATCATCATTGTATATAGATAGTCAGACATTTAACTCTCAAATAGGTCGACATTCATCATGTTGACAGTTTAAATTCTCTCGCTAGTAATTTATAAGTAAAAGTGAGTATAATTCAGCCCGTATGAAGGTAAGATAAATTTTTTAAGTTCAATTTTTCTAATTTACACATCGATTAATCTGTTCGCTTTACTATACTTAATTTGATTAAAATCAGTTTATTAAAAAAATACCTAGCTATATTTTGAAATGTTATTCTTTCATAATGCCAGGTTCCACAGACACAAATTGCAATTACTATAATAAATTATAAAAAAACAAAAACAAACAAATATTTATTATAAAAAATTTATGAGAACAGTTAAAAAATAGTGATTATTACTCAAAATCCTTTTTGGAGTTTTGCCCCCAATATGAAAAAACGGAACCCTTGTACGATCATTTTTCTCTCCGTCCATCTGTCTGCTTGTCAAAACCCTTTTTCGTAAAAACGGCTTGAGATATCATGTGAGTTGTAATTAATATTGTTTACTGAGGCATATAACTTTGCACTTTACTTTGCTGTAATGCATGCTTAATTTCAAGTTTTTTAGTTCACACCACAAAAAGCTTATTTTATTTTTTTTAAAGCTTATTTTATTTTTTTCATGCAAGTCTTATTTAAATTAGTCTTACTTTAATTATAAACCTATAGGGCATATAGACAACTTGAAAGTCGATCGGAAGTCGGCATAATTGGAGGCTTTATAGCACAAATGAACACAAAAATCCAAACATAAACAATTTCTAATTCTATGTGGAATTATATTATATATTTATACATTTTTATGATTATTTTATTTTTACACCTGTGGAAGATATAGTAAAAAATATATTTATATTGTGAAAAATTAATGATTGTACATAGTATAATTAGAAATACTATGCACTCTTAAATGTTTATAACTACCCTCGTAGTGCGAGTTCTACTCGTACTTGACAGGTTTTTTAAACTAATTTGTACAAATTTCTCACTACCTTTGTTGTACTCATTTGATGGCATTTCGCATGCGATTTTACACATCAGATAGGTCATAAACATGTTTACAAAATTTTGAAGTACAATAAAAATTTAAAACGCCGAAAGTAAGGTGTGCATGCATTGTGCACATACGTCCGTGTGTGCGTATGCTTATTTGTGTGAGCGTAAAATTCTGTTTGAGTATTCAAAATTATACAGTTTCACTAAAAATTTCTTCACAGAAAATATGGTATGTGCAAAAAATAGAATAATTGTAATCAAAACTCGTTATTAAGCAATTTATCATAGCTGAGACAAAAAGAAAAATTTTTCAAATTCATTTAACATTCATATACATTGGGAAAACATATTAAGGATATATAAATTCTATCCACAAAACAACAGCAGTAAACCAGTACTGTTAATGTAAGTTTGGAATCTGTGCTCGAGTTTGTATAATAGATAAGAATTGATTCTGCTGAATTAAAAGTAAAAGAGAGTAGTTACTAAGGTATTTCATTTAAATAACCTATGGAAAACAACTTAAGCTTTTTTTCTTGTTGTTAATGTCTAGCTGTAAGCTAGCTGTGCTAGACCTCCAGATGAAATGAATTAATTATCCTACAAATATTATTTTCCAACATGCAATTATTAAGAGACAAGATAATAATATAACAAGTAATTAACAAATAATATGACTGGCAAAGCATTAAAATATAAAGTTGCATGGATAAACTAAATTAATTTTCCATAATTTATTGATTCCAGAATATCCATGGAAGTCCCTGCGAAAGTGAAAAATGAACACAGGCAGAAGCAGCAAGCCCACAACATTGCTTTAACAAACCCAGTGGTTAATGGAACCACCACCGCCACACAAACTACTCTGGTAAGATATATTGTCATTAAAAAATTGTGCTACAATAAAGTATAAATTAAGTTTGTATTATTTCATATCGTATTGTATAATAGACGACTGACTTATTTAATTATCATTCAAAGAAATTGCGAAAAATTTCATTATATGCCCCAATCATTTAAAATGCTTCCTCTTAAGTCAATACTGTTGTGATGAATCCCATAGTTTGTCTTAACTGCCATTTTTCTAGGATCAGCTAGATATCAAAGCTTCGAAATACTGGTGTTCATATGCTCCAAAAATTTCCAAACACATAGCTCCAGTTCTAATAATTTCATTTTAAACTAGTTACAAAATAAAAACAGGCCTTTCTATACCTTCTACCTATTGTTATAGTATAAATATATAACTTGTTTTATATACCCAACATTCATTATGAAATAACACATTCCATGTAGTAGCAGCTGATATCATTATAATGAGCATTATTTCATTTTTATGTAAAGCCAAATAAACACAATCTACTTAGTATACTTTAAATTGGCAACTAACAAACTTGCCTTTTTTCCACCAATTTTGGGATGTTATATAATGTTATATTAACTTCTCAAGTATTTCTGGTAAAGTTTATGAAGAATACCGCTTTAGATCTTCTTTTCAGTTAGCAACCGAGTTTCGGCGAGGAAAGAACAAAGTAAATAGTGAAATTTCACCAAGAAAAAGGAGGCCTACATAAATCCATATAGTGTTGGGGTCAGACGCCACTAGAATAAAACTGGCATTTTTAAATAGAGAAAATAAAATAAGCTCCCCACAAGTTTTATTTAAAATGGCTGACAAATGAGAAATCTTGTATTTTTTTATGTGATGGCAGATTATTTTTGATAATAGGGTGTAAATATTATTTTTACAGAACTCAGGAAGTGCAGGTTGTGTTTTGTTGTATCCTTCATACACAGATGTACAAGGGGACGTTTTTAAGTCCTGCTGCCCTAATACATTTTTCCGATCTTTCAATTAGCTTATGTATACTGTCATAAAAAATGTTTTATTTTTGTCCGAAGATGTAAGCTGAAACTGCATCCTTCACCATTTCACTTGCTTCATCCTTCACTTTTTTAACTTTGGAGACAGATAAGAACAGCTGGTAGCCAAGTCAGGACTGCAGGGTGGCTGATCCAAAATATCGAGGCCCACTTTATACAGGGCAGCCAATGCAACACGACTCTTGTGAACAAGTGCGTACAGAAGTTGGGACGCCTTTGGTTAATTTTCCCCTTCTTCACTAAAGAGGTCCAAAAATGTGCAAGAACACTCCATGCGGTTTTGTTTTTAAGGCGAAGTAAGAATTCTCAGCACCCATCTTGCACTGACCTTACTCATCACAAGATGATGATGAAGAATTTTAAAAATTGTTTCTTCTTTAGTTTATCATCTTCCAATATAAATTTTTCAATTTTTGAATAATTTCCGGACTAGTCACTTTGATCAGCCGTCCAGGCCATGTGTTGTCTTTAAGTGAGTCCCTGCCTGGTTTAAAGATACTGTGCTACTTATAAATTATGGTTATACCCAGACAAAAGTTCCCAAAAACCATCTACCAAATGCCATCCCTTCCAGTATGGCTTGAACCGATTTTCCTTGCTTGGTAAGAAATTTTATAACAACGCGGTACTTGATTTTCTCCATATTTCTCACTTTCTTCCCGATTGAGTTGCTTGGTCGAAGATAATATAAAGACTAATAGTATGATTAAGATAAAACTTGCAATTTATACTAAGAATGAGTCACTGAACTCGTTACGGCTCATTAAATTATCCTCACTAATGGGCTACCAATTCCACAAACTTAAAAACACATCCTCATAACATACTATTCCAAGAAACTGGCCAACCTGACAGGGTCGCCAAAGAAAACCACATAAAACTCAAAAAGAGGGAAGGAATCTTTTTCACTGAATATTTTGTATTAAATTATTTTCTATTCTGTAATTCCAGGTACATTTTCACTGGTCACTTTTATATTGTCCCTCTTGCTTTATAAATTTTCTTTAGGGTAAAAATATAGCGAAACATCACGCGACATATGCACAACGATGGGTGAAGGTTAACAAAAACATGGCTAAGCATTATTGCAAAGATTCAAAAGAGAACATTTTTATTTATTTGACTACATTAAGTTTTCAATAATTAAAAAGGCTTATTGAAACAGATCCCAGATTAAGTTCACATTATCTGTTTGTCAACTCGCACAGCTATTCTCAGCTCTTATACTATACAATATGAAGTATATAACCAATACCATATTGTCGAGAGTGTTACCAATATTTAAGTGAATTTTTTTATCTTTTGCTTTAAGTCCCAAAATTTAATGACTTTTATCTGGGAGCAAATTTATTTATGTATAATTTTTATAACTTTTAAACATTCCAGCCAAAAACGAGACATCAGAGACCATTTGGTTGGGACAAGGAGGAGATCAAGAATATAACCGAAAATCTTCAGTCAAACCAGCCACCATCACAAGCACCTTGTCGTTTCTCTTCTTTGCCATATGGCAGCCATCAACAACCTGTCAAGGCTTTTCCTCCAACATGGCTTCCACTGAATAAAGAGAAAACTACCAACAGCAATTGCGTTAAGACAATCTCACCGAGCATTGATTACCCTAAAAATGTGCCGTTGTTGGGGATGCCTCCAGACTTTGTCACTAAGCCATATAATGAACACCCAGTTACAATATATCCAGGACCTAACATTCAATACAACAAGCAGACACTTTCGCCATCATCACCCAAAAATGGGCCGATATCGTTATCTTTTAATATGAAATCATCTGCACCCTTAGAAATTAAAAAATCTAAATCCAAATCAGACATACCCTTTGATAAATCATTACCTACTCAAATGAATATTGGACCAAAATCAGATATAGAAACAAAGAAGAAACATAATGATCCATCAGATATTCTAGTTACTATAGTCACAAAATCGTATAATAATTGTGACAATGATAGTGAGCATTTTTCTGATGATTCATTAGAAGAGTCTTTACCCCAACGACCTACTCCAGAAAATATACCATTTATGCGAAATTCAATAGCATGGGAAGTACCACTAGACGAAGATAATACTTGTACCATGTCAACTAATACAAGGGTGAGTACCTTTTTCTAACTGTTTATTCCCTTATGCTAACATACAAAAAATAAATAGTGATTACTTGCCATTCACTTATATTCTTTATAATATACTTGTACATTGGCTTTTGTTAAAATTTTCAAAACGTGAAATTTTGCTTTATAGAATTGATCCCTTACAGATTTTGTAAAATTATACAAATTTATTTATTTAAGTGTATCATAAAGATCATATATTTTTGTTGCATTCTATATCTCATTATCTGGAATTGTAATAAACATGAAAATTTGTCATCTTTTTAAAACTTTAATTTTTACACTGTACATTTTTTTGCCTCCCTAAAAAAACAGACAAGCCTTCTATTTCCTTTTAAAATGTTCTTTATTCAAATCTTAAACTGAAATGTATGCAATTATAAGTTGGTTTTTATCTCTAAGTAGGTATGTGCCTGTTCTATTTCAGACTTTCAACTTGCAAAGACGTAAATCAGGGGAAACATCTCACTCAAGCACTAGCTCTATTTCTCAACATTTAGGTAAAAGTGCATCAGCAGAATGGAACCATGATGAACATGGGGATTATTGGCCACCCCCACCAGTGCAATGCTTTACAGAAGATGAATTAGTCAGTCCATTTTCAGACACAGAATCTGAACATCTTCCCGTTTCCCCTTCCATCAATACTACTGGCACTTATGTCATAAGGCGAGGTCGAAGTCGTAAAGAAATTCCACAATTTACAAACAGTCCAGAAAAGATATTGAAACCTCCATTGACACAATGTGAAAGCTTCAACCATGATCTCGATAAATATCCAGACGATTCCAGTTTATCCGTAGATGGTTCAGGTATATCTGATTCCCACAATTCCGTATCATCTAGTAATTCCTGCCTCAACTCAGATCTTAGCTTACCACATTCTCGTTTTAGTATTGATGTGAGTACTAATAACCAGAATAAAGAATTGGGTATATTAAATTCGAGACCTAATGCAGAACTCTCCTCATCTGTTCCTAAACAGACAAGTGAATTTAACATACCGCTTTATCGAAAAAGCCTTGATCTAACAGAAAAAGAAAAACTTCTGCAAGATGATTTATCATGTACAAGTCCAACAAAAAGTCCTGGAGAAAGTAATAGCCTTAAAACGAAGCACTCGGCAATAAATTCACAACAAAACAGATTTACAGATGCTAAAAAATATTCTACAACTTTTGATAACATCAAATCTCTTATGACAGACAACAAGTCTAATAATTATCCTGTGGAAGCTATTACTATTGTAGAAGCTAGTTCAGATAAACCCAACACATCACCGAGTATGCTTAGAGTGGGATCCTTACCAAGTCTACCAGCTGAAAGTGAACTACAAAATACCAATCGAACAAAATTAATTACAACAGTTGAAGAAGAAGATGATCAAGATGGAGTTGAACAGAATTCTAGTGTTGAAACTTCTCCTTTACGAAAAATTGAAAATAATATAAGTGCCATCTTGAACCAAGGTAGAGATCATTTTGTTCCATACATGCATAGAGACTGGGATATTCACAGAGATGAATATACAGATTCCGTCTGCAAACTTGCTGCTGTCCAAAACGACATTCAAAAATCATCTAGTCATAATGAGATACTTAGCCACATGTCCGAACGACCGTTGTATAACAAGTCTGGATGTCATACATATACAGGTCCACGGGAATCGCCGATATGTCCTAAACGTCCGCCAACAACATTAGACTCACCAGTCTCCAACAATGGAGACTTTTCTGTTAACGTCCACATTGTTGAGCACCCATTTAAGAATTATCGTGATCCTAATATCGAAGAATTTGGTCCATTGCCCCTGACTCCTGAATCACCTAAATTTCCCCCATTACCACCATCACCAGTGCAAGAAGTAGATGATGAATATTTGGATATATTACTCACTACAACTAAAAGTAAAAACAGTAAAGCTGATACACTTCCTACTGCCAATACAATCTGCAAACAAAGGTAATATTTACTGCTTTCCATTTCCATATTAATTAAAGTTTTGGTTTTAGTTTTTATTTTACAAATATGTAAAAAATTAAGAAAACGAACTATTTTTAATCACAAAGTTTAAACAATTTTCTACATTTGATAAAAAGTTTGATTTTGTACATTTTTTCTTCCCCTGGAACTCATCAATTATTATGTATATTGAAATATTTTTACTTATTAGAAAAATTGCATACTTAATCTAGAACTAGAAATCTACACTCGTTCATTTAACACTTCATACGCTTGATAAGGTATGTGAGACCCTGAGGTGCATCTAAACATTACACAATTGCAGAATTGAAAAACAATGGCGAATAATGACTGAAGCAAAAATATTGTTATCTCTCTATAGCTAAATCTCCTCGTGCAGAAAGTTTTTGGCCAAGTCTCTGACTCGATTGGGTGTATAACATACTAATTTGACACTTCATTTTTCTTTTTATGATATTTTTTGCTTTATTTTAGTTCTTTTTTTTTTAAACAATGAAAAAAGGAGATATTTTGAGAATATATTTTGGCACATCAGCAATCATCTCGTCACTTAAAATCAAAATAATGGCATGCCACATCTTTAAACAAATTTAATATCTTCTCATTTGGAAGAACTAGAAGACACAATCTACTAAGATTCTAAACAGGCATAGATGTTATTTTCTGCATACTAAAAAGTGTTGTAAAACTACACACTTCTGTTCAAAATGAGTAAAATCTTTGTGTTGTCGAACAAGTATATTTCGTATACATATTGTTGACAAGACTAATTTAATGTCCTATTACCATGGTAATAATTAAAATTTCATTTCTTTTGACCTGGCCTTCTGAACAATAATAAGTCAACTTTACATCATAAGAAAGCTCTTTTAATGTTTTAGAAGTGTTACTATAGTAGTTTATCTCAGACCGTTGTGGGCAAAAAATGAAGGCAATGCAAGGATCTCATTTTCACTCAATCTCGCCATGCAATCTTTGGTTTACGTTATTATTGGTTAATTTTGTGAGGACTCTGCGTCTCTGCTCTTGCGTCAATGATGAAAATAATCATCACATTTATTAAGTTTAAAAAGCATTTTCTGTCAAAATAAAATTTCTTAATATTTGTACAGCCAAATAAAAAACTCTTATTGCTATATTTTAAGATTTCTTCAACAATTTGACTAATTTTACATTATTACGACTGAATTTTCATATCATATTTCACGAAAATCTTCAATAAATATAAACCCAAAGCATATGGTAGTGTATCTATATTAGCTTAATTATGAGAGAAGTATTATTGCAGCCCGTTTATAATTTATTAACCAAAGCAATTAATATTAGAAGTGTAGGTAGAAATATAAAATGGAACAGTATTTATTTTCACCCATTTCTTACCTCTGAACTAACTTCAACATGAAGTCTAATCCTGTAATATTCAGTATGATAAAAATGAAAGTTAATTTAAAGAAAAACTTGAAAATGGAAATTAATGTCTGTGAAAACCGTTACTTTTAGGTAAAAATTATTTTTCTTTTATTTCACTTCAGATCTTCTGAACCACCAATTGTGCCACCACACAGAGATGCATCAATTAATAGTCTTAAAACAAGATCAATGGACACAGCGTATAGTAGAAGCAGACGAAATTCCAATCTAAGAAATTCACCAGGTGATGGAAGAATTGGTACACTTACAGGTTAATATTGTTTACTTTATTTTAAAGTGATAAATAACATACAATAGTAAATGTTCGCTGATATCACTATTGAGTGGATATAACGATTGTTGCTTTTCGCCTAATCTTTTAAAGTTTTAAATTAGTATATTTAAAGTAATCAAACTTGACTCACTTTTTGATGTTTATTTTTTGTTCCTAATGCATAGGTTTGTTGAAAAACATTTAAATGCTTCAAAAATATTGCAATCACACCAAAAAATACTTGAGCATTTACCAGCCATGACATAGATATAGCTTCAACACCTGGTATAGTACTCTAAACATATTTATAACAACAAAAAACCTGTGATACTATTAGAAAAAAGATACATAATAACAGACATCTTAATTAAATAACATTATCAAAATTATTGCACGGTAAAATCACTAAAAATTATCAACCTCCACATTTACCTATCTTTACTATCATTACAATATTCATCAGATTATAAGACTCCATGTTTCTAGACATTTGTTATCATAGTATAATAAACTTCAAATCTATGTGAATCTCATAAGACACAAGATAAAATGACTTTACTTGACAGTAGTATCAAATATTAGAAGTTGAATATTATATCGCTTTTTTGGCAATAACTACCTTCAGAATCACTTTTGGTCATAACAATAGATATATTAATTGAAAGTATTTATGTTAAAATATGCCTAATTGAATGTGTTACTTCTTACGGGAGAGATTAATTTTTCCAGTTATCGATCTCAGAATTATCTTTAATCACAAACAACACATTAATAGAAATATGGATCCATACGCATCTAATAAGCTACAATTTATAACAGGAAATGTCGACAAAATGGATAAATTGCCACATATGGAAGTGGTTAGTTCTTTCCAAGTTTTGATCATACGAAACACTTCTGATTATAACGATTACCTGAATTCCCATAAGAATAGATAATAATGTAAGAGATAATAGGAATAACTGACTGAACTGAATTTATCCAACACGATAAGTAAAATATATTTGCCTAATCCTTAGATTTAATTTGGTCATTTGAAACTTTCAAAATTTGTTAAATCTGAAGTAATGATGGGTAGATTGATGGAAAAGAAAAAATTACTAATCAATAAGTAGTTATTTTATACTAAGTTAAGTAAAATTTAAATTACCTTATAAAGTAAAAAAATAAAACATAACTTTGAATTATCAAATATGTATATACTTATTAAAGAATGTCAACAGAACATAACTGTTATGAGAGCAAGTTTAAAAACTAGTCTATCAAAAAAAATCACTGACAAAATACAAAGTGTCATGATATAAGGAACTGATTAAACATATTTCTGGTAAAGCATTTAAAAACATAAACATAAGAATTTCTCTTTAAAATGAATGCTGGATACCATAAGGTACATTACAAGAACGTTCTGTAGTGTCAAAATTGTAGTATCAAAACAAAACTTGTTTAATTAAACAGTCCAGAGAATATTAAGTAATAATCAATATCACAAAAAGAAGAAATAAAAAACCTATCAAATAGAAGTGGAACTCGCAATACAAATCAAGTACGGAACCCTTACAGCTTTATCATGTCTGTTTATCTGTCCCCTGGATGGCCAAGATCAAATATACTCTCTTTTTTGCAGCTATTTTTTTTTCCCATTAGTCTTCTTATTCTCCCTTGTAATTATATATTACCTGCTTTATAATTTAATGATTACTAGTTAAAGATGTCCATTTGTAATAGAAACGAAAACTATAGAGATATTTTTGTGGATATGTGATAATGTTAGTTTTTTCCTGAAAAATTAATAATACTTTGTGAAAACACTTATTATTTCAATATTAAAACAAGTAGTGTCCTTTAACGGACACTACTTGTTTTAATATTGAAATAATAAAAACACCAACTATGGTAGCAAAGAAGTTTCAAAAACAAATTTCCTATGTATGTTACATAGTTATTTTTAAATTATCTTTTAGAACGCTTTAATCAGTATGTTTCCTGATGTGTTCAGATAAATGAATTCATTTCAATTTCTGTTATTTTTATTACCCTTTTCATTTGATAACCATCATTACTAGTTTTAACACTTACAGTCCCAATACCAATACTTAACAGCCTCAATACCCTATATTACTGAGTCTGTTAAGAGGATATAAATAATACCTTATTTTTTAATATCGGTTGACAGTGCAGGAATTATGAAAGAACACAGGGTAGACTAATAAACATAAAACTAAATTCGTAAATTTTTCTTTCGGCTGCATCATAGTTGGATAATACTGTTATGGAAAAAAATATTTTTACTTTTGTGTAATAAAAAATGCATTTGACATACTAAAAGCCGAATTTGAGTTTATTCAAAAAGAAGAGAACTTATAAAAAAATTATAATATTCAGATATTACAACTCTGCTCCACGGGATGGAAATTTGGTAAAATGTGCGAGGATGGATAAATAACTTGGTTTGATATGAAAGAAAACAATATGAGTATCAAACATACTTTATTATTCAACATAATCTAAAATATTTTAACGCATCCCTCAAATAAATACAAAGGTAAGTAAATAAAGAAAAAAGAGAGGGAGATATTTTAAAATATTCCTATTATCAGATCAATGATCACAGATGTAATGTAAAAACAATGTTGTCTTAAAAAAATGATAGAATATTTACCTAAATTATTATTTAAATTTCTATTCCGCTTTTTAAATATAGGGCACTGTAAAAATGTTATAAACCATTCATTACTTTAGTTGGCCATGTCGGAAAATACTTACCTTTACAAAATATAAATGGGATGGCTTTAAAATAAATTAAATAATAGTATAAAATTAAAGACAAACGTTACATATTCAAAATGAAAAGAAGTGTGCTTTAATAAACTTCTTTATTAGAATATGTGTCTACATACTTTACACTTTCTGTGATGAAATGTATAACATATACATGGAATATTTCAACATTTAGTGATATTTACAAATATTAATAATATTACTAAACCTCATAAAATAGTGAAGTAGCTAGAATATATTGAACTTTTTAACCATATTTTTCTGCCAAAAATGTTTGTAATTTTTATGAAATTTTGTCTTATAAAATATGACTTTAACTAAAATTTCAGTTCATTGACATCTTTCAAGTTTTCACTTAAAATTTTGATCAAAATTATAAATAGCATATGCATATAAAAAAAACTATTTGTTATTTCAAAAAAATGTTGCCACAATAAAGGTATATGTTATAGACTAACCTAATAAGAAATATCAAAAGATTATTCATTCAATGTGGAGGTATGAATTATAATGATGATAAAATAAAAACTTTTTGTGGCTATGACATACGACATTCATATAAAATAGTCTTTTTTAACATTTTACACGACAAAACTTTTAATTTAATAACTTTCTGCGGTTAACTAACTTGAAATATTTAAATATTGCCAAATTTTTTACTATTAGTAAACTGTATTTATAATTTTTAAATCATCACCATAATGTGTTAAACATTTACCATCATGAACATAGTGTCATTCCTACACGAGTTTCTGACATAAATGCAACATTTTCAATTTATGTTTTATCTTAATATTGTATGTCTTTATTTTACCTTAATGTTTACATGTATTTTTGTGCACACTCTGTAGTAATTAATATTGCCACAGTTTTATTTTTTTACAATTACTTATTTTCTAATCTCCAAGTAATAATCCGTAAGCTCAGTGACATCTAACAAAAACTGAACAAAATTTAGTATAGTGTGGATCAAATTCCTTTTATCCAAAGAGGCTTAATTTTATATTCTTTAACATTTACACATTTACTGAATTTTCTTTTCAGAAACAGGTAGTAGCAGTAGTAGAAGACGCACATATCACCGCCATTATGAAGCCACACCCCCTGGCCGAAGTGCTTCACTACACACATCTGCAAGCCTTCCAGAGACACCAATTTTTGCTCGGGGGGCTGATATGCCTCGCACACCACATCGACACATATTACCTCCAAGACAAAGCACAACTATGAATTCAATTCCAACTATAGGTACGGTAACTTTTCTGTTTAAATGTTTTCTAAGAGATTAGTGAATTTATGCTTAATGAAAATAAAAATCTGAAACATACATCTCATATCTGTCAAATCTGTGTAAAGAAATAAACACTCTTTGCACTAGAACATTTAGTATCTAAATTACGAACATTAAAAACAACATTTTGAATAATCAGACTATAAAAATAATCAGACGTACTTAAAAAGAGGTAATAACTTGAGATCATTTTTTCTAAAACCTGTGAAATCAGTTTTAGATGAATGTTAATGATGTTATTTTCACTGCTTTACTATATTACAAAGTGTTATATTTAAAATAGGTCTATATCAAATTTAATATTTTTATATCCTCTATAACCATCAAATATAACACACAAAACTTTAAGCAGAGAGTAGCAACTCAGCAGTCCATCCTTAATCGTAAATTTTGAAACTAGAATGAACAAATTTAATTATATTTAATAATCTATAAAATGTTACAAATAAACATTTAATATTAAATAAATGCTAATTCTCTTTAACCCATTTAATAACATATCGTTTACATTTGTTTTATTTTATTTCTGAATACTAGTGCAAGATGTACAAAGATTCATACATGAAATGAAATCAAATTAAATACTTCAAATAATTCCAGAATAAAATACCAACATACACACTTTACACTATTTTTTCTCCATTATTTCATAACATTGATGTAATCATAATTATAAATAAATATCTTTCTTAGGGTTCTGTATCTCAAAAGGGAAAAAGGAATCCTTATAGGATCACTTCGTTGTCTGTCTCTCAGTCTCTCAAGATCATTTTTCTCAGGAATGCGTAGAGGTATCGAGTTGAAATCAAGTACTTAGGTTTACAGTTCCTTGGAGCCATAGAAAAAGCTTCAAAGTCAATGCAATCAAAAATATGCTGCATATTTTGACACTCACAAATCAAAACCTACAAGGTACTTCTCGTTGACCTAGAATCGTGAAATTTGATAAGAAGCAAGCTCTTACAACACAAGTAAAGGATAAAAGTCTGAACATTGTCAATATGTGCCTATGAAAGATATAGAAGGCAATATATTTTCAGTCTAAACAATTAAAATTTTGTAAATAATTTGTTAGGTATATGTACCATTAAATGTTTATAAAAACCTAAATGTGTACGGAACCCTCGTAGTGCAAGTTCCATTCGTGCTTGACAGATTTTTTTGATAACTTGTTTGTTTTAATTTATTACATGATAGTAAAAGAGAATATGATATCATTATATTTTAACATATTGCTCATGATATGCATCTACCGTAGAAATCTTACGATATGCCTTTGGCTTTGGCTGGTGTTAAATCAATAAATAGTTACATAATGTAATTTTTTCGTAAGAAGTCCCAGTAGCGTACAAATTTATAATTCATTTTATTAATATAATTTTTCTTCAAAAGAATTAAAATAATTCATTAACAATACTTAGTTAATTTGTTAAAAACTTATTTGCAGATTCACAGTAATCTCTTTTTACATTACCATGTCATGCAAGTCACGTATATAAAAGTCTATATTTCAAATTAAATATTGCTGCTTTTTGTCAGAGTGAAACCATTTTTGCGAAATTTTAAGTGATTTATTTTCATAACTACACTGTCTTCATTTCAGAAATTAATTTCATTCATACTAATAACTACTCGGCCATAAATGATAAGTTCTACTTTAGAATGAAATTTTGTGACATTAATAAAATGGCTGTCTTTAACTATTTTCTTTTTTTCACTAAACTATGTTATCTAAAACAACACAGACTTTTAGCTGACATTGGGTGCATTCAAAAACTCTTACTAATTTACTGAAGGCTTTTCAGTCTATTTAAATTTATATTGAGCGTGAAAGTTTTTGTGGAAGTCAATGAAAGTGAAATCATAAAAGTATTTTTAAACTTTCAATCAGACTATAGTTCTCCATCAAATGATGTTTCTTACAATAGCAAACAGCAACATTCACCTAATTTTTCCCTTACTTCTTGCAACACCTAAAGCTTTACACGAAAAAACGCTGTCTGTGACATAAAGCCCTTTGATGTATGGAATTATTCAAATACACGCAGGTAACTCAAGTTTGCCATGCGATCTTGTACTTTCTCGATAGGTAACGACACGTGCGTTGTGGCAGTCAGTTTATTATTGTTTTTATTATGTAGAAATCAATTGTACCAACGTGAAATTGAGTATTTGACCTTTGATTTATGACTTTATTATTATGCAGTAAACTGCACAAATCGTGGTGACTTCACAATACGTAAGCTGAATGGTTTTCTTTAAAGTTGACATTTTGTCTGGCGGCAGTAAATTATTTAGTCCAAAAGCGGAACATAATTATCTCCAAAAGTTTAGCTTTGTAACAATAAAGACAGCCATATTGTAGGTATGTATTTTTCAAATAATTTTAAATAATCAACAAAAGCCCCGGTCTAGAATATAACCATAATCATATTTCTATACATTTTACAGCAAACAACCTTGAATTTTTTTTCCAGTAATTTTTATCTTGATGGGTTACAATTTATTCAAATTATAAATAAACAAAATTTAATTTTCCCCAAATGTATGACTGGCAACAGAAGGAAACAGTAAGAAGAACAATGTATGCATTAAAACTAATTTCCTTTGTGGAAAAAAGATATTTTTTTTAATATTTCATAAAACTCATCAATAATAATCAATTTCCTAATGATATAGAAAGCCTTTAGGGTTCGTAATTGTTCTATGATGTCATAAGATGCATATAAACATTTTAAAAAGACTTTAAATATCTTTTATTCCACATCAATTATTAACATTGTCTGGAATTATAATTTTTTAATACAAAGACTTGAACCTGAAAGTTTTGTCAGGTGGCTTTAAAAATTATATTTTTTCAAAGTAAAAACAATTACTATATTTTGCCTTGACAATTACTATATTTTGTCTTACGCTGATACCACACATTCTGCTTTTCTTTATTCTTCTTTAAATGCTAAGTGCTGATTACTCCTCTGTGACGAACTTGACACCTTTCATGTGTATAATTCCTATAAGAAGACACAAAATTGCAAGGTTAGGATTGTAGAATAGTAAGGAATTCTAAATGTTTAATACCAGTAGATCTCAAAAATTACCGGCACAGTGAGCTGGTGAATTGTTGTAGTGCAGGGACTAAGAGCAGAGTTTCGAGTTTGGGCACCAATTATTCAATTCATCAAACAAAATAGACGGACAAATTTTAATGTACTACTTGCTTAAAATGGCCTTCTGTCCACTGAGTATAAAAAATTTTACTAATCCCACCTTACTAAATTTTTTTTTTAATTACACAGTCGTCATTTATTTACTAACAAACCTTGATTTTCAGACATTTCATTGTGAAGGTGTCTCTTCATTACTGAAGACTCATAACTGACTTTATGACTTAGTTGGCATATCCAAGTTTCAATATCTATCGGGATGAAAAGATACCGTCATTAGGTTTACTGCAATGAAATTTAAAAAAAAAAATTAATTGTAACCATTTGATACAGCTATGCCATAGCTACTTACTTAACGAATGGAGCGCCCAATGAGTATTAAGATTTTTACACACAAAAGCTTAGTCACAATAGGCTAGTTTCTACTAAGAATATGTTGGATTGATTGTAATATCTAATGATTAATCATGATATGGAGATAAGAAAAAACAAAATTATTTAATATTATAAATAAATTATTATTTTTAGGATATAAAGTTGGCAAAATTACAAGTTCAGTCACATGACAGTGAACATCAATCAGAAAGTGTTACGATCATATCTTGCAAAATATCATTGTTATTAATGATATTTTCGTATACAGAACAGGTTATGAGATTATTTTCTCAAGTTGATGTAATTGTCCTCAATTACACCTTAAAAGACAAGTGTAATTCGAAAAAATTCTTTCAGAATACTTACAGTTATCAGATAAATGTAATATTATTTTTATTCTTTATATAAGTTTCGGAGATTATATATATAATTATAAATTTAAGTATACAACTCAAGCGATAATTACCCGACTATTTATTGACTATTTTACCCGATTTTAGAGAATACTGGGGTAATTTATGAAGAATAAAAAAATTTCCATGCTTTTTCTTAATTAATTTATCATGTTATTTTCAAGAAAATTACAATAATTTTTTTCAAATTGTATACCAAATAGATCAAAATTAATAAAATACAAAAGTAATTAGTTTCACTATAGCAATTTTTTTTCAGTGCACGGCCGACGTATCAATTCGGCATGTTGCTTTTTTTCACAATAATTGAATTTTCAAGTATTTGTGTGTAATTTATATTTATACCTATAACTTATAACTTTTCTTTTGAAAATTTATTTAAGATTTTTTAAAATAAAAATTTGTTGTTTATCTGCCATAGTTCACCAAACATTGTCAAATAATTGAAAATCGGGAGAGAAATTGGTCTTTTAAAAATTTTACAATTTTGTTGGTTTTGTATTAATGTAATTTGTAAATAAAAAAATGATTTCAACATTTAGGACATTTCATAACTTTTTCGAAAAGGTGTGGTTAACAACCATACATTTTCTATAATTTATATTAAAGTAATTTTTGGGATTAGTAGACAACTAAGTTTTACCAGAGCACCTATCGTTAATATCACTTGTTCCTGGCCTCTACGTAAATTTGCTAATTAGGTCGTCGAAGGGTTAAGGATAGATACATCTAAAACATAATTATTGTATATATTAAAAACATATTTATTTAATTTTTATGGTACATATGAACGATTTTATAAATTTTTGAAACAAACACTGAAAATATTGAAGCACATATGTTTCAGTGAAAGGTTTGGTTTTATTAGATATCTTTATTTGTAAACATTATTTGGAATAAAGAGTACAAAATACAAGGATTTCGATATTATTTCTACCAAAATTACCAAAACGTATATATTCGTCAGACAGCTTCAAACGTAATAAATCTGATCAGTTATGCATGTTAAATATTAATATTATCTATTCAAACCAGTTTATAAAAATTGATTTAACCCGAAAATGAATAAGTTCAAATAATATGAAATTATTAATAAATAAACTATTATTTAGTACTTATATTAAATTAATTACTTATTCATTCTCGAACACTTTTTAGGACAGACAAACATAGTTCTTTTAAAAAAGTAATTCTTTTAGAATTATTTTTTCTTCAGAAATTTCAATTTCGTAGTAGTAACCGATTGTTTTTACATACGTATTGTAACGTATCATGACCTTACACTCATAACATGTCCACTGACATAACAACATTCAATGTTTTATCCACTATACCTCATATTTGTATACTTTGTAGAATATAATCTTGACTTCATGGAATGATTACATGAGAGCCTACTATATATATGAACCTAAATTCATTACTTGTAATTTTATCTAGTAACGGATTTCATTTAGATTTTCAAATGTCTAAGTTTCGAGATCTTGGTACTAAGCAATAATTAAACATTATGTCTGTATGTACTGAATCTTTCTTATCGTGATCATTATAAATTTAATATATTTAATTATGTAGCTGTGAGAAAAATAAAACAACTGTTTTCAGCTTCTTTATGTAACAATAGGCTATTTGACTTCAATTTTTAAATTGTTCTATTCTGTATTATAAGCACACTACATTTATATTAAATCACTTTTAAAGTTTGCATTTTTGAACTCACGCTAAAAATGCAATTTCTGTAATGGTGGCTAATGTGACGACGTCACACACAATGTAAATAAACAGTCCTGCCCGCTGAAGGAGGATTACTTTTATTTTCATATTAAAATGGTGTATAAACGGTGTGTAGTGACACAATCTACAGATTCGTCTATAAAAATTCGACATAAAGTGTTCGTTTCAGTGCCAACAAATCTTAAAAGACGAAAAAAGTGGCTGCAATTAGCCCAAAGAGATCCAAACAGCATTGTAGCTCACTCAAACGTTTTTATGTGTGAAGATCATTTCAATATAAGTAATATTTGTGTTTTAAACATTATTATCGTTATCAATGCCTATAAACCAAAAGAATAAGAATATTAAATTTTGTGTGTGAATACGTTTTAGTACCAATGATATTTTGACAATTGTTAGTATTTATGTAAATTTAATATTTTGATATGATATGAAAGAATATACATTAAAAACAATATGTTTAAAAAAATTCTGCAGCAGACAATTATTTATTATAAAAAATCAATTTAAAAAATTTCATACCTGATGACCTTTGTTTGCAATGGAATATGTTTTAACCTTTTTTTCCAGTTAGTTCACTTTATCTTTTATCGCTAAGTACTTATTACACAATTAAAAATATAATTTCATACAAATTGTTAAGTATTTACAATATAAATATAGTAAATTTAATTATCCCACTTGAATATTTACTTAATCTGTCAATTTTAACAATAACATCTTATTTATCCAACAACATTCAGGAAAAATCTGTTTGTCTATGATTTATGTTTGGAATAAAATTATAGTGCTGATATATACAATAGCATATGCATTGCATGGGAATTAAATAAATTTTTTTATGCATTAGTTATGACCGGAAGTTATTTTAATTAAATATATCATTTGTAATGTATTTCTTTTTATATAATATAATGCGTTATGAATAACGTACGTAATGAATTTATATTTTAAAAAAATTTATACTAGATGCAAAAGGTGATAGTTATAAATTAAAAAAAGAAAAGGAAAAAAGGACCATAATTTAAAGATTTCAAAACTTGTCTGCGACGTCATCTGACTTTTAACCAATAACAGGGCGTTTGCGACGCTGATTAAACTTTAAAAAATATTGTGATTTCTTTACGTTTTTTTTATAAAATATAAACGTATTCTTCCGAAAATTAAAAGCAATACGCTTATTTACATTATAATCTAATGGGATGACCACGAATTCTGGTATATTTCCAATGTTGTCAAATAGCCTATTATTAATCAATTATTATTCTAAACTGCCAATACCTCAGTAATTTAAATTTTGTTTTAAAACTAACCCTTATTTCAATTCTGATCTGGAATGGCTACACTAGAAATAGAATAGAATAGCAGACTAGAAAATTTGATTATCAAGTCTACCTACAAATGGAATCCATACAATTTTTATTTACTCAATTTTTGGTATAAATTAGTAAAAATATTAAAATCTGTACCACAATTGTGAATCTTAATTTAATGCCCCTATTCAAAAAATCAAATTATATATTTGTGTATATAAACATGTATATATGTATACATACATATCCTTGTAAACCATGTGTGTGTGTGTATTGTTTATGGTATGTTGATCCTCCTATTTTTTTCATATAACTTTTTTAAAACTCTTACTGAACAGGAATTTCAGTTTTAATATTCAATATACAATAATTTTCAGGAGGCACCTCATCGCTCAGTGGCTGTATACGCGGAGGTTCCCTGATGGGCATTGAACGCACAGAACTACTACGTCTTCCTGCAAGGGGTTGGTATCCGAAACAGAGAAATAGGTCAGTGTCTTGCTCAGATATTAATATCTTTAACATTCTTTTACTATATGAAATCCTGTACAAAAAAATGTTTCTTGAGAACCGTTTTCTTGAGTTCTTGTGTTCTTGAGAATGTCTCTTTTTCAGCTTTTTTTATGGATGGCTAAATGATAATGTAAATATATATCGCTCCGTATTAATAATAATTATTTATGGAAGATATGGAAAAGAGATATCATATCGAAATTTGCTTATGTTCATAATTTTTGCGAGGAATTAAAATTTTTAACAAATCAAATACAAAGTTCAATTAATGTTTGTTTTAGAAAATTTCTACCGATAAAAAATATTTGATAGGAATAATTTTTAGAATTATTTTATGATTTCCCTAATCTCTTTTATTATTATGATTCTATTAATCCGTAAGAGTGTTACCAAAAAACACCTTATTTCGTGTTACCAGACTGTCATGTACCTCTAAACGGATTGTATAGAACGTGATGTTGATGATTGTTTTAGGCTACCTGACTTTACTTTTTTTTTAAAATGCTTTATTTAAAATATCAGCCATATAAGGATACCAACACGATACCCAAGATTGTACAAGTGATTCACATAGGCAAGGTAGTAAAGCAATTGTGTGTCTTATGCAAAAAAAGAAACCAGTGACAATGTTGTCGTCAATGTACATGTATCTACTACAATACAATACAATTGTACATCTTTACTTTTAAGATAGTACTTTATTCATCATTGTATCAGTATTATCAACCTGCATTATTCACTTGTAACATAACACCTACATTTTCTTTAATAACTAAGAAGAAGGAAGTTTTTTAAGGAGTTAAATTTTCGTTTGTGGCCACAAAGTATAGAACAAGCTATCAAATTGATTGTCATATCGAAATTGCACATTCTTTCAGCAGTTCAAATGCACAGCAACTACTACTTGCTGCCCCTCCTGCAAACGTAACAAAACTAGATTCTAGTTGTCACATTCCTCTAATAGGAAATTATTTCATTTGCAGTAACTTAACCAAAAATAAACAAAAAATCTGTTCCCAGATTGTATGTGATAAACATTAAAGATCTCGTCCTGCACGTAAAACAAGTCTCCAGGATCCAGAAAATGCATCCCAATTTCAAAAATTTACTTCTTTGCTTCAATATAATATAACAGTAAATACTTCAGTTTTAATTACAGTAAAATATATATTTGTTTTCCCTAGTCACCCTGTTAAGTCAGCTAAACTAAAGCCTTAAAAATCTATATTTGAAATAAAGCTAAGAGCTCTCACAAACTCCCATCCATGTAGTATACATATATTTTAATTTTATTGGTAATTTAAAAATACAAAAGATAATTTTAAAATACCCATATAATAAGGGACTCACATAAAGTTCACTACGGAGAGTCTAGTCAAGAAGATTGTCCACCCGATCATAAGATATTTCTAAAATCACTAAACCAATTTATTCACAAATTTCTTCATAATATTATTTAAGCGAGCTCTCAAATTTGAGTTAAGAAGTAAACATTAAAATTTTTTCATTATTTCTTGACATACGGTGCTGATTTGAAGCGTATATAAAGAAACAAAATCTGAAAAGATGTGAAAAAGGATTTCTCTCTTCCCTATAAACCATAATAAACCTCATATAAAAAGAATTTTGAAATTTCTATATGCAATGAAAATATAATCTTGCTGAAAGAAAATTTAATTAAAATTAATGCAGAAATGCGGAACCGATATTAAATAGGGGAAAAAATTTTAATTATTTCTATCAAATGAATTTCATTTTTAATTAATTTTTATCAGAATTTACACATAACAGCTGTATTTTTTTGAAAACACAATCTGTTTGTTTTCCCTTTTATATATATATATATATAAATATGTCATGTCCTTATATTAATCTTCAGGCCTACATCTATAGAGAATATTGACAACATTGCTACGGTGAAATCGGAATCAGACAAGAATGTAGCCTGGGATGGCTCTACATCGAGGAAGCCGTTAACTTTACCGCCGAATTTAACTCCCAAATTCTTCCAAAAGTCACCAAGGGAAGCTCTTCGGAGAGTTACTAGTCTATTGATAAGAAAAGGTAAGTTGTATTTTAAGATTTTTAAAATTAAAATATTAAGAGGCCGGTATACGCCAGGTGAAATCTCAAACAAGGGGTGGTAACCTCCAAGTGGGAGGAGATCGGCGTTCATATAACTTTTTGAAACAGTGGAGTACAGTCTGTTTCGAAAAGCTATATAGGACTGCAATTCGTAATTACCAAATATGTATCGCACAACGTTTATGAAAGTACATTTTGAAAAGGAGTTTTCAAACAAAATTAAACGTCCACATTGGCCCTAAAGTTTTACTACGTAAACTAATTTAAAAGCTATTCACGAAGAAGTAGGTGTATATTTAGTGAGTTTTTCTTTCCCTATTTGATTCATAATTTTATTTATTTACAATCATATATGGAATAAACCGCCTTTGTTATATCATCAATATCTTGTGAATAGAAACTATATGTATATCTATATATATAAAAGTAAGTTGTAACAAAGTCGTGTTTACATATAGAATATTATTTAAAATAAGGTACAATCACCTAACAATGCCCACTTTTGCAAAATACTTGTAAAATCAGGGAATTGCATAATACATGAAATCTGCTATCAGTAGGGAAGACATTGTTTAATTATGGCTTTAATATTAGAAAAAAATGTTTTATTGGGTTTTGGTGTTAAAAAGGCTGAGGTCTATCACATTACTGTGTGTATTAAGTCAAATTAAAGTTTATAACTGTTATCTGCCAAATAATTATTTAAAAGTTTTAGTTTAAATTTCAATTCAAATTCTTAGCCCAATAATTTAGCCAAAATTAGGTTATGGGTTTTCTTAGATTTATTAAAATGGAAAATTACATTAAAATAAAATCTTATAAAATGAAAATGTTTAGTAAGTTATTTCTTTACATATTAGAATAATTTTTTCTTACTAATTTACATTCATGTATCTAATAAAACGGCACTGATTGATGGAAATAAACACACAAATGTCTATTTATACGTATAAGAAAATCGTAATGAAGTTTTGTTTGCATATCGAATATTTTCACCGTCAGACTCAAATGTCACTATCAGACCCTCTAATTTTCGCGTCCAATAATTGTCCAACAAAATAAATATATATGTATATGTCAAAAATATATATGTATACATATTTATATATATATATATATATATATATATATATACATATATATATATATATATATATATATATACACAGTGTCGGACAAAGAAAGACGTTATTCCTTGATGGAAAAATGGTTGATTGTCTTTAAAATTAAATTTAAAAGATGACTTTTCTTTCAGAAAATTGAAAATAATATTCATAATTTTAATAAATTTGTCATCTTTTTCGTACACACGATACATTGTTCAGCGCTGCTTGGGGGAATAACCCGCAAACAGCTGTGAAGACATCTTCACTGCGGGTAAACACCCACACTCCGGCCAAATATTGGGTGTGTATATATATATATATATATATATATATACATAATATATATTTTAGATGTTGCCTGCGACTTCGTCCACGTTGGCCCTAAAGTTTTACGACGTTTTAAGAATAAATATTAATCTATTAAAAATCAGTTGAGACAATAAAAAGTAAAAATGTACATATAGGCATAAGTAAATCAGTATGCTTTGTTTTAAAGAAATCTTTCATGTCCAGGTTCGGTCTTTTTATTTTTAATTATATTTATGAAAGTGGTTAGTGAATGAGTTAGTAAGTAGGTTATCTGTCATTAAATAGATTTCCTCATCACCCTTGAAGTACTGTGTAAAGGATGCGTCCCCATTATTTCATATAGGAGCCGGAAGCCTTAAACCATAAACACCCTTCCCCTTCCCGTGCAAAAAATATCACTTTCAAAATTTTCACGAAAAGTTCGATAAAATGAAAATAGAAATTTGACCAGACACAAAATGAAAATGACTTGATTTTGAACATTAAAAGAATGCAAAGCATTAAAATGAGTGTAAAGTAATTTAAAAAATTAGTTTTGATCCATTTTATTGTATAATAGTTTTCTAAAGTTCAAAAACATTTTAATTTAGATTTTTTCTAGATTGAACTATATTGAACGATTACTTTTCTTCTTTTTAGACATTTATTTATTAAACGAGTTTCAATTTCTAATGACAAAATTATCAAAAGCTAAAACATAAACACAACATTAATATTTGTTGATCAAGCCAAGTAATTATCGTCTCAATAATTTATTAATAAGACTGTATTTAAAATTAGCCAAGCCACTAATTCCTTTTTTAATTATTTAGAAAAAAATTTCAGCTAATGTAATTTGACGCCATCTTTTAGACTTAAAAAAATGACTAAATTTAATAAATTAAATTAATATAAAATTGATAAAATTAAAAGATATCGCTTAAAAAAATCAGTGGCATATTTGAATTGATCGAATAAGTACATACTTTTTGAAGTGAACGAAAAGCATGCTTCAGCAGCACACTTTTTAAATTAAATCTATTGTAATGGATAAAACCATAAAATAGCGAGCTTAAACATGTCAGCAGCTCAATTTAATAAATGAAATTAATATTTTATTGATTAAATTAACCCGCAGCGCGATTAGACAAATTGGTGGCAAAATTTAATAAATCAAATTAAAATATGTTTGATGATACTAATCAATAAAATGCTTCTGCAAACAGGGTATCAATTCAATAAGTATATTGTGTTAGCTAATCTTTTTCCGACTGCAGTGATGTCTATCTTCCTTAATATTAATAAAAACGTTCAATTCTACCAATCTTAAAAAATGTTTATTAAATCTAGCTTATAATTTTAATTACAAATTTATATTGGGGAACAAATGCATTTTAGTAACAATGGGAAATTCTTTGTTTATCAGCCAGAAAAAAAAATTGAAAGTAAGTAAAGAGGATCTATGAAAATTAATTTAAAAAATTTGTATATCATACACAGCTTTTTAATACTTTGCAAATTGTAGTTATTAACATTTTTGTTTAGATTTTTGTTGAGTGTATAGTATATACTTATAAATTTAATGTGAAAATAGTGAAAAATACTTTGGCAATAACAAAATAAAGATATTTATTGTGAGTAAATTTTTAAAATCCATTTTTGCAGTACCAAAAATAGGTCTCTATTTTTTAAATACGTCATTTTTTATGTATCAACACTTAATTCAACTTAAAAAAATCACTAAAATTATTATTTTTGCTGTACTGAATTCATACCAAAATTTTATGGATTAAGAGCAAATTTTCTAAATATGACATGATACTTATTTTGTGTTAATTTGCAAAAATACTTCAAGAAGTAACAAATTCTAATTTTAAAGACTTCCTATATTTAATTGGAAATTAGATAAAAAAAATAAATGCATTCCATCTGACATTGTTTGTGGTTGAAATGATATAATATGGGTAATACGTTTATTATTTTACTCATTTTGTTGAGCTTAAAACAAATGGATATTATATATTCTGGGAACAGACAACTAAAATTTTGTTATTATTTGTTAATAAAAGCATTTATTTAAATATTTTCCATTATTTTTATATTATTCACGTAAACATTTACCAGAACCATTAATTTGAAATGTACTAATAAAATTGAAGCGTTTATAAAGCTGGTGACGCTAGACGGCGCTGATGTCACGCACCCGGCCAATACGATTAGTTTTAAATTTATTCTATTATACGTCCTGGCTGATTACTAATTTTAATATAAACAAAAACTACTAAAGAATATTTTATATTTTACGCGCATAACAGCCAGACAAGAAAAATATGCATCAATACTTTTCTCCTATTCCAAAAAAAAATTATACTGAATGTAAAGTCTATATGTCTATTGTTTCTACTTCTATTTATTTTATATTTTAAATTCTGTAGGTTTTATTTTCTGAAAACACAAAATATTTTTTTTTACACCCCCACAAATCCCTGCGAGGAACTATTTTCTTGAAAAATCATTTGTCCATAATTTCTGTTTATTCTAACTTATATTTATCATATTCATTCCGAATTTCAAGTCTGTAGGTCTTATTTTTAATAAACGCAAAATATATATTTTCAACATTCACGCATACTCAAATAGAGGTTGATGATCTAAAATTTTTTTTATTTTTCATACTCCAACGAAAATTATTTTTAAATTATTTGTCGCTATAGAAATCTTTGTTAATATTCGTAGAATTATAGTTTTCGTGTAATGCTTGTTCGAACCAATTTTGTTTTTTGCAAAACTGAAAGATCTTTCCGCCGTAAAAAGTATTTTTGATTGCGACCCTGATGACCAGATGTCACATTACATGATTGACGTACAGTCAAAAATCTGACAAACAGACAAAAATTCTAAAATCTATTGTTTTTGCAGTCTATATCATAGTAATATGCTGCAACTAATTTTTTTAAAAAAATGTCATGTACAGATTATTTTCTCATTACTGTTTTATTACATGTATATATTGATATGATAATGGAATAAAAGTAAAGGCTAAATTCCAGAACATAAATCTAAATGCAAATGCATCTGAGATAACTTCTATTATTTTTTAATTGACTGTATCTAAGCGACTTAATTGCTTTAATATCTCGCCGATAAAGAAATTTTATGATGTTTTGCACAACCCATTTGGCATTTAATCTGCAAAAAAAAATCAATAATTAGTATGAACAATTTCAAATCGAAAATATTCAATTTGGATATATCGGCCTCATTAAAGTTATTAATAAATAATATAAGCCACACTTACATAAATATAAGAATGGAACATTTTTGGTAAATATTGGTAATGGACGAAAGCAACGAAGCACTTTAAAAATAGAACAAACTAGTCTTCAGATCGTTATTAAAAAATGTACCCAATTTGTTTGTTTTTATGTATATATTGCAGGAATACTTTCCACCAAAAGGAGAAATTTAAAAAATGCGCAAGTTTGATTTGAGATATCATTAAACTGAAAAAAAAAGATTTGAAACATAAATAAAATACCAAGTTCTGAATAGTTTTTCCTTGCACAATTTGATTTATAATTTAATTAGTAAACCTGTGGAAAATTTTAAATTAGCCAAACTTTGCAAGTTAATTTTTATACAGCTTTTGAATAAACAATACTTTATTTTCAGGTAAAATACTATGACGAAAACTTGCAAAGTTTAGTGCAAAATTGATTTATCTTAAAATGTTCATAGACTTACTGAATAATATTATTACATACCGAGCTCCCAATGGAAAAGTGCTTGGAACTAAATGTTGATTTTTATTTCAATTATTTTTACGTTTCCGTGGCCAAATAGGAAAAATGAAACCCTCATAATTTTGTCATGTCCGTCCGTCTTTCTCTCTGTCGACCTATGATACCCGACTTTTTGTCGGGTGTCATAGTTTCTGCCGGTTTTAATGTATGTAAATAAAATTTTGCTAGTAGATGCTTCATCGTGAGATCTCATCTCATCTTATGGAGTGAAATAGATCTTCATTGCCATATTTTATTTTGAAGTTCTGTTTGTGAAATATTAATATTTTCAAATAAAATTATTTCCATTAGTATACACCAATAATTCCACGAGAAACAGATAGTTATGGAACACTATTTCATGTGTGTCCAAAAATACCCTTTCCCAGTTTTACTTTGATTTAATGGTATTCTAAAAAGAACCTACCTCATTTTTCACATTAATGTTATTGGTGGGGTTTAAATTCGCTATTCACTGAAGAATCAAAGAACTATCCAGAAAACACAATCTTCTATATTTTATTCAAATGAGTGTAAGTCCTATGACAACAGCGACATCAACATATTTTTTTTATTTTCATTTTTTTGGGCTATTTTAGTACTTTATGAAACAATCTCCATAATAACAATGACTTTTTTAACATAATATGTTAAAATACTGTACTACTCACTCCAAAATAAAGCTGATACCTTGCTGCAAAGTTAAGTATTTAGGTGAGAGAGAATTTTGAAATGTTGTGTAATAATTGAGTATTTTGTTGCAGTAATATAATTTCAAATCAAAATCACAAATAGAAACTAGGTTACAAAGGAGTGACTAGGTTACAAAGGTTACAAATAGAAACTAGGTTATAAAATAAGCCAATTAAGTAACAGGTTTTTTCTTGCTTGTGTTGTTTAAAATATATTTTATAATAACTTAACTTTATTTGAATTTTGGTATTATATACATAAAGTAAAACTTTACCATAAATTATTCAAAGATTCATGTTAATGCTGAACACTATCAGAAATTAAAATCACTTATAGTTACAGACAAAAAATTATTAATAATTTTTCAATGTCTATAAAACTATACATATTTATTTAAAATTTCTAACCCAAAAATAATTAGACTTGTCATATGTAATTAAAATTTGTCATATACTTTTGTAACAAATATTTTTCTCTCTCACTCTTCCTACTGTCTCCAAAATTTAGCCACCAGAAAGATTCAAATTCTGGCGTAATGAAGTAATATGTGTATCTATCGAACTATTGCATAGAGCTTGTAGGTTAGATCAAAACACAACTGACGTGGAGTTTTCTTCTGACTCTTTATTTATAAAACAATGTAATGATTACTAAATATTAACTATAAATTTTATTGAAATGTATAATAATATGAATTATTGAATAATTATTCCAAAAGAATTATTAATCAGAAAACGTATCTTTATAGACAAACCTAAAATATTTCTTTATATACAACATTTATCACTTCCACAGAATTAAAAACTATAAACCTACTCATAATACTCAAGTCTCAAACTTGTTAAATGATGGCAGCTTTATAGAAATGGTCACACCGTTTGCTCAGTTGTACACTTTTTAATGATCTAATCTCAATAGCAACCTATTAAAAAGTATAGCACTCTTATAAATGGATTTGAAAGTAGGAAACGATTAAAAATTGTACATGGTTTCTAATTAAAATATTTAATTTTTAAAGAAAAATTTAAAGTAGATGTAAAACGCAGAGATAATCTTTCGTAATATATTTTCGATCTATAGATAATTACTGTTAAACTTATTGTTTCTTTTCCTACAACACTTAGCAAGTGGTGAGTTGTTTGGAAAATAATGTATTTTATCTTTCATAAAAGTGAAAGACAATTTTTTTATTGTAGGAATATAAATGTTTTATTGTTTTATATTTTGGTCCACCTTTAACCAAGAACTTTAACCATCTTTCTGGTAGAAGCATGATGCTACTCTCATAGAACTTCGATCTTTGAATATAACCCTGTTTAAAAATTCACTTTTTGAAATTAGAAAAACAAATAAAAACTTTTGCAAAAATTCTCAGCATTAGACAAAGTTAGAATACCATGATTTACACAGAAATGATGCTTCATTTTCGTTGTTGTTTCTTGAATTTTTTGTAAACCAATACTTCTCGAAGTTAGTCATGCTCAGTTTTATTTACAATGTTCAGAACTATGGCTAAAAGTTGATGCTTTGCAAACGCTACTACTTCAGAAGCGAGATGAATTGGATGGTGCTTTGATTCAATTGGTATCTGGATTTACAAATGAATTATCCAAAGACCTGAATATATCTATGGAAACTCATCGATGAACAATAAAGCAGCTATGGAATTAGCTATGGAAGTACAAATGCAGGCATAAGCTACAAAAATGAGTTGAAACGAATATAATTTTCTCTTTGGAAAAATTTATATGGTTCTGAATAGATTTCATTAGCTTCATAATTTGACAGAGAAACTTACTACCCTTAAATTTGCTAAACTTACGAATGTCGATTAAGAATGCAACATACTACATGCCATACTGAGTAAATATGCTTGTAATGTAGATTATTTTCTGTTAAAATCTTTGAAAATTCATTTCAATGTATACGCTTCGTCCTAATTGCATTAATATTTTGCAAAACGATATGGCGAGGGTAAAATCGTTCCTACTTAAATTATTCCGTAAACATTTCTTCAGGATTAAGAACATTCTCAGTTGCACCTTTTTCAAGACGGAAGAATTATAATTAGGCAGGTTCAGTTGATGTTTACTGAAGAACCAAGCTTGAAACCTTGATGCTTATGCAATCATAACACTTTAAATATTTTGCCAGCAGCTATGACTAATAATAGTTATGAGAAGAAATTTTTGAAATCGCAATTATTTAAATGTCACGTGACATCTACAATGAACATGTCGGAGTTAACTAATCTAGCTGAATAATGTGATTGACATTGATAGAGTAATCAAAGGTTTTGATCGATGGAAGACTAGGAAGATAAAATTTTAGTTTAGAAAAATATTTTTTTTCTATTAAGATTAATGAGTATACATTTTACAAAATTGGCGCTTGGTAGATTTTTCACATCAAACAGTGAATTTTATTCATCAAAATTTCGGAAGGATAAACTTTAGTGTAAATATACATAAGTGTAAAATATGTATTATAAGCTGAAATAGTACTATATGAGTTTCGTAGTCAGATTTTACTCTTATTGTACGGTAATTGATACTGGTTTTGAGGTTAGATTTGCAAAGTATATACATAAAACCAAAACAACTTAACCTTATCTCTTATAAATAAATTTTTAATCAACTATGTTAGCTCAGAACTTCAGCACTAATGTTTCTATAGAAAATATAAATCGAAGTCATTGTTGTAAGACAGGACCATAATCATAATGATTTTATAGTGAAAGCACAATTTATCGAATAGATACTTAAACTACAGAAAAAACTACAAACTTCCATCCTTGCAAGTTTTAGCCGCTTTTTCCATATTAGTTTATTGTTTGGAACATACCCAAATATTTTTGTTTGGTATTTTAATAGTTGTGCTTTTATACTGGGGCATTACACAGTACTTGTAATAAGACAAATTAATTTTTAATTAAACAAAAGAAACAACTACCATACACAGACAAAATTGTTTTGATTTGTTTCACATCATTCAAGACGCCATGACAGTGTTGAGTGTTTTCAAGGTTAAAATAAATTTTAACTGAAAACACAAAATACATAATGTAAATGTTTGATTTTTGGAAAAAATGATTTTTTTGGGGTATAATAGATATTAAGGTTAAATATTAACAACTAGCCTATTCTTGATTAATTTCTAATTTGTGTTTTTTATTGGTCTTTGATGCATATAAAAGACCATTTTATTAATTTCAAAAAATATTAAATCAAAAAAATTTACAATTATGATTTTTGAAAAATATCATGTCATATTTGTACCAAGTAGATTTTCATTAATAGTTATGAACATTATCTATTTTTTTAATACATATTCTGACTTTTTTAAAGTAGATTGAGAAAATATGGGAGCTTAAAATTTCAGTCCCACATCGGGTGCGCCAGTAAATCACACTACGTCACTAGTTGTCACCTTGAAACACTACACCTTTTCTATGCATTCTGGCCCCATCTGTTTTGTAGAATTATTCAATTTATCCTATTGATTGCAGTACCCGTCTGAATTAATTGTTTCATTGTCTGGTAACAGTAGCAGTTAGGTAACAGTTAATAGTTACCGTTGGACATTGTTAAACACAGCCACAACATGTTAAACATGTTTATCACCAGTTATGATTCAATTTTGTTTTCCTCAAGTCTGCAACTTAAATATGGAGTTTGTGTGGAAGCCAAGTATTGAGTTTTGAAACACAATCAAATTGTTTCAAATAGTAAAAAGATAAAGAAAAAAGCCGAATTCGATAAATTCAGTTTTATCAAAATTTCTTGTGTTGTTATTTAACTTCACCAATTCCTTTATTTGGTCTTCAGTCATATCAGTTTCAGCTCTCCTTCCATAACATGTTGCGATGCATTTTTAATATCGAAATGAAATTTTTCATACCAATTCTGATTCTGACTTTATATAACATTACCTTCTTTGAACAGCATTCTTACCCTTTCGATAATAATAAAGGAAAATATGTCAGAAATGTTTCTTTTGATTTTCCATTTGTACTATGGCAGAAATCAGTTGTCAAAAGAAATAACGACATTATAGTTTAGAATTAAAATAGCAGCTTAAAAATTTTACAAGTAACTACCCCTGTAACAAAACGGAATTACTTTTACAAACGGAATTAATTTATTTCATTAGTTTACATTTATATTTACAAGCTTAAATAAAATATAAATAAACTAGCGTGACCCGTGCGAAGTCTTCGCATTATTTATTCCATTATGAAGCTCAGATGACAGATCAAACAAATATTTTACTAAAATTGACATATAGAGGCGCAAGTATCAAAAGCATTGAGCTAAAGCGCCACTTTATTTATACGTGAGTGGATTTGAAATTTAACAAAAATTTTACCGACCGTCAATCATATTGACGTTGAGCCATTAGATGGCAGCATTGCTGTTTTGTGTATATAATTTTAATAATTAATTAATTTGCAAAAACAATAGCAATAATAAATTTTTTAGTTGTGGATGCCGGTAGAGCAAGCAATTATCTATAAAATGATATATAATTTATGTGGATTAGTTGTGAGGTTTTTTCTAAAAAGGGAGTGTAACATCTTAACCTTAGCGTATTAATATATGTGATCTTTATCATTATATGAGTATAAAAAAGTTATTGCTGAAGTCATTACTTTCGAGAGTCAGAAACCTCTTTTTCTTACATAATGAAATTTGAAGTTAATTAAGTTTTCATTTTTACTGAGGATTTAAAAAAAAATACTAAAGAGTTGTAAATAATTTAAAATTTTTAACGTCAATTTACCATAGAGTTAGTTATGGTACCAAAATTATCGACTATAATCAGGGGATCTTATTTCTAAAGATGCACAAAATTTATCTTTTCCTAAACACATGCTCTATAGAACTTAATCCCATATAGCCTTAATGTTATCTAAAAGCTTCTATCTGTATAACTCCACCATCCTTTATACTTAACCCCATTCTCAAAGTTTTCCATACTTTCAATATTGTAAGTGTGTTAAACCTTGGAAGTATGCTTCATGCTCTGCATTTAAAAACCTCTTTAGTCATCACATTTGTAGGTAATATTGTTGAAGCGTCCTGTGGTACAAGAATATTAAACAAAACAAAATGTTTGATTAATGCACATACATTATGATTTTCCTTTCAATATGCTAGTTGGCCATGTGTAATCGTAAGTGATATGGTAGGAATATAATACAAAACACAAGTAATATGACAAGATAAAATATAGTTCTGAGTCTTGAGCCTTATGTATAAAGTCAACAAGAATTTATTATTTATTATTTGAAAATATCTATGTACAACTATATTGGGCGAATTTATTGCCACACACCCAACCTCTTCCAGACAAATAAAATGCCATGAATTGAAAACTGAGTAATTAAAAACATCGTAATAAATTATGTATATATTAATTATATATTAAGAAAATTTAACAATTTCGACATACAAATTAATAAGTTAGATACTGACATGGAAATAAGAAACTAATTTTAAGGTGGACTTGGATGGTAATAAATAATTATTGATTATTATTAATAATAATTTGTAAATACAAAAATTATCTTCAATTGAATAAACTGATATTTTTTAAATATTGCTACAGAGAAATCAAAAGAATGCTGTATGCTTCCTATCATGTGGAGAGAATACATTTATTTGTATCGAAATAATGGATAGTTCATTTCTTTGTATGTACATTGCCCTGTTTTTACATAATGTATGAAAGACTGTCAATTCAATTTATTTTATTCTTTTTAGGGTTATGTAGCCAAAGTAGGAACCTTTATAATTTTCCCATGTCCATTTGTCTATGTATTGTATGTCACAATTATTTTACTCGCAGACTATTAGTGCTATAAAACTGAAATTTGCCATGGTTATATATAACGCCCACAAACCTATGAAATAAAATATTCCAAAAAAAATTTTTGGGTCATCTCTTCTATATATAAAGCGGGGTTGATTCTTTTTTAATTGCATACCCTATTGTATAGTATCATTGAATAATAGGTCTTATAAAAATATTAGGGGCATGTCGTGAACACTTTTTCAATACATTAATCCCTTCACAATATATGGATAAAATGGTCATTTTTATGAAAGTTACCTTGTCCACAAACTAAATCGCTATTTTTGAATATCTGCAAAGTATTCACAATATTGGTATATATAAAGAAATTAAAAGATAAATGATCACAACGAAGTAGGCTCTACCATTTTTAATTATTTGGGTCGGTGAAAAGTTCATAGAAACTCCATACAATGACTTAAATCAACTCGAAAAATAACTTTGTAATTTAAAATGTATATTTATTTATTAATTCGTTAACTTTAGATACCAGGGTTATGGGAAGTAAAGTTTCCAGCCAGGTGCGAGAATTTGGACAAATGGTCTTTTTTGTAAATAAGATCGTTATGCTGAAATAATTCAAATAATGCTTACAATTTTGATGACAAAATGGGGCTTTATATGGTCCTATTTTCTGATAAACTGTGATAACAAATCACTTATATTTTAATTTATTAATTACACATGAAATTATGAGCCCTTAAACAATATGGGGTAAAGTTTTCGGGATCCCCCTAAAGTGTTTAATAAAAAATACTATGTACACTTACAAATTCATAATGACAAAATGTGTACAGAACCCTTGCAGTACAAGTTTTACTCGTACTTAACAGGTTTTTTTGTGATTATTCATTAGACAAATGATATATTCATTTTACAGTTTTTATATTTCTCGATCCCCAAATGCCAAAATCATTCATACTTCTATCGATTTAGTTTCATTCTTTTTCTGTAACGCATTCACTTCGCTGCATTTTTAACTCATTACGGGAGTGTTTTTAAATTACATTATGTATGGTACCATTCCCTTTGGATAGGTATGTTATTAGGCTAAGTAATTTGCTGAGGTTTCTTATAACAAAATGGATGTGGAATGACACGTGAAAATATTATTTTTTTGTTTGCCGAGGTGTTCAAATTGATATAATGTAAAGCTTGTACCTTGTACCACTGCATGGATCACTTTGAACACATTGACCAAAAAATTTATAAAATGGTCCTTTAAAGAGGAGGACTGTATCAGAGCCCCAACATCCACAACTGTGAATAATGCAAATAAATTTAAACTTCTTTTGTGGAGAAAACAAAATACAAAATATGAGACTTTCGACCTGTCAGTTCTAAGGCCATTTTGTTTAACAATGAGCTAAAAATATTATTTATCATTACTTATTATTGTATATTAAAAATTATGAAAAAAAGAAAATAAATTTATTTATTTGAATATTTGATATTGAATATTAGTAAACACTATTTCTTTCCCTCAAGAGTAAATAAAAATAAACACATGAATAAATTATTATTCACGAAAGAATAATAATTCCCCTTTTTTATTTTTGAGTTTTAAAATTACATTTATTAAGTTACTAATTAAAACAAATATCATTTTTATTAGAGAAACAAATTTTTTAATTTCTTTCGTTTGATTAAAATGACTGACATCACTCATCACCACTAACTGACTCATACCGAAACTGCCATTTGTATCATGCCTTATCGCCGTTGACGTTGACACACTTATCCTAAGGAATTAAACGACATTCGTTTTTTCCTTCAAATGCTAGTTACAAATGGAGCTAAAAATGCTGATGTATCTGCATCAGGTATAGACGAAGTCCAAGTATGTGCAACGAGCCCAAGGTAAAATGCCACATGGCAGGGTCAAGTATCAGTTCACAGGGTTCTTTTAATAGGTACCTATTTGACACGTGCGCAAGGTGGTGTCAAATTCTTTTTATTAACCTGTCATTGAAAATGGCCGAAATACGAACTTTGGTTTGTCGTAAACAGTATCGTATTTTACAGGCATATTCACTTTAAGGTTTTGAAACCGTTATTGAAAATAAATATTATTAATACGGTACTTTACTTAGAAAAGTAAAATCAAGTTTCGTATTTTATTCTAGTTAATTTGATTGTATAATTTAAGTTTACGAACGTGTGATTTAAATTCTTTAATTCTATTATTAATCTCTACGTAAAGTATATGTGCCGAGTAGTGGCGACATTTCCCATTAAGATGATGTAAGCAACGATAAACGTACATCAGAATAAAGCGTCGTAATATCATCCGGGCATCTCGGCTACCACTACAATTGGGTTTAGTGCCTACTATATTACCCCTAACACCAATTACGATAAGTAATTAAAATGAAAAATTACATTCTTTTATTCGTAAAACCAACAAAAGAGTGGTCCCAACTCACACGTTACTTTTAAAGAAAGAGTTAGAGAATCAAAGAAAGCACGTATGTAAAAGAGATAGTCGTAGCAAAGACAATTATCTTGTTTTTTTCAGCATCATTTTAGCGCTAGTGACATGCCTATTTAATATAACGTCACATGGCTACAACTGTATACACAATGCATTGATTCTAGGAAAGATAACTTCAATGTAATCATTTGGGTATTTGTCCAAACTCAAAACCCAACAATTTTTTTATGCATCTTTTTAATCGATGTATATAAAAATCTTGCGGTAATCCCTATTATCCTATTTAATATTAACTAAAATTGTATCTTTGCTAAATTACCATGGACTTCAATTAATTTTCTTTTATGACTCTTAATTTAGTTGAACGTCGTCCATTTCAAACGTTCAGTCGGATCTCGCGAATCTGACTCACGAAAATTCTCGCCGCACAAAGGAACGCATTGTTTACATACTTCCTCATTATAGCGACGAGCGCATAAGTGCATCGCGCGTATTAAACCAATTAGGCTTAATGCAATCGTGTTACACGCAACAATAAATTCGCATGCGATACATGAGTTATTCACACAAAACGCCAATGAATGATCTACGGTAGTACGAAAAAATAGTTCATTGTATGAATCAGACGCGCGTGGCAAAGTGAACCGTAGCTGATTCAGAAGGATGAAAGTAAATTGACGATAGTACAAATAAAATTGTTGACGGATGCGATGCGGTAATCATTTATTGATATATGTAGGTATTAAAATAATGTTACGCCTATGAAAAATGTGAAAAATTTCGAACCTAAATTTCAAGCTTTAACTTTTATAATGACGACGTATAGAAACTTTTTATTTACGACCATAAGGTCGTCACCATAAAATTATGATAGACATAAAGTTATGACAGTTGACGGTCACAGCTTTACTTGGCACAAATAAGGAACAATTCATTTCGCTTATTTTTAATCATTATTAGCTAGTAATTCTTTACATTTAATTACGCATGAGTTATTTATTTTGGCCTTTAAGATACTCGAGTACAGAATAATATGGCACAATCTTTTAACACAAAAATGTTTGTAAAAACCGTGTATACTAACCAGCCATATTGTATAGGATTATTGTCGTGTGCATTTCTTTCAAACAATCATTTAATGTAGCTATAATGGTTTAGATTTTTTGGCCGACTTTGCAACAGAAAATTACCAAAATATACTGTTAAGGTTTTTGTACATTTTCATGTCAACTACAATACATTTACCTACACTTCGACTCCCCTCGCTTATATCGTCACTGTTCATTACCCACACGTTCTAAAAACATTGCTTATAATGACGGTATGTTGAATCGATGCGTTCCATTCGCATAATAACGAACAAAAAAGTGGCCACGGGTGGCACCCACACTCGGACTAGATAAAAAAAGATAGAAAGTCAAAGAAGGCGTGCATATACAAACGATAGTTGTGGTGCAGAAATTACCTTGTCTTTAAAAGTAGATACGACAATTAACTTGTCTTTTGAGGATTATTTGAGAGTCTAGACACATTTCCATATAATTCAATTAATTATTTTAGAGTCTAAACACATTTCCATTAATTCGTCATCATGCATGTGGAACAGATTAGCTACGCAATAGTGCAAATTTCGTGTCGGTCGGATAATCCGTTTTGTACCAAGCCCTAAAGAAGGAAAGTTGACGCATAAATAATCTCAACGAATCATAAAATTCGTGCTCCGCGTCGTACATTTGATCTGAAAATAGTTTCTTATATAACTTATGTGTAACATAATTTAAAGCGTGGGTTAATAAGTTTAATATAAAATTGCACATGTAGTAAAACAGAATCTTATCATAAGTAAATTTTGCTATTGATCACAATAAATTTAAACTAAGTAACTTTATACTAAACATGCGAAAGTACGTTCTATAAATTTTCGTTCTTCATATTGTTCACAAAGCTTTGATGCAAATTAAATTTTAATAGGAGAAAGATCTTATCAGTTAAAGCTTCTAAAAATGACTTCTAGAACCTTTCTAAGTGTCGCGTTCATTACCGTCATATTTGATGATATGTGGAACATTACTTATAAGATGGAAACCTTAAAAAAGGAATCTCAAGTACGTGCCCTCCGCGACGTCCATCTTTGCCTATCTACTTTCTTTAATCTACCTTCGGAAAATAGTCGGAAAAGGGGAAATAGGGACGAATTATATATGAAGTTACTTCACGTGAAGTCGAAAGTGAAAGTTAAAACTTTTATTACGTGATCGAAAAATGCCGACGCTACATAAATTACGAAGCGGTGTAAATAAACCTATTCACTGAAATATATATGCGTATATCTAAACGTCGCAACAGTTTATTTCGTCACATGGCCGGTAAATCTAAATATTTATTCTAGCTTGATGTCCATACTAGTTTGTATGTATTATAGATATACTCGTATTAACTTTATTACAGATATGCGCACAAAACATTTACGTCTATCGAAATAAAATGTTAAATTCCAACTCGAATTTTTAAACCACTTCAAAGAGAAATGTATTCAATGTGTATGTTTGTTTGTTTGCTTGTTTCTTTGAAAGCTTACTTGAAATATATCATTACACTAGTAAAACTGTCTTGAGAGAAATTAAACGTATACATCGTTATGTTCACGTTTTCAATATATTTGATATAGATTTACAAATATATCTCGTTTAGTTAATATAATAGATTAGTCATAGAAACAATCATTCTCCCGTTAGATATTACGTGGAATTCCATAAGATGTACTGTATATCATTGTTAAAATACACAATTACGACTGTTATTTGAAATGTGGGAATGGCGACGCCTGCATCACATAATGTTTACGTTTATGCGCCAGCAGGCGTCAGTTTGTTTTTCATAATATCACAACCAGAGTACTTTTCTACTAATATTACCTAACTTGAGGATCGCTGTTTCGTGAAGTTGCATTTAAGGTTTAGTAAAATTATGAGCTTTTGTACTTTATGGTTAACTAATTTTCTTGCTCGTATAGCGGTAGATGAAATATGTGTACAGCCACGTAGGTTAGAAGTTTTAAATAAACTAAGAAACTCCTAGCGTACGTTTCGCGAGCGCGAGACAGCACCGAACGTTCGGCGTGCTGCAGCCTGCGCGGGAAGATATGGGTCGCCGAGACGCCGGTTCGTCACCGTCGAACCCGGCGTCCGTGACTTACTATGGCGGGCGCGTAGCGGCATAATAAAGAAACGCGCCGCCCATATATGGCGAGCGTTAACTGGCACGCTCGGTAAAAAGCCACGTGGTCGAAACGCCGGCCCGGGATGACGTCACTAAACATATGCGGTTAGAGAAACGTCTCGCGATTCACCCCACGACTTAGGACGGGCAGCTGGAATTGGCTTAGACCTCCTGGTCGAACTGGCTGTCGATAGCGGAAAACAGATGTGCGCGCGCGTGCATAATTGTTTAAGCCTTGGCAATATTGCTTAAAGCGATATTTTTGTCATGAATAATGATACTGTCTTCTTCTCTCTCATTGTAGTTAGCGGTAGCTATTAGAGATAACAACATACTGTCTTAACCTTATTTTGTGCTTGTTTCTCATAATAATCTTGTAGAATTGTTGCAAGTTTCATTAGTTTTCCCAAGAGTTTTCATGGCATTTATTTTCTATAATACATCCATACATATAATACTTCCTATTTCTCAAGAGGGGTTGGCAATTATATCATCACGTATTCCTATGCTAAATCAGCACAGCCCTCATAGGGCTTCTATTGAACACATCTTTAGATGTTAACCTGATTGCTCGCGCGGAAACATATCTTAGAACGTATCCTACGTTCCCTGTTGTACTAACTAATAAGGGGTTGAGTGAATTTGATTTATTAACTTTGATATACACACTAAAACTTATATATAACCTATACATAAACTTTGAAGGTGTTCCAACTTGTTCAACGACTATTCAATTGATCAAGATAGAACTCGTCTCCATTATCGAATTCTAGATTGTTTGGACTTTAGTTTTAAAAGCTATAAACATTTGAAGACTGCGTAGAGTTAATATATATATATATTGATCGATAAACCCAGAATGATAACTGTGGTAGACCATATACGTTGATACTAGAAAGGTATCTTTAATTACCAATAATAAGGGCCTGGGGCTTATTTGGGTTAATTAAAAGACTTATATTTAGTGAATACTGGCCGGCCATGTTGTGCTTTGCATTTAGGGAGTTTGCAGCAGTTAAATTATGATCAAGATCAGTAGTGCGTAAAACAGATAATACCGAAAAAGAGGAGCAGTAAACGCATTCCACCTTATGAAACACCATCTAACCCAATCAGCCCACTCTGAACCACCATTACATATTAATACACCTTCGGTATATTCAGTGATCGTTGCTTGTACAGGCAGGGACGATTCTGCATTCTTTCTTCTATTGCAATCTGACATTGTCATTGTGAATAGTTGTTTATAGGTTTGCTGAGTAATCTTCCAAATTTAAATTGCTGTATTAGATCGGCGGTCTTTCCCAAGCGCAACTGTATTCTCAATTCCCACGACAATCGGATTTTCAAGGTTATCGCATTTATAACGCGCCAGGTGTCAGAAGAAACTGAATGAAGAAACCGCTAGTGACAAACTATTGTGGACTCGTGTCTCTAACCCTCTCAGTACCTTAGAGGCAATATTGCAGCTTTGGGATTTTTACTAGAAATACTTTAAACCGATGTATCGGCTTTCAAATTTTCTATAAAATTATAGCCTGTTTCCTCCTTGTATCAGTTTTAATAATATTTCTTTAAAGGGGTCAATGAACGTAGGCTATCTTTAATATTCCTATTAATAGTTTACATTTTTTTATGTTTCGCTCCAATACCCTAGAAAATACGTATTTTAGAACCCATTTTTTTAAATTGACATGCGATTCTTAAAAATATAGATAACATCACGCTTTTTTACTTATATTAAAATATATACAGTTTTATATAACAAAAAGAATATTTTCGATAACTGAAAATTGTTTTTCAATAGCAAAAAAGAATTGTTTCTTGGAAAAAAGTTCCCTTTACATTATATAATTTTTGAGAAAATTAAAACAATAATATTAAATGAAAATTAAAAAAGTATCAACAAAATATTACATTATTTTACTTTTATTTGGAAAATTACTTGAAGTTACATTTATTTTTAAGAAAAATATGTTAATTTAAAAAAACTTATTCTAAAATGCATATTTCCTGGCAATTTTTGAACAATTAATAAAAAATGATAACGTGTCAAGAGGGTTTAACCCTCTTGACACGTGATGAGATCGGTCAAATCGCCGTAAACATTAAGCGCAGCAGGCGTCTAACATTTCCAGGCCGTTCTAACATTTCAAATAACAGTCGTAATTGTGTATTTTAACAATGATATACAGTACATCTTATGGAATTCCACGTAATATATAACGCGAGAATGCGTTGTTTCTATGACTAATCTATTATATTAACTAAACGAGATATATTTGTAAACCTATATCAAATATATTGGAATACGTATGAACATAATGATTGATACGTTTAATTTTATATCTGGAGTGTATTTCCTTTTTTATATTAATGCTTTTCATTTTAAATACAATTCCCATTTTTCTCAGTGTCCCATAACGACACGCTTCACGTCACGCAGTGGGCCCCTGAAATCCCTTAATAGTGTTTGATATGTATAAACAACGCTTCCAACCAACAGGCTTTTGTACCGTCCCTACTGTACGATGCACTTAGAACCTCGATTTATCAGATCCTCGATTCCGTATGACATGGAAAGGCTAGATAGGAACGGGATAACGGGAATCAACAAGGACTTACCACACTAATGTTGGCGAAATATCCATAACTTTTTACGTCATTTTGTAAGACTTCATACTTCTTGCATTATTCGAGCTCCATACTTACCATCCTTCATAACCATATCCGACCTTCAATTTCCAGCTTAATCTACATAAGAAAATAAATAATATTAGCAAAGCCGAGTGGACAGCACATGACTTGTTTTACAGAATATTACTGGTGTTCATAATATGACTGAAATCACTTGACATTATTTGTCGTGTAAAAGAATTGAGAATTGGAATAAAATAATTAAATATATAATTGCTGTTCTTTTCTGATCAGTTTTAAAAAATTACGTAAAAAATTATTCAATGTTATTAACCAAATATAATAACAGTATGATTCTATTATTAATAACTTTACTTATATGATGCTATAATAATAATTATAATAAATCAATTGCTTAAGTATTCGCGGGGGAGCTATTGTTATATATGAACTCACGTTGCAACCAGTGCGTTCAATGAGAGTCGTATAAAATAATTGCTATGACATGTGCAATTAAGAGCTACATAAAGAATTTAAATAGAATTTAAGTGTGACAATAAATAAAGGCGAAAAAAATTAGATAAATACCTATAATGAGAAAATTCTTATTATTTCTTTTAAAAACGATGAACCGTAGAATATATTTGTACATACCTACGTGATCGTAGCATGAAAATGACTTATGATTTTTCTCTTGTGGAAAAAAATTGTTACGGATACTTTACATAAGCTCCGTACGGTTTATGGAAATGTTTCATCTCCAGCGTGTGAGTCGTAGAGCAACCTTGTCTACATCTCCCGCATCGCAGACCGCACAATTTGTTTAAATAATAATAAGCATAATACATAATAATAAGCATATTTAACGCTTACTTCAGTAAGTATAAGTAATAAATAACTGAATAGAAAAAGTAATTCCACTAAGAATTTTCCGGATGAAAATTTCGGATCAATAAAAACCTATAAGAACGTTTACAAAACGTTCAGATTGAAAAAAAAAATATAAAAATTTGCAATAAATATAACTCGCTTCAAATGAATTGCCGCGAAATGGTGATTTAATTTAAAATGTAATTGCATAGTCGTAAATTATAATAAATTAGAACAATGGCAATAAAATCTGATGTTCTTTTTCTGATATTTCTTTCTCATAAATTCATACTTACTTGTTAATGCCGCAAGTTACCCTCGAAATGAGATTTTAATCGAATAATTTTGACCAATGCGAAGCAAAAACCGTAATTAAGAAATTTAATTTAAAAAAAATAATTTCGTCACGCAATTATAAATATGCGTTGACGAATTAAAAACAAGTGTACCGTAAACAATATCTTAGGATATTTTTCTAGATTTTAATATCAGAAAACCACTAAACGTAAAACGCATTGCAAAATCCAAGTTTCTGAAATGTCGGTTCCGTCCCAATAATAAAGACTCTACAGACGGTTAAATCGCAAGTTATGAATTGTATTAACCGCAATTAACTGGTTCTTGATTTACCGTTGAGTTTGACTTGCCGTTATTTATTGTCGATAGGCGGCAAGTTGAATCCTTTACGAGTATTAAGCGGCACGCGCGAATCTTAATTTTGTTCACGCTACCAAATATGAAAGCCTCTTTCGCAGCTACGAAATTAGATTCTAAGATTGACATGTAGTGTGACTCTCCCAAGTATTAATATTAAACGTAGTACGAGTCAAATTTTGTTATGAGGCTATTCCTTATATGAGTCACGATCCGTTTACAGTTAACTAAATATTTCGAAACTTTGATAAACTGTAAGGAGTATGCAAATAAATAAACACTCTAATTATTTATGAACATAGATTTTGAAGGCGCGAGTGCGTTTTACTACTGTAGTGTTGCACAGTGCCAATATTTAATACAAGTAAAACTTGCACTACGGAGGTTTTGTACACTCTTATACACATATAAGTATTTAAGAGGTAGTATTTCTTATTAACTATTTATAAATATAGTATAGTCTAGTATTTGTTTCACAGGCGTATGAATATCGTGATTTAAAAAAAAATAGATTTAGAATTATCGCTATAAGTTTCCACCAAATTTTAGGTAAATTCATAGTAATTCTGTTTTTTCTTATAATTTTCCGTTTAGTAGTTTTTTGAAATCCATATAAGTAGATGAAATGAAAAAAAAATCAAATATTTTATTTACTTCTCCTAAAACCTCCATATAAACATTTTTGAGATGTATGCGGATTAATATGCTTTATCATTATGCCAAATTTTAGATTTCTGCATAAAACAGTTTTCGAGAAAAACGACGGTAATAGACAGACGGACGAACAGACACGTAAATGATCTTAGGGGTTCCATTTATGCTCTTTTAAAAAATTATAAGTTTATCCACCCTTAGACTATAATTACTAACGTAATGTGACACGTGCGACACATTTAATATTAATAATATGGCAGCTAACCCTTCCCTGTCATCAACAGCCAGTAGGCGCTCGACAGCTGGACACCCTTCACGCCCTCCTCCTAAAGCGGAGCCATTACGTGATACCGGGAGTGAATAATCGGCAACCGAAAACAAGATGATGAATCTTCCACGCTACTACAGGGCTAGAAAATATTTTTGAGTTAATGATTGTATTACCTGCTAACGAAATAGATCTGTTTGTATACTTACGTTTTTCACGAAAAAGATATAAACATGTTGACTCATATGCAATAATTTGATGCACACTTTCATTCGAGAATATAATATCGCAAATAAGTTACAGTATGTCAACCTTCAATAAATCATATTAAAAGCGATATTTGTAAACGTACTGTCATTAATTATGATTAATTATGATTAAAATTAAATTTATTGCAGTTTTGTGTTATAAAATGTTGCTTTCTGAAATTATAGATATTTTTAAAAAAATATTTATGAATTTACTATTGAACTATACTATTGAACCAATATTTTACAAAATTTAAAAAACTTTCGACAAGAGTAACGAACATTAAAAACTGTATTAGCGGTGTTCCTTATTGTGTTATATTTCTATATTTTTTAAATTATCTGTCTTATCAATCGAACGGTCCGACTCATTACCGTCAGCTTCAAGATCAGTCTCGCTCATTTGACTGACAGTTTTTTAAGTGCCACGCGTATGGTAAAAACTAACGCTTTTTTTCTACAAATCGCACAACAGTCAAACACATTGCGTAGTACTCATCCGTACTAGAAGTGGTTAACGTAAATTAGTTATAACATTAAATATAAATTGACCACAATCGATATAAATTTACATTTATTTTTTGCTAGAATGCATTAAAAACCTGGATCCTGTATAGAATTTCAACGGACTAACATTGATCGTATTGGGTATGTCACCATTCAAAACTGTGTCATGAGAAAAAAGATCTTAAAAAGAAGGACTAGTTACAAAAGTCATTTAAATTAGTTATATTTTCTTGAAAATTTGTTTCCAACAGGTTTAAAATATAAAGTCCGCCCGGTGAGCTTGTTTTAGATACGAGGAGAGACGATTTCAATATGAAGAAAGCCAAGTTTTCAAGAAAAAGTTTTCTTGGCGTAGTAACGTCATCGGTTTGGTTGTTAGATCCGTGTTTTTGGAGGTCCAAATTTCAAGCCGCAATCAAATATTCTTTACGTAGACCAAACGCCACAACAGACAAAAACGGTAAGTCGATACCGACGCAGTGCGCACGCGGCCGGGGGTGGAGCCGGGCTAGCAACGGCGAACAGTTAGTCGGCGGAGCGTTATTCTCATCATTATCCGAGTGCATTCGCAGAGACAGATTATAATTAAGCGCGCCGAAACTTAATTAGGCCCCGGGTCGTTCTACCGAGTCAAGTGCCGTGAATTTCGCGAGCAACATTCACGCCTGAGCACCGATTCGTCATCATCTGATAGTCGCTAGCCGCTGCCACTGAAGAAGACGTCTGCTTCCATTTTATTCATAAGCTCTAGCGTTTTTTTGGTCACCGGCTACTTATATTCCATAACGCCGTAATCAGTCGCCGTTACTCTGTTGTATGCACAATGTCGTAACTACTTTATCGTATTAATTAAAGAGCAATAAAACCGCATGACTACTCGGAATTACTGGTTACATTTAGCAACATGTTACTCCTTAGATCGTGGCCTTCCCTCCTATAATGACAGTATGGGAACGAAGGCCATATTTACCATTGTATAGGCTGGATAATAATGGTGGAATAACTTATATGCTCATATGCAGATACTCTTCATCCGCTAATCTGAAAACCAATTTAATGCTACAGAATATGAAGACATCTAAGTAATTTACATAGAACTATTTCCCATAAAAGTTACTATAATCTGAAAATGATGAGGTTTATACATTAATATTATTATTTTTATATATTTAGAAGCACTTCTAGCCAATTTTGGCCGATATGAATTCTTCCGGGTATATGCTATTCCAATTGTAATTAAATGTGGTTTTAAAAATAATATCTTTTGAAATGCAAACATTTTATTATATTATAATTCTTTTACTATATTTTAAATATTTATATTTACATATATTCTAATGAAAAATATTTTTTACGAATATGAATTAAACTGCGGAATATATTTTTTGACTAATTTTAATTTTCCTACCTATTTAAATACCTACGTTTCTCTTGCCTAATTTTCGAATTTAAAACGATGTTTTACCTCAAAACTTAAGAAAGGCTTTTCTCGTAATCAACTCAAGAGAAAAGGTGCGTCCGCCACCTGAATACATCACGAAATTTGCCTTCCAAGGTTTTCACCTGAAACGTGACAATATAGAATAACAACTTTTAACAAAATATTGGTCATTGTTACTCTAATTTTACTCTAAATTAATTTAAAAAAAAAGACAAATATAAATCGTGCGTCTCGTCGTAAAACATTCATACATTAAATACGTTACAGTTAATAATAAACACAGAATAATAGTTCCGTTCCATTAACAAGTCATTTTTGTAATTTAATCTTCGAAATTATTACTTTACGATAAGTCACTGCAGCACCAAGCTATTACAATTTAGAGTTTTATCTTGCACCAAATTGTAATTTCATTGTATAAGCCCCGGACAATAACAAAAAACATATAAATATACATTACGTATTCATTGAGACGGAGAGGAAAAGAAACGAAACAACGCAAATAAACGAGTAAGATATAACTTTTTCCAACAACCCTTATATAAACGTATATAAAACTATTCACGACGCGTACGGGATATCGGGGTTGAATTTATTTCACAATTTAGAGGCTTACATATTAGAATATTCGTAGAAGCCGGTAGGTACTGTGTTTCGGAATAAAAAGACAGAGCGGGTTTTTTTTCAACTGTAATAGAAGACCATAATAAGCAACGAGTGTTAATGCGGAACTAAGACATAAAACGTTCGCTGGAATTCTTTAAAATATTAATTATAACAAAAAAGAGAATTTAGATACAGTCGGTAATTTATCAGCATTGGATAAAAGATACAAATTAGCCATTCATGGATCTATTCTAATTCTGTACAAGTAAATACATATATCGAATTTCCAATTTTGGTGATGGCTACATATCGATCTAAAAAAATACCCTCTAATGCTTGTCATGGAATGTAGGCTGTCTAGTGCCTTGTTCACGATAGCAACTCGGGCAATAAGCGGGCCGAAAAATACAAGTCCACCGTGAATGTTTATTTTTATCAGCGTAAAAACGCTCGTGTCAATTCGAGACATATACTGCAAGTTATTTCCTGTAGTCTATTGTAAATCTGCTGTCATTTTTCGTACAAAAAGAATAAGACGTCTAGGAACCGTAGTGCTACAAACCTGTAAATCAATCGTGACACAATTAACTTTACTAAAATTATTTTATTTGAGCGTATTTTTTCACATTTTTCCACTGACGAAAAATTAGAGATGAGATGCATTAGGATTTCGCAAACCGTACTTAAAAATGAAAAATTTATCCAAAGATAAGGATACGTACTGAAAAAAATTTTGTCACCGCCTTGTACATATGGGAAAGTATTTCAATTTTCCTTTTTAATACTTTGCTCTATTTATGTACTGATATCCCTATCAGAACTGCTACTTAAATTTTATTAACATAGGTCTAAAACTATAGAAAAAATGAATAGAGCAGACGAAAAGATAGAAGGGCGTTATGAAATGATAAAGATTCAATAATATAAAATAATAAAGATAAAGATAAAAGAGACTTACATTTTTATTACATCAATGTTAAACGCATATATCGAATACAATTAATCAGAAACGTTTTATTGTTCTTTTAAACATAAACGAGTTAATGTTTTTAAGTCGTCTGATAAAATACTATTTTGACAAAATCCAAAATAATAAGAATAAACAAAAATTTAATTTTCGATTGTAAATATTTTTTGGACGAGAATTACTTTTGGCTCTCTCTTAAGTTGTTTAACTGTTCTATCTGTAAACGATAAACAATAGATTAGGTGTAATTTTATGCTTGTACTTGGATCGAAATTGATACTTATACACCTACCGACATTCTCAGGTATCGGGCGCAGTGCCATATATTGGCGTTATGTTCTGCTGAAGAGATAACCGCAGGAATGCGATTGTGAAATTATTGTATTGTTTATGTTTATGCTGTATTCAGATGTTATGTTATCGTATATATTTCAAAGTGTAACTACCTTTTTTAGGAACTGAAACAACAGTGTAACGCTGAATGTTATTTTCTATTGGCGCAATGCTAACGCTGTTGACCCCGGTAACAAAAAATAGAAAAAATCTGTGATAAAGGGCGCTGAGATAGCAAAATGATTTCACCTTCCTACACGCATGCTACATGTATTTATGTGACTGTACTTACATTATTTGTGTTTATAATATAATTTAATTTTAATATAATTTTAATTTTGTTTTATTAGAAACACATACACAAAGTACAACAGAGCAATTAAATACCGTCAGTTGCTATCAACGCTAAGGTGTATTTCTTACGTTTGTTATGTATTTGTGAGTATGTTAAATAGGGAAAAATATTATCTAACGTTGAGTAACATTAATATAGCGTTTAAATCATAGGTGGTACTACTGTTAGATGTTATACTTAATTTTTATATTGAAAAAAAGTTTAACTCTGGGTGACATAAGCGTCGACTGTCAAAAGATGTTTATTTTATATTGTACCCTTACGTTTAAGTCGTTTTGCTCTACATGTGCTATATTTTTTTAAATTAAATACCGTCAGTTGCTATCGACGCTAAGGTGTATTTCTTACGTACGGGCATGTTGTACGGGGCGAGGATTACTTGCAAGAATCAAATTCTACGTGAGTAGACTCGCGGCATAAACATAAGAGCGAACCCCAACGGAGAGCTATATTTCCAAAGTGCGGATTCATAGTACTACCGCACACCGTTTTTGTTATTTATAATTTGTCCAACGTTTAAAATAACGTAGTGAAGTTACTATAATAAAACATATTTTTCCACAAACGGACAATGCAACGACATTGGCATCGGTCCAATTACTTTGTGATGCGTCTCAATTAACACGTTGATTATAAGACGTAATTAAGCTTCCTTACAAGCTTTGTGTAATAGAGTGGCCACCGGATAAAATAATTTTCATTTTAATTCGCAATTAGTTGCACGCCAAATACTTTGCCACGTCAGATTACCCGTTAGCTGGTGACTAGTCACTCTTCATAATGCTCGTGCAACGAGATCGACAGATTCACTCCGAGCGTAAAGCTACCCGCTTAAATATTGTAATTGTTAAGACGAAATTGATACATTTAATTTTACAGAAGGGAGGCCCTTCTGTAAAATTCAGAAGGGCCTCCCGGGCCTCAGAAGCAATTAATATTTTATTAATAAACCAACGCTTTATATATCAGTAAATCAGCGATCATAGAACTTTGTAACTCTGTTATTCTCACGTGTCGCTCGTATATCCTTCCGCTAGAAGTATTTACTTAACTGATCATAAAAATGGTTTAAATATTTAACTGATTATATCACATCATGCAATTTTTCTTAGATTATATGGGTTCCAAAATTGTTTCTTTAACCGAGACGGAATATGCAGTGATAATGAAATAAAACATGACATATAAGTGCCGGTATGGCATACTATCTCATAAAAGCCCGCTATTTGAATCAAATATTTTTTAATTTAAATGTTTTTAAGATACTAGCCATCATTCTGACTTCCATTAAAAATTAGAAATTTTGAAATTTACTGTAGTAAAAAATAACTAGAAATAATAATAATGAAACATCTTTTTTTTAATAATAATGTAGTAGGTATTGCCTTAGATTACCGGTATTAGGGGATCGTATATATTTTCTTCGACAAGAGCTACCGGAAAATCTCGAAATTTACGTTGACAACAACGTAAATTTTACCTTCCCCTATATAAAGAGCTGAAAACGGCCTTTATGAATATTTCATTGGCATCGTTGCCATGTTTTTGAAATAAATCTAACTTAAATAGTTCAGCGCTTCAATATTTTCTCGTTATTTAACAAAATGTGTAAGCCGTCGAAGTGTATACAAAGAAGCCGAGGCAAAGTCTAATGGAATTGAGATTTATTAGATCATAATACAAAAACACTGAGACGTCTCAGCGTAATGCAGAAGGTTACAGTTTTAGGATTCTCTTTTATTTCCGATTTATTATAATGCTAAACTCGGTCTAACTTTATATTCCTGTCCCGTTTTGCTCGTGATCAACAGGTACGTTAATAATTACGATATGTGTGCAGTGTTTATTAAATAATATCTTTCATTCTAATGTACCAGATGTACATATAATATAAACGTATTACATATAGTATTTACAATTTTAAAAGAAAATTTAATTGTAAATACGTTAGAACACTGCCACTACTATAATACAACATGGAATATTTACGTGAGCATGTACACCGTCCTACCTCACAAACTACCTGTTATCGTTACATGTAGAATGCTACACAAACATTAAATTCTGATGTGACCTGTGTATTAAAACCACCAATAATTTCACCAGTCTTCTTCATAAATCAGTTCACTTATAAATATATGAAAAAAAAAAAAATAATAATATGTATATATATAGATATATATATATATATATATATATATATATATATATATATATACATATATATATATAGGAAGACGTGTATATCCGTATATTTCACTTTGTAGCCCAAACTAGCCATCGCAGACAACTGGTGTTTGTGTGTGTCTTCCATCATGCCCTATGGTCGTTGCGTGTGGGTATATGTAGTGGTATAGGGGATATGGTGGTTGAAAGTGGTTGAGCTTGGGCATTTAAGACTTTAAAACATTGTCGACATAATACTTTTTAATTTCATTGTACCAATCTACATTGAAGTAAGATTTTTAAATCTGTTCAACTCAAAAGTTTTACCCACCTTCGAAGTTGACGTAGAAATGTAACTCTTACCAATCCGTGTTAATGGTGCGGTAGGCTTATGGAAAGACTCTGTTTGGGCATGAAACTGAGACAGATGGGTGTAAATAAGAAAATCATAGGCCCTATATGTCTTTGGTTATACGCCAAGCATTGTTTAACATCATCTTTAATCGAACTTTACTCGACATTGATCATTAAAAAATATCCTAAAAATATTTGTGGAAAAATCATTCTAAAATTATCTCAACAACAATCTAGAAAGTTTAAAAAAAATTAAACAAATACCACAATTCTGTAAATGACACTGCCAATCGTTGAAGATAAACTTGTGTGTGCTACTGATATAATGAAAAGAAAATTTATGGCCAATAAAACTTAATTTGGTTCCCTCAAATATACGTCAATGTAATTTATAATCATTACAAAAGCGAAACTAGTAAGTGAACGTATTGTACAGGATATATTTAATAAATCAGAAAATCAATTTAATAAAAAATAAGGAACCGGACAAGTCGTTGCATAGCAAGTTAGTTCAAATGATTTGTAAATTGAAATAATTAGCGATAGTAAGTTTTACCTAGATTTATAAACATGAATTTCGAGTAGTAACTTCATAGTTTTTGTACGAAAAAAAATTGCAAGCAAAATGATAGTATGGGCTAAAACATAATTTTAGGTTGTTAGGAATTCGGAAAATAAAAATAGGGATAGAACGACAGACTACAAAAATAAAGGCAAAAGTTTAAGAGGAAACTTTGTAAGTTTTTGAAAAACTTAACATAATAAAATACTCTCAGAAACAGTCAAAAATTCAATCAAATGGTACATACATAGCACCGTTATAGAAATTCTTTTATTTTGTAGCCTAAAGACTAAAGACTGAACGAAACTATGTACGCAACATCATTATCTATGATACGCCGCCATCTGGCAGACTGTAATCATATGCTTTTAGCATAAAAATCTGGTGCATTTATTCTAAAAAATTGCATTTTTTACTTCTTTAATGATAGCTCAGAGCTCTGAATGGTGATAATCAGATGGCGCAATCTCGGGTGAATTTGGTAGATATACTAACAGAACTCAATCCAACTCCTGTAATTGTTATGAGATATTTTACGGTGTGCAGTCTATCATCGCCTTAGAAACAAAAAATGAAGTCCTATTGTCTACTCAGATTGTTAGTAAGTCGATCTTATCGCTGACAGTAAATTCCGCATTTTTCGTTAGATTTCTCCGGAAGCGACGACTAATGAACAACACGCTTGATATTCCACCAGCAGCTCAGCATTATCTTCGTGATATTCAGATCAGGTTTATGTACTAAAACTCATGTCGGTCCTGCACTAAGCTATTGGCGTTTGCGTGTCTAACTAACGTATGTAATCAACTTCTCATTACTAGTTGCTTCGGCCAGTCAATGTTACGTTTTAATGTTAACATTTTTTGACAAGTTGATTTAAATCTACTTTCTTTCATGTAATGCATTTGAAGTTTAACCGTCATCAACCGAGCGCACTTCAGCGTATTTATTGTATGTAATAAAATATTCCGAAACTTTGTATTCGGAAAATTGGAAAATTCACGAATTCGAACTCGGCTAAAAATTTATTAACCAACCCAAAATTTACTGCAAAAGTATATTCTCGATATATCTCATTGCTATCCACTTAGGGTACCAATGAGATATATGGAGAAGATACCACAATATATATATATGTATATATATATATATATATATATATATATATATATATATATATATATATATATATACATTTCTCACATATTAGCATGCAATTTATCAAAAGAGATATAACGTATATTGATGAGTGGGACCAGTCTCCATATATTTCTGCACATTATATTTATTAATACTTAAAATATCAGTAGTTTACCTCAAGGGCTAGTTAATTTTACTTTACAGTGTGATGTGTAACTTAAAATTCTGAACTTTGCTAAAACATGTATATGGAATTAATCCACATAAGTCTGAGCTCAGTCACAGCCTCAGAATACCTCGGTATCATATATACTGACATTATAACTCAAGGTCACTTTAGTGTAAACTATGCCGGTAACTTATTTAAGCATTTTAATTACCCGGCCGCACAACGTTAAAACTTACCTACCTATGCGCCGTTGTTGAAACCTGAATAAATCCCAAAGCAAACATCGATTAATTTGACTTCACATTCCCAAGTGGGAGCTGTACTTCCGGCTATCGCCGAGAGCGCATAACGAACGAAACTCCCGAATCGAAGGTCCGCAAGCGCGTTATTAATGCACATTGAATAGGGCGCTGAATGGCGGGCGCATGAATGAGTGCGGCAGTCGGGCGGCGGCGGCGGTCCGCTGATCGATACGGGCGCGCGCTCGGCGCATGCGGCGCCCGGGACGACCGGGCCTCGCGTCTCCGGATGAGAGAGCGAGGGAGGATGGGTAGACCGGGAGGTTGTACCGCGGTCGGGCGTAGCGAGCGTCGGGGCAGGGGTTGGAGTTTTGCGGAGACGCGTATTGGAATGAAGTTTTGCGGGAAAAAGCGTCCGTCGAGTGGATGCTTCTGCCAACCACACGCGAGGATGGGAAGAATTAGCTTGATTGCTTATGGAGCTAACCGGTTGTTATAGGCACGTTTTAATTGTTGAAAGCGTTTTCTAATAGAAAACAAGCTATTGTAATAGTGGAGTAAACTTAGGTAAACATTGATTAAATTTTCAGAATGAAACAAACTAAAAAAACCGAATTAATGTAATAAAACGAGCTAGGAAAGCATTTTTTGTAAGTTGCCAAACATAAAAGATACTGAATATTGAATATATTTGGCGATAACATGTAATTGTGAATCAAAGATACTCTTAGATCACAGATTTACAATATTAGGTCGAAAACATGTAATTGTGGATAAAAGATACTCTTAGATCACAGATTTACAATATTAGGTCGAAAACATGTAATTGTGGATAAAAGATACTCTTAGATCACAGATTTGCAATATTAGGAAGTAATATTGTAAATCTGTGATTTATATATTATATTTCGTCTCTTACACTGACCGCCTCCCAACTCATTATATAAACTGCTTTTCCTAAAGGTTATGATATTTGATTGAGTCACTATTACCCTGAAAGTGCGATATTTACGTATTACTGCTCTGATGATCAAATACATGTTCAGAAAATCGAGGATAGTATTGTTTATAAACTCACTAACTAAACTTTACTTAATAACTATTAAAGACAAAAACGACAGCCACATGGCTTAATGTAATTATGTGCATTTAAAGAGAATTCGATTTATATTGATATAAAAATTATATAACACGGAATACATTTTCCGGTCTGATTTGCACTCGAAACCACTCATACAATACAGTTGTACGATTGGGTCTCTCACCGAGGTGAACTGGAGGGTGCCAAAACTCACTGTTAGAGTTTGGCACGCCCTTACCGGTACTTAAATTGATAATTTAAGACTTACCGAACAAATTTATGGAAATCGGTGCAATATAATTTAAACCGATGAAAGTATTTAATACCTGCTGAAACAGAACACGAGAATAGTGCAGTGGTCTAATTAATAACGGTTGTAAAAGTTTTGTATACACTCATAGATTACCTGTGACCAATAACAATTTCGACTACGCCAGTATAGCTAGGGTCGATAAGTGTATAGCAAAGGTTAGTTAGTAAATAATAAATATACTTGCAAATTAAGTCGGTTTCCGGTTTTTTTTTAATTTCATTAGAAACGATCGCGTTACCAACATGTTTTGATGCGTTATGATAATTGCTCTAATTAACTTAATTGGACGAACAGAATAGGTAACTGAATCATACAGCAGTTATCCAAATGAAAAAGGTAGCGAGTACAAAGTTTGCGGACCAAATATATTCATACCTAATATACACTGACGCGTCAAAATTGTTTATTGTTGATAGCGACTAATCTACGTAACCGTTACTTTTGTTAATCTCTTTAATCTCCGAAAATTTTAGATTACGTCCGGAATTTACAGATAATTTTTCTATTTTAGAAGAAGTTTTCTAGTGTAGAATATGTTTTTAGTGTGAATAAAATTTATTTTTTCCCAACTTTAGTGCCTCTTTGCCGGTGTCTTAATATAGTCCACATGCATTTCTTAGGTGAATTGCCCAGACACTAAATACAAGATCGCCTTGAAAAATTATATATATATATATATATATATATATATATATATATATATATATGTATATATATATATATATTTAGTGTCTGGGCAATTCATCTGAGAAATGTGTGTATGTTGGTATTTTTTGCAGAAACAGTGAATTTAATCTCACGAAATTTTTTCGCAAGTGAAAATACCATTCAAAAATAGCAATTTAAGTAACTTAAATGCAAAATATTTATCTCACTTACGTTATTTCTTATCATATTAGCTTTAACAGTATAAATATAGGTAATAAAAAAGAAAGAAATTCACCTTTTCCACTGGCGCTTGCAATTGGCGTTATTGTGCATTTCTAATCATAGTAAAAACATGCCTGTGTATTACAGCACCATAATTCTTACAGTTTTTTGGGATGGAATTTGAATTCCGATTGTGATGAAATTTTAAAGAAAAAACACATTGATCTTGGGATAATTTTTTTTCACAAACAATCCAACAAATTTCAAACAAATTTCCAATAGAATATAATTGAGAAATATTCTTAAAATGCTAATTGAAAAGTCCAGTAATATATTTAATGTGGTCTCTTCTTAACGAAATATAACTCTCCTAAGACCTTTGCAATGTCCCCTAACTTTACTAACTTTAATAACGTACTCGTATATCTGAACAAATAATGATTATTACTGCATCTATGAAAGGCTTGTGTGTGTGTGTGTGTGCGTGCGTGTGCGTGTATGCGCGTATATATATATATATATATATATATATATATATATATATATATATATATATATATGTTCACATAATGAAAAACAATATTATCATTTTAATCGTTTAAAAGAAACACAATGAAACCTTAGTGTATAAACGTTTACCCTAAGCGTTGAACCTAAGTGTTATACAACCATTGTAGTGCGACTTTTACTTAAGTAATTTTTTAAAGGATTCTATTTTCATACATTGGAACCGGAAAATTGTAAGTGATAATTCTAAGAACTCGCACCGTTATGTAAGTTACATTAAGCCTTGCGTTTTGTAATATTTTTTTATGTGTGAATAAGTGTAGTTTTTTTTTAATTTCTGTTGTCAACCAATAAAAATTTATGTTCTTACGCCATGGTTTATTTTGTTACGTAGCCTTGTTGTGCAGAAAAAGCAACAAAGGGGGCAACAGCGCTATCGCCATCCCAGTTGATACTTGCCGTAAATCGCACGTCACCATGACTAACATTTCTATTATATTTAGGAGCAGACAGCCTCGCTGCGAACCCCTCGGCCGGCACTTTCATTGTTTTCCACACATGTCAAATCAAACACAAAACACAATTGTTCGACTGCACTGCCATCGGTGAGCCCATATGAAAACATCGATTCAATTGAATACCAATTATTTTCAAGGATAAAATACAGATTTTATTTTTAGCCTTGAATTCTATCGTTTGAAGTAAGGTTAGGATAAGGAAAAGTGGGTTCTACTTATGCTTATAAAGATGAGTTTAGAGAAAAGCTAAAAATGAATAAATCCGAAAAAATGGCGCCCGCAATAGTAGAAAAGGTTTTAAGTTTGCATAAGACAAAAATATTTTGAGTACAAAAATGTTAGAAAATATTTTTATAAATGAAAGCAATTAAAATTGAATAAATGAAAGCAATATGCGAACATAAACGTGTTTAATAAATACATTTTAAAATTTATCGCTAATAATATGAATGTTGGCCACCATCCATGAAATTCTTATTTTACTTGTGTCGTGCCTCGTTCTACAACGAAACCTTCAGGAGACGTAATCAATATAAAAACTTACATTCATACCTGTATATACATACAAAACGTTTTAAAGTTACGACTAAGAAAATTAAAAAAAATCATTAACTAAATAAATGAAACTAAATAATAACATTCTGTTTTTCTTTCAAAAATTCAGTTTGATATAGGATTATGCCTTTCCGCGCATTATACTGTAGTCGCTTCGGGTACAATGCTTGAAAATATGCCTCACTGAGTACTTATAATTACGATCTTTTAGGCGTAGCGTAATAACATTAAATAGATGAAATAGTAAAATTTTGTAATATAATCAGTTTCAACGTTTCAATTTTTAACTCTTGAACACAGTAGCATTACAAAGAGACCGACAAAAGTCCGGCAAAAAAATATAGTGTTTGGCTCAAGTGTTACAAAAATAAAAAATGATACTCTTATATACAGAAAATTAAAAAATAAGCCCCTTAATAGTTTTATTTAAATTGTTAATCAAACAAATTAGGAATCTTGCATTTTCTTATGAAACATCAGGTTCACTTACTTGAACTAGCAAGGTGAAACAAAGTGCAGATTGCGTTCCTCCATACTCAGATGAAACCCATTAAACTCAAAAACATCAAACAGGTAATACTTGAGAAGTGCGAAAAAGACATTCATTTTGATAATTTCTACGGTGTACCTTATGTATTTACATTGATTCTGTATATTAACTGTTTATCTTTAATTAATTTTGGCGATGGCTATACATTAAAAATTAATAGGTATTATTTTTTAATAATTTTTAAAAGTTATTATTTACTTCCTTAGATTTTATTGTGATTTCTTTTTCTTATTAACGATTACTGATATTTTAAAATAAAGTATATGCTCATTTATAAGGATAGCTTTTTTATTATTGTTACAGGTTGTATTTTATTTTTTACTTCTTGCTGAATGTCAATCACTGAATTTTCCTATAACATCAGACCCATTTTACCGGTTTCCTTCAATTCATTCCGTATACTATGTTATATAAGAAACAAACCAGTAGGAAATATTCATAGAAAATTAACGCCATCTATTTTTTTAACATCTTGTCTTATAAAACGAAATTAGATTTCGTAATCGATATTAAAAAAGAACATTAACAAAACAATATTTGTCATTACTTACCTACTGATTCAGAGTTCAGAGCTTTGCTTCAAATTTTAAATTGAAACTTTCCATTTTACGTACAATGTAATGTATATCCATATACCCTAATTTATATGTCATATAACTAATTCAGGTATACCTTAAAATTGGATACAGTTAGCATATGAACGACACATTTCAAAATTTAATTTTGTTAGGACATTTTATGGAATTTACGTTAGGGGTAGACAATTTTTCATATAAAACATTATATATTTAAGGAGAAATTTCCTTTGCTGATCATCTCATTATTGGTTTTCCTTCTATAATTGGTAAAAAAGACGAAGAGTCCTTTCTCGAATGTCGAAATTTGCACCTTAACCATAATTTTTCGCAAAACTATCACTAAAAACTGTTCGCCTGTTCAAGCCGCCAAATACAGAATATTTTGAACTATTAAGGGCGTATTTACATTTTTAACGAATATCGTCTATTTTTGTAAAGTTTAATGTAAAATCGAGTAATATGTAGTATAAAGATTTTAATATGAAAAGTAGATCAAACCTTCATACACACATAAGAAGATAAATTCTTCCTCGCCAAAATCGCTAAAAAGGGCAACTTTAGAGGATCCTCTCGGAGCGAATCCTCTAATTTGAATTATGAAAAAAATAATAAAATGCTCATTTATTTTAATTTAATTTTTATAAAGAACAATTTAGATTGGCGCAATAACAAAAGAGAAAAAAACATATGCTTATTGAAAAATGATATCTTTTAGTTTTCCCATACATTTTGTTATACCGGCTTGTTATTCTGCGCTGAGATGAGCCCCAAGTCGGTCGTATCGTGGCTGTTCTGAATACAAATATTTGAAAAATATAACCTGTCATTTTCTGGCCTTATCTCTGTGCAAAAAATCACGTCGATTCGTAGTTCCGTTGCGACATGAAAGAAGGATAAACACACTTTTTCATTTATAATATTAATTAATATATAATATTAGTTAGGATGAGGTTTCCCGGGTTCGAAAGTAGCCATTTCCCATTAACAGCCAATAACCATTTCCCAGCTCACTAACAATTTATCTGTGTGCAAAAAATCACGTCGACCTGTAGCTCCGTTGCGACGTGAAAAAAGAACAAATAAAGCATTTTCACATTCATAACATTCGTTAGAATGAAGTTTTCCGGCATAAAAAGTATAAAGTGGCCTATGCCATTTTCCGACAAATCACCTATCTATGTGAAAAAAATCAAGTCATGTTTTCCCGCTGTGACGTGAAAGAAAGACAAATAAAAGCACTTTCGCTTTTATAATATTGTAGATGGGACTATAAATTATTCCTAGTTGCTCCATTGCAACGTTGATTCCTTATTTATTCTGTGATTTTTTTTAATTCCAAATAAGCGTTTTTGCGTATTCTATGTCATTTCCTGATCCCAGCAATCTTTCTGCAAAAATCACGTCAATCCCTTGTTCCGTTACGACGTGAAAGAAGGACAAACAAACATACTTTCGGATTACATTAGTTAGGATAATAAAACTGTAGAATTGGCCTGTCTGTACATTGAACATATTTACGAAAAATATATAGATATGTTACCCATAACAAAAGTAATAGAACACAAAAATATTGTTTTTAAAATGTGTGTCTGTAAGCCTGCAAGAGCAGCTAAAAAAACAAGTCCTTTACCATGCAAGGCCGATTAAAAAATTTCAATAAAGTTTTTACTGGTGGATTCTGCATAAAAGAAGATATGGATATTTGACGTTTAAATACAAATTATCCTTAACAAAAAAAATTTACTTCGATAATTTTTATAATAAGTGGCATTATGTGTATTAATCTTAAAATGAACTGAATAATACTTTCTAAAGAGTACAAAGATAGTTAGAAAATAAATTTTTGTCACATTATTTTATTTCCGGATCTTTAAGTTCAAAGGTTCGTGACTCTTTCAACTGCATTTGTTCATACGACAAATAATAGGATATATCCAAAGATATATAAATATTTTATTGCAGATTGTTTTATTTGATGGTTATTACTAAAGTACACTGATATTTTCTAACATTCGATATGGCAAACATTAACTAATAGTCACGAGTTATTGCTGCTTCTATAAAATCACATGTGGAAAATAAAATCATTGTACACAGCCACTCTAGTAAATTGGCCAAGTTAATGGATGAAATCCTAATTAATACTGTAATAATACTAGTATTTGTTACGGTTGTATTGACGTAATTTTAATAATACAAAATAAATAAAACTGGTTACTAAACAAATATTAAAGTCATATTCTCATTTTAATTATAATGTAAGTGATCAAAATAATGTGAATAGGCCATAAATTTGTTACACACCACAAGCGGCGTCACTACGCATGTATTGGTGATTTTACGACTAGTAAATATCCGTTCTCGAGCGGTGGGATTTTGTAAATACGTCCTTAATCTCAGCCAGACTACAGATGACATTTTAAAATATGATACACCGATAGATTAAAGTAAATCAAATTGTTGGTTTCATCGCAAATGGAACAAATTTTAAGACCATCACGTTGAAATACAAAATAATATCCAGAACATCTCAATTAATAATGCGTTAGCATACAGTTTCTAAACTATTTTTTTTTTATAAATATTGAGATTATTTTCATAATATCTTTCATAATAGGTTTATTATTAAATCTGATGCCAGCACATGAGGGAAAAATTTCTTTAAATATTGCCAAAAATTTAGACATTTTTATGTCGTATATGATGTAGAAGAACTTGTTATTATTAGGTCACTATAAGACTAGAAATACCCATTTCATAAATACATTATTCATAGATCAAAGATTTCAGATAAAGGATTTGCAACTCCGAAAATATCGTAAGTGCAGGACTTAGAAAACAAGTCTCTACTTTTTAAATGGTATTCATTATATGTGGCACAGAAGAAGATATAATAGGCGGTCGGGTAAATAACAGAATGTCAGGCACTATAATTAAAAATTTAAGTAATTTGCTTGGGCTATAAATCTGCTCCACGAGCAATTATTAGCGCGGCCACTTGGCTTTGCAGTAACCATTGCCGACATTGTTTTTTATCTCCATCGAGTTTTTAAATGAGTATACATTTTTTTTCCATCAATATACTTAAAAAAATAAAAACAAATATAAATTTCACAATGTTACTATCTACTCAATTAAGTTGGCTTTACAACAAATTACAGTTGACTTTAATATTGACGTGGGATTTTAAGTAATTTTAAAACCGAAAATCAAACCACTGGGGATCATTAACTCAAAAGGGGAAAGGGAACCCTTATAAGATCATTCACACGTTTGTCTGTCCCAGCTCTTTTTCTCAGATACTGTTCGACGTATAAATTTGAAATTTAGCATGGTAGTAGATCATATTAGCCCGCACATTTTGCTAACGTTAAAAATATAATTTTAGAGGGGGCAATTACTCTAATTTTAATTATTATATATATATATATATATATATATATATCTATATATATATATATATCTATATATTAATATATATATATATATATATATATATATATATATTGTGTATGTATATACATATATATCGTGCGGTACAAGGAGTCCAAAATTTTATTTTTTCGTAATTTTGAGTGGTATATCTTTAGAGATCGTGGACAAACATTTACACTAAAGTGCACTCCCCTCCTTGCCCTGTTTTCAATACTACTGAACCAAAAATGAAAAAAAGGCTTAGTAAAATTTGACTGATAGATTTCCTGGTAAAAACTATAAAGGATAGCCTATGTCTCATAGTTTTTGAAATATTCGAGATATTTACTCCTGTCAAAGATATACTATGCAATATGTATTATTGTATATTACTGTATTAATTACAGTTATAAATAATATTGACATAAATGGTTTAATAGAAACACTTTGTACTCTTAAATATTTAAATTTTTATGTGTACCTATGTATGTATGGACCCTCTAGTGCGAGTTGAACTCGCATTTACCAGCTTATTACAAGCTTATATAAACATAAATTATTGTATATCTTAACATTAAAAAAAAAACATCCGAAAGGAATTCGAACACCTCACTATAAGGTTATGTAGCCATTTTGTAACAATTTATTCCAGTGTCCCTTCATATTTATGTTAGGTACGTATTATTTCACGTTATCAGTAATAATACTATAGTACCTATTTTGCAACTTACAAAATAAATAAACTTTTCAGTTAAGTACATATCTATGTACCGATTGTTATTATTTATAAAGTTATCTGTTAACTTATGAAACTTAAACTCTAACCTTTATGTAACAGATCATAAGAGGTACTTCACCTTCACAAAAATTTCATCGTTCCATAAAGACGTTTTCTTGAGAAGCTTCAAATCATCTTAGTTTCAAGGAATACTTCATTTCATTTTTAAAAACCTAGCCAACGACACCCCATTCGATGCGGTAAGTTTCTTTTGCCCTCCCTTTCATTGTATGGGAGAGACGGTTCAGAAAATGTTTTTCCTAATTTAACTAATTTCTGATTTTCGCCTATCTATATCTGTCTCTATACCAAATTTTAAAATTAAACATTAATTAAACTGTGTGGAGCAAACGGATAGATATAACGAAACTGAAGATACCATTCTTGTCTACGGAACCCTAAAATACTTATGTTTAAAAACATATTTAAATAAAAAATAACCTCTCAGTTTTTATTTTTCCAACATATAGTGTACATACGCAGTGTACAAACAACAATACCAAAAATGTCCGATATTGTTTTTCATACTTATTAACTACTTGTATTCTGGCTTTGTATTTTATATGTATAGCAAGTTAAATGCTACTGAAACAAATATGAGGAAATGCAATAAATTTGACTGTAATATTCGCCCATGGGTTTCAGTTATGCATAATCACATCCCGGCCTCTGGGAGTGGAGAAATAAGCGAAAAACCACACTGAAAATGTTCAACAAAAATTTGTCTCCCGGCGGGCGTAAGTACGTCAGTGGAAGCGCGGGCAGCTTTTTAACAGACTCAAATTGCTGAAGCCTATATTTTAACCCTTCACCTATCACCTATAAAATCGTATTTACAACTAAAATATATTTATAGAACTGGAAAGTGAATTTTTCAAATTAACTTGTTATTTTTACGATGGTAGAAAATTTTTGTTTTTAAAGTAAATAACGGAAAATGATTTTAATATATGATTGAGACTATACTAAATGAAACATTAACATGTAAAAATATACATATTTCGCTTTTGGAAGAAAGTTAATCTTTAATTTAATCGGTTCTGAAGATATTTGTAATTCTGCCTTTAAACGATCTTAAAAACAATGTGAAGGGGAAAGGATGGCTGCCGAAGAAATACTGGTATTTACTTAAAGCGTATATAACACCTGGTGTAATATCGTCCTAAGGACATTATTCTACTCTCATAGCTTAAATTAAAAACATTACTTATGGGTACCGCTGTTAACAACTGTACTTTATTACCGCTCGTACTATTATATCTTGTACTTAAGCACGTGCACCTTCGTACGATGCAGTTCATTAGCCTTTATCACTGGCCTTTAGCCTTTATACTAGTTATTCAAGCTTGGTAAGTCACCAGCTTTCAATAAAGACTGAAATACCGTATGTACTAAAGCACACGCAAGTGCGTACGACAGTAACCCTTCGTTATTCACGAGGACAAATTTCGTTGAAATGATCTCCACTTACAAAACCGCGAAGAGCGAAATTCCAGTCAATAGAAAAATGAGGTCGATGAAGTTTCAAATAATGAAAGCATACATGCTTTCATTATTTGAAACTTCATCGAATCCATTAATTGTATTAATGTTAAATCATTTAATTGTAATAGTATAAAAGCACAAATAAACCTTAGTAATAACAAAATTATAATTAACTTAATGCACCTAATGAATTCCTTAAGGCCCTTTTATCGATGACGGCCATAACACTTGAGTAGCATTCTTTACGTTAGCAAAGCAGTGTGAAATGTTGTAATTTTTCTAAAATTAGCTCACCGATTAGTTTCATTATCTTTTTTCTTCTTCTTGCTTACTCTTTGTGAAGAGTACTTGACAAAAACTCTATTGACAAAACTATCTACTTGACAAGACCTACTCTTGACTACAACGCTTGACAGCCACTTCTACTTGACAAGACCTACTCTTGACTACAACGCTTGACAGCCACTTCTACTTGACAAGACCTACCCTTGACTACAACGCTTGACAGTCACTTCAGCAATTAAACTCCTCGTTTTAAAAATATTTATCGCGATCTCATTAATTAGTTCCACTTCGAGATTCTCTCGCATGTTTACAAATAAGAATCTATGACTTTTCATATAAAATATATAATTCTACAAAATAATAACTATTATATATATATATATATATATATATATATATATATATATATATATATATATATATATATATATAAACTCTTGAAGTTCTCGTACTCCGATAAGTCTTTATACTGGCTGAAATAGATAATTTTTTACACATTCATAAAATCGTAGTTATAAGCAGCGATGACAGTGTACACTTTGTTTGGTACTAATATAACTTACTGGCTTCCTTCACTGATGTACGCATTTTCATTTAAGCTCGCCTCGTGAATTGTTCAGAAAAAAAGAATTAGTAAGACTCCTGATACTGAGCATTATCTATGCAAGAGCATGTTTTTATTACGTTTCTTCAAATGACTCATCTTTATTCAATTCACATCTATAACCTAGACCAATAAAACTGTCTTTATTTTTATAACCTCGCTTTCATAAATAAGATTAGTTCTTTTTTATATTCACATTGAAAATTTATTCAAGTGTTTTTCCCTGTAATCGTTTCTACTTTCATTCTTCTCGATTCATACTGTTCATGATTCTTTATCATAATACATAAATGTAAACAGAATAATACTTAAACACGATACCCACTCGCTTAGTAACTATTTTATTACTATTTAATGATTATGGCCCCCGTAAAATAAAATAACTTAAATGTTCTTGTTACTTTTCATCGGCAAATGATATCTTTTAATTTATAATTCTATTATGTTATATTAAAAGTTATATTACAAAATGATATATTAGAAGATATAATATTTTCATTATATACAATTTCTTACGCAAATCATTTGTTCGTCAGACGCGCCAATAAGTCTAGTGTACCGTCGCCTAGAATTTTTATTAAAAAATCGAAGGTTCGTACGAGTTGAACGACCATTACTAGCAAACAAACATACCGAATTGTGTCCAAAATCAACATACGCAGAGTCGAATGTAATCCAGTAAATAATACGCCGATACGGTTAAAGACGTTACAAAAACGTGTTTATCATCTCCGCGATGTATTTATCTTTGCACAATAGAGCAGTTATGAAAATGTCGATACGTCGAAATTATTACATTTTGGTCGATAACTTTTTCTGATGAAAAATGTTACTTTCTTTACCGAAATATGAAAGTTTTAATGCACGTTGATATTAAAATATAAAAAATTATATTCCAAAATATATTGGCCACGCTACGTACAGAAACCGCCACCTGTTCATCGTTTTTAGTAGGATTTATCGCTACAGTAATTTTTGAGACTGAAAAGTTTTTAAACTATCATTCAGTCTAAAACAATTTGAACCACAGAATAGAACTGTTGAAAATATTTACCTCTATTGTTCGTAATGTGAATGTTATATGAATAAAACAGAGATAATGATAATAAAATAAATGGCTCTCAGTTCTTTTAAATAGGAATATTCTTTACTATTAATTCAAAAATTTCAAGTTATAAAATGTATTTATTGAAATACTTAAGCTGTTTCCTATATTTAATATTAGTATAAAGTTTTACTAATAAAAGCGAATTCTGGGAAATTGCGAGTGTTTCTTAAAAAAAAAATAATCCAAAGGAACAATCTAAAAAAATTTGAGATAATTGTAATAGTATTCATAAGTTATATGCAGCATTTACAGTGTCCGTTATATATATATATATATATATATATATAAACTTTAGCGGACTAGTGTATCGGTCTTTGTCCAATAGCGATAGTCAATGTATCGGCAATTCAGGCGATGCCTGCTACACATCTCTAGCGCGCAAGCGGCTCGCGGGCGCTGTGCCGGAGCAAAGTGCGGCGACGTATTCGCGGGCGCACGCCCGTGGCATTGACCGCGCCCGTCGCCGTCCTTGAACGCTCCGCCCGCGTCTCTCTGCCGCCCGCCACCCCTACCGCCCGCCGGCTTCGCCCGATTTCAATCATTTAACGCGAGCGCAAGCCATAAAATGCATTGTAAATGAATTTTATATGTGTCTTGTCTTCGTCCTTTAACACACTAAAATAAAAAAAAACAAGTTATAAATTCAAAACAAAAAGTACAAATTGTTAAAGACGTGTAAACAAAGATTTCAATCTCTCTTTACTTGTAAGCGACGACTTCAGTCTGTATAAACTACATTTCAAATAATGTAATGATTAAGTAAAAATATGTGAAACTAAGGAACGCAAGTAAGTAATGAATGGTAGGAAATCTTAAAAATCGAAAATCGATATTTTGAAAAGAAGATGAATGGATGATGAATTTTATATTTGTGACGTCCGTCCTAGTTTTAGTTATAGAAAATAGATCCGTTACCCGTTGACCTGCTCAATTTGAATCATTTAGTGCGCGTGCAGGCCGTTAAATGCATCGTGTATGCGTGTCTCAGAATCGTCAGGCGAAGTCGTAGACTCTCGAAGACAGTATTATGGTTAGCGTTTTTATTGTACCACTAGCGACGTACCCTGGCTTCGCACGGGTATATTTTAGGTAGATAATTGTATCTAAAATATTTCTTTATACATCACGGTAAGGTGTCATCCCCCAAGTGCCAAAACGACTCGTACTTCGCTTCAAGACTTTGTACAAGTACAATAAAGATATTTTATTGAGTTGTTTGATGTATATTTTTTTTCATGGGCGTTGTCCTGCGCTTTATTTTATTGAACAAAAATATAATAATGCACCTCGACACGATGCGCTAGTGCCCTTTATTTCCCCCTCTCCATGCGAAAAAGCCTCGCACCGAGCTTCGTTAAAATGCGCATTTATACTTTTATTTACTTTCAAAAACCTTTTCTTTTGTCTTAAACTACTAATCCAATTATGAACTACTATTACAAAGTATGAATGGCCAATTTTTATTTATCAAATAAACTTAAACTGACTAAGATATTTATTTTAATGAACAAATATTCTAAACATCTCCGCTTTTGCTTCCACGCATATTTTTAACTTAAAACCGTTACCGTGGCTTATCTATAAACTATAGATAAATGCTGCCACGGACATCTCTCGAGACCGTTTTAAGACTTGAAGTTCCCCATATCTGTAATCCTTATGCCAGCGTTCATAATGAAAGCGCCCAGACCAGTAACTTGTTCTTCGACTACTTTGACAGTATTAAGAATATCTCGAAAGTTATCCTATGTATATACATACTATATAGCTTGTGGCAATCGGGAAGTTATACGATATCATAATGTGAAAGTTTTATATAAATAGGATTAGTAGCTTTCTGCGTGAATCCCGTAGAATTACTAGTAATATCACTTTCTGCTCTATCACAAATATATATTTTTTTAAATTCCCTCCTATTCGTTTTAGTTTTTTTCTACTTATTATGTTTCAGAAACTGTTAATTCCAGTTTTGCAATCATATTAACTAACTCATAAACCCAAGGGAGTTCATTTTGAAAGACAAAACTATATTACTCGCATCCCGTAGCAAAATTGCCAAAACCTGAATACTAATGGAATCACTTCGACGTCCGTCCGTCCGATTTCTCTGGAAAATATTTGACGTAAAAATTTGTAATTTTTCACAGAGATAGAGCATGGTTGAGACCGGATTTAACGTGAAATAAAAAAGGTGGATTTTAATTCTAGGGGTTAATTTCAGGGAATAAGTTGGGAACGCACACGCGATGTAATACGGCATTGGTGCGGTTAGCGGCGGGTAGCGCGGCAGAAGATCCCCTTTTAAGCGCAGTCATTATAATAAATATTTAGTGAGTCCATTACTAATAATATTTAAATGGGAGTCCCCATGATGGCACAAAACACTAATTTTGCAAGCATAGCTTGCACTTGACTGATTTTTATATGACCGATATTTTAATAAAATCACTATTCAATTATAGAAGCACGTTATTCATCGGTTGCCCGCATGTAGAAAAAATTCTTTCCAATAATATACTATGACCTTGTAACTAAAAAATTCAGAAAATTCAATTTCAAGCTGGTTTGCCCCTATAAACTTTTCATCTCGTAAATTAATTGGGCATCGAGTGCAATAGATGATGCACTCGATGTCCAATGGCGAGAAGTCTGGAAAGCATGGCGAGAAGTCTAGAAAGAGAAGATTATCGGAGATAAAAATTGCCTTATTTTAATTTTTCAATGCAGTGCTTGGCTATGTCATAAAAAATACATCTTCACTCATTGTTGTGCACACACTGCACAGTTTTACAAAACACTGGCCCAATATTAATACTCACAGTGTTATTAATAATTTTATAATCAACCCTCCACTTAGTACATCTGGAATCTATTACACCATATTAATCCTACATCACATCTTAGATAGGTTAATTCTCGTTAAGCTGGGTGCAAACTTTACACGATGGTGCAAACTTTTTTTTACCCAAACTCTAAATAAACCATTCGCAATTCTATAATGGCGCTTTCATCGGCTGTAAGCTGATTTTTGTATCTTTAGTTCGCACTATACATTTCATTGCGTACGATGCACATGTTCATTTTATACTCGAAATTGTATTAAAACCACGATTTTTTTACATTTGATCTAACATTTTATTCATTCTTAAAAAGGCGTGTTAATGTATTGGATTGACACGCCTTCTTGTTCACTGCAAAGTTGTTAGTTGACAATTTAATATTTTACGTGGTTTTTTTACATACATTTTAGCCTTGCAGCTACATTTCTTACTTACACTTTACATTATAAATAAAATCACGTTCTGCATATTTCATATCACTTATTAACTATCTTCTTCGTAAGTATATAGAAGACTTAATTTAGGGTATATTGTAACATAGCCCTTTTTAATAAAAGTGCTTCCAGGATATTTTGATTAAGATATTAGTAACATAATTTAATTATAAAGTCTAAAAACAGGAAATATTTATAATGTTAGAATATCATCACGTTTACTTCTTTCTAAAAAAACGTGAAGTTTCGCTTTATTAATCAATTAAATAATGATCATATGGATAAACGAAAAGATATATGTATGAATGTGAAAAGAAAATCTTCTTGAAATGTATTAAATTTCTTCCGAAATAATTCCACAATTTAAAATAGCGCAAAATAATTATCAAATGCGACAACCAATTTTACATTTGTATGTATCAAAACATTAAATTTTGGATCTGTTCTGTAACTTGAGAATTATGATAGAGAAATACTAACGAACGAATAGCTTCATTCATCACTAGGGTTTGGTATAAATTATGGAAATGATTTATGAGTACTTACCTAATTAAAACATATTCAATAATTTGTAGTGCTTTGGATTCTATTTTAATTACTTATGTATACAAAGTGAAACAGATGGACCATTTCGCAAAATAACATGGCATATAAGCCATTTAAATAGACCGTTCGTTGAAAAATTAATACAAGATTCAATAATGTTCAGAACAATGCAAAAAAAGTGCTTCGATTACTTAATGAAGTAAACATTAATATGAAATGTACTTATTCCTTTCAATTAATTACGAGAAATTTATTAGGAAAAGCTTTTTACAGCCAATTTCGTAAATTGGCTGACCCATTTTAAGGTTCGGTTTAAAGGTTATAAAGCGATACTGATATTTTATTATTGAAAATTCGCGTCGATTCGTTTCACCTTCCCTGAGGTGATTTAACTGCAAATGATTTGTCTGCAACGAAATCTTACTATTTACGTCAGAATGTTTTAAATTATATTGTTATTATCCTAATTTTATTAAATCATAATTATATCTAGAAATCTACATCAATATAAAGCGTACGTACAAGGATTATTATATTTGATAAACGTGATCTAAAACAAGTGAGAATTAACTAAAAATTTCACGTGATACAAAAAAGATTTGAATCGATTAAATTGGACAAATATTATTATATTATATATAGCCAAAAGAAATCGTGAGCGTCAATAATGAATCCTGTATTTTATTACTTTACGAGCAAACAAACTGCAAGCAACAAAGCGCCTTATTAAAACAGATTACGTATTATAGAATATTGTCAGAGAATGCGATGCAAAAATTAAAAAAAATAAAGTTAATACGATAATAAGTATAAGTTAATGAAAAAATACTGTATAAAAACAATAGTATGAAACATATAAAGCTTGTAATGTGATGTCAGTCAGTATATATTTAAAGACTTATCAATGCTTTACACTTTTTTGTTCAACAGTTATTGAAAAAAAATAATTTAAATATATGACAATAGCTACAACTAAATACACTGGCGTATAACCAATCCAATTTGGCTACAATTTAATTAACAGATGAAATTCAAACATCATAATGACGTGAATTAATATTTGACCACCGAGAAAAATAATTTTGTACAGCTTGCAAACCAAATAAAATATGGGATCAAGAATTTTATTTAGCGATAATTTTTATGGAATATCAAAACCACATAAGGAATATTGTGCAGCAGTGAAGTTTTGGTTAACATACATTTTGTCTCTTAATCGTTAATTTTGTTTATTACCTTTAATTATCCCCCAATATTAATATAAGTAGTAATTGAGCAGAAATATAATACTAAAATTTTAATTTAACTCTCCTTAAAGTTCAGTGAAACATACTTGTGGTATATATTAGTTCCAGTAATAAATCTACTACATATACTTCTGTTATTTCATACATATCACGAATAAATAATATAGATGTGGTGACAGTGAAATATTCGATAAATGTTATTCATCCTTTTTATCAACGTGATAAAATATCGGTAATTTCTATGAGCATAATAAAAAATAACCGTGTCAAATCCTACGTTAAACATCGACGCTCAAGTCTATGACTGAGCTAGTAACACTAATTATATATAAAGTGTTGCACCGTTAATTTAGCGTCCTCAATCTAAAAGAGCAGTTTTAATTTTTAACACAACAGTCATGCTCCTTTAATCGTAATCCACATTATTACTTTTATTTTTTAACTAAGCTGTATATCTACGAATGAAGAAGAAATTAGCAAAGTGAAAATGTTAGCTGAATTAAATTCTCCGAAAATTCGTAAAGAATTTACATTATATATTTCTCAATGCAAAAGCTGTTATACCAGATAGTCATTTTCAGGCAGGTGGAAAATATAATATTATACTTGTCTACTTATTTTATGCTTCTCCCGGCAACTATTTGTGCGCCGATTTCTCTTAATTTTTAAGTACAAACAATTTTAAGCCACGTTGAAATTTAGAAAATATCCTTATAATGTTTACCGATTTATATATTCGGATATTTATAGTTTTCATAACATTTAAATTCAAACACATCGATTAATTAATTCCGGCTTTAATAGATACTACGATGTTATGTACAGAACAAATTATATACTACTATAACTTGTACAGTACATAACAGTGTAGCCGTTATTGCTGATTTAGTAATAGGACATTTAAGTATATTAGCGATAGAATAGAGCTTTGTTCAGAATTATGAATATATAATATTTTTACAGGTAGAACTGCGAGTCAGTATGTTGTAGATTTTCATTTGATGAAATTCAATCAGTAACGGGCATGGTGACTTTAAATAGTGCCTATATGTAATAAATGTCCTCTTTTACAATGACGTTGTATAACTCCATTGACTTTTCTAATATCTCTCTACTGAATCGGATATTTGTCTAATATGATTTCTTACAGTCGCTTAATATTTTCGTTCAGAGCTCAAATTACTTAGATGACAACAGACTTATGGTAGTTTTGGAATTGTAGATTATTTTAGTGTAATAAGTAAATAATAAAGAAAGTTTAAAACGAAAGAAATTATATTCATTCGTTCATACAATTGATATTAAATAAATTATGTCATACCATTGATATTAAGCTCTCTACTAGAGTTGATCTGATAAAAAATCTATGCCAAATAATTAATAATGAAAACTAAACCAGTTTAATTATCTTCGCTTTACGCTAATTGTAAACTGGATAATACTAGAAGTTGTTAGCTACTAATTAACCGTAAAGGAGTAGAGAAACCGTCAACGACACATAGTTCATGCAGAGCGTTAGACTTGACATTCGTATGCAAACAGAAATGCGGTAGCCTATTGCGCGCCAGTCGAAGCGATACCTTCGCCGTGACACGTCCTTCGTTTGTGCGAGCGACGATTCCGGCCGGCGCGTTCGCACGTACAAACGTACGCGGTGCGTCACGGGCGGAAGTACGTGGCCGCAGGATGTGCGCGTACGGGGCAAATTGCGTCAACTCGCCGACCGTTGTAGATGGAAAATGATTTGAAAACAAATATATTAAATCGATCCTTGAAGAAATTTCTCCCAATAAATGCTCCACTAATTAGACCGCACCTAAATTTATATATCATTGATGTCTAATATCAAAACATATAAGTTGTTCCATAGTAATTTGTAAAAAAATCTATTAAATCGGTAATTATTATCGGTATTAATACCTATATTAATATTATTTTGAAATCTACCCGCATTCCATATTTACCTATAATAAAACGTCATACGACTAAACTTGAGATACTTTTACTTAAAAAGTATATCATGATACATATAAATGATTTTTCTAGGAAACAAGTACACTGACCGATTCCTCCTGTCCTTGACTATTTCTACATAATTTACAATTAATTTCGTAACTTTGATGAACTTCTGGAATGTCACCGTCTAAAGAGATTCGGATTTCGGTTTACCACCGGGACTAACTTGAATTTCGAACAAAACCCAAATCAAATCGCATTTGCAATTTGTGAGCGTAACTTAACAGAAGCGAAGCTTGAAACGTATTAAAAAGTTTTAGACTCTGCTTCAGCTTATTGTTTGACTGCTCAGATTTATCGCTGTTCTATGAAACGAGGGAACTATACAATCGAAGTGTCATTAATCGTTCTAACATCTACTCTGTATATTGTTTTAACACCGCTGTTGATTTCATGCAAGCTATTAGGGTTTCCTAGTCAAACAATGAACTCTTGTAATTCTATCACGTTCGTCTGTCTGCCCGCCGTTAGTTGTGTTGTTTTAGCCTTATTCCCATGAAATTTTGTAGAAGAATGCGTTAAACTGAGATATTATGCAGGGAAATTAAAAAAAAATTATTAATATAAACCCCCTCCCCACCCTAAACAGGTAAAATGAGGATGAATTCTTTTCGCTCACCCCATCGGATGAGGTGTCATTGAACACGTCTTTTGAAATCAAAAGATGGTTCCTTACACAATTTTCTTAAATTTTTAAGCCTGAATAAATATTTGAACCCATGCAAAAAAATCTTGAAAATAGTGCTCAGTGAGATGTCTCGAAGGACGCTTCGTTAATTATCTTTTCGTTAAAATAAGTTATTGTTAGAACGAACGGCAAATTAATATCGTTCAATATTTTCATAGAGATTCTTAGGGAGAGAAGTTTTTTTATAGACGTTATAATTAAAAATGGATTATAAATATAACCCAGTAAGAAGGCAATTTAATTTTTATCGTTGTTATGTACATTTAAAGTTACATACGAACGTACACTTTCGAGTTCGCAACTCTACAAATTGGTTGCTCTCTAAGAGGCTGATTCGATGATACAATTTCACTAATAAGATTGTTAGTATCATCTAAAACGACGCTTACTGCCACTTGTCAAACGTCAATGATAGAGCAAATTGAATGTATCTAATCCTGCTGCCGGAAACGTGCTACTGATCCGTTAACACGGAACACAGCTACGGACGGTATCCCACACGTATGTGGCAACTGACAAATGGTAATTAATGAATTTGTTGTGGCAGGTGGGAGCGTCCGCGAAGAGCCGCGACGCGAGACGGCCGGCCCCGAAGTCTGCGGTCAGTATAGTCTCTTTACCATTTGTAATTAAATCTTAATATACTAAATTAACGCTTACATAAGTATAACACTAAAGTCATTGTTTTAATAAATAGCTATATTTAACCATAATGCGATTATAATCCCATTAAAATTTACTAACACGCCACCTTAAAGAGCAAGTAATTCTATTGCACAATGTTAATCGGTATATTAATGAATGATATATTTTAAACGTTAAAACAAATTTCAACAGTTCTGTGAGCCGAATTTTTCTTAAGGCCTCTCATAATTTCTTCACTTGTGTTACCTAAAACATGTAATGTTTTTACACAGTTTACAAGTATGTTTAACTTTTCTTGGCGAAATAATACACATAACAATAAAACACCACTGAAAATGAAGTAGCAAAGTTTTGACCCTAATAAAATAAGGCTGCCTAATGCGGATGAGTCAGCGAGTTGTGGCCAGAAGATTAAATTTAAACCGTTGAGCAATTCGCTGAGTCCACCGAAGATTTCTGGACCTATACCAAAGAAGATAAAGCTTTAGTAGACATCAGGTACATCTAACAGAGAGGACCGGTTCATTATCCTATCATCGTCGCGCAACGGCAACCTGTTAATAGTTTGAACTGCAACATCGTGTATGGTGTTGCTGGAAATAATAGGATGGTTAGCAGAAAACTTCAAGGGCATAACATAAAACCTTATATGCTAGGTCCAGGACCAACAAATTTACAGTAACTCATAGACAAGCCGGGTTTCAGTTTGCCAGGCAGTATATTGACGGAACCCTGGTGCAATTAGGTGAAATTCTCTTCTCAGATGAAAGGCGAATGACATTATATGGCTCTGGCAGACATCATCCTGCCATGCGAAGCCCAAATGAACAATATGCTAGTGTTACATTAAAGATACTGTGAGTTATGAGGAGGGTGGCTGTATAATGTTCTGGGGAGGTATATCTTTCAATGGATCTACAGAACTTGTTTTTTATGCAGAGAGGTGGTTTAATTGCTGCAAGGTACATTACAGGAATCAACGAAAAACAAGTGATGCATTTGCTGGGTACATCAGAGAACATATTACTGCAAGTTCACCCATTGCTAGCATAGTGAGTCGGTATCTTAGATAGGATTATAGATAGTATCTTAGATAGGATCTGCAGAGCCATAAATCCAGAAATCCTGATCTCAGCTAACTATAGAGCATAGGGCGTGCTAAAACAAAGAATTAGAAGCTTGAAACCCAACACCTGCAACACTTGAGGACTTTGAAAACGCTATCGTCGAAGAACGGGATAGAATTCCACAGGAGGACATAAAAAAGTTGATAAGATTTCAATCGACTTGTAAAGGTAGTCGTAAAAGCTAGAGGAGTATGCAGCTTAGCATATACAGCTTGTAAAAATTGTTTAGCGCATAATAAAGACCAAAAATGTTCACACTTATATCAGTTAATTTTCACGACTTTTTTCTAAAACTGACGTTTATGTTTTGTTTTGACATTTCTTCGGGTATTACAACAAAAGGCATTTTCAAAATCCATTCAAAAGATATACATACTCAAATAAAAAGGCATCAAGTTTATTAATTTTGGCGAACACTTTATTCGTATTCACAAAATTGTAAGGTAGTCCGATTGTTTGTTAACCAATGTATTAAGATTCAATTCCCATTAAGCACTAGACTGTGTATACGAATCTATATACATAATTGCCCTCGGGAAAAAAATATTTTCCAACACTAAAAAATGGAAACGTCCGTATCGAGTTTTCTATTGACAACATATTTTACAATATTTGTATAAATTATGGAACTACAATCATACCTGTTGCCAAGAGAATTGGAAGTACAATTATATTTATGCTTATCTAATATAAAAAATATACTACAATAAATATATAGCGCCAGATACGTGAATATTAATTAATATTAGTCGATCATATTTCTATATAATCTTATTTTATATATAATTCTTGTATATCTACAGATATAATAAAACTGTAGGATTGTCGTTCAGTAAATTTAAGATATTTACGAAAAAATTATTTAGGGGGACATAATAAAAGTAATAGAGTACAAAAATAGTTTTAGGAAATTCGTCTTTTTTGTATTTGAACACAATTTATGTAAATATTTTGACTCGATTCGGACGGAGTTTGTAGAAGATATACGAATTGAAAATTTTCAAAAATTCGTTTACATTGCATTAGTAGAACAACAACAATGAAGTGTCTAGCTATTCGACGCATAGTAATTGCATACATTTTGGCGAAGCCAGAATTGAACTGTGGAATGGTTTGAGAAGTGTAGTGGCTTGAATAAGCAACCCGAATGCGAGCAGAGCATGATAGCAGAGGTCGTTGTTGGCCAACAACATCTCCCGTCGTCTGTCTTCAGCAGCTAAAATGTTTCGATGTCGTATGCTATACATTTTTTTGTTTCTCAATTTGTTCAAAATTTTAATTTATTCTTGATATTTATAATTTAATTTATTCGGTATATTTAGTATTAGGCAATGTAAATTGCGGTGCTACGTACTTAATCTCCTATATCCGTCTATTCTATATTAAAAATTATTTTTTAGGATAACATAATAAAAGTAACAGAATACAAAAATATGTTTTTTGGAATTGTCTGTGAGTCTGTTTATTTGTTCGCACGTCACGCAAGAACATCTAATCTCGATGAAGTTTTCACTAGTGGATATTTTTTGGGTCTCAGGTAACCAAGTAAAAAGAAGATGTGGTAACTTGACATTTCAATACAAAGCGCATTAACTTAAAAGAAGCAAAATTAACAATTTTGAAAAAAAACCCACTACAGACGTAGTCATTGTAATTGTAATTTGAAAAAAACCCACGACAGATTCAGTCATTGAAAAACGATTAAATATTTTTTGAAGCACCCCCCCCGACTAAAAGAAAGTAAGAACCTATTAATAAATTACAAACCCAATAAAAACCGTCGGAGCTGCCATTGCCATTTCCGTTTCCAATATCTAATGCATTGTAGCAGCATAAAAAAGCGCAAATAGCACAATAGCCCTAAGTCAATTTCAATTAGTCACGAACTGACAAAACTGCAAAATTTTAGGCATCAGCGGGGCATGGCAGCCCTGACGAATTTTCTTGGGTTTGTAATTATATTAATAGCTGGTTACTTTTTTAGAGGGAGGGGGTTTAAAAAAAAATATTTAATCGTTTTTCAATTACAATAACGTCGTGGATTTTTCAAAATTTTTAATTTTGCTTATTATTTTATACTTTTTCTATTAAAACTTTTACATCTGTCGTGAGCTTAATCAATATTTTGATTTTGCTTTTTATTATTAGTCTTAATATTAAGTTTCTAATATAATGTAACTAACTAACTATTTCTAGATAGGTATCTAAGAATCATTGCCGATTAGTCCCAAATATTTTGCAGAAAACCGTGTCTAAATCGGTCAAACCGTTTTGGAGATGAATGGGAACATTCGTTTGCAACAAAATGTTTATTGCGGCACCCCCTGGTGAGTAATCACCGTAACAACTGCCTAAGAACCATTGTCAATGAACGCAAACATTTTACTGAAAACCGTATCTACATCGGTCAAACCGTTTTGTAGATAAATGGTAATATTGGAATGCACAAACAAATATATAAACAACCTCTCACCCTAACCTCCCCCGGTCCGTCGTGGGTAAAAAGAATTATTATAATAGATGGCATTACTCGTATTAATCTTAATGTAATAATAACGTTCTGCTAAATGTCCACGCGGACGAAGTTGCAAGCCCAACTAGGTAATAATAGAATAATTAAAATATAAAAAAAATATTGTTAATTTTTTTTTAAATTGTTGTTAGTATTCTTGTTCAATTTCGTTTTGAGTAATTTCGATATTTTGCCGGTTAGTATATGGTGCTTTAATGAAAAATGTTACATTGACGACATATTTCACTTCCGATATGCCGAAAAAGTTAAAGTGAATCTAACAAAATAGCGTCGGTGACCAAATGGCTTAAGTTAATTAAAGGTGCTCTGTACAGTAATCGACACTACTCTTTACGAAATTGTAAATAAGGTTATACTTAAGAAATTCAATTATTAGAGCAAGTTTACAAAACTTACAGCAGTGTGAGGTTAATTATGGCAAAGAATCTTTTAAATTATATAAAAAATAAACCTTTAAAATGATGTGTTTTTTTTAGCTAGGATGTTAATTGGTGTTCAAATTAAAATATTTGAACATATTTATATAGCGGGGCGGAAGGAAGCGGTTATATCCATATCCTGTGATGGGATATAACCGCTTCCTCCCGTGCCGCTATATTTTGACATTACAGGAAAAAAGCTGCTATTTCAAAAGCAGATTTTTTATTTATTTTATACATTTCAAATAAAGCACTAAAAACAGATCATTATGGAATACGATGAAGACCGACAATTGTATTCAAATTTAAGCAATAAGTCCACCATATGTATCAATTAGATACATTAAAGTAGATAAATAAATAAATATATTAAAAACTGAGAAGGTAGAAAAATGGAAGAGAACAATTTATATAAGAGATCAATTTGTAATAGGATATTTGACAATTTTCCCGAAAGTGTTAAAAAATTATTTGAAATGTAACTAATAAACCTATAATTATAATATTTTCCAGAAAAAGTGTTTTAAACCGAAAAAATCGCGTTTTGTAGCAGTTGTGCAAAGCTTCGCCCTAAAATTTTTCGATCTTGTGTGTATAACTTTTTGTTTTCTCAATTTGTTTAAAATTTCAATTTTGTTCTTAATATTTCTGATTTAATTAATTTGGTAGATTTAGTATTAGGCTATATAAGTTTCGGTGCTACGTAATCACCTGTATCCATCTCCAGTATCCACCTGTATCATCTATTAGATATTAAAATAATTATTTAGGAGAACATAATAAAAGTAATAGAACACAAAAATATGTTTTTTGGACCTGTCGTCTTGAGTCTCTTCATAACTCTCAGACAGACTGACGTGGTATGCAGATTCCGTAACATCACGATGCCCCATACGAATAATTCAATTGAATAGAAGAGGTTCTATCTCTTTCACTCACTACGTCATTCTACAGGGACAGACAAATAATGTTAATGAATTTTAATTTATAGGATCGCACTATTTTGATGAAACCGTTGCCTGAATTTGGCCAGCTTGTGTTACGATTCGTGTGGTATATTTTGACGTCACGCATTCAGATTGGCGGGCAATTGGTGTTTCGGTCTTTGACAGCGAATTTCAAAACGCCTTATTGTTTTTTCAATCATTAAATAAAAATATTAACACGCAATTTATTGCAAGTAAACATCATTAATTATTATTATTATTAACCCGAAAATTGTGACATACATAAATCAGTTATTTTTTTGATAATTGTTGCAAATACCCTATTGCCCAAATATTATTAATTCCATCATATCCGTTCGTCGTGTGATAACTAATTTTTCTAAATCCGTCGTATGATAACTAATTTTTCTAAAATTGTATTCTAAATTGTATTCCGTCGTATGATAACTAATTTTTCTAAAATTTTAAAAAGTAACTTAGTACATATATTATGTCCTATTTATGAAAATCGGACTAGTGATGAGTTTATTAAGTCTATGGAGTTTACATAACGCGTGTCAAAACAATGTACATACTTGTTTTAAAAACGATCAGATTTCTAAATTTAAAATAAATTTACTCTAATCATCTATTTTGGGCTATTGTTGATTTTCTGCCCGACCATCATTGAATCGTATTTTGTTTTATAGTATTTTATTGCTAAATAGTATTCACATTATATTATACCTCGACTCTCTCATAATTAAAGCTTAGTCACCATAATATTTTTGATACTAAGTATTTTTAGTATTAAAAAAAATTATGGTGATCAAGGTCTAAATTATGGGAGAATAGAGATATAAAATAATCAAGTGCCATTTTAAATTTAATTAAAGGTTATTGCTCCTTTATATAACTAAAAATAAATGGTTACATTTATACGCGATGTTATTACTTCTAAATTCATATACTCGTATTTAACACTTAATTTGTATACATTAGCCTTTACGCGCGGCTAAGTTTTTTTAAACATACCACATGTTACTTCAAAGACCTTCAGGTATACAAAAATTAAAAAGTTATTAAAATCCATTTAGTAGTTTCCTTTTGACTTACGAACAAATAGAAAAAAGTCAGTAAATTCATCACTTATTAATTTTTGTAATATTGTATTTTTCAATAAACTCGGAGCTTTATCATTCTCATCGTCCCTTTTTTATTTCGATATCTTTACTCTACTGTAGCAAAGAGCTTTGTCGCTTTAGTAAAAATATTTGTACTAAAATGCCGAAACGAGATAGATATATTTCATTAATAGCTACATAAAGTTAATAAATTTGTTTAGCCTAACCGCCCGAGTTAAATGAGTGAGCTATGTGGAAAGCATAGAATGTGGCATAAAATTAACGTTCCAATTGACAGGACGATTCAGTGAAAATAATACTCGACACAATAAAGAAAAAAGCTACAACACGGTGATAGATAACATCACACATTGACATTTCTGGCAATTCATATTACCAGAGGTCGACGAGCTTTTTTTATTCGTCATCGAAAGTACTCTACTTTAAAGTAGATTCGAGTCACTATTTTTTTTATTTTAAATAATAATTTTTTTTCGTTTTTCGTATATATTTGATTATTTATTGAATAATTATAAATACGAAATTTCAATGTAGATTATATCTAGCAAAAAAATTCAACATACGTCATCGTGCGAAGCGTTTGCATTTCGATATTACATGCATTCCAGTATTATAGGCATCCATATGCATGGGAATTCTGAATCCGCGTCTTATAATCTGCGCCGTTCATTGCATCCACTAATTGTAATGGAATTTCGTAGAAATATTAGGAACAATAGTATCCATAAAAAGGTTACTGTGTCATCATAAAGTTACTATAAACAGCAGATATGAAGTGAACTACCTTTGAAAGCAGATGTTCGACATGATATATATTTTTGTTACATATATATATATATATATATATATATTTATATATATATATATATATACTAAGGCCGTATACATATACATATATACATTATACATATACATATACATATATATATATATATATATATATATATATATATATATATATATATATATATACCAAGGCCGTACGTCCATTAGAAGTAATGCGCACACAGACGTGCGCGCATTACTTCTAATGGACGTATTTTAAAGAAACTTTGTAATTTGATACCTTAGAGCCTTAGCTACCACCTACAATAGAAGTCATCAAGATTACTATTCTACTTCTTAATTAATCGATTATAACTAAATCAACAGCGAAATCCGTTTTTTCTTGTAAGCAACCATCACAGATGACTAGTTTTATAGTTCTCCTATAGATAGTGTTATTTATTTGGTTTATAACAAAACGCGTTGTCTTTTATATTCCCATGTTAATAACTGCATTGTTATAGTTCTCACCCTCCCGGGACTTATGCTACGTTACACATTTCTAGATTTTCAAGCTTTCTCACCACAGAGGGAGAAAACTTGAAATCTAGAAATGTGTAACGTAGCACAACTCCTCCCGTCTGAAGTGTGTGCAAAATAACAATATAGTCGATATAAGATTGAATGTTTCACGTATACTTTTGCTTTTAGAAAAATATAAATCGCATTACCTCTTATCATGTATATCTCTCCATGCCTTAATTACTCACTATCCTCTGACATTGTCTTTAAATAATTAAATAATAATTGTTATTATTTATTTCTCCTAAACAATAATTTAACTATAGCGACATGACACTAACGACAATATTAGTTTGAATTTCATTGCGACAAATCGCTTTCATCCGATTTCTGTAAACGTATTTATTTCTAACATGCCAATAAAGTCGAGAAACGGAAGCCAGAGTGTGACAATACCACCTTATAATTTAATCATGTAAACATGATTCACAGGGTGTAAGTTTTACGTACACCCAACACGTCCAAGCGACACGACGTGACGTGAATAAAGGACAGATATTTATATACATATAGGTAAGACGTAAATAAAGGACAGGTATTTATTTATGTACATATAGGTATATATCTTAAAATCCGAGGAGACTTGGGACTAGGCCGCAGGAACGATGATTAAGGAGAGTCAACATTTTTATTTATACATTATTGCTTATATAACTATGGATAACGTTTTTCGACAAATATCAATGAGATTTTTTTTTAATTAAGTAGATTTTTTTCATATATGTATGCCTTTTATCTTAAATCTCATGAGATATTTCAAAGTTCAAGTAATACGATAGTGAAATATTCGTAATGCCCTTGAAACTACGGACCAAATGAAGAAAGCCAAAGCGACTTTCACGGTGGACAGCGAAAGTGATACTTTTGTCACTTCATCTATGAAATATCATCTATGAAATATCTTCAGCGTGTATGTGTTACGTGTGTATGGGTTACGCTATACGGAATACAAACAATTTTAAATTCAAATAATCCTTGTGCCAGTTTTTATCTTATTCTCGCATGTACGAATAGAATGATCGAGAGCAAGACAGACAATTATATTTTTGGACTCCGCTAATTTCACTTCCAATGCCCCCATGGCCTTTCGTTTATCCAGTGTTGAACATATGCCTCTTCTAGTCTTTTCCATGCTTCTCTGTATGCAGCCATTCTCATTCATCGTTTGCCTGCTATTATTTTTACGTCGTCGAACCATCCTTTTGTGGATCGTCCCACGCTTCACCTATTTTCTCTTGGTATCCAGAAAGTTACTTTGCTTAACCATCTTTCCTTATTTTGCCTTGTTAAGTGCCCAGTCCATTTCCCACTAAAGTCTTGCTATTCTCTCCGTAATATCAGTTATCCCAGATCTGCGGCGTATTTCACTATTTTGAATTTTTTCTCTCAAGATGATTCTCAACATGACTCACTCCATGATTCGTTAATTATTTCATAGTTGATCTGCTACTCTCTCTGTTATTCCAGGCTACATTTTATACCTTATATCGTTTAGGAACTAGAAGCCTGTTGGCAGACAGCGGACGCGCTATCACATAAGATATAAAATAAGGTTCCATTCTGAAGCTTTGGATACAAAACTACAACATAAGCTCACAGAAAATTTAATCGGTTGGACATAAAAATTGGAATATTTCGACAACCATGAAAAAAAGCTCGTTAAATTTCGACCCATTCAATTGAAATATCTCGGAATTTTGACGCGAAAAGTTGCAGACGAATTGCAATAACGAAGCTAAAAGCAAACGCCCAATATCACAAGAGTAACCGTTTATAAAAAAACACTCGTAACGTGTGATTACTCGAAACAACGCGAAGTTCGCCGTTTCGTTGCGATAAAATTTGCGTTTGTTTAAAAAACATGTCAAGTCTCTGCCATTCATACATCTATGAAATATCTTCAGCGGGTACGTGTGTTCATTCGACTTAATGGAGGATACACGCAAGGAGATTATGTTTTCCATTTAAAATCTATATATTTTTAACTGTCCTATTTCATTATCCATATACTCACGCCCTTTGCAGGTTAAGCAGGTTAACAAGCCATGCGGCGGCGACGGAACCCTATACTCTTGTATATCTATATTTCGCCCTAACTCGGGGTAGGCACCCCGAATTTGTCCGACCAATAACTGCAATCTGTTTTGAGTGGTTTTTATACAATAATTATCTATGGTTAATATATCTACTTGAAAAAATTATTTAGGCAATATAGCAAAAACAATAAAATACAAAAATATTGGTCCTGGACTTTTTTCTGTCTGTTATTCAGTTTATTTGTTCGCGCATCACTTAAGAACGGTAATGGAAATGCCGATGAACTGAGTAACGCAAAGCACATTTATTTTAAAACTTTATTTTTAAAATTATTATAGTTGATGGCATTTCGTGTCTTCATTTTACAGTTCTTTATATATTGTAAAGGGTCACGCGTACGAAGTCGCGCGCAGAGTTGTAAAACCTAATTTCGAAGTACAAGCTAACGAAAAGTGAAAATAAATTTTACAAGTCTTAAAAATCATTTACACAATACTTGAAGTTTAAACAAGGATGACAAAGTTTTATTAAATCGGCAATCAGACAAATGAAAAATCTTGTAATTTTTATGAAGTTTAGCACTAAAAAAATTGTTGCTCGCGATTAAGTTATTATAAAAAAAATACAATTTATTATAAAAACATCACATCCTTCACGTTCAAACTTTTGTATTAAGTGGGTAATGTCTAGTGATAAATTCATTGTGAAATTAGTGACAGAAAGATAGGAACAAACAAATTTGAAGATATTTGTTGTGTTGTTTTTTTTTAAATAAATAATCACGCGTCATTTTTTTTTCTAAATACGTCCTTTTTAATGTATACTCTTTCATGTCAGATCAAAAAAAAATTTACGTAGTGCGGAACTGAAATTATCTACGAAGATAGCTTTATTTGTTTTGTATTATGGTTAAAAATTGAATTTATGTTTTTTTTCTGATTATAATAAGAGATAATTGATAATTATCAATCGCTAAATTGTTTGCTTTTTTATATTCTTATAAAAACAGCTTTTTTAGTTATATTTTATTTCTGTAACGCCAACTCCATTTTTCGCCGGTCTCCTTTTTTCACCTTTTGTCTTCTTTTTTCAAGTTCATCTGGACACCTTATAATCCGAGTTTGCTCGTACTTAACACGTTTATTTACTAATACATAATACTCACTGAGAATTTATTTTAGTGTTGAACTTATAACTATCTACTAAATATTTCGAGGGAACAGTGGCATTACGAAAATAACACGATTTAATTATTAGTTAAATCATTTACGCCCATATTCCGCTTGTTTATGTAGTTAGTTAAATTAAACAATCGACTAACGCACGCGATATATTATATATCGTATGCGTTTTATGTCACACAATCGATGTTACAACGGATGTTGGCAAATCGTTTCCTCTTTGATCCTCGACGAGCGCCGATAAGAAGGGCTATATTTTGATACAAGGCTCGTCACCACGTTAATATGGAAACGGCCAATGTCTGTGTAAAATGCACATCAAAACAATTTGCAAATGCAGTGATAATTTTTTTTCGTTTCCATATGCGCACTAAATACATTTGGAAACTCAAATTATGTTTATTATAAAGCATATTTTTCTGGTTCCGCACCCGAAAGGTCAGTTTCTGCTGTGGCAACGCTGCCCGTTCATCGGTGCGTCCGTCAGACGCTTTTAATTTATAAACGTCATACAATAGGGATTTAAAGTTTACACATTATATAAGAGTTTCTAGACGTCTTATTTAATATTACATACAAGTTTATGTTAAGGGGATGTATGTATATGCAAAGGGGTTAAAGTGATACAAACATAAGTTTCCTAGTTATTAAAATCATCTAAGATATCATCTTAAAATATAGAAGTGTGTATTGTAGGTACCACAGTATATGTGACTTAATTAAGGTGTACGCGACCCATCGTAAAATGGAAATAAATTATTATTTACACAAATAAATAATAATATAATCATCTCCATCCTGATCACATTAATAAAATTTCTCCCACTCCCTCTGGTTAGTGAAGGTTTTATTAAAATGTATTCAATAGTTTTGGTATCATTATTTTTTGACAATAAAACGGGTCCTAATAATTATTTTTCGGTTTCTGAAACTCTAAATAAAACCATAGATGCTCAAATTCCAATAATAAATCGTATTAAGGTAAATCTAGATTATTGTTATTGGCTTACTCTCTATTCCGTTATATTTAAGTCTATACATATGATAAAATAGCAACGACACCGTGTCTGTGCGCGTATCACATCGCGATGGATTTACATTATACACCTTGGAGACCTGCGATAGAAATAATTATTAATCAACCCTTAGTATCGTCATTATCAGTGAAACTTTAAGGCATCTTCTCGATTGTAACACAGAGTTCAGAGGTGGAAAGTTTAAGATCTGGAAATGTGCAATATACTCGTAAAACAACTTACCCAGCGCATGGAGCGTGCATTATTACTAGAGTTAATCATATTTTTACAATTGTAATATTAATATTATATATCTAACTTTTAAATAACATTTTAACCTTTTTTTTCAAATACCTCTCTCATTTGTCAAATTATATGAAAGCAAAGATAATAAATTATGATGTTAAACTCGGGAGCGTGTACAAGATTACGGTCTACCTACACGTGGCATGACACAATGGCGTCTCCCGCAGAGGAGGACTTCGAAAGCGCCGTATTGCCCGGTTCTAAATAGTGATGTTACAAATATTGGCATTCTTGAATATCCACACCAATATACATTCGTAAATAGTAGTAAAGGCAATCAACATTTGCACGATAGTTATTTTTAAAAAACGGTCACGCGATGTAAGATAAACAGTTTGAAAAAATATATATTGCTAATCTTTATTTTATTATAATCGATGAATGCTAATTCATGGTAAATAATAAAAACAATTTAATGGAGTGCCTTTTGTTAAGAGGCACGAAACTTTTTGTCAAGATAATTTTATATTTGTTGTGAAAAAATAATAAAATGATGCCAAAAAGCACTGATCTTAAACTTATATAAAACAAAGATGTACGAAAATCAAATTCAAATGAAAATATAAAATGTTACACACCATCAGCCAACACCCCCCGAGGACACTGAAAAATACTTTGCCCGAGATAAAAAAGTGATTAATTTCTTTTTTTTTAATCGTGTTATTATATAATTATTATTTATGGACAATTTATTAACGCTGTTCTAATTAATTTATTATGTGCTTTAGCTAAGTAATAACTGTTCACACTGTCACAATCTTCTAACATAAAAATGCTTAATCTTATCTAATAAAATAATATTATTATAATAATTATAATGTTAATTTATTTTAATACCCTAGATTTCTTTGCAACATTATTTTAATGTAGCCATAATGGTTTAAAACTTTTAGTAAAAAATGCACTGGACACACTTCGACTACTTTCAGTTAAATCTTATTACTCGTTCACAAGTTCTAAAAAGAAATTATAAATCCTTTGTCCATCTAAACGTTACGAGCTATTCGATGGTCAAAATTTAATCTCAATCAGATCAATCATTATTTGTTCAAAACCTTAAAGAGCAAGCATACAAACAAAACTCCTTTTTTTAAAATTAGTATGATAACTCCATCACTAGTTCTGGGACAAGCTGCAGTGTTTGCTTTACTAACAAGTACTTGTAGGTCCTACTCGCCTATATTACTAATACATATGCCATTACCCTCCGTGGGTAAATCCATTTACCACTTCGTGTTTAAATTTACGGAGCACCAGTCGCTAACTGGCCATTCATTCCATATGTTCAAACGGCATCCATTACATATTTTCGAGTTATCCTTTCTTTCATTTCACTTTCCTGTTATAACTACTCAACAAACGCCTCGATAGCCGGGATTAGAGACACTTTTATCTAACACATTTATCTTTCAATAAAAATAATATCTAAAACATAACATTTTTACCTACAGGCGAAGATCCTCCCGTCCAGAAACAGAAGAAAGGATTCTTCAAAAGTTTTTGGAAGAAATCGCGCCACTACTCCCTGGAGCATCCTTGAAGACCTCCCCGAGCACCGTGGGCCGGATAAACGCCAGTTATTGCACTAACGATAACAATCCGTTGTGTTGACGTTTGGACGTGCGAGTGTTGACGGTACAGTCGAACAAAACTTCTAGGCGCTCCAAGCAATGACGCCTCTAATAATAATGGTAGTTTTAACACACTTAGACAATGTAATTTTTCCCGTGTAAATTTAATAAAGATTGTTATTTTGATCTCTGAGAAGGAACAAGTCTACGCTTGCAGACATGGATAAGTTATTGAAATATTTTGAAGTTAATATTAATTAGTTTTCATATAACACGCGCCTAGATGTAATTGGTAACAATAGATACTCGATCAAGTAGATATTAGTCGCCAATTTCCTATTGCATCGGTACCTTCTAGGATAAAAATAGTATTTTTTATCTGAATAATAATATCGATAACTTTCTTTAATTCATACTGTGAATGTACTTTATATGTTATTTGATTTCTAGATTAATGGTTTGGCGTAGGATGTGCGGAAGGTATGGTATCGATAAGAATGTAAGCAAGCTTGTAATCACCGAGAGTCGCAGATGATCGGAAATTACTTTGCGGAAGGGCCTGCTGATATAAGTTGAGTTAGTACTTAGGTTATATAGCATAATATTATAATATAGAATATTTTTTTCTTCTTAAAACCACCCTTTACGAGCAAATTTATAATAATTTATAGTAGAACTTATACGATAATATCGAGTCGTCCTTGTTAAATGTAAATTGTGTTATTAAATGGTATACCTACTAGACTGTGCGCTTTTTAAAGTCATTTATTGTATTCATTGTATTTTGTAACGTATACACTTTATCTAATCAAAACTTGTGATCGGTGGATTTAATTAATGTAATACGCGCGGGAGCTGCTTATTTAGCTGTGTAGGGAACATCTCAAAAATCGTCTTAATACAGAAGCAAAGCCAGAGTAACGAAGTCAGTAAAAAACTGCATTTGGTTTAGATATCTCGCAAATATGGCTATCCGAATGTGAAAATTGCAGCGGTGAGATTGAAATTGCAAGTTTTGAAATAAGATATACCTATGTATATTCATTGTCTTTTTACCTGCGAGTGATTGAAAAAAATAACAAAAATCTAAGATTCTTACGAGTAACGGTTATTAACATACTCATAACTATATAAAATTCGGCTTGAATTTTCAATTGAGGGTGCCTAGCTCTATAAAAAAAATAATAAAACTATTTAATCGATCGAATTATCAAATGAACAATAATTCAGAAATCGAACAACGCACAGATACAGTTTATAAGACGACGGATAAGTTTTTCCAAAGTTATAGGCATATTGAGTACAGAATGTGTACATTTTTACAAATTCTCCGCTGAAAAATACGGCAAACGTCGTATTAAATACTAAAACCTAAGAACGATTTACGTTATTTGGCCGATATTTCTTCTCTTATCTACAGCGAAATTAATTTTACGACTATCGGAATGTATTTTACAGTCATTGCATGAATCGAAAGACGACTATTGGCCAAAGTAGCGAATAAATTTATTGTGACGCCTTCCTTTTGTTGATAACATTAATCTATTATATGCACGGAGTGTGCAAGAATAACGAAAAGAAGTCACGTCATCCCATTTGTTACCGACCTTTAATTATGTCAAACGCTCAAAAAGTATGGAATTCTTTTACACTTCATATCATAGGTTATTATATACGAATCAAAATCTGCAGCTCATGTTTCTACCAAAACACCATTCGTTTATTGTCAATTTTGTAGAGATCATATGTAATTGTTCAAATTTATATATATATATATATATATATATATATATATATATATATATATATATATATATATATATATATTTTGTGTTTTTTTTTTCTTTTTTTTTTTTTTCAATCCACAATAAGTAAATATAACTGGAGTCATATTTTGATAGTCCTTTTTGATATGTTAAACGACAACTTTTGACCATAGTTTCAGCAATTATTCTGTTTTTTGCTTCGAAATAAATATCACATGTTTTTCTTGTTGGCTTTTCTTGTCCAAAATCATTAGACAAAAATAGTTTTTAGTTGCCAAAATTCAGAGTATCTCAAGCTCCTTCAAATTTTAACCCGGTTCTCAAATGGTCGTTTGATAAGCGTTTCTCGCACTAACAGCGTTACAACCTAATTATCCAGAGGCTTAAATTGTTATATACATATTACCAATACATACAATTTTAAAGCCATTCATTTACTTTTTCTACCTGACCAGAAATGTTTATTTGAACAAAGACTTCCTGATTTGAATATCATAATATCTCAAACAAAAAAGATATTGCCAACAGTTTGCTAACGCCGCTGTCGCCAAGCGGTGAGAGAAAGCATTTTGGACGCGTAGTAATGACCTCTCCAAACTCCCACTGTTAATTTGCACCTTCCAGCCCAGAAGTGATTAAACGATATGTCTCATTAATTATAGTAAGCGCATTCAACCTGAATTTTTATTGCAAGTTGTTTTTTTAAACGCAACATTTAATAGCAGTTTTAAAAACTAAATTGTGCAGCCGTCTTTTCATGCAAGTTCCCGCAATGCAATCTTCATGGTAATGCCGCTAAGTTAGATGAAAGGTAATATCATTGTGTTTATTTTGTTTGGTCACTAATTTTAACACGTTTAGGGTCGCAAATTTTTACCACAAAATTTGTAATAATCGATAGAATGTTATTCGACGAATATCTGCATTGTTTACGATCTCTGGCGGAATGTGTATATTATTTACTTCATCACTTAAGACGCGTACGGCTGTTTATTTTAAAATTCCGTAATTCATACAATTTATGAAGTGACTGGCTTATCATTGGAAGTGTCGTAAATAGACCGCAGCGAAACTGTCTTCGACTGTCTCAAAGTACAGTCGTAATCTATCTCGATTACACAAATTAATTGGTGCAGTTGCTGACTATTTTTTGTGTTTACGCCATAATGGCTTCCTTTGTTTAATTCACTACAATTTAGTGGTTTAAACATCGAACGAATAAAGAGTTCGACCGCAAACTAAACAACGTAATACTGATATTGTACATTTTAATATAATATTAAGAAGTATCTGCTACCAGACTAATATTTTTCAACATAATATTTAATTGGGTATTTGACTAATTTTTTCTTATTTCATTCATCATAATTTCAAGGTACAAGCTGATGAAGAGTGAAAAAAATTTTTAATCTTAAAAATTTACCGAGTTATAAAAGTTTAAATTTAACCTTTAGAGAAGGACGGCAATACTGTGTTGTGAGGTCATTTTTAATATTGCACATTATATTCTACGAGAGGAAAAAAGACAGGCATATACCCAACTCTATCCGTATCTCCAAATTTAGAAGCCTACAACTGGCTTATTTTTCAATCAATTTTTGAATTTCTTTTAAATATTGGTTTTTAATTAACTTATATTTCACAATATTGTACGAAAAATATCAAAATTTAGAATGAGTCAACTACCGTATTACTTTACAGAGATTATATTAAATTGGTATGTAAAATGCATCAGTCGATACATTGATTTCTGTCTAACTATTGTCAGCCGATAGTTATTTGGGTTTTTTTTTCTTATTATCACGCCGTCTTCGTTATGAAAACTATCCGCTGCATACTGCCAGAGATATTTAGGAACGTGTGATATTCGCCTATAAAGTAGAAATTATTTAAGGGGTCCCGTTACTGGTAACTATATTAGAATTAGTTTAAATCATAATTATGTTGCTAAAATGTAATTACATTTGCAACTCATATCATAATTGGAAGACTCCTTAACATTTTTACACTGTTCACGTTTTTATTAATATGAATTTATAATATCGTTAATTTCAGTTTCAGAGTCGAATGTCTCGCTAGGATCGGCTCGTTTTTGCGAGTCACAAAAAATGTGAATTAATTACTTTAATGCACTTAACAGCAATTAAATGACGAAGTTTGTCCAGGAAGTTCCCAGACTTTTGTAATAAATATTTAATTATCAGTACTTTATTTTTGCGAAGACTTTGAAAACATTATGGAATAAGTGTTGCGGAATCCTGTCTTGTTTTTATCATCGAATCGATTGATTTTTTTTTCATTATAAACGTGTGTTGTATGTAGACAGTTGATCCTTGTAAAATTAGGCTTTGGAAATATTCCTGTTTGTCAAAAGTTTACAATTTGTTTTGGTTTCCATCCGTTAGCTTTTCCTTATAAACGTCGACATTTTTTTTTATAATTTTGATATCTAATCTGATCTACAAGTAAACCTTTTTGTTCACTGCTTCTTTTTTATAAGAAAAACTTATGATAAACACAGACGTTTTGATCTCGCGTGTGGACTTTCTGAAATGTCTTTTTTTAAACTTCAAAATCGCCAAACGCACCGAAAATATAGGCACAAACGTCATTGGACGCGTATATAATTTTGTATCATATTTTTCAGCATGTTTGCCTCAATACTATTTCTATATTACATTTTGAAATGTAGCCGAGCGTGACTTTTGTTTCTGGGCAAACTTTGTACATTGTGAAATAAATGTTGAATATTTAATTTTCTAAAGTAAATACTTTTGTTAATCGGCTTTTAGTTTAATCACGTTCCGTAATTTGGTTGTAAAGATAAAATATATGATTAAAGATATTTGATTTGCTTGTAATGTGCCACAAAATAATTAAGATTGAGTAAATAAATACTCGAGAATATTGTAATATAATTAATGGTTAGTTTCGTATAAGGTACCGTAAACAAAGCTGACTGCACTTTGGAGCCGAAAGTGTAAAGTCGCTATTAAAGCAACAGCTGAAGTTTATAAATAATTTGTTTTTTCTGTATAGTTTTACTTACCGTCCTTGTTAAAATATTATGTTGAATTGTTTTTTTAACTAATGTCGGTTTAAGGACTGGCATGTGTGTAGGCATAGATATGTTCTTGGTGTTGCCAGTGCAGGCCCCAACGGTAAGACTTGGAATCTTTACATTTTCTGACTAATCTTGCCAGAGCATTATGCCGTTGAGTGTCTGCCGTTCAGTGACTTTTAAATAAAACTTTAAATTATTTATTTATTTATATCATAATATATACTCACAATAACTTGTGTTTTTATTTCTAATATTTTTTTTCACATACAAACTTGTTATAAATATTATATTTCAAACTCTACAATTTGTTTACCAATTATGAACGCAACCACAACCGACCAGGCGTGCATGTGTGTTTCTAGGCTTTATGGAACATGAATAAATTACTGTTGATTAGAATATTGTGTTTTATTTGTTTACACTCTACAGTTGTTTACTTCATTCAACTATTAACTTCAAAACGTCTGAGATAATTAAATATGTACATACACTTATTCATAGGGATATTTAGTAATATTTTTTGCAATATCTTATATATATAATGATATATTTGAATATTATATTACGTAGGAATATAATTTAAATCTAATAATGATATTCTAATTTAAATCGAACCATTCTCTGGTGATCCTATGCGATTTTCTGGTGCAATTTATCTGTACTAAACAAAAGGTTGCCTTGAAATTATTACCTGTCCATTTTAATTTCACGTTAACTGCACAGCAGTAGCACTTCTCACTCTGCTCGGCTATCGCTTTGCTGTTAATGATCGATTAGAATAGAAAACCACAACCAAATTTGTTCCGTCGATACGATGTTATAAACAAACTTACCAACAACATATATTTTTTTTATTTTATGTACAAGTATTTGATACTGCTATTTTAAGATTTCATAAAACTTATGGAAATTAACTAGGAAAAATTTAATACACGATGTTCTCTTAGGTTCACTTACCTTTTGTTATGAGGGTTTTTGGTGTCCGCTTATTCAGGGTTGTCACACTTTCAATTTTGAAATTCCATTACGTTTCCATGATTTTCTGGAGAAAATTTATTGGTTTCCATGCACAAAAAACTTAAATACTATTCTTAACATCAAGTTTTATGCCTTGATAATAGGTAAGAGACTTAAAACTAACAAGGTTTTTGTATATCCGGCAACAACTAAAAGTTAACAACTAATCTAGTAGATAAGAAATAAAATATCGCCTCAAAAATGTTAGACATATTTAGGTATATTAAAATAAAATAATTGGCATGCCACATTTTACCCCACTTAATGCAATGTACAAAAGACAATAATATTATAAAATTTATTTCAAAATTTTTTTAAATGTCAATTTGAGTTTTCTGGAACTTACTCTTTACAAACACTCAACTAAAAGTTTTCGTTTAATTTACCGTCAAACATTAAACGTCAAAGTTAAATTATAGAACTTTAATAGTTGATTTATCGTTATGCACTTGAAAGAAATGTCTATTGTACCACATTTTACATTCTAAAATAGCTACTTTAAATTAAAGATATTTATGATGTACAAAAACCTTTTGTATCGCATTTCAATCATTATCGTAATGTACACACATATACACCATCTATACTAGATACGTGGAGCGAACATGGGGAAAACGTCATAGAATAGAATTACTAATTAGCATTACATCATGGCAACCATTGTAAATACCATAATAAATACTTCGTCCAAATGCTGGTAAAAAGTACATACGAGAATAATTTATTCTGCTTTATCAAGCGGTTTGCTTATTGTGACTCCTTGGGCTATGCATTCATAATACTGCCACAGTTATGAATACGTAACACAGTCCTATGAGAAAAAATTGTAAAATGAAGAGAAGAAATTTCACTCATTCCTTCACATAAATCTCATGTGAAAGATAAGTCGTAAAATTACCTCAAGAGACTATGAAATAAAATATTCTAAACGACAAAAAACAGGCCATTAAAATTGTAATCACTTTAGAAATTTTTATTTTATTTTAACATAATATATCGCTATCTTTATCGTAATATCGTTTTGGCGAAAAACACGATGCTTGCCACATCTGTGGAGTATCATTGTACATAAACTATATTTATAAAGATATATAACACCATAACTACCGCCTATCTATTAGCGAAGTAATACAACCTTGAGGTATAAACACGTTGCTCTGTATCCACCGAAGCCTGCGCCCGAACCGTTACCAAACATTTCCAAAATTTCACATTATAACTTCGATCACTAGAGCTCAGTGACAAATTAAAATTTGGCAGTACAAATAGATTGTACAAAACAAAATACGTTTACCTTCGCTTATGGCGCTGGTGAATAGAAGTACCAGTCAAACAAACAAAGGCTTATGCTAATGAAACTGGAAATCATTATAATTAATAATACTAACGTTACGTTAAAGTGTGTACGTCTTATTTTAAAAAATGTTTAAATTTTGCTTTCGTCATAAATTTAGCACTTGGAAACAATAACCTGGTCACACTATAAATAACAGTAAGTGTACATGAAACCGGTTCGGTTTACATAACGGTAACGTCGCCTTATTTAACTATCGAATTGCGGTATTAGTCATAAACCCTTTGTTTTTGATCAATAAAACTCTGCAATATTAAATTAATTGGTAAGAAATAAATCATTTCATGAGACTGACTGGTGAAAAATTCGAAGTGGTTTATTCATCGGATGACGTTTTGATTTATTACAAGCGGAAGTAGTGTCAACGACCTTTGCAAAAACTGGTATCCGACCTCCTTACGCAGCTTGCTAATAGTAATTATACTGCAGCTTGTTATCTTTGCTGTGTTGTCCTTAAATTAATGTTTTTAATCAACAGACTGAAGCTAACTCCGCAACTTCAGTTCTCCCCTTATCTACTCAAATTCCTTTTTAGTGTTCATTCGATATAGAAATCTTAGTAGCGAAGTACTTTCGGCTTTTCGACTATTCGCAGCATTATTTAAAAACTATTTATTGACCTAGCTGAACTTTGGAAAATATATTATCAGATAAATATATGGAAGAAAAACTAAAAAATATTTTTGTGGCATGATTTTTGAAAACAATTGATTTAGAAAACATTTGAACTTCAAATATTGTTTATACCTAAAAAGTGATAAAACGCCAAGTATCTTCAATGAATAATGTCCTCGCTCGTAGATGAAGTTGATTGATCAAAAAAACATAATAATAATTCAAAGTATGAAAAAATTCGCACATCATCTGAAAAAAGAATTTTTCTCTATGAAAACAATACGATAGTGGTTCTAGAGTGGTGTTGAAGTAGTTTAGATTAAAAGTAACCGAGACTTAGAAATGAAACAAATACTTTTTTTTGGAAACGAGTATTCAGTTTTTAAACTGGACGGTCTTAAATATCTAAATCTACCCGCTACTAAAGTTTGGCGATCTTATTATTCTGGTTATATCTTAAATCTAACTGTGGACATAGTAACTGATTGAGTCGCGATATATTAACTTTTTAAAGCACAGGATTTTACGGGAAAAAAACGTGCAACACAAGTTTTTGAAACTTTGGTTATATATATTATTTATAGTAGAATATAAAATATCTTTTATTCCAGGCGGCTTATGTATTATCCCAACAGGCCACTAAGAGAACTTATGCCAATGAATGATATAAATTGAAAGTAAATTAAGCAAGGACATTAAGCTTTGGGCAGTAAGCTCAAGCAAATTAGTACTTTAACATACCAAACGCCTGTTCAGTGCGAATTTCCTTATTATTGGTGTTGTACAATTCGTCCTTGTTTCTTCGCCTGGGGAAAACTTGATCTGGACGTCGGAATATCAGTATGTGACGGTAGATTTTTAAACAAAAGTTCGAAAATTTCGTTACCTTTAAAGTGGCTATGAAATAATGCCTAATATAAAGTGTCATCAAAATAGTGTTTTTAAATGTAATAGCCGCCATGTTTTCATTTCAGAATTCCACACATTGACATTTATGTTGGATAACAAGTGAGTGAATCAAAATAATCAATACAGTATACTGATTTACTAATCTAAATGACTCACTTGAAATCTTATTGATTCATTTTACTCTGACTCAGGAACGTTTCGGTGTAAAAAAATTATGGATGGATGACTTGTGCATTAAATTGACACGACTCAATGAGTCGTTCGGCGAAATAAAAATTGTGAGAATTTATTACAAAAATAATTAGTGTTAAGTCTACGTATCGTAAATTACGTGATTTTTTGGCCACAATAATTGACTAAAGAGACTGCTATTTGTAATCTAATCATTAAATTTGATTCAACTCGTAGTGTTTGCAATGCGAAGAGCACGACAAAAACGTGCACGTATTTCTGAAATATCGATGCTTTGAATCACAGTGTGATAATCAAAATGAAATATTCTTCATAAAAATTTGCAATTGAAGCCATATAAATTAAAACAAACGGCCATTTAGTGTCTAGAAATTTTCGTAAGTGGAATTTGGAGTAGGTTGAAATTAATCCATTGTTTCATCAAAAATCATCTTTCGTGACGAAGCGCTTTGGTTGAATAAGCAAAATTGTCACATTTGAAGTGAAGAATACTGCGATAATGATGCCACACTTAAAATATCTTTACCTCTTGTGCGTACTTTTGGCCATTTTTGGGTATGCTATTAGTTAAAGGAAGGAACGCTACATAAAAATGATTACGGAATTTTTGACATGAATTTGATCATTTTAAATTGAAAAAAAAGACATGGTCCCAGCGAGACGGTGCAAAATGCTATGCATCCTATGAAACAATGCACTCAAATATTAAAAGACATTATTATAATCAACGAAATTATTAAACGGTGCAATAAAGGCAAAAATTAGATGCTTGCTTTAATATACAACATATTAAATAAAATTATAAAAAAGTTGTCGCAGCAAGCACGAAGGGATTATTTAAACTCACGAAATTTTCAGTATTTATAACTAACGTGTAATGTTGAAACGTTTTCTGTATTAATATTATACATTTACTTATTCTCGAATAATTATTATAGAAAAAAATCTTTCTTTGTGATTAAGCGTGATACCATAAAAAAATAAACAAAGTAAAATTGAAGTGATTTTTTTTCAAATTGTTTAGGGTTTCATCTCGAGTGAGTAATTTGTGAAATTGGCATCGAAGAACAGGTAATGCTAAATCCGCTATGTTTGGGAAAAGTTTAAAATTTTATTATAGAATATTTAATGTACTGTAGGGATTGATAGAAAATTTCTTGAAATGCTACGAAATTATGAGATATTTTTTGGAAAAACTATTTTCATGATACTGACTCTATCCCGTAGACTAATGATACTACAATAATCAAAATTATAGACAATTTTGAATTTAATAAAATGAAAACTTACTATATTTACGCTCGATAAATACCTAATGAATATTTCGGAAAAATGTTTTCTGCAATCATCAATGCGTTGTTCCTCATAAACTACTAATTTTAGAAAATGGCGTTTATGACGAAAATTAGAGAAAATAGGGGATGCTCTACATAATTGCTGTTTGTTATTTTATCGTTTAATCAGCAGTTTGCAAATTTGGCGATAATTGAGGCGATGTGAGCGATTTTAGATGCAGTGTCAGTAGGCGAGGGTGCTGGTGACCTGATGACGACACGGTGTCATTTGTGCCTATAGTATCTCAAGGTCGCCGGCAAACTAAACTTTATGAGGCAGACTAATTAAAAAATCTACCTGCGAGAATCCAATGCCTTATACTCTAGCACTCAATGTATCGACAGACATTCAAACTCAAAACTATTCTTTAAAACCTTACCGCATTATACACTTAATATAGAATTTTAAAATGGAATATTTTTTTAAATCAAGACCGTTTTGATGTACAGACTATGTAGAAAAATCTGCAGATGTTACATGACTTCGTGACTGAACTGTTCCGCGCTATACACTCGACACAGAAATAAAAACCAAAGAAATGCATTGCAGAATACACTACAAGTGGTGGATAGGGCCCTAGGTGTCTTAAGCATTTTTAATTTAAGTTAACCGAAATTATATTCAGCCGTTAATATCTATCAAACATATGGTTGAAAATTGGAGAATGCGGGATACATCACTTTAATCTCTACATATAATAAAATTGTAACAAGTGAATTTTGTACATGGGATATATTTTAAGAGTGATCGGTTTTGCGTATAGAATGACACAGAACCCAGAAAATCTCTTTTTAGAATGTTTGTCTGTCTGTACGTTAATCATGCGAAATCTACTGGACGGATTTTGATGAAATTTAGTGCGAGCAACATATAGGATACAACATATAGGATTTATCTGAATATTACAGATCTAATTAAAAAACCTCGGCATAGTGAATATTACGATATTGGTACTGCCAACGATATCTATTAGCGTTTTTAGTAATAGTAATGATAGTAATAATAATAGTTTCGACAGTGAAACCGTAATTTTACGCGAGTAAAACCGTGGAGCACAGCTAATGCTAATTATTTCGCAAATGTGGTTTAAACATGAAAAATGTAGTTAATCATTATCGTCGTACAATTTTATTTTAAAACATCTATCAAATGATACACCGGAAAACGCGCATAGAGAACTAAAACTAAAAATTATACTGGACAAGTATTCCTTGGTTTACTATGGAACATTAAAAACGAAAGTGACTATGGTTTTTGGTACAATATAATTGAAATATTCCATCACAACCACAAATATAGGCATAATGCAAATATTATATTATTTATGAGGTTTAAAAAAAATTATTAAATTGCAAACTCAATTTTCTATGACTAACAACGGATGGAATCGCATTTCGATAAAGTATTCTCATGTAGACAACAATGCTTATAATAAATGTATGACAAGGCGTATTTTATGGTAGATAATGGCAGGAACAGAGACAATTTTGGCATAGAACTTCTAAAGAATTAAGTATCGTTACTTATTTAAAACAGGTGCCAGGAAAAGGATGCAAAGGAAGTGTTCCGAGAATACCCTGTGCATTGTAAGAATTACGGAGAATCTCGCGTAAACATTTATATTACTAGGGTTTGTATATCAAATGCTATAGATAAATAAAACGAACCTTAACCGTAAGTGTAACTACAAGTCTTAATTAATATTAACAAACAAAAAGGATATAAACATTTTTCAGATCGGAAAATATTTTATCATACTACTTTGTCTCAGATTTCTGTGTCGGCCGATGGCGCGCAAACCTGGAGATTTAAGTAACTTACCAAATATCGAAAGAATATTCAGACCCATAGACGTCCACTACTGAGTATTTTGTGATTATTTGAAAACCTGAGGGAAACTGATCTTCGGAAGCGGGAATTTAAGTTTTTTTAAATACAGCTAGTATCTTATCATTCTATCACGTTATCATCTAGTACCTTATCATGTTCTTGCAAGAGATAATTCCAAAAGTACAAAACCCATGAAATTTCGAACTGTCCACATTTTTTCTTTCTTTCAATGATTTCTTAAATACATATATTAATTAGGATTTTTTTTTCTCCTTTTTCATGATTCTAGGCTAGTATTTCCATTAAAATTTACATATTTTCATTAAACTTTAAGTGTTACTTATTTTTCACCATGTAAGTAGATTGTCTATACATAGTATACATTACAAAGGCGCAAAAGTATCGTGTGTTTCGTAAGCAATACCTATTACCTAGATTATCTTACAAAAAATTGTGTTTTTTATCTAGTAAGTCGCTCTTTTATACGACGTAAATTAAAAACAAAATATTTTCGAAATTTTATTGACCCTTCTAAACTTAAATTAAAATCCAGAAAGAAAACATAAGAGTGAAAGGAAAAATTTCAATCGATTCCAAAGGATGACAAAAACTATTTTTATTTAATTTGCTATGGATCAGCAGAGCTGGCAAGTAATGTGTGCAATGTGCTACTTACAAAAAATGGTTAAACTTCAAATATACCACAAGAAACACGAAAACATTCATTCTGATCACGATTATTCATGTTTATTAGATCGCGTTATCATTCGATTGCTTTAAGACAACGTTGATTTTTTATTCTTTTCTTCAAGTTTAAAAGTTACAATTTTGATTACGATTCGAAAATGTCTTGTGTTTTGTTTTAAAACCAGACTGACCTATCTAAATAAAAAACAACAAATAACAATTTGAGATAATTTGGTTGATATTCCTAATAAGACTGACTATTAAAAATGTTTGTCAAAACATTAGTTTCCGATTTGTTATATTAAACACAAATAAAATCGCACATATGCATTTAATGATAGTTGATTCATCTGATAAAAATCTTGAAATTATCATAAATTAAATTTATAAAAGTCAGTGACATTTCGGTGAAAATGTCACAACAAGCCTCAGATCTCCCCACCCTACCTTTATTTGTCCATTTTGAAATTTCCATATAGACGAGATTTAATATATTTTGTCATTAAGCCTTATTTGAAGTTTCCGAGAAACGTGAGAGTGATTTCCTATTTTTTTCATTTGAAATATATAATCCTGAAAATGGTGCCAAATCGTTTCATATGAAATCTGCCCTTTACCTCAGAAATCGTTAAATATAAATGGTTCCCAAATACTTGTTTAAAATACTTAGCTAAATACTTACGATGCGGGCTCCTTCAGAAGATACGCTCTGCCAGTCGTGTTATAAATACGATTTTCATTATAATTAATACACTACTCTCGGATTTTTCCATTCAGTTTGTATCATAAATGTTGTTTTCTTTCATTGCTACGTATTATTTCATTTACTTCTTACCCCCATTACTATAACGACAAAAATTGTTAGGAAAGTCAATCAGTATTTCACAATAATCATTTGATGGCACTGCATTATCATTTTATTGGTCCAACAGTGAGCACTATCGGTTAGTTTCCCAGTCTTTTATAAAAATATCCTTCCAGTTGATTTAGTAAAACAAATGATATATAACTCATATTTCAGCTTCCCGTGTGTCCAATTTTGGTAACATTAAACACTTAAGATTTACAGTTTGCATATTTCACCGTATTTATCCCCCCCCCCCCATACATTGGAGTCGTAATCTACTATTGACAGCAATTGTAAATCTATCCCCCCCACCCCCCACCCACCATCGGACATTTACACTGAACTCATAAATGTCCGCTCCGATAACACCTATCACAGTCCATTGAAATGTTACATGAGCTTTGCATTTTTTAGAGGATGCAATTTTATTTTTGGGACATGTGTGGGGGGTCAATAGAAGCTTAACCTCAAGTTTGTGGGGTCGCCACCCTTGTCCCCCGGCCGCCATCTTGGAAAAAGGGGTGAAAACACTTTTTCACGATATCTCGGAAACTATGCGTCTTACAAAAAATTTGTTAAGTCATAATTTGTAGCAAATTGTTTTGCCTACAAATATATTTATATAACTTTTTGCCCTGAATTAAAAATTAAAGAAGTTATAAGCAAAAAAGTGAGAAAATTTTTATAAACATTTTCTTTTTTGCTCTATAACTTTTTTTTTATACATTTTACAAAAAAATTACCTCAGACCAATCTTGTAGATTATCTTTTGAGGAAAATTTTTCCCTATAATTTTTTTTAATTTCATTCATTTAAAACGCTGTTACAGCGCTCCAAAGTTGACCGGGTTCGTCAATGCTCATGAGAATCTGGTCGAAACGAAATGTTTAACTTATTTTAGATTTTTTTTTAATTGTAAATATATTCTTACAAAATTTTTGTTAAATTCGTACAACTTTACTTATTCATTCTTAACTCTTTTCCCCGCCACCTATGAGGTAGAGTCTGTAGGCGCGTTTTTTTACATGGTATCCCCAGTAGGCCTACTCCACGGACATCTTGCTTATAAGGTAATCCTCGACATCATAATATTTTTAATCACTTATTACTCTAATCGATCGAATCTCAGAACCTATATCAACGTCAAATGTGAAAGTTTGAGGAATGACAGGAGTTAAAATTGGAGTCATTGTTGGAAGTTCATCTTCAAATTCATTTTCTTCCATTAACTTTGATATTTCCATAACGTTGCTGCATGTTTCGCCAGAACAATGGAGGCATACTGTAGAGCATTTCAGGCCTGCTTTTCTGCAGCCAAAAATGCTTCCACAGTTTCCTTTGCATCTGCAGAAAATTAATTTCATGAGATCGGGGTGTGCTGGAGGCTTGGAAGCTTGTATTGGCATCCAAATTTGTGCATGCTTTTCTTTCCTCCTTGTACTTTGCCTTTAATCGTTCAATGACCGTACGCTTCTCTGGAATGTAGTCTCCTTTAATGGATTTCATTAAATCCGCAAGTCGAAATTGGCACTCGTCACTATTCTCATGCAAGTAAGCAAAAACATCCTCCATAGCATTGTCAATGTTATTTTTGCGCTCATCATGTCTTATTTCGTCACTCCATTTTTTGGAGTACAATTGCTTGCTGCAATCCTTGTGATACCTAACTCCAACATTGACTAAGCTAGAAACATTAGCTATGCGATCAGCAATGATCTTTGCCTTGTCATCAGAACGTTTGAGAACAAGGTCCAAAATGCTTTTTTTTGTACCTTCATGACGTACATTACATATTTTCCTCTGACGGCTTTGACGCAAGTCACTCTGATCCTGGAATAATTCGCCGCAAATAAAGCAATAGTTTGAGAAATCAAAATCAGTATCTAGATTTTCTGATACTGAAGATGATGAACTGCTACAGCTGAGACGACGAACAATATTATCTGTTCGACTATCACTATAATAATGACAGCAGGGAATATGAATAGTTACTTCAGAAACACTTTGTAAAAATAATGCATTATCCACATTGTTTTTGAATTTTGTTCGTTCAAGCAAAGTTTTCTCTCCTCTAGCTTTCACAGTTCGAACTTTAATGTCCCCAAAAGGTTTTTTACATATAAAACAATCACTCATGATTCACGCTTTAAAAAAGGGGCAACGTTTATAACTAAATGGAAATTTCACCACACAAAACTCACAGTTTAATTGAACTGAAAATAATATCCGCAATTTTCAATACGTCTACACGTGGCAAAATATGTAGCACAACTAAGAGAATAAAATGAGGTAGAAGAAACAGCTGACCCTACGTATAATAATAATAGTCGTAGCAGGCAGATGTTCCTTTGTCCCCAAACGGTAACTCAGACCTTTTCTACCTGCTTAACATCCGATAAGTTAAATTTGGTAAGTTCTATGGTAAAGAAAATAGTTAGGAATGAATAAGTAAAGTTGTACGAATTTAACAAAAAATTTGTAAGAATATATTTACAATAAAAAAAAAATCTAAAATGAGTTAAACATTTCGTTTCGACCGGATTCTCATGAGCATTGACGAACCCGGTCAACTTTGGAGCGCTGTAACAGCGTTTTAAATGAATGAAATTAAAAAAATTATAGGGAAAAATTTTCCTCAAAAGATAATCTACAAGATTGGTCTGAGGTAATTTTTTTGTAAAATGTATAAAGTTATAGAGCAGAAAAGAAAATTGTTATAAAAATTTTCTCACTTTTTTGCTTATAACTTCTTTAATTTTTAATTCAGGGCAAAAAGTTATACAAACATATTTGTAGGCAAAACAATTTGCTACAAAGTATAACTTAACAATTTTTTTGTAAGACGCATAGTTTTCGAGATATCGCGAAAAAAGTGTTTTCACCCCTTTTTCCAAGATGGCGGCCGGGGGACAATTGTGGCGACCCCACAAACTTGAGGTTAAGCTTCTATTGACCCCCCACACATGTCCCAAAAATAAAATTGCGTCCTCTAAAAAATGCAATATTCGGTCCTTAAATTGTAACATTTCAATGGACTATCATTCATATTACAATGTCTATCAACAAATATGAAATGAATTTATATACCTATAAAGTTAAACATATTGAATGTTAACATTTAAAAAAATACTTCAATTCACACATGGAGTCATGTTTGAAAACTATACAGGTTCCGTAAGTCATGGACCTAGCGAATAGGGGAGTAGGCCAAGCTATAACTAGGTCACCGACAGAATTTTACCTGAAAAAAATATCTTGGTTTCCCAGATATAGACAATTAAAATTTGTGAAAATCACTACTCTTTGTCTATCTTTTCGGTGCTAATAAAATCTGGTACAAATTAAATCTGATTATTAATTTTTTTATAGCTAAGTGACAACACTTTTGAATTGAAACAATTTTACAAAAACAAATACGGATTTCTCAAAAAAAAGAACAGTTCAAAAATGTACTTTTTAGAATTTCGTAATTTTCGTTACCCAACTTTGACTGTGATGAAAAATGCTCAGAACTGACAAACCATTTTAAACGTGGCACATGTAAAACCCAATTATAGTAATAAAATCTTTATTGCTTTCAACTACAAAAAGATATATTCACACTTAACCACAAAAGGCACCCATTATGAGAATTCAAACATAGGGGGGTAACCCCTATGTTTGAATTCTCACATAATTGTATTTGTCGTAAATTGTTTTCATGGAAACTATTAAATATTCCTGAAAAACAATATAAGTAATTTAAGGTTAAAAAATTATTAACAATTCAAAAAATAAAGTTTTTATTTTCGTTATAAATGTTGAAATTGGCTGTAATGCACGTGCGACATCAAAGCAACGAAAGCAAATTAAGGTTCGAAACAATTTTAATTATGGTTAAAAATATTCAGACTAGCAACTTGCTCTTTTTTGCAATTTTTTTTAAATGGCGCCACGTCAGGAGCAAATGTGAGCGGGAGGAACGATACATACGTACGTGTTACGTGTAGTTTAAATATATTTTGAATTTTTTCAAAAAAAGCCATCTTTCCTTAAACTTTAATTCTTTAGATGGAAATTCATATCTCTTGGCCTATCCTCCTTTTTCAGTTGGTCCATGACTTACGGGACACCTGTATGTATATATTTAATTTATGTCTCAACAATGTTGAATGTCGTATCGCAAAGTTGCAGCAACACGACGTGCGCCCTCTTGTATAGGTTCCGATATTTTGAGAAATGTATGTAATAAATTGGCCCATAATTTGCACACTAACAATATCCAACCACGTCAATACAATTAGTCAACAATAATTTCAATGGTGAAGATAATTTCTTGGTTTATATAACCCTCAAATATAGATAGAAAAATATCGGATTCGCAAAAGATTCGGACCCGCTCCGACGAGGGACTGGTTGTTATCATGATAATTAATGAACACTTACATTTCAATTTTTTAACTAGATTAAAAATAGATATTGACGGGGGTAAACGAAGATGTAACGCTTTTTAATTTAAACTGTTGTATCGTTTTTCTGTTAAGACTTGAAAAAATAATTTTACTATTCACATTATTCCACCAAGACAGTGTTTTCCAAATGATACGTCGATTCATTTATCCATGAAATATTTAAAAAAATATCCAACAGACATTACATAAATAAATATCTACTTTCAAGCGACTAATTCAGTTTTAAGTATCGTTATATTTTCTCGAAAATGAGTATCATTATTGGGTAAAACTTTGGAAACCACTGTCACGGAAGCTTTCTGTTGATTAAATTATTAACTCGATTAATAAAATTTAGACAATAAATTACTCAGTTGTATACTTATATATTTAATTAGCCATTATGACAACAGTCAAACAAAAGAAACATATATAGTAGCAAAAAACGATAATCTTGGAGTTATCTCACTATAACTACTTAGTTCGTTTACCTATTTTAATTTGTGACCTTCGGTTACATCAGAATAACGGGTTTATACTATAGCGATTATACGTATAAAGCCGATGTTAAACAGGAGCTTCTTAAACTAAAGCCGAATTTCAACCTCCTCTGACAAAAACGTTAAAAAAAGATTTTAATTGGGAAAGGTCAGTGTTGCACATACAAGTAAATGTATGAATTTACCATCGGTAAACGAGAAGATTATTTCAAATTGGACATCCTGAGCAGATGAGACATTAGTTTAAACCACAAAATCGTTTTAATTTCAGTTTTGACGAATTCTATCTATATACGTATATTTTATTTGCGTGGCAATCTAGCAATCATTTTGATTCGCAAAATATATATATGTATGTATGTATGTATGTATGTATGTATGTATGTATGTATGTATGTATGTATGTATGTATGTATGTATGTATGTATGTATGTATGTATGTATGTATGTATATATATATATATATATATATATATATATATATATATATATATATATATAATCTCGATGTAAATGAGTCCTTTCTCAATAGCAATTTAGGTCAAGTGTTAAAACTTAAAATATATTTATAATAATTTCCGCAAGCGTTACAAGACGCTACATACCATATTATTTTTATATAATATGCTTAAAGCGGATTCTACAACCGACTTGTTACAAATCGTATCATTACGTAATAAGAGGATAAGACGGAAAATTCAAGGAAAGAAGCATAAGGAAAAAATTCAAGTACAAAAAGTTGCTGCTACAACTGCTAGATGAATGTCTGAACGTTGCTGGTATCTGGACCATATTCTTACCAGCCGTCTGTCTCGAAAACTAACAGCATGCTCTTACAGTCGTTAAATGGGAGTGTTAAGATCGGGTCGCGGTGAAGACCACGATCAAATGTTGATCACAAACTGCCCAACTTTATTCTCGCAGCGGCTTTAAGACCAGCTGCGTTTAGCTGCTTCGACTCCCACTTTAAAGTGAATCACGGAACGGAAGGTGGATCCAAATAAGTAAAAGAACTGTCTACATTATCATACAAATCATATTTATTAGACAGACAATTTTTTCATGGACTTATCGGAATTCATTTACAAAGCGGCAAAAAACATTTCTAAGTAGGTAATATTCTATTGCTTTCCGCAAGCCTTACGTTCGTATATTATAAATTGAATAATACTTTGGCCATCACTTTTAAACGTATTATTAAAAGGTAAGGTTAATAAAAAAGAAAAACCATTTTATAAGATTTCATCATAGTTACTTTTTATATAAATTTATTTTAATAAAAAAAAACTTAAAATAAGCACAGCGATGCGCTAGGAGGAAGCGGGCTACGGCGAAGCCGCGCCGGCGGCGATATGGCATGTGTCGTCACTGTCGGCTCTGTCGCGTCGGCGCTCTGCGGTCATCCGACTAACGTTTCAAGCGGGACTAGAGATTTTACTTCAAAACCCTAACTTTTCCGTCAATATCAAATAACGTATTTAAAAATGTATTTAAAGCACACACGAAATGCTTATTATTTATTATAAATCCACTCTATCGATATCATTATTACAAGTGTGGGAACGTTCCCGGTCCACGCCCCCGCCGCGTCCCGGAGTCCGGGACGACGAACTAATATTACATTCCTGACAATCCATTGCAAAGACAATTAAAGGATGGAAACGTTGAGCGTATAAAAATGTGCAATCTATCGAAAAATCGTCTTTACAATTATTGATCATTAAATACACCAGTAGCGGCACTGGCCATTTCTTTTTATCAAGTATCAAAACAAATAAACGTTCCTTATCACTTTATAGAATATACAAAATGCAATTACTTATTTCCATGTGGAAAAAATATTAATCTTATATTATAAAAATTTCTTAGCAGACCGCGTCTCGCACTCATCTGCAACAAAAGAAAAGGTAGACCTAGGTTTAGTGAACGTTTTTCAAGCATCGCTCTAACACTTTAGCCAACGACGCTGACCAGATAGTTTACTTTTAAAATAATATTATCATCAATCATCTAGTTAACAGATTTACCTCTAATATCCACAGGTCATTAAATATTCCCCTAGCTTCTCGACAACAGACGCAGCCTGCTGTGGTTGGATGGGTTCTTCGTAAAGTGACACTACGACAGCTGAAACAAAAAGAGAAAAACAAATATTTTACAAATGGCCACGATGTAAAACAATTTTAAAACGAGTTCATGGAATTTTCACGACATCGAACTCTGAGATATTTGTGTCCAGTGCGCTGTTACAGATTTAGATCGGCCTTAAAATTAAAGCGTGAAGTTTCTTAACGACGCCCAATTTAGCCGGTGTATTTTAGATATAGGTCATTTAACGTATCAAATATCGACCAAACAATTAACCTCGCGACAATGTGGCACGGCGGAAGAGCGAGTCGTACGATTAAAACGGCCTAACAAAAAAGCAGCGTTTAGGAAGATGCGCTTCGTGTTATAATAGTACATCATTAAGCGTTCGGTAGCAAAATAATACAAAATATATAGCTTTATATTACACTGCCCACACACCGCTCTGTACGTCGCCACCTGATCGTCCTTATCGCGTTACGTCATGTGAAATTAAGGTGATACGAGGAACGATTTTATATCATTTATGACTACTATTTTATACCTTCAAGTATCGTGACCATTCCACGAAAAAAAATTATCATGTGTTTTTAGTATTTCGACATAGATTAAATTAGGGAAATGAGGGCTTCTAAAAACTAGTTACTGCAATGTTTTTTAAATAAGTTGCTTAACTTTATATCGTTTTAAGAACATTTAATACATATTAAAAGTATGCAATTAACGATTTCTTCAATTAAATAGAATTATATTAATATTTAGTTTAGTATAAGTTTTTCTATTTATACCTCATTTAAATTAAAAATATTGTTATTATCGTTTAAATAGGTAATAATCATTACAACTAGACCCAGACATTTAACTAAATTTATTGTCAGGCATTTTTAAATAAAATATCAAAACATTGAAAATACGGTTTACAAACACGACACACTGAATCAAAAAATGTTTTATTCCAGCGATATCTTCAATGCGAGTATTTAAAAATTACTCAGGTGTAGACAACGTACTGTAAATTGTATTCTTTTTAAATGTGAATTGTACTTCATTATTAATTAACGAGTTGTAACTCTTAATGCCAGGAAAATAGTTTATAACGTTCCGAATATCAACAAAACCCTAAACGTGTTGGATGCAGAATTTTAATAATATGTAGAAAAATCAATATAAACTCCAAATACAGCTTACGGACGATAGTAGAGCATAGTATGATGATAGACGATAGTATGCAACATACAATACTATAATAACGCAGTACAGAGTTGGAGACATTGTGCAGTTAATACCCTATACAAATAACAAATAGACAGAATTTAACGCAAGCAATCTTACCAGCACTATGGTTAAAGTAATCGCGAAATGTGCAAAACGAAATCCCACTTTAACAACACTCAAATGTACTTTAAAAATATTTAGCCAGCAGAGCATACAGAGATAACAATAAAAAATGAAACCTTCGCCTGTTGCGAAATATCGACTGCAGATTTTGACACTAGCCTTACGTCATTCGATTCTCAGCTGTTTGCAAACTCTTTCCAACTTTTTCCGGTTGTATAATCTTTGACTTGCTGTATTTTTGTAACAACGTCGTTAAAATTTCACATTTCATACCTTAATTTCTGTCGCTTTTGTCGGTGTTGCGGTAATTATATACCGCCTAATTACTTCAAAATGTCTTATGATTTCGCCAAACTGCACGTTGATCGCTTATAGTATCGTAGATTTGTCTCTTTAACGCGATTTTAAATGCTGGAGTCACACCGCCTTAAATCTTTCGATATCGATTACTCTGGAAAAACAGCAAGATATTTTCGACTTTGCACCAAACATCACACTGATAACTTAAAGTAGGTATTCTATTGTACGAGCGGGAATTTTCGACAATAATTCTCGCTAGCCTTATTATTCGAGATAATGCGAGCGATAAGGATATGCGGCAGGTCGTATCGCTATTAGCCCGAGACCGGGCGCTGACAGAAAACAATGCTGGCTAGCGCCGGCCGAGTGACGCATCGCCCGGTACCTATTGACTCGACTGCCGATCGACTCGACTGCCGCAATTCGAACGCCGCATGAATAAGTTATCATCGGAATCGACGTCTCGCTTATTCATCGCACCCCTTCGCGGCTCGTCGTACAACACTTGTCATAAATCAAGTCTGTGGACTCAATATATTCCCGGTACCTACAGTGACACTCGTTTCCCTCGTTCTAAATTTTTTCGATAACGATACTCGGAATCACATTAATCTCATAAAGGAAAAGTTGAAATAATTTTCTTTCACTATCGAGAAAGTCTTCGCACAAAACTTTATTCACTTGTGGTGAAAATATATCGAATTATAATAGAGATGCAGTTTGTTTGATGAAATGTATTTATACCTTATTTTATTTATAAATTACTTCCGAACACAAGAAATTTCCATATTTTGCTCAACTATTTCCTAAAAATGCACGACACCGATTGAAAATTTAGTTCCGGGTAAACGAAGGTTTTCAGTTTCGCTGAATTATGTTTAAAATACATTGTCTGAGGGTGTTGTTATAAACAAAAGTACAGTGCATAAAAAACACTGATTATTCCTAGCTTAACCTCTCGACACTTTAGTCCTCCTTGTGGTTTATTGATTGTCATAGCAAAAAGGATTACAACCGGCAATTGTACAAATTTATAATTAGATTGAAATCTGTTTGTGTTAAATTCAGTTTCAGGCAAGTAATTTGCATTTTTTGGATCCATTCAAATAATTAATAATATTTATTAGAGAAACACCAACCAAACCGTAGCAATTTATAGTAATAGTGACGAAAAAAATATATAACACTTCCTGCATAATTATATAAATCTCACACACACACAATGTTGAAACATGTTTTTATATTCATTAAAAATCTACACCACTTGTATTTTCTGGTCATCTTCAATAAATCGTGTTATATATTCTCTGAAACGTCCTTATTTCTAAAACATAAACTTCCGATACTAAGTTTATCATTTTAAACTAGATAGCTTCTAAGAACCGCAAAATGTATTGTAAACATCTACAATTTTGCTCACATTACAGTTCTTCCTCTTACAGGTTTATGGGTAAATTCAATAAGGCTTTTAGGGAAAAATTTGTCGGCTTACCTCATATTTACAGTTTAAAATCGACGTACCGTAATAAATTACAACTCAATATTAATATACCACTACTTTATTTCTAAAAGTAAAATCAATTAGTAAAAAGACTTCAAAACTATTCGTTCGTTTCAAGTTTTGAAGTAACGTATAAAATTATCCAAGGGGCGTAAAAAGTATTTTAAAGTTAAAAGCTTCTTCGATATCTGCAACGGAATATAATAATAGAATCAAGAGCTTTGTCCAATCATACTACTACTTAATTGACAGCGACGTCAGTTTCTTTTATAAGCAACTATCATAAATGTTTAGTCTTATAATTTTCCATTACTTTACTTTATATATAACATTTTACACGTTAAAAATGTGAAAACCGGAACAAAAAAGCCATAAAATGTCTATAGTGTATGTAAACCTAAAACGAACGGAAGACGCCATACGAGATAAATGCCATACAATTGGTTTACCCAACGAGAATTCACAATTACGCCCAACACAGTTAATTAGGCGTTTACAGTTATCACATAGGAAGCGCACTCACAGTAATTTCGGTCTAACCAGGTTGAACCTAACTGTCAGAACAGTTACACATCACTGCGAATATTGACACGTCACCAAATAAACCTGCTTAAATATTTAAGCGTGGACTTTTAACGCCTCCTTTATTTATAAACGACGATCGATTATTAGCTGCATAAATCGGGCACGACCTATAACCGTCCCGTTATATAAATGGAAAGGCGACGTAGGCTGGAGAAACTGCATTCTAACGGAATCTATAGAAAAGCTTTCGTATCAGATATACTCCCCGTCTGTCCACTAGTAAAGTGTGTCAGAGGTATACTAAAGCGACTCAAATACTAAAGAAACCGTCAAATATAAATTGAACGACTTTTTTATAAACCTTGAGAAATCTGCAAGAAAAATTCCAATATTTTATTAGAATTTATCAAGAATATTTATCACAACATACTATCTCCAAAGAAAAATTCATTTAAAGATTTTGCAAAGGCTACAATTTTGTAAAAAACCGCTGAAAAACTTCTTATTTCCTCCTCATAACAGAATTTATACTATCTCAAAAAATAATTTATTTTGTCTCCTGAGTAATCTGATTATATATGATGATACATAGTTTATGACTTGGGTTTCATAATTATCATGAGGATTAATTTAAACAAATCACATAGCTTAATCAAATGTAGTTTGGATATTGTTCATAACTATATCTGTACTGCGGTTTAGTTTTATTGTTTGCTTATTTGTATGTTTACTCATTATAAATAACAGCAGACAGTTCAACCTAGAAATGAACATTTCCCTATCTACTTTATATCCATATCTTTAATCATATTATTTGCTAAATGCCATATGCCTTAATTTTGAGCGTTTCGCTTGTCTCATTAAACACTGTAAATATCCGCTTTGGCCGTTTCTACAGTTACATTAACTGTATTCACTTCTGAGCAATGTACCTTAACCACAGCAACACCACCATACATATTTCATTATCGATGCGTTTTACAAATCCTAACTATTTCCAAGTCCTTTATCACATTCCTGTCGACTATCATATTTATACACATAATAAAACTTTGGAAAATCTAGATCTATATAATCTCCTCGATATTTTAAACAAAGAATTAAGGCCTACCCGTAACTGACAGCTTTCAAAACCACTGTTACAGAATTTCTAATTACCTATGTCCTCATATCAGTATGTTTGAAATCGCATCACGACTCGATACATTTTGAGTAACAACATCAAGCCACGGGGCAGAGTATTGAAGTTCAGGACAAAAACTTTCGGAAGACGGCTAACGAGACAATAATACATTGTTGATATGACAAACCGGCCAAATGCAAATCGAACTTGCGATTGTTATTCCCTACTAAAGGTTTTTAAAACTTGCGAGAATGAGTATTGCGCGCGGACGTCTCCGCACAACCCTCGACACTGTATATATAAACTGTGCTTACTGAACTGAAGCTTTGCAAAATAAAATAATAAAGGCAGCCTTTTTTAATTAATATTATATTTTTGGGTACACGGTATTATAATATTCAGTCTATACGTGTTTTAAGTGAAAGATTTCAAATTGGAAAATAAAGTTTTTCATTCCGAGTTTTTTGTGTCATACCGTCATCTGCCACGGATCACCGAAATATATACACACTATCAAATATGTATATATTTCGTTCAATGAATAACTTGCAAACATACCAGATTCTTTCCGCCAGGGTTTCCCCTAATTTTACCAGGGCGATTTAAAAAAAAAATTGAAAATATTTTTGAAAACTTTTCTAATTAAAAGAGTTTCTGCCAGTCTAACATCACATACGTCTATTCTTAAAAGTTATGCTTTTACAAGTTTTCATTTGACCCCTCACTCAACGTCACTGAAAAATATTTTTTTTCACTTCCGAGTTCCATTATCCAAAACTAATCCCGAAAATCAAAACTTTAACTACACGGCTGTGGATTTGGCCACCGATTCCTATGTTTGTGACAAATTTTATTTTTCTATGTGAAATAGTTTTGAAGAAAATTGGCTCTGTCAGACAGCAGACACCGAAATGATTCCATGAGTGTTGCTTTTTTCAGTTCTAAATACAGCCTTGTTTAAAAAAACTCCTAGTATTTTTTTTTCCAAATGTTATTAAAATTCTGTCACAGTGCTAACGAAAACTAGTAAGTAGTAAATAAGTACATTTATGACCAGGATTTGGGTAAGTATAAACACGAATATTGCTGGAAACTAGAGTTAAATATATAGCACAACATAACAAATATGCACTCTGGCGACACATGCTATCGCTTGCAACGCATATTTGGCCCAACTACAACTGTTTAGAAAAGGACACATAAAACGCCTATATTATATTACTTTCGAATTAGAACAGTCCACTTTGCAGTGGGCGGAAAGTGCGGTATGTCAATAGACCTATATTTACATTTTGGCCTGTAGCCAACTATTTTCATATTTAAACGTGTTTATAAAGGCGATGAAAGATGGCGCAATCGTGATCTTAGCACAAAATTGGTCGGCAAACACCTGTTACAAGAGTTTAACTCTTAATCTACCAAAATGCAACAGTACAATAGATCAAGAAATTTCTTGAGCATTTACGCAACAAAGGACTCTGTCTAATCTATAGTTCAACCCAATGTTTTACTAACAGGTGTACTTTCGTCTGTCGGTTGGTGCACGGTCATAGCACCAAATGCACAATGCGATTTTTATTAACGACAATTCTCTACAATATTTCCAATGATGACACAACGCTGTTCACTTAAAATAAAAGCTAGCTCACGTTATGGTAGCCTTTTAGTCGAGTAGCGAGTAATTTGGTTACCACAAAATCTTTTGATAACTGGAAGGTTTCCGCACACCAGTATCGAGTGATATTAAGAGGTATTTTTATTAGCCCTCGGTTATTAAGGGCTCATAAGAAGTAACTTTTGCAAAAAAAAATAATAGTTTTTATTAATTTAAAAATGTAATATACAAAATAATTTGAAAAAGTAATAAATACCTATTAAACAATTGACCATTATAACTACAAAAAATGTCACAATAAATAAAAACCTATGCCGACCTTACATTTTTTTTAATTTTCAACTTAATCTCATTCTCCTTAGTTTTTGGGATATTTTTAGTATTTTCTGAATTACTGCTACAGATTGTCGCCTGGCCTGCGTATTTTTATACAGTGGAGATTCAACATTCCACAAACAGACGGCCCTCGCGTCTTATTTAGTGTTTAGTGAAGAAGAGTGGGGGGGCGCTACTCGACCGAAAAATTAGAACAAAATGGACTCAGCTAAACGATTCTATTAAAGTACTCGATTAAACTTATTTGTTCAAACAAGTTTAGTTGCTAAATGTACTCGCTACTCCACTAAAATACTAGCATAATGTGAAATAAAAAAGATTTCTTCAGTCGTCGCTTTTCAAATATTTGTAGTTGAAAATTAGGCACTTAATGATAAATTAGCCGCGAAATATCCAAACAATAAAGACAAGGAATTTTTTACGTCCGTACGAATTCACTTTTAGCTTTAATATATATAACCGGTTTTGTCCAATCAATAATCAACACGTCTTTAAAATATGCATAATTAAATAGGCGGCATTTTTTTTCTTTCAGAACACAGAGTTTAGTTATTTTACATTCGCATTCAGCAGCTTACTTTATATGTACACTCGACAGTATAAATAAAAATTTACATCAAATCACATTAATAATTTTAAACAACTATTTTACAAATGTGCTATAGATTTTATTACACGATTATTTAAATCTTATTTAATTAAATAGAGGTGTAACAAGTAATAAAATTTAGTCTGAGAAATCTAGCGCAGAGTACTGGAATTGAGAAATTGTTTGAACGTGATATTGTATACTTTAAACAATCTACATATTTTAATTGTTTACAAACGGACGAAGCGACTCATTGCTTCCTGTAACTATGACATACATCGTAAATAATTATAACCATAAAATGTCTTTATTTCAATATTTTTTTTACATAAAACCAACGAGGTGGGAAATCAATCGACACGTGGGTCTTAAAAACCCCGTGTGTGCCCGTGTAGGCTAAATGAACATTCGTACAAATATAAACTTATTTTTAGGTAATTAAGCTTACTAAATATCCAATTAAGCTTACTAAATATCCAATCAGTCAACGGCTGTCTACTTTATCCAAACATTTAAATATCTTTCGCCGCTTGCCTGTCACATTGCTTTAGAAGAAAAGTATGAAAAATGTGTCAGCTATTAATATATATACAAGGAAGAATATGTCGAATACGCCGAAGCAAATATACTTTTGGTCATAAATATAAGTGCACTTTATAACTCTAATTTTTAAACGTATTTCAAAATTATATTGACTGCAAGCCACTTCACCACAAGCTGTTAATGTTAACAACGTCTCTTTTTATTAACATTTCTGAAGTTACTTTATTTCAATAAATTGTGAATTTTAATCAAATTATTCATTCGCTATTTTGTCTACACATTCCATTCATCACTCGTTGTCCATTTCGCCATGGTTCCACGTACAAACCGTGAAAACTTCTTTTGTCACGATAGGGTTAAGTTCGTATGTTGAAAATTACTTTATATTGAAAAATTAAACGCAAGTGATTTCTCAACATACGACCGAACAGTGGGTAATTAGATATAAAAAGGGAAATACAAAGAGAATGAAGGTGAGATGCGGACTGACAGAGGAGAAAAAGGATGATATGGGGAGCTAGGAGTAGAGACATTAGGAGGAAAAGAAGGAGCGGAGGAAAGGACATTAATAAGGAACGCACGAGACGGGCAAAAAGGATGAGTAGAAGGACAAAGAAAAGAGGCGGGTGAGTGGGGCGGGGGAAAATAAGGATAATGGAGCAATGGGAAATGAGAGCGTAGTACAGGGAAGATGGAGAAGAAGCAGTATAAGATGATAGAGAGTGGGTCTAGGTAATATGGGGGAGAACTGGGAGTAAGGGAGTCGGATTGTGTGCATAGTTTTTAATATATCGTCGTTCCGCACAACAATGCGCACGTCTACCGTCACACCGTCTTCTATTTAATCGGGATGAACACGACGATGAAGCGTCCCCTTTCAAACAAGTATTTAGTCAACGTAGCCCACTCAATCTTATCTCATTTACCCCTTTAATACCTATACCTTTCGTTTATTTATCATTCAACCTAATACTATCCAGACATATCTAAAATTTTCAAATAATTTATTAAATTTCCAATGCATATTTCCATTGACCATTCGTAAGATTGACGGGGCAAGAGCAATACATTTTCTTCATTTTCAGTTTCAAAAAATTTAGATTAATCCAAAACGTTTCTCGCTATATAGGAATCACAATAAAGCAGTGCCCTCGGGGCAGCAGTATTTCCACTCGCATACGACACACGCTACGTTCATAAAAGGCGACCGCGGACGCGGAGCCACTCACCTTGTTGCGTTTTCATGCAGTGAACGCCTACTTTGCCCAGTTTGGCGCGGATAACGCGGTCAGTGCCGCTGAGGTAAATGTAACGGCTGCCAGCGAGCGTCACGCCGCCACTCGTCAGCAGCGACTGGTTCTCGAAGCCCGCCACTATCTTCGCAATCTCGTCTTTTGATAACTGTTGGGAGAGAGATGAACACGATATTATTTTTCACTAGCCAAATTAAAATCGTTCTGCATAAATCATTTTTACTAAATTTCTAGTGAAAATAAAAATACCTTTTGAGTAAACAAACAAATAGACAAACATAAGTAAATTATCTCGTTTGTCTGGTAACATGAATTGTTTTTGTTGAATATTTAAATATTGTTTTACTTAATGTCCGCTTAAACAGATGTATAAAATTTTATAAAAAACTTATTAATAAAATATTAGCGAACCTTTCTTTATATTATAGAGGGCTGCTGGTTACATCAAGATAACATACATAGCAATCATTACTTTTAAATTTTGGTATAAAATTGTTCGGATATTTTTAAATGCCCGTCAAAAAGTATAATACGTTAATTATTCAATTATAATTAAACCAAGACTTTAGAGAACATTCATTACGAAGAGACTTTTTGCAACTTTTGATCATTGAGAATAAATTGGCCCATACAAATCGGCACTACTATTATAAATCTGAAATTGTATTTGTTCATCAGTTAGTTTCATTACCTAACAACTCTACAACCAACCAACCAATTGCTACCAAATTTGCCATGTGTATCGTGTTACAAAATAATACACAGGCGTTCGGATTACCCATATTCGCTCGCGTACATTACGAATACCGAAGTGTGTTTGTATGTTTGTTACTAAATCACGTCCGAACGACATAGTTCATGACCCGAATTAATGCACAAATTAAGCATTAATGTACTATCGAACTCGGGAAAAGTATAATTCCTGTAACGTAATGTCTATATGGCACTCGCGGTCAGTAGATAGGAAACAATATATGAATGTGTATATTAAATCTACGGTTCACGTGTCTTGACACACCAATATCTGCAAGATCAATTTACGATCTTAATCGAGAATATACGATGGCGAAGCTACGGGTAAAGGCCAGTATTAAATAATTTGACACGCAGTAGCTCAGTCTATCAAGAAGAAAACGATAGCTCGTTTATTCCTTAAAGAATTGCTCAATTTCTTAGGGTAAGACTACTCAATTAGTAACGGCTTGTCAAATACAATAGTTGCCAAGTTTTAGGTAATAAACAAAGATATGACTATTCTCGCCTAACAAGAACAGTTTATAAAACTACGTAACTAGAGAGCCACGATTGACACTTCCATTCAGCCTGAAGCAAAAATGAAAGCCAAAGTTATTGTCAGATTGCAAAACTGTATTTTCCGCCGAAAATTCGTGAAACGAAAATTCCGTAACAATACTTTTTGTTTGCATCAAAATAAGTCTTGCGCTATTTACAGATGGATGAACATTTCAATAGATCTCTAATTACGTTCACAATTTGGGTAACGTGCTCGAATAATCCATTACATCTATCCATATCGTCGTGGCATCTCCCATCGAGTTATCCAACGAACCTCTCACGCGTCTTTTCAGCCAATTCACGTTTACATACTTTAATAATGTTTGTCATATTTAAACATTTAGAAGTTCAAATCACGTTAAATCGTCCTTAATTTATCACGCTTTCCTTCATCCCATACGGTAAGGTAAGAAAAATACCTTATATATTTCTTATTTAGTCTCTCATTACCAATATTCCTCTCACCGCATAAATAACATAATAAAACCGGACAATGCGAGTCGAAATCGCACACGAAGGGTTCCGTAGCGCCAAACAATATTAAACTTATAAATTAGTATTTCTCAAACACACTGTGAAAAACAAAGTTATTGCTGCGGTCGGTACCGAAAATAACCCGTATCTCAAAAACTACACAATATATCTTATTCAAACCAATTTTCGTTGAAAAAGTTCTACAGTTAGCTGAACACACGTTAGCTGAACAGTTAAAGGAAGAGAAGAGGAACACACTTTTTAGACATTAAACGCGTATATCTCACTATTGACTTGATAAAAAAAGTTATTTTGGAACCTCTTTTGTAAGATCTACCATATATTTTATTTTTAAGATTTATCTAACGATACCCTATACCATACCCTACATGTGCACTTTTTTGTCATTTAATTATTTCAATTAATATTAATCGATGCATCATTCGTTTCATTTCCTATCTTCGTTTACATTTTTATACCCATTTCTGGTTTGAATAAACTCGAAATACACACCCATTCCATAAAAACAATTCTTTTTGCACCATTTTGAAAAATTCAACTCGTCCGTGGCAAAAACAGCTTGAAGGAATTGTTTCGGCTTTTAGGCAAATGCTTAAAATCGTTATAACTTACACATTTGGTCACAACTCACCAGTTCCCAATGGTACCTAAATGTGCCATTGGGGTACACCTTACTTTAATCTGCTTCTAGAATCATAAATTCTCATTTGCACAGCCCTCTTCATTTATTCCATCATTATGTTCATAGATAACTGTAGTCGCTGAATTGGTTTATTTTAACCTAATTGTCAGTAACTCCTTGTGGGAACTTGAGGGGTTAATTAATGACCACTGTATGTAGTTTTATTGTGTTACATCTTTCTACACTTGTACATAAAGTGAATAGTATTTTCGAAGTACTCGAATGATATAGAATTTAACTATACTAAATAAAAAGACCATAAACTGAAAATCGTATCCAAAATTAACATTTACTCGCATTCATTTACCAATTGCCTACTTTACCACAATTACGTAGCATTTAATTTCTTCACTTTATAAATCATACAACGCAAATAAGTACCCATTTGTTAATCCATAATAAATTAATTAAAGCGTTCTGTAGAGACGGAATATCTAACATAGCAAACATGTGCGAATCGACAAGTCGTTGATTAAACCTTTTCATTTCGGGGCAGGTAATAAAATAGCATTCCTGAAAGAGGGTAATGTTTCCTCATTTATTTAGACTCAATACATACATTAGGCGGACTAATTGCTACATGAGCAATCTCTTCCAGTCCACCGCATTGATTAAATATGAACATTTTGTAATGTGGATGACTGTAAGACATTAAAAAAAAACTAAGATATTAACAACAAACAAAATATTCTAAGATCATAGATTCAGAAGTTGTGACGGATGGACGCAACGATGGGCATGACGAAATTATAATGTCACTATGGAATCATAAAAATTGAGTAGTCCCTTCGCGATATACGAGATGACTTAGAGAAAAAAAAATTAATACGCCATATGAAATGTATATAATTCTGTAGCTGATTTCCATTTGGTATCATACCAAGTTTAATTAACTGTTTGTATTAGATTATGTGTTCAATCTAGACAGTACTTTCCGATAAGGAATATTACGAAATTATAAGTGTGTCACTCTGGAATCATAAAAATTGAGTAGTCCCGATGACTTAGAGAAAAATACATTAATATGCCATATGAAATGTATATAATTAACTCTGTAGCCGATTTCGATATCATACCATGTTTAATTAACTGTTTTAGATTATGTGTTCAATCTAGCCAGTACTTTATGATACGGGAAATTTTGTACGAGTATATAAAATAACCAATTAATTATGAATACACCATTAAACAAAGCTATATTTACACAGTTTAATACAGCTGTCTTCCAACAACGGCCTAACTATACAAAACAAATACAAAATCGACATTGTATACATATTTGTATTGAACTGCGAATTAAGATCATAGAAACGCAAATATGTACGCGAGTAAAGCAAGCAAAGCACTCAAATCTTGATCGATACGAACTATAGTTATCTAGCTTCTGCCTGCGATCTCGCTTCTCGTGGATCATAGTAATGTATGTACCCTACGTGTCGATTCAGGTTATATTTGATCTCTGTCCCAATTGTTACAAAATCGCGTTCAGCAGTAATATCGTTGTCGAGTTACAAGAGAAAAACATTTGCATTCTATTCCACCGAAACCATGCTCGCACTTACAAAATAGAGATACGAGTAATCATAAAAGATGGCGGCTATCTCTCAGGAACTACATTTCCGAATAAAGCCTATATGGTAATCCAGGTTATTATTTATTTGTAAGCCAAACTTCGCGTAATTCCGTTCAGAAATTAAAGTTATAGGGTAACTAACATACATCCGTCACCCATCCAAATTTCGCATTTATTATAACATTATTTAGGATTATAAGAACAAGTTTAAACACAACAATATTATGTATAAAAAATGTAAAACTGCTTTAGATTTACTATAAACTAAAGCTATTCCTTCTGGAAGAATTAAATCTAAACTAATATTCTAAGACGTCTTATTATTTCCACGACTACACGTACTCGTATTATCCACAATGAAGGTGATTCTATAACTAAACGCATACACTAACTAGACACCTGATAAAAACATGGCCCAAAGTAGCGATAAATAAAAGTACGATTTCAAGAAAGCACGTATGCCAAGAGATATCCGTATTGAAGACGAGCAATTTAGCTAATCTTTAGGGGACCACTTGACAGTGCTAATGACATGTCTGTACTTTGCGATTCAACTAAACTTACAACGAACTAATCTATGAACAAGTACTCGTATTATCCACAATGAAGGTGATTCAATAATTAGATGCATACCACTAACTAGACACCTACTGATACAACAAGAAAAAATATGGCCCATAGCGATAAATAAAAGAAAGTACGATAAAAAATAGTTCAAAAAAGCACGTATGCCAAGAGATATCCGTAATGAAGACGAGCAATTTAGCTAATCTTTAGGGGACCACTTGACAGTGCTAATCACATGTCTGTACATTGTGATAAAACTCGAACCAATCTAGTGAAGGACACACAATCCATATTCATCGAATCTACATAAAGTTCGTCAATGTATTGTTTGGTCATCTCTATTTGAGTACGAGAGAACTCTCACTATGAATATTCTGTACATAATTAGGTATATATAAAAGTTTAAATATTTGAAAATACTTCACAATATTTCCATTAAACTCATTACGAATATTAATATTACAAGTGTAATGTAAATATATTGACCGGTATATATCGTCAATTTCTTAGGAACTTTGAGTAATCCTACTTCTGAAGACAATTTCGGAATATTCATTTCCATTTATATCCCAAATTTATTTTAAATCTGGTTTACCCCTACAAAATTCTAAAACAAATACACTTTAGATTCTCACTATTGCAAAATATACGAATCACTTGACTCAATTAGTACATTAAATCAAATTTCTGCGTCAAATAATTTCCGAGGAAAACTGCTGCAGCCGAAGAACGCGTAGGTGATCCTATAAATATTCCTGTTTTTTCCCCTTTGAGATAAAAAATAATTAAAAATTATCGTTTAATAAAAATTTAATAGACTTTGAATGAATGAATCATTCTACTGCAATGTTTAGGGGTCAATACTATTGAACTCTTCACTGACAATTACGCTAGCGGATGTACTTTTTAGGCGCAGACAATGAAAATAGCGAATCAATGTCACCGACCTCGACGGAAATCTCGTACGATAGCTATAACAGAATGCCTCGTAAGTTGTTTAGGTAGGTTCATATCTTACCAAACTTTAATTAAAATCACACAACGCTATCAAATTTGTAGCGTTTGAGACCATGTATTTCCAGGAAAATGTACTCCCCTAATTAAATCCCCAGAAGTGTCCATAATATCACGGTAACGTATAAATTTGGCTCAATATAGATTTAACATAACCCTAATTGTCCTTAAATACTGCAAACAACTTTTGAAATAAACTGAAATAGCATCATTGTCGAGCTTTTAGTGACGGACCCCTAGAAAATCGTAGGGATATAACGGGGCAGTTTAGTCTTCCTTGCGAAGTGTAATTCACCAAAATTCTTTAAAATTTAGTGATAAAGAATCTAGAAAACAAGAGGATTTATTGTCTATATTCTTTGTCGCTCTTCAATATGCAATGAGTTTCTTAATCAGCCCCCCACACTTGGGGAACCAACTGTCGTCGATCCACTAAATGCGATAAGAGCGAACAAATTTAATATGTGAATATAGGCTTTCTATTATCTAGATCTCTTATATCTCAGTAATTCACAGTATAAAGTACCCCGTAATATATAATCAAAGAACACATACATTACTTACTTTGCCAGTCAATATAATAATTAAACGATCTTTTAAATAACTTTTATAGTCACAGGTATTAATAACTTTATAGTTATATGTATTTACACAATTGAACCTTTCCAAGATCGATCGACCTCCATAAAAGCGGAAGGCTTTGAACTAATAATATAACAGTGTAGAAACATCGATACGAGTACACTCACCCTACCCTCGGTTGACCCGAAGCAAATGAGCGGGCACACGCAAATGATTATGAACTTATAATACTGATTTATTACTGCCCATCATACACCGTGACCTAGGTCATCTAGAGACTGTAGGTATATTATTGTCTTGTTAATAAATAAGATCTCGACACTGACAATAAGACGTCGAAGGAACGATCACTTCTTCGAGCGACATGTACGATAACGTATAACCCCTGTAACGGAGCGATGCGTCGCTTAATAATAAACGAGATGGAACGTTTTACACAAAGGTTTAGAATAACCCTGTACAATCAAGCAAAATAAAATTGTACTAAGTTTTATTGTGGTTGTTGACAAATAACAATATGTCGACAATCCGTCGGGCAATACTTTCTCTGTTTTTATTAATGAAACGCTTCATTGAATACAGGCAAGCTCAATCGATTCGCATGCAATGACCGACTCAAGCGGAAATTGAAAATGAAAAGCAATCGACATTAAAATTCGTCGTTTCATCACGTGAAAAGTATCAAACCGGGTTACCGCACTATTTCTCAATTTGGGTTACTGACTGCAATATTACTGGTGTAATTTAAATAATTAATTTCAAATAATCGAACTTATGAACTACGAACAAAAAATTTCGGTTTAAATCCTATTTTACCCTAATTTTTTTCAACGACACAACGGTAAATATTCACAAATTCAAATGGCAATTAACTTATAGGGCAAACGGTCAATTAGCTTATAGAAAATTAAAAACCATCAGATAACTCGTTAACGGCTTCGAGGGTAATTACAAAATAGTGCTAGTTATTGAAAAGAACAAAATTTAATTTACAAATAGTGCCCCAGTAACATAAAAACACTTTTTATCCAAAAAGCAATGTCGTTTTTATCAGAGAAAGAAAAAGTTAAAAGCACGCTGTCCTTTTTTTGTGATAACAGCCGTGACTAGAGTTCAATGACCCGTGAGAGCGACGCCACATACCTAAAGCACCGATTAATAACTGAAAATAGCAATATTATGTGCAACACGTAAAAGTTACAACAAATAAAACGACCTTATCACACCCGATTATCGACGGGAGGTTACACTTAAACGGTGTAGCTTCTGACAATGACCTCGATATTCGTTAGGTTCGTTAAGAACCATCGACTATTTAGATGTATACAAATTGTTAATCTGTATTTTGGTTAAAATATAGTAAACTAATAAATTAGACACTACACATATCGATATTGGGAATGAATAATAGTTACCCAAAAAGGTAACGGCGTCCACAATTAAGCCAGCCAAAGTAGGATCAATATAAAATTCCTAAAAATTCTTTGCTTTTTTGAAGTGAACTTTTAACACGAGTTTCTGACTACTAAACCTTCTTACATACATTTTTTTAGGGTAGAAATAGATCTTCAACTTTTGGTACAAATTTTTTCTACTTTTTTACCTAGTCACTTTTGCGATATTCAGGTTTCAAAAATTATCATTTTCCCAAAAATGAACAGTGCAGTTTTTCGCGATTAACTCGGAAAGTTCGAATCCTTCGGGATATGTTTTCATAAATAAAGCTACAGCGCTATAAAAGATGCTATTAAGAAATTTTCTAAAAATAGATATCAGCCTTTTTTGATAAAATAAATCCCTTTTGAATAAACAAAGTCAGGACAGTTTGAGAATCGCATTACAGTACCAGTTTTTTGCCATTCCGTATCGCCCCGAGCGGGCCTGATAAATCCATATTTTTTACGTTTCTGAGTTACTACTGTCTTACTGTTCTTTCCTTTTCGTCATGATATTAGGTTCTTCCATGTTATTTTCCTCTATTCTTCCACGTATTAAATAAATAAGCAAAAAAGCAACAGGATCAACGTCTTCATAAGAATTTATATTATTGGTTTCAATGTTCAACGATGTTATATTTATATAAATAAAACTGATATCGGCAATAACGACAACTACAACTACATCTCATACCGAATCCTTGTTATTATTAATATATAATTACAAAATATAGCATTCAAGAAAATATTTGGATGTTTGGAAAGAGTTGGAATAGGCTGCAAAATATTAATTTTCGAACATCCGCACCCTTCAGCACTCAAGGCTAGCGAGACAATTTTTTCTTAGCGGATAAAGTCAAAGTAAATGGTGCCGGGCTATACCGGAAAAAATTACAATTCTGCAAACTTAGTAAGTGTACAAATGTTTAAAATCGTGAAGAATCCTTGCAGGCCTGGGTGACTGATTAATACTTGTAATCCATTATGCAAAATTACATCTTAACAATATTTAAACAAATTTTGATCCTTATGAGCGCATTTATCCTTTTGTAACAGAAAATGAGTTCGTGTGCATGTTCGACAGCACCTACAGCACGATGGCGAAAAGGAAAATGAATCAACGGACGTTGAAACCAATAAAAAAGAAATGTAAAAATGTAGATTAAGACAACTGGCCACACATTACAAGAAAACGCCTCTCATACTCTATTCCTACAGTCGTAAATTAATTAATATTTTTATGACCGATTTAAAAGTAATCGATTCTATGATAAAAATCCAATATCTAATTTTAGCAAATTTCAAGGGTTGCAATTTCGACCATGCGGGTATATCCCGTAGAAGTCATACTTTGGGGAGTTAATCGCATAAAGTTGAAAATTATCATTTACCCAAAAAAGCTAAGTCGTTTATTTTTGATCAAATGATAATTTGTCAAACGTTATGAATAAACATTACAAATATTTTTGTAGCAAACTTTAAGAACTACACTTTTGATCTGTTGCATTTTTCTCGAAAACAAGGTTCGAGACATTATAAAAAAAACATGCCGGGCGCGAGTGGGACTCGCACTACAGGGGTGCCGTACGGCATTTATAAACATTTAATGGCACATAATATTCCTATTAAACTATTTACAAAATTTTAATTTTTAGAACGAAATATATTGCTGACTATATCTTTCACAGGCGTATATTTAAAAAAAATGTTTTTTTATGCGATATAACTACAAATTAACGATTTTCGGTTTGTTTCCTTTACTTGTGTTGTGAGACCTTGCTTCTTGCCAAATTTCTAGGTCAACGGGAAGTACCATTGGTTTATTTGCGAGTGTCAAAAATATGCGTCATAAATGGCCGTGGTTTAGGGTTCTTCTTCATTGCGTTGACTTAGAAACTTTTTTACAGATCCAAAGGACCGTATACCTAAATATTTGATGATAATTTCAACTTGATACCTCCACTCGTTCCTGAAAAAAAAGGGTGTTGATAGACCAACAGACAGACAACGAAGGATCTTATAAAGGTTCCTTTTTTTTCCTTTTGAGGTACGTAACCCTAAAATGACAACCCCATTTTCGAAATTTTTACACATAAGAAATACACCAAGTCTTCTTTGCAGAAAATTTTAAAAAGTAAGTTTCGTATTCTTTTGCTACTCGAAAAAATTGTGATAATAGTGGTTTATTCCCTTTTCACCCCCAAAAATATAATATGCGTAAGGCCAACAAACTTACGTCTTAGAGAAATCACCCCAATGAAGCAAAAAATAAATATAATTAATTACGGAAGTTTATTCGTTACTTCGGTAAATTTTTGTGTAGATTGAGTGGCCTAAATAAATACTATACGTTTAAAAATTAACGTAAGAAAACGCAAGAAACGTACGAAAACGCATTTCCAAAATCTAAGTGTATCGATGAAACTAAACAAACTTGTTAAATATTTTTTTCTTAGATCAAAGTCTATTTGTAATCTGGACTTAGTCCTTAAAATTATACAGCATATCGAAATTATCAAAACCTTACTCTATCCTTTCACCTCTTGCCTATAAATTCGTTACCCTTCTCTAAAGACTACAGCCCTGGTTATCAACATATATTGTGCAAACCACAAAACCGAAGAGACTCCTCGTTTACCGTACAAGTTTCTTGTTACACCGCGGACTTAAGGACAGCATGCAAGCTCGATAAAATCGTACCTACAATCGTAATATAATTGAAATACGTATACCGCTTACTGGAAAATCAATGACTATATCACAATAGTAACTTCATTTCCGATGTGCGAGATAAGTATCTATCCGTTTATCTGTAATCCTGAAATCAGGCTTCATTTTAAATACACCTGCATATGATGATTTCTATACTTTTACGCCACGTCTTTCCAAGGTAATGCAATTACAGCAGAGCATTGACGATCTATTGAAATTATTGCTTTCAGCGGTTACCGATGTATTAGAAAATTGATTTGAAATTCTACTATACAATAAGTATAGCAGAAAAATTAAAAAATTATGAAAAAGAAAATAAAAAATTATGTAACTCTACCTAATGGGATTCTATCTTGTCCCTACTACCTAGACTTGTCCAAAGTCACCGTGATGAAGCCTGGAGAAGTAGAGATAACGACTATACTGTCCCTTTCATTACACTAGCGCCAGAACTTTATCGCCAGAAACTAACGAACGATTTGACGTAATAATAAATCTTTCTATTAACATCATTTCCCCAAATAATATTCTCAAAATAAATGTATGTGGCGCAATGCGACAAAGATTATCCACCTACGAATACAGCTCGTGTTAACATTAGCGAGCACGGACTCGCCCTTTCCGATCATACTCTCCCAAGATCCTGTTTTGAAGTCGTTAACAGTACATGCTCCTGTTAAATTACAACCGTGCCTTTAACAATAGTAATGTAATATTTAGAATAAAACAACAATGAGATGGTTTCATCATATAAGTAATGAATGACGTTTATTTTAACTAGGCCACCACGCCTACAACTCGTCGATATTCATCTTCATATACGAAATATGTTGTCTGCTTAACGTTTCGGCCGATGGACAATGACATTGGTTTTTTACGTATCGATTAACTTCAACAATTTAAGGAGACACCACGTTGCACGTTCCCAAACGACAAGATCAATACAATCGCGGTGTTGGTATTCGGCATCGGCAGAGCTATGAATTTAAATTCTCTAACACATTCCATAATCCTGTAACTGGGTAACTCACAGGTTGGGATCGGAAACTAAGTTATTTACAATCGTTCGAAAGCTCTGGTAACGTAGCCAATAAAGTTTTATCTGTTTAAAAATTTGGAATAAATCTATGAAAACTCTAGTCAATCTAGTTTATTAGACAGTATACTACCACTAGAATACTACTTAGACTTACATTTTATTCACCTAAAGAGCTAATAAAAAACAGTTTTAAATAAAACGTTTCAGTTGACTTACGTAATTTGGACGAAATGTGACTATCGCAGTTGGGATAGCATAACTACACTTTAGGAATGTGAACTTAACTGCGTGTCATTTAGTGGAGAGTAACTACAGATAACCCAACAAGGCAAACAATCAAACATATTTAAATAGCTTCCAGTGACATACCATCTGCACATTACAGAGACAATTTGTGTTATCGGCAGCAGAATGCTTTTCCTTCTAATCACTATAGATAACCATAAAAAATATACGATTACTAGGCGTTATGGCTACAGTAATCATCCTTTAAGGACAATTAAATATTTTACCGATATACCTTTATCTAAATAGTTCCGCAAAATGGTAAAGCAAATAACCTTCATTTCGTCCAGCTGTTCTTCCGTCACATCTAAAGCATCACAAGATTGAGTTCGACAGTGAAAACAAATAATACCGTAAACCAGGATATATCATTAAGTATATTACAAGAGATAAGGTACAAAGCACGTAAAATAATTTATGATCTCGATTTGAGCTCACTCATCTAATAAAAACAATTGGGCCGTTATGTTTTTAAATGGGTGAAAAAAATTACTTTGACATATGAAATAAATTTCATAGGTATGTCGAAAGGATGAAATTTAAAGATATATATTGAGAAATTTTTTCTTACATAATAGTATAAACTTTTAGGCACTTTGGTTCAAATTTCTATATAAAAATCAGTAAATGCATTAAAGTTAGCCAACAACGGCTTACCTGCATAATAAACAATTCAACATGTTATATACCTGTCTGATCGACAAGTTGTAATAATAACAAAAAATTAATAACAGGAAAACTACCAAGGTAACAAACTAAGTCAATATACCCCCGGTTTATTGTGCTATATCAACATAAATAATCAAAGTAACTTATTGCAAGTTCAACATATTTTTAGAATAGCGACATAAAATAAGAACAAAATCGGTCCCCTAAAAATACGCATTTCTTTCAATCTCTCAAGATTTTCGTAATGTAGACTTGATTCTCTGGACGCTGTATAACAATAAAAACTTTCATATAATAAATGTTTTAAAAAAATCCAAACAAGGATATCAAGCAATTTCTATTGAAGATCCGTTAACAAAGCTACCACAATAATTACGTTTTGACCTTGCCTTAGACTATCAACGGCTGTGGATAATCGTTTCCGCAAATTTCTGCATGGAGGCTAGCCATGCCATGATAATTTTCCTTCAATACCTTTTAATTCGCAAAGGGCGCGAATTTGAGCTCATTGAGCGCAAAATTTCTACGATGTCTTTGTTTCCCATTTTCAGGACGTGAAAGATTTTGAAGTGAAATACTTACTAATTTTGTTATTTTTTTCTCTTACACGCGAAAGCTTGTTCAATTTAACAAAATGGCCTGAAATAATTATAACGCCGCGGTGATTATCCAGGTTATTCAAAATCGTATCCACACCGGCTCGGAAGCGAATACAAATTAAGCGTAATTTATTAATAACGTTGAACACGATATCGAAACCACTCTTAAGAATTGCATTCCAATAAATATCATTAAATATGAAGTACTAGGTAATCGTATGTAAAGTCCATAGAATATTTTTCTTAAAATCATATGATGTAAAAGCGTGACTCATGTCGTCAAACTTGTCACAGACGACAATAGGCGTAAACGAGAATCGTATTGAATTTAAACAAACATTTTAATCAAGACAAACTGTGTTTCTAACCGATTGTCCACTTAATCTAATGCGCATATCGAGGTGAAAACGCTGCACGCTGATGACCTGGAAAATAACGACTATATCGAAATCCTTAACTTTTAAACAGAGTTCTCTTTAACTGTGATATAAAATTTAATTAACTTTAATGGTCATATCGACCATTACAAACAACGTGAGCAGTACGACCAGCAACTTTCCAACATTACAGTAAAGCGTTTCAATAAATTTTCTTATTATATACTTATTTATAACGGGAATGTGTCAGTTTTATCTAATGATGAGGATAACTACTGACAATACGAGATAAGATGAGATGCGAAAAACAGCTGCGTATTGCAGCATAATTGAAAGAATATCATTGCCAATGGCAACCATTATTCGAATTTAGATTCTATTATCGATAAAAGCTATATTTAGCGGTGTGGCCAAAAGTGCGACTATTCTTAACGCAATTAATTAAATAGAAAATCTAACGATGCAGTCATAGATGCTACTTAGAATATTTGTTTTTTCTACATTATAAACACATGTATGAATATTAAATTACTTGGTATTTTAGATAGGCAGTGAGTCACTTTATGACTTAAACGAACAAAAATAAAACTGAGTTAATCCTATAATAAAAGAAAAGAAAAAGATCGGATTAGATTTAGTTTAATTAGTACGTAAAAACTTTGTCTAAACAAAGAAATATATATTTTTAAAAAGATAAAACAATTAATGTTTTTTAAATTATCGATACTATTTTATTTACTAAAGAAATGCATTTCAAAATGACAAATATAATTCATATGTTAAATTTTTATAGTTTCACTATTTGTATTTGACAGATACACCCGATTGCCAGGTTTAGTTGCACCGTAAACCAAAGTAACAAATAGAAATGTGCGTTATCAATATAATGATGAAAGTATTTTTCTATTATTACTTATTTTAAAAATAATTTAATTTGAAATAAACAAAAACGTATGTTATTCACCACAATCAATTTACCTTTACCATACTGGACGTAGAAATTAACAATTAGAAAAATTATAGATTTAAGATATTTAAAATAATTATAGAAATCTTAAAACCATTGCCAGTGAAATTTTCTTCAGAAAATAGAATAAAGTTTCTTTTTATCTAATCGCATACTTTATAATATAGGCACGACTGATGATTCATGCTACCATACTACTTATTATCATAATGAAGACTAATGGTAAAAATGCAATATTTAGCAATGTAGGTATCAGTACTTTATTTGAATAAGTTGTCTTAAAATTTCAGAGAAATAATTCCATCATCTTATTAGATAAGAATAATTCCAAATATATATGTACTTAAATATATGTACGTAAAATCGACCATCATTTTCTTAGCATTTTATACACGCCCTCCACTTCATAGATACAATTGTGTAAAAATATATTTATATATACATTATGTGTATATATTTATTTATTTATATATACATTATATATATATATATATATATATATATATATATATATATATATATATATATATATATATATATATACAAATTTTAATGTTTTGGGCGTGTCGGACACATATAATTATTTTAGAAGAAATGAGCAAGAAGCATTTGAAAAATACACATTTTAATATTTCGATTTATTTGCATCGCTAATAAAGAAAAATGAAAACGTCATTAAACGTTCATTAACTGTCTAGTTTGACATATCTACCCGACAGAATTTTAACTATCTTCTCAATGCCGGCCGGTATAGCATATACGGGTAAAAATATTAGCTATTAATTACAACCATATTAATTCGTAGTTGATATGATTAGAGTAATATAATGCGCCCTAACATTGGAACTACCGGTCTGTCGCCATCTTGTCATAGCCGAGTATTCGTCATCGTCCAACTTGGCTCAAAACTTTTCGCAGTACTTGCAAGAAAATTTCATTGCGATACAAGTAGACTAGCACATCTTACTGCTTTTTTAGTGTCAAATTAAATATGGTTTAAAGACTGTAACATTTATTCAAAGCAACGACAAAAATTATGTATAAGCCAAAAATATATCTGATGTTACCTACTGCAGTAAAATAAAAGTGAACTTACTTCAAATCCTTCGGATTTGGCCCATAAATTTCCATCGTGTCCCGCTATAGCGGCTTTTGTCACACACCGCGATGCCATCAATTGTTTGTCAACGTAATCCTGCCAGCTCATTATTACTATTTTAAGTTATTATTTACTTACTACACCTCAACTAATGCACGCACAAAACCCACACGCAGACGATCCGCACAGATCGGTATTGTCTAAAATGGAAGCGTTCAGCTGAGACAGGAAACATACGACCTCTACGGCCAAATGACGCAACAACCGGTGATGGTCTGCCGCAAATCTCTTTGTCTATGAGTTACAGCGATGTTTTGTCTATAACAAACGAAAAGCATAATGTAAAGAAATATACTTCTAAAAATATTTAAAAATTAAACACTATGCTTCATTCATAGGTATATTACTTTCACTAATTTAGACTTATTAATGACTTATATGACTTTATTAAAATGTAAAATGTGATCATTTTCAATCAGATTTATGAATATTGAAATGGCATCGAATATCGAAGCGTTGGTTCTCAAAAAAAAAAAAATAGTAATAATATATAATTGCAATAGAAAACTATAATAGCAATATTTAATGTAAAGTACATAAAATTTTAAATCAACCATAATTACAAAACTTTTAAAAACTATAAATATTTTTAATGTAATGAAAAGTTGAAACAATATATTCGTTTAAATATATTTTCAAATTACTAATTCAATTTAATAAACAGAAACTAAAATTAAAATTGGATGTAATCACATTAGACTTATAAAAATTGTAAAACTAATTTTGCTTAGTCATGGTCATAGAGAAAAGACAAATCTTTTTTTTTTAAATTGATTTTGCAGTTAGTTGAAGCAGCACTTAAAATAAATTAGAAGATGAAAAATAAAAATCATAATATTGAAACTATATTTATATATATATATATATATATATATATATATATATTTATATACAGATATACATATGCACGTACATGTATATAAATGTATAAACTAATTTTAATAATGTTCCATTCTAAATTAATATATCTTTTAATTTAATTAAAAATCAAATTAAATTTTTAGAAATGTAAATAAATAAATACTTTAAATTCTGGATTCTGACTAGAGATTTTTGAAAATTATAATAAATATAATATTGGATATTTCCCAAATATGTGTGATACAATAACTTATCCAGAAATAATATATAGCAACCAATTTATAATTGATCATACGCACCATATTTCCGAAAATATTAATGTATTATTTAAATAATTATATAATACTATCATTTTTATTTAAAATGATAATTATTACGTGAATATTAAAAATAAATGCAAATAATTTTTCAATTGTACATATATATATATATATATATATATATATATATATATATATATATTTATATGTGTATGTATGTATAAATATTTTTTTACATATTGAGCTTAATACTTATTTATAACAATAATTGGGAACCTATTTCTTTTCTATTCCTGTAACATTTAAAGTTATTAAAATATTTTTTTATTTATGATGCATACGATTTTTTTAAATTACTCTTCATATGTCGTTTTTCTCTTTGTTATAATATGAGGCGCAGTATTGCTTTTATGACGTACTTCCGGTACCGCATTGGTTGAACAATCTTTTATTCGATTTGAAATTAATTTAGCTAATTAACCGTGTATTAATTACTCTTAATAAATAATTTAATTAATTATTTTACCGAGTATTGAATTCATTGCAGCTTTGAAAAAAAATTACATTCTAGCTGTCAATATATTATAATCGTTCGTACGTTACTTGACCTTGTTAGTTCTTTTCCGTTCAGCAAGCGCGATTGGAACATGTCTTATTCCCCAGAAAGAAGGTAAGTTATAAATTTAAATGTTTATTGTTACAGTTTGGTGGCTTATTTGTAATTTGTGCAGGTTGTTTTGAATCTAAGATTTGATTTAGTATATAGCATTGTTAGTTATAACAGAGCCAGCATAAATACAGTAATGCCTGTCGGAGATTTGCATGGTCTCTGATTGCCAACATGGCGGTGATATAAAATTGATCGTATACCTGTATTTAGCTCTTAAACATAGCGCCTTTGAAACACTTTTTAAAAACGAACTCTGTACGAACACAATGATGCCACAAAGTCCGCTTAAAATCGCAAACATCTTTGTCAAATATTCATTCAAATCTTCTCTTTGACAGCCGTTCATATGCATTTACATGAATGTTGCGTATTAATTATGCGTTTTTTTCCTTTACTCCGGCTATACTCTACAGTATTTTTAGAAGCTGAATATCATTGAATAACTTCATGTTTCGTTAATATCTGTGTATTTGAAAATTGTAATGATATTGTTAATTTTAAATTCACAGAAATGAAGATTGGTCAGGTGAGTCTAAAAATGGCCCATCTGGCCAAGACAATGTAATGTACGATGGACCACCAGGAATGGAACCTGATGGAGTTATCAAAACTAATTGGCATCAAGTCGTCGAGAACTTTGATGACATGAACCTGAAAGAGGAACTATTGAGAGGAATTTACGCTTACGGTTTCGAGAAGCCGTCAGCCATTCAACAGCGTGCAATCATTCCCTGCATCGAGGGCCGCGATGTCATTGCTCAGGCTCAATCTGGTACTGGCAAAACAGCTACGTTCTCCATTTCTATTCTTCAACAAATTAATACTAATATACGCGAGTGTCAAGCTTTGATATTAGCGCCCACTAGAGAATTGGCACAACAGATTCAGAAGGTAAATTTTACATGACATTTATTATTACATCTTTTTTCTATTTTACATTTATTGGTATTAATTATTTAGGCATATTTATCGAGAAAGAGCAGTTGAAAGCTTATAAAATGGAATATTTCCATTTTATAAATAATTAAAAAAATGTTGTGCAATTTTTAAAATAAAAGTTTTAGGTAATCATTTTTAAAATAAAAATTTTAGGTTTAATTCTTGGGAGAATTATGTTATCAATGTGTGACCAGTGCAAACTACATTTTAAGTAAACATGTTATCAAATTCTTGGAATCGTGAAAGAAGTGTATCATATTAAAATTAATTATCAATTATCAAATTATCATATAAACAATTTTTCTTATGTATTTTGTTTTTGCAACAAATCATAATTTCTTATAATTTTAAATAATTTGTTATACTTCACTTATTTTGTTACTTTAACATCTAATATATAAATATGAACAAAAATTGTTAAATATTAGACTTAGAAAAATAACATGTGAATAATTAAAAAAATTGTGTGGAAAGTATTTGAAAATGTCTAAAATGGAATGATATATAAATTTTATTTCAGTTAAAAAAGAAAAAAGTAAAAATAATTTTTTTTAAAGCCCTACAAGAAATTCTTTTACATTGTAATGGATTATTTGAGTTTAGGCCTGGAAGGTTACCAAATAAAACTAACACATTGCACATGGAAATATTACTCCAAAAAGTGACAAAATGTTTTTACTTCATATAAATTTTTTCATAGTTTTTATGTAGCAACAGATTATTTCCCCTTATCAATGTTTTATTTGAATTCATGATGCCAATGTTCAAGCTGCCTCTCTGTTATTTTTGTTATATAAATAAGTTTGACTTTAAACAGCATTCAGCTGCTTTCGCTACCATATTTTTTTCTGTAGCCATCTTATAATGTAAACAATCAGTGAGTTGACTGTGAACATAAAGCAAATGAAACATGTCAACGCCTTCATTCCTTTGGTGGTGCAATTTTTTTTATCAATGCTTACAGGTGGTTATTGCATTGGGCGACCACTTGAACGCCAAGTGCCATGCTTGCATCGGTGGTACAAATGTACGTGAAGACATTCGTCTGTTAGAGGCGGGCGTACATGTGGTGGTGGGTACTCCGGGCCGTGTCTACGATATGATATCTCGTCGTGCACTGCGTGCTGACACTATTAAATTGTTTGTCTTGGATGAAGCCGATGAAATGTTGTCTAGAGGGTGAGTTTAAGTAACGTGTCGGGCCGTTGTGTTGTGTAGATAGGGTTAATTCAGTTTATAAAAAGTTTATTTTCTGAACACTTTCATGTAGTCTTGTTGTTTGGGGATATTAAAATTTTTTGAAAAAGCTTAACTTATATCTTTATTATATTCACATTTTATAGATCTAGTATCTTGTAAGTCGTGATATGTATAGAATGTACGTAAAATATCGACTTCCTTGACTGAAATATTATTTGCAAATTGTGAATAAATGTTAAGAATTACTAAGTGGATTTTTATCTAATACTGGTTGGTTTCCCCGTTCGTTTAATCGTTTTTCCTGTTCGAACAGTTGTTTTCCAAGTTTCATTTGCTAATATAAGTAAAATATTGTTTTATACAACCTACTTTGATACAAATGCAACGTTCAGCATATATAGCAATTTGTCCTGTCGCCCTTGCTTACGGTAATGAGGCAAAAAATGTTGTCTTGAATTTACAGACCCAACGTTGGATTAATGAAAAATAATATATTTATTTCCAGATTTAAGGAACAAATTCATGACGTCTTCAAAATGTTGAAACACGATGTACAAGTCATTCTGCTATCTGCTACAATGCCAAGTGACGTTCTTGAAGTTTCAAAGTGTTTCATGAGAAACCCTATTAGAATTCTTGTGCAAAAAGAAGAAGTATGTATTGTTTATTTAATACATTTTCTAGGAATTGCATATCTAAATTTTCCTGAATTTTCTCAAAGTTTACTTTTTTAATTTTCTCCCTTTATTACAAGAGGGCCTCTGAGGCTTCAAAGTCATTGAAAATAATTAAATATTTTTATAACACATACTACCATTAAGCAAAAAATATGCATCACATAATGTGTTGAGTCATCATTTCTGAATCACTGCATGTGGATCTTTGGCTTAGGCAAATTATACTATGTTTATGAAATCTGTATCTACTAATTCTATTATCACAATATAAATAATAGTTTATTTTTAAAAAAATAATTTATTTGTCATTTTTGTAGCTGACCTTGGAAGGTATTAAGCAATTCTTCATTATGGTGGAACGTGAGGACTGGAAACTAGACACTTTAATTGATTTATACGATACTCTCTCCATTGCCCAAGCTGTGATCTTCTGTAACACTCGTCGTAAGGTATGTCTGACTACTTATACATGATTGCATTAAATTTTGTTATAGAATCATTTGACCTTGCAAATATTCGAGAGATTATTGATTTGGCATTATAAAATTTAGATTAGCATTTTCTTACCAATGAATAATGATATTCTGCATGATCATATGCAACAAATATCATTTGAAACATTCATACATTTTACACTGGAATAAGCTCAGCATAAGCTGAGCCTTATTTAAAAACTGGTAATTTTGTAAATTGTAAAAATATCATATTTATAATTGACGAAGAAGGGGAAACTCTCCTTGCTCTTCGACATTTGTTGGGCCCAGGTGTTACAAGAATGAAAATTACACTATTATGTAGAGAAAATTAAAAAAATAAGCTCTTTAAAAGTTTTATCAAAATCGTCAGACAAAAGAGAAATCTTGTATTTTTTAATGAAAAGTTAGGTTATTTTTCATAATAGATTGTAAATGTAATTTTTGCAGAATTTTTTGAATTAGCGAGATAAAACAAAGTGCAGATTGTGTCTTATAATATCCTCCATTCACACATGTACCATATTAATCCATGATGCTCACAGGCTCATCGAAAAAAGTTACATAAACCTCGATAGAAGGAAAAAGCCATTAATTTTGACAATGATAGAACCATTATCAATGTTTGTTAACAGTTTATTTTTAATTAATTTAGGCAATAGCTAAACGTTAAAGAAAGCCAGAGGCATTGATTATTTTTTGTAATAGTTTCTAAAAAGTTATTTTGTAGTCTGTTAAATTTTTGTTTGTTACTTTTATTTCCCATTAAGAATTCTTTATATTTTAAAAATATAATATAATGTGCATTTATAAAGATAGCTTTTTTATTTCGTATTATGGTTACAAATTGTAATTCTATTTATCCCCTCTTTCCTGATTGCCAATTATTGAATTGTTTGGTTTTGTATATTCTAAAAAATACCACTTTTTTAAAAATTATGTTTTATCTCTGTAACATCTGGGACCATTTTTGCCCGTCTCCTTTATCACATAAAGAATATTATTTGTTGTCCTACTTTTTAATGGTTAGTTCCTAAAGGGTTTTATCATCATGATACTTCACACCATAATTTTCTAGTAAAATTTACATTGTCTCTGCTGGCACTTATCCAGAAACTTGTGACATTAAGTCATATTCACTTATTGTACTGTACATCAAGGCAAAATGACTAATAGGGAAAAACCAGTACTCATTTCTATGTTAATCAACTTTCAATTGTAATCTAGCATAATATCTATAGATATATTTATTTATGTGTGTGTAATTACAAGAAAGGTATAGATTTTAGAAAATTGAATATACTTAAAAAATTCATTACATATAATTAATACTATATTGTTGTAGTTGAATATGGTCAGGAAATAATTAATTTATTCATTTCTATTTCATATGTAATTTTGTTTATTGCACATATTTAGCTGTTTATTGAACATTAGTCTCAGTTAGAAACGCATATACTTTTTAAATTATCGCAGTGGGTATCCAAATTAACATAGGCAGTCATAATAATTGTCACTTCGGATTAATGCTGATGGAATTAGTAAAATTCACTGGTTATATAAAATATTTTTATTTATGTTTGAGAATGCACTAAATTTAAGAAAGAAAATAATTGACGTTCAAATTTAGATTACACAAAGATTTACTTCATCAGTGAAAACCATTCAGTATTTAGTTACATTTCTTTTTATAGCATTAAGTGCTTGGATGTGTTTAAGCATACTTTCAATATACACATGTCAGTCATGTCTTTTTATTTTAGGGGTATAATCCCATACGTCTATGAACTTTTCTATTTGACAAATATCCTGATTTGCCCTTGTTGGCCATCATTTTTTCGTCTCTCTCTTTTTGTGATCTCATACAAGTTATCTATAAAAAGACATTTCTCACTGTTTTGGTACTATTCCTCGACTTTAGATATTATGGGAGTTTGCAGTGCTTCTTTATAGTCTTGCTTCAGTACTCCTCTGATAATATAAAAATGTTGGATAAAATAAAAATAACAGATCAAACTATAATTTTAATAGGATATTTTACTGTTTACACAATGCAGCTGGGATGATATTTCTATCAAGGGTGCCACCGAACTCAGCTGTTCTTATCGATCAAGGTCTCAAATGTGAAAAATGACTAAAAATGTGAAAATCGAAATTGAAAAATAAAAAAATGTATAGGAAACTGTAAATGTAACAAAAAGGAATGTCAAATCCTTAATAGTCATAGGGTGAACATTCAGAGTCCAAGCTAGAAGTTTTACTGCATTGCTTCTAAAAGTTTTTGGTTTTCTTGTGTGACAGCTAATCAAGCCTCCTTCTGCTAGCAACTTCTAAAATGTGCTTATTTAACCCTATTCTAGATTGTTGAACTACTTTGTCAAATGTGTGGCTCTCGTTATTCTATTTAGTATGCGAATATCCCTGACCTTTTGCTCGGTACGTGATGTGATCTTTTTCCTGCTATAATGTCCATTTCTTGTTTGGTAAAAAGGATAAAGTATACCGGCAAAAGTAGGCCTGGCGTTATAAAAATTGTGTATTATTTTTTGCCGAAATATTTTTTTCACTGATTGGCAAAAAATTTAATATAATTTCTAACAAAAAAGATGTCGTCATAAAGTAGAGGTGTGTGATATCAGTATTTTTTCATATTGGGTGATCCTGTTACTAGTATGTAAAAATACTGGGTATGTATACCTGTTATAAAATACTTGGCCTTACACGGCACGCATGCGTTCTTGTCTAGTGTTAAGTTGGGAATATGCAATGTAACTCTTGACATAAAGTATTCAATATTTTTTGCTTGTTACATATTAACTTGTATATAAAATGATACTGTTTAAGATACTGAAAACTTCCGTCATTTTTTATACAGGCTTACGACTGTCTGGAATAAAAATATTATTGTCTCCTTTTTTATTTAGTTACAATGTAAGTAAAAATATCAGTAAACAATACACTGATGGCATATGAGACCATTATATGTTTACAGCTAGAGAATTTCAAGCGCCCTTGCATTATTCCCACTTAATGGTTCTAATTGATTCTGTTACACTCCTAACAACGCTTCTGTTGGATGTTTTCTATTCAATTTTTTTTTTATTTTGAAACAAGACTATCCGTAAAATGGATCCACTTAAATACTATTTTTTCTGCTCAATTTTATCAATGATTAAAATATTTATGAAACTTAAAAGTGTGAAGCTACATTTCAATGAATGAAAATAATATGTACACATTGCCTCAGTCAAAATGAACCAACGCTCTGCACAGACTGATAACAAATGCCAAAATAAAAGCTTTTGTGATGGGCCTCCAGAGAGTATGATTGAATATATGTGTGCCAAATGTTGATACGCAATGGAATTTATACAGAATAAGAATACTTGAGCATTTTCTATTGCATTCTTTCTTAAAGAGGGGATTTGTATAATGAACACGATGGTAGTCTACATCATTGTACGTCTGTCATAATTGCTTTGTTTCTTTTGCTCATAAGTTGAGTCATTACAAACAGAGATAAAATGCAAGCGTATTTTGTAACAGGTCAGGTATCTTCTGAATGTCATACAATAGTATGTCTGCCCCACCTGTATCGTAAATGTGCATAATTCATATTTTTATTGTGAAGAATTGTTAATAACAAAAATAACAATGAAAATCTGGCTAAGTATATAATAACTTTTAGAAACTATTACAAAACTTGATCAATAACGATTGTTTTTTCTAATTTGTAGCCATTACAAAAATTAATTCAAAGTAAATTGTAAACTGGCATTGACATGCGTTCTTTTGTCAAAATGAATGTGTTTTTCTCACCTAAATGAATGTGTTTTTCGCTCCTTTTGAATTTTATATGGCATTTTTCAACGATCCTTGCTTTTGCGACTCATGGATTTAGTATGTTACATTAGTGTAGAGTATGCGTAGAAAAATTATCTGAACTTTGTTCCGCCTTGCTGGTTCTGTGTGGAAATAGCTTTTACAAACTGTTATGAAAAATAACCTGACTCTTCATAAGAAAATACAAGATTCCTCATTTGTTTGATTAACAATTTAAATAAAACTCTTATTGTCATATATAACAATTAAATAAAGTGCTTATTCTTTTCATTTTCTCTGTATGAGACTTACCATTTTTATTCTTGTAACATTTGGGACTGAAACTATATGGGTTTTTGCCGGTCTCTTTTTTATTCTAATAAATAAAAGTGCTTTATTTTATTCACAATCGTCTTGCTGCCCAGCCTTATAGTCTATGTAACGTCAGTAGTGATGATAGACCGGATTCTGTTATCGACGGTTTGTATGCATCCAAGCATTTGCTACTTGTAAATTATGGTTAACTTTCACCAAATTTTTAAGTGGATGAGCATTACATTCGCTTATTTTAGAATATTGAATGTATTTGGCGTTAATTTTGTAGAAATTCATTATACACCATTAAATGAAACTATGTGATGTAATATTATTTCCACTTTCTTTAAGTTCTTTACCACAACCTAGGTTTCTTTGTATTACAACATCTTCAGGTGGGCTATTAGCAAAGATTATCTTTCCTGATGGTAAAGAACTTAAAGAAAGTGTAAGCTATGGTAAAGAAAGTAGAAATAATACTACATCACATAGTTTCATGTTTGACTCCGATAACAAATTGGACAACCTACTGTATGTTGATAAATTTATTGCATTTAAGTATAATTTTGTAATAACTAAATTTATATTCTGTATTGTTAATGAACTTACCTTCTGACCTGATCTTTTAAATGTTGGTTTAAAAGATGTTTTGGTATACAATAAAAAGGGATAATTCTTTCCTTTTTGACGTATATACAAGCCATATTTTGCTGAATTTGATGGAGATCATTTACATCTTCTGCAGGTAGACTGGCTGACGGAGAATATGACAGGCCGAGACTTCACTGTGTCAGCCATGCACGGTGACATGGAGCAACGTGAGCGGGAGGTGATTATGCGCTCGTTCAGGACGGGTTCATCGCGTGTCCTCATCACTACTGATTTGTTAGCTCGTGGTATCGATGTGCAGCAAGTGTCGTGTGTCATTAATTATGACCTGCCCTCCAACAGAGAGAACTATATTCACAGGTATTTTTTAGATTTTTAAATATTTCCATAAAGTTTATAACTGTATATTGGTGTGCTGTATACCCAGTGATGTTCATTTAAAATGGCTAAAAAAAATATGACAAAGTATTTTAAGAAAGTTAAGACTTAGAATTGTAAATTTTTTTGATTTTGTACTGAAAAATCATTTTTAGTAGCAAATTTTTTATTTTCTGAATTTCCAATGAAGCATTATTGTCATAAACAGAGCTACCATGAAAAGGAAATTTACGAAAAACACTAAATATTTGATGCAATCAAATTTGCTTTTTACAAAATAATACTCGGTATTCAAAGCCTAATAAGCAATTTGCTGCTTCAGTTCGTATCACTTTGATGATACCACATGGTATTAGAGATGTGTGCTTCATCCTTGCATTAAAATTGAAAACCTATGTTTCGAGGACGGGCTAAAATACAGAAATCAATTTTCTTTGCATTAATGAGACTGCAAATTTTCTTATGCTTATTCTTATTATAATTAAGCTTTTTAATTTTTTGATATTGGAATTATTTGAAGATTCAGGCAACATTAACATAAAGATATTTGAGACACGATCCCCAGCGCATTGCATCTATAGATTCCTTGCAAGATAAACGTGGCTCATATTCAACATTCTAAAAGGATAATATCATTCAACATTCTAAAAGGATAATATCATTCAACATTCTAAAAGGATATAATAGAATAATATAGAATATTGATAGAGATGTAAATGTTTAGGTAATTAATCTAAATTTTTTCTCGCTGACGTTCTTTCAATTAACAAAATTGTTTTATTTTTTTAATGTCCTTAATAAATTTAATTTCATATTTCACTAAACGCAACAAGACATTAAAATTTAATATATTTATTAAAAACAGAAATTATTATATATCGTTGAATAATTATTTTAGTTGTAACTTTAATATGGAATAGCTCGATAACTGGAAAGTACTCTGAGCATATAATCTGTTGGATTCTCAAGAGGTATTCCTGTTAATAATTTTTGGCGAAAGTAAAACAAATTTACACTCAACGTACAAAGTGTACGTTGTGTATTAACAATATATATTATTTATCATCATAACATCCAATAAATCTTGTCAGAATATTATTGTACATGATAATCATTTATCACAAAAATAAAATAAATTGGATTCCCCGTCAATAAAGAAACCTTAATAGAAAATTAACATGGGAAATTAGTATGGCAAGGTGTGGTTTGGAAAACATTGGAGTTACTGAAAACATGGTTCATTCAATAAAAATATGTTGAATATATATATCGCCAAAAATGTAATAATTGACAAATAAAGCAAAGAATGAAAAGGAAGAGAATAGTAGTACAGATAAGAGTACTCATAGAAAAAGATATATTCACAAATACAAAGCTCAGTTTGAATTTGCTTTTATGTGAGTTTAGATGCATTTAAGTTTGGTTTATCGCCTTTTCTGTTTTCGTGTTTTTTAGGCTCTATTGAGGCTTTAGAACTCATTGCCGTTAAAAGCTCAATTTCGATTTTGTTATGTTGTATTCTTTATTTTTGCACCTTTAAGTGTAGATCAAAATTTATTACAAGACACAAAGCTACTTATCTGTCTGGTATGGATAGTAGATAAGACTTGAGGACTGCTAAACATAGTTGAATAGAATAAGAATGCTGTGCCAAAAGTATATTTGTCAAAAGGAAGAAAATTTATATTTTACATCTGGAATATTTGTTCCTTCATTCAACATTCACCCCTTTATATGTTTTATTTGTGACAACTCGATATATATATTTAAATATGTGTATGCACACCGACCTGGACTGGAGGAATTAATGAACGACAAGATCCAAAAGGTCTAATCATTTCAGCTGTTTAATCGTCTGCAATTGATGATGTATTTCATGAAACCAAAAACAGAGTTTTTGGTTCAATAAAGTAAAAGTTTAAAAACTAAAACCCGACTGAAAAAGTACAGAAAAAACTTTTAAGAGATTTTGCATAAATAAACTATATAAATATTTTAAAATTAATAAATTGAAATGGGAAATATTTCTCCTAATAATGTTTTTTTCCATATTTAAAGGTTTACTTTGACTATGAAAAATAATGTGTGAAATATATTAGGCATAAAACTATTAAGAAAGATACTTATTAGGCATAAAACTCTTAAAGCTTGTTACGTATATGTTCATAGTCGGATTTTAATTTTTAAAGTTTTTAGTGAATATTTTTTTGATAATTATTAATGATACCTACTACACATTTTCTCCAAGAAACGGAGGTCCATTATCGACCACCTTGTTAATTAAAGGTAGTGTTAAAATTATTATCCTTTCCTTTGGTTTTAGCTGTAGTCGTGTTATAGAAGAAATATTAGTGGGAATTGTGTATTCGTGAAAAGCATATGCGAGTCCAAATAAGAAGATAAAATTTTTTTTCCGATTTATCGGTGCTTTCCAAGGAAATATAATAGGTGTGATTGTAATTTTTTCATTAAGGCCTTTAATTTTTTGATACTCATTTTGATGTGGTTATAAAGTCATTTATTTGTATATTATCTAAAACAATGTGGCAGCCACCAGTGCACCCGTGTTATCTCAGATAATCTTTATAATCAACCATATTTTATCTTTGTATCTTATTTAATAAAATCGCTCCAGCCGATGGAACATCTATATCCACATACATAGACTGCTATCATAACTGAATCATAACCCTTTCTTTTCAACCTTGCCGTAGTTGGGTAAAAAAAGCATGTCACATGTTTCTTTAGTAAAATTTATATTTGTTGCATTTGACATTGATAATTTATATCTTTTTGAAAGTTATCTGGAGTAATTATTTCATATTAAACTTCATCGGAGGTCGACGATTATTTTGGTACTAGTCCCAGCACAAGTATAAAGAAGTGATATTTGTTTAAAATAATGATTTATAGTAAATTCACTAAGTTTATAAATGTCATATTTTTTCGATTTTCTTGTTAGTGGATTGACTGACAATTGTGAATGTATTTGTAAATAAAGGCTATTTACCATGTTACCACAGATAATAATATTTGAACTAACATGCAAGTCTATTGGGGGTAGTATAGCAAACAAAGATAGGGAGTAGTATCTATGTACTTAGCATGTCAGTGTTTTTTGGAACACACATTTTCATGTAACATTCGGATCATTCAATGTTTTTTAACCATTTTTTTTCTGTGTTGTGGTTCTTAAGGGGTTAATTAACACTCGTTAGTTATCATATGAGCATATTCTTTTATGAGGGAAAATATATTTGGATTATTGGTTATAATAAATTTTTTGTCTCAATGTTATTTGTGCAAGACAATGACATTATATTAAATAGACACATTATTTTATAAAGATAGAGCAGTGGTTCTTAACCGGTGGTCCGCGGACCACTAGTGGTCCTTGGAAGCATCTCAAGTGGTCCGCGAGCCATACCAATAAATAAGTGACAAGAGTCTACACAACATTACCCGAGCGCGTCAACGCCCGACTGCGACTCGAGGCGCGTGAGTGAGTGTGAGAGAGATGCGTGTGACAGAGTGAACAGTACATACTGCAAGCGCGGCGCGGCGCGCTTCAGTTTGACCTGTCACGGTCGTCAGTTCGTTTTTTGTTTTAATTACAGTGATTGATAATAGTTCAACAGTGCTCAAGTAGCGAATGTTCGAAGTAATGTTATGAGATCTTTCTTACCTACTTTCTTTCAGTTTTAAAGTTCAATATCGAAGGCAAATATTGTTGGTCTGCGAAGTATATTAATACTTAGTTAATAATTAATCTAGGTCTAAATACCCACGAAAGTAAAATGATCCTTTCTTATATTTTGTTTAGATATTTCACAAGTAATTACTTATTGTGAAATTAAGTACCTACCTAAGTATGTGTCTACGTACGTCGCATTTAAAATTCGTTGCCTACGTTTTCAAATCGGCTAGGTTTCTGAGAAAAATGTCACCAAAAAGAAAATATAGGTAACAACAATTATATTAACTTTTTACCTATGCCAGTTTCAGTGTTTTTTTTTAACTTGCCTGCAATCTTTAGTATGTAGGTAGGTATGTAACGTTTGCAACTGAATTGTACTTAATACTGTTATGCTCGATTGATTAGACTGAAATTGGCATATACTTAGGTACCTACATAGGTAAAAAAAAGTGACTTTACTGATATTTATTGTTGACCCAGGTATAATTAAACTGTAATAAGTACCTACTCTAAGGATCCTAGAAATGTTTAGGCTCATTTGATACGTTTTGACTAGTACGGTACACTACCTATTTTATTTTTCAAGCTCACTGCTGTGCATAACTCATAAAAATAAAAGCTTATGATCATAACATATTTTTTGTAAAATCTTGTATCTCATAAATTATTATTATAAGCAACTATTCAGTTTTAAGAAAAATGCCACCAAAAAGAAAATATGACGACAATTATATTAAATTGGGCTTTACTTCAATAGTAATAAATGGGAAACTAGACCTCAATGCGTGTTATGCACAACTGTTCTTGCTAATGACGCTCTAAAACCGGCAAAGTTGGAACGTCATATGAAGACCGTACATCCGAATTTTTGTGACCGTCCGCGCGAATTCTTCGAAGGCAAACTGACAAACCTTAAAAAAATGAAACTGGATCCCAGTGGAACAAGTCATGCAACATCTGAAAAAACATTATCTGCATCGTTTGAAATTTCAAAATTAAGGAAGCTCAAAAGAAAATTCGTGAAATACCACTTTCAAACGACATAGTAAAGTCGCGAATTCAAAAAATGTCAACTGATATTGAAGAACAAGTTATTGACAAGATAAAAAGTAGTCCTTATTTTGCATTACAATGTGATGAATCTACTGACGTGTCGCAATGTTGCCAATTACTTGTGTATGTTCGATTTTTGGATGAAAATAAAACTTTAAAAGAGGAGTTACTATTGTGCAAAGAACTTGAAACGACGTCGCAAGGTGCAGATGTTATGGATGTAATAACTCAATATATGGAGAAACATGAACTTATGTGGGAAAAACTTGCGGGAGTTTGTACGGATGATGCTCCTGCTATGCTTGGTTCCCGATCTGGTCTTGCAGCGCTTATAAAAACCAAAAATCCATCTGCAATCACGACGCACTGTGTTATTCATCGTCAAGCATTGGCAGCCAAAACACACCCGGAATGCTTTGCTCTGATGATGAAAACAGCTATAAAAGTAGTTAACTTTATTAAAAAGAGTGCACTGAATACTCATCTCTTCAAGCAACTGTGTTCTGATATGAACTCTGAACACGAAACTCTGCTTTTCCACACGGAAGTAAGTTGACTTTCCAAAGGAAACATGCTGTCGAGGTTGTACGAACTAAGAGAGGAAGTAAAAATATTCTTAACTAACAAGGAAAACAAAGAGCTATTGGACCAGTTCTGTGACTTAGAATTTACAATTGGTTTTGCTTATTTAGATTTTTTCACGAACCTAAATAAATTGAACCTTCAACTGCAAGGTTCAGGAAATTTGCAGTTGCAAGGCATGAGCAATATATTTGCTCATGAAGACAAAATCAGGGCATTTATCGCTAAAATCGACCTATGGTACAACAAAATCTAAAGCAAAAACTTTTCTGCGCTTGGTACGCTCAGTAAAATTATTGACGGACAGTGTACCGAGGTTAAACAAAAAATGCAGATGAACATATTACTCCATTTGAAAAACTTAAAAAGTGAATTCATTCTCTACTTTCCTGACTGGGAGGACAAAAGTATTCAAAAACTGATTCGCAATCCTTTCATTATCAATGTTTCTGAGGTTCCTGATGAATTTCAAGAAGTTATTGAAATGCAACACGATTGTAACTTGAAAGATACATTTGAATCAGGGATTACTCTTGAAGTTTTTTGGAGTCAAAAGGCTATTTCTTTACCGAAACTTCGAGACATTGCTCTTTGTTTTCGACAACATATCAATGCGAGCAGGGGTTCTCGGCACTTTTGATTGTTAAAAACAAACACCGAAATCGTTTAGATGCCACTGGAGACATGCGTTTAGCTTTAAGCAGCACTGAACCAAGGATCCATAAATTAATAAAAATTATGCAAGCACAAACATCTCGTTAAAATCTTTCATGTTTTTTTTTCATTTTTTATTATATTAGTTATAATTACATTTTAATGAGATTTTTGTGCTTGCATTGGCATGTCAATTTAATTTACCTACTTTAAGAAAATAAACTGGTTGCAGTAATTTTATACGTTTTTATTTGTTGAAATCTAAAAGAATCCTTTATTTTTACTTACGTTTATTTACTGAACATTACCTCCAGATCAATAAACCAACTGGGTGGTCCGCGGCATAACGAAAATTTTGTCAAATGGTCCTTCAGGACTAAAAGGTTAAGAACCACTGAGATAGAGGATCGAAAAAACTTATATATAAAGATAATTATAATAAAGACAAGCCATATTAGCTTGTCTTTTGAGAATCTTTTTCAGAGCACTAACGAGATATCTATTTAATTATAATGTTGTAGGTACAGAGGTACAATTAACATATCGGTTTCGGATAATGTAAATTCTATTATTTGTGTTTGTTTACAAGGGACTGGATGGTGCAAAAATAAGTCATTTATATTTTTATGTATCTGTTTTAAATAAATCAGAAAACACTTTAAATTGTTCAAATTCGTTTCATAAATACCATAAAGCAGGATTCCCAACCTTTTTTTTTTGTTGAGGCTCCCCGGACTATAAATTATATTTTCATGCTTTGCTATTTCATCCTTTACTTTTTCATGCCCCCCCTTTGATTTAGTAAATTAAATAAAAATGGTAACTGAAGTTTGTAAATACACAAACTTACCTTTTAACAGTGAGACACAATAATTTTAGACACTCAAACTGATTTCTCAACAAAAATGTATACCAAAACGTCAAATTTTTCTCAAGTTTGTGGTAATAATAGTGAATATGATATTTAATATCATTAATTTTATGCATGTAAATTAAACATTACATTGTAATGTTATTTGTTTATGTTGCTTATATATTTTTTTTGTTTTTTTTTTTCTAAAATGCAAACGCTTTCCGCCCCCCTTGGGAGGCGTGCCCCCCTGGTTGGGAACTCCTGCCATAAAGGAAAGTTAAGACATCCTATATGCCATAATAGAATTAAATGTTTGAATAATACATATCGAGCTTCTACATGCCCTCAACACCTAATGTCTAATATGTGTTTGAAATTACTTGACTCTTGTATTGTGAAAATAATGTGGTTTTAAACCAGCGTTTACTTTTTCAATTATACAAACATGTAAACAATTATAAGATAATCAATTAAAATTTAAGTTTGCCACTTTAGCTTTCAATGATAGGTCCTTTTATTGAAAATTAAATTATTCATTTTAGCGAGAGGCTTTCATAGATGTAAATTTTTTTTAATTTGCAATCTTCACGCTATTAAAGCAATAATTCATTGCCAGCATTACTTCTGTTTCATTAGTTGCAACATTTAGACTAATATATTTGATTGTTGTTCCAGAATTGGACGTGGTGGTCGATTTGGTCGTAAGGGAGTTGCTATTAATTTCGTCACAGATGAAGATAAGCGCATACTGAAGGATATTGAGGAATTCTACCACACTAGTATAACTGAGATGCCCAACGATGTAGCTGATCTTATCTAAGAAGACGCTTATACAAAATAACTCGGTGTGTTCCACGCTCTATCCAGATTTTTTCACGGTGTGAGTATTTGGTGTTTCCTTCGGCTGGATGCGCATAGACTGTGTACATTACACCTTGGTGTTTGTGGAGCGTGCATATATTCCACTTACGATAGATATAATCATTCATACAATATATTTACTAGAAGCCATCATCAAACTAACTTCAATCTTCAATTTAATTTATGCAAGATTTTGTTATATTATTTTTTAATCAATTGATGTATTATTATTATAGACTAAGTTTAATATCGAGGTAGTAGGATACCCGGCAGCGGTGTGCGCCATGTCGGGAGGCCCAACTGTTCCGTGCAGGCGTCTCCGCAGAATGCGGAGAGGCCTCATCGGGTTCTGGAGAGGCTATTTTAATCATAAAAGTACTCGACGGAAATTGTGACTCAATTTATACAAAATATAGTTAGCTAGCTATCTGTTTTGTACCATGTTACTTGTAATAAATGTATAAGAAATAATAAATTCAAATGTTTTCTTTTATGTATGTAACTGGCGCTCCAATCCCGATCGGAACCTTAATTTCATAGTAGACAATTTGTACTCAAATTCAGTGTTTTGTTTTACAGAAATCAGCCACCAGTCGAATGATGGATTACACATTGATGGAAATAATAAATACTACATTTCCTTAATTCAAAAATGTTGATTTTTTTCGATTTTATTGCTCCTTTTGTGCCCCTATTTCCTTCTTTTGTACAATTTTCTTATGATTTTTCTTTTTAACTTTACATTTGAAAAATATAGTCTTTTCATTCTTAAAACAATACACTTTTTATTGAAATATAAATAAATTGCTTCCTCTTAACTATAACAGGTAGGGTAAATGGTGTCGAGACTAATAATTAAGGTTCCTCCGCTTTTGCAGTGCTATTCTTAAGTGTAATCAAATTATTGTAATTTAGTTTAATAATAAATTATAAGGAGAGACTATTGTTTGATCTGACCAATCCAAACTTTTTGAGAAAATTAGAAGTATTTAGCTATTAAAACCTCGGCCTTTCTAGATTTTTGTTTTGAAGTACATTTTAGGTTTGTAAAAGCTTAGTTTTCAGCTAAGATGAATTCCTAATGAATATACTTTGAAGAATTTAAACACATGAATCATAAAAAGGAATTGCTTCCCTTTTGAATATTTAAAAAGTAGGCATATATCTGCTTAGCTTGTATACAAGCTACATCCTAATGGAGGAACAATACATTTATTGCAAATAAGATTGATGAAGGACTCAATTGGTGTAAGTAACTAAATATTGTGGTAAGTTTATACTAATAATAGGTGAATCAAATGTGACATTACCAATTATTTTTTGGCTATTGTGATAAGAACCAACCAGGATTGTGAAATTGAGTTAACCATTTAATTAACCAAGAGACTAATAGAATTTGTTTGGAATAGCATTAGAAGGAAATGGTATACTCATTTTTTATGTTATAAGCCTAAATTTTAGAAGTGGCTGGTAGGGTGAAAGGCATTGCTCACTAATTTTTGGGAAATTACACTCTAGAGGTACGTAAATAATATCTTGAATTTGAAGTGCGACTGAGTAATTATCTCGCAAAACATTAATTAAACTATATCTGAAACTAAAAGTTGTAAGAGCTAAGACAAATGAAAAATATAAAACCTTCATTTTGTTAAAGATGGACATTTTTTTGCAAGATTAGTGACTGAAATATTGCTATTCAAAATTAATAAAATTGATAATTGTTAATTACTGTAAATCACTCGATTTAAAATGTCATTTTTAAATATAACTGATTTGTTTCATTGATTATTTACTCTGTTCAATGTTTTAAAGTCTTGTCGTGAATTTCTGTTAAGTTAAATTATGTATTGCCTAAACGTAAAAGACAGAAAAATTTTATACTTTTAAATTGTTCCAAGAATATGAACTGCTTCTAATGAAAAACTTAATTTTGAAGAGAAATTTTACATACGACATTTTATCTACACTGATATTGTAAGTAGGAAAAGGACATCGCTAGACATTTTACAACTAGAAGTCGCTGAACTGATTTAAAAATTCCTTCACTGTTGGACAAATACACTATAAATATTTGAACAAATATAGCAAGAGAAACTTAATTAGTTTCGGATAAGGTTTGCCAGATAAGACAAACAAGATAGACAGAGACTGATAAACATTTTTATTACGGTCTAGGGAGGACAGAAATTCATCGCACATGCTGCTGCACTATCTGTCTGTTCTTCCAGAGTATTGAGGCGCAAATCATCTGTCTGAGGTGCTTGTTTGCTGATAGTGGCACACAGGCCACTGTTGATGTTTCCAGAATATCTTAGGCACTTAGTCACTGGCAATGTGTCTAATTAGCAATTTGTGGTTTTTCTATTAAGAACTTCTAAGATCTGAAAGTATCTTTTTAGTTATTAATAGCTGTCATGTTTGCTTTCATAAAAGAATTTATTTTGCGCAACACCTGATAATTTATCTCAAATGGTTATCAAACCGAGTATGGTACTCGATAAAATATATAAATAGGGATTTACTTTTATATAATAAAATATTAAATATTCATTTCAACGACGTGACTAAGATTGCATATAGCAGTTAATTGTATTAATAAATTTATGTATTTACCACTAATTTCTTATCGCTCTAAAACTTTTTATTGAAACCTTTGCGAATCTATTCAAAATCTTTTTTTATTATTATTACAGCTAATATGAAAAAAGGACAATATTTATATTGGTTCCGAACAATGCTATTAGTTTTACATAAACTAAATGTTTCTTTTATAAATCGTCAAAACCATGTTCTACATAATAATTGTAATGTAATTATTTTGTTTTAAACAAAACAAATATTCTTAGTTTTTTCTAAAATTATTTAAATTCTCTAATTTTTTTGAATCACTGTTTTAATCTGTAATCTCGTGCAATTAGGTTTATACATCTGAACCCATGATAACACTGAATGGATTTGCAAAACTTGCTTTAAACAACTTTTCTACGTCAAAAACTTACAATTTTTGGCGGCTGATTCAAATTAGTAGATCCAGAAATTATTAGACGTTTACTTTCTTAAAAAACTTCAATTATAGAAATTAGTACAGATTAAAATACATTTTTTTATAATTAAAATTGGTTTTTTTATAATTAAATTTGATTTTAGCACAGCCGTAATTCTTAAATAGTAAAATTTTTAGTATGGCATTTTGAGTTATAAAACTAAAATCCTTGTTTAGTGCTTTTTTGTACATTGTATTTGTGTTATTTTATTTATATATTTGGTTCGTTTATTTATGATATTTCTTATCTAATTTTTGTTTTGCTCTATAGTTGACTTTTTTTTATAATAAGTGACAATGACGGGTCTCCAGGAAATGATTTAGTCTGTGGTGCCCCCTTTCACTATGGAAACTAGAGGACAAGCCCTAACCGGTTGGATAGTGTGCTAAAAAAGAACCTAAAATGGTAGTAACTTGCTCACAAAACTATCTGGGTAGCACTATGATAGTGCTGTATACGTAGAGCATGTAACATACATAACGACAAAAATATTGAAAATTTTATTGACACTATGTATCAACAAATGCTGACATTTGTATTAACGAAAAACAAGAGTGTGTATTTTCTGCACTCAAGTCTACTCAATTTGTACAGATTTCAATCATTAATATTTAATATGCGTCATTAAATTTAAATTGGTCAAAATATTAACAGTATCTATTATTTATATTATATACACACACAACATATATATTTATATATATCAAACGATTGTCGTTGGCAGAAAGTAATGGTCTGTCAATATTTACTACCATGATACCATTTTTAATTTTATTGAACCTGAAGAATCGCACTGATATGGGTCGACATAAAATGTAGAAATGTTTTTTTATAATTATTTCTTAATAAAACAATTTTATTTGAATAGTTTCTAAATTACACTTTTTCGGTTAATTTTTTCCCATAATATGTGAACCTTAAATTGATATATATTTTTATAACGCTTTTCATCAATAATAAACTGTGATCAGTGTTGACATTAAAAATATTCTGTTTCGAAATAATTTAAAAATATACTAGTAATAATTTTCACTTAAAATATTTTTATTTAAATGAGGTTTTATCAATTTTTCTGTTTTATTAAGTATTCCTAAAACCGTTTTCTAAGGATAATGTAAGCAGATGCTGATGCTGTAACATCTCTTGTTTAGATTTCTTGTGAAGCTTGATGCTGTAATATCTCTTGTTTCGTCATATTGCCATGTGTAATAAGAATATACGTTGGTCACATTTCAATGACAGACACAATTTCCTTTTTATAAAAAATCTTATGGCCCTGTATATCCTTGTAACAAAATCAAAGATTCAGCATTAATAAATTTCTCATTCCTTAAATCCTGAATTATGGAAGAGATATTGGCTATCTCCTCAGCTTGTCTTCGACATTTTGCATTTAATCTCTTGATTTTTTCTGTTGCTAATGGCATTTCTCTAGTAATTTCCTAATCTATTTAGCTTCTAATTTAGCCTGAAAATAAAATACAAAAAAATATTAAAATTATTTCACTCCAACATAGACGAAATACACTAAGAAAAAAAAATGGACGATATTTTCAAATGTCATCATTGGCTTAAAAGTTATGTAATGATCCTAGTAATCAAGTGCAAAACTACCTGAAATATAAAATTCTTTAATATAGTTATTAGATATTCATAACCATAAAATGGATAATAAACTTATAGTAATATAGGGCACTGTGGCTGTCTTCTAAACTTAAAATGTAAAGTTGGCTTTTCTAATGTTTTGTTTCTATATTATAAGTAAAATGAATGTTGTTTAGATAAATAATAATTAAATACCGATAAAGATGAAATCTGTGGCTGAGGTTCCATTGAAATATTTTTAGAGAGTGATGCAGAACAATCTACGGTTTGTTCTCTCGCAGACCAAGTTACTATTTTAGACTAAAAACATTAATAAACAAAATTAATTCAATAACAAAGTCCAACATCATAAAGAGATAAGATCTAAATGTAATATACAGAGGATGCACACAGTCGGATAAAGTGGAGTTTAAGCAGGAAAGCCGACTCGGTTAAGAAGATAAATGTCAATTTAAAGTTTAATTTACAATTGAACTATTTGTATTAATCACAAGGTAGGTAAATACTAATACTGAAGGCTGTGGCTGATTAATATCTATTCTTGTAGAGAGGGTAGGCTTCGTTTGCTTAGGATGTTCTTATAGTTATAATAAAATGTGACAACATTACAATTAAGTATTAATCATTTTCTTATATTAAATAGCAAAATCAATAACAATTATATTTGAACTACATACCAAAGCAGAATTTAGTTGAAGCAAATATTTTTAAAATACAAAGAACAAGTTTCTTTTATTCCAGGGTTAAAATTTTCTTGACTAATGCCACAGCCACTCTCACTTGGGGGATTCATTTTTGAAATATTAATAGTACAGGTATTATATGTAATACGGTGAAAATTGATGGTTTGGCTTTGATCAGATATGATTTTTTTTCATATCTGTTACAAGGGCTCTGCCATAATATGAAATACGATTACAATCACTCTATTCTTCGCTAAGTATAAAGTTCATGCTACGACAAAGTGCATTTTGTAAATATTTTGCTTTGCGGTGATTGGTTGTCGTGCAATTTAAATAAAGTAACGATATTTAGTGATGAAAACGTCACTTTGCAAAACGTAAATAAATCGTAAGAATGGGGAATTTAAATTTCGACAAAAAATCCACAAAAATAATAAAAACACATTTACTTTAAAATGAAGCTTCTTCGACTTCAGTCAAAGCTCGCTTAGAAAGCAAATTAATATTTTTGCTACTAACCTATAAAGTGAGATATTAGGCCGATTTTCCGTACATATTAGGCCTTTAGCACAATCTGGGCATTTTCACATATAATTTGACAACATTGTAGTACTGAAACAATCTCTAAAATAAACTTAACAAATGTTTTTTCGGTAAATTTATTTTATAATATGCAATTTGACGTCTTTGATATTTATCTTTATCTTTGATTATATAGCGTTCGTTCTCTCCAGAGAGAACCTTTGCCAATGTCAAGTGTGGAAAAAATACTATGCAACATTGATTTAATCATATTTCGAATATTTGTCACAAAAGAATAAATTATTACCGAATATTTGTCATAAAAAATAGACAAAAACTAAATAAGAAGTTGGCTAGAATTAAATTAAAAGAAGAAAACGACATTATAATATACAGAAAGTATAAAATAAGTATATACAAATATAAAAAAAATAAACATGAACATAAGTATAAAAAATTCTATATTTTGATGTCGTTCTTTATGAACTGAATAATTAATCCTAAAATGGGTTTGTTGGCAATAAATAAAAGTGATCTTATGTTGATGGGCAATTGAATTTTATATTTTAATAATTTGGAAACAAACGAAGGAAATCTATTATTCAATGGACATGAAAAAATGAAATGATTTAAATCGCCTTCTCCAAACTCACAATCGCAAATTGGAGATTCTGACCAGCAGTCTAGCCAAATGAGTAAGAATAGAACAATGACCCAAACACACGCGAGATACCACAGAGGATTCCTTTCGAGAGAAAGTAAATGTTGAGGACCAAGGTTTTGTGGGTATAAAAGGTTGGATCTGGAAATATCCCGCACCTGTAATCTGGGATGATCTTTCCCACGCCCTCTGCCAGTCAGATGCCATCTAGAAACGAGTCATGGGAAGAAGATCCTCAATGAAATTAATAGTGAAACATGGATCCCCGTTCACTGTGGCAAACCGAGTTTTGCGTCGACTATTTCATTACCTACTATGCCACAGTGACTAGGGATCCATGCAAGAACGACATCGGATCCCGATCTCTTCAAATCAAGCGTAAGTTGCTTGATCCGAAGAATCAGGAAACTACAGTTTGAAGAAAATGGATTAGCGAGAAGGGACCGTAAACAGCTTAAGGAGTCAGAGAAGATAAGGAGCCTGCGAATCTTTTTGAGTAGAGCATAATTCAAGGCCTCCACAATAGCACGGCATTCTCCGGAGAATACCGAACACTCCTTAGGAAGGCGAAAATAAGCTGAATGAGCGGTGGATGGAGAGTAAAATGACGCTCCCACATAGCCATCTCTGCCGGTTGATGCATCTGTGTATATTCGCGTCCAATTCATCCAAAAAGAATTCAAGATAGAATTGAACAGCGAATTAGCATTTTTGGACTGCTTATCAACTCCAAAACACAAATGTATATTTAGCCTGTGAAAAACCGAGTCAAATGGGAAACTATAGAGAGGGAGAGAAGAATTTTGATAAACGGGGTTAGTTGATAGTTAATTTTGATAGGTCGGGACTTAGAACGCGAAAAAGGAGTATGCTCAATAAACCTAGAGAGAAGGGTGAGTTTTGGAAAAATAGGGTGAGTAGAAAACCTAGCTGCCTTTAGTAAACAACGATCAGCTAGGTATTGTCGCCGGATATTTAAAGGAGGATCAACACATTCTACTTCATGGGACTGGATTTCATAGCACCCGCTATGATCCTCAGAGCTTGATCCTGAATGCGGGCCAATTTAGTGGCATTGGATTTGGAAATAGGATCAAGAAGAAATGAACCATATTCTAGATGACTACGGACTAGAGCGTTATATATTAATTTTAATGTGGAAGGGTGAGAGCCCCACCACACAGCCGGATAAAGCCGAAAAAGCGCGGAGGATATTCATATTAGCCTGGCATTGGGAGATGACATATTCGATGTGAATGTTCCAGGATAATTTTGAGTTTAGGAACATACCTAAGAATTTGGTATTGGAAAGAACAGGGATCAAAGAGGAATTATAAGAAATAGATAATGGAGGAGTAATTCTCCTTCTCGAGAAGACCACGACAGCGCAAGGAGATAAATTCATACCATGAGAGATAACCCATTTATTTAGGTTAACAAGTTCAGAGGCAGAGTTCAAAGCATTTTCGGCAACCATTATTGATTTATTAGAAGAATATAAAAGCAGGTCATCGGCGTATTGCAAAACACGACAGAAAGGATTAACTGTTGAGTGAATCATATAGGAGTAAATATTGAAAAGTAATGGACTTAAAACAGAACCTTGGGGAAAACACTTCCATATAGTTCTTGTAAGGGGGGGGGGGGCCCAGGGGATCTAAGAATAATAGATCTTTCTAAAAGTTTTGATACTTATTTGTTTTCGCTGAACCCAGTGACAAGAGCAGAAACTAAAATGGCTGATCAAATTTGACAGCACCCGCGGTATTTAGCAACGCATTTTTCAAATGTTACCACTTCAATTCATGCTCAAGCAAATTATTTACTTCTTTTTGTTAAAGTGTTTTGCTTAAAAAAAAGGAACAAAAGTATTTTATTATCATTATCAAGGAATGCATAATATTTCTATAATGAATACATTATATAGTAAACATATACTCTAGTTTTCATATTCATAGGTATTGTTTAGTCACCTTTTCTAATTTGATATTAGCAAAAAATTATTTATCAAGAAAATGTATGCTATAAAATAAATAATTTTTTTGGCTTATTGCACTCGACTACAATTGATTTTGTTCCTTATGTGTTATAATTAATTTTTCGATATTTATATAAAAATGAATTAATTTTCGATTATCTATTTGTAAATTCAATTTTATTAAAATAATATTCAGTAATTTTCTTACTCTACTACCAATTTTTATCATATTAACCTTCCCATAATCATATTTCCGGCTGATAGCCAACATAATTTATATTATCGTCGTTTGTCTATTACTAAAAAGAAATAAAAAATTGACAGCCGTCAATGTCACTGGTCCGCTATTTTACAAGCGATGTTTGAATGTCTTATTGTCAATTATCATATTTTTTTATATGGTTAAAATGAATCCTTGTTCAAACCCAACACCACAGAGAGACGTGGATGGTGATGGGCGATGGAATAGTATTGTTAGTATTTTTACTTTATCATAATATTTTCAAACCATCAACGTTTGTACATCATATGTTTTTTTTTAGCATAATCGGTTTTTGTCTGACGCCAGAGGCAAAGATCCAGAAGTTATTTTTCTAGGAGATTCTATTCTGCAAGCTTTAGAACATACGGATGTCTGGAATCAATGGTTTGCGCCGTTGCATTGTCTCAATTTTAGTATCCATAAAGATCAGACTCAACATGTTCTCTGGAGAATACAAAATGGTGAATTGGACAATGTTGATCCGAAAGTAAGTAGTTTTTAATAAAATTTTTAATATCTTCTGTTACATAATCGAAATAGGATAATACTTGATGTATTCATTGCTTTACAAGTTACTTGGTAACTTGGTACAACAAGATTTCACAAGTGTGCGAAAAGATCTTAAGTAATTTAAATTAAATTATAAGCATTATTTATTTTAGTAAAAGTATTGTTTATTTTATTGTGTTTATATTATTGATAGTAAGTAGTAGGTGTCTTACAGTAATAGTATAAGGTCCAAATTTAAATTTTGTTGAGTAATAGTACTAAAGGGTTATATATTTATTCTATACTGCATGGGTCTAAAATAGCACTGTACGGCACTGAAAGACAGAACGAGAGTAAAGTCAATGTGAACGATATAAAAGGCTAACTCAGAAGCAAATAAAATTTAATATTCACGAAGAATTTTTAGTGAAAGTTTGTCAGTTTTTGTTTTGTTCTTACTTGCGGCAAATTGCAATAATGTTGCATCAAAAGGAAAGTTTTATGTAAATTTAAACAAAAAATGTTAGGTTAGGTTAAATCATAAGATGCGTTAAATTTTTGATACTTCAAACTAGTTACTAATAACGGTGGTTTGATTTGTAATCCATGACATTTCTTGCTTAACTATATTGCCGTTTAATTTTATTTTTGCCCTTTTACATCTTTTTATTATTTTTTTATAACAAGCCTATGGTTAACCTGTAGTTAAAATGTAACTAATATTATATTTAATTTGTCTTTTCATAATTTAGGCCGTTGTTGTTCACGTGGGAACTAATAACATAAGTCATTCACCAGAAGAAATCACTGAAGGAATACTTAGTATAGTTAGTACCATACGAGAGAAACTTCCGAATGCATATATTGTTTTACCAGTGAGTATGACATTTCGTCTTTCATTATTAAATCTTAATATAGAAAAGTTTTTAAAGCTGAATAAATTTGGCATAATATTCTTGCTAATAACAAATATAATACATGGCCTATTTATATTTTTTCTGAAAATTATGTTTAGAATATAGTAAATGTCTATTATTTTTGTCTAGTCATATTGGATTAAATAAATTAGGCATTTAATTTTTTCTTAAAATTAATGTTTAATATTTAATTAAATTATCTCATACAGAGTCTTTTGCCGCGAGGTCAGCATCCCAATCTTTTGCGTGAGAAAAATCAAAAAGTGAATGATCTTTTAAGAAAAAAAGTGGCAAATTTAGAAAAAGTGGAAGTGGTTTCAATAGATAAAGGTTTTATTCAAAGCGACGGAAGCATCAGCCATCATGATATGCACGACTACCTCTTACCTACCAATGCTGCGTGCCGCAAAGCTTTCGAGCCAATATATGAACTTTTACTGCAATTGTTGACGGAAGGCGACTCTGAAAAAGATTTGACACCATCTGAATAGAAAGTTTTACGTTTTTTAAGATACTGTGAAATCATGATAACTGTTTGCTATAAGAGGAAAGTTTATGTTAGCACTTACAAAGAATGCGATGTACTTACTCATTCATTTAGAAATTTTACGGTTGCTAATTTTATATGTCATTTGTAAATTACCTCCTGTCAAGGCCTTTGGTTAAACATTTTTTTAGGTGAGAACAAGTTTAAGGTGTCAGTTATTATTTTTAATCTATGAGCCACCCATATTTGAGTGGATAAAAATTTTCATGTATTCAAGTATTGGGTGTTTTTTTTTTGCTTGAAGCATATGATATCCAAAATAGGTGTATGTATGAAAGATGTTCGCTAAGTTATTTGCATCTCTTATTGTTATTAGCATTGATATAATTAGGTCACCAAAGATATGGTCATTAATTTATTATTTATTAAGCAGCTCATTCTTGGAGGAGCAATTAGATCTGATTAGATCTCGGTTTGAGCATTGCATTTGTTAGCAATCAGTATTTAAAATTATATTATGAGCTTTAGCTATGTTTTGCAAAGATTGAAACGTGATTAATATTTTTTTACATTCCAAATTTTTTTAAATTATTAGTTTTTAAGTAAAAGAAATATATATATATATGTGTATATATATACACACACACACACACACATGTATATATATATATATATGTATGTGTATGTATATATATATATATATATATATATATATATATATATATATATATATATATATATATATATATACACATACATATACATATATTAAATTATGGTAGTATGTGCATAAGTACTTAATTGTCTGTAGGACAATATTCTCAGGCTTGTTATTTGTGTTGTGAATATAGATAAATCATGTGTAAAGGGTTAAAACCTCAAGAGGGATGGCAGACACTAAGAAATAAATTCTAGTAATTGTGAATGTGTACTTGTTTAATTAGCTTACTGATTATGAATTTGTAGAGTTAAGTATGATCATTTGAGCATTTGTAGCTACAGCAAGATTTTTTAAAAATATTTTAAATTTTACTAGAGGAAAATATTTCATTTTATTTCAAAACACTTTTTTCACGCCGCTGCCACTAACGTGGGTTAGGTAGAACTGACAAAACACTATATTGCATTTGCATCCCAAAATAGCTCTCTGCCTTTTTTTGAGGATTGTTGAAGAATAAATTGTAAAAGATGACAAATGAACTATTATAAAGAACTTATGCATTAATAATTAAGCAGATATGAAAGCAACTTTGTAATTGTTATGTGGAAAATTCTGTAGAGGCGTTTTGCCAAAAATAGACATTTAATAATCTAGACAAGAAGTTTTGGGTTTAGTATCAAAGATTATATTTACACAGAATTTGAAAATATGTGAGTGTGTTCGCTTCCAGGCAAAATTTATATTATTCAATATGAAAATATTATAAAAATTATATTTATATCAGATTAATTGTTCTGGTAAATCGAATCGCAAAATTGAATCTCAAATGTTTGCCATTATAGAAAGTAACAATATTACATCAATTGGATCAAGTTAGACTGAAAAAATAATACTTGTTAGGTATTACAATTGTAAGTACATAAAAAGAAAAACAATCTTAAGGCATTCGTCATAGACATCAAAGTGAAATAAATTTTTTTTAAATCGTTAAAATAGACTAAAAACTACTGCTTATGCTCAACATTTACTTACATGGTTTTCAAATAGGAGTTATTGGAGACTTAACATTTCTTAATAGTATTGCCTGTATTTTATGGTCGGCTATTCAGAATTGACAATGAGGCAGCTTGATATTTATACATGTAAATTAAGTATTTATTATAAGCTCGAAGGTGCCAAGAGAAATTGTATAAATTTTTGTACTAAGCTTGCTGCTGGAGAGATGAAATGTGAGAATCATTTGCATCTGTACCAAAAGTATCTTAATGTATTTTATTACTATAAATGTTCCATTTTATACTCTACTAGTAAATATTTTATATTGTCAGTTAAGGCACCACAATATATTGCGTTCACTAAATAAAATAAGTATTCAAAAATCTATTTTGTATCTATTTACAATTTACAACTGACCTCTTAACTCATTTCTTGTGTATTTCTAGGTTAAAGTTACACATTTCAAATGAAAATTGTTTTATGTATTTCCTGTGTGAAAAAATATTTTTAAGGCCTTTACCATTCAAAAGATAGGTACACCACACTTATACAAGGAAAAAAAAAATTTTTAGAACATAAATTCCTAAAAGTTCCATGCAAAATTTTTGAGCATTATCTATTGCAATAAGTGCAGGTTAATATGTTTTATTACTATCAAATTTAAAGTATCTACGTCCAGTGGTTCCGGAGAAAAACAGCTGTTACTGTGAGTGTTCTCTGATTTTCCTTTTGAACCCTAATATAATATTAACTTTTTTCAAACAAAATACTTATTAAGTAGGTAATAATGTACCCATTACACTTAGGTTAGGCGTTAAAAAACAAAAAGAGCAATCATACATATCTACTCTTAAGTATGTGGTAAAATAACAAATAAAATAAAAAATTAAACTTATTCAAATACTTATTTGTGATAATTACAGTTACCTATTTAATATCTACATGTACTGTATAAAACAACAACTCTTTAATATCTACATAGAATACCCTGTCCACACCTGTAGCCTGTTTATGACAGCACAAATTTATGGTTAAATGGTAAAAGTGGTAACTGTCCAGTTGGTACTTTCGTTTACGTTTTTAGCAATTACTTGTTCACTAACTACAGATAATCTAAAAAATTTAAAATATACTGGCTTTTGAGTTTTTTTTATCTACTTTTTGTAGTTTTGCCTGTAATATTTATTCCTTTTTTCTGAATTTTATTTCTTCCTTCTTTTTGTTTAGTTTTTTGTGTATATTTGTTGGACCAAATTGTTGTTTTTTGTCTATTTGTTACAAGTGAATAATTCACTTGTAATTACGTAAGTTCTCTCTGTGATTCTTTTAATAGTGGGAGTTTCAAGCCAGTTTCGGATGTTTGGGGTCATTTCTTAAACTCACAATTATTTGTTTGTGTATTTCTCAATTTATTGTCTTTTCTGGTTAAATTTTATGTTTCCTCTAAATATTTAAAGTTTTTCCAAGCCAGGTTTGTGAAAAATGTTTGAAGTTTAAAAACTTTTCATAATAATGTATTGTTAGTTAGTTTGATAAGGTGGTAAATTGACTCATTTTGCCTGAGCAGTTAGTAAAATGGATATTTTCAAAATTCCAAGGGCACTTCCTCTTTTTTGAGGTTAGGTTTTTCAGAGCAATTTGCAGGAGAGGAGACAGATTCTTTTTTTTAATACAATACTTGGATTGTCTTATCTCAAACTGACAGATTCTTTCCCCAAACCCTTCTCAGCGGTTTGAAAGCTGATACATTGAACGACTGTAGGATACAAGTTACATTAGGGCACAGGTATATTTATATAATTCTTATTTGCAAAGCTTGTTCTAGTTATAGGTTAATTGACTTTTATACCCGTCAACAAATAAGATGACTGCTCTTTGAACATTATTTTCAATGCAGTGAGCTATGGACATGTCAATGATATACTTGTAGAAATTTTCAGAAGTTCTCATCCATCCACTTTAAGCCTCATCCATCCATTTTAATTTCTTTCTATTCTCCACCCTAAAGGAACTGATGCAATAATTTTGTCACATAGATCCGATATATATATATATATATATATATATAATTATATATATATATATACACACACACACATGATCATATCATATATATATATATGTTTATATATATATATATATATATAAATATGATCATAGGCAGAACAGTTTTTCCACTTGCTGAGAAAACAAAAATGGCGATTAAGGTAATAGTCGTGGATGTTTTGGAATCCATTTAATATCGTCATTTTATCACTCTTCAGGCACAGCTGAAAGTTATTCTCATCTTATCCAGTCCCCTCTCCCTTCCCATCTTTCAGGATTTCAAACACATTTTCTGCCTTTTTGTAGATTTCTACAGTAGAAATCTTTTTTAAATGGCTACGGACCAACATTCATACATCTTTGCGTAACCGGTTCAGTCGTCCTGTATATAATTTCCGGAAAACTCTTTATGAAATATTTAATTAACTGTTGTACGTAAGTAAAATTATTAAGTAGGCAATCAATTCTTATTAAAAGTTACGTCACCATACTAGAAATCAGGACCAGCTGCCTCAACGGAACACCTTTTCCCTAAACACCACCCGACTGAGCAGTAAGTATACTTTCTTCCTCTTTTGCTGAAACATGGGATTTTGAAGTTTTCTGAACGGCGATACTGGAAGTGTGTCCGGGCAATTTATAAATTTGACTTGCAACGTTTTTGGATAACGAACCTTCCCTAATTCTTCTTAAGACTTCTAGTCGGCCTTAGTATAATACCATGTTACGGCCTCCTTACCAGTACTTTTTACACTTTATTGGGATTTATACTTTTGGCGGCTATCATTCTAAAATCGGTGGAAAACGATCAGAGATAATAGAAACACAAATGATGGATACGTTCCTACCTAGATAAAACCCAACTCCAAGGAGGAGCAAATTTACGAGTCCACTATTTAACAATAAAACACTAAACGTGTCACGGCGCCGCAACGCGCCGCTAAGCGTTGCGGTGCCGTGAAACGAAGCGTTCTACTACCGTACTGTGAAGTGAACATTTTTCTGTGATTCGTGTATGTTGATGGACGTGTCTCTGCCACGGATCGCAATAAGCGTATTGCTCGTTTGTTATTAAGTTGCACCAATTTAAATAAACGACAGAGAAGATACTGGATATATCCATTTAATAAGGTTATGAATCCTGATGGCAAGTACTTTTCTCGAAAATATGAAGCATTAAAGATGGAAATTTTTTAAAAATCTTAAAGGAAACCTGTTACCGTTCTGGAGGTGCTGGGATTGACTGTAAGGTAAATTAAAATTAATATTTTTGTCATATCTTATTGTTTAATTTTTTACTGATCTTTGTGACACTAGAAATTAACATTGTCGTTTAATACTAATTATGAAACGTAATACTTTAATTGGTCTTTCAAAAATACAGTGAAAAATAAAAATCTTCATCTTGTATAATATGAAGTAGTGGATGTTTCGACCAGTAATACTGGTGAATTTATTGGACGTTCTTGGTTTGATGCCTCGGAACATATCTGTGTGGATGAGTAGTGAATTGAACCTCCAGGAGTTGAAGTTTGGTAGCCACTCTGATAGATACTATGATATTCCCGAGTTGGATATCCTTGAGTATAGTCCTGATGTTAATATCCCTGAGTATAGCCATGAGGTGGATATTCTTGAATCGAAGGCCGAAGCAAGTACGTTAGTATCTGCACGCTGCTTTGAAATATCTATGTTTAATGATAATTCAAAGTTTGCAGAGATGGTAAAATCCCCTTGAAAAAACAGATGTCTATCCTTCGGAGTTTTTAATATCTTTGTTATATCTTTTTGAAATTCGTCTTTCTCGCCTATCTTTCGTTTCCGAGATTGACTTTGATAACTAGGCAATGCTGTACTTTCTTTCGTTTCTCACTATCTTTTTTAAGTACTTGTATACTGAAATCTGTTTCATTTTCTGTAACTTTTTTCCAAAAACTGTAATTGTTTATTCAAGTGGCATTCTTTATTTTTTGGAGATTCGGCTCCAGACCGATTGGCATTGTTTTTTTTAGTATTTTGCAATATTATCTTTTATTGCCTTCCATTTCTTTGGTAGTTCATTACCTCTAAAATAAAATGCATGAAATATTAAAAAGATGTCGCTGTAAATTTTGACAAGAAAGCCAACTTTCCTAATTGCGTAGGAGCTCTCTATGGTAAACATGTCCGTATTTGGAGTCCTGCGTACAGTAGATCTCTTTTTTCAATTATAAGAGCTATAATTCTACAGTTTTATTGGCTCTTGTTGATTATAGATTAATTTTTGTCTATATAGGAGCATATGGAAAAAAAAGTGACTACGGTTTTCCGGAATTCTAAACTTTATTATTTAATAATGAAAGGTAAATTACCTATATTACGATCAACGCTTTGCGCCCTTATTTGGGCAGGCATTTGTCTGTACAACAAAGAATTTACAACTATCAGTTGAGCCGAGCCCGGAGATATGTGGAATGAGGTTTCGGCACTCTAGCCAATAAATAGCGCATATTACATCGAGCTGTGAATGTGAAATATGAATGTGCGATATATATTATTAAGGCAAGTTGTGTATTACACAACTATGTTCTGAATCGCGATGGAGTACAAGCATCTGATGGCATTATTTTTGATGATTCTGACCTCCAAATATTGCAACCGACAATGAATGAAAGTAGAATGAGCCCATATCTAACAAGAAATGAATTATGTAATTACTTTTCTAATGATGTTGGTGCTCTTAGTTGGCAATTAAAAAAAAATGAATATATGTACCTATCGGACTACACCACAACAGATATGGTATACATAGGTATATAGATACCTATGTATACCGTATCTGTTCTGTGCCTATGTGCTTATAATCTACCACAAGAGTGCAGTTACATTCTCCCATACATTTTGTATGGCAAAGTGTAACTCCACTTTGCAGTGCAGGCAGTGTGGTCGAGTGTATAGGGCAGATGACCTGGTTTTGGCCATTTTAAGAGTTTTGTCCACTTAGAGGCCTTCATACTATTTAGTTCTTTGCTATCAAGAACATGATTTTTTTAGATTTTTTTTTAGAACATCCAGCAAATAAATGATGATAAACGAAATAAAAATTTAAATGACTATGTGCCATTTTTGGCCAGATTTGTCCCATTTCTGGCCACATCGTGTTCCAGTTCTGGCCATCAAAAAATAAAACTTGAATAATTTCAAAGTAATCTGGAATTGATTAGTAAATTGCACAACATTTAAAGCCATAATAAATTTACTATAATTTAAGTTACAAATTAATGAGATCAACATTTTTTTAACTTACAAATTAAACTATACTTTTACTAATTTTATCTTTGGAATCGGTATACTCATAATTGCAGGTAAATTATTCACTTTTGCATAGCCGTCTAACTCGTTATCGTCATATACTAAATTTATCTTTATCTTTGCAATAGTTAGACCTATCAATATAGGACAATCAGACAACAGTAAGGGCAGAAACACAAATAAAATAAGCTTCACAGGTGAACTTATAATTTCCCCAATTTCGAACCAAATTCTGTCTGGTCTTTTTGGCCATCGGAAGGTATTCTTGGTAGATAACACCATTGTGCTAATTCGGTAAAGCCTCCATCTTTGTTTTCGATTCTTCCAGGAAAGTATTCACCTTCATATTTTTAATAATAACATAGGATCCTCTTTTTAAGTCCTGATCACACTGTTTAATATTCATCGAATTTGCTAACTAATTCAGTGGTAACTTTGATTCAGAACTTGCGCCATTGGTCTCAGATCTTCTCTTTTTTCTTTGCTTCAGACCTTTTTTTAGCATTTTATTTCCTTCTCCTATCATTTCATAATCATAATCACTCAAGTCATTTCATTAGCTTTCATTATAAATTACTCTAGATACATTTTTCTTTTGTGGTTGGATTTCTTTGCCATTCTTCTTTTTATTAGAGTTTTTTTTCTATCTTTTCTTTTTCAGCTGCCTTCATAATATCACGTCATTTATTCGACGTAATAACTGAAGGAACATATATTACCTTTTTAGTATTTATAGGTATTACTTTTCCTGGGTATAGTACACTAAATCTCTTGCTTTTCGAGTGTGACAGACAACATGCAAATTTGTTACTGTTTTACATTTGTCTTCGTCAATGTCAACTTTTCTTGTTTCTGTTGTGACTTCCTTTTGATTACAGTTGTCTAGATTTTTTGAAGGTCTATTTTCAGTCAGTGTATCCTTTTGATGAACAGAACATGAATAGACTTGAGCACAGGTAAGGGGATGGGTGGATAGTGCGCCAGGCTCTTCTAATGTAATACTTTCCACAAGAGAAGTATTGCAGGGGTTACCTACGTTTTGAGTAAAAGTTACTTCATAAATACACACTTGATCTCATGATGTATTAAAAAGCGATGGTGAATTAGTTAGTCTGACAGTGTTTTCAGTATCATGAGATGCAAAGATAGCCTGCGACATTGTAGCAGTATTATCATTTTTAAAAGCCAGCAATGTATCATATAACATCGATGCCTCCTTATTCCCTTCTCAGTCTTTGTTTGATTCAACTGAGATATAAAAGTCTTTGAGTAAGTTTGCATCTATTTTACTTTCGAGATATTAAATGTAGTTACACTCAAAAATAGTAAGTTTCGTGCGGCTTTCATTCGCTTTTATGTTGCTGTTTTTATAATTCTTTTGTAATTAACAAAGTCAGCACCAAATGGATACAATCTACATGTCTGAAATCCTGCTGTCACATTTTTTGAAAAATTGTCTTTATTGTTAAGCAGTAAACTTTAGAGAGCGGATGGTAAATTAAATTTTGTAATTTCTTGTCTATCCTTTCAATACGCCACTTCTTTACAAGCTGAGGCCAATTCTGTTTTAAAGGATAACATAAAGCAACGTTCAAAGGTACCTACGTATAAAGGACATATGCGTTGTGTTTGCGACAAAAGTGACTACGATTATACGATTTTCCCGAAACAATTCGCTCAGTTGCACAGTCAAATGCGAATTGTGACCATCAAGGAATAAAATTATTGGAAATTCTATTCCTTTTTCTTTTAGGTAAGGAATGAAGACATTTGCCACATATTCATAAAAAGATTCTCCTGTCATGTAACCTTTATCGGTTTTGCCAAATCTCCATCCATCTGGTGCATTGTCAAGAACTTCAGTACTCATTCTTTTGTATCTGTAGACAGTTGAAGGAGGTGCATACTCACCAGTGGCATCTACAGAAAACAGGGTCGTTATATTATCTTTATCACTGTTTTTTGATGTGTCATAAACATGTTGTCCTTTTTCGGCTAACATAAGACTTCAGGAAGAAAGCAGTTTCATCGCAGTTCTACACTCGCGAAGGGTCGTCTAAAATCGTCAGATTTTCTTCAGCCAATAACCAAGAAACTTCTTTAAACCAGTTCCAAATATTTCCCTCGGTAATTAAGTCACGAGCTTCTTTCATATATTTGACATGTTTTTGACTCAGTCTGGATGTCTTGTTATAAATCCATCAAAGCAGGGCCTTAAAGATCTGTTATTTATAAAAGGTGTGTTGATTTGATCTTTTACTATTATTTTTCTGACAGAATTTAATAAACCTTCCTTGTTGATTGGAACTCCAGGACGAGCGCAATCTTTGATCTGTACGACAAGTTCTTTTTCTATTTCACTTCCAAGAACTGCCTGGGGTCCCACATGTCCAGAAGTTCACGGCGCTTTTCGTTCGAATCGTTCGAGGTACATTACAATTTCTACTAGCAGTGGCAACGGGCATCCCATTTCTAATTGCGTTTAACACTAAAGTTACCTTATTAAAAAAGTTACCTTAAAAAGAATTATTTCAGGCGAGTACTGAAATAATTTTTTTTTCACTTCGCCTATTTTCTTTTTCTTTGCCATTTTGTTCTAACTTTGAAAATGACCAGAAAACATCATAACACCTACATAAGAAAATAAAAAGTGCATGACAAAAATAAATGGCCGGAAGTGGGGTTTCACGTGGAGAATTTATAACGTTGGCTCCATTTGCTCATAACTTCACTTCTTAAACATATGGTGACAAAATAACTTTAGTTCCACTTAGACAATATATTTTTTTAATAATATTAACATAAACATCCAAAAAATGAACAAAGATCTCAAAAACAACTGATAGTCACCCGCTCTCCTTATTGTTTTGCCGAGTTCTTATCAATTTCACGATCGTTTACGAAAAATGGCTTATTGCGTCGAAGTGACGTTTGACACATAACAGCTGTCCACTATGTCAGTGTTGCTAAAATTCAATATTTTAAAGACCGTACATCAAAAAGTAATATATTTCTCTATACCTTAATTACAATGCTTTGAAGTCCCAAATGGCCAAAAAGGGCTCAGTGCCTAAAACCGGGTCATTTGTATCAAATTAATGTTAATTCATTACCGTTTGATAGTTTGACGAAAAAGATTCTAGGGGACTCCCCCTATTGTTTTCGGATTTCTTTCTATTGAATTAATTGTAATTACGAGGACCCCATTCATTGTTAATTGCGAAAATTAAAGATTAAAAAATGTGCAATTTTTTATTTGTCTCTTTAATATAGTGTTGTGAGAGCTTTTCTTCCACAAGCACTATAAATTATTTTAAGTTTAAATAATGAATCAGAATACATATAAAAAGAAATGAGCCGTCGCGGGACGCCTGGCAGATGTAAAACATCGTGTTCGTACAAGTAATATGCATAAAAGACATGATTATTACAGGAACTAAATATAGCATAATGAATAAATAAAGTATTACGAATTTCTTGCAGAAAATGGTGACTTTATTTAATAAATATTTATTTACAATTAATACAAAAATAATAAAGCACAGGTTATGTGTACCGTAGTAAACAACAGAGTCGAACTGAGTGAGGAGGGGGTTGCGTAGTCGGTTGCGCATGGCGACACGTCGCCATACCGTACACTCTACTACATATAGACTATATATATATATATATATGCCTTAGTATAGCGTCGCGACCCGTCGCCACGTCAAACGTCGCCACGCCAACGATCCAGTTTATACCTGCGCCTATAGATGTCTCATATCAATAAGTAATTATTAATAATTATATTATAATAAAATTGAACTAAAATAAACTATAGAAACGCTTTCTACCTGCGAGGCAATAAATCCTCTTCCGTAAGTGCGACAGAGACCACTACATGCGGGAGGTGTTGTGGTTCTCCTTTAATTTTGATGTGAAACATCTATAGGCGCAGGTATAAACCGGAATTACGCAATCAAATAGTTGGAGCTCCCATTTTCGCTACAAAAATATTATATTTTTCCAAACTAAAAAATATAACTATTAGTATTACTAAATATTAGAATTATATAGTTATATTAATACTTTTTTCTGGATATTTAGTATCTCATCCTATAAAAAGTTCTCTGTGGGTTGAACTATAATTGTGAATAAGTCAAACGGAAGACAAAAATTGATTGGGAGATGTCTACTAGCCAGTGGCGGATTAAACACGTAGCAAGAGTAGCAAATGCTACGGGCCCCGTACACCAATGCTTTCTGACCGTAAAAAAGTAACAATTTAGATAGGAGCGTGAAAATATTTTTTTAAATCAAATTACCACGAAAGAGTTGGTATCAAAATGTATGACTATAATTTAGAATTTTAGTACATTTCTAAAAGTGAGCGAAACATCACAATGTGGGTCGTTTATCTGTCAAATTGACTGAAACATTGATTATGAAGTTTACGTAAATAAATTGATATCATGTTTGAAAATTAAATATAATGACAGAGAGAATCACATTATGCAGTTTTGAAAAGTACCTAATAGAAATAAAGGTTACACCAAAAGACGCAAATGCATTCATCAAACTTTTATAAAAATTAAATGGCACATTTAGTTACTGTAAGTCTAAATTATTGTCCAACGATGAATACACAGAAATTAAATTGCACTTTTACAATTACTATAAGTCAAAATTGCATAATAAATATAATCCCTAATAAAAAATACCCGCCATTTACTCATAGTTACAAACATGTTACGAATACGCATTGCTCATAACCCATTCCACTTGGACTGACAGTTACAAATTTAGTATATTCTATGGTTACAACGTTGACAAGCTAGTGGAATGGATATGTATCGATCGTGGGCGTGAGCGTTGCGAGCGGTTAGTGGAACGTACTCAACAATAGCAATCAATAGCACTTTCTTTGTGAGCCATTCTTGAGGAAAGTTGTCTTGTAATTGCGTTGAGTATTGTCTTCTTGCCTGGTATAGCGATGCAACCGCCCTATTCAGTTATTTTTTTAAATATACCGAATAGAAGTGTTTTATGTAGTGATTAAGATATAAACGAGAATAACTGCGCATAAGGTAAGATATTTTACTAAGCTAAATTATGCATATTCGAATTGAATTGAATTATTGCTTTTAACTAACTTTAAGCAATTTCTGGATTCATGAAGATCCGGTCGTATATAGCCAACGTTATAAATGCAAAAAATATAATCAAAAACTATTTCAATCTACTAATACTAATATAAGTTATCTTACTGATGTCCGTGACTCCGTTCGCAAGCTTCCGCTATCTAAGTACACAAAATAGCCAGCAACACATCAATCTACCCAAATCTCTCAAACTTCCACTACTAATCTTTAATTTAATGTCAAATAGATAGATAACGTTCAATATTAACTGGGTTCTTTTGCTAGGTAGGTTGATCTAACCCCGTGTGTACATTATTTGTTAAGTTGGATTATTTTTTGGGCTTAAGTCGGTTGTTAAATTTACAGCTGGACTTTACATGTGAAACGAATGACGCAGTTGGCAGTAATCCTGCCTGCGGTGCTCGAGTTCGATTCTGGGTAGGATAAATATTTATAAAAAATAGCTTCGTCTAACCGCAGGTAACATGAGCAGCAGATCTAGAGACACGAGTCGGTACTCGCTTCAGGAAGTGCTAAGCGTAAAACCAAAGATGAAAAGGAAAAAGAACAAAGCTGTTCTATCAAAAACACGTAAGCTGTCCGAGTTTTTTATTGTTCAAAGTGGTTCTGTTGAATCCACAGAAATTGAGGCTGAAAATATAGAAGTTAGACCTGTTACCGACGAAGCTCCATCTATAAATGATACTGTATGTCAAGAGACTGCAGTTTGTTCTAATATAACCATATTGTGTTCTAGCCAAACAGAACTTAAAAGCATAGCAAGGCTTTTCGATATAGAGTAGTCATGTTCAAGTCAAAAAGCAGTCGAAAGCATATTATTACATGATTTTCTAATGTCGTTACATTTCCAAGCCAAAAACAAAGCGAAAGTAAAATTATATACTCCAACGATTTGGGTTATTTGGGAATGGCCGAGCAATTTTGATAGGGAATATTGGATTGTAAAAGGAAGCAACGAAGTGCAACATATGATACGAAAAAGAAAATAAGCCAGGCGTCTACCAAAAGTAATTTTTTACATATAAACATAAACTGACGAATAACACTTAGGTCAGAGATTGGCTGTGTTATTCGGAAAAGAAAGGACGACTTTCCTGTTTTGTTTGCAAAGTTACGGAATCAGATAGTTCGACATCACGGTTTACAAAAGACGGATTAGATAACTGGAAGAATGCGCACAATTTGTTGAAAAGACATGAAGAAAGCATTCAGCGTAGACAAGCCATAATATTGCTGTTAAATCTCAAAAACAAGAAAGTGCGTGTTTATTCTCAAATTGTGAGCCAAACTGAGTTTAAGCAAATGTATTGGCGGCTTCTTTTACAACAAATTATTGCAGTAGTAAAGTTGTTAGCAGAACGGGGTCTTGCTTTTCGGGGTAGTGATGAAATTGTTGGTTCATCTCACAATGGAAATTATTTAGGCTTATTAGAGTTAATAGCCAAATTTGATGCTTTTATAGCCCAACATATTCAAAATCATGCTAATAAAGGAAAGGGGCATACGTCACATTTATCAAAAACAACATGTGAGGAGTTTATTCATTTAATTGTATCAAGTATATTGGATCAACTTTTTTGCGAAATTAAAAGCTGCAAATACTACTTAGTGCCATTGGATTCTACTCCAGATGTATCCTATGTAGATCAGCTGACGCTAATAGTGCGCTACGTTCTGCCATCTGGACCAATGGAAAGATTTGTTAAGTTTCCGGACATGGAAGGCCATACTGCTGAACAACTCGCTCAAAGCTTATTAAATTTCTTAAGGATGGTGGCATTGATATTAAAGACTGTCTTGAGCAGAGCTAAGATAACACCAATATGAGTGGAAAATACAGTGGCTTACAAGCACATATTAAGAAAATAAATAAGTATGTAGAATACATTCCATACCTTGCACATTCGTTAAATTTGGTTGCTAAGTGCGCTGCAGACTGCTGTACAGAAGCATAAATTTTCTTTGACTTCATTGAAAACTGATATACATTTTTTCCGCTTCTACCTATCGATGGGGTCGTCTTACGCACGCATTTAAAGAAAGTACTTTAAAAATTCCTATTTTAAAAAAATTGTCGGGCACAGGTGGTCAGCTCGAGCTGATGCTACGAAGGCACTTATATGTGGTTTTACAACTATCAAAAAAGTTTTGGAAGACATTTCCAATGACGTAGATCAGAAGACAGAGTGCCGTAACCAAGCTTACGGACTAGTTTCAAAGATGAGTAAGTTGGAAACGGAAATCATGACAATTGCCTGAAACGGAATCCTAGAACGTTTGCAAGTGACTAACGCTGCAGTCGGATGATCAAGACTTTACCACTGGATACGCCCTTTATGAATCATTACAAGGATACATTTTCCGATATTGAGACACATTTTTCGATATAGAGACAAAACCCAAAGATCTGACTGGATGTGAGGAATATCAGCAAGAGACTTCAAGGCGAAGGAAGCGAAATATCTAATACGTCTATTACAGCGGCTCAATCACACTCGACGAGGACAACGTTGTGGAAAATCAAACACCTGGACAACGTTATCAAACTCAAGTGTTTCTTGTCATTATTGATAACGTATTGGCTGCTTTAGCTAAACGTATCATAGAAGCGTATCATAAACTAATACATAAGTTTCTAGGAGGCAGCTTGTGTCCTTGTAGTAAACAAGTATTTGTTAAATATTCGAGACTATTTGAAAGAAAGAAGAGCTGGTCATACATTTCTTTTTTTCATCGTAAAACCGTAAACACAATCATATTTTACATTAACCATAAGGTCCTCACAAACCTTCTGTTATTTTTTCTGAGTTTGAAATAAAATTTAATTAGTACTTATAAATTATGTATTTAATTACCTAAATTATTTCTTTTGATAAACAATAATAAAGTAATATCATTAGTAAATGACCAAATATATATAAATTGAATTATAAAAAAGTAATTGAATTTGGAATCAATAACAGCATATTATATAATTTTAATTAATCTAACTAAAGCATTTTGTACAAAAGTGACATTTTAATTAGGTTCTGTACGTAACTAAACGAGACAGATTTCCCACCCGAAGCGCAGATCAAATCAAAAACCTGTAAACTCTTCTTGCTGAGCAAAAGTAAATGGTTATTTTATCAAATTAATGTTAATTCATCACCGTTTAGTAGTTTAACAAAAAAGACTCTTGGGGAAGTTGTTTTCGGGTTTTTATCTATTGAAGAAACTATAACTGTTAATTGCAAAAATTTAAGAATAAAAATGTGCAATTTTGGATTTGTCTCTTAATATAGTGTTGTGATAGCTTTTCTTATGTGAAAAGAGTTTAATATTGCCAATGGTCAAGAAAAATGAAACTCCAACCATTTTGTGTATAGAATCAAAGTTATTGAATAACAGTAGTTATTATGATGTTATGGATGATTTTGCAAACAAAAAAAATTTTGGAAAAATATTCTGTGGAAATACTATGAAATTTTAATTATTCTTATTATACTTAAGATAGATAAACTTGATAAACTAATCATGTGTACGAAAAAATATTTAAAACGGAACAAATTTTCATTTCGATACCTGTACTTTAATAAGCTACTTTGTTAGATATTTAATACAGTAGAACCTCAATAACGTAATAACCTCTATAAATTAACATATTTTTTATCCCCTTCCTTTCAGAACCCAAAACCCCTTTACTTAAAATATGAAGCCTCGACAACTTAAGCGAATAATTTGGGTGTTGGATCTCTGTAACCTCAAGTAATGTTTTGACGGCCTCAATAACGTAAAGCATTTATTAGTGACTCATTTTAAACGAATGTACTAAACAAAACTCAGCGTCAAACGTCAGCACCAAATGGATACAATCTACATGTCTGAAATCCTGCTGTCACATTTTTTGAAAAATTGTCTTTATTGTTAAGCAGTAAACTTTAGAGAGCGGATGGTAAATTAAATTTTGTAATTTCTTGTCTATCCTTTCAATACGCCACTTCTTTACAAGCTGAGGCCAATTCTGTTTTAAAGGATAACATAAAGCAACGTTCAAAGGTACCTACGTATAAAGGACATATGCGTTGTGTTTGCGACAAAAGTGACTACGATTATACGATTTTCCCGAAACAATTCGCTCAGTTGCACAGTCAAATGCGAATTGTGACCATCAAGGAATAAAATTATTGGAAATTCTATTCCTTTTTCTTTTAGGTAAGGAATGAAGACATTTGCCACATATTCATAAAAAGATTCTCCTGTCATGTAACCTTTATCGGTTTTGCCAAATCTCCATCCATCTGGTGCATTGTCAAGAACTTCAGTACTCATTCTTTTGTATCTGTAGACAGTTGAAGGAGGTGCATACTCACCAGTGGCATCTACAGAAAACAGGGTCGTTATATTATCTTTATCACTGTTTTTTGATGTGTCATAAACATGTTGTCCTTTTTCGGCTAACATAAGACTTCAGGAAGAAAGCAGTTTCATCGCAGTTCTACACTCGCGAAGGGTCGTCTAAAATCGTCAGATTTTCTTCAGCCAATAACCAAGAAACTTCTTTAAACCAGTTCCAAATATTTCCCTCGGTAATTAAGTCACGAGCTTCTTTCATATATTTGACATGTTTTTGACTCAGTCTGGATGTCTTGTTATAAATCCATCAAAGCAGGGCCTTAAAGATCTGTTATTTATAAAAGGTGTGTTGATTTGATCTTTTACTATTATTTTTCTGACAGAATTTAATAAACCTTCCTTGTTGATTGGAACTCCAGGACGAGCGCAATCTTTGATCTGTACGACAAGTTCTTTTTCTATTTCACTTCCAAGAACTGCCTGGGGTCCCACATGTCCAGAAGTTCACGGCGCTTTTCGTTCGAATCGTTCGAGGTACATTACAATTTCTACTAGCAGTGGCAACGGGCATCCCATTTCTAATTGCGTTTAACACTAAAGTTACCTTATTAAAAAAGTTACCTTAAAAAGAATTATTTCAGGCGAGTACTGAAATAATTTTTTTTTCACTTCGCCTATTTTCTTTTTCTTTGCCATTTTGTTCTAACTTTGAAAATGACCAGAAAACATCATAACACCTACATAAGAAAATAAAAAGTGCATGACAAAAATAAATGGCCGGAAGTGGGGTTTCACGTGGAGAATTTATAACGTTGGCTCCATTTGCTCATAACTTCACTTCTTAAACATATGGTGACAAAATAACTTTAGTTCCACTTAGACAATATATTTTTTTAATAATATTAACATAAACATCCAAAAAATGAACAAAGATCTCAAAAACAACTGATAGTCACCCGCTCTCCTTATTGTTTTGCCGAGTTCTTATCAATTTCACGATCGTTTACGAAAAATGGCTTATTGCGTCGAAGTGACGTTTGACACATAACAGCTGTCCACTATGTCAGTGTTGCTAAAATTCAATATTTTAAAGACCGTACATCAAAAAGTAATATATTTCTCTATACCTTAATTACAATGCTTTGAAGTCCCAAATGGCCAAAAAGGGCTCAGTGCCTAAAACCGGGTCATTTGTATCAAATTAATGTTAATTCATTACCGTTTGATAGTTTGACGAAAAAGATTCTAGGGGACTCCCCCTATTGTTTTCGGATTTCTTTCTATTGAATTAATTGTAATTACGAGGACCCCATTCATTGTTAATTGCGAAAATTAAAGATTAAAAAATGTGCAATTTTTTATTTGTCTCTTTAATATAGTGTTGTGAGAGCTTTTCTTCCACAAGCACTATAAATTATTTTAAGTTTAAATAATCAATCAGAATACATATAAAAAGAAATGAGCCGTCGCGGGACGCCTGGCAGATGTAAAACATCGTGTTCGTACAAGTAATATGCATAAAAGACATGATTATTACAGGAACTAAATATAGCATAATGAATAAATAAAGTATTACGAATTTCTTGCAGAAAATGGTGACTTTATTTAATAAATATTTATTTACAATTAATACAAAAATAATAAAGCACAGGTTATGTGTACCGTAGTAAACAACAGAGTCGAACTGAGTGAGGAGGGGGTTGCGTAGTCGGTTGCGCATGGCGACACGTCGCCATACCGTACACTCTACTACATATAGACTATATATATATATATATATATATATATATGCCTTAGTATAGCGTCGCGACCCGTCGCCACGTCAAACGTCGCCACGCCAACGATCCAGTTTATACCTGCGCCTATAGATGTCTCATATCAATAAGTAATTATTAATAATTATATTATAATAAAATTGAACTAAAATAAACTATAGAAACGCTTTCTACCTGCGAGGCAATAAATCCTCTTCCGTAAGTGCGACAGAGACCACTACATGCGGGAGGTGTTGTGGTTCTCCTTTAATTTTGATGTGAAACATCTATAGGCGCAGGTATAAACCGGAATTACGCAATCAAATAGTTGGAGCTCCCATTTTCGCTACAAAAATATTATATTTTTCCAAACTAAAAAATATAACTATTAGTATTACTAAATATTAGAATTATATAGTTATATTAATACTTTTTTCTGGATATTTAGTATCTCATCCTATAAAAAGTTCTCTGTGGGTTGAACTATAATTGTGAATAAGTCAAACGGAAGACAAAAATTGATTGGGAGATGTCTACTAGCCAGTGGCGGATTAAACACGTAGCAAGAGTAGCAAATGCTACGGGCCCCGTACACCAATGCTTTCTGACCGTAAAAAAGTAACAATTTAGATAGGAGCGTGAAAATATTTTTTTAAATCAAATTACCACGAAAGAGTTGGTATCAAAATGTATGACTATAATTTAGAATTTTAGTACATTTCTAAAAGTGAGCGAAACATCACAATGTGGGTCGTTTATCTGTCAAATTGACTGAAACATTGATTATGAAGTTTACGTAAATAAATTGATATCATGTTTGAAAATTAAATATAATGACAGAGAGAATCACATTATGCAGTTTTGAAAAGTACCTAATAGAAATAAAGGTTACACCAAAAGACGCAAATGCATTCATCAAACTTTTATAAAAATTAAATGGCACATTTAGTTACTGTAAGTCTAAATTATTGTCCAACGATGAATACACAGAAATTAAATTGCACTTTTACAATTACTATAAGTCAAAATTGCATAATAAATATAATCCCTAATAAAAAATACCCGCCATTTACTCATAGTTACAAACATGTTACGAATACGCATTGCTCATAACCCATTCCACTTGGACTGACAGTTACAAATTTAGTATATTCTATGGTTACAACGTTGACAAGCTAGTGGAATGGATATGTATCGATCGTGGGCGTGAGCGTTGCGAGCGGTTAGTGGAACGTACTCAACAATAGCAATCAATAGCACTTTCTTTGTGAGCCATTCTTGAGGAAAGTTGTCTTGTAATTGCGTTGAGTATTGTCTTCTTGCCTGGTATAGCGATGCAACCGCCCTATTCAGTTATTTTTTTAAATATACCGAATAGAAGTGTTTTATGTAGTGATTAAGATATAAACGAGAATAACTGCGCATAAGGTAAGATATTTTACTAAGCTAAATTATGCATATTCGAATTGAATTGAATTATTGCTTTTAACTAACTTTAAGCAATTTCTGGATTCATGAAGATCCGGTCGTATATAGCCAACGTTATAAATGCAAAAAATATAATCAAAAACTATTTCAATCTACTAATACTAATATAAGTTATCTTACTGATGTCCGTGACTCCGTTCGCAAGCTTCCGCTATCTAAGTACACAAAATAGCCAGCAACACATCAATCTACCCAAATCTCTCAAACTTCCACTACTAATCTTTAATTTAATGTCAAATAGATAGATAACGTTCAATATTAACTGGGTTCTTTTGCTAGGTAGGTTGATCTAACCCCGTGTGTACATTATTTGTTAAGTTGGATTATTTTTTGGGCTTAAGTCGGTTGTTAAATTTACAGCTGGACTTTACATGTGAAACGAATGACGCAGTTGGCAGTAATCCTGCCTGCGGTGCTCGAGTTCGATTCTGGGTAGGATAAATATTTATAAAAAATAGCTTCGTCTAACCGCAGGTAACATGAGCAGCAGATCTAGAGACACGAGTCGGTACTCGCTTCAGGAAGTGCTAAGCGTAAAACCAAAGATGAAAAGGAAAAAGAACAAAGCTGTTCTATCAAAAACACGTAAGCTGTCCGAGTTTTTTATTGTTCAAAGTGGTTCTGTTGAATCCACAGAAATTGAGGCTGAAAATATAGAAGTTAGACCTGTTACCGACGAAGCTCCATCTATAAATGATACTGTATGTCAAGAGACTGCAGTTTGTTCTAATATAACCATATTGTGTTCTAGCCAAACAGAACTTAAAAGCATAGCAAGGCTTTTCGATATAGAGTAGTCATGTTCAAGTCAAAAAGCAGTCGAAAGCATATTATTACATGATTTTCTAATGTCGTTACATTTCCAAGCCAAAAACAAAGCGAAAGTAAAATTATATACTCCAACGATTTGGGTTATTTGGGAATGGCCGAGCAATTTTGATAGGGAATATTGGATTGTAAAAGGAAGCAACGAAGTGCAACATATGATACGAAAAAGAAAATAAGCCAGGCGTCTACCAAAAGTAATTTTTTACATATAAACATAAACTGACGAATAACACTTAGGTCAGAGATTGGCTGTGTTATTCGGAAAAGAAAGGACGACTTTCCTGTTTTGTTTGCAAAGTTACGGAATCAGATAGTTCGACATCACGGTTTACAAAAGACGGATTAGATAACTGGAAGAATGCGCACAATTTGTTGAAAAGACATGAAGAAAGCATTCAGCGTAGACAAGCCATAATATTGCTGTTAAATCTCAAAAACAAGAAAGTGCGTGTTTATTCTCAAATTGTGAGCCAAACTGAGTTTAAGCAAATGTATTGGCGGCTTCTTTTACAACAAATTATTGCAGTAGTAAAGTTGTTAGCAGAACGGGGTCTTGCTTTTCGGGGTAGTGATGAAATTGTTGGTTCATCTCACAATGGAAATTATTTAGGCTTATTAGAGTTAATAGCCAAATTTGATGCTTTTATAGCCCAACATATTCAAAATCATGCTAATAAAGGAAAGGGGCATACGTCACATTTATCAAAAACAACATGTGAGGAGTTTATTCATTTAATTGTATCAAGTATATTGGATCAACTTTTTTGCGAAATTAAAAGCTGCAAATACTACTTAGTGCCATTGGATTCTACTCCAGATGTATCCTATGTAGATCAGCTGACGCTAATAGTGCGCTACGTTCTGCCATCTGGACCAATGGAAAGATTTGTTAAGTTTCCGGACATGGAAGGCCATACTGCTGAACAACTCGCTCAAAGCTTATTAAATTTCTTAAGGATGGTGGCATTGATATTAAAGACTGTCTTGAGCAGAGCTAAGATAACACCAATATGAGTGGAAAATACAGTGGCTTACAAGCACATATTAAGAAAATAAATAAGTATGTAGAATACATTCCATACCTTGCACATTCGTTAAATTTGGTTGCTAAGTGCGCTGCAGACTGCTGTACAGAAGCATAAATTTTCTTTGACTTCATTGAAAACTGATATACATTTTTTCCGCTTCTACCTATCGATGGGGTCGTCTTACGCACGCATTTAAAGAAAGTACTTTAAAAATTCCTATTTTAAAAAAATTGTCGGGCACAGGTGGTCAGCTCGAGCTGATGCTACGAAGGCACTTATATGTGGTTTTACAACTATCAAAAAAGTTTTGGAAGACATTTCCAATGACGTAGATCAGAAGACAGAGTGCCGTAACCAAGCTTACGGACTAGTTTCAAAGATGAGTAAGTTGGAAACGGAAATCATGACAATTGCCTGAAACGGAATCCTAGAACGTTTGCAAGTGACTAACGCTGCAGTCGGATGATCAAGACTTTACCACTGGATACGCCCTTTATGAATCATTACAAGGATACATTTTCCGATATTGAGACACATTTTTCGATATAGAGACAAAACCCAAAGATCTGACTGGATGTGAGGAATATCAGCAAGAGACTTCAAGGCGAAGGAAGCGAAATATCTAATACGTCTATTACAGCGGCTCAATCACACTCGACGAGGACAACGTTGTGGAAAATCAAACACCTGGACAACGTTATCAAACTCAAGTGTTTCTTGTCATTATTGATAACGTATTGGCTGCTTTAGCTAAACGTATCATAGAAGCGTATCATAAACTAATACATAAGTTTCTAGGAGGCAGCTTGTGTCCTTGTAGTAAACAAGTATTTGTTAAATATTCGAGACTATTTGAAAGAAAGAAGAGCTGGTCATACATTTCTTTTTTTCATCGTAAAACCGTAAACACAATCATATTTTACATTAACCATAAGGTCCTCACAAACCTTCTGTTATTTTTTCTGAGTTTGAAATAAAATTTAATTAGTACTTATAAATTATGTATTTAATTACCTAAATTATTTCTTTTGATAAACAATAATAAAGTAATATCATTAGTAAATGACCAAATATATATAAATTGAATTATAAAAAAGTAATTGAATTTGGAATCAATAACAGCATATTATATAATTTTAATTAATCTAACTAAAGCATTTTGTACAAAAGTGACATTTTAATTAGGTTCTGTACGTAACTAAACGAGACAGATTTCCCACCCGAAGCGCAGATCAAATCAAAAACCTGTAAACTCTTCTTGCTGAGCAAAAGTAAATGGTTATTTTATCAAATTAATGTTAATTCATCACCGTTTAGTAGTTTAACAAAAAAGACTCTTGGGGAAGTTGTTTTCGGGTTTTTATCTATTGAAGAAACTATAACTGTTAATTGCAAAAATTTAAGAATAAAAATGTGCAATTTTGGATTTGTCTCTTAATATAGTGTTGTGATAGCTTTTCTTATGTGAAAAGAGTTTAATATTGCCAATGGTCAAGAAAAATGAAACTCCAACCATTTTGTGTATAGAATCAAAGTTATTGAATAACAGTAGTTATTATGATGTTATGGATGATTTTGCAAACAAAAAAAATTTTGGAAAAATATTCTGTGGAAATACTATGAAATTTTAATTATTCTTATTATACTTAAGATAGATAAACTTGATAAACTAATCATGTGTACGAAAAAATATTTAAAACGGAACAAATTTTCATTTCGATACCTGTACTTTAATAAGCTACTTTGTTAGATATTTAATACAGTAGAACCTCGATAACGTAATAACCTCTATAAATTAACATATTTTTTATCCCCTTCCTTTCAGAACCCAAAACCCCTTTACTTAAAATATGAAGCCTCGACAACTTAAGCGAATAATTTGGGTGTTGGATCTCTGTAACCTCAAGTAATGTTTTGACGGCCTCAATAACGTAAAGCATTTATTAGTGACTCATTTTAAACGAATGTACTAAACAAAAGGTTCCAGGAATAAATTTCGTTCCTATTGGTTACACGTGTTAACCAGATGGCCATAAGTAAACAGCAGACTTATTGTGAATAAATTCTTTGAAGCTTTATCTGAGACCAAAATTAGAACTTTGGAAAATTAGCTTTAACCATTTCTCCAAGAAGCATCGCTGTACTTATTGTGACAAAATAAAAAGTACCTAACTGAAATGAGTTCAAAACGAAATTTAAAACAATAAAGAAAAGAAAAGACTTTGCAGAACAGTTTGGGATACACGAGAGTACTCTGTCACTCATATCGAAAAAAGAAACTGAACTATTGAAGAAACAAGAATTGGGAGAAAGTCTTCTATGTAAAAAACGTAAAAGTGCTAAATTTCCTAAATTAGAACAGTGTTTATTTACACGATTTAAACAGTTTCGAAATAAAAACATTAGTGATAGTGGACTGATACTGAAGGAAATGGCTGAAGAGTTCGCTAAATCACTAGGAATTCATAATTTCAAAGCTAGCAATAGCGGGTTGGAAAATTTCAAGAAAAGACACGACTTGGCCTTCAAAAAAATTTGCGGTGAAAGTGCAAGTGTAAGCAAAGAAATTTGCCAAGAATTTAAATGTGAATTGCAAAGTTTAGTGAATGGATATGACCCCAATGATGTTTTTGACGCTGGCGAACTCTTATTTAAATGTCTTCCCGATAAAACACTAACATTTAAAAATGAAAAATGTAATGGGGGAAGGGAGAAGTGAGGGGGGGGGGGGGGAAACACAGTAAGAAACCACTGACGATTCTGCTTTGTGCAAATTTTACGGGTACAGAAAAATTAAAGCCATTGATGATTAGCATGCCAAAGAAACCACGTTGTATTGTGGGCTGCAAATTACTACCTCTGGATAATGAAGCCAATAACAAAGCATGGATGACTGCAGAACTTTTTAAAAAATGTCTTTAAAAACAGACAAACAAATGGTTTCTGCAAAAAAATTATTCTTTTCATAGATAACTGCACAGCACATGGTGACATACCTTTATTGAAGGCAATTAAAGTTAAATTCCTTCCACCAAATACGACATCACAACTTCAACCGCTTGATCAAGGGATAATAAAAAATTTCAAACCATTTTACTGAAAAGAAATTGTTAAAAAAATTATAACTGATATGGAGCAAAATGTTACATCCCATGCGGTGAAAAATTGCTTCAAAACCTTTGGGTTTCCTTTACAGTCTCAAGAAAGTATTGATGACAAGAGCGATAAAATGCCTGAAGAATATGTCTCACTTAGAAGTCACTTTCAAAGAGTTAGTCACTTGTGACGGTGAAGTAGCCACAGTGGAAACTTTAACAAACGAAGAAATAATGGAACCGGTTACTCACCGTATTGAAAGTAATGAAATAGAAAAAGATTTAAACGACGAGCTACAAGATCAACGTATGGGTACATCGATCAGCAAATTAAGAAAACACTTTACGATCTTTTATAGAGCAATGTAGAACGTAGAAGACGTTATTTTCTCTTCTTTATTCAATATTGAAAATAAAATTAATATTGAAAGTCTGAATTATTTGAAACAAAAAAAAATCACCGACTTTTTTATGTAAATGGAATAAAACTAAATATGTAACTGTACCTTTCAATGTAAATAAAATGTGTTTGTGAAATTTGAAAGTTGCATTGAAATTTAATTTAGTTCCTCAAACTATGTATATATGTATAAAAACCCCGAAACAAAGCATAGAAACAAACCTCACTATGTAAAATTATGAACCATTAAAACCTCTCTAACTCAAACACTTGGTAAGTTAAAAACTCGATAACTCAAATTATTTAACATTTCGCCTGATCTTTAACTTATCGAGGTTCTACTGTAATTAAATTCATTAGTTGCTAAAAACCATTTTTGTGAAAACTCATTGTTTTGAAAAGTCAAAAATAAATTTATTTATTCCGTAGTCACAAAATTATATATTACAGTCAAAGCTTCTTCTTATTCATGGTTCCATTATTCGCAGTTTCAATATTCTAGGATTAAAAAGTTGTGACTACTTCCTGCATTTGCGGGTGAAAATATCTTTATACATTCTATATACATTTTATTGAACTAAAGTTATGATACATATTGCATGTTTAGAATGATATGTATTTATTTACCAGTTATCTATCAAAATACAAAAGTAGGTAAAATGTTTATAAACAAACAAATATTTTTGCCGCTAAGCTGAAAGTTTTTTGACAAAAACTTTAGCGGGCCACGATCAGTGCCGAATCTTTTGTTTTATCACTTCAACTTATCATTCGTCGTAATAATTTTGAGTGAATAACATACATATTTCTTCTGCTTTGTTCGCAATTTATAATGTCAAGTAAAAATAAAGAAAAATCAGTTCCTATGAGGAAAGTAATCTGTGTTGTAGCTTAAAGAAAAAATAGAAATGCATGGCCGTTTACGCCTTGAATCATTTGCTTCCATATTCCTTACTTGTAATGTATATGAATCAGCTGTATGATCTCTAAAAAGTCCGAAAATAAAATAAGGAGTTCCACAGTTTTAACTTCACAATCAGCTAAAATTATTCGTGATATAGCAATAGAAGAAATAGAAGCTGCATTATAATTATGGATTGAAGACCGTAACCAGAAAAAAGTGCCCTTAAGCGGTCCTATAATTCATGAGAAAGCAAAGCATCTTGACCCACATTTCAAAGAACCTGGAGAAGTACACACAGGCATAGAGTTTTAAGTATCGGAAGGTTTATTAAATCCCAGTGATAGCAATCACAATTGCATCCAAATTATTGGAGAAGCTGCATCTTCAGTGGCAGTAAGATATTTAAAGAAGAATTTTTAAAGTTGTTTGCTGATGGTAGGTATAAAACTAGAACAGATGGTAGGTACAAACATGAACAACAAGTCCTTAATGCAGTTCTGTTCTAATGAATTTGGAGATTGTTTAATTATGCTACTAATGCATTACAGATTGTTCCTCGTACTTTGAAAAACAAAACAAGGACAACCTAACAGTGTTTTGGTAATCAAACAAGAAAGCATGGGTTCCAAGTATTATTTTCTGTGAATGGTTCCAGAAATTGTTTTGTTCTTGTAGTTGAAACTTATTTGAAGAAGATTTCAGAGCTGCTCTAGTGTTGAACAATGCTCCAGGTCATCCTAGTGATCTTGAATATAGCCATCCAAATATAAAGGTGATATTTTTGTCTCCTAATACGATGGCTTTACTCCAGTGTATGAACTAGTGAATAATTCAGGTCTTTAAACTCTGTTACATCAGACGAACTTTTAAAATCATGCTGGACGTTGTGGAATGTGATCCTGATATGAATGTTATCCAATATTGGAAAAATGTTGACATTCTAAAATGCATAGTCAAAATAAAATAATTGTTGCAAGAACCGAACACATTGAAATCCATGCTGGAAAAAATGTTGATAACGATGAAGAATCAGTGCAAATTCAAACGTTAACTAAGAACATTGCTCAAGTTGCGAATGGAATGGGACGAGATGGCGTTAACAGATAGAAACATTTAAAAGTTGCTTGAATCACAAGATGAAGATTAGACTAAAACCTACTTGGAAGAAATGTAAATTCTTATTGCATTGAAGAGAAAACTTTGACGGGCACTGAAGAGTTAACATTAAACTTAAAAAAAACCTGAGAGAAGGTCTTATTTTTAAAAGAAAAATTGTTAATGCTACAACTGAATATCAATCCGAATTGAAATCTCTTTTAAAAGCGGCAAAACAAGAAATTGTTCAATTATTTAAACCATTGTCTGAACATGATAATAACAATTAATATTTAAAAAAAATTGGTTTGGACTGCTTTTATTTTGATGGCATTTTTATGGTGTTTGGGAACGCATTCCTTATAATCCAATACAAATTACTGTTCCGTATTCACGGTTTCTGTATTCGCGGTATATTCATGAACATCATCCATACAGATGAACACTGTCCATCTGTCAAAGGAAATATGTTGGCGTTTTGACTACGTGTTCGAATTGTCGAACCCCAACCGAATTCCAGTTTCTCGCTTCATGTAATCAAATTCGGTTCTGCCCTTAAACAATTTCACATTGATGGTATAACTCGGGATGGGGTAAAACAAATTGGACGGAACAGAATTTCGGTAGAGTTCTCTTCTGCAGATTCTGCCAATCGATTTGTAAATCACTCTGCATTTATATCACAATATAAACTATTCATCCCATCATTTAATGTTTCTCGAATGGGCATTGTTCGCAATGTTCCAATCGACTGGTCGGATGAAGAGGTTTTATTTTCAATTGAAGTTCCTGAGGGTTGTGGCAAAGTTACAAAAGTTCGCCGACTTAATTTAAAAAAATGATTGATGGCCGTCCACAATACTTTCCTTCAGAGTCGATGGTCATCACTTTTGATGGTCAAGTCAGCAATAACAGGACAACTTTAGCATCCTGACCACTGATATACGGGTCTCCTTCTCCCGACAAGGATTCCTTGCAACTGTTTTTCTTAATCTTTCTGCAGCTTACGATAATATAAATTTCTCTGTTCTCAGACAAATATTGCGAGAACTTCGTTTTCCAGAAAAGATTTCTGAATTCTTTCTCAACTCCCTCTTACAAAGATCAATCGTCCTTCGAGCCGGGCTCAGTCCTAACTCCTATCCTTTTCAATATATATTCACACAAAATTCATTCTTCTGTTAATCCATTTGGTCGTATACTGCAGTACGCTGATGATTTGCTTTTATATATCTCTGATAAGTCAATTGCGGTTGCAGAAAATGCTTTAAATTCTGCCCTTGCTAACAAACTCCCATGGTATGGATCTTTCGCCTTCCAAGATTTCTGTATTGATTTTTTCTAGAAAAAGAATAATTCCTCCTGTTTCCATTTTCTGAAATTTTTCAAACATCCCTATCATCTCCAGTACTAAATTCCTTGGCATGTTCCATTGACATTGATCATGTAATTACCCGATCTGGAGTATGGTGGGGCTCTCACCCTACCATTCTAAAATTTATGTACAATTCTTTCATTCGCAGTCATCTGGATTGATCCTATTTTCAAATCGAATGCCATCAAATTGACTCATATTCAGCCTCATGCTCTGAGGATTTTGGCTGGTGCGACGAAATCCAGCCCCATTAATGCCCTAGAAGTAGAATGTGTTGATCCTCCTCTATCTCTCCGTCTTCAATATATTGCTGATCGATTTTTATTGAAATAACTAACAAAGTATCACAAATTATTTATCATTACACCCTGTAGAGCCTTAATATTAGTAGAATCAACATAGGTTTGGAAGTAGGTAATTATACCAATATGTATGGTCGTTTTCTCTCATAAAACACTGATGGTTTATCAATAATAATTTGTTTTCTAAGATAGAGGTTGGATAGAGTAAGTGTTTGGGCATTGAACAGATGGATGTAGACTTGACTCTTCCGAAACAAATTCTTCGAATGATTTCAATAATGCCATGTTTATATTGTTAGATCCCTGAATTGTTCCGGTTTTAGATGAATTTGAGGATTGTAAAGGTGGAGGTTCGATGGAGTTGTTGTTTGGGGATTGCACAGATGGAGATTGGATTGTGTAGGTGTTTGGGCATTGGGTTGATGGAGGTTAACTGGAGGATAACTTTCTCATGGAGGATAATTTTCTCAGGAAAAGTAAAGTTTCCTCAGCAAGATATCCTCCTCCTCTAGGAACGTTTGGTGAATACGACGGCGATGACTGTGAATGTGACAAGATCTGGATTATAGCGGTCTAGTGCAAATGAAAATAACGCAATAAGAAATTTGCCAAATATACTAAGAAGGTCACCTCTGATTGCTACATAAATTAGAGAACACTTTACTTCATACTTTTGTAGTACTACAAGTACTCAGCAATAAATTTTTCAACCATAAATAAAGTCTTAAAAATTTTGTTACCATCTCTATATTTGTTGTATTTCTAGTAGTGTTTACCGGCAGCAAAAAATTTCTATGGAATCGGTCTGATACGCAAACTAAATAGGCTCATAAACCTCGTCAGCCCCTGAAAAAGAAAGGTCAGAGTAAGTAAGTATTATTTTATGATTTGGTAGGTACAAAATAAATATAAATGTTATTGTGTTTTGTTGTCTTCTGGCAAACCAACTTTGATTATGAATTGAATAAATATTGTTGAAAACGTGAAAAGGAGTACTCCCAAGTACTACGATTATGATAAAATTTACACTAGGTAGGTAGGTACGTACCTATTTTCTAAGTTGAAACAAATTTAAGCCAATTAAAAATAATCAAGATATATGTACATACCTAAACTTACAAAATGTACTTGTACTAAGAATTCTTAATTATTTGTAAGTCTAATAATACCTAACAATAAATTTAATAATAATATTTAATGATAGACAACATACCTGCTTATAAATGGCGTCTGAAGGTGCCACAAGAATATGTTTTTATGATTTTAAGTCTTTAATACTTAAATTAAATTTGGCACTTAATCTCTTCCAATCATCGGCAATTTTTTTCTTATCTTTATAGAACTTATGTTGTGGGTTCCATATTAATTTGTCCGCCTGGTAACATTCCAGGAAATGTAAAACTTGTTCACTTGTCCACTCAAACATCGCTCAGTCTGTTCGGCTCGTAAGCGCACACGATACTGACGCGAGCGCGTCATTTATTTGAACTTGAACTTGAATTTGTATTTGAACGCGAGCGTTTGAACGCACGTAAGCAATAGAGAGTAAGAGACTACGCCATCTATGGGCATTAATAATAATTACGCAAGCCTTTGGTCAGTAGGGGTGAGGCGAGGAGAGGGACTTTGACAGTGTTTGGGAAGGTATGAAAAATTAAGACTTTTATATGGGTTAGTATGCCTCGTGTCCGTTCTGTACCGTATCTGTTCTGTGATTTAGGCTTCCTTTATTCCATTTATTCTATGCAGATTATTCTCTTCAGAGAGAATTTTGGCTCTGTTATGTTTAGATTTGTTGGTTAGGCAACACTGATTAGATCACACTCTGAATATCTGTCACTATTGCTTGATAAGAAAAATAAAATAAGGAGCAAAACAAAAATCAAATAGAAGTTTACTATGCTAGAACAAATTAAGCGAAAATATAAACAAACAAATTTATAGCTAATACAAAAGTGACAACAGTACATAGACGAATAAAAAAAACGAGTGTGCTTTAGACCACACGACTGAAGTAAAACTTAAAATTCACAAAATATGAACTTTAAAATGAATTTATAATTTTATTCACTTTAAACGTAGAATATGTAATGTATTGAACAAAATAATAAGTTTGTTCAATACATTCACTCTCGTTTTTTTGCCCCCCTCACCTCAATTTTTACCCCCTCTTCCCTCACTTCTCTCTACCCCCTTCCCTCTCTTCCCCCTCCCCTCACTTTGCCCACTTTGCCACTTGTGACACGTTGTGACAGGTTGTCACAGGTTGTCACAGATTGTCGCAGGTTGTGACAGATTGTGACATGTTGTGATAGGTTGTGACACGTTGTGGCACGTTGTGACAGGTTGTCACAGGTTGTCACAGATTGTTGCAGGTTGTGACAGGTTGTGACTTGTTGTGACAGGTTGTGACATGTTGTGACAGGTTGTAACAGGCTGTGCCATGTTGTGACATGTTGCGACTGGTTGTGACAGGTTGTGACAGATTGTGACACGTTGTGACACTTCGTGACTTCGTGACACTCCGTGACACTTCGTGACACCTCGTGACACCTCGTGACACTTCGTGACACTTCATGACACTTCGTGACACTTCGTGACACTTCGTGACTTCGTGACACTTTGTGACACTTCGTGACATTTCGTGACACGTCGTGACACTTTGTGACACTTCGTGATATTTCGTGACTTCGTGACACTTTGTGACTTCGCAACACTTTGTGACTTCGCAACACTTTGTGACTTCGTGACACTTCGTGACTTCGTGACACTTCATGACTTCGTGACACTTCGTGGCACTTCGTGACTTCGTGACACTTCGTGACTTCGTGACACTTCGTGATACTTTGTGACTTTGTGACACTTCGTGACGTCGTGACACTTTGTGACACTTCGTGACTTCATGACACTTCGTGACTTCGTGACACTTTATTTATTTATTTATTTATTTCTTTATTTATCATTGGCACACAAACAGTTTTGTCACAATTTTAACAATATTATTCGAGAAACATAATTGTATAAATGTATAATTTTCTTGTGACAACACCAAAATCAGTGAGCACAGCATGATTAATTTGGTGTTACCATTACCATATAATGTTATTACGAATAAGAAACATTACAATTAATTTCAATAAATGAACAATAATGGAGTTGATCAATAAAATGCACATTAAAATTTTAAATTAATTATAGTGAATTAAATAACAATTAATAAGGGATTAATCAATAAAATATATAGTCAAATAGACAAACCAATTTAAGTTAATAAAAAACGTTGAACTATTTTAAATATAAGCATAACACTACACTAAATTTCACTTTTTAACAAGCATAAGTTACCTGTCTCCGTCAATCTCAATAAGTTTATTTTTAAATGATGAAGTTGAGGACCCAAAGAAATCTACAGTTGAAGGAAGATTATTCAGGGTACGGCTTATTCTATTTACGCTGCAAAAATCCTAAATTCGTGCGACACTTTGATACAAATAAAGGACGATATTTATGCGATCTACTGTTATTACTTGGAATGTTAAATTGAAAGTGCTGGAGAAGTGAACTGCTGTTAATTGTACTGTGAATAAGCTTATGAAGGAATATGCAGTCAGTGCGTTTTCGCCTTTGAGCTAAAGTGTTTAATTTAAAATATAAAAACGTTCTTCGTACGTGAGTAATATTTTGTCCCAACTTTGAAGTTGAGGTGGTACAAAAATATCTTTTGAACCCTTTCGATGCGTTCAGAGTATTTCTTAAAAATTGGGTTCCATACCTCACATCCGTATTCGAGCTGATACGCACAAGTGAATATTCATCCGTATACGCACAAGTGAATTGTACAGAGACATCAATGTTTGAACGTTTTTAAAATCCTTGCTTGCCCTCAAAACAAAACCAAACATCTTCGCAGCTTTACTGGTAACGTGGTCCACGTGTTTGTCAAATTTTAACTTATCGTCTATAATTATTCCTAGATCCTTAATGTTATCATGTTGAACAAGTTTTACATTGTCGATCGTGTACTGACTATTAAAAGTTTGGGAGCGAATGGAAAATTTTACATAGGAACATTTATTAGGATTTAGGTGCATTTTGTTCCTCGAGCACCATACTGACAGGATGTCGAAATCTTTTTGGAGTTTTGCAATATCTAAATCGTTTTCTATTATTTTGTAAATTTTGACATCATCTGCGAACATAAGATGCTTGGCATGAAGCAGTTCTTCGGTTAAGTCATTTGTAAAAATGCCCAATAATAGTGGCCCGAGGTGGGAGTCCTGTGGTACGCCGGATTCTGATTCACGTTCACTAGATGAAAACCCATTAATTACAACGCGATACTTCCTGTTTGTTAAATATGATTGGAACCATTTCAGTATTCAGTTTACTTTATCAAAGGACTTGCTAAAATCAGTATAGACTGCGTCGACTTGCTTGCGTTTATCTAAAGCATTTGCAATATCCGTAATGTATTCAACCATATTTGTTGACGCAGATTTTTTTGGTAAGAAGACACTTCGTGACTTCGTGACACTTCGTGACTTCGTGACATCGTGACACTTTGTGACTTCGTGATACTTCGTGACTTCGTGATACTTTGTTACTTCGCGACACTTCGTGACACATCGTGACTTCGTGACACTTCGTGACTTCGGGACACTTCGTGACTTCGTAACACTTCGTGACTTCGTGACCCTTCGTGATACATCGTGACACTTCGTGACTTATATCTCCCTCTCAACTTCCGTTCGCCTCGCCCGATCACACTTTTTGTAACGCTCTCGTCACGCATTCACCAGCTAACTCCCCAAGTCAAGCGTGCGTATAGAAGTTTTACTTCAATTAACAAATCATAAGTATATACATATGTATATACAAACATAAATATAGATATAAAATTATATATGAAAGTAGAAGGTTCTAGATTTTGATGTCATTCTTTCTTATGTATTGAATGATTAAGTCTAGAATGGTTTTATTAGTTACGGATAAAAGGGACCTAATGTTAATGGGTAATAAAATTTTTTGTTTTATTTATATTTATATTAATTTTTAATTTTTTAATTTGTGAGTCCTGAGAGATTTGAGAGAAAAATGAGACCTCACTCTCACCTAGACTCCTCAAACTCACAATCACAGGCTGGAGACTCTCTGACACGCAGCCTAGCCAAATGAGTGGGAATAGGACAGTGACCCAAACGCATACGAAATATCACTGAGGTTTCCTTTCGAGAAAAAATACATTTTGAAAACCACAGTTTTGAAGGAATAGAAGATTGGATCTGGAAGTATCCGCACCCGTGATCTGGGACGATCTTTCCCATGCCCTTTGCCAATCAGAGACCATCCAGGAATGAGCTAGAGGAAGGAGATCCTCAATGAAATTACGAGTGAAACATGGATCCCTGTTCATGACTGCGAACTGAGATTTTGCGTCAAACTATTTCATTATCGCTATAACATTAATAACATTTTATAGTAACGACGAGTTTTTATTTTAATAACATATGTTCTATCAGCTTAGTGATGTACTTATTTATATTTAACACTAAAAGAAAATTCCTGAAAAAGAAAGTCAGGGGTCGAGAAGTGTTTAAAGTCTATCGTAAGGAGTTTCATGTAGAGTGGGGTCCTAGGCCTAGATCTAAAGTGCCTATGCATAAAAGTGTTACACACTATCCATGAATAAATTTAGCTGCGCTACTACATTACAAAACATAATTTAATTAAGTATTATATTATAATTTAAATTAAGGGCAATATGATCTGAGTTTTTCAAAAATCCCATTATTATTAAAAATCCCATGACTTCTGCCAATCAGAGACTGAGTTAGGGTAAGAAGAATTTCAATGAAATTACGAGCGAAACATGGATTCCCGTTTATGGCTGCGAACTGGGCTTTTGCGTCAACTATTTCATTACCGACTATGCCGCAGTGACTTGATCCATGGAAGAACGACATCCGATCAAAATCTCTCCAAATCAAGCATTTTGGAAATAATGGGATGGTAGGAGAACCTAGCTGCTTTCGAGAGAAATCGATCAGCTGGGTATTGACGATAGAGGGATAGAAGAGGATCAGCACATTCTACTTGTAGGTTATTAATGGGGCTAGATTTCATTACACCCATCCCGATCCTCAGAACTTGAGACTGAATACGAATCAATTTGGTGGCATTCAATTTGGAAATAGGATCGAAGAGGAATGAGCAATAATCCGAATTACCGCGAATGAAAGAATTGTTCATAAATTTTGGAGTAGTAGGGCGATAGCCCCTCCATACTCAGCAAGAAGAATATTCATGTTAGCCTGGCATCGGGTAATTGGTAACATGCTCAATGTGAGTTTTCCAGGATAATTTCGAGTCCAAGGAATTTAGTACTGGAGAGGATAGGGACGTTTGAAACGTTGAAGGAGATAGAAACGATGGATAACTGTGGAAACTTTTTCTAATAAATATCATTACAGAACTCTTGGATGGCGGAATATCCATACCGTGAGAGTTTACCCATTGGCTCAAGTTGACGAGCGCAGAATTTAAAGCATTTTCTGCAACTGAAATTGATTTATCAAATGTATATAAAAGTAAATCATCAGCGTACTGCAGTATATTAAATTTTAAGAAGAAAGAGGATTTAGGACTGAACACGCCAGATCGATTTTGTTACGGGTGGGATCCCGGGAGTTCGAAGGACGACTGATCTGTCTAAGGGGACGTCGAGAAGGAAATTAGAAATCTTTTCTTGAAAACTAAGTTCTTGCATTTTTTGTTTGTGGACAGGGAGGTTTACATTATCGTAAGCTACAAAAAGGTCAAGAAAGATAGAGGGGAAGAATTAATAAAGAAAAGGAGAGCCGTATCCGTCGAGCCGTGGTCAGGATGCTGAGGATATCCATCGTGCTTTAGCTTTTTCGAAGCCAAATTAGTGATGTGGGATAATGGAATGGTGTTCAGTAAACCATTCCAATTGATTCTTAATCAGATGTTCTGTGATTTTAGCTAAAACAGGGAATAGGGTTATGTGTCTGTAAGATGATCCTACATTGGAATCTTTATAAGGTTCAAGAATGGGGACAATAATTTGGGATTTCCAAGATTTCGGTACATATCTACTGTATTAAACATGTTGTTAATAAGACAAAGAAGGTATTGGTGAAAAACAGGAGGATAATTTTTTATCATTGAGTATGATATACAGAAGTCTTGAAGGTGACGTAAGAATAATTCCAGTTCATTATCAGAAAAATGTCTTTCTAACCAGTGATCGGAGTTTACAGGATTATATGAAATAGGGAGCTCATTCAGGTTAGGGATGGAACGGTTCAAAACAGTTTTTTTTCAAATTCGAACGTAGCGACGTAGATGGCTTTGTCTCTTTTATATGATTTAGGCTTTGTCTTTGTTTTATGATTTAGACAATGGTACAAACTCCAAATAAAAAACATCAGTACTAATTGTTGTTTGCAATCGTTAATAAAAAGTTATTACGTACTTTGTTATAATATAAGATTTTTATTACAATTTTGATTTCTTATTAAAAATTCTTGATAAATCAAAAATATAATTTACGTGCATTTAGGAAGACGCCTTTTTTGTTTTTTTTAAGGTGACAAATTATATTTTATTTTTTTGTTATTTCCCGATGGTCAATCGCTGAACCGTAACGTGAGTTTCATTTTCGAAGGTTCATCATTTTGGTATCTAATAATACTGTTAAAAATAAACGTTTGTTAAAATATGTTTAACATCACGTAAATATTGTTCAATAGTGATTTTATTTCAGACAACATGAGGCCTGCAATTAAAAAAGGTAATCTCCCAAACTCATTTTGCCCCTTTGCAATTTTAATCTTTTCCCGGTAATTGGTCAAAACTTTTAATAAAATGAGAACTTCATTTAAGATATTATCAGTAAAAGACATAAGTGTGTTCCTAACGTTCCATCATCGCTGCCACCCCTGGGTGTTGCTAGGGTGTATGGTGTGTGGAACCCATTGAAGACAATATTAATATATAGGTGATGAATCTGGCTAGGTAGAATTTCTTAACAAAATAGCCATATAAAAATATGTGACATTCGATTTGATGACAGATTGACAGATTGTCTACCAAAGTCTTTGCGTAACTAATGTTAAATAAAATACAAAATGATCGCTTTTAAAAATTATGTAAAACGAAGTGTACGTTTAAATGTTATATATAAGTCATTTAGTTCAAAACAAACTAGTAAAACTAATCCTTTATCCTACTGTACTGATATAGTTAGGTAGGATATAATATGGTTGATACATTTTTATCTTATTTAAAATTTATCTCATACAAATTTTTCTCATAACAATTATGTTTTTAAAACAAATCATTTGTTATATATAGCTTTTTGACATAATTCACGTCTTCTACTACGCACTTAGTACATAAAAACAAAGTGTTACATAAAATATAAAGGTATAAGTTCAGTTTAGCGAAAATGTAAATTTCCCGTTTTTTTTTGTTTTAAATGAAAGAATATCTATATAAAAAACGATGTATTTAAGAAAATAATTTTGGTATAAGTCTAGTTTAGGGAAAATGAGAATTTTACTGTATTTTACTTTTTGTTTTAAATGAAAGAATATACATTAAAAATGTCGTATTTAAAAACAAGACCTCGGACTTTATTATTCATTATAAAAAAATTATTTAAAATACGCACTTTCTATAGTTGGTTGACAAACATAAATTTCATAACCTCTCTACGCGATCTTTGAGCATTTTGATATTTTTATTTTTTGGGTTAGTTTTTTTAATATCAATTTGGGTTTCATTTTTTTAATATAAAAATGGCAATTAAGTCGGAAACTTATAGCTTACACTTTGGAAAACTGCACTTTTGAAATTTTTTTCAAATCATTTTTTTAAATAAAATAATCACGATTAAACCTTAAAATTTGCAAGTACTTCACTTTTTACCTACATTCTTTCACTTAAACCAAAACAGTAGTAAAATTTGCGTTTTCGCTAAACCAGACTTGTTCCATAATTATTGGAAAACCGCACTTTTGAAACTTTTTTGAAATCACTTATTTTAATAAAATAATCACGATCAAGCTTTAAAATTTGCAAGTACTTCACTTTTTACCTATATTCTTTCATTTAAACCGAAAAATAGTAAAATTCGCATTTTCGCTAAACCAGACTTGTTCCATAATTTTTTTCTATTAATTCCTCATTGTATATTCAAATTCTGTGTTTGTGTTACTAAGAATGGTAGTTAGTCCAAAAACTTATAACTAACATGGAAGCATGACGTAAAAAACAAGCATAGAAAGTGCACTTTTGTGTGGGAAATTTTTTTAAATCACTTTTTTTAATAATAATAAAATAATCACGACCGAGCCCTACTTTTGGTTAATACTTTGTTTTTACCTGTTTTTTTTTTTTCATTTAAAACAGAAAGACAGGAACACTAAACTGAACTTGTTCCAAAATAAATGACGCAAAATATCAATAAAAGTAAAGACTAACATAAACCAGCAACAAAATTATGTTAAGAATTTGAAACTTGGGTACGCTAAAATGTAAATTTCCTATTCTTTTTAAAATGAAAAAACATACGTAAAAAACAAAGTATTTACCAAAAGTAGGGCTCGGTCACGATTATTTTATTTAAAAAAAGTGATTTCCAAGTGAAAAAGTGATAAAAGTTCCTATGCAAATTGAATTTTTTCAAGGAAGTATAAGTTATGGGATAAGCTAAAGGATTGTGTAAAAAGAGAGATTATAAAATTAATTGTTGATAGCTATTTCTTTATATTATTAGAGAATTTTTCAATTAATTTTTTTTTAATAAAATACTCGCGTGCAAGCCCTAATTTTTATAAATATGTATATTCAAACCAAAAAACAATTTTTTATGTATATTCAGACCAAAAATGTTTTTGCGTAAGTTTAGTACTGAATGAAAATGTAAAGCGGTTGTTACTTAACTGATTTTATTCCAGGTAGACAGCATGACCATGAAAATTTCTTGTCGACATTATTACTCCCAGAAAATTTACGATCACCAGCATTTGTAGTTCGGGCTTTCAATGTAGAAGTGGCCCGTGTTCATGACCTTACGACGGATGTGAATACCGCAAAGATGAGGCTTCAGTTTTGGAGTGACGCTCTGGATCAAATATTTGCAAAGCGAATGCTACCTAATGTACCTGCACATCCTGTAGTACAATGTTTACATAATGTAATATAATTATGACGTATTTAATTCAAGTTATGATTTTGGCTTAAGTTAAGTTATGTTATGGTTTAGGTTAAAGGGCAATTGCTAGAGAAAATACTTATTCTCTAGCAATTGCCCTTTAGCATGATGAAACTTCTAGGATCTGACTTTATATTCATAGAGTGCATAACATGATTAGGAGGAGTCTCTGCCCTTAGTGCACCTGGGCCACTGGTTTTTGCTAGTAAATCTAGATTTTCCTAATTATTTCTTTATGGGCAATTACCCAGGCTTAGCTGCTGCAATGCCCCTAAAAATTAACCTTTGTTGAATGGAACTTGTAGTGTTCAATTTGCTCTATTCAACCAGAAACTTATTATGTAGTTTTTTATGTTATATCTGTCACTGGAATCATTTTTAAGGTTCTAATGTGAAGTAACTTATACTTTTTTCAGAATATGTATGAGGAATTCATCTAATGATAATTGTTATACTCTGTGGTTATTTTTCTTTAAATATATGTATTAAAATTTGCATCTAAATTTACTTATAATTTTTATAAGCGGATTCGTTCAAGAACCTATATATGTTAAATTTAGTCCATCCCATTTACACAATTATTTTAGTGCGCATTAATTCTAAGAAAATTGTGCATTTAGAAAAAAATATTCAATATAGTCATCATTTAAATACTATGGTATTGATTATTTTAAAAATAAATTGATCAGGATAGTTTATTTGGTGAAGCATCAATATAACTGCAAAACAAATTTTTCTAAAAAGTTCAAGTTCAGTTAGGAATTTGAATCCTAATATTAAGCAATTTTCAGGTGAACATAAAAAAACAAATAATAATGTAAAAAAAACTGGTTAATAGTTTCATGTTTCTCTTCCAGATCAATATGCAATACAAATTACCAAAACAATATTTAAAAAGACTTATAAGTTGTAGAAATTCACAAACAAAATACTTCAATACAATGGAAGATCTGGAGAAATATGCCGAAGAAAGTACATCTTCAATTTATTATATTATGTTGAAAATTGCAGGTGTTAACAATATTGACGCAGATCATGTTGCTTCTCATTTAGGGAAGGCACAAGGCATTTCAAATTTACTGAGGTAAAATTGATTATTTTTTGTTACCAATTATAAAAACACTTTTAATATAAACTAATTACTTTTTATGATTCAATCGGCACTAATAGCGCTTAGTTGATTTATGACTATGTGAAATCAGCTGTTGATGGAACTAATCTGAATGGCCTGTGAATAAGAATATTTGAGTATGTGATATGAATAGGGTAAAATGGTTAAAACTATTGCAGTGGTTAAAACTATGGCAGTGAGTAATTTGAAATTTGTATTCTTCAATCAATAAATACGTTTCAAATTTAAGATTGTAGGGGGGATATGCTCATTCTATCAGACAGTGAATGCCAGTAAAAGCTAGTTCCTGCTGTCTGTGTTCATTTTTGAAAAATAATTAAAACTTAACAATGTTAAGTGGAAAATTATGATTTTTGAGCATTGTGAGAAACTTAAGTTTTATGTCTATAATACTGTTTGATAATTTGGTATAATAAGTTATTTGGGTAGTTGAATTGCAGGAAAAATAAAGAGGCATTTGGGACAAGAGGCAGAGGAATTTTGGGAAACGGGTTGGGAAAGAAATATCTGAAAATACTCTATACGGAAATATAAAATATTTGTAAACGGGTTCTAAAATAATGCAGGAGATACCACGCAGGAAGCTTTTTAGGTCGTATATTTTTAAAGAAGAGTTGGTACAAATAACTAAAGTACAAAATGCCTAGGGTATAGGCTTTTAAGGAGAAATTGTCACTTGAGATTTTATTTTGTTTTATTAACAGATCTTTTGATGTTTGGATTAAGCATAACACGGTTCCATTTCCTATGGATATATTGGCAAACCATAATGTGAGTCAAGAGACAGTGTTGCGAGGTGTAGAAGAAAATAAACTCAGAGATATAGCATTTGATGTTGCCACTCAGGCAAATTCACATTTAAAAAAGGTGACAAAATTTATAACAAATTTTACATTCCATAGTTTTGTTGCTACTATTTTAATTGACTTATCATAATAAAATATACTTTTATTTCATCAGTGTCATTTGCTTTTTTCAGGCACGAACATTGAAAGTTCCTAAAGAAGCAACAAATATATTTCTCCCCGCTGCAGCTGTGGATCTTTATCTTAAAAATATAGAATCAAACAATTTTTCTTTGCAAACATTGAAACAGAAAAGCAGCTGGAAACTACCATTTATACTATACCGTAATAAAATTTTAAATAAATTTTAAATGCATAAATTTTTTTAATAACATGTAACACTATATTATTAATAAGAAACTCTGTACCAGATTGATTTTATCTTATTGACTTGTTTACATATCATCACTTGTGACATAGCGAGTATTCAATTTCTGTTTTGAAGCAGCCGTAATTTCAAACCGTTGGCAGTGATAGCACTTTCATATAGCTTTTACAATGTTTGATTTTCAAAGAATTATTACTAATGTATATATAATCTGCAAGTAGTTTTACCAGTTTAAGAGTGTAACAGTTATTAGATACTGATAAAATATATGCTCAGAAGTAATAATCAATTTAATTAGGAGAAATGAAGATACTTAAATTATTTTTATTTTACAAATTCAAGTATTACATAAGCATAATTTTATCGATTTAAGATTCCTCGTCCATTTCGTATTGTAAGATAAAATAAGAAAATGTGGCTGTCTGCACACTTCGTTTGAATAAATAATTTAAGTAATTAATTTTACTGAATTATTGACTAAAATCGACTTGTTGAGTAATAGTTATTTTCGAAAAAACTGCATGCTAATATTTTTTTTACTTCACTGTGAGCTAAAAAGTCTGTAAACATAAGATAAAATTTTTTAATGAACCTTAAAAGAATGAAATAAGTATATATACCACTCTTGCTATGACTATTAATTATAAACATATGGCCATCAAAAATAAAATGTTGTAGATCGCTATTTTTGATATAATTCTAACTATAACATTGGTTCTATTGTCATCAGATGAAGTTTTTCATCTACTCGCTGCATTTAAAAAATTAACCCACAACAGCTGTAGTTTAAAGTAGACTTGTCTATGAGATGTCCGGCAGCGTGTCATTCAAATTCACGAATTTGAATGACGCGCTGCCGGACATCTTTGTATTGCGCCACATGCACTGTACGTTTCGACCAACTGGGTGGAAGCGGCTGGTCTGTCTGCTTGATCAGTTCACCCTCAGCACCCCGTTTACCTATTTAACGGTTCTATTGTTTGTAGTTTTTGTTTATGTGCGGATTACTATGGAATGCGTGTTTGGCATTTGAACAAGTTTGTTTTGTCTTCTTATTAACTATAAAAATGGAAAATTCTGTGACTAAAACTATTTCAGTTTCGGCTTTTCATGTTGATATTCTATTTTCGAAGGAAATTACTAGTGAAAGTTGGAAATGTTTGGCACATTCTTATCAATGTAAATTTGGAGAGTAAGTACCATTTTTAAGCATATTTTAACTATTACTTAGTTTAACTGAACAAAATAATTTGACTTACACCTGCACAATTTTTTGTTTTCCACCTCCATTTGCATTTTTGTTAAGTATTAGGTTGCTCTTTTATCTTTATGTACTTTTCATTTTTAACAGAAAGCTATAAAACAAATGTGAGCACCAGAAACCTTTCGCACCATCTTCGAGATGAAATACAACAAGCTAAAGAAGACAACAAAAATGCAACAATAGAATTTTTTTCAACCAGTACGAAAGGCAACAAAACTAACGAAGATACCAGTGCCATGAGAATGAAATGAATTTTAGCATGAGATAGTGCCCTATGGTTTTGCAGACTTGATTCCATTCGACAGTGTATCGAAAGAAGGAATGATGGATTTCATGAAGTAAGTTGCCTTGCTTAAAAATTTGTGATAAAAATAAAAATTGTGAATATATATTACAGTGTCCTAGAAAAATACTAAATTAATGTGAAACCTGAAAACCACTATTTTTTCCAAAAAAAAAACTACATATACTCATAAGTAATTCATGTGTTTTTATTATATGTATAAACTTAAAATTTGCTTTATTTAATACTAATTTTTTTTCAAACTCGAAACAATGTCAAAAATAAGTAAGAAAAAGTTTGCAATTAAAACTGCATACTAGCCATATATTTGCTCACAAACTGTTTTTTTTAATGAAAACTCGTGTCCAAATGCTATTAACTTTTAACTAATTATAATCAAAAGAACTTTCAAGATTCAAATTATCCTCTAAGTAAGTGTCAGACGACTTTTTATTAATAATCGTAATGACTTGTTAGGATTTATGATTTATTTATTAAAACTTTTGTTTTTTCCTATTAAAAATTATGAGTTTTGCTTGAAATATGTTGTTAGTAATTACAAGAAATTGAAGCTCTAGTCCATTATAATTATTTGATAATAAATAATAAAATTACATAAAAAATGTATTTTTTTTTGCCGTCAATATATTTCTTAAACATTGCTAAACTATCAACTTGTAAAGCGTAGAAACTTTTAAATTTCAATGATAGATCATCGTTATTGAATTGCTAAATTAAGTAACAATTTAAGAAAAGGATTTTGTTAAATTATAAACAGTTGGCAAAGACTATTTATATACATAATTGTATAATCCATAAACATTACTGTTAATTAATGTCTTTTTTAAGAATATATGAACTGTTCACTTTTTATTTTTTTTTGACATCATTCTGAATTTAGACAAAAGAAATTTGACATTGATGTGAATTTTAACCAAATTTTAATCACCAAATGGTGACTATTTCTATTCATGAAACCTTTCTTATTGCAGAAACATAACGTACCACCAAGTAGAAAACTTCCTGATCGCATGACTGTTTCAAGAGCTACTCTGGATGATATTTATGAATTTTGACATTCACAAAAAGAATCCTAAACACATCTCTCTGTCGTTTGACTTGTGAACAGATAATTTTACAAGACATTCGTACATAACATTCGGTCTACATATGATGCACAAGTATTATTTAACCTACTCTTTAAATAATATATATGCATAGATTGTGTTTTTACTAGAACATTACTGTTTGCTTGGTAAACATTTTATTACCACGGGAAATCCCAAAAAGTACCCGAGCGAAGCCATAGTTTAATCACTTATTTTCAATATTCCTTGTTAATGCATTTGTCTAGATCGTTAATCTAGCTAAGATGAACATATATTTTTGCTGAGTCGCAATAATATATGTTAAAATGAAGAAACAATTTGATTGGAAAAGGTTTCAATTTGTGGAGTAACAGACTCAGGTAAAAAAAGCATGCACTCTTGCTCACATCAAAAACCATAAATGCATTGGTTGTGGTATACATAATTTGGTAATGAAAGATGGTTCGGGTGTGAGTGACCGTACTAATGCAATTGTAGACAAATGTAAGAAGATGATTCAAGCTGTCCATTTTCGAGCGCCCGAATTAGAGATTGAATTTGAAAAAGAACGAAGAAATATAATTATGAAAGTCGAAGAGGCAGAGGAAGCAGTTCATTCAGATTTCAACGATCTTATCTCTATTAAAGATATAGATTCTGCAGAGAAAAACTCTATGGATGTTACAGAAGAAAACAATCAATAACCACAACAAATGACATGTCCTAGATCCAAAACATTTTCGGTTACAAGGTGGCACACCTTTACTTGCTATTATCTAGCCTCGGTGCACATAAAAGAGACATCAATTCAATATTGGACCGAACAAAATTAAATATTGAATTCCGCAGAATGGATCTTTACCGAGGTATTACTTAAATTTTTAGGCAAATTCAAAACTTGTGTCGACATTTCGTCAGCAGAAAAATTACCATGGATAAATTTGTCTCTTCTGATGAGATCAGAATTAAGAGTATGTATTGTGGACTCGGGAAAATGATTCTTTAGTTCTGTGTCAAATAAAACGAGAGATGTGAAACAATTTCGAAAATGCTTTCCAGTCACAAATGAATTAATTGTGACATTGTTAATTTCCAGGTTTCAAAACTTGAAAATAGTCAAAACTTATTTGGAGGTCATTAAATTTGATCCCATGGCATTTATGACTGAAAAAATTTATTTATTTCTTGATATCGTACCTTTCTGGCGCTTGCACAAAGACATTTAGTTCATTCAACCGCTACCAATCACACTTTTGCTAAACAAAAGTGTAATGTATCTTTTGCAACTGCATTGCCAAATCAGGTTCCGTACGGTGACATTATAAGTTTTTGGTGATCAAGAAAAGCAAACTTCCCTTTATTATCATTCCCATCACAAGTACTAAAGCTAAAAGAATATTTCCTATTGCTGGGCTTATTTTAAACGCAAAACGTGCAAGTTTACATCCTGCTAGAGTAAATAAAATAAATATTTTATCAATGGTTACCAGCTTTCGTAAGTCAATCAATGAAAATAATTAGGTTCATTAAATAAAACTGTGTTGATTTTTCTTGAGTCTGTTTTTTTTTATCATTTCTGAAACGCAAAATGTTTTACTCAAAAGAGAAAGAGAAAGCTAAGCTTATAAGAGACTCATGTCATAAAAAGCTTAAAATTATTGTAATGATATTTAATAACCATTTAATTTTTAATTAGCGGAGTGTTAAATATTAGGGATTATATATTTATATTTACAAAAATAGATTGTGGTTATACAGATTTAGTGCGACTTAGCACAACATTTCAACTTTCAAGTATATTTGTAATTTTTATGCAGTCAGATCTCAGTCTAAACAGCATTTTCTATGATTTAAACTATTTTTAAATTTGCTACGTTTTGAAAAATAAAAGATTGAAATAATTGTAATAATAGATAATACTTTTTAACTAACTTATAGAAATTTGTGACTATTTGTAAAAATAGATTATGTTTGTACAAGTTTAGCGCTGCCAAAGATCATTTAGTGCAATGTTCCAATTTCCGTATCATGTAATTTACCATTCTACTATTTTTATTAGTTTTTAAATTATTCATTATGTAGCTACGTTAATTGGAGTGGAAAAATACACTCGGCGCACGGGTCTAGTTATAGGCCACATAAGCACGACCAGCTTTGGTGTCATTTTCAATACTCTCAACTAAAAATATTATGTTATAGACTTTTTAGCTTGTTCAGTTCATATTCATAAAGTGTGGAAAAATAGGTAAAAAATACAATTCTTTTTAACAGTTTTAGTCTATAATCTGTAGATATATTATGTATTATAAGTTGGAATTGTTAAAAAATTGCAGTGGACATTTAGTTTAATACATTATGCTTATTTTAACAGAATGTAATGTGTGATTGATTGTAAGAGATTGCTCTTGTAGCAATAAGTCTGCTAAAAGTATCAATTGTATAGATTAAAGTATGTAAATAAATACATAATTTAGATGCAAAGAAGGTTGCAGAATGAAATAATGAGAAAACTTCATTTAAGGGGAAAATCCTAGTATCTATAGTAATGTCCTTCATGAGAAAAAGATACGTACATCTTTAAAGGAAAATTGAAATCTAAGTAATTTTTCGATTGTCACTTATCTCAGAACATAATTAAATTTATAATTTTTAGTTTCAAAGTGTGGATTTTTGTTCCAAAACAAATCTGATGTAAAAACTTATTTAATTATATCCAGTTACAAAAACTTCGCAGTCGTTATTTTCAATCTACATAAACGTATAGTCAGGGATAGTGTAACAGTATCTAACATAAATATCGCGTAACTAACAAAAGTAGCTAAATTGAGATTTTGCATCTGTGCATTCCTAACCCTGATCAGTTCGTGTGATCAGTGGCGGTCTTAGGGGGTGGCGAACGGGGCAATCGCCCGGGCCCTCGCTCTTGCAGGTGCCTCGCGCAACAACCCAAGCAAATTTAAAAAAATGTAGATTTTTTAACTATATTTTTTTTATTCAAAATTTTTTACCCTGATACTGAATTATTTATTCAAGTTATAACATAGCGGTAAATTTAAATAAAGTGAGTTAACTAATTCATTCATTCAAAACATAATTGAATAAAACATTATGTAGTACTTGAATATCGCGCCTTGAAACACTTGAAGATCGGTTTTTTAATCGTGTAATACTCGGATCAGCTCGGCGCACTCAGGTCGGGAGTCGGGACATAATATTCTATCGCTCGGGGAATCCCCGCGTTTCATTTCGTTCGTCAGCTCTTGTACTTTGGAATTATTTTGCTTGCAATATAAGTTACAAAGTCGTTACTGTACCGTACAAATCTTTTAATTTTATTGAATATTACTTTCTTTATACTATTTAAAGTATTGAGTGAGCTGGAAAAGTGTAAATTATAGTATTTGAAGTATTGAGTAAGTTGAAAAAGTGTAAAAAAACTGTGTGGACACTTAAAAATTGTTTTTGACTGTTTGTGAGAAACAAAACAAGATTTACGAAATGACTTCGCGTGATCATGATGCCGGTAGAAAATTTGAGTCAGGTAGTTCAAAAAGGAAACGAACTATCAAAAGAAAGCAGGAACAAGAAAATCTACGTGGATCTTTATATAAATATATAAAAAGTGATGATCAAGAAACCTCTACAAAACATTTATTGACCGAAAGTGACTCTAATCCTGATTCAACTGAAAACATTCCTTCCACATCATCATGGGTGCCGCCGCTGTCATCAAGTAAAAAGAGCGAAGATGATGATGAATTAACTACATCATTGTCTCTTAGGTCACCAGTGCCACCGTCAAGGATATCCAGTCAAGAACACGAATCTGAGTCGGAGTCTATGTCTACACCCATGACTGCTGTAATGGAAAATCTGAATCCTCAAAATGACCCCTGTTTGTGGCCCACAACAAATACTGATGTAGACCGAACTGAGATTGTATTAAAAGGTCCAATCCGGGTTAAGTTGATTTATTTCCCGTAAATGACAATGGACGGCGATTCAGTGAATATCTTTATAATAAGATATTAGTTAACGGTGAAAAGCTTGACAGGCGCTGGATGATTTATTCACAAACAAAGGATGCCGTTTACTGCTTTCCGTGTCGATTATTCGGGCTAGAAAATACAAAGAGTTCAAGTGAAGGAGTGTGTGATTGGAAACACTTGGGTGATTACCTAAAGTCTCATGAATCTACTCGACAGCACAAAGATTGTATGTTGAAATGGATTAATTTGGAGAATGGTTTAAAAAGCTGTTCCACTATTGACTCCTTGGCCCAGTCACAAATTGAACAAGAAAGGCAACGTTGGAGAGATATTTTAGAACGATTGCTCTCAATTGTAAATTTTTTAGCATCTCCAAATTTGGCCTTCAAGGGTCATAGAGAGAAGTTAACATCTGACTCAGATTCGAGTGAGACAAGCGGCAACTTTATAGATTTAGTAAAGTTAATAGCCCAATTCGATCCCGTGCTAAGACTTCACCTAAAACAAGTAAAGGACAAGACGATTAATGGCCACTGCCACTATATCGGAAAACATATTCAAAATGAGCTCATACAATTAATGGCAAGTCACGTGAAGATTCGAATTGTTGAAAAAATAATAAATAATTAATATTCCTCGATTATTCTTGATTGTACTCGTGACGTTTCTCGTGTTGAACAACTTTCAATTATTATAAGATTTTTCAATACAAATACAGCTGAAATTGAAGAACATTTTATTGGTTTCTTAGCCGTCGAAAAAACCATACCTGAGAGTTTGATTAATTATATAATCACAGAATAAGAGCAGTTAGGTATATCATTGCAAAACTGCAGAGGCCAAGGATATGATAATGGTGCCAATATGCGTGGTGAAAAAAGTGGTGTCCAAAAACGTATTCTTGAAATTAATCCACTTGCTTATTTTTTACCTTGTGGGAGTCATAATTGGAATTTCATCCTAGGAGATGCAACGTCGTCTTGTGTCCAAACAAAATCTTTTTTTGGATTGCTACAAAGGTTATACACTCTGTTTGCCGGCTCAAGTCAGAGGTGGGCTATTTTAAATGCTCATGTAAAATCGTTATCGCTAAAACCACTTTCTGAAACACTGGGAGTGCAGAGTAGCATCAGTGAAGGCCGTTAAATACCAACTAAGCGATATATGTGATGCTTTAAAGGATTTAGCAGAAAATACAACAGATTGTCAGTTGGTCAGCGAATGCCATTCTATAGAAAAGGAAATAACTAGCTACGAGTTTGTAGTTTCACTTGTCATATGGTATGACATACTTACAAAAATAAATGTTATAAGTAAAATGTGGCAAAGTGAAAACATGCACTTAGATGTGGCTATACAACACCTAGACGCATTCATAAATTGGCTAGATATTTATCGAAGAAACGGTTTTCAGTCATCCCTTGCAACAGCGAGAGAAATAGCCGAGGAAAATGATATTGACAGACAGTTCAAAGAAGTTAGAGGACGACGTAAAAAAAGGCATTTTGATTATGAAGGGGAAGATGAAGCTCATGAATTGAATGCGGAAGAGATTTTCAAAATAAACTATTTTTATGTCATTGTCGACAGTGTGCGCGCAAGCTGCCATCCTAGGTTTGAGGCACTTAAATATCATGAGAGCATATTTGGTTTCATGTATAATATAAAAAGATTAAAGGAAATTAGTGATACTGAACTTTTGAAGCAATGCAGCGACTTACAAATATCTATGACAGTAGGAGAATCATGTGATATTGATGGACATGAATTGTACGAAGAACTGAATATGTTCATCCGTGTATGAAGGAAACGACGACATTATCTCGGTGCTGAAATACCTAATAGAAAAAAATTTAACTGAAGTTTACCCCACTATCGAAATAGTCCTGAGAATTATTGCCACCACACCTGTTACAGTTGTGTCTGCTGAAAGGAGTTTTTCGAGGCTCAAAATTATTAAAACGTATTTAAGAAATTCAATGACTCAAGATGCCGATTTCAGCCCTAGCTATTCTATCAATAGAAAATGACGTAGCTCATTCCTTAGATTATTGTGATTTAATTAAAGATTTTAGTCTTAAGAAAAGCCGAAAACATCTATTTTAAAATTTATCATCTCTCTATTTGTTCAATGTAAATCATTAATAAATGTAAAATATTTGTAAACTAAAATTTTATTTATTTGTATAACTATAGCATTTCTCAATAAAACATGACAAATACCTGAACCAGACCTACTTTCGCATCGCATACTTTTCATGAAAGACATAGGGCCTCACAAAGACCTGCCGCCCGGAGCCTCGCAATGGGTAAGGCCGCCCCTGCGTGTGATTAGAAATCAACCAATAGAAAGTTATAATTTCACATAAAAGTGGCATGTTGTAATATTATAACAAATATAGAAGATAGTACATTTTTTCCCTCTCTTCTATAATTAGGTTCATGTGCAGTATTTACCAGAGTTACACGCTATTGCACTATCCCTGCCGCTGTATATCGTGTGAATGTTTATTTGCTAACTATCGAGAGCTGTTACGTATAGTTCAGTACTTGATCATTTTTTTCCTTTTATAAAGTATAATCTGAAGGATGAAAAATTTTTCAATAAGTCTTAAAAATTTGCACAAGTTACGAAAGTTTAACCTTATTATTTAGACAATTTAGTAGTAAACTACTAAATTGTAGTCTCTTCATACTGTAAATCAGGACACGGGTAGAAGTTTTAAATTCCTTTTTTCACAAATGTGGTATGTAGTTACGAAAATGTATTATATTATAGTGTAGATGCTGCTGCTCAGAACTTACAAGCACGTATGAAATTATAATTAATAAATAAAATTAAAACTAAAAAAATTAATAATTCCTTGCAAACCTAGTTTTAAGATTTATTTCTGTAATGTGTAGTTTCAAGGTATGTTAGTTTCCACTGGCACAGGTGGTTACTCTTAATTTTCATGTTAATCTAGCTCTTTCGAGAAATCTCTCTCAGGTCTATTGAAAATTATTTCTGGCCAAAATCTTATTTTAAAATTTTCAATTTATGACCAAGATGATGATCCTTTTTTTCAATGTTCCCTATTCAGTTTTTAGACATTTCTATCTTATTTCCAAGTAATTTTTGATATGAGATAGGTTTCTTCGTACATTGTCTATATATCCAACGACACAAAATTTGTTCTTATTTCATATAGATAATATCGAGCCCTTCCCACCAAATTATCTTTAGCGACAATTTGCGATAAATTGAGTTTTTTTATTGCAAGACTTCAATTTTAATTTAGGAATATGTCAAAAATGTTGAAATAGTTCAGTACAAAAATGATGTTTGCATTTTTACCACATAATTATTGATGTCAAAAGTAATAAGTAAATATGTAATTAGTGCCCATACAGTATCATTCGTGACAAACGTTAATGTTTAGTTTTTTTCGTTCATGTAAGTGTATCTCGTACGTGCCACTTAGACTGAGCCATTTAGATCAAGAACCAAAATATTGTGTAACCACCAAAATAATTTTTTTGTCTTTATCTTAATCTTTGGAATTTTTGAGAAAATTACTGCAATGACAATATGTGGTACTCTATTATGTAGTTTGCATGAAATAACAATTACTCGCTAAATACACAATGTCCAGGAATAAGTGTCAGATAAAGAAAGACTTTATTCGTTGACTGAAAAATAGTTGTAATTAAAATAAAATTTAAGACTTTTTTCAAAAAATTGAAAAAAATACTCGTAATTATTTGTCATCTTTTTTATACATATAATATTTGCACACATTATCGCCGTTCAGGGGAATAACCAGCAAAAATAACGAAGATATCTAGCTGCCTGGGTAAGCACGTGCTCCAAGCAAGTATTGGGTGTGTTAAAAAGAGTTATGTGTAATATTTATTTTGCACTCAATTAGGAAAAGGACGTGTTTTACGTTTTATTTCAACGATAAATTTATTCCTTTGTAGCCAATGAATAGCATCTTTCTTTTTCCGACACTTTTTCCCAGACACCATGCATAAGCCTGTTAAGAAATTTTAAGTAAAAAAAAACTTGTAAAATATTTTTGAGTTTATTAAAATTTTTTTATTCACCAACTAAATCTCTCTATGTACATTTTTATAGCATGTACTATTTTGGTCTTACAATGTATGATTGTTATAAAATATAATGAATGGTACGATGTCAATGTAAATGAATACATGAAAGTTGAAAATATTTTTAATATATTATTGTACACATAAGAATTTTGTGTCATAATTATGGCTCAAAATATTGGCTAATGATGCACTTAGCTTTACATTTTACTATAACCGGGAATTTAAAATGCTAAATATTTATTTCAAAGAGCATAAAATCTGCACGTTTTCCTAGATTCATATTTCCATTCTATTTCAATCAGAATGGAAATAAATAATTGCATGTTGTATATGAGTTTCCTGTAACATTATATTCTCTTCCCTTAATTTCATTGGTAACTTCTATTAGTTAATGACATGTGTTAAATGTATATATCTTAATAATAGTTAATGGGGTTATAAATAAAAAGCAGATAATTTTTAAAACATAAATATAATGCAAACTATAAATAATTTGTTGCCAAATAATTAAATATACTCAATCAAACAATCTGGAAGTTGTTCAGAAGAATATTTCACAAACCATTACTTTTAAATGCTTTATAAAAATGTTTTGGTATAGGTTAGAAACTGTATAGACCAATAATATCATATACTCCTGCTATTTCACAAACACACATTAATAATAAACAAGCTTCAAGTATCCAAGGATAATAAAGAATCCCGAGAAAAGTGAGTGACATAGCGCTAGCATGTCATGCCAATCTTAAATTTACAATAATATGCTATCCACTCATTAACTTTTATAATGTTTAAAATGTAACAAGGATGGTAATTTGATAAGATCGGCCAAAAATATTACAATCTTACCAATATTATTACACTCGTATGTGAAATGTATCTATACAGTTTTCCTTAGAGATACCCAGCAGGAAGCGAAGCGGAGTGAACCTGGGGGTAGTAGATTTTAATTACAAGAAATAATAATGCCAAAAAAGAACTTTGAAACAATGTGCAACAATGTTCTTAATTTATAATCATTTTCATTGAACATTTTGTCAATTATAATAACTAAGAATACAAATTAATTCCCAGTTAAAGAAAACAAATGATGTTGAATTATAACTGACAATTAATCTTTACATTGAATTCATTAAATGCTGTAAGGCGAGGAATATTAAAAACAAAATTTTTTACAGCATGAACACAAAAGTGACTTTTATAAATTTATCTTACGATTGAAGTTATGAAACATATATAAAATGGATATTTACATAATATTATCATGTAACAGTATGATATATTTCACTGCTTTAGTCTTAAAAAGCAAATGCAATTTACTTTGTGTAGTAGAGCCTTCTGATAATACTCGAGTAAGGTATAAATTATCAAAATGCATCAGTGTTAATGTTCAGACGGTTTAAGCTCCTTAATTTGTTTTATAAGGTAAGCTTTTTCATCATTGAATTGTTCGTCTTCTGATCTATCTGTGTGGAATTTAGTTAAGAAGTCGACCAGCTTATCTTGATTTCTTAACAATATGTCCAATATTGCTTTGGGTTTATTGGGATTTGCGACGAACACCTGAAAGTAAGTAACTTGAATTATTTTTGGTTAATGATTTCCTCCAAAAAGCAGAGATGGCAATGATAGAAAATTATTTCATCTTTAAATAACCGTTGTAGCCAAGACGTATACATGCTCAAAATTGGTTTGAATCTCATAATTGGTGTTACATTAATTTTCATTTAAAGATTATATTTGCACTATAAATACAAAATCTATCAAATAATAGAATATAACTGATTGTCAGCAATTATCATTAATCTATCGTCGTTTCGTAAACGCAATTAATCCTTCAACGCTCATATAGCATGATGTAACAAATAGATTATTTTAAAGATATTAAAAGAAATAATTTATCACTTTTGTTTTGTAATATCATTCAGTAGTCCTCTGAAATGATCTAAGAGCAATCAATACAACAAATTTAGTATAAATTCTTTACTTATGAAAGTTAGCAGATATATTCGGACTTTTATTTTAACACTTAAATTCATCGGCTTGTTTATTTTTTATTCAAAATTACTGCAGGCAATAAATGTACATTTACGATAAAGAATTCCTATATACACATACACGCACACACACACATATATATATATATATGTATATATATATATATATATGTGTGTGTATATATATATATATATATACATATATATATATATATATATATATACATATATATATATACATATACATATATATATATATATATATAAATATCACAAAAAGAGGTAATTCTATAGAGAATCACAAACACATCACCAATGGCGCTATTATCGATTTAATGGTGTGTTGTGATTTCTCCCTTAATGGGTTCAAATTAGAAGATTAATTTCAGAGTATGTCTAGTTTCCGAACAAAGAAACACTTCCAAGTAATAAAACTAATAGTAAAATTTTAAATGTATATACTTTTTCCAAATGAACTTAATAATGGGGATAACAACATTTGTGAGTAATGCTTAATTACTAGGTTGATGAATTTAAAACGAGTTGTAGGATTATAAGTCACATGTTTCAATTGTGCGAATATAATCCAACTGAATATTTATATCAATGCATAATCATTGATGAAACTTATGTTCACTGTTACACATTATAGAACAAAGAATAGTGAAAGTAATGGACCCCAAATATGAAACAAAAGAAGGCAAAGGCTTGCTGTAAAGCTGGAATTGTTACAGTAACAGTTTTTGGAATTTGTTTTATGTGGTATGAAAATATTTTATGAAGGGTAATTCCGATTGATTGGAAATAGTTTAATAATTTTCTTCTTTAGCGCTTTTTTTTAATATATCATTTGCGTATGTAATTTATAAGAAAGGTGTCCTTGGTCACACTGTTCCAATTGCTTATCATCTGGAATGATTATTTTCATTTTAAGTTTTTTCTGATATATATTAACAATAATTTTGACTAGATGAAGTTTGTGGAAACATAAGCTTCTGGATGATATATTATTTCTCTATTGATAGTTTATAGACAGATTTGTATGCAATTTCTTTAAATAAAGCTGTGCAAAATATTGTATGATAAGAAAGTAATGTTGGGTTGAACTTCTGCCCTTTGCCCAAAATAAATTAGTTATATTCTATTAAAAAATTATAAAAACAATCTTATGTTTATTATTATATATAGGTTTATTATGAATTTATTAATTTATTAGTTAAGACATATATTTATAGGACATCATTCAATTTTCAGTAGCAGTCGTGGGAGAGTATATCATGGTATTGTAAGTATTAACTGCCAGTTATTTTAAGATATACTGATGTACAATTATCAGTTTTTTTATATTTATTGTAAGCAACTTTAAAAAAAAAATTATCTGTACACATTTAATTGATATTATATAGTTACGTAAATTTGTTAAAAGTGATTTTAGTCCTTGTATGGGGAATGCATGAAATGCTTCAAACTTGCTTTACATAACTACATTAAAGAAAATTTATATACTTGTGAAACCATTGCTGGTGTTTCTTAAGAATAATGGCGGAGTTTGAGTTACTTATGTAAACCTTTCGTCACTTTGACATTCATCAAGAGCTAGGGTGCGAATATGTTACTGGAACATAGTTTTGGAGTTTCAAATCTAATCCACAACCTGACATTAGTTTTTAATTTTTTTGTTTATTAATCAAAAATTAAATGTTATATTATAGTATTCATTAACAATAAAAATATATAATTTTTAAAAGAACTTATAAATTCTTTTTAACAATAGTATTTACTAGAAGTTTTGAAATTCTAAATGCTTCCATTTCGAGGTTCTCATCAAACAAATAAAAAAAATTAATAAGTATGTACTACATTTTGAGCCTTTACCAAACATGGCTCGTGTGTTTGTAACAAGATATGGATAAAAAAATCATAAAATAAAAAATATAAAGAAAGGTAGAAGCTGTATTTGAACCTGAACGTTCAAGACTACACTTAGTTAGTATATCTACTTTGCTTACAGAAATTTTTGAACTAAGTAGTGCATTGTAGATATACATGAATATCATCATAATTTTTGAATAGTGCACATAAAGATATCACAAATAAATTATCCTAAGGCTCATCCATAATGTGTTTAATACAAATCAATGCTCTAAGGGTCTTTCCCTCATAAACAGATTTTAAAATCATACTCCTTTCAGAGTTAGCAGATGAATTTGATTACTAACATAAAATGACCCTCTATGCTATGGTTAATATCTTTTTGAATTATTTAGAGTAAAATATATCATTTAGTAGTAGTTTATAATTTAGTTGAATCAGTATTAATAACTCATAATGTCCAAGTGCAATATTATTTGCTGATAAAGTACTGCCAATGAGTTGCCTGATTAACATATGAAAGGAAATCATCTATTTTGGCTTAAAATTTTGTATTTTGCACTACCATCAATGAAGCATATTTTATAAACAATTTTGCACTATACAAAAATTTTGTTTTGGTGAGCAAGCTATAAATTTATAAGGGTCGGGACATAAAAGAAATACAATAATAATTTTTTTTAAATTAACACGTTCGCAGTGAATATGCTGAACTCGGCAAGTATGACCAATTCGCTGTGTCATACTTGCTGACTCCAGCAAGGCAGTGGAACTCTGTAGCTAACTACACCTTAATCTTTCTGTTATCAAACTTTGATAATTTAATTTAGTTGGTAATAATAAATATTAAAAATAAGTTACAATAGAAAAGCCCTCTGCTACAGTGAATGGACAGCCAAACTACTTTCTTTGTAAATGTTTTAAAGATGATTCATTTATATAGCAAAAATTAAAGGTTTACCTTCATATGCGATAATACTCTTTGTTTTAAGATGTCTAAATATATATTTAATCATATAATTTTTATATCAGCCTTCACTTGCAACTTTGAGTGCATGTAAGTCTAACCTTTTTTTTAGAACATTCCTATCTCTGATTACTTCAGACCTTTAGATATACAACAATGAAAATCGTATCAAAATCCACTTATACCCAAAACAACATTCTATCTATCCTTATTTTTGTATTACTAGGGATAGAAATTCTAGCTGACGTTTCAGTTTGCATATCAATAACATATCAATGGATAGGAATTATTGTATCCGCACGCTATCTACCTATGGAAGGGCAAATCACTCACTGGCTATTCAATATTGTATAAAAGTGACATATGTTGCTTCCCAATAACTTTTTGACAGTTATCTTTGATACGTTAGGCTATCAACAGTAAGTTTTTCTGTCATTTTCGAGCAAATAACGCCTATCAACGGTCTATTATGCAAAATTACCCAATTTCTTGTAAAAATCAGAAACAAGCATGTCGTTCAAATAAAAGCAATAGGGTCTGGTATACATCTAAATATCAAGGAAATTATACATGTGAACTCAATGGGAAGAATTTTAAAACTAAATTTCGGATTAATAAGAATTCTATGGAATTAATATAATAATAATTATTACACGTACAATAGCGAGTGTTCCTGTGTATATTATAAGTGTTCAGTTTATTATTATAATTTCTTACTTCCTTGTAATAAATGTATACTGGCTTTTGTCCGATTTAACACTTGACAGAATGGGAAGCAGAGATTGATTGCCATAATTCATTCCATAAGTACATAACAACTTTAATTGTTTTTACTTAACTAATATTTTTCTTTATTTTGAAATATAGAACTATACATCTGCTACTTAAAAATTCAGGAAACATTTAAATTATGTCTAATCTTATATGAATTTGTCATATGAATTAAAGGAATGCGTCGGTTGAAAGCTATCAACAACTGTCACTAGACAGTTAAAACATCAAAACACTTATGGGAAGCAAACTAAGGATAGATAGAAAGTTATAAATTATCTTCGATAACTATCTATGTACTAGATAAATAGAAATTCGTTTTGGACATTACTAGTGTCCCTTGATTTATGAAGAAACAGAACAAATCAGAAAACTCTTCGGAAGGTTATTTTTCTAATACAGCATTTTTCTGAAGCTAAGAGCTATGAGCAATATTAATTCTCTTCATTATTTTTTTTTACTTCTATATCTCTACTTCATCCACTCTATAAGGCTTTGTTGCTATGGAATAATATTTGTACTAAAAAGGCAAATTTTATTCACAAAACATATAAATGTGCATATAAAATTTCTTTTGGAGAGAACGCTGGGTAAACTTTAAAGCAAATGATTGAGAAAAAATATTAATCTACAATTGTTTTTTATCTTAATCATGGTATTCACACTGGGGAAAAGAGATGTCATATTACAAAGAATAAATAATCTTTTTTACCTTAAATACATGGAAGGCCTCGAATTGTATGTTGCGAGATTTTTCCTTCAACATATTCATCATTAATTTGAGATTATCAGGATTTGATATATATCTCGTCATAATTGAGAAATTGTGACGATCTAATAACAACTCCCCTAGAAGTTTCAGACTCTGCCTCCTTGTAACATAATTTTCAGAGTTCAGTAAACGCTGGTAATGACTGAATACTTTGTCATAATTAGCTTCCAAGAATTCTGAACATAATATCTTGTGTCTGGTTAATAATTCCTAAAATTATAAAAATAACATAATTATGAGAATTGCCTGTTAATAACGGGAAAAAGATATAGGTGTATTGTTTTCACATAACTTCTTACTTTAATTTAACAAATATTATGTTTTGTACTATATAATATTTTCTACCAAATTAAGTATCTTCGGAAAATTTTATGGCATATTAAAATCTACTTAAATCAGGAAGATTCCAGAACTGCCAACTACAAGAAATGTGACATAGTAAAAGCACACCAAATGGAAATTTTTATTATTACTCGATCATCATTACCTTTATTTAATTTACTAATGCCAAATTATTCACATTCTTCTAGAATTAGTCTTCTAATTAAGCTACATACCTTAAAAGTTGAAAAGGCATCCGAAGCTATGTCAAATGTAGACACTTCAACATATCGGAAGAAGTTGAAAAAATCATCAGAATATAACATTATCTTGGCCAACGCTTCATAGCGTGCGCATTCCCGTAGCATTGTTCCACAGTTCGATGCAATTTCTTGATGTTCATAACCCGACATTAGAGTAAAAAGTATCTCAGGTTTAGTACAAATATATTCAACTGTTGGAGATCTTGTACCAATCTGTCTACGCAGCACATTGTTAAACACCTGTGCCACATCTTTTTTACCTTCAAAGTCAATTCGGTTCAAATTCTGTAATGTAATGATAACTTTGTAGCCAATTTCATAACTAAAATATAAAATCTATTTTATTCTGTTTACCTACCAATGAACATTTTCAAATTAACTCATTTCGTTATAAAAGAAATTATTTCACAGAAAGTATTTATTTATATGATTAATAAAATGGAGTGATTAAGAATGTCAATTTATTAATTAGGACTAATAAAAATCTTTGTGATGATTAATTGAATTTTATTTACTGATACTTTCAGCATTTATAAGTTTTTTAATTTGATTCACAATATAAACTTTTGATTTGCAGGTTAATTTTAGTTTTTGGATTTATAATCGTTTGTCACTTTCTATTATTTGACAAATACAAAATGTAGGTAATATACATCTTTCTGCCATTATTGTATGTATATCCATATATGAATAATATATTTGTAATTTCCATTGGTTTCCGAATTTTCAGTAATTATAAATATTGTAAAGACGATTGATGCAGAATTATTAACACAATTCCAGTGAAATAGATTTTATATAAGATATGTAGTTCTATTTTTTATCATTGACATTATTGTCTTTTACATATTTAAGTTTTAACTGAAAAAAAAAATGTTTTTATAGGTAGAGCATTGAAAAGGTTTAATAAAATTATCAGTATGAAGGTACAGCTTGTGAATAATTAAGTCATAATTAACATTCACGCAATATAAAAATAAACAATTTTATATCTCAACATTGTCTACAAAATTTGAAAAGAAAATGTTGGATGAGAATTTTGCAAAAAACTTATATCGCAGTCATAAAGTGCAATTTGAATCTATAATAGGCCACTCCAGTAAGGTGTGTCCAAGTATGCAGCATTGTTTTAATAAGGGTATTTGTATTTTAGATAAGATAAAATTATGACTAACCATAAAAATTATAGGAAACTCCTAACATGATAATGGATATACATATTTCAGCAAAATTAATTGACATTGCTGTCAAGTTGTCAATCGAACTGACAATTTTGTGGTTTGTAGTGAAAACTTACGATTACCTGAATGAGAAGTAACAATAAGTTTGTATTGTATAACTCTTGAGCTAACTGCGCCACAATTATGTCGGTTTGCGGTTCAACATCCGATGTGCCATATAACATATTTTTAATCAATACCTGTAATTAAAATGTTAATCGAAGCTTGGATTAAATTTTTACGGTTCAAATGTCAAAAACTTGGATCAGTTCTTCGAAGCTATACAACTGTATGAAGAGGTGAAACAAACACATGAAGCAGGTGAAGTATTGCATTTAGTTAAACAGCAACTTACTAAGTTCTTGCTAACGTCTTCTTGGGCCTTCTCCGCTTTCTTATCTCCTCTTTCCAGAGCATTGACAGCCTCCTTTAAAGACCTAACAAGCTCTGTCGGGCTCTTTTGAGATTTACCAAAAAGCGGCATATTAACTATATCTTACTTGATACAGTAATAGTAAACTACTGTCTACATAGGAACTTATCTGTGAAAAATTAAAATGCGCTAGATCATGCCTGTTTTTATTTTATTGTAAGTAATGTGTCGAATATATTTAGCGTTAGAAGAAACGGTATGACCACTGACAAATTTACACACCTTCCAAGATAGCTAAAAACATTGAATATTAGCCACTAGTTGTATAATTGAAGAGAAAACAAGTACTTTTCTACTTATATAGTAACACGCTCACTATGTAATGTAGGACAGAAAAACAGACAAGTGAACAGCTGTTATGTCTACAGCCGCGTATCCATAGAGAAAACTTGCGCAAAATATGTGGGCTTGCAAATGTTGTTTTATCACCTCTTTAATAAAATTCTATATAGTAGATTTATAACAATAAGGCCTTAAATAAAAATAAAACGAATATAAAATAGTAAAATTTATATATGACCATATTTGGTTTTCAAATCACATAAAAGAATTATTTTGTAAAAAAAGATTATCGATTTATGTAACAAATTTGTTACAAAAATTACTTTATTTTAATGTTTATAGCTAAAAAATCATATTATTATACGAGATGATAAAAATTTTCTTTGGACAACCTATGCCTCAAATATATTTTTTTTAAACTTTAGATTTATATTGCTACTAGTGGATACGAACCATTTAAAAATTATAGGTAAAGAACCATAGACAAATTAGTATTACGTTTTATATTTTCTCGATCATTTACCTATAAAAGATAATTTTTACGTAAATTGGAAGTTATATATAAGATGACACTAGTATTGGTTGTAACAGTATCAGATGTGAAAATTGAAATTTTAATTTTTTTTAGAACTTGTCATTACAATTGTAAATAATTTTAGGCTGAAATATTTTGCTATTTTCAAAATAGATTTTTTCAAATATGCTGGAAAAAGTAAAAATGAAATATGTAAACGTATTTCTCGCTAAACGTTTTCTTTCCACTACTAATTTAATTTTTTGGCATTCAATAATCAATGAAGTTTAGTACCGTTTTTTCACGGGTATGCCGCTATATCATATAATAATTATCATAATAAAAATAACAGATAGTTAGAATTATTTTTTGTTTTTTAATAAGTTATCATAATCATTTTTACTATTCATTTCGGCTTCTTACAACAACACAATTGCAACTAATTTCTATTAAGTACTGATCGACATTTGGTACTTGCTTTAATACAGTTTGCTTCCAAATACATACGATCGTATTTCTTCATAATGTACAGCGACTGGAAAATTTAAATAAATATTTTATTTAAAAAAATATACAATTGTTTACTAACAACATCTTTGAAGTATAATACCATATAAAATTATACTCGTTATCTAATTTTTAATATCGCTGAGAAACGGAATGAACCATATCTCTGTGAAAAGAAAATTGTAAAACCTTGCTCAAGGCCGTTTTCATCTATTTTCCGTCGCAATGCGCAGTCGGCTCTAGTGTCAATAAAGACTTGTCGTGAGACAAAAGGATTACGCTGATCTGTCGTTATGAGGGGTTTTATTTTCCGGCCAGTAATGGCGTCGCACCGTTTCGCAAAACTCCATTAAAATAAGGGCTTATGTATTTTCATTTAGTTTAAGTAAATATACTTGTTTTCTTGTTTCGGATGCTTTTTTTCGAGAGAACGGAACTTGTTGTTGAAATTAATTAGGGTATTTCATTAAAATAAGTTTAGAAGTCTGTTTTATATTAGCACGTTATTACAGATTTTGTCACTTTATGTATCATAATTAATTTGGAAAATATTATTTTTTTATATTTTATTGAATTGACACGTAGATCCGCATATCAATGTTTTTAGAACTCGTATAATTATGAAAAATTATATCTCGATGACTAGTATCAACGACGATCTGATTATCATCAAATTTTAAATTAAGTATTCTAAGGTAAAATTACAACTTAAAAGTTGATAACTAAAAATAGGTGCAATAAACATAAGTAAGCGAATAATTTGCATCATATTATTGCGTCTTTATCCAAGAGCCTAGATATTCTTTATCAAACATCACCTAGTCAGACGTTGATAAAAATTTTTGCCAGAGTAGCTCCCACAGTTAATATCTGTAATACAAAGAGAAACATACGATTTAAAAATTTAAATTAATTTTTTAGGTACTTTTTTTTATGAAAATTGGGTGACTGAAATAATATGACATGAGTTTTTGTTTCATTTATCTTGGAACGTTAAACGTTTAGTATGTTATCTGTGGTTAAACGGTAATGTCAAAATATGGAACTTTAATAGTTCATTTTTGCAAATAATTTTCTAGTTATAATAGACTTTCTGTAGACAGTATACAATACATTTTCAATAAACTTTTGAATTCCTGTAGTCTGTATAGAATAAACAGGTTTTAGAAAAAAAACTGTTTATTGTATCTTCCTCTTTTTATTGTCTAAAGAATCAACAGTGTATACCATCATATTAAGCTTAAAAAATATTGAAATTGTACTTTCAAGTAAAAGTGAATTTTTAAATCTATCTCATCCTGGGGTGGGATGCAGTTTAACAGCCATTAGGATACTGTATAATAAGATGAGGCACATTATTACTGGCAATAAAAATTAACATTTACCTAAACAAATTACGAAAAATAACAATCCTTTACTCTCAATGGTATCTCCATAACGTATTTTTGGAAATCATAATTTCTTTCTAACTCAGGTCAAATTTTCTCAATATTTTTTTTGGTTTTAGTAGTAATCAGCTTGTGTAGTTTTTTTTGTTTCAGGTACAACATAAGAGTTCAATATTAGGTACTATTTCGCTAGATAGTTGATTTCATATTCATCTTCTTCGTTGTCCATCAATAATTTTCCAACATAATGTTTGACCTGTTTTCCGGAAAATTTCACAAAAAACAAAATCATCTTTTTTTGGGCATCTCAATAAAGGTAAAGGGATGTCATCGTCATACAAAGTAGGAGATAAAATTGATAGATTGCTATCATTTAAATATTCAGAATTTACTTCAGAACTTGCAAATAGAACCTTGCTAATCTTTTCGACTTCTTACGTTTTTTGTTTTTTTCTTTTCTTAGCCGCTTCTTCAAATTTCCGTTTAATTTGTGTACCGGTAGATAGCGATACAACTTTTGTCCCTTTTTCTTCCTGTTATAGAAAATCTGCGGCTGGCCTTTGTTTTTCTATACATTCAGTTGGGCTCGCCAAAATGTCAATAGGTTTAAAATCCCGTTTATGAACTTTAAATCTTTATGGTTCGCCTGATCTTTAGGCTCCCGTACTGATACAGAAACTGGTTGCGGCGACGACGTAGAAGCTTCTGGTGCCATGGACTAACTTAAGGCCTGTTTTGCTGCAACAAGAGAAAACTTTTTCGCATAAATATGAATTGGAAAAGGGGATTAATGTTTTCAAACCTTCCTTTACTAAGCTTCCGTAATCACATTGTCGTGCAAGCCAAAACATATCCAAATCTTGAGATAAAATTCGAGGTGCAGAACTTTGTCGGTCGATATTTCAATTAGGTGGTTATAAGTCTCCACAGGTAATTTGGTAGATGCAAAAACAGTTTGATCAAACAGATGGAGAACCCATATTTTTGATAAAACATCATTGTCATTTGAAAGATATTGTTTCATAATTGACATAAATAAATTCATAATTGGCATTAACGATTGCATCACTATATTATAAAATCCCTTATAATTTTAGTAATGTGATCCTCTTCCTGGCGGCTGCTTAAATGCTACGTGTTTCCCGTTAACGGCTCCTAAGCAATTATCGAAATGCCACAATTTCTTGAGGTCTGTCGCTGTCTTGACCCAATCTTCTTGTTTTGGTGGAAACTGAAAAAATTAAAAAAATAATTTTTAGGTCGAAGATATCTCTACACAAGATGTCACTTTTTCCGCAATGTACATTAAATATATCATTTCCATATCATATAAACAGCCGATTCTTCAACTTCTTCTCGTAAATAATGGCATAATAAGTCATGGTATAAATAAGATAGTAGTTCGGAGAAGCAGGACTACAATGTTGGAATAAGAAGATTAACCATAAACACTAAGTATAGAATTGCAAGAGATAAAATTCGGTAAAAACTTGGGCAACAAGACATGATTGAATCGAGGCAGAAAATCATAGCACAAAATTGATTTCAGTTGTACTTTTTGACGCAAAACGGAAAAATCTTAGCCACGACAATTTATATTCTCAACGATTTTTATACCGGAAGAAACTTTCATATTAAGTTTAAACGTCGGCCACTGTTCATCACCCGTTATACGTTCAACAATTATATCCAAATACCCACAAGTAATCAGCAGAAGATATTACTTACAGGTTAGAAATAATAATTGTAATTAAATGGCTGTACTTATCCGAGGTTGTATTCGGGGGTCATTTCAGGGCGGAATTGGAAAAACGTCGTAACTTGGATTTATTTCAAGTAATGGAAATGTGTTTGAGAAGTAAATGAAAAGTTTTGAACTATCAATTAATTTTTTTCTTTCACCGTTAACATTTCATCCACAGAATACTTTCATTACCATCTTTATATAGAACAAGTTTTTAAGTAAGGAAACTGATACTAAAAATTCATTCTTGTATTGCACTCCCAGATTATTCGAATATTTTTTTCTAAAACTAAATTTCAAAAAATTACAATTTTACGAAAAGAAGAAATTATTTACGTATAAATTTAAAAATCTGGGTTTTGTATAAAATCTCTCATTGAAAACTCCTTAGATCAATATCCAATAAAACTTATTTTTATGTTTTCTAACTGCAAAGATATTTTTTTGATGAGTCATTCCAACAATCATTTGCGTTATTTTTATTTGTATTGACACAGATAAAACATTAAAACAATTAATTTTAAAGTCAATTCACGTAGAAGACGGGGCGAAAATTGATTAGGATGTTAGTAGATTAAATCAAAAATGATCTCTCAGTTCGGCCCTGGTATGTTCCGGATATCACTATTTGGTGATTAGATTAAAAAATAATGAATATTTCTTTTACATTTAATTAAGTTAAAATTTACTTTAAATAAATCCAAGTTACCACGTTTTTCAAAATCGGCTCTGAAATGACCCCTGGAATCCAACCTCGGACAAGTACAGCCATTTAATTACAATTATTATTTCTAAATTGTAAGTAATATCTTCTGCTGGTTATTTGTGGGTATTTGGGTATATTTGTTGAACGTATGACGGGTAATGATGAACAGTGCCCGACGTTTAAACTTAATATGAAAGTTTCTTCCGGTATAAAAATCGTTGAGAATATAAATTGTCGTGGCTAAGATTTTCCCGTTTTGAGTCAAAAAGTACAACTGAAATCAATTTTGTGCTATGATTTTCTGCCTCGATTCAATCATCTCTTGTTGCCCAAGTTTTTACTGAATTTTATCTCTTGCAATTCTATATTTAGTGTTTATGTTAAATCTTCTTATTCCAACATTGTAGTCCTGCTTGTTCGAACTACTATCTTATTTAAACCATGACTTATTATGCCATTATTTACGAGAAGAAGTTGAAGAATCGGCTGATTATATGATATGGAAATGATATATTTAATGTACATTGCGGAAAAAGTGACATCTTGTGTAGAGAAATCTTCGACTTAAGAAATAAAAAAAAATACTTTCAGTTTCTACCGAAACAAGAAGATTGGGTCAAGACAGCGACACAGACCTCAAGAAATTCTGGCATTTCGATAATTGCTTAGGAGCCGTTGACGGGAAACACGTAGCATTTAAACAGCTATCAGGAAGACGATCACATTACTAAAATTATAAGGGATTTTATAATATAGCAATGCAATTGTTAATGCCAATTATGAATTTATTTATGTCAATTATGGAACAATATTTTTCAAATGGCAATGGTGTTTTATCAAAAATATGGGTTCTCCATCTGTTTGCTCAAACTGTTTCTGCATCTGCTAAATTACCTGTTGAGACTTACAACCAACTAATTGAAATATCGACCGACAAAGTTCTGCACCACGAATTTTTATCTCAAGATTTAGATATGTTTTGGCTTGCACGACAATGTGATTAAGGAAGCTTAATAAAGGAAGGTTTGAAACCATTAATCCCCTTTGCCACTTTAAATTTATGCGAAAAAGTTTCCTCTTATTGCAGCAGAACGAACAGGCCTTAAGTTAGTCCACGGCACCAGAAGCTTCTACATACGTCGCCGCAACCAGTTTCTGTATCAGTACGGGTGCCTAAAGATCAGGCGAATTATAAAGATTTAAAGTTCATAAACGGGGATTTTGAATCTATTGACATTTTGGCGAGGCCAATTGAATGTATAGAATAACAAAAGCCAGCCGCAGATTTTCTACAAAAGGAAGAAAAATTGAGAAAAGTTGTATCGCTACCGATACACCAATTAAACGGGATTAGAAGAAGCGGCTAAGAAAAGAAAAAAAAAACAAAAAAGTAAGAAGTCGAAAAGATTAGCAAGGTTCTATTTGCAAGTTCTGAAGTAGATTCTGAATATTTAACAGCATATAGCAACCTATCAATTTTATCTCCTACTTTGTATGACGATGACATCCCTTTACCTTTATTGAGATGCCCAAAAAAAGATGATTTTGTTTTTTGTGAAATTTCCCGGAAAACAGGTCAAACATTATGTTGGAAAATTATTGATGGACAACGAAGAAGATGAATATGAAATCAACTATCTAGCGAAATAGTACCTCATATTGAACTCTTATTGCCGTTACTTGAAACGAAAAAAAAAACTATACGACAGGTTGATTACTACTCATTCCCAGAAAAAATATTAAGAAAATTTGACCTGTTCCGGCGTCGTAGAAACGGTCTAGACATTCTTTGTCTCTGTTTTGTTAATTTTCAACACACAAGTGTCTCTGTTTTGATAATTTTCATTGTAATTTAAAATATGTGAATTAAATAATTAATAGATATAAAATAAAACTTTTCTAATAAAGAAAACACAATTTGAACAAACTAACGGAAATTATTTATTAAAATCTAAGAATAAGGAAGGTAGTCGTAGTCTAAAATAATAAAATATATTCGAACGAGCTATTAAATTATATGCGGTAACCTAGTTCAGGTTTGATTTTATTCGAGCATGCGAAATATAGGGAGCATCGAGCATCGAGCGATCGAACGAGCAGCCGTCCTTTCGGTTCGGTTGGTAATGGTAATATGATTCGAGCATGCGAGCGATACACGTAACTAGAGATGTAACGACTCGATTCAAACCGAATAGAAGTTAAACCGAGTTGAACCATTTTCCGTCCGTATCAACCCGAATTAACCTGGCTCGTTTGATCGCTTGCTATGCAAGTGGCTGTTCACACATTTCTCGCGTCACACGGACACCACGGAGAAAAGATGTGCGGCGGCAGTCGTAATTTGCGCGTTTCAATGTAAGCGAAATGGAAAAATATGGGTCCAGCAATGGATACAAAAAAGAAAAGAATCTTATTGCAGATTTTTAAAAGAATTACGGTATGAAGGCCCAAAATCATATTTTTTAAATAATTATTTTATTAGGAAAAGTGCTATTTTAAAATATTTTTTCCAATAAAATAATTAGTAAAAATCTTTAGTCCGCCCCTCGTTTCTCCTATCTTCTTTATTTCATTATTAAGCTGTGTCGTGTGTCGTAAAAATTCGTAAATGCCATTTTGACTGAACGCGGGTCGCGAGTGTCTAAATAATTTTGACATTTTGATATTGCGGCATACATTTCCGACACACGACGCTCTGTGCGACACTAAACCAAGCGTCGCAATAAATGTCGCAAGCGCAGGAGTGGTGTCCAGACACAGTCACTCGATGTACATTGAGTGTATATATAAAGTGTCAGTCCAAACGTAGCTTAAGTCTTCGTCTAGGAATTTCAAAGAAATAACACAACTGAATGCTAAGTCTTCGTAACTCTTTCTGGTTGCTAAATATCTCAGAGTTGCTGGTAAGCGCTCCCTTGGACTAACTGCTTCTCCCATCTTTCTTTGAATAAAGAATGCCACTAATTTCAAAAGTTCTTCAAAGTAGAATATTCCAGTTTATTTTGCCTTAATTTGCATTTTAATGTAGGCTCAATTGATGAGGAACAGAAATTGGCGAATTGGGTTAAAAATGCCCTTATTATTGGGAGTGAGTAGAAATAATTAAATTATTTTTTTACAAATAAATGTATAATAATGGCCAACACTTTAACAAACATTATTTACGTGATCTATTTTAATTAAGATGTATTTTTTATTCTATTAAAGTTAATGTTAAAAATTGATATTGGCAATCAGTAATAAAATTCTGTCTTATCATTCCTTTTTTTTCATTCGGCATCCTTCCGCTTTTTATCAATCTATGGACACAGGGCAAACAACTTGATGGCAAAAAATAACTGCCCTAGTTATGGGAAAATGTGGCCCACTCAGAAAGAAACTCATATTGTGGTATGTTTTTTACCTAAGAGTTGGCAACTTCGAAATTGGTAGACGGGATTCCCCTGACTGACATGCGATGATGCGGCGAATGTACTGGTAAACCGCGGGGATTTCTCGACTTGTATATGTTTAGTCAGATAGAATGAAAGCCGAACGAAATCGATTAATTCGTTCTTTGCCTGTGAAATTTGAACACGTACTTTTTTGTTTTAATAAGTGTTTTTGTTTGGTGTTATTAGTACATAATAACGGTGTGTGATGTGTTATCTTGGAAGAAAATGTGACCACAGAACGGAAAAAAGACCCTCTTTGGTGGAACTTTACAGCAATTCCAGCATCTACCAGGTTTTCCAACTGGGGTTGACGGAAAAACACTCAGGGTGCAATGCAAGTATTGCAGAACGAACATGGTGTACCTGATTGCTCGAATGAGGGCACATTTGGAAAAGTGTTCAGATTATGCATCTAGAAATTCGAATGCATCAACCTCTTCATCGAAAATCCAAATTGACTGTGAAAATAATTCAAGTGATGATGGTAAGAAAGCAAATGTATACCTATCCATTACCTAGCTATCAGTGATGAGCGAAAAATAATGCCATTTTGTATTTTTTTTAATTTTTTGAAAAATTAGTAATTTATAATATATAAATAATTATTATTATTGCCGATCCTGGTACCTATTTATATTTGCCTACTGACATTTTAAATTATTATTGTTTGTTTCTTCTTCCTCGACGCTAAAACCCCTAGCCTGGACAGATTTAAATGAAATTTAGTACCTACACTACACTACACATAGACTGCAACCTGGAATATAACAGACACTATTTTTTCTCATGTAGGTTACAGACTACAGTTGTTTTGGGTATTTATAAGTTTCTTTGTTTCTAGGCGGCGGTGCAGATGGAATCCAAGTCAATGTGAACCAAACTGCTGAGAAGAGTCAGGTTTCATACGTGTCGACACTGTCGAAGACTTCTTCAAGCTGCTCAATGTCACAATACATAGAGAAAACATCAGAAAAGGGAAAACATAAAATTGATATTCAGGTTGCGAGACACTTTTACGCCACAAATACTCTATTTCGGCAATCTGAGCATCCAGAGTTTATCAACATGATGCAATTATCTCGACTGGGCTATTTTACCACCAAACAGAAAAATATAGGCGGAAAACTGCTGGATGAAGTATATGGTAGCGTAAGATCAAACATGGAAAAGAATTTGAAACAAAAAGTGGTTTGTATGGCTCTTGATGGTTGGAGTAACATACGAAATGAGCCAATTGTGTGTGTTAGTGTGACCACTACTGAAAATGATGATAGCGTTTACCTCATAGATACAATAGACGCTTCTGGCAACAGTCACACTGGTGATTATCTGTTAACTCTTGCAGTAGACAGCATTAAAAAGTGCCAAAGTTTTGGTTGCAATGTCCGTAGCTTCGTAACTGCCAACGCCGCTAATATGACAAAGATGCGAAGACAACTACTAATGGAATTAGAAGATGATCAGATTGGCGATGTTATAATATATGGTTGTTCTGCTCATCTAATCAATTTATTTGCCAAGGATATTGAAGAAGCGGATATAAAAAGTAATGTAAAAAAATTATAAAGTGTTTCAAGTATCATTTTACATAAGCAAAGTACAAGGAAGCTGGGAGAAAAGCACTTGTACTACTTCAAGATGTACGCTGGAATACATTAGCAGATTGTCTCGGATCATATGTCAACAACTGGCACTGTCTTGTCAAAGTATGCAGCGAGCACAGGTTTGTATTAGATTTAACAATCGTAAGAAACGTCCAAGATATTGAGTTCAAAGAAAATGTTGAGAACTATCTCAGAAAGCTCAAAAAAGTAGCAAGAGCTCTCGATCTCATTCTCAGCGTCCTAAGCGATTGTACACTTATATGGAAAGATCTCTCCTTATCGGACTGGTTGCCAGAAGAAACAGACAAACTTAAAGCAATATTTAAAGCTGCAATGACACCTGCATGTTTCGCTGCTTATATATTAGACCCCAACTATAAAGGCGAAGGACTTTCAGAAGAGGAAGACACAATGGGCATGGAGTTCATAGATTCAAGCTGTCCGCAAGCAATGAAAGATGTCCTGACGTATCATGCGAGGAGTTTTCCATTTTTGGAATACATGTTTAAGAAAGACCTTTTAATGAAAACGCATATGTCAGTGTGGTGGAAATCACTGGGTAATAAACTGGATTCAGGGATGCTCGACATCACATGTCAGTTATTTACTACAACTCAATTCCTGCGGAAGACGCCCGCAGGAATTGAAAGGTTATTCTCGACTTTCGGACTGGTACATTCAAAAGTAAGAAACAGACTCGGGACAGAGAAAGCAGCTAAATTGGTTGCAATTATGAGGGCTCTTAATCAACACAGCTTGTTTGAGAACCGTGAGATCGTGGAAGTTGAGAGTTGAGTTGAGTTGAAGATGAGAGGAAGGAAGTTGATTGCATCTTAACTGTAAACTGTTGTCATAAATAAATAATAATTATAATCACAATAAATAGAGACTTTTTGATTATTAATTTAATTGTTTATTTTATGACTATGTACTTGTTTTAAAACATGTTTAAAATAAGGTAATTAAAACAGTAATGAAGCATTAATAAAAAATATGTTTTTTTGTTAAGATAAAACATAATGTTTTGTTCTTTTAAAAAAAAAAATGTTTTTTTTGATAAGTATATACGCTTTAGACTTCCTCGTCACTCTTAGTGCTACTGAATATGACGTGATTTATGCTCGAAGAATCTTAATGGTATGTTTGTTTTATTTCTGCTGGATCAATTTTGAAGGCTTCATGCTTTCTGCGGAGAGAACGTGATAACAAACAACACATTGCGGTTTATCATTTAATGTAATAAATCCATATTTTAGACGTGTATCGTTGTATAACCTAGTCTTTTTCTTCGCGGTTTCAACAAATGAAGATGGCGCACTTCGTTTTCTCACGAACTTTCACTTTTCAAATTTTTTAGTAATATTGTCTAATTTGATTTACGCCACACACACCGTACTGTTATTAATTTATGTAACACTGTATGAGAGAATAAATCATACTTCTTTACGTAAAAGACGTAATTAACAATGAAATTATTCTTCCCATTCCTTTACTTTTATAACTAGGACGGCTAACTTGCACGAAGTCGGACGGATGGCTAACTTGCACGAAGTCGGACGGATGGCTAACTTGCACATGCTTAGTATATCAAGGTGCACGGTATGAGTTGTGATTAGGGAATGCAATCTCAAGCCGAGATCACAAGTTCAAGATCTCGCGTAACTAGAAATTTTGTTCTCGCGAGATTTCCGCATTTTCGAGATCTCCGGTGCTTTTTGTAAAAACTCTATTATTTTGATTCGAAAAACTAAAACGAGATGCAAAATTGTATAGTTTGTTATGGGATTAAATAAGATATAAAATTAACTTAAAAAATATGTTTACTTTTTATAATAATTTACTTATTATTACTAGTGAACACGACAATTACCCACATTTTAATTTTTCCTTTGGAAATTAACAAAAATAAAATAATATGTCAAAATCACCCATTTAAAAGCTTAGCTCTATGGATGATTTTCGAAATAGCTCCTTAAAAACAAAGAATATTAATGATGCTGTCCGACAAACGTATCTTATTTCTGTTGCTATGTACCCAGCAGCTGAGAATGCCCTCTCAGACTCAAAACTGGTTGGCACCAGCGTGAGCAAGCTGTTATAAGTAAGCTGTAAAAATTTACCCTTTATTCCCCCACGCTCATAGAGGTCCATGTCTTTCTTTATGAGTAACTCTAACCTATCTGTACACGTAGCAACACGCAAAAAAGGACGTTTACAAACTCTTAAAGCCTCTTGAAGAGCTGAGTTTTCTAACAGCAGCTCATAAAGTTAAATCGTCTGCAATCATTGAACGAGGCAATTCATCTTCGTTTTTAACGTCTTCTGCTGTGGTATCAATCACAATATCAGAAGTAGACGCTTGTGGAAGACGGTCTGATCATTCAGAGCTGCCATATAATTGTTTGGTTATACCATATAGTGGACCCATATTTTGCTGTGGTGTCAATCACAATGTCAGAAGTAGAGGTATGTGGAAGACGGTCTTATCATTCAGGGTTGCCATATAATCGTTTGATTACAATTTCTTTTACTCGTACTATACTCTTGTTAGGCAATTTGGAAGTTTCGTTACCCTTCAATAGTTCCAAATCATCTTGATAATTACACGGATTTTACAAATATAACAACGCTGCGGTTGCATTTACTCGACGCGCAGAAATATGCTTTTTCATCGAATTGACTAGCTTTTCTGACAGTGGAGTCTTCAGGGCTTCTAACTTGCGAACCCAACGAAGCATATTTCATCGGAAATGAAGAAATAGAAGTTGATCAACGATGCGCAAATGTCAATGGAATGAGACGAGAATAATCCAAGATATGGGAGGACGGATCTTACACAAATATAACCAATTTATTCACATATCAAAACAGTAGTAGACCGAATGATTTCCGATGACTATAAAGTTATAATTCGAGCCGACAAGAGACTACCTGGAGAACAAGAACGTCGATTTAATGTACCTCAAAGAGACGAAGTCGCCATCGTAATTGTGGACAATGAAAACACAAGCCGTGACATAATTGTACGACGAAGAAGAGAAGGACTACAATGCACTGCAGAACCACACTGTTCATATGACGCCCTCCAATATCCATTAATATTTCTGCATGAAGAGGACGATAGCATTTTATTGTGAAACAAATCCAACCTGCAACAGACGTAAAAACAAACAATAAAAGTCACTTCCAAGGAGTTCTATGGTTACCACTTAATAATGAGACAATGAAACATACAATCAAACTCTCAACACTCGCCATTTATTTCAGCAATTCCTGGGTAGTTGATAGGTATGTAAAAATTTAAGCGGAACGGATGCTTTACATAATACTGAATCAGAAGAAATTACGCACGGGAGAATACATCCACCTTCGAGACGCGAACATAAATGACGAAAATGTTGACGACATTGGAACAATGGTAATCTTACCCTCATTTTATATAGGAAGTCCAAGACATATGTACGAATACACTAAAGATGCCATGACCTACCTAAGAAAATATGGACGACCTAACCTCTTCATAACATTCACATGCAACTGATCGTGGCCACAAATCAAAGAGCAACTAAGATACAGACAGGCCACCATGAATTGAAATGATATAATAGCCCGAGTTTTTCGACAAAAAAATAGGTTTCTCACGAAATTTTTCGACAAAAACAAATCGTCACAAAATACCACATCTTTGGAACCTTTAGATATTGGCTGCATACAATCAAACGGTAAAAACGAGGACTACCTCACTGATACAATCTTATATGGACACGACAGAATTCATCCCACGGATATCGACTTAATCATTCAAGCTGAATTTCTCAATCCACAAGAAGATCCGGAGTTGTAGGACATAGTTGTGAAAAACATGATTCACGGACCATGCGGGCCATTAAACCTAACTTCGCCATGTATGAGTGATGGAAAATGTACAGAAGACGATCATCCAAAAAAGGTGGCTTCACAGTAAAAATACTAATGTGAGGCAGAGATGAAATGATGAACCTTTCCCATTACAAAATGTTCCTTTCCCATTACAAAATGTTCCAAGCACATATAAACGTAGAATACTGCAATTCAGTGAAATCCATTAAATATATCTGTAAATATTTGAACAAAAGCAGTGACATGACAGTATTTCGAGTAGCCGAAGACAGCGAACAATAAAACAAAAACGACGAGATCATCATGTACCAAATGGGAAGATACATCAATAGTATCGAAGCATTGTGGTGGATTTTCGGTTTTCCCATACACGAACACAAACTAACTGTGCAACATCTAGTATTACATTTGGAGAATGGACAGAGAGTTTACTTCATAAAAGACACAGCCAGAAAAATTGCGAGCTTACCACCTAAGAACACAACATTAAGAGCGTTTTTCCAACTGTGCCAAACGGATCCATTCGCAAAAACATTAGTATGTGTTAACGCTCATGCCTATTATACGTAGAACACAACAAGAAAAATCTTTCAACGACGAAAATAAGGAATTCCATGAGAGAATCATCCAGGAATTATGAAAACTAACGCACTACGCTGAGTATACAGCGTACATCCGATCAACGCCGAATGTTTCTATCTCCGGATGTTGCTACACGAAATACGGGGACCAACAAGATTCACGGACGTCAAGACTGTTGACGGTTACCTATGCCAGACGTATAGAGAAGCATGCCAACGCTTAGGACTACTGGAAAACGATAACTACTGGGAATTCATATTACAAGAAGCCACACAGCTTCAGCTGAACGAATCAGAGACTTTTTCGCCATAATACTAACAACATGTAATCCATCGAAACCAAAACAGCTATGGGACTCCTTCAAAGAGAATATGAGTAACGACATATTATACCAAATCCCACAAGCTCATCCAGAATTCGCCATCGAATTCAACTACGACATCTTCAATGAAACACTCATTCGCCTAGAAGATAAATGTTTAGCTATAAAAAACCAGACCTTAGTACAATTTGGAATGCCAGTGTACTAAACTTCGAAATTACAAAGGAAAAAAGCTACAACATCAGTGAACTACTTCAATACAGTGCTCACAACAAACCACTCCTCAATGACAATTAAAAAATATTACAAAGTTATCATGGACCAAATCAAAAATAACACTGATAGAATTATTTATTTGGATGCACCTGGCGGCACCGGGAAAACGTTTCTAATAAATCTGGCAGAAATACGTGCTAAACAACATATCGCACTTGCACTGTCATCATCCGGCATTGCCGCCACACTTATGAAAGGAGGACGAACTGCCCATTCCGCCCTACAACTACCGTTGAATATAGCCGAAGAACAATTCCCAGTATGCAAAATCTCAATCTTCTCAATCATCTGGACGGGATGAACTTCTAAAACAAGCTAAGATTATCTTCTGCTTCTTTCATTTAAAATTTAATTTAAAATTAATTTCAAAAGTAAGTTAATTAGTTTGAAATTTAAAATATTGTAACAAATTAAAAAAATAAATTTTTATTATAATTTTTTTAAATTTAATTATGTAAAAAATTTTTTTTAATCGAATTATATTTGCAAATAAATGCTAAAATTAATTAAGTTTTTTAAATATAAAATTTATCATTTTTATTTTAATTATTTTATTTCAAATTTAATTATTTTATAAACTGAATTATTAAATTTATTAAAACAATCTAAATAAAGTTTAATTAGTAATAGAAATAAATTAATGTGCTGGAAATTTAATGTAATTTATTAATTTTAATTATTTAACAAATAATAATTTATAATCCAAATAAATATATACTGAAACGGTCTGTCGGATGATTTACTTAAAATAGAAGGCCAGTAGAAAAAAAACATTGACGTACGATTGCGTTATATTAGAGCAAAAGTGTCATTTTATACTGTAGCAAAAGTGGTGTTCGAAATTTAACCCTTTTTTCTGGCTAGCTCTCATTCGCGAAGCGTGTAACGTGCCATGAGAAACTTCGTTCCAAAAACAACCATGTCTCAAAGAAAATCAAAACTTTTACGGCAAATATCTCAGACAAGAACAGCTAAAATGTGCCGAGTGGAAGAGTTCTCCACTTAAACTAAGCAGCATCTCGTGAGTCAGAGAATATATATCACAAGCGTGTGCTATGGCGCCCAGTACTAAATGCTCGCAGCGGCCAAAACATTAGACATCGCATGCCCGTGCTAGGGAATCTAACTCGGAACGTTCCAAGCGGCTTGCTTGCCTTAGACAGCATATCTCAGTAGGGTTCAAATTCAACTTAGAGCATAACTTTCCATCGGACAACTCAAAATTAATAATTCACGCCAACCACATTCATGTATGTAGTCTTATGCGTACATGATGATGATCAGAGTTGACGGTTTTAATCTTTTACATTATTACAAAGATTTGTTTTGCCAATACTGTGTCGACATGATGGCTAAAATTATATCAGAAAGCCTAAATATAAAAATCCACATGTAAAAATAAAAAACAACTGAGAGCTGAAGACTAAATGCATCTACGAACTGCTTTAAATCAGTATGCTGATACAAGTTCTGCAAATTTTGGACAGTACGTCATCTTGATTTCAACTTTTACGGGATCCCCGCGTTATATGCATAAAAAAAACTCAGGACATCCGATTTATTTGTGACATTTACTTGCAATCTGAAATGGCCAGATATCAAGGAAGATCTATTACCTGGCCATTAGATCATCATTAGATCATCACATGATTTCAAAGGTATTCCATTTAAATATGAAGAAAATTATCAAGTTGTTAAAAAAAGATGAGATATTTGGTAAAGTTAAATGCAACATGCTCAGTACTGACTAGCAAAAACGCTGTTTACCCCACTCTCATATGTTGTTTTGGTTGGAAAGAAAAATACAACCAAGTGAAATGTGTAATAGTTGCTGAATTACCGGATAAAGTTGACGATCCAGTATTATTTGATATTGTGAACAATAATATGGTGAATGGACCCTAAGGAGATCAAAGTATAACATCACATGTATAAAAAACTGCATTTGTACAAAAAAAAATCACTCAGATCGGAGAGGATGGGTACTCAGTATATTGTCGCCATAACACTGAAAATGGAGGTACCAATGCTACCTTGAACATCAGAGAAGGAACGGTTACTATAGACAATAAGTTGATTGTCCCGTATTCCCCAATATTATATTGATACCACATTAATTTCTTACAACGAATTCGTATGTAAGAATGCGGACATCTTTTTATATACAAAGAACCAAATAAGTACTATTTCATTTCTAAAAATGATTGAGCGTTGTAGACTTAACCTGCAGCGTAAGATCAACCTCCGAACCTTTTATTTCAACGTGAGCTTTAGCTTTTCCCTTAATGTTAAACCCAAGTCGTCGTTATAAGGTAGCTTTGGAAACAATAAAAATTCCAGTAGCATTACTTAACCCCATATCTTTTTTGTTTGAACTTTTCGTGGTTTATTTCATGCTATGTCCATTTCTACTATAAGGTTCTTCTTTTTCTCCTCTTAGGCAAATATGGTCTTAAAACTTTCATCATTCTGCGTAAATGTAAAATAAAAAAAGAGTTGCTTTCATTGGATTTATTTGATAGAAACGAGGGGTATTATTATAAAAACACAAATATTTATTATTAGGATAGCTATAAATGTTCCAATCGTACAGTTCTTACGACCTCAGATAAAAACATTTTTATTGTAAAATATTGAAAATGTAATAAAAATATAAAAAAAAGTCCTATTGTGCTTCGCAGAGATGAAATAATAATTTTGCATAGGTTAAGAACATGTAAACGCATGTAATTTCGCAAAAGCGGCTGTCGTTGAAGTGACGTTGACGGGGGAGAGGGAGCGAAGGGGGGGGGGGAGGAGTAGCAACTTCTGCACTTGTCTTTTGTCTCTTTCGCTCGCTCATACTCGTGATAGTTTTTGAGAAACGTTAGCAACTCAATCAAAGCAACGGTCCAATTATACCAACTTTATCCTAAATTCTTTGCGCCTTCGATAATATTGATAAAACGCAGCATCGCTAGCATTACGCCCAATAGTTCCAGGTTTCTAGGGTTTTATAACTATTTTAATGAGTTGATATGCTTCATTGAAGTTTATGCTAATCATCTGCAGGGCCATGTTAGGACTTAACACATAAACTAAATATTTTGATAAAATTAGTAAAGAAAGTACTCTAGGCTTTCTTTAGACTAAAATGTTTGTGTTGTTGTAATACCATTTTCCACAGTATGAAGTGCCCATTGAAAATATTTCTACGAATTTACTGACAGCCTTGTGTTTCTCAGTTCATCTCTTCTAACAAAGAGCTACCAATTGTATTTTGTTTGGAATCTCTTTACAGCACAGTGTTTCGTGAGGGAATTGTTTAAACAATTAATGTTTCTAACTGTCCCTATATATATATATATATATATATATATATATATATATATATATATATCCATGATATCTATTTATTTATCATGGATACTTTTGACGATTCTTTAAGAACTAAATGAACTAAGAGTGAGTCAAGCGCCATATTTGAGATCTGACTTGGACTACTGCTCATTTATAAGACTGCGCTCAAGATTTAAGCTATGAGAAGTCTGCTAATGCTGACGCTGCTAAGTCTTCTTCATCAGTGAAATCAGGAAAGTCCTTGCCGATAATTGATTTTTCAAAAATGGCGTCTAAATACCGAACACACAATGACAATTATTGCGATTTTGACCGGTCTTGTGTTTCATCTACCAAGACTGAGAAATATCTTGATCTTTTATTTTTGATTCTCTTATTACAGTCTCTCGAACTGAGGTACAATATAATACAATAACTTCATTTTAATTTTTCCAGTCACGATATCTAAAGTATGAATATGAAAATCACTTTTAAGGCCTTTATCTCTAGAAGGGTCCGATACCGAATCAGAACTTTGAAATTGTGATCACTATTAAAGAGACCCGGTGAACCCGATATATTCTCATCTCGAGGCGGTTTCTTGATCGCCACACAGAATAAGGGTTTCCATTAAGCCGGCGAATTTTCTACGATTTTCTAGAATTATTTTCTGATGACTTGAAATTATGACTTGATATCGAATTGCAATATTTCGATATTTCGATTTTTTTCGACATCGCAGAAGAAAATCATTCATCTGGTTCAACAGCATATCGGTGTTACTTTGCTGTTCCATGTTAATTATTTTTTTTTCGTGTACTTTCAATTCGTGAAGTGGTTCTTGAAACCCCTTTTATTTTGTCATGAACACAATAGCTACTTCCAAACAGGACACAAATTTTGTAATTTCGCATTAAGTGCATGTTTTAAGTAAACTAAGTGAACTGTCAAGCCAAGTAAAAAAATTACAAATGAGTTTTGGGCAATAAACAATAGCACGCAAGACAGAATATTATCATAGAACATAACCGAGAAATTCATATTGTCTAGTTCTACTTAATTAAATATTGTGATTAAATGTCATTGTGTGTAAATGTGCATTAAATTACGTCCAGAAATTTTAGTTTCTTCGTTATTAAGTGACTAAGAATACTATCAATTTTGGACAATGATTGGACAATGATTGCACATAATAAATTAATGAATATATGTAACTAAGGTATTTTAGTATACTCCATTGGGATCATACAGTATAAAGACCGTTAGTGTAAAATAACGTACAATACTTTATTTCCAGCTGCGAATAGCAATTCTGGGATATAAGAAGAAAATAAATATTTGAGATTTACTAGAATATGAATTATTTTCCAACATGAAACCACGAGAAAAAATTATATTAACTGCGTACTGCAATCTATTACAACGAAAGTTTACATTTGCATTATAAAAGAAAATTTTTAAATTAAATTATAAATTAAACAATTGAGGCAAAATTAAATCGAATTTGAATCGTGGGATATGAATGAATAATCGATATGTTAATTTATTCACTGAACCGTCACATGTAAGTAGTATGATATAAAGGTTAAAAGTCAATATAATCTACGTATAAACGTATTTGCTGGCAGTTGATAATACTGTTGCGCCGATTGCGAACATACAGAATTAGAAGAAGCCAAACTTTCTTGTTTGGAAACGGATAGCGCTTTTGTAGCAACTTTATATTTGTTTTGCCTTCATGTTTGTATTCTTATCATGGCAAACTTCACATCTGTTCTTTTTATTAAAAACAAATAATATTGATTTTTCCATAGTACACTCAGTTTTAAAGTTATTAAAAGCGCAGAGGCAAAACTAATAACAAGGTAAACGAAGATAAAACAAAGACAATAATTGTCATGTCGTAGTGAGCACCGCCTATAAAAAGATACTGACAAACAACTGTAAATTTCCAATCGTTTGATGTTTCGTTAATGCGCATGCGCAGTGATGGCCGTTCAACATTTTCCAGGTTAATAATCTACTATGTCGGAAGACGCAACCTTCAAGGTTGCCTTCAATACGTCGCCGTGGTGTGTTGGGTTGATCTCAAGGCATACGGCCTTTGACGATGCGGCGCTCCGTGGCGACCCGGGTTGGATTTCCGGCCGTTCGTCGAACGGGGCTGGACTGGTGTTGTGGTTGGCTGTAAGAGATTGCTCTTGAAGCAATAAGTTCGCCATATGTATCAATTAGATACATTAAAGTAGATAAATAAATAAATAAATAAATATGCGACGCGTTCTTTCACATTCAAAATGTTTGTACTATTGTGAGCTCATGGTGGAATATGGAAATACATGATGAATAGTGGCGAGTGCTCTCGAAAGTTTCGTTATTTGATAATCGTCACAGTTTAATTAAATCGATTATCAGACAATAAATTTATATCTACTCATTTTCTTCAAATTAGTATTATTTGTTATTGTTACAATAATTTTATTTTCACTTTTCATTGAATTTGGCAATTATATTAATTGTTTTATGTACATAGGGAGGGATTAATTTACATGTTTCCTATTAACCCATTTCTTGCCTTATTTGGTTTCACATGCCCAAATATAGAAATAGTCAATATTGTAAATTTAACCAAGTTTAGTTAAAATTTATCTGATACAATATTATGCCTATGCAATAACATCAGCTACTTTTAAATAAAGTGATTCTCACTGCAAAATTCTAATAACGTAATAAAGTTGTGGGTGACATAAAATTTCGAATACAAACCGATATTCATCTGCAATGGGTATAATTGTAACTAAAATAACCCAGTGAAACGCGAATTGACGCTGATAAATGTGTCTAGTCCTTAGATTCAAAATTACGTAGCTCTTTCTTCTGAGTTATTTATATGTAGTTATATACAAATATACCTATACGTTTACTTACACTAGCTAGCCAGCGTAGCTATTCCGTATTAATGTATATACATTAATGTTGCTATATCAGAAATACATTCCGTGATGCTTTACGCCCTTTCCGGGTTTCGCTTTGCGAATGCCCTTACTTTAATTAAAGCTAAACCTTGAGCAAAGTCTCTCCTTGCGGATCTTCGTTCGGTGAGAAAATTTGTTTTCCACGTGTTTTCCTCTTGGCCTGTTTTTACATATTGATTTAGGGAAGCTGATCACTCATAATTGCATAGATAACTAAAAGCTTTTGTATTTATTAATGTTGTTCAGGGAGGTGAACCTACATCTTTCTCACGTTTTTATGGAGTTATTTTTAACAAAAATTGTGATATTTGTTAGTTAAAAATGTTCTTTTTCCAAATCAATGACAAGGTGTTTATATGGACAAAATAAACTGAAATTAGTGAGGGCGCAGGTACGTAGTATTGACCTGTAGATCAACCACATATTTAATTTTTATGATTTCAATTTTGTATGATATCTTTTAAGTTTTTATTAAATAAAAATATATTTAAAAAAAATTAAAAGTACAATCCAATCAAGAGAGGGGATAATGGAAAACAATTAAGGAAATTCGATTAACTCCTTAGAAGCTGAGCTTTAGAGAGATATGTTTACATTTAAACGAAATTAACGTACATTCAGACGCATAATATTTATAGGCATAGTTAGTAAACTAGTTGTAAAAATGCGAAAAATTCCAGTGTAAAATAGAAATACATAAAGTAAATAGATAATAAATCACCATAGTAAGTATTATTGAATTTGAAAGTGACAGATTTTTCGCTTCAAGTAATAAATACGAACGCTTTGATGTGAACGGAATTGGAATTAATAGATGGCTTGATAAATTGAAAAATTGAACTTGGGGCAGAATAATTTGAAAAAAAGATATCGGAGCTGATAACTGCTCTTGGAGGTGGTACTGAATTGAAATTGTATCAGTGAAAAAACCATTTTCTTCATTTTAATTGATATTGCGATTTTCTAAAATACAAGTGAGAACAAAATATTTATAATGGATAATGATAATGATATGTCACGTACATGAATGATGCTTTAGTTGTTATATTTCACGTTTATACGTTTTTGTTTGTAGCATTATTGGCGTAGCGAATAGACTTACGAAACGTTTTTGGAACTTCTCAGTGTCTTATAGTTTTATACTGGCAGTACGCATTCCAGCTTACTACCAATATAAATATTAATTTATTAAACTATAATACTATAATATATTTTTTTAACTATAATACATTAACTAAAATCTTAATTTATTAAAACTTATACCGTTTTAATTAACATGACTTGAACACAATTGTTTTAAAAAACTACAACTTACGGATAAAGAGAACTATAAATATATTTTCATGAATAATTCAGTGTGCAGATAAATAATATTTTTGTAGTTTTATACCAGAGGTAAAACTGAAAGTTTTCAGAATATAAAAAAGGGATCAACTAGAAAGTTTGTAATGTATTGTTTTTCAAAAATATATCCTATTCATTGTTTTTCAAAATAGTCTCCGCGGCACTCTCTCTGTCGTTTTATTCGATGGAACCACTGAAAGGAGCAATCCATCCACTCTTCCCTGGCTGTCACTTTCACAGTGTTTTCGAAAGCAGTCACCGGTTTGCGCCCGGGAATAGAATTTCGCGCAGTTTAACTTTTATTCTTCGGAATCATGAGAAGGTGCGTGGAACAAGGTTGGGTCTTTATAACGGATGATCCATAATTTTCAAACATGTCGTAGTCAAATATCCCGTAGTTCATTTGGCTAAGTATGTAAAGGTATTATCGTGACAAAGGAGGATTCTACTAGGAGGGTGTTGCTCTCAAACTTTTCCAAATAATAGGCAAACAATTGCTGACATATTAATCTGCGGTGATTGTTGTTTTATTTTCTAGAATAATTTCTGTATAATAACCTTATCGTCCGAAGCAAGTATCTTTTTCCAGCACTTCGTCATTTTTGTTTATTTTCGTAGGTAACTTCAGAATGAAACACCATTACGCACGCTGCCACTTGGTTTTAAGTTAATAACAGTATACCTTCCGATCATGTCGAATACACTGTTTGAGTGATAACTTGATCGAATTTTTTGAACATTTCGTGACATCATTCAACGCGACAATTTTTATGACCTTCGGTCAAATTATATGGTATCCACATGTGGTATCCAGCTTCCTGACGCCTAAAAGTTCATATAGAATTTTCAGTACTTGATTCATACTAAAGCTTTAACTTGAGTGATGTCTCTCGTGCAGATCATCACCTAGGCTGGTATGACTACGCTTTTGCAATGGGTTAAACCAGTTGTAAACCTTAGCACAGAACGGAGTTCTATCATAAAATGTCGATCGAAGTCAATCGTAGCTTTACAGTTGATTGAGACTACAACGAAAGTCATAAAAAGTAATGTAACGAAAATTTCCTCGCCCCAATTTGTAAAAACGAATGACATATTTAAGCAAAGTATATCTGCATCACTTTCCTCTATTATACTAGACTTACTAGTATAATAGAGGTCAGTTATCTGGAAGGATTACCAAGGAGTTCGATTTTTAAAATTTGAATCTATTTTTTATTAGCATTATTATAAAAGATAAGTTTTAAGAATTTTCAGTGCTAACCGCGTATAATTATGTGTTTTTATAATGATTATACTAACGTTATTTTCAAAATAGAAAAATTCAAAAAACATACATTAATATATACGTTTCTAAATATTTACATATCTGTAGATATACTATGAGAATCTTCATTTTGAATTTGTTGTATAATTATAAAGGTTACTTTCTATTACTGGATTATATATATTAATATTTTTGTAGTAAATATGTATTTGAGAAAGAGTGCGCTTTTTTCATATTACGTAACCATTTAATAATTAAATATATTAACCTGTGTCGCCTAAATATATACGCCATAAAAAATAACGTCATATCATATAATTAACCGCATCAGCAATACCTTGAAAAGTTTCTACTAGGAGTCAACTAGACAGCGATACGTAATAAAATATAAATAAAAATGAATATACCTCTTCGTACTTGTAAAATAGGGGTGATATTTATTCCCGTTCACCCCATTAAGTATACCAATGAATATATAGAACCTTTCCAATGATGCCTCATTGCTCTATAATATCCCATCGGCGTATTATTGGAAAGGTTTTTTTCTTAATTGTGTCATACATTGGCTATTGTGTTGTGACGCACAATGATTTTTCGATATCATTGTGCGTCGCGATACAACGCACAATGATATCAAAAAATGAAATCGTGGTCAAAGATGTTATTATCTACGAAAAATGGTCGATAATGACATCGTTGACCACGATCGATGATTGTGATTTATCGTCCCTGTGTAACGAAATATCGAATTTTATTTAGAGTTTCGTTTGATTGTGCGTTCGTGTGTCAGAATCCTAATTGACACCGTTGAATGGATCAAAATTTAATTTTCAATTTTAGATATTTGGTATATCCTTAGAAAGTTTATTTACTATTATTAAACTGTTATTGTTATGTAGTAGATAAGTAATAGATAAGTAAAATTCTGAATCATGATTTTCTTGGAAACAACTTCTTCACGCATGTTCACATATGATAGAAATTATTAACAGAAAGTCCAGAAGAACTCATTAAAAAGTTCACAATATTGAATATTCATTAGAAAGTTCTAAGTTCTAAACTAAAAATATGTTGATTTCATCGCGAAAATTAACCAAGTTACTGCATAACACACCGCTTTGGATGCGATCTGTCTTGTGGAACAGTCGCGGTATCAGTAAATATAAGTAAAAGACCAACCTATTTAATGATACTCCGTGGTGTCACAGTGATAAATTGTTCAGCTTCGAACCCAACGTGTGGAGATGAGCTTTAAACGAAAATAAAAAATTAGTCTTCTCTACATCTAGGTATTCACTTTACCTAACAATGTCGACTTGTCAAATTTCATGACAATCGGCTTTCAAATGAAAGAGTTTTTTATTATGCCGTGACGCAAGTATACGTACGAACAGACAGACATAATTAAATTGTAAGGGTTTCATTTTCGTCCTTCAGCTCCGCTGAATTATGACGATGAAAGGTAAAAAAGAACGTCATGCCTTTCACATCTACGTTCGGTTGAAAATTATTGTGATTAATAATGTTTGTATTTATGCTTATTCATTTCCGTCGGTAACGACCGATAAAACTTTCTCTTTTTGTTCTAAACTGATGTTAATATTTTTATTAATATTTATGTTCAACGTAAAATATTCAATGAAATTGTATTTTAATAATATGAATTAATACTTGTTCGTTTTTACATTAATTATCTCACTAGTTGAGATCTGGCTGTTTGTTTTTAAGGTATTACTTACTTTTTCTCTTGAATGAAAAAATGGTGACTGTTATACGTGTGTACGTTGGAAAATATCTAGTAAAACTCTAACTAGCTATATATCGTTTAGATTAAAAGGACTAACTCGGGTTACTTGTTCGAAAATTCAGCCTTTTTTCGGTAGCATTTCCAATATGTTATAAACATTTGTTCACTGCTCGCGTCCCTTAATAGTTGCATAAATTTGGTTTGACGACTTCCAGGATTTACCGTTAATACGTATTAATACATTCAGCCAACATTTTTTTAACTGTTTTAGTCCATCTTCTTCACTCAAGGTAACTAATATTCAAACATTCTTGACGCAAGGTAGTTAATTTTCAAACATATGACGATGGTTTTTGGTTTTACAGGAGTATCACAAAATAGATTGTTTTCATTTTATTTTCTGGATGTTGACTGAAAAAGATAATAGGAGTAACCCACGTCATATCTGTACTTGTACGAGTTTATGGTATAAATATAAAAAGCCGATATAGCAAGCCCGTTTCTATGGGTTCTTGAGTACACAATAAGATACACACACGCACACACACACACACACACACACACACACACACATATATGTACATTTGTACATTTCTATCTTTATATATATATATATATATATATATATATATATATATATATATATATAATCAATAATTCTTGTATATTATGCCGTTGTGGAGATATAATATTTTGACGTTTTCGCAAGGGTTTCACTGATAACTTGATAAATGAGATCACGCGAGCGAAGTCGCGGACAACAGCTAGAGTGTATATATCATATCATATCATCATCATCATCATCATCATATATATTAATACGCTAAGGTTAAGATGTTACTCTCCCTTTTTAGAAAAAACCTCACAACTAATCCACATAAATTATATATCATTTTATAGATAATTGCTTGCTCTACCGGCATCCACAACTAAAAAATTTATTATTGCTATTGTTTTTGCAAATTAATTAATTATTAAAATTATATACACAAAACAGCAATGCTGCCATCTAACAGCTCAACGTCAATATGATTGACGGTCGGTAAAATTTTTGTTTAATTTCAAATCCACTCACGTATAAATAAAGTGGCGCTTTAGCTCAATGCTTTTGATACTTGGGCCTCTATATGTCAATTTTAGTAAAATATTTGTTTGATCTGTCATCTGAGCTTCATAATGGAATAAAAACGTAATAAGCAGTGTGCAAAATTAGAAATGAATTGAATACCTGCAATCAATTTTGATTTATTAAATTGACTCTAAACACTCTGTTGTAACTAATATGACAGCTGTGAGTTCATTTTCTCATGTGTAAATATTTATCATCTACCAGGCAAATTGATATAATGCGAAGACTTCGCACGGGTCACGCTAGTACTCTTATAAACAGATAAATCGTGTGCGTAAAATGAAATTTGCCGCTACACTGGTAGGTTATTTGTTTTATTATGCAATAAATTGCAACATCGTACTCCCAGATGCGGCTCCGTTCTCAATCGGAGATATTTACAGCCAACTTATAACATATAAATTACCTAATATAAAGATAGAAAATGTACATATGTGGGTAATGTTTGTATCTCATCGTGTAGCAAAAATATAAGGAAGTTGTTCCGATGTTGACAAATTTGAAATAGCATTAGTGACGTTGTACGGTTTTTTTTATTATAATTTTTTTGTGATAATGAAATTAAAGGTCCGTGGTTTCCATTCGATCGTTGGTTCTTTCTTGAATTTCTGAGGGTTTAAATGTTTGGAGTAAAGAAATATTATAAATGCGAAAGTTTGGATAAATGGATGGGTGTACGTGTGAATTCATATTTGTTACTTTATAACACCGGATTTTTTTGAAGATACAACTTACTATATCGAGCGAGGCTGGACTGGTGTTATGATTTGCTGTAAGATATTGCTCTCGTTGCAATAAGTCCGCCATGTGTATGAAATGTATACGATATTTAAAAAACTCCTAAGGGAAGACATTCATTAGATTTCTACTTGATTACGTAGTCATGTATAAAGAGGTGTTGCGATAGCATCAGATAAGAGGTAAATTCACCTTAACTGAAAATGCCTATCAGTTCAACGTAGCCATATATATATAATAAAATTATTAAATTATATATATTATATTAATAAAATTATTTGAAACATCGAATTATTAGATCGCCTTTATTTAAATGTCGCTAAAATACATTATATTTACAAACACTTAGATTATATTTCAAAGTCAACCAACGACCTATGGCCGGATTTTTAAATCTATAATTAGATCCGTAACGAACAATTATCCTGGAGGATCAAATTCGTTAAACCTTGCCTTCGTATTTTGCAAAAAAATGGAATAATGTAATGATACCAATATAGCTATACTAAATCTTTGTTTAGAGAAAATTTATTTATTAGCTTTACTTAAAAATGTATTTTGTGAGAAAAATTTAAACCGTAGTTCTTTTATTGACTATAATTTGAATAAATATAAGTTAAACGCTTTAAAAATAATGCATTCGACCAAAAGATTATTTTTATTGTAATATAATAAAAATAGAGAAGTTTGATCCAGTCGAAACAAATTCACTGAACTTATATAGATACTTGAAGGTGCTCTCAAAAATAATTGGAAATACTCTAAATGCAAAAAAACAAAAACAAGTTAAAAATAGCGGAAATTCAGGAAATTCAGGCTATATCGTTACATTGTCATAGATATTATGTCAAAGACCTTTGACAAAAGCCTTAATAATATTTATTTGCTAATAGAAGTAATTTTGTGTTACTACACTATATACAAGGTTTGATAATATTTGTTTATTATTATAATAAGCTCCATACTAATTTATAAATAATATTACAGCTTCTTCGTGCACGAAATCTTCGCGGCTCACATTTTTTTTTCTTAACAAAATATGATCAATTTAAGAAAATGTAAAAGGCCTTTACAACGTTGTTGTAGAAATATTATATAAAAAATTATGAAAGTTGACCTCTTACATCGTAAAAATTTGTCGATCAAACATATATAGTGTAATTGCAATAAAAGAAATATATAAATAAGTACAAAAAAAGTTAAAAATAACTCCGTTATCTTTTCTCCGTTTATCGTTTTCTCCTCTGTTTTATCGTTTTCTCCTCTCTTTGGTCAAAATTATTTTCCAAAATAAAAATTCTATTTGCATTTAAGAAAACAATAACTTTCTACAACTATGTCAAACCTTAATTTTCTAGTAAAATTGTCTCTGAGAAAAATATCTGTAACAAACAATCAGACTGCTAGATCTATAAGTACCTATCACATTTGTATAGATGGTACGAAACACTAAAAGTCAGAAGATTTAGATTGCGCCGATTGTGAGTCTCCGCCTTTTCGAGTAGGAACTGATACTCAGAATACACACACATTTTCCGAGAATTCCAAGTGAAATCTTGATCAATTAGTATACCGTTGTCTTTTACTATTGAAGAAATGGAAACACAGAAGAATTGACAAATAGTTAATCAACCGCGCTCATTTTGGCCATAACTTGTGAATGAATAGGATTCATTAGAAAACTTTGAATAACCCTGTTAATCAGAGTCAATTCATACAGTGTTCCAATAAAATTGTACAATATTACAACCCTTAATATAGTAAATAGTCGATACAATAAAAATAATATAATTCGCAGATGAAAAGAATTATGTAGCATTAGTTTAAGTTCTGAAAACTTGTTTACTATTTTTATTCCAAAACACGAAGCTTTTTCAGGGGAACTTTCATTTAGCCATCTTATTTATTGCCTCTTTTTGACTATTTAAACTCATGTCAGTATATATAATTCCCCGTTCCTGTCTAGTTCGAATTACTTAAATTTTTTTGGTATTGCGTATATATATATATATATATATATATATATATATATATATATATATATATATATATATATTTATATACATATTGTATTTAATTTTCTAATTATTAATTTATTTCTACCATATCTTTTACAACCTCGTAATAAATTATAGTAAGTAATTCTTCCCCCCCAATTTAATTATTAAGTTCGTGCGTTAAAGTTTTAAGTAACTCATTTCGTATTACACAAAAATACTACTTGCCGTCTCGGTTTTTCCGGAAAAAAGAGATCATCACTGTATATTGCTTAAATCACTTGTTATGTGATAAATATTTATGGTTAATTTATTAATGTGCTCTCAAATTTAATAATTGTCTCTGTTCTTTATTCACGAGTACAAAAAGGCCCAAAATTTAAAACTCTTGTAATTAACAATATATAATTATTATCAATACATTTACATATCTTGAATTTTTTTTATTGTTCATTTGAGTGTTATGTACAATTCTTCATTCAATTTTAAGTTAGTTTAGTTTTAGTTAAGTTTGGAATAATTATTGATTTTTTCTCAATATTGACTGTATTTATTTTAATGAGGTCTACAATATTTTAATGTATCATTTTAGTACAACTGATGGTTCAGAAATGAACCCTACGCACTTCCCATCACTTAAATCCTTATTGCTCATTTCCCGCAAGTTCTTGAAGTATATTTTACACTATAATACATTTACAATATAAATGAACAAAACTTTTCCCTGTATAAAATTTGTATACCTATAATGGATATAATTTATATTATATTTATTTTTGTATGATTATAGGCAAGCCCTACTATCAGATTATGAGATGAAAAGTTACCAGCCTTTCCCCTAGCATGGCTACAAATCAGTTAAGATATGTCTTATGTTCCATTGCAATACTAATTTTAATTGTGTGTTAGATAAACATAAAACTATAATTTTATATGTTTTCTGTAAAAAACCGAGATACAAATTTTATAATTATATCAACATTTGAAAAAGAAAAAAAGACTCTTAAACTGAATTAAATATTAACCACAAAAAAAAACAAATAAACACCAGTAACTAATAGTATTCTCACTAGTAGTATTTCTCTCTCTCTCTCTCTCTTCTTTTATGTAAAGTAAATTAATCCCAAAAAATTCTTGGTTCAGAAGACAGTTTCCCTGACCTATGTAAATTCACATCGTCAGTATCGTGTCGCGATCGCATCGTGTCGCATCATGTGACTCGCTTTGCTTTAAAATTCACCAATTTTGTAAGACAACAATGTAAGAAGCTTCTTACGGAAATACTGTGTAACATTTTTGTGGGCAATATTCATTGTCGCTAGGGGTATTATCTGCAGATATTGTTTGTCTCTGTTTATATGCGAATATGTGATAAATACGCTGATACAACGCACCAGTAAACCCACAGAAACGGACAACGTACGTATTAACCGACTCGTCGATATTATTGTCATCAATAAATCTAACACTAATAATAAAAATATTTTCCAATATATATCCATTTTTTCTATGTTGTTTCTGGTTACACTGGCTATAATCTAATTATTTTTATAATTACTAATAAATTTTAAATGATCGGAAAGAAATCAAACTTTACTAAATAAATTAGAGAAAAAAAATGATAACGCAATTGTCATTTATGAAAATAAAACTTAAGAATAATATATCTTAAATTACGACATCAAAGTGTGATGTCGTTGTGAGGTTACTTGTACTTTACACAGGTTACTTGTAATTTAATTATTACACATTTATCGTCTACGTAAAAAAGTAAAATGCGTAACAAACCCATTCCATTGTAGATTACAAAAATAGATAACAGAAACACTCATGTAAGGTAACATTTGTTTATGTATATACTAATATATCTAATAACATACGCAGCAAATCACGGGCGAAATGGAAAATATAAAAAAGCAACAAGAAGAATATGTTGCATTCTATTAATATGCAAATATCTGGCGAACCCTCCACAGCCATCGTTATGAGATCGCTAATTTAACAAAGAAACAAATCCTATTTAACGAAGAAAAACAACTTATACCTAAACTATCGAGAAAATAAATGAAATGCCTACCGGACGCTTACACTGTTGAAAGATACGAATAATTATTACAAATTGCCAAACAACAATCATACACCGTAATCATTGTATCAACAATCTGCCGCCAGCGTTAAATACAGTAAAATACACAAACGCAAATGCATTTACTTAAGTAAAATACATTGCATCAGATGTACTGATAAAGAAACAATGGGGCACTTTGAGTGATGAACGACTACCTAGCCGGAAGTACAAAGCGAATTCACGTGGAGGGGAAGCTTAGCCCCTTTTCCGGGGAACAGGCGAGTCCGATTTTTCTTGATCGAATAAGCGATACAGACCCTCTAAAGGCAAAGGGTCCGTCCAAACGCCGTTGTATTGTAAAATATATTATACTTATATACATGTTTAGGTTTCTTTAAGGTGATGGAGGAAATTTACTACCAAATTACGGGAGCTTGTGATGTACTTAATAAAGATGATTCATTTACGATGTTCAAAATTTACCAATTTAAAATACAAAACAACTTCGATAATAAAATCTCAACTATCAAGAAATTCGCGTTTTAACAACTTATTTAAAACTAATATTTTCCCACGACTTCGCCAGCAGTGTTTTTCTATAAAGGCGGTATAATTTATATGCAAGTTTTTAGTTTCCTAAACCCGCAATCAATATATTTAATATACACATTGCACCATCTATTGACTTGTCATTGTACAATTATTTTGTTTTCTATATATATATATATATAGTGTGTATATATATATATATATATATATATACATATATATATACACTATATATATATATATATATATATAGTGTGTATATATATATATATATATATATATATACACACTATATATATATATATATATATATATATATATATATATATATATATATATATATATACATAGATGCATAGATAGTCGTGTTTTAGAGGAAAACTAATATCGCGAAGTCTTTTAGATGTTTGTTATTCAATTTGGTAGTAAATTTCCTCCATCACCTTAACGAAACGTAAACATATATATAAGTATAATATATTTTACAATACAACGGCGTTTGGACGGACCCTTTGCCTTTAGAGGGTCTGTATCGCTTATTCGATCAAGAAAAATCGGACTCGCCTGTTCCCCGGAAAAGGGGCTAAGCTTCCCCTCCACGTGAATTCGCTTTGTACTTCCGGCTAGGTAGTCGTTCATCACTCAAAGTGCCCCATTGTTTCTTTATCAGTACATCTGATGCAATGTATTTTACTTAAGTAAATGCATTTGCGTTTGTGTATTTTACTGTATTTAACGCTGGCGGCAGATTGTTGATACAATGATTACGGTGTATGATTGTTGTTTGGCAATTTGTAATAATTATTCGTAACTTTCAACAGTGTAAGCGTCCGGTAGGTATTTCATTTATTTTCTCGATAGTTTAGGTATAAGCTGCGTTTCTTTGTTAAATAGGATTTGTTTCTTTGTTAAATTAGCGATCTCATAACGATGGCTGTGGAGGGTTCGCCAGATATTTGCATATTAATAGAATGCAACATATTCTTCTTGTTTTTGTCCGTGATTTGCTGCGTATGTTATTAGATATATTAGTATATACATAAACAAATATTACCGTACATGAGTATTTCTGTTATATATTTTTGTAATCTACAATGGAATGGGTTTTTTACCCATTTTTTTACGTAGACGATAAATGTGTAATAATTAAATTACAAGTAACCTGTGTAAAGTACAAGTAACCTCACAACGACATCACACTTTGATGTCGTAATTTAAGATATATTATTCTTAAGTTTTATTTTCATAAATGACAATTGCGTTAATATTTTTTTTCTCTAATTTATTTAGTAAAGTTTGATTTATTTCCGGTCATTTAAAATTTATTAGTAATTATAAAAATAATTAGATTATAGCCAGTGTAACCAGAAACATCTTAGAAAAAATGGATATATATTGGAAAACATTTTTATTATTAGTGTTAGATTTATTGATGGCAATAATATCGACGAGTCGGTTAATACGTACGTTGTCCGTTTCTGTGGGTTTACTGGTGCTTTGTATCAGCGTATTATTCACATATTCGCATATAAACAGAGACAAACAATATCTGCAGATAATACCCCTAGCGACAATGAATATTGCCCACAAAAATGTTACACAGTATTTCCGTAAGAAGCTTCTTACATTGTTGTCTTACAAAATTGGTGAATTTTAAAGCAAAGCGAGTCACATGATGCGACACGATGCGATCGCGACACGATACTGACGATGTGAATTTACATAGGTCAGGGAAACTGTCTTCTGAACCAAGAATTTTTTGGGATTAATTTACTTTACATAAAAGAAGAGAGAGAGAGAGAGAAATACTACTAGTGAGAATACTATTAGTTACTGGTGTTTATTTGTTTTTTTTTGTGGTTAATATTTAATTCAGTTTAAGAGTCTTTTTTTCTTTTTCATATGTTGATATAATTATAAAATTTGTATCTCGGTTTTTTACAGAAAACATATAAAATTATAGTTTTATGTTTATCTAACACATAATTAAAATTAGTATTGCAATGGGACATAAGACATATCTTAACTGATTTGTAGCCATGCTAGGGGAAAGGCTGGTAACTTTTCATCTCATAATCTGATAGTAGGGCTTGCCTATAATCATACAAAAATAAATATAATATAAAATATATTATATAAAGATGGCTAAATGAAAGTTCACCTGCAAAAGCTTCGCGTTTTGGAATAAAAATAGTAAGCAAGTTTTCAGAATGTAAACTAATGCTACATAATTCTTTTCTTCCGCGATTGTACAATTTTATTGGTACATTATATGAATTGACTCTGATTAACAGGGTTATTCAAAGTTTTAAATGCAAATAGAATTTTTATTTTGGAAGACAATTTTGACCAATGAGGATCTAGATGTGCATAGATCTTAAAACAGAGGAGAAAACGATAAACGGAGAAAAGAAAACGGAGTTATTTTTAACTTTTTTGGTACTTATTTATATATTTCTTTTATTGCAATTACACTATATATGTTTGATCGACAAATTTTTACGATGTAAGAGGTCAACTTTCATAATTTTTTATATAATATTTCTACAACAACGTTGTAAAGGCCTTTTACATTTTCTTAAATTGATCACATTTTGTTAAGAAAAAAAATGTGAGCCGTGAAGATTTCGTGCACGAAGAAGCTGTAATATTATTTATAAATTAGTATGGAGCTTATTATGATAATAAACAAATATTATCAAACTTTGTATATAGTGTAGTAACACAAAATAGAAGTATTGCTAATAGAAGTATTAGCAAATAAATATTATTAAGGCTTTTGTCAAAGGTCTTTGACATAATATCTATGACAATGTAACGATATAGCCTTTTTCCTGAATTTCCGCTATTTTTAACTTGTTTTTGTTTTATTTTTTTGCATTTAGAGTATTTCCAATTATTTTTGAGAGCACCTTCAAGTATCTATATAAGTTCAGTGAATTTGTTTCGACTGGATCAAACTTCTCTATTTTTATTATATTACAATAAAAATAATCTTTTGGTCGAATGCATTATTTTTAAAGCGTTTAACTTATATTTATTCAAATTATAGTCAATAAAAGAACTACGGTTTAAATTTTTCTCACAAAATACATTTTTAAGTAAAGCTAATAAATAAATTTTCTCTAAACAAAGATTTAGTATAGCTATATTGGTATCATTACATTATTCCATTTTTTTGCAAAATACGAAGGCAAGGTTTAACGAATTTGATCCTCCAGGATAATTGTTCGTTACGGATCTAATTATAGATTTAAAAATCCGGCCATAGGTCGTTGGTTGACTTTGAAATATAATCTAAGTGTTTGTAAATATAATGTATTTTAGCGACATTTATATAAAGGCGATCTAATAATTCGATGTTTCAAATAATTTGTTGCAGAACTGAAAGTAATTTTTTTAACTAAGCTTATGCTTTTCACATTTTTAATTAAATATTTTTAAGTTTTCGTTTCTGGAGAATATTATTCTATAAGGTTCCCGTTTTTAGGGTGCCGTAGCTGAATGGCACAAACGAAACACTTGAAATTTCGTCATGTCATTTGTTTATTCGGTCGTACGTCACAGCATCGTAGTTTTTCAGTTTAATACAAATTGTAAAAAAAATTTAGAGGAAGAATTTTTGAAGAAATTTTTCCGTAAAAACATGTTTCTGTTTTATTAGCAATGCATTTGAAATTTTACAGGAAGATGTAATGAAGAAAACATACCTCTCTATGCATCGAACTTGGAGATGAAACATTTTTTTCTTATTCTTTCGGGAACTCCACTCGATCACTGAAGGGATCTTTGGAAATGAAATCGAAAACAGCTAGCTATATTTTTTATGTAGCCTCTTATTCACAAGATACGAATCGCCAAAGTATTTTATAATACGTTACCTCTTCCTTACTTTTTAATCAGGTATTTTAGAAGTGTGTAAAAAGTCAGTCGACGGTATTTAGAAAGTAATTCAACACAAATAATTTCGATTAACTTGTAAATTTACAAACCAAATAATTTCGATTAACTTGTAAATTTACAAACCTTAGCTAACCAATTGTTTTTTTTACCCCTATTATCATAAAAAAATAATGATAGCATTTGCAATAGTTTAATACAAATATTGTACTCGTACGCCCTTCAATACCTACTTTAGTTTAACTCATTTTAGTTTAACAGCTTTATTTAATTTTGAGGTACGTCATCCTAAGAAAAACTGATTTGAATTCGAGTATTCTACTTGTTTTTATAAGTGAATATCACTTTACTCTGAGCTTTACCGTTTTAAATTCAGAACACTATCGAGATATAATTGGATGCTGAATAAATTGATCTACCTTTAAAATGTATATCTCACCCTTTGCCTGAGATAATACGATCACGTTTCCTATTAAATATACGTCATGATAAGAGCGGGTGAAAATTCGTAGGCGAACCAATCTACGTATAGAGAATACCTACTTATTTGTTCGTTCTTTTAAAAAGTCCTCGTACGTTCGCACTTGGCATGTTTTGCGTAGCATTTTATGGATAATTCCTGTCCTCGAATTGATTCCTATCCTTTAGAGGTTACAACATTTCTCAACATTCTTAGACTTTAGGAATCTTGTAGTTGACTCAGTTAACTGGCTATGCTTAGTATTTAGTTTAGTTTTATTTAAAATATATAAAAAGTATATTTATATATCGTATACCTAATGTTAAAGTGACTTAAGTTTAAATACCATTTTGTGTTAGAACCAAAAGAATGAAAGTTAGTACTGATTATGTAACAAGTCAGGTCGTGTTGCGAAACCAGCACATTTTTTTGTTGTACTTAATAAATAGTGTTAACATATGGTAATAAATGGTGCTTGTAGAAATTAAGAAGTGAGATGTTAGAAATATGTAATCCCAATATCCTCTTTTGTCGTCGGTCGGCCAATCAATTTTATCGTTCAACCCGTCTTTGTAAATTGTATTAAAATTAAAATTATCTAGTCCATGCTTCATGATTAAAGCGTTATAAGGTCTATGAATTTATATTTTTTGAGTTGAGTCACATTTTTATTACACTTGTGATATAATGAAAGAATGAATATTAACTCTTTCAATGAGAGTGTATCACACATATTATCGTAAGCGTGATCACAATATCGCTCCAAGGAGCGCTGACATATTTTGTTCATTGCATCGTTATTAGTCTCTTAATGTTAAAATGAATATTATTCACATTAATAGTCATAGTAAGTAACGGTTATTTTTTATTTTATTTTAAATATTACCTGTTATATTTCAGTCATGCTCCGCAGTGAAACGGTTAACAGGTTCATATATTTATTATTTCCATCCGCGACTCCGGCTGCATTTGCATAGGAATTCGTGCGACGTAAGTTGTTACGTGTAATAAGTATTTTAGAAAAAAAATACATTACATTGCCTGCCTGCAGGAGCATCGATCATACACACGTCGTGTTTAACTTTCAGTGGCTATTCGACCGGTAAATGATGTAATTTATCTCAATTATAATGACAAGTAAAGTTTTCAAAAATGAACATGGAAATACAAATAGGCGCTGATTTTTATTAGTATATTTAAAGTATATTACGATATGACAACATACTAGTAATATAAATATTATAGGTGTTTGATTTTCCGTAGAACAAAAAGGTTTCATTGACAATTTCAATTTTTTAATTTCAAGTGCTTAGCTAATAGAGCTAAGCACGTCACTGTTTTCTGAGTAAAAATTAGTTTTGTACAGTTATAACTTATACACAGACATTGGTTACTCCAGCACCGATTCATTCTGAATATTTTTATAATATTAATTGCTTTTAATATTATATTAATTGTCATTAATTTCCATGTTCTAAAAAGAATATTAAATTAGTTCTACTGAAACAGGCTTCGAAAGGAATGTTGTGCCATTTCATTTGTTTCTGTTAGAGTTTTTGAACTATAACAAACGTTATCTCTTGTTTGCCTCTGAATCGATTGTCTATTTCTAAAACATTAAACACATAGCATATTACCTAGTTTTTTCCATCAATTCGTCGGTATCCAAGGTTAATTCTATCTCAATTCCACCCAGAACATGGTGCAACTGGGGCGCGTGGCGTGCACGTGTTACGTCAGTGGGCGGGACACGGGGCGCGGTGAAGAGGGATACTTGGCGGGCGGGCGGCGGCGTTGCCCACTCACCCGGAAAGTATTTTCAATTTTATCCTTTTCTTAATGCAATCATCATTGTTCATGTAATTTCATTCCATTTATTATGAGTGAGTTTATAAACGCTTCCAAAGTTATCAAACGGAAAGCAGTTGAGAATGATTTTAAGTATAAATATTCACTATTAAATATAAAATCCTTTTTTAAACTTGTTAAGACTTATAGTGTAGTTTAATGTTAGTGGTAGATAGTACGCAGATTTCAATTTAAATAAATTGATTCTATGCCGATTTTGTAATGTCAATAAACATGCAACCGGTCCATAATATACCTTTTGAAATAAACGTTATGATATTCGATATAGTTGATTCAATGCGGGTAACATTATACATCGATTCTATTTGAATAAATTTAAATTTGCCTTCAATGTGTGTATTTTTTATTCAGTGTTCATGTAGCACAGAGATAATTCAATACTTTTATTACTATAGTAAGTAGTAGTTTTTAGGTTTCTGCAAAAACAAGACACTGTCATAATTTCGTCATGTTCGTCGGACCCTTTGTCCATCTGTAATAGTCTCAAAGGTTTTATAGTTTTAGTCACATGCGAACGAAATTCGATTTCGATAGATAAAAAAAATAAAAATATAGCATCGTGGAAATTTTTTTTTTGCTTCCAATTGAGTGCGGTATCAGTGGAAATTAAATTCTTGAGAATCCATTTACCGTGGCTCATTTTCAAGCCATGTTTGCGAAACATTAAGTTCCAACGTAATCTGTAATTTTTCACCCTCTAATAATTTAATATATATTTATATTTATAATAATTTAATAGATATTTGCTTTCAATTCGAAATTTCAATTAATATTTTTACGGCCCTTACTCTCCCTTCTTTATGCCTGTACTGTAACGCTATTGGTATTTTTATGTGAAACTCTTGTGCTAATATCGGGAACTGAATGAACTATTTACCATAAATGTAATTCAAAAACAATAATAACGATGTCAGTTAACTCATTCACTATAAGAATATAATAACTATAGCATTCATACAAAATTATATATCTTTTCTCTAAGTTGTAATTTTTTTTTCAGCTGGTTCCAAAGTAATATTTTGTTAACATATCAATATAATATAAATTACGAGCTTTACCAGAGTCATCCTTATATTGCATTGAAATAAACACTAAGAAATGTACGTTGTCTGTGGCTCACTCTCTGCTCTCTTTGCTCCGTGACATTTCTTATAGTTGTATATAAATCTAATCAAAATCAGTGTTAATCCACCGAAGTGCCCGACTTTTCACTTTAAGTCTATAAATTTTTATTGTGTATTTTTAATTCAAGTTTTAGTTCACGATTATTTGAAATTATACGTTTATAAGAACAATTTGTCTTATAGTCCTATAATTTCAATATAATTGTTATAACCTTAGCCACATGCAATTTACTTGCGATCTTTGTTTGTGGTCTCTATTATCATATTTATTAAAAAAATCTCGCAATTTTTTTCCACCTCCTCTTAATCTTTAATCCTCCAATGAATTGGGCTTTATTGGTCTGATTATAGAGTCTTGATAATATTTGCTCTTGATTATATTATCTTAGAGACTCGTATCCATAGATCTGAAAATATGATCAATACGTGGTATGTCTTATTTATTCCAGTAAACTAATTTTTTGTCATTTTCATCAGCTCGTTTTGGTTTTTAATAAATATTCTTTTCTTTATTTTTTGTCTTATGTTTGTTTTTATATTTCAGTCAGGTTTTGCACATTTTTATTATATATATCCGAATTTAATATTCACTTTGTGGAAGCATTTTTAAATGTTTTCTCTAAAATTAATTTTTGCCATATTTGACTGTGTGTTTCTCTTTGTCTATTAACTGTTTAAAAATTCTTGGCCGTCAACAAAAGCCTTTTTTGCATTCAATGCATAAAACATGCCTTTAGATGCAAATTTATTTGTATCGAATATATTATTCTGATAAACAAAATATGGCAACACCGTCTTGAACGGGGCTAAGGCGGCAGTCAGTCTGGCGGCGCGCCTCACCCTTTCCAGACGTTTTTCGCTACGCCACTCGACCTTGCCGAACCGCAATTCAACGTTTACGCTTATATGTGGCAACTGAAAGTCTAAAGTTTACGTTCAGTCTTTCAGCTTTTTAAAAAGTGACAAATTTGTGACGTTGACTATCAGTTATTGCAGTTGCGGCCTGTTCCCGATGGCATCAGGCTTTATCGTGTTGTCAACAACAGAGTACTAAAACTGTCAAAAATACGGACCGGAAGCGGGGAGTTTTTGTGAGTATTCGTGAATGGCTTAATTCCCTTTACGCTTTTATGTTTTACGTTAGCGATATAATATGGGGAATTGTAAATGGCGCATATTTCTTTTGTGGTGTCTCAATTTATTTAAAGAAATTGATTCGGTGACGTCAATTTCTATTTTTACCTTATTCAATTGCATTAATTCACGTTTATGCTTTTGTCTATGTTAAGTATCTAATGTCTAATGATAAATTCACTGTAAAATTATTGAAAAAAGCTTGGAACAAACAAATTTGAAGACATTTCTTGTGTGTAATTTTTTTCTATTGTGTTTTTTTTCTGCTAGTTGCAATATCTTTTTTCGACTATGTCGTTTTTAATGTATATTTTGGGTAAGAGGCCTTTGAAGGTAGAAAGATGGAAAAGAAAAGTATGAATCACCTGTATATTTAAAGGTCCTCAGATTCTGAAAAATTTAAATGATTGATACCATTATATTTTAGTTTCATCACAGAAGTGAAATTATATTTATATGTTACGTTTTATTGTATATTTTATATTTGATTGAGTATTTACGTTTTATTATGGCTACTGGTAAAAGTGACACAGTGTATGCGACTTTATAGTTAAAATGTATCTAATCACTTTTAAAAATATATTAGTTGAGTTGGTTTCTGCAATAACGGAGATCTAATACTATAAAAATTATTAAATAATTGTGTGGGTTATTAAGAAATTCTCAGATCAATGATTTGATTGTATGTAGTGCAAACAAGTGATTTTTTTATTCAGTTTTTCTTCATAGCAAATAGTTATTGATGTAAATGGTAGAAGAAAAATATTTAATATAATCTTAATATTAATGGGAAAAATTCTATTAAGTAATATAATCTTAATATTAATAGAAACATTTTCTTGCCACCAACAGTATTTATTACTTATTTTCCTTTTGTTGTTTTTCAAATTTACATTTCGTCATTAAGTAATTTTAAAAGATTCAGTCAGTCTTCAGTCCTTTTTGTTCTTTAGACTATTTTCTGTAAATTAATATAATTTGCAATTTTCATTCACTTTATTATTTTCGATTGGTAATCGGTTGGAAATGCTTTTTTGAGCTTCTTGGCCCCCGACATTTCTAACGACTTCTCCAGACTACGATGCGTGTCTTTCCGAGCTAAAAGTGTATATCAGAAATAATTATTCTGATAAAGAAGAAGGACAATACAGTAACCAATCTCCAATTTTATCAAAAATAAAATTAGCTATGAACAAATTGTAAGTAAATTTTTAACTCCACCGTCTCGAATTTTGCTCGGCGTCTAGATTACTTGGTATTACTATCCTCGTACCGGATGAAGACAATTGATATTTCAAGCGGAAACAGTGAGCTGTTCGGCGCGTCATTCTTAACGGTCCGAAACGTCTTGCCGACGACGAATAATATTTAAATAAACATTGCGGAAATACGTTTTCCTTTTACTCCGAAGAAAACTCCGTAGAGTCCTTTGGAGTAAGAGGATTAGATATATAATTATCAGCTTAATCTGCTTTTAGCTAAGAAAATGACGCAATAGATTATTCATCGGATTGAATCACGGAGTACTTACCCAGTGTCTTTGGATTGAATCATCGATTCTGTATGAGAAATGTGAAATCATAAATAAAACAGACGAAATTAGTTCATTGTGACAAGTTGGCGGAACTGTTTATGAGAAAGAGTAAGAAATTAGTTGGTTAGAGGGTTGTATGTCGGACGAACAATGGCGTTAATCGTAGAATCCTAAGAACGTTTCGTCGTATTGAACTACTCGGCGATTTATGGAAGGTTGGCCTAATGTCTATATAGTCGTGAGACAACTAAGAAGAGGAGTAGCAAACTTTATTCCAGTGACAAATAGACTTAATGATATAAATAGAGATGAAAACAATAACGTCACACTTGTGAGACAAAGGAAAGAGTGTATTAAACATGAAATCATCAAAACTTGAAGTATTAATACAGACTGTAATCGGCGTGAACAGAGAGGAACGATATTTAAAAAAATTAAAAGATGTGTCTTTCTATTCTTTATGAAATATTTAGTAATATTGAATTCGAATCCCAAAAAAAATATTCGATATATTACTTAATTGTTAACTCATATGTATTATAAAAAGTTAAACTTTAAGTCGTCATTACGGATCGAAATAAGCTATGCGCAAAACTGTGTGCGCAGATTTATTCCACTTACGAAATTATATAATAGAGCAGTAAATTTGGCGTAAATTGTATTTTACACAGACTGTAATCGGCGTGAAGAGAGAGGAATGATATTTAAAAAAATTAAAAGAAGCGTTTTTCTATTCCTTATGAAATATTTAGTAATATTGAATTCATTCGAATAAAAAAAAATATTCGATAAGTTATATAATTGTTAACTCATATGTATTATAAAACTTTAAGTTAAACTTTAAGTCGTCATTACGAATCGAAATAAGCTATGCGCAAAACTGTGTGCGCAGATTTATTACCATTTACGGAATTATATAATAGAGCAGTAAATTTGGCGTAAATTATTACTTTATAAGAATATTAATAATTATTAACATGAAGAATTATTGATATATTTGTAAAAAGGACTTGCTTAACTTTACAAAAGTCAACATATTACATTTATAATTTTCAATTCCATTGTCCTCAGAAACGCGTAGATGTCACCTTTATGCTTATGGTAATATCATTTTTTCGCGAGTTTCATTTTTACGCGAGTTGTGTCACTAATGACGTTAAAAATTCGTTTATTTTTCTTTTCTCTATAATTTCTAAAATAAATATATTGAAGTACGGTCAAGTGCACACCGGAACTCTAAAAATAGTTAAGTGTATATTACACCATCCGTAAAGTTGTACAGACAATTATCAAACCGTTACTTATAATCTAATTAAATGAAATAATTTTAATAAACAGTGTTTTTCTATATTTCCTGCTATATTCTCTGGTGTTTCCTTTTGGATTAAGCAGAGTGTAAAAGCTGAGTGTAAATGCTGTAGTAGAATGGTATCACTGAAAATTTAATTAATTTACGAGTTATTGCAGAGGATTACTTAAACACTTTTGTTTTTAAATGATTATGGATAAAGCAATTTTAATAAAAAACGGGGACCCATGCTTTGCAAAATATTCGAAAGTTTGAATTCAATATTTATAAAACCTATATCGTTTTTTCTTTCGAATTAATAATGTTAAATTAAAAGTTCTAATAAAATACTAGTACCTAGAGTTATTTCAGATTTTTCAATAAAATACTAGTACCTAGAGTTATTTCAGATTTTTCAATAAAATACTAGTACCTAGAGTTATTTCAGATTTTTCAATAAAATACTAGTACCTAGAGTTATTTCAGATTTTTCAATAAAATACTAGTACCTAGAGTTATTTCAGATTTTTCAATAAAATACTAGTACCTAGAGTTATTTCAGATTTTTCAATAAAATACTAGTACCTAGAGTTACTTCAGATTTTTCTAATCCAAAGACCGATTTTACTATTTATATACTTCTCCGTAACATTTCGCATCAGTCCGTTTAGATCATTGCTTCCTACTTTCTGTACACCGTAAATTATATAATCGGAGGAACGATAAAGAATTAAATAGTGTTTCTCATATGTTACTCAATTGCTCAAATGGCAAAATCTTAAAATGTTTTTTAAACAGTAATAACGTTCAAATTCGCGTACTTTAATATAAAAATATTACGGCGGAAATACCTGTACATATAGCAACTATTCCTTTACGCTGAACTTTAACTTATACGAGAAATAGCAAAATACTACGAGAACATTCCGAAATACTTTGTATCTTAATATAAAACTTTAACAGTATTTTCGTGCTAATTATGTAAGGTATCTTTTAAGTATGTAGCTCACCCCGTAAGCCATTTTCCGCGTAATAAAACGTAAATTTTCATACTTTACATTTTCGACGTGGAATTACGGGAGGAATCCTCCCTAACCTGTAAAGTAGGTCGCCAAGTTTCGGTCCCTTATTTGGGTACCTAATAGGAAAGTACTCGCCAACCGACTTTTATAATACGGAATACTATTTTATGTAAAGCGGCGTGTGGTCTACGGTGTAGAGGGGATTATTTTAATTTACGTACATTGATATAAGGTCGAAAGGTGACTTTTGTTTAAAAAGGACGGCGTGGTTTTAGAGGACCTTTGTTATATTGAATTTATCATCTACATTTTTAGTGTTCAGTATCTTAAAAGAAAATGGAATCCTTGTAAAATAATTCACGCGTCTGTCTGCCCGTCATGTCACGTCCTTATTGAAATCTGTAAAAATCGTAGAAAGTTTGCATAGAAATAAGTCTTACTGACTCACAAATTTTGCACTAGCTAAATCTTTAAAAATATTTATATAAGAAATAAAGTTTCCAACAATTTTTTTTAGTTTATATATTATATACTGTGTCATTAGAAAGGGAGTTCTTGTGAGGAATATAAAAATATTTTTATAATTACAAATTGTATATTAAAAAAATATTTTAAAAAGTATGCAGAAATAACAAACGAAAGGAGACGAAAACAGAAGATTTCGTCCTCCTTATTTTCGAAGCTACTGAACCCAAAATCATGAAAAAAGCAGTATTGGCAAAAACTGACTACAAGGTTACAAGAAAACTACAGCGTCTGTCCCAGATTTTATAACTTTTGAAATATACACCATGTTTTTACCCCTGTGCAAGGTACAGTAGGCAATGTACAACATTTTCTTCGTGAAGTGAAGATGTAGAAATTTTATGTACCTTTAAATATTTGTAAATACCTAAATATGTACTGAACCTTCGTAGTAAAAGTTCTACTCGTATTCGACAGTTTTTTGTATCCTTAATTCCAAGTTATTAAGGCCAAAAGGTTAAAGATTTCTATAAGTTATGTTTTCATATAATTATTTAAAAATGACACAATGGAATAAAAAAAAAACAGGAAAAGGCTTACGGGCCGCGTTTAACAAATATATTACAAAAGAATTTAAAATAATAAAATAGGAATACAAATTAGGAATACTGTTTTATAAGACTGTGATTCAATGTAGAGTTGGCTGAGCGTGGAAGATTACACAAAGTAAACAATAAAAGAGAATATTTATTTAGATAACATTACATTAGTAAAAGTCTCACGATGACACGAGATTGAACGAAAACCTAAACTTGAGTAAAGAATTGTCTCGGAATATTTGACGCACGCCCGTGTCATTGTCGCTTAGCCGCTTAGATACCATCGAGCGTCTTCTGTCGCACTAAGTCCCAACGTACTGCGGTAGAAGAGGTCTGATTGTATCGTAAGATAGGCACAGTATTCTAGAGCATTAGGGGTTATTGGAGTCGGTCTACCTATAAGAGTAATCCATAGCTTTTTCTTTAGTATAATGAACGTACCGAAAAAGTGACAGAAAGTTTAAGCAGTAATATGAAATTTTCTTTATAAAACTGCTTTATATTTCTGTCTTTGAATTAATTAATTTTTAACTATTTTGTACACGAAGTAACTTTCAGAACAATTGAACAATTTTTTTATCCTGAAATAAATTAATATCATTAGATTAAGATCAAGTGATAACTTGGATTAAAACGGAGGATATTGTCTTCCTTGCACAACTCCAGGATAGTTTTATTCAAATTGCTTTTCATATTGCTATTGTATTGATAAACGTAACTTTTATTTCAAATTCTATTTGACAATATGATCACGTTTGAAAGAAAGGACGTGATGTAAATTCTTAGGGAAAAAAGTTATTTTCGCCACCTGATTTATGAAGCGATTCAGCTTTTCGTTTGAAGAGTTCAGTCTTGTCATGAAAAAGAAAACTAGGTAATGCAAATAGAAGCTATTTGGCCCATGAATAGCTTTAAATTCCCCAATTAATAAAGAGCACTAAATGTCATTAGATAATGGAGTAAATTAGTGTAAGTAACTACTGCGTGATTCTGATAAAAAGTGGCAAATATTTTGCCCGCAGACGAATGAGTTTTCGGTTCATCGTGTTTTGTTAAATCTTCTATCCACGCTCCACATTGGCTTTCTTCAATCAAGGAGTTTAATGAAAATCGACCACTTTACTTTCATTCGCACTTTCTTACATCATAATGATTCAAATGCCGTAAGAAATTTCAAATTCTTCTGATTTGCATTAAATATTTCGAGAATCCAGTGGATCGAGTGGACCCTGGGGATCGAGTGGATCCAGTGGATTTTTTGAAAATCGCTCCGATTTAATTAATTGCGAGCTGCTGAAATTTATTTTAGTTATTTCTCTCATTTTCTTTACCACTGATAACTGGTGATCAATGAAATTGCGAATTTCCCTCCATTTACTATTGAAGATTATGGCTATTTTTAGTAAACGCGTGTGAGTTACGTATCGAACAATGTAATAAAAAATTAACTACTTTTGATTAAAAAATTACTGGTGTTGAAATTGCAAAACATTTTTTTCAGAGACGTTGAATGTAAAGAACCGAAACGCTGAACAAAGTTAAGCAACGTGACGATATACCAATCTTCAATATATTATATCAAACTCAAAAAACAACCCAGATCTGTTTCTCGTCGAATTATTTTGTTAACATAAACTGCTATATCTGATTAATCTTAAACACCTATATCTGATATTTTGATACGAATATAAAAATCCAATCATATAGGCGTAGATAGACGATAAAAATCATATAAAAGTTCCAAAATAACTTTTTTATTTAAGTAAAAAATTGGTGAGATATGCGCGTTTAGTCTTAAAAAATGTGCTACGTCTAGCTTTTCAAGCGACGTGTGTGAAATTGTGAAAAAATTAGGATGTAGAACTTAAAATAAACTTTCAACGAAAATTGGTTTGAATAAGATTCGTTGCGTAGTTTTTGTGGTATATGGGATATTTTCGGTACCGACCGCCGACCGACTTATAAGTATAAATATTGCTTGGTGCTACGGCGCGAACCTTTGATGAGCCCTTATAATTTCTCAATGATATGGGGCATAGTATAGATAGTTTTAAATCCTTGCAGTAACGTAGGTATTTGAAGTTATCTATATTATAATTATTTTTTAGAATATTTATTATTTTGTTAATATCACAGCGATTTCATTAAAAGATGTATTTCAGAATTATTACTAAAAAATTAAAAATATACATATTTAATTTAATCAAATAGTTTTTCCAACAAAACTGTATATTTCGGTAGAAAAAAATTTCTGTCAGCCTCTCTGTTCATCTGTCATGAAATAAAATTGTGTCTAACTTTAAACACTATTTTCGGTTTCGATTCAAAGAATTATATAATACGTTTCAGATTTAGCCCTATAAATTATTCCGTTTAGAAGCTAAAAGCCTTTGACAGACCGACGAACGTACACCGTCGCCATAACAATAGGAATTCATTCAAAGCCTTCGGGTGCGCAGCCCTAAAGATGAAAATACTGAAATTTCCTCCTAATTTACGATTTTACGTTATATTCAGGCTGACAGTGAATAATTGAAGGAGAGTTTATTCTCTATTCTGTGCCGAAAAAAACTAGGACTGACCTACTATTCTTAATAGAGCGTGTTGCTACATCATATTCGTACATTATGGTAAAGTATTCCTTTTAAGTGAAATATGTTGTTGCTCACGAAGATCATAATTCGATTATATATTATGGGTAAAACATCGTGTTTTTTTTCCCATAACGACCTAGTTTTTTTAAGTTATAGATCTATAGTGCGCCACTATTTCTTTTTTAAATATCACAAAGTAAATACAAATACTTACGTAACATAACTGAGGCAGTATTATCAAGTAAGAGTTTGTTTGGAATTTACATAATTTATTTATTTTATTCCAGAAGTGGTCTGTGGGTGACTTTCGATGATGTTCTTACGCCAGCAGGACACTCGCGAGATCTAGTGTACTTTATTGACACATAAGTGTTATGTGGCGCTTTGTTCTTGGTACCTATCTCGTCTGAGTAAGATATGCCGCGGAGATAGAAGGTTTTATAGGATATCGGCTTTGAAAATTTATACTATATCTAAAATATTTTTAGGCCATATCGGAAACCATATCATGGGCGACGTACATGGACGACTAAAAACAATATCAGAAGATACACTGTAACGGAAGCGAATAGTTTGTTTATATTTTAAGGGCAACCTAAAATTATTACGTATTTGGATTATGATTGAATTTTGTCGCAATTGTTCAATGTAAGTTATTTATAGTGAAGGTTGTTAAATTGTCGAAGAAGCTTGTTTCTGATATATATCCAAATATATGTATGTGTGTGTCCATACATACGTTTTACTTTGAAATATGAAATTGGCTCATATCTTACCGTCGTTTGAACTCCATCTCCTCAATATATACCTAAGTTCATTATCATCACTGTGCGATAAATCAATTTGACGTGTCGTTTTCCTTCAAATGCATTTACAAATGGAATGAAAGAAGCAAACCACAGAACGGTCGTATGAATGAAAAGGGCAAGCAACAAATTTATCAATCATATCATATGCGTTAAGCCGCACCCCCGGTCGTGTCTCCTAAGGGAGAGAGAAACAATACGGGGCAGCAATCTTATTTTCACGCTCCGAGCCGCCGACCAATTGCTCTAGTTTGTAAGGGAGCCTGCCCTTAATTCGTCTAACTAATGTTGTAGACTTCTCAAAGACTTGCAAACCCACAGCGCTTCCATTGTCCTAATTCAATCCGGGCGTCGTCGAGCCGAGACGAGCTATGTATTGTTTATAGGTATATATATTTTAAATATTTGGCTTAATATTCTGGTTCAGTCGCTTGTTCTCTGTGTCGACCTCGTGGTCTACTCCAAACTCATATTCTGGCATTTAGACGTCTGTTAGTTTAGTGTCACTAGTATATTGAGTAGATGTCGTATGAATTTTAACAAGTGAAGTGTTTGGTTGCTGTAATTACGGTGTATTTTTTTTAATTCGTTACGTTATAACCTTTTATATTGTTATGTACAATTATTATCTTTATTTGATATCATCTAAGCGAATGAAAATGAGCGTGCAATTTTTCCCCGTGTGAGAAACATTTCGAGCCAGTTTTGATAACCCTCTAACTCAAGACCTGTTTGATATATCAGATTAAAACGTAGAGGATGTAATGATAAACACTGCAATATACGTTTTATAATTCCCGAGATACAGACTTCTTATTAAAAATACTTCCCTCGGCACTGACTGACTCACCAATCATCAAAACCTCGGGCCTATTTCTTGTCAACTTAGAAACTTGAAATGTGGCGTGTAGATTAGATTTGTCAACGTGAGTTAGATTCTTTGACAAAGTTAGTATTGAAGGTAATTATAGAATATTTTATATGAAATTTGCCTGATCCAATTTGAATAATTTTGACTTGAATGTAAAATATAGATTATGGTTGTGCTCGATTACGTTTATTTCTATTTTGCATGTGGTATAAACGTAATTAACAAATGCTGAACAATAAATGCCGGCTAAAATTCAAACATTTCTTGCAAATAAATACATTTCACTGAAAATAGAAATTACACTATTGGCGATATGGCTATAATAATATTTATATGTTATTAATTTTGGGTCATTGCTACTTTTGTACAATCATATTTTTTCTCTTAAAACTGTATAATGCGTAAGCATATCGTCACACGTTATCCTTGGGATTTATGACATTTTGATACGAGTGCACACGTGATAAATGATGTCAACATCGTTGGTTCATTACATTGCAACGATTATTGATTATCCTTAGTGTTTTGTGTTATTGAAGGGTTTTCACAAACTAGTACTTACTAAATTATAGCATTAATTATGATAAATTCCGTAATTTCTCAATTCACAACAAAAAGTTGTGAAATCTTATTAAAACACAAATATGGAAAATGAGGCAAGTTCTCTTTAGATCATACTACTAGCTGAAAAAAAACTGAAATCGAAATAACTGTCTTATTTATACATATGTTACAACAGATTTCTTTACTCATTATAAGCAGATCACAATTTTTTTTTAATTCGAATAGTTGAATATTGGGGTAAAATAGAGAATTGCCATATGATTGTCATATGATGATCGCCGGTCGGTATAATCCAAAAGTACAAAGAATACCAGTGTTTTCAACATCACAAAGTACATATTATTTTCAGTTTAATACTTGAAAAACAAATTTCAACGAAGAAACTACTCCTTTTGAATAGAAAAAATGCATACTTCAGAAAATTGCTTGGAAAGTAAATATTTTTTATTGGTTTTAGGTTTATAGCTCTAATCAAATTTATTTATAATTAAAGAGAATGATAGAAAGCAATCGTAACATCGTGTTGAGGCTAATAATGGCCCTCCAGAGTGTGATTTCATTAAGAATTTTTTATGTAGGTAGGGTAGGGTTTTCAATAACTTTCATGTATATAAATTTAAACTTGACATTTAGAATATTGATATAACAAAGTAACCATATTGTAGAGACTCAGACGAATGCTCAGTCGTTGTCAAACGAGATATACATTAGTGTTGTCAGATTGTAGTACCTTATTGATATTCACAGTCAAAATACTAATTTTTTTGAAGATCACACATATTTTCGTATTCTCAAGTGTCTATATTATACTCCAATCTTTGTGTACATAACAAAACATATTAAAATTTTTTATTTTTCCGAAATGAAATATTTTTTAGGACTTTGGCATTTTGGTAAAAATTTGCAGACTATTTTTGTTTTGGGAAATTTAAATTCTCTAAATAATTATGTATTGAAAATTGTGTATATAAAGTGGTATAGAAGCAACAATACACTTCGAGGTAATGGTAATGTGTAATTTTCGTCTGTTATATAAGTTTGGCCATCAAAGAAAATACACGAAAAAGTATGTCACATTGGCAAGGTATTTAAGCACAATATCTATCTCTGAAAGTTGGCTTATCAATATGGAAAATAATGATCCGTAATACGACATATTAATTAATCATCTAAAGAAGATGATTTTAATGCATTCTAAAAATGTAAAGTTTTCTTTTGCAGAGTAAAAACGAATAATTTCGAAGGGACCATAGCATTATCTCTGATTTCAATAAACGACGAATTTAGCTGTCACAAAACTTTTTAATAAAAAATCTACTGAAGTTTCGTTGACATCGTAAGCGTTTTTCAATAACTTTCATGTACATAAATTTAAACTTGACATTTAGAATATTGATATAACAAAGTAACCATATTGTAAAGACTCAGACGAATGCTCAGTCGTTGTCAAACGAGATATACAGTAGTGTTGTCAGATTGTAGTACTTTATTGATATTCACGGTCAAAATACAAATTTTTTTGAAGATCACACATATTTTCGTATTCTCAAGTGCTACCTATATTATGTTATCAGAATTTTTATAGATAAATTTATATGTGCTATTGTAAATGCAAGAGAAACTTACGATAATAATCTGAGCGGCTGATTTTCGTCATTTCCTCCATTGATATTTCATTATTTAATTTCATATATTTAAACAAAACCTTTACCAGAAATAAATCCTTTATCCTACGAGATAATTACCAGTTCCATTTGTATCTTAGGTATATAATCATATAACACATGTTCATGGTACTCTATGCATAGGGAAGTAGCGATTGTGCATTCCTGCAGTCCTCGCCGTGGTATGTTGGATTATCACGAGGCATACGGCCTTTGACGGCGCAGCGTATTGCGGGTACCCGGATTCGATTCCCTGCTGCTCGCGGAGCAGGGCTGGATTGGTGTCCTGGTGGCTGGCTCTAAGAGATTGCTCTCGTAGCAATAAGTGCACCATATGTATCAATTGTATGAATTAAAGTACATAAATAAATAAAATAATTATATGACTTTGTATTAAATTGAGAACCATATGTTCAACATTTTGGCTTTTTGTCATTAGTAGCTTCTTACTTTGCGCTTAAAAGGATGAAAGAGAAGAAAATTGAGAATAGTTACTGTAAAGTGAATTTAAAATTAAAATAAACTTGGTGGAGGAATACGAAAATAGTGAAGAAATTACGAGAATCATTTTCAGTATAATTCCAAAGCTGTAAACAAACTCATTTTTCGAATATCAGTAAGCACATACTTCTATAGTTTTCGAAATTGTTTACCATTTGGTTAATAAAGGTTCAAACAAACTTTACTAAAGGATGAATTAATTATGTATTTGTGTGTAATAATTGTTATTCTGAGTGGTTTTGACATTTAATCTCATTACGTTACCTATTCATACTTATTTAGGTGTTTACGATTTATTAGTGCCGACATAAAGTCACCTTCAAGTACAATTTAAAATCTGGTTAGTAATTCATACCACATACCGTGTACTGCTTTAAGAATATTAAGTGCAAACTGTTTATTTCTATAATCAAAGTTGATTATGGATCTTTTTCTTAAAAAATAATATTTTCAAATCCTTTTACCGTTTTTGTTCTTGATTTAACTTAAATAAAGAAGGACGATATTCATATTTTATTGTTTATGACTTCCTTTACATCCAAGTCTAAAAATATTCATCGGAACTTACGTTTAACTATGGAGTTAAGTAAAATTAAAATTTAGCAGGATTTGTTTACATAAATATTTGTTTTTCTGATTATTGTAAAATTTGTTTTTTTTTGTAAATAGTATGTTCAATTTTTTGATCACTCTAATTTTTAGGTTATAACATACTATATGTTGACGAACGGATAAATTATAATGAATATGTTTATATACAAATTTTTATATTTTCGAATTGGATTTTTTTCAGTATTGATTTTTTCAAGAATTGTGAACAAAATCTACTCTTTTAAGTGTGTTATTCTGATGAGTTCTAAATCAACAACTTATTCGTGATGTAGTAGTAAAGGACAGACTTCTTTTTCAATCTTTCTTAATTTTTGTCATTTTCTTCGAAAGTGGCACCTTGATGATAATTGTAAATTTTCTTTCCACAGTTCTAATAAATAATAAATTCCTCAAGGTATTCTCGGATTAGTAATTCGTTGCGTGTCCATATTGTTGCCAGTGTAGATGACAAATTGTCCATAGATTATTAAGGGCTTCTAATTCATTCAGACAAAATATAGGGAATGTGATTTCAGATATTCAGATTTTTAAAATGCATTTACTAATTTTTTAGACCTTGACATCGAAGTCTCGGTTCCACATAGAACAATTCAGAACAGCAATCTTTTATCGGGCGAATTTTGGTGATGTTTCATGAAGTAAACTAACAACGAATGTATCGTTTACTAAAATGACAAAATTAAAGGAATTTAACTTGATCCTGGAACAAGTCGATTTCATAAAAATCTGCTATGGTTGACACTGTTATTTTAAAGTTATGAGAGAATAAATGAACGAAGGAGAATGGACAAGAAATTGTTCGAAATATAATCAATCGCTCAGATTGGCAATAAAATATATTTGACAGAGTTTTTATTAGCGTTACTGCTCATACCGTACTGTTTCCGTTGACGAATCGCGGACTGTTAGCTCGATCTTCTTGCTACTTTTTATTTTATTTTATGAATTTCTACGTAGACTGTAATATTGCTGAGTTTAATTACGAACGGAAAGAAAACGTAATCAAAGTCGACATCAAAAAGATTTTGTCGACATAAACACCATCTTCATAAAATTACTGGCGGCTGGCTTATCCACGAACTTAATTAATTTTTGTCTAAGTATTTTCGTTTATAAATGTAGTTTGTGTAGAAAGTTTATATCCTTATCCAATTATCCTCATTGTAGCGAGAGTAATTATTTAATTTTTTAAATATTTTCATCAAGGATTTTCAAGCGCTGCGTAGTGTCTTGTTTACCTTGAACTGAAGTTGTCTTTGAAAATAGCCAGTACTCTAGCTGTTTCACGCGAATTCACTCATTAACTTTAATTATTTAAAAGTTATGTTTCTGTGCGGAACTTTGTGATAATTGCGGACAGGCGACTTATATTCTGTTGTTACATTACAGTATATTCCCAAAGGGGATATATATATATATATATATATATATATATATATATACATATATATATATATATATATATATATATATATATATATATATATATATATATGCGGTTTATACAGGACAATTAATATGTAGAAAAATATAAAAGGAACATTTTTTTAAAGTATCTACCCGTACATGTAGCGTGGGTTTGAAAAACTGTTTTCTGCAATCGAGTGTAATACCTTTTGAAGCTCATTTAAAATTAAATTGAGCTTTCATTAACCATTTTCATTTTTCAATTTTAGTTTGAGAAATATTAAGCTTTGAAGTGGCATACAATATGTATACTTTAATTTTTCAAAGTAGATATGAAAAATTTAAAAAAATTATTAATTTAAATTTTTAGTTAAATTAACGTTTAGTTAAATTACAATTTTTAGTTAATTTACGTCAACAATTTCAAGGCATTTAGACAACTTCGGCATACTACTTATTTTATGCGTATTCTGATACGTGTTTAATCGACTTACAAAGTAAATTGTAAATCAACATAGAGTAATACATAGTAAATGATGATAGACACAATAAGTGGACGTCAACACTCTCCAAGAGTAGAGATTAAAAAAAAATAAAGCGCTTTTGCTTGTATCTTAGGGTTGGCAGTTTTTTAGCTCTTTTTGTCGGGTGAATTCGTCTTATTGATCGTGTTTTTTATTAAATTATCTATATTGTCTTATTCAACTTAACTTTAATTCTGGTTTCGTTTTCTGTCATTGGTTATAATTTTATTTTAGCGCGTGTCGATTTTCCGTTCCACATAGGCGTAATTTTTCTATTGTTCTTTAGATTATAAATGCCATTTAAAGTTCTTAGATATTTAACAATTTATTAGAACCTTGTTATTATCTTTTTTAATGGTTAATTTTAATTCTTAAAATTTAATTATTGTTTTAAATTAAGGTTTTATATTTTAAAGTAAAAGTAACAGAATAAAAGGAAGTGAATTAAAAATATTTGTAATATCAGTTGTGATAGACGATGAAAAGTTTAAGTTCAACAATAGAAACAAGAAAACGCAATAATTAGTTTTTTCTTTTAAAAATCCATTTCTAAAAATAATATCGGAAATAGAAATATTTTTTTTGATTTGCTGATATTTTAATTAAAATTATGTACTTAAGTACATTAATGACAAAATAAACCCCTACCCCTTTTGAAATATGAAAGTTCACTTCTAGGCTTTATATTTAATGACTCGTTGATTTTGACTATAAATTTTATGGTTATCGAGTTATCTTTCGAATCATGTCAAATTTACAGTACGATATTTTTTGAGATCAACGTTTTCAATAATAATTAATTACAAGCTATTCTCTGCAGCGTCGGTTTTTTAATTTAGATATATGCGATGTAACAAAATAAATATATCAATAAGAGATAATTTCCTTTTTAAGGTTCCGTGGGCGATTGGCTAAAATGAAATATTTATAATTTCGTAATGTGTACTCTTCTTTCAGTTATTGTTACTGTATCATAACTTTTTCAGTTTAGCATTAATTGCAATGATACATGAACATAAATATATAGAATATGAACTTAAATATACAGAATAACATTTTTTACAAAAAATAACTGACTTCGAATAACCATTTAATAAAAAGTGCACCGCAACTGAATATAAGTAAACTTGCAGAATGCTGTTAGCGCTATAGATTTTTGGAATCGACACCAAGTTTAAACTTCTTTCTTCTCTCACATATTGCACATCCACCCAAAACTATCTAGCAATAGCAGTATTTTGCAAATCGATTTATGTTCTGAAAGGATATTGTGCAGCAAAAATTCCAACTAAGCACCGCGTTTTCATTAATTTGTACTTTTCAGTGCACTTTTTATTCGGTAGTTGTTTGAAGTGGGCTCTATATTTTTTTATAAAAGAGTTTTATTTTTTAATTTTTAGTGCCTGTTATATCCTGGTACCCAGAATGTCACGAAATTAAGAAGAATTCAATATCAATAACGTCTCAGTTATGGTAACCGGAACAGACGTTTGGAGTGTTTAATGAACCTAAATATATTCATATATAAATACATGTATACATATACATATTCATACACACACGGTGGTGATATCAATTTCCTCTTGGCTTTACCGTAGTCAGCGCTTCAAGGCTGTACTTTTATAAGCTCACTTATCAATCTACCGACGTGCTAATGCTTAATCATTTCTTTCATTTTTATACCTGTACTTACTTACTTATCCACCTACCTACTGACGCCTTAGACGCTTCAAGCCTTTTCATGTACTTACCTATTTACTTTGTTATTTTCTTGTTTATGTCAAGACAGTGAAGAATTCCTGTCACCATATTCCGGCTTTATATACCCTGATTTTGCTAAAGGGCAGAGTTATGTCGCCCTTAATCGTGCCAACTCGACCGCTGCACCTGTGTTTTTCGTTATTTAGGAAGTCTGTGGCGGACGTTCAGTTTCCTTGCTCAAACACTAACTAATTTTGTATGATACTTCATTGAGTCTAGTTAAATAAAAACAGAATCGTCAAGATTTTTCGATTAACGCCAGAGATTCGAGTTAACATACAAAAAATAAAGTATAGGTAAAAACAACCTTTTATAATTAAACAGTTTTTTTGTGCAATAGATGATGTTTAGTAAAAGCTCGGAAATTTTTAGGGGTGACCAATATAGGGTTTCAATCACAGATTTAATAGAAAATTTTCTTTTGTTGGAGCTTTGAAATCATGTCTGGCTTCTTAATGGTGCAGTAAAATTGTTTGTTATGATGTAAGAAATGAATCATATAACTTAACAGTGAAAAATTTCCCGCGCCCTACAATTTTATTTTAGTCTGATCAAAGTCCCAGGTTGGTAATCCAAAATTATTTTCCAGCCTTTAGTACATCTTCCATGTGAACAAAAATAATAATGCAGATATTGATAAAATATATAAAAGTTCGAAATAAATTATGGAGTTGACCAGAAATTATTTGAGTTGGATTCAAATACTAATTTGCTGTAGTAATTTTTCAAAATTATTATTGCTAAGCCAAAATGGGCGAGGTACATATAGAAAATTATATGATTGAATCCAATGGAGATGATAAATCGATCATCTCCATGACGTATATACGTAGATACTGCAGTGCAGAGGTCAATGTAATTTGAAAGCCATGATGAAAAAGTCAGTGATGAACTCGTTAAGTATAAAAAAAATTATGTTGGGCCTGGCCACGTTTTATTTTTAACGTGACATATGTCAAGATTCATTGATAACAAATTCGAATACATTTCTTTCATATAAGAAATTTTGAAATCTTTACACTAAATACAAGGTTGTATCATATTTTGTCATTTATCAAAATGAAGAGACGAATTTTATTTAATTGCTAAGCAACATTAAGGTAAATTGTGACAATTGCAATATTATTAAAGAAGAAAACATAAATTTAGTGTTTTTGGTAAAACTTTACATGAAAATATTGTAAAATTTAATTATCAGTGAATTTTTTAAAAGATCTGTAATATGAAGACAAAATATCTTGTAGGAATTTTATGAGAATATATCACGGTATAATGAAGTTTGTAGTATTTAATTATAATTTCATCAATACTTTCTGTACAAAATAAAAGTTTCACAAAATTAATAAGCATAGATCATAGCTAGTTACTAATAATATCATACGTCGACATTATGTTATCTTGTTACTAAGGAAAGAGGATAAAGACGATTGTAAGTCATTTGTTTGTACATAATTTTGTTACCTTGTATTGTTAACGAAACATTTCCAGCCGTAAATTGTTTGGTATTAATAGGATACGATCACTTATATTTGATCATATTTTGTTATAGTATAATAGCGGACTGGGGTGATATTTGCAGTAAGAATATGTATATGATGTTATGAATGAAAAAAATTCTAAGTGAAATGATAAATTATATCGCAGATATTCAAAATTTTGAAGTGGGTTGCAGGAGCGTATGGTAAGTTGGTATATTTTACTCTTGGTTTATTTACAAAATTCAGGTTGCATTATTTGAATACCTTCGAATACTATTGGTTTGCAATTAAATGAAACTACGTGATGTAGTATTATTTCTACTAAAAAGATGAATCTTTGCTAATATGAATCTTTGCTAATATCCCACCCTACGATGTTGTAATACAACGAAACCTAGGTCGTGGTAAAGAAATCAAAGAAAGTAGAAATAATACTACATCACGTAGTTTCATTTAATTGTGAATAATGAATTTCTACAAAATTAATGCCAAATATATTCAACTATTGGTTTGGCTAAAAAGTAATGAGCTTTTTCGGAAATTATCTAGAAAATATGAGACGTTCTAGACGACGTTCGCAAATGAAGACAACCTACGATAGTTTATAGGACGTTCTATGGGATTTTAGCTTTTTTCGGAAATTATCTAGAAAATATGGGACGTTTTAGAAGCTTCCATGATCGAAGGTATAAAAAGGGCGCAGCACGCTCTCACTGATTCAGTAGTCACTAAGACGCTGCACTGTTAACACGCATAACACATGGACAACATTAAGACGCACGTAAGACACTATAGACCAACGCGTTGTGCCTGAAGCAATATACGAAGCTACTACAAAACAATGGTTTTATAGCGGTTTCGCAACGGTGATTATTCCCTGAGTGATCAACCATGCTCAGTACCATATATCATACCGGTAGAATTAGATAGCGATAGGTTAAAATAGTTAATTGTAGAAGATAGCAGACACGCTGACCAGCAACTGAGCTCGGGCGCTCCCATAGAACTATAGAAAATCATTGATAGCGTTTGGGAAAAAGCTTCAAATACAGTGCCTGGGTACTACGTAAACTTACCCCGGATCAGCCGTAGCCGTAACCCGGTCCTGATATAGCCCAATAGACCCGCCTTAAAGTTTTGGATCTTAGTCGGACACTGATCTCCTACCCGCCATATTCCCCACACCTTGCACCCATTGATTATTGTTTGTTTAGATCGTTCAGCAATGCCTTACGCGAAAAAAACTTTGAAAATGAAGACCACCTACGACAGTTTGTAGGTCAATTTTTGAATTCCAAGCCACTTCAATTTTATGCAGATGCTATCCACTCCCTGCCAGCGCGTTGGGCACATATAGCACAAAATTAATAATTAATTTAAAATACGAAATGTAATAAAACATTATAACATTAATGATTAATTATAACATTAAATTATAACGAAAAGTTAAATAAAATGTTATTGATATTATGAAGGCAGACGTTACTTGAGTTTTTACTTAAAATTTTTATGTTTTCTGCCTAAAGTTTGCTGGCCGCTAGATCGCTTAGAATATCGGAAAGAATTAAGTAAATGTTATATTCTCTTATTCGTTTCCATACTACTCAATGAAAATGGTGAAAGGTTAGAAAGATTCAAAAAAATTTTTATGTATTTAGTTGGTTTCGTTGACAAGTTGGCTTGAGGGGAAAACTTTTTCATCGAATAAACATATTGTGAATAAACGAAATCAAATAACATATTTTTAAACTTTTAAATGATCCCTGCATTAAATCAATATTTCTTAGAGGACTTGAGAAAATCTTCAACGATAACGGCAATACGGTTTACGAAAACGGGAGCTTAATTTCCATAAAAGCTCAGCTTCCGGACTTTAAATTTCCGAATATCGATCGGACAAAGACCGACGCAGGTCAGTCGGCCATTGCGATTACGTCATCTTCATCTCATACGTGCTGGACATGTTAATTTTTGGCTCCTCGTCGCGTGAAATAAGGGAGACTCGTTTCCCCGGGGCGATGGCACATAGAGTATGAGGAATTGCTATTTGAAACCTTCGACCCGCGTGTGGCTGTCGTTTGTAGGTAGAGAGCGCTTATACCTCTAGCGAAATAGATAGTAAGATTATTTTTAATCGATTTCAAAGCAGAGGAGGTTGTCAGTTTGAGATGTATGTATTTTTTTATGTTAATTATTTTTAAGTAGGGAAGTCTATTTTTTGTATTGGCCTATTTACAAAAAGTAGCAGACATTAAAAACGTAATTACAAAAAGTAACATACATTAAAAACGTAATTACAAAAAGTAGCAGATTTGAAAAACGTAATCTATTAGTGTAATTTATTAATTATTTAAAATATGATGTCCTATACATAAATGTAAAAATATTGGTTTTAATAATTTTTCTACCGTGCACTCGCCTTGTAGTTTAATGTTAACTTTGTAATTGGCTATATAGTGCAAGGATTACATTATGAAAAGTTAATATAATCATTAAATAAGAATTTAAAACTCATTTCTATTAATATTTATACCTTCTTGAGTATGGTGAAACGAAATAAACTCTGCATCAGTTACTTGTTCGCGAAATGTAAGGTCTTTTGTGATGTTGCATTAAAATTATGTTGTTGGATTTGGCAAACGCTGATAATTCATCCCTTTTTTCTGAATGTTACTAACTTTTATTATTTACTTGTATCACTAAGAAGTTTAGTACAAAGTTTCTATTCAATCGGATGAAAGACGCGCGAACGATCGCCATCGACCCGTCCGACGATTACGTTTGCGCGAACTTTTTTTTCAGAAACCTTCCCCGGCGTTTGTATAACTACTCATCAAAATTTCATCACAATCGAATGAATGATGCGCGAACGCACAAAATACGAATATGCAAATATTAATTTTCATTTATAAGATTGGTACTTTAGAGCTAGTTTTCATTAAATGGGTTAAATTATATTAATTTGTAAATGTTTTCATAAATTGATAATAATATTAAATCATAAATTCATTTGATGATTATATAAATACTTTCCTCGCTCCTATTGTCGCTCGAAAATAAAAAAAAATATATCCATCGACTTATCTTACGATTTTTATGTTTGCAGAGACACAATTGATTAGTATTACATTTGATTGTCAACTATGGTTAAAGTACTAAATTGAATTCGATAAACGACATAATTGCGCAAGCAACAATGCCTACTGTGCAATAATAGATAACTAATTCGGAAACATTTTGCTGGATATTTATATAAGTGTGAATATAATAATAAGCTATACATATATAAAGATCTTCAAATCTTCTTAACTGCCATTGCTAAAATTTGCAGTTGGGAATTTTCCTGCTAATTACTTCAAACTAAAATTTTATTACAGCTTTCTTAACGAGCAGACAAATTGTTTTCTCAACTTTATCTTATTACTGGACTGTAATGATTCTCATATTCCCGTAAACTATAGTTCGAATAACATCTTCTTTAATATTATATTACCCATTTAGGAAAGTGTAAACGTACACCTCGAGGCATGACGAACGAGTGAAAAAGCCGTCCTCGTGAAGCTCACTTATCTTCGTTACGTTCGGCCTCTTCCTTGTTGGAGGGGTGTCTGAGTAATGTGATTTCGTTGACCTTCAGGCATCTTTGCGTCTCTCATCATATTTTGTTGCTTTTTATTTATTTGTTTGTTTGTGCACGCGGAAATCATATTTGGACATGTCTGGCAGGCAGGGTTGGCGCCCTCGTCTTCGAATATTTTTTTACGATCGCCAGTGCCCAAATAAAGTCGTAATAACCCAACAGTGTTTTCGTTATTATGGGAACGAAGGACGGCTGATATTTGTTACTGTATATTACAGCTTTTTTCATAAAAAATTATCCAATCGAGTTAAAATGTAGGCATTTGTCTAAATCGTTGTCGACATAACCATAAACAATGTACTCAACATCTGTTTTATTTTGTCTGCTTTTTAGTACTTGTTTTCTTTTATTAATAACTTTCATTTTATAAATGAAGCAATGACAGTTCAAAAACGTAGAAAAGAGACTTATATATAATTTGTTTGTTCATTTGCATATTTCTCTTCATATGCATATCGATTAGTCCTGATAACCGTAGACTTGAAAATTGACATAATAGTTTTGATAATCAGTAGACAATTATTTAAAATTGAGCAAAAATTGCGAATAAAACGCTTTTGCGTTTAGAATGAATATTGAATTTCTTGCTCATTCATTTATTTTACTTTCTTCAATACGATTTGAAGTTTTATTTAGTAAAGTAAAAGAACTGAAAAACTATGGAAAATTTATTTTTCTTATATAGGCAGCTACTTGTAGGCACAAATTGTAGAAAAACGTGTATATTTTTTGGGTTCTAAACTACAGATAACATATATGTCTATCATGAAAACATCTTAAGCAAAAAAGTATAATAATAGGTCGCACAATGCGACTCATTTGATGCAACATTTGCACTTGACTGATTCTTCGTATAGCGACATCGGTAAAACTCAATAATTTCTGGGGTAAGCATAATAATAAGTGATGAAAAGCGTAACTAATAAATCGTGGTAAGCGTAAATAATAAGTCGTGACAATTAAACACACAAATCTTAATTTTTTCGACCATCATTAGCTGGATAGGGATGGGACAAATATTCGTTTTCTTGTTCGATTTTTGCCGTAATGCTATATTTTGGAGGCGGAACTTCTTTGTAAAGACAGGTTAAATCTATGAAGCTGACCGCTCAGTCTAAAGATTTTAAAAACAATTTTACATTTTTGAAAATGGAACCCTTTGCTTAGCGTAATCTTTTGGCATTATGGTATTTGTGACAACAATTTAAATGACGTTAATTGTTTATTTATGACTAAGTTAATTCAAGGTTAAAAAGTTATTTTGCAATTTTTTAACCTTATTTTGATTGTTATGACTTTGTCCGTCTCTAAAAGCTGCGAACAGTTCACGCTATTTTTACGTACCACCATAATCTCGCTTGTGAATTATTTTTCAGGAACGAGTGAAATTCGATTACGCATTGTGTCATGAATTTTCATATTAGTAATCAATAAATTAATAAAAACTCTTAAAATAAAAAAAAAATAAATAAATGCCTCGCTCAGAGACAATCCAATGAAATATCTATTATTTCTTATAACAGGTATTTCATTGGATTGTCTCTGAGCGAGGCATTTCTTTCATTTTGTTGTTGCCAATATAACTCATCATCTCGCGATCTTCGCCGCTATCGTTGGAAAAGAAGGCCCTCGTGGGACATATATGTAATATTCTTCATGTACTATAGAAATATATGAAAAGATTAAGTGTAATAATTTTTCTATCGTTCACTTGCCTCATAATTAACTTTCTTTTAATTGTTTATATAATATGTGAGATTACATTTCGTACATACCTTTATTTCATTGTACATTTATTTGCTTTGACATTGTACATTTATTTACTTTTTTCGACTATATCCAAAAAGTACTTTCAATTATATACACTGTGTGTTGGTAATTTTTCTATTGTCTTGCTAATTTCCCACATAAATGATGAACAAACTGTCTAAAAATGAAAGATTCCTCATTTGATTCGTACATATTTTATAAATTTTAATATTATTTTCCGTTTGTCCTTAACCATTTTGAACGTTCAAAACATCAATATTTATATGTTTGTCATATAACTATTTTGTTCAAGTTATATTTGTTATAGCGATACGTAGCGTTTTTATGTCAGAAAATTATTGTAAATATTTAGATAACTTTATATAAGCAATATTTAGTATATTACAGTGATTTCTTTTTATCTACAAGATTCATTTTAGTTGGTTGACATCGTGGTCACCGTATCGTAGGAATTTGATGTCTTTTTTCTTTATGCTCTTTTCACAATATCGCGTGGAGTTACGTAGTCACACAGTGCAAACATTCATACAGTTAATGACATTACTAGAAGAGGTTGGTCATCTGCCGTCAAACTTACTTTGATAATTTTTTGCCATGACTAGTTTTAGAAGATATGGTCCTTGCTGACGCGTCTGAAATATTTAACTATATAAAGCTGTTAGATCGTCTTCGGTCATACATACATGGAACAGGTATAACTGGGAATATAATATGTATAACACTAGATAAGCAATTTATCAAGTTTGTTGATTGCTTTGAAAGTAATATAATCCATGAGTTTATATGTAATATTTTTTTTTAGTCAATGTCCAATCATTTTTGTGGTTAAGTTATTCATTGATTATGGACAATTACATTAATACCGCTTGAAAATGTTATCGATGAACCAAACATTTAATGTTATAAGAATATTATTTTAAAGTACACTAACACGTCTAACACATGATAAGAAGGTGTGTAGAGAGAATGTTGCTAGAATGAAAATTTTAAAAATAAAACATAACAGATTGATTTTTACTTTTGAAGGTGACCTTTAAGTGTCCAAGTAACTTCCGTTTCTTTAGCGTAAAATTGTTTACAAAATAAACGTATAGACATATTTGAAAACATATTTTTTTTTGTAATTTTCGTTGCTGGTAAATAATTTTAACGCCACTCAGTGTATGTGAAAGGTTTTCTCAGAAACCGTGACATAATAAGAGAGCTGATTGATCCTGTAGTTAGCAATATTAATGCATTACATATATTTATTTGCGAATTTTTTAACTAGGCATAGTTTGGTATAAAAATACGTTTTTCCTTCCGTCATATAGCATCAAATCGAAGTTAGATGGATTGCAAAACTACTTTTATCCGAAAATGTTCCTAAAAATATGTCTCCAGTCTGTTGTGAAACTACTAAAATTACAGCTATGGTAAAACAGTGTTTGTAAAAGTTTACTTTAGTTTACCGGAAAATCACAGCTTAGTTTTTACATTTCACGTTTCTCAGAAATTCACATTATTTATTACATTAATGGTACGTAATCAAATCTACATGAATCTGACATCTAATTACTGAGAGTAAGATGCATATTGTAAAGAGGAGTAAAAATCTGTAGCAGAGATGAAGTGATTGTAGAACGTGTTTTATAATATGTTAAGGCGAATAGTGAGAAATTACGAGTATCATATAAGATGGAACAGAAAGGGGAAAATGTATTTCTTCATATTATTTATAATTTTATCCAAAAATACAGACGTTATGAACTCAATATCCTGATATGAATTGATGCAATGTTTGGTATCTAATAAATTTTTAAAAGATTATTGAATATTTTTTGTTTTTGTCATTGACCATATTTCATATCCCACGAGGACGAAGTAACGGCCAATAGCTAATTTCACTCTTCATTTAAGGATTCGTTATAATTTTGATTGTACGTTTTATGATTATCGAATTCTCTTTCGAGTTATGTCCAAATTTAAAATGTATGGAGTCGATGTCGAGTCGACGCCTTTTGACAATTTATTTATGTTCGGAAACGACATTGTACTGCTAAACTTTCAATTGAGTACTCACATTTCCATTATTTTATATTTTCGAAGGTGCTTCTTATTCGGCTTATTGGTGCTTCTTATTATTATTATGTTTTAATTTTTTGGGTCTATGCCATCCTATGTTACCCAGAATACTTACAAACTTACGATGAAATCAATATCAATAATATTTCATTTGTTGAATTTGCAACAGACATACAGAGATTTACAGCGTTTAATGAACCTAAAGATATCCATATATCATATATCTACATACATTCATACCAGAGTATAAATCACATTCTTTCTTTTTGCTTCAACCTAGTTAGTGCTTTTAAGCCTTTATATACCTTTATGTACTATATGTCCGTCTACTTAGTCAGTTCTTCCTTTTGTATATGTCTGTACATACGTACTTACCTGCTTTCTAATGTTCTATTTACTGTACATCTTAGCAGTATATATGTTTGGTAGGTACTTACTTACTTAGCTACCTACGTACTAAATAACAAGTAAAATTAGTCCAACCTCGATGAATTTAATACCCATCAGTGAACATTGTCTGTCATCGCCACGCTCGTCCATCATTGTATCCTAATTTTGTCAATGGGCGGAATTATGCCGTCCTTGGTTTTGTCAAGATTTTAGAGATTATCATCCAAACTCGATCACGGTACCTGTGATATTCATTGTTGAGAAATTCTACGATGCATCTTTAATTTTTATGGCTAAACTCTGACTATTTTAATATATTATTACACTTGGGCCATTCAAATAAAAAATAATCATCCAAATTGCTTAATTAATATTAGAGATATGAGTTAAAATGCACATAAAAAAGGTCGTATCACTGCAGCATCAGGCTTAGGAATTGAAATCTGGAGTTTGTAACGAAGTCTCTATTTAAGATCCACAATACTTATTTAAAACCACTAGATCTTCAAGTTTCACGAATCAGGAAACAGACAATACCCCTACAGCGTCAAGACTGAGCAATTGGAATCAGAAGTTTAGTGGTAGAGTCTCTGCTTGAGAATCAGTACACTAATTTAAAAAAGTATATCCAGAGGTCTCACGGTATAGACCCTTCCAGTGTCAGAACTGAGGATTTGCATTTTGGAATGTAATATAAGAGTTACTTCTTGAAACCCAAAACACTAATTTAAAACAGTTGAACGTGATTTAAGCAGGCAGTGCCCCACAGCTTCAAGACTATGAAGTTGGAACCCGGAGTTCAACAGCAGAGTCTATACTTGAGACTCACAATACTTATTTTAAAAATAGCAGACCCTTAAATCTCATAGTTTAGTAAGGCAGTCCCTCGAAGCAACAAAACTGAAGAGTTGGAACCCGGAGTTTAATGATAGAGACGCTGCTTGAGACCAAAAATATTAATTTAAAAACAGCAGATACTTAAGTCTCACGGTTCATGTACACAGCACTCCTGCAGTATCACGATTGAGGGGTTGGAACCCAGAATTTAATGATAGAATATTTTGAGGTGTGTGAATCGTTTGATGTTTGAGACCTAAAATAGTATTTAAAAAACGGGAGATGTCCAAGTCTCATAGTTTAGGCAGGCTGTACCCCTGCAGCATCACAATATATTATAGATTATGAATAAAAGTGTGAAATTATATCATATGTACCTCTATATACTAGTACTTACCTAACTATTCACTTTATTATTTTCTTCCTACGTTAAGAGAAGCCAAACGAGTCAATAGCGAAGCGCGAAGAGTATACTCCTCATTAATGAAGAATTTCTGTCAACAATTCCCAGCTCAATCATTGCATCCTAATTTTGCAAAAGAGCGAATGGACGTCATCCTTACTCGTGTCTTATTTGATTATCATTAGACTTGTATTATTTAGACTCGATCATGACACCTTTGCTTTTCTGTGCTGTGGAATTTTATGGTATATCTATAATTTTTATAGTCAGATACTAACTAAATTTTCATGGAATCCTACTGTGAGTATTCTATCCTAAACCAAAACAGAATTATCCAAATGAGTCTAACCTATATCATCGAAACTCTGTAACGCCACTAGTGCTATTCAATGGTGAGAAATTATATGGTATATTTTCAATTTTCATTGCTAGGTTGTAACGAAATTTTCATAGAGCCTTACTGGGATTATATTTATTTATTATTTATCTACTTTATTATATCTAATTGCTACATATGGCGGACTTGTTGCTACGATAATAAACTCATATAGCCAACCATAGTACCAGCCCAGATCCCCTCGACTCACGGCAGGGAATCGACCGCGGGTTTCCGTGGTGTGTCGTGCCTTCAAAGGCCGTTTAATTTGTGACCTCGTACTTAGTTACATATAAACGTTTAAGCGTATATAGTACTCCTATTAAACTCCGCAAATATTAATATTATTTTTTAATATGTCTTTCACAGGTTTAGAAATATCGTGAATTTCTAAAAAATATTTTAGATTAAATATGATATAGTGAAACAGTTATGCGTAATAACTCACAATTATTTTACTATTTGATGTTTAAATATATAAATATGAGGGCCGATTTACCGCTTTCTACGTGATGACATTTTTGAAATGGCAATTTTGATTGTCCACCAAATCGTTGTTTCGAAGTAAAAATATAATTAAAATATTTGTGGTTTTAGTCAAAGAACCCGAAGTTTCCACACATCTATGTAGAAAACATTTTTGTCAGTAATTTCTAGGATTCAGTAGCCAAATGGCAAAGACGGAACCCTTATAATTTCGGCCGTCCGTCTGTCCGTCCGTTTGCCACAGCCATTTTACTAGGCGTCTATTGGCACTACATGAATTGAATTTGGATTGTTGGTGTCTTTTATGAACTGCTATACAATGAAACAGTGGAATTATGAAAAATTAGGGGTGGTACTTCATACAGGTAACTGAGGGATGAAAAAAAATCCAGTACACATAGGCATGTGGAGTACCGTTAAATAGGTCTTAAAAGTGCCATGGAGTTCGAAAACAACTTTTTTTATTTAAGTCGATAGTTAGTGAGATATGAGCTTCTAAAGTCTTGAAAAGTGTGTCCTCCCTCTAACTTCTGAAAGAAAAAAAAATTAAGGTAGTATAGAACTTAAAATAAACTTTCAACGAAATTGGTTTAGATAAGATATGTTGTATAGTTTTTGAGAAATACAAACTTATAAGTTTTATATTGTTCGGTGGTACGGAACCCTTCGTGCGTGTACCTGGTTTTATTTATATCTACCTTCGTCTTTCGAACTATAATTTTAAGTCATTTTAATTCCATTTTAAATACCATCTAAGTTTGAAAATTCATGTTATAATTGGATTTTAAGTTCCTATTTTATTTCGTTTAGAAGTTAGAAACCTGTGACAGAAAGACTGACAGATGGAAGGATGGCAACGTCGTTAACATTATCAGAAAATGGAGTTCCGTTCGGACCATATGGTTATGGAGTAAAAGTTCAAACTGACTCATTAAGGAAAGGTTACTTCTAAAATTAAGAATAAAGGGACATTACGTTTATATTTGGGTAATTTTTAATTATAACTATTTCTAAATTTAGCTCTCGGTATATGTGATCTCTGAGAAAGTAGGCTATGACAGAAAGTAGGCTGTGACAGACATCGAGTCAATTACATAAGTTTTCCGTCTTTTTGGTTTTTGTACGGTACACAAAAAAAATGAAATAATATATAAAACGAGAACATCCCAATGTCCGCACAAGTTACACGTAACCGAGCGTCTGTAGAGAAGAGTTACAAAATACTAACTCTTTTCTTTATATAAGTCGAACCTCTCTCACTCATTATGGTCTCGGTAGTGATAATTTTCTCGCAGAATTACTAAAAAACATCCTTCAGGTTTACTAAAACGTCGTCGGAGTGACTGACAATATAATTATTTTTGGGGCCCTGCTTTTATGTTGTAAAAACGAAAAAAAATTCAAACGAATGGTAAGTTTTTTCTGCACAGTTTACGCTTAATTTACGATTATAGTCTTTGTTTCATCGCGGCCTTTATTACCACGAAGGCATTTCTCTCGTCACGCATCTCTCAACGAAACTGTTCTCGTAACGGCTACGAAGAACCGTCCTTCAGATTCGCGTGAAGCTGCGCCGTTTCGATACAGCAGAGACGTATTATAATTATTTTTACGGCTCGTTGCGAAGGGATATTGCAACAGTAAAAGCCTCCCGTTCGTCCCTAGCGCGGCTCCGGGGCGCGCGACCCGGGCGCGCGGACCGCACTTGTGCTCTGCAATAATAATAAAAGTAAAACAAAGTTTAGACGCTTGAAGCGGCCAATATTTATAAATTGGCGGTTTTTTCGCAATACATTAGGCCGTATTACTTATAGGCGTTCGTGAAATATGTAGGTAAATGTAGTCATTGCGCGGCCAGGGAGCAGTAGGCGTGTAATAGATTCAAGCTATTGCCGGTTTTGGGTCGTTAAGTTGCTTGTATTGTGAATGTATTGTCTGGGAAAATACTATTGTGATAAAATTATAAAAAAATATTTGAAAGGCTAATACGTATTATACTGCGACTTTATGGTCTGTCGGGGAGATTTTTTGTTTTAGATAACTGCTCGAGTTATGACAACTAGTAGTCGCTCAGTGGTCGAAATTCGACAGTGATTAATTAAATTTTTAGGTTTTAACGATGTTAAGTTCTTTTTTCAAAGATTATACAGAGTTTATTCGGATTTCTGCTACAAAATGTTCCTTTTGCGACAGATGTATATTAAGCAAGCTCTATTTTATTAACATATAAAACATAGACATCTATTATAGAAGATATAATGATATACACTAATTGACATACACTCCACAGAGTATTAAAAAAGGAACATTTGAAATCACATAAAATTCATAGTTCGAAACTTATTCAGTGCATCTGACATTTTAAAATTCTCTGCCGACAATCTCTATTCTGTGCGACTGCTTGACTACAGACTATTATGTGTTTGCCATTGACAGCATGAACGTAAACAAGAATTGTTTTAATTTAACTATAAATAATGTATTTGTAACGCATATTATTTATCAATTTTAACTTTCTGCACTCCTTCACCATATAAACTTTAAAAATGTCAAATCCCAAAAATTTCTCTTCACCTATTATATATATATATATATATTTATTTATTTATATAAATATATACACACACTCACACACGTAAATATATACATATATATATATATATATATGTAGTAGAAGTAGTAGTTATATAGATACATACAGTTGCTCGCGTGGAAAAGGAAAAAAATTCGTAGACACGTACGTAGAGTAAAAAAAAAATGACGTAGTTTGAGTGCACAAAAACGTAGTAATAGCGCGAAATGAAAGACGCAAGAGCTATGCAGTGGGAAATAGACAATTTAAGTAGGAATGTAATGCTTGATATAATTGGGATACATGGATCTTTTAGGTAAAAGTGACTAAATGTAAATATGTCAAGAAGAAAAGTCACGTAGAATTTGTAAGTGGAATAATTTCCATTTCATTTTTTCTTGCACATTTTTTTATTTTTTAACCTTTTTACTTCAAATATAGATTAAATTAGTCATTAAAACAGTTTGATAATGAAATTTTGTGTTCGAAATTGTGATAGATAAAGTTAATTTATTTTGTTTATGTGTGTGCGTGTAGGAGTTTGCAATATTCTCGGAAACTAAATGGTCTTTCACCTTTTGGATAACGTCACACATAAATTACTTATAAGAGGTAAGATAATAAAGTGATGGCTTTATGTCAAATAAGAAATTGTGAAGAGGGTTCTCTTTCAAAGTTTTTTAATGTCACTAATATGCAAAGTATATATGTTTCTAAATTTTGAAATATGACGTAAAGCATATTATTAATTAATTTACCCTATATTTTAAGATAATACTCTAAATGATAAAAAAGACAAAAACTTGTGCTCCTGGTTTTAGATCGTCATAACTTAAAAAAATGTGTAGCGGAACCAAATTTTAGTACTTGATGCTCAAATTTAGAATATCTGCAATATAGATAAACGTAATTTTTAGACCTGGTATCAAAATTAGTTTCTAGTTTAGTAAACTTCCTTTAAAACAGTTACATGGTTTAGCGCCTAAAACACTTTGACTAAGTTTATCACCCGTACTTTAAAATAAAGTACTTTATTTTAGACAAATATATATTAGCACAATACATTGGTTAAAAATAATAGTATATAATATATAGAGATATATTAAAAATGAAATTTGACAACAGTTCAAATAAGCCTCGATTAAAAGAGAACGTTTCTTTAAAGCGTAGAAGAATTTGTGTGTTATGTTGGCAATTACTAAACCTTTCATAAACAATATTCACGTTCTGCCATCTACTAATATTGATATAGATTAGTTTGTATGTTAGGTTGGCAATTACTAAACCTTACATAAACAATATTCATGTTTTGCTATTTACTAAGATTGATATAGATTAGTATATATGTTAAGTTGAAAATTACTAAACCTTTCGTAAACAATATTCACGTTCTGCTGTATATTAATATTAGTATAAATAAGTTTGTATGTTAGGTTGGCAATTACTAAACATTACATAAACAATATTCATGTTTTGCTATTTACTAAGATTGATATAGATTAGTATATATGTTAAGTTGAAAATTACTAAACCTTTCGTAAACAATATTTACGTTTTGCTGTATATTAATATTAGTATGAATAAGTTTGTATGTTAGGTTGGCAATTACTAAACCTTACATAAACAATTTTCATGTTTTCAAATTATAGATTATGTGGTAAAGAATTATATTATGCAAACGTTTGTATAATGTAAATTTATAACTTAAATTTTGCGCATATTATGCTATATTGTTTTGTTTAGAAGTTAAAAAGACAGACGGACGGGCAGACAGTTTTATCACAACGACAATAACAGGTTCCGTTCAGACCTTTTGGTGAAAACCTCTAAAAGGGCGACCTTTTAAAGCGAAAAAGGAAGTTTCTGACGCAACTTGGTTCTTCGGCGAAAATCTCGTTTCCTTTTGTAAGTTAATTAAGCGCTTTTCCTAATTAAACATTTTGTCTTTCAATATCGTTTTCAAGGAAATTCGGCAAATATTTGTTTTTCAAATTACGCTTACGGTCCAAATACCATAACAATTATGAAAAAAAATATGCAATACCTTTATGCAAATATAAATGGACCAACGATTCTGTTAATGCGAGAATTTTACTCTTATCACATTTGATAAGATTACCGTAAAAATTGGATAAAAATATTATGATCAAAAAGACAATTTTGAATTCCCCCAAGATTGAATGCAACGAATGGTTTCGGATGTTAGTACTTAATACCGATTGTTCAGCTGCCAATCATAGCTGACACATGGAACTGAAGTACTTACTGAAATATGTTCGAAAGCCGTAAAGAAGAAGGATACAAAACGTGAATTCAGATTGACGGTCGGCAGGTGACAAGATCAATAGAGGCAGAATATTTCTTATGTAGAGGTTTCACTATTCTACTCACGTGGAAGCTTTACTGCTATGTCGCAGTTCCCCCGTGTGGCGCATAAGGGCAATCTACATTTATTGCTTTTAGTATTCGTTACATTGGATCGGTATTTTTTAAATTTATATTGTCCACTGTATTGCGCACCCGTTGCTATATCCAAAAGCCACTCTCACTCTTTCGCATTTGCTGTTTACGATACTTCATTGAACTTTTTTAATATTAGTGGTGCGATAATTATTTTCAACTTATTTCAATAGATATTTCTAAAACTAGTGTTGTCTATATCTTTAATAAAACGGTAATGGGTCTATAGTTGTGTACTTTTAAAATAAGTGAAGCCTTTGTATAAAATAAGTGTAACTTTGTAGTTTTATATTTTAAATATTTAGTGAATACATTTGCAATAATGTGAATGTAAATCACCAATATTATTACACAACTCTAATTCTGTATAATTGATAGCACATATTTTCTTATAAGCAACCTTCAGAAATGTGTACTTCTATAATTTTCCACTAGATGAAGATATTTATTTTAATTTTATAAATGTTTTTAAATAAAAGTATAACCGAAAAAATCTCTTAGTAATAATTGTTCCTTTATTTATATTTTTTCTATTTTGAGAATTTGTTATGTTGAATGTGTTAATGTTTTGAAAATATTCGCAGCAAACTCTGAATTGCTATAGAGAATAGACGGTGAAATGATTTCTAGGTTATCGCCCGAACTTTGGTGTTCTTTAACAAAAAATCTCCTTAAGAATACAATTAAGTTAAATATGACAATTAAGTTGCGATTAAGTATTAAGTAAGTTGTATATTTAACTTAAAATTAATTAATTTTGTCAATATTTATTCCTATTTTTTTGAAAATATAATTCTTATACTATTTCTTATTTACATAGGTAGAGAAAATAAAACGTTACTCTTTATTATTTCTTTTACCCCCGTATAGGTAAAACAAGATGTATGTCGTTCTCTGATTGTATATTTAGTATAATCTTTTGTGTAATCCTAAATATATTTCCAAAATATATTCGATTTTCACGTATTGATAATCCTGTATAATTTTAATTGTGGCTTTCGTTTAATTTTTCACGGTCTGTAAATTTGACAACACCTAACTCTTCTTAAATCCCTTTATTCGTATTCACAGTTATACTGTATTCACTATGACGCCCGTTTAGTGTGTTATGATTCTGTATTCTTTTACAACAATTAGTATTAGACAATTTCTTTGAGCCAATTTCAGCATTAGACTATTTCTTTCAGTAAAAAAGGGGATTTTGTTTAAAGGCATGTTTTCCTATTATTACAGTATAATAATTTAAGAGAATGTAGGATACATATTTATTGTTCTTAGCATTAGTCAAATATGATATTGTGACTTTGTTTTTTGTCAGTTCGAAATCTACAAAAGCTGCTTATCTGACTTTTTGCCAAATATATCTATCAATGCTTTTGTATCTCTCTTTTATCAAAATAGGGTAAAGGAAACTATAGAATGCTATATTGCATTATTTTATTGTAACACTGTTATATCAGGCTCAAAACAATTATGTAAATCCGCAGATATTCAAACCTTAACCCATTACCACCAATCTCTTTCCAATAATATAACTCAAAAAATGGTATGTTTGGTTTAGCGCAAATACGAATTTTCCATATTTTTATTCTAAATGAAAGAATATACATAAAAAACGTATTTGAAAAAATTAGAGCTCGAACTTGATTATTTTATTATAAAAAATTGATTTGAAATATGCACTTTCTATGGAGGAACGCCTGTCAGTTAACAGTCAAACATAAATTTCATAACTTCTCTTTGCGCATTTTAATATTTTTATTTTTTGGATTTGTTTTTTTTTATATAAATTACTGTAAGTGTTACAGAGAATGGCGCTTAAGTCGAAAATTTATAACTTACATTTCCTTAGAAAACCGCATATTTGTACGGGAACATTTTCAAATCATTTTTTGAAATAAAATAAGCGCGACCGAGCCCTAAAATTGTCAGATACTTATTTAAAATTATTTACTTATATTCTTCCATTTAAACCAAAGAAGAAGGCAAATTCGTATGTTCACTAAACAAGACTTGTTCCCAAATATATTTTACTCGTTTGACAGGTTTCGAATCTACTTCCTTTTGATTGCCGTTCGAATACCTAAACAATGATGTTACCATCACTGCATAGTTGTGTGGCTGATACGGCATTAAGTCATCCCTCGAGGGTTCACATTTCTTAGGATACGAGGTACAGTGGGTGGCTGACCTCTCTGCCTCTTTTGCGACATGTATAAATTACATAAGTAGGTCTCACATTTCAGCACTTTATTACTTTATTTATTCATTGTGTATATTTCACATACTCAAGTTTATATGAGCAACCTCTTCCTGTACGTAAAACTACTGTAATATTTTATATTGCATTGTATAGCAAAATACTTTAAAAAACTTCAAAGAAGACAGAAAAACATTTTCTGACGTTTTTTGATATTTTTTTTCTTTTTATTGGATACTTAGCATTAACGATCTTTACATATGCCAGCATTCAATTCATTTTCAATCCAAGAAAATATAGTAAATGACAATATATAGAGCGACTTTCATCTTTGGCATCAAAGAGAGTGGGAAGTTGTTCAGAAGTGATATGTGTTATTTTAAAACAAATAGATTAAAGTTGAAAAAATAGGATTATGTGTTTATTTTGGTATATAGAAGTAAAAGTAAATAATATACGCGTCAGTCAAATGCAATCAAGTGAACTGGGATCAGCATGTATATAATCAGAAAAATGCTGTAGAGAATAGATAATTTTCTAAATATATATAATTTATTTAAGTGTACTTTGGCAAGGTCTAGATAACAGACATATATATAATTAAGGAAAGTTAAGTATATATAATATCTTTTAGTAAGGTATTTCAAATACTCAGTTTTTATTACCGAAATTATAGTTATCACAAATTACGGAGGGGAATTCTGTGGCTACTGTCTTTCAATAATATTTTTAAAATGAATCAGAATGTTTTGCAATTCCCTGAAATTTAAACTTATGCTATAACCATTACTCATACGATAAGACACTACTCCTGCCGAAATTAACTGAAAACTTAGTTTGGCTGTAGCATCTAGCGCACTTGGATTGGTTTCTGAATTATGGACTCGAAAAGTTTCACAATTTCCTGCTATTATTTCTCAGCCAGTTGTTAGTTTGACGTTTGACTAAATGAATGGTTACATTGTTTGAAATATAAAGCATATTTCGAATATTTGAAATCTTCGTTTCCTTGATAAGGATATTTTAATAATTAAAGTTATATAGTTGAAAACATATTTTTTTAATTGTCATGTTGGAGCATTATTGGAACAGCGGGTTATACGGTTTCCAAAATGATTTTATTTAAATTTATAAATAAGATGGTTAATTGATGGTATTGCAATATTTCTAATATTGCAGAAAATGTCCACAAAACATGCAATACTCTAAAATGATTTCAAAACCAATATCAGCATTAACAGAAGTTTACCTGAAAATTATAGCTTTAGTTTCAAATTTCTAAATTTTTGAGAAATTCACGATATTTGATGAAAATGTATATTAATGGTTGTAATTAGTTTAATATAAACACTATATAGCCTTGTTTATATGTACTTAACTATACACAGACACCTCGTAGTTTGAGTTTAACTCGTATTTAATCAATTATGATCGTATTTATCGTTTAATTAATTTTGTGCATTTGGCAGATTAAATTCTATCAAGTATTTGCGGCAATATGAAGAATATCTCGTAACTGTGCTCGAATTACCGTCTACCCGAAAATAAGATTTCATTACTAAGCCTCTAGACCAATCCAAGTAGTATTAAAAAAAAATTACAAGTAATGATTAATAGACACTGGATTTTGATACACAAACTAAATAGTAACTAATAATAAGTAGCTAGTAGTAAATTACCTTAAGCTAGTAGTCATAGCTATCGTAAAATTGTATTACATACGGACGTTTTTATAAAGCGAAAATTTTAAATATAAGTTGAAAGCGTTATTTCTCCAGCTTTCTATAAGTGTAAGAAATGGATACAAATTTTGATGCAATTTGTTTCCATTAATTCATTATTCGAAAATCGAAAATCAAGTCGCGTCTTCTAATGCGTTACAGCTGTTAACAGCGAAAAGACCCGTGAAATGAGGTCAATAAACGCACAGATTTATTATATTATAAATCAGTGAATAAACGACAAATGAGGTGAATGCTCGGAAACGGTGATTGAAACTGATGTTACTTTTTTTCAATTAGTTTACCTACAAATTTTATTTTGTTAAAAATGTTCCAAATTCCCAAAAAAAATCAATTCATTTACGAAAGAAGTCAGCCCCTTTTCTCGAAAACCATGTGATGTTGAAATTTAAAATTTGGCATAGTGATAACGTATATATTTTAATAGTTACACTTAATAATATTAATACCGATATTAAGAAAGAGTAAATTTAAAAGGGACAAATGAAATAACCGAACAAATTGTTTTTTTTGGTTTCGTATATAGTACGAGGTACCAAATAAAATAACAAATTATGAGAGTACTAAAACTATTTTTTTGTAGTGAGAATACCAAAACTATTTTTCTTTTTGTTGGTTCTAAGACAGTTCTAAAAATATTTTTAAAAATATCCAAAATAAATATATTCCTTCTCTATTTCTAAAACTGTTTAATCAAAATTATGAAAAGAGAAACTAAGTCACTTTAAGTTTATGCAAAGTTTATCGAAAAACAATAGGTTTTTAATTAAATAATTGCAATAATTTTCAATCTCGCAGATTTTGTGTAAATCGTGATCTTTTTACGCCTGTGAAGTATGTACTAGGGAATATATTTATATGGCGAAAAGTAATATTAACATTTCTAAATAGTCTAGTAGAAACACAATGCACCCTGAAATGTTTATAAATATGTACGGTACCAAACCGGTAATATCAGAAATTGATATAAATATATTGATAATTTAATCTTATCTTCATAATAAAGATAGGTAATTTTTTTCTGAACGCATTTACTAAGTGATGGTACAATCACGAAATGAAATTTATTTTTAATTTTAAATACGAGAACGTTTCTCTAAACGAATGAAAGTTAAAACAATTAGTCTTGTACTTAAAATAAAAGTTTGTAATGGAAGGTTTTAAAACATAAATCTTGAGAGAGAATAATTTTACGACTAAAGTTGTAATGAAATTTGGGTGAAAAACTGATTTGTTGTAAAAGGATTGTAATTTTTATTGCCGTATCATGGTAATCCTTAAGCCTAAAATTAATTCACTGGAAATTGTTTTGGTTGTCTTTAAATAATGTTCAAAAACCGATCCATAGTTTTCAATTTAACCACTTCAACAGATGAAGTTTTAATTTTAAATATATTAATATTAAAATAATAAAAGTGAACTGCTACAATTTTCATATTTTTTATCTAGTATAGCTAATTTTTAATTTTCGGAATCCTCTGTGTATGTAAATTAAGTATTTATCCATTTTTGAAAAGTTTTGTTAAAAGGTCCAAAACTGGAATTGAAAATTTCGTTCGAACTATTCGTTCACAAGAAAAATGAGATTTCGTACACGCCCGTAATAGCGTACACGTATTTGGGGCTGCATAAGAAGCGGCTCTTCGTAGCGGGCGCGGTCGAGAAACGCAAGCTGATCAAGATAATATTTTGTTGACGTCGCCTCTATAGCTCGTGTAGCCGACGCAATATGTATTTTCTTCGGGCATTTTATGCGTGCTCTGCAGATAATAAATGACGCTCCGCGTATAGAGACGAATAGGGCGGGCGCGGATTCGATATTATTTCCACGGCATCGGAGGATCAAGAAATGCGGGGGCATTGATGTCGAGATGGAAAACTAGGCAAGGAATCCCACGTATATATCTTATATTTTAGGGGATCATGTGTGGGTGCAGTGATCCTCGTGTCTTTAGTTGCACTGCGCATACATGAGTTATAGGAATATTCTCATGCCTTGTTATACAATTCACTCAGATAAGTTATCTCATATTGTTATACAATATGAGATAACTTATCTGATTTCAAAATGACCGGAAAATAATTCCATTGTTTCTTGTCATCTTCACCATAATTGCAGTAATGTATGATTAATTCTTTACCATTGTTTCTTGTTATCGTTACTATAATTGCAGTAATGTATGATTAATTATTTACTATTGTTTCTTGTCATCGTTACCATAGTTGCAGTAATGTATGATTAATTGTTTACTATTGTTTCTTGTCATAGTTACCATAATTGCTGTAATGTATGATTAATTTTTTACCATTGTTTCTTTTCATAGTTACTATAATTGCAGTTATGTATGATTAATTCTTTACCATTGTTTCTTGTCCTCGTTACCATAATTGCAGTAATGTATGATTAATTGTTTACCATTGTTTCTCGTCATAGTTGCCATAATTGCAGTTATGTATGATTAATTGTTTACCATTGGTTCCTATCATCGTTACCATAATTGCAGTTATGTATGATTAATTCTTTACCATTGTTTCTTGTCATAGTTACAATAATTGCAGTAACGTGTGATTAATTCTTTACCATTCTTTTTTGCCATCTTTACCGTAATTGCAATAATGTATGATTATATTATTACATAAGTATCTAACGGAGCTAATATTATTTGAATACAACTTTTGCTATAATTAAACAGTGAAGTGACCATTACAGATCACCGTTCCCACTATCGGATAAAGTATTTCATTATGAAGTTAAATAATAATAGTACATCCTTCATCGGAGATCGCAGAGTGAATGTTGTATGTAGCCAAAATACCTCGCTTTGTATACAACCAGCTACCTGGTTCTGAACGATCCCGTACAATATACCACGCAGTTTCCTCATTGATATGTTAATATAATGCGACAAATTAAAAAAGGTAAGAACAAGTTTTCATAAAAGTCGCCAGAAAAGTGTAATTGTAATAAGTAAATTTCTAAACAGAGATTTACATTTAACATAATTTAATTTTTTTCCAACGTAAGTAAACTTTAATGAAAACTAAGCTGCTAAGTACATTTTCATGTCACTGGAACAACGAGAATACTAAACAGCGTCGCAATACAATTAGTTACTATCCTGGAAATCCCCCGTGAATTGCATGCCAAATCTCAGTTCAGTACTCTATATACGGTCTTGCAACTATCTACAATGTGTAATGAGCTGCATAGACACTAGGAACATAAGTACATTGGAAACGCGCTAGCGAGAAACTGTAATTGTATACCCGTATATGAAGTTAAGAATATTACATTTTAGCATTTCATTGTAATGTCAATAGTACTTCACAATAGAATATTAGTTTTAAAGTCAATGTGTGTGTGTGTGTAGTCGTACCAGCTCGTATGTCTCACCTAATATCTCACTTCAGAGTTGCAGATAGCACCAGCTAGTGGTGTAAGATTAATCTACTCAGTCGTGTGAGTAAACAAAACAAGTGGGCAGCACGCCGGTTTTTGCCGTCGAAAAATAATAAAAAAGTAAGTTTTTTCACTATCTATTCACTTCATTAAAATGTTATGTTCAGTCGTACGCTATTTTTAAGAACGAGATAATTTTCAAGTTATTTTTTGGTTCATAATCAGTTTTTATAGTCCTTTAGTGTGTGTATCTAAGCATAATCAAACGGTATAATGTTTTAAAATTATGTTATGTTTAAAACTTTGAACGTCGCGCTGCTTAAGTCGTACCACCGGAGAATTCTTTAATCGTACTGGTTCGACTTAGGCATTTGTGAAAATCATTTCTTTATTTATGTTTGTTTTTCAACTTATCAATATGTCGAAGAGAATTTGCAATGCTTGAACGCCAGGGGACATGAAGGAAGCTTTATTGAAACATCGAAAAGGTGAAATAGGATTCCATGAAGCATCCAGAACCAATAATATACCAAAACCTACACTGCTTCGTCAGTTGAAATTGAAAAGGTTTAAATAAAAATACTAAATTTTGATGACCTATTTTTTTGGATTAACTGTTATTGAATTAAGAAAACTTGCTCAACTTGCGGAAAAATATAAATTATCTCATGGCTTCAATAAGGAAAAGAAAATAGCCTACAAAAATTGTTTTACAGATCCATGAAGGATTCATCCTAATTTGTCTTTACGTGTGTCTGTACTTGTCGATGGCAAGAAGTAAGGGGTTTAATAAAGATTGAGTTAATGAGTACTTTGATAGGTATGTAGAGATATTGGACGAGTTTAATGCCAATCAAATATATAATGTAGACGAAACTGCCTTATCTACTGTACACAAACAATCCAAAAGTTATTGCTAAAAAGGTAAACACCAAGTGGGTGCCATCACAAATTGAGAAACGGTTCTTACTACGATAGCTGTTCGTACCATGAATGCAGCAGGTGAATTCATACCACCTATGCTAATATTTAAAAGAGGCAGAATGAACGACATCTTAAAAAAGGTGCTCCACCAGACACAGTGTTTGGATGTTAGAAAATTGAAGGATAACGTCTGAACTTTTTTTACAATGGCTAGAATATTTTGTCAAGTGCACAAGACGGACGGAACTGACAGATAGAATTCTTTTACTGGACGGTCATAACACACACCGTAACACCGCCGCCAAAAATTGTATCACCGTTGCCGCCTAGAATAACAACGCCGCTTATTATCCAACCCGGCCCTTCAGCAATATCTCAAGATTCTGAGCTCAAAAACAATACTGCAATAATTGAAGAAATTAAGTCTAACTTGAACATTTTCTGTTTTATTCCTTATATAACTACGTTTATGAAGAAAATGGAAAAAGGAACCAATCCAACAATGAAACTGACTTCGAGTCCGTGTAAAAATGAAATAGAACTTAAAGATAAGACAAAAAAAGAAACACTGAATTTGAAGGAAACTAAAATAGAGAAAGGCTTGTAAAAACCAAGAAAGAGAAGCACAGATGAAAAACTTAACAAGACTAAAAAACTTAAAGACAAAGAAAATTGGTTGTGTGAGCTGTGTAAAAGATCGCCAAGAAAATATAATTCAGTGTATAAAATGTAAGGGTTGGGTACAAGATTTATGTGCTGGCGTGGAAGATAAAATAAAAAATATATATCTGTGATCACTGTGTTCAAACTAAGTAATTTTCGTCATAAAAACAGTTTTTTTTAAGAATTTAGTTCTTATTTTCATAGTTTAATTTATTTATATTTTAAATGACTGTGATTAGACGTTTTACTGGTCTCCTAAGAAATTACTAATAATTGTTGTTTGCTAGTAGGTATGTCTTGTTATTTGATTTTTAGTAGATTTATACGTAGTTCTAGTTGGCGCCTTGTCTTAAGTACGACTTAGGCTATAGGTATAGGACTTAGGTTATAGTAGTACCATTGAAGAAACCAGGCGCCTTAGTCGTGCCGAAGATACTTTTTTGAAAACCCTTTAAATTTCTATTTTTCTAATTTTATAAAGAGTGATTGACAACTTAATAAAAGAAGATTTAATTAACATACAATATATTGTTTAATTTCAATTACCCTAAAATTATAGTAACTTTACGACGACTACGACGTACGACTTAGGCAACTTTACACTGTAAATGCGAAAGTTACTGTGTTTGAATAGCTTTTACTTATCAACTAATGAATCGATGTCCGTGAAATTTTGTGTGCTGTAGCGTATCTTATAGAGATGAATATAGAATTTTTTATTTCGTTTCAGAACTCGTTTTGTTTTTATTTAAATAACATCATTTTTCCCTTTTCACCCCTGGCTGCGGATCAAAGTTAGTAATAACATATTTATCTAATATTACGTTGTATTGACATCACTTATTAAATAATAATTTGGTAGTAATATTATTAAATTTATTGTATGCTGGACTAGTCACGTAAGGGACGTGGACGTGGTGTCCCTGCACCCTAACGAAGTATTCGATTTCGACACTTCCTGTGAAAGTCGAGTCTGTAATCTAGTGTCATGAAGTTAATATAGTACAAATCTGTCAGTCTGTCTGTGATAAAGTTGCAAGATTGTTGGAATATACGTGTAATTGTGGTATGTCCATACAGGAAATTGTTGGAACAGAATATCTGATGATATTGCGAACTCCTTTTTTAAATTACGCGTTATAGCGATTTTTCTATTGTTATTATGTGTTATGCTAAAGTTGAGGAGCGTACATGTGATACACCTACTACTTATGCGTATCAAATGAAATGTGGATATTTGTGATGCAATCAATTGACAAAAAAATCCTTTTGAATTTTAAGAATTTTTCTATTACAGTTTCTAAATATTTTTCCATACGTTTTAGGTAAATCAAGAGAGTTACTATGTGTAATTTCGCTATTTAATTGTCCATCTTTTTTTATTCACGAAATTCATGTCTTGTCTATAAAAACATTTTAAGTTAACAAATTTGCTTAAATGTGTATTTAAAGAAACTTGTTGGGTATGAGTAGAACTACGAGGGATCCTATGCACTTAGGTTCGTAAGGGTATGCGGTATTTCTATTAAAATATTTAAGAATATAGGGGAAGGTGGGGTAATTGGGAACACCTAACTTAGAACACAAATAATAAAAAAAAGTGACAAATCTAATCAACTTTTATTGCAATATTAACCTTACTTATCAACATACAAAAAAATAAATCAAAACTCTTGGAAATAAACTCAATAATCTAGGAAATTGTTAAATTAAAAAAAACACTGTCGTTCTTATTTACCCGATACCGTGTGGGGTAATTGAGATCAGTTCGCGGGGAAACTAGGAACGATATTGGGGTAATTGTGAACGACATAATTAAATCTGTTTAAATCCTAAAAAAAAGTTTACTTTATTTGGCAGAAATCACATATGTAACAAAATATACAGTAATACTCCTCTTCGCTCTCATTTTCTTCGAAGACTATCATCAAATTTCTGACCTCTTTACCCTTAACCTGTGCTTTTGCTTGTGAAGTTTTAGTGGTCTTTTTCGTTATCATGTTTTCTTTTTTAATTTTCTTCTCAATTTGTCTTTTCTGTTTTTCCTCTAGTTTATACTTGATTGGTGAATGTTTTTTATTACCTCGCTTAGGATTTTGTATGTTAGGAATAACAGGTACGTTGATGATGTCAGTAAGTAGCACGGAAGTGAAGGAGTGGTTTTAATAGTATTTGTTCGATTTTCTGGGAATAAAGTATCATTCTGACTCTGACTGTTCATGAGTTCACTCAAACTTTGCTCAGCTGCTGTTTCACGAATGGAGGTACTTGGTTCTTAACTCTGACTGACGTTTGATTCGTCTAAGGACACGTTATCAAAATATTCTTTAAACTTGTTTGTATCGATAGGGTGGATTCCAGCCACTTTAAATCCACTGACACCGTTGCTGATATTGGCCGCTTTATTATAAACATTTGTAAAAAGCTCTCCAACATCATATTGAGTGATTCGTTTGCCAAGATTGTTTACCATGTAGAGCTCACACTATCGAATGTAGGCCAATTTCAATAAACTGAAGAAAGTCAAATCAAGTGGCTGCATTTTGTGAGATATATGGGGTGGTAACGAAAGAACATGCAGGTTGTGTTCTTTAAAAATTATGTATGCTCCGAGACTAATGTGGCTTTCGTGATTATCTAGTATTATCAAAACTGGTTCTTCTTTGGTGGGTTTTACAAATGAAACGAAATGCTGCAAATAATCTACGAATAAGGACTCATTTATCTACTCAGAATCAGACACCGTAGCAATCATATCGCTATTACAGCCTTTAAGCAATATCTCGCTCATTCGTTTTCTATTAAATATAAACATTGTAGGTACATACATACCACTAGCACTGACAGTACAAACGACAGTTGTGGTAACGCCGCGTTCTCCACTTGTAGCTTTTGCTACTTGTTTCAAGCCTTTTGGAGGTAACATTTTGGAATTTTCCTGAACGGTACTTATCCCCGTTTCATCGATATTCAATATACGATGACCAGAAAAACAGTATTTCTTTTGGAGGGCTTCAAGATGTTCAAAAACAGATTAACTTCAGTGGAGTTAAAAGCTGTAATTCTGTTAAGCGACGTAGCTTCTGGAGTTCGTAGACTGATGGAAGGATACCTAGACATGAATGAATAGTACCAGTCTTTGCCTGCCAACTGAGACTCCTTGTTAAAGTTATGTTTCAATTTGTTAGCTTCAGCAAACATAAATGCTATCTTCCGCAGTGATTTTGGTGTAATCCCATAACCCACTTGCAGCAGTCGAGAATATATTTTCTAGTTGATCTTCTTGGCTTTTATTAAAGACAGAGCACTGACCTTTTTTTGTTCCTTAAATATTTCTTGATGAACTTGCTTAAATAGCGTAGTTTTTGGCACTGAATATTTAGTAGCTGCTTTACCCAATGTAAGCTTTTTATTCTTAACGTCTTGTATTGCACGCACAAGATCTTCAATTTTATATCCTGTGGTGGTTTTCCTTTCATAATGACGAGGCGTCTAGAACAAATTTTAAGCGTTAATACTTTTTACATTATCTATTATGTTTCCAATTACCCGCCTGACGTCGTTCCCAATTACCCGAAGTAAACAACTCAAATAAAAATGGCCGTTACTCGCATTATTATATTTAGTGAACTGCAAGCCACACGGATTTTATAAATATTAATAAATAGTACATGTCAGAAAGTAAATAAATATGACGTCTTTAAGCTCAAAACTATGTATTTTACATTGATTTCAACATACCACAGAAATTGTAACAAACAAAGTAACAATATAGTGTGACTCACCGTGACAGCGGGCGCGCGTCCTCTGGCCTATACTTCTGGCGGCACACTAAGGGACGCCGAGCGCGTCTACTTAGATATGTACGGGCGGGGTGCGATGGGAAGTATTTTATATTTTACTGTTCCTATTTACCCGCCGTTCTCAATTACCCCAATTTCCCCTAATTTTTTAACATGAATCTAAATATATCGGTATTTTCCGCAAGCGTAAAAATATCGCGAATTTAAAAAAAACCATAAGATTTAGAATCATTTTCATAGTTTTCCAGTGAACGTCAGGTAAATTTCTAGAAACACTGTTTTTTTTTAAATTTTGACTTGAATAGATCGAGTAGACAGATCGACGAACAGTTTTTTTTCAGCGATATCTCCAGAATTATTTTAAAAAAAAATGTAATGAGATATTTTGGAATTCTTATAACTCGCTCTTTCGATGGATACCCCACATGGCATATAAAAATAAAAAATCAAATATTTAATTTGGCCCTCAAACAATTACATATAATTTTTCGTATTAACTATTGAGATAAAGTTACAAGACTGTTGGAATATACGTGTAATTGTCGGATGTTCCATACAGAAAATTGCTGGAACAGAATATGCGATGAATATTGAGAACTCCTTCTTTTAATAACCCATTACAACGATTTTTCTATTGTTATTATGTGTGATGCCAAAGTGGACGCGAGGTGCGTGCGTGTGAGGTACCTACTACTTATGCGTAGTAAGTAAAATGTGATTATTTGTTATGCATTCAATTGAAAAAAAAATTCTATTTGGATTTTAACAATTTTTCCATTATACTTTTTAAATATTCTTCCATACGTTTTAAATAAAGCAAGGGAATGTTACGATGAGTAATTTCGCTATTTAATTGTCTATCTTTTATTTTATTAAGGAAATTCATATCTTGTCTATAATTTTATGTTAAGATAAATAGGATAAAGTTTTTAAGTAGGATTTAAGTTTTGCTTAAATGTGTATGTGCAAAGTTTCGAATTTCTACGCCAAACAGTTTATGAGAAAAAAGTCTGTGATTCAGATAAACAGATGGACATGCGAGTGATCTCATAAGGGTTCTTCCGTTTTTACCTTTTGAGGTAAGGAACACTAAATATACCGATTATAAATTACTAAAAAAATCCTAAGTGTCAATGATCTTCGATATAATATGTTATCGCAATAGAATGAGGGCGAATCCAAAATATATATGGTAGTATTTTCATATCCTATAACAGATTTTGGTTAACTAGTTTACGATTACCGTTGTACAGCATTAGGAATTAGGTTTTAAGTAAATTGAAAACACTTTAGTCTTGGAGGCATGCTTTTTCAAAATATCAAACTATCTTTATATTTTCGTTTGTTGTGAATTAAAATTATATTGGAAATTTACCCTCTGTCACATGTTGCCTCATGTATTGAAATGCATATTGCGATGTCGGCTTTTGATCCGAAGTGGAATTATTAAGGCGGGCGCTCCTTTTGCTACCTCCTTTGATGAAAAAGCAGGACGACCCTTGTACGTTTATGGGATGCTGATATTTTAAACATTCATAAACATTTCCAAACTTCTTTTCTTGTATATTTGATCACACAAGATCTTTTATTTTTCATGCAATGAAAGGAGACTGATAAAAGTCGAGACAGTGATGGATCCCAATTATTACAACAATAAAAAGTACTCTTTTATATAGAAATGGTGCAAAAACTACTGTAAGTTTTATTTAAATCTTTAATAAGACAAATGAGAAATATTATATCTTTATATGAAATCAGATTATTTTTTTTAAATAGTTTGTAAATGTTATTTCCACGCAAATTTTTGAACCAGAAAAAACTGTGTTGATTTGAAACAAAATTGCATATTGTGTCTCTTTGTATCCTCTATACACAAATGTAACATACTAATCCATGAAATCCGTAGGTCCGACAAGGTCGCCGAAAAATCCACGTATAATTCGAAAATCGCGAAAACGACATTAATTTTGACAACAAAACGTATTTCAATGTCAGTTAACTGTTTATTTTCAAATAATTTAGACAATGGCTACAAATTGCAAAAAAAAATTCGTTATTGATTATTTTTTAAAAATAGTTTCTAAAAAGTTATTATGTATCTCGTTAGATTTTTACTGCTATTTTCATTTCTTATCAGCCATTCGTTATGTATTAAAAATATGATATATGCGTGCTTGTGAATGTATTATGCTCACAAATTGTATTTTATTCTTTTGCTTTCCCTTTTTTTGCTCTTAGTCGCTGAATTGTTTGTTTTTTAAGTTCTAAAGATATCAGTTTTTTTTTAAATTATATTCTATTTCATTAAACGCCAGGCCCATTTTCACTCGTCTCCTTTAAGTTCTGATGCAGGGGAGAAAAAGAAGTGGCTTATAGCCATAGGTGTAACAAAAAGGTGGCAAACGCCCAAGTGCTCCTCGCGAAATAATTAAAATTCGATAGACCACAGCAATCCCTCATTGGTTTCGGGCAGTGGCGCGCGGGTCATTATAAGTAATTACACGTAACTTGCCCTAAACATAAACAAATATACATCACATAATTACGAAAATTTAAACATATTTAATTAGTGGTATTCCAACGAAACCCACACACCCAACGAAACAAACGAAACCCACATTTTGCACGCACAAAGCAATTTTAAATAAAACGCACAGACTTCATTTCTATGAAATTACGAAAACTCCTCGACTGGAAATTGGTTCATACTAAATTAAAATTGATTACCTTACTTCAGGTCGCCAGTTCACAGTCCTAAGGTAGGCTGGAATTTATGAGATTATTTCGTCTATATTCAGACTGAAACGATCCCGTGTTGTATAACGCTGTCAGTTAGTTTTTGTTGTCATTCTTAATAGTATCTCTTTCGTAAGGTAATTTCATAAATCATTTTAATAATTTTCCGGTTTTTATATACACATATTATATTTTGTCAGTGAAATACTGACTGTGTTTTTTGTCCATTAAAAGTAATATTTTATTAGTTTATTTTTTGAACGTATGTTTTCGTTTTGAAAGTAAACAAACAATGGCGACTATCAAATGTTGCTCTATTTATTACGTGATTAAGGTAGGATTTTTCAATTTATGTTTTAGGCGAGAAAATAGTATAATTGAGACCTGTAAATCGAAGGCAATTTTGAAACTATACTTTCATAATAAATCTAGTATACGGCATTTTCACAGTAATTTTTCCGATTAGTGTTGGTGGCTAATCAGAAGTTGCATTTTAAGTAAAATATCTTGCTGACCGTATTTATTATTCGGAACTGAATAAATTAAATGAAATAAAGGTGGTTTTCATAATCTAAGAAATTTAACAAATTCTGGTAAAACATGTGCTGATTCTGAAAAAAAATTATCGTGTACAGTAAAACTACAAAATTTTAGCTCTGTGTACAGAAATTTGTATCGAGAGGCAACTAACTATAGCGAATCGGGAACATAATGACACAGAAATACAAATAATTTAAAAAGGTCAATAGTATATATTAACCTTTTTAAATTATTTGTATTTGTAGGTAAGCAAGAATTAGCTTTTAGGTAAGCTAGCTAGCTTTTCATGGTCACGATGAAAATCATAGTTCAATAAATCGGGGTACGAGATTATTGATTTCAGTGCCTAAGATTTAATTATTGAGACACATTTTAAATCTATTACACCTTCACTTTACCATTTTTACTTCACCATTACTACTGTAACAGATTTGTAACAAATCTGTATTACTTCTTCTTAACTTAGCTCACGACCTCTCTTTTACATCCTTTTATCATCGTACATATTTGCATTTATTATCAGTCGTACTGTATTAATATATTATCTTAAAGTTGAAATGTTTATCATATAATAGTTATTTGCAAAAAAAGATTTCAACGAACATGATCAAATATGTATGAGTGTACATAAAACAGGTGAACCAGAAATACGTGGCGAAAATATGATTATTATTAAATATTTGCGAAAAATTTTACCCTCGGATGATATTAAGGCTAAAGAAAATAAGTAGGAAAAGGTTAAACGGGAATTTATTAAAAAATGTCATTTGTGGTGACTTTGTTAACATTTTCGGGCATGTGTTATGAACGTACGAAGTTAGCAATGTTGAATAAATGAGAATTATGAAACCTTGAAATTAGTTTACAGGAGTAACCGTAAATAGATATGTAATTCGAATATGAGTTCAAGTCAAGGTAAAACGCGTTCTATTTTGATGTTTTTTTATTTACAGTCATATTTTCAATTATGTGAACCATGTTTCCTTAATATGTTTATGTAAATATAATTTACAACGTCAACACATCTCCCGAAATGTTTCCACAACAATTCCTCAAACATATAACTGATCACAAAATAATGTAACACAAGTGAGATTGGGATCGCTAACTTTTTTAAGGTAAAAAAAGGTACGAATGAAATTTTTGTTTGAGAAAAGGTAACAAAGTATTTAAGAAAAAACAAAATTGTTTATTAATAAAGAAAATAATATAAGCGAAATTCATGTAGTATAGTTTCATTTTTATAGTATATCGAATAAATGTGTCTCTACATTAGGCAGGTTTGACAATTTCAGCTCATTCATTGTAGACGTGTTTCGTTTAAATAAAAAGCGGGGCCCATTTTGGTTAATGTATGAAAATGGTACAACTTATGGATTGTGTTTCAATAGTGTACTTCATTGGTTTATAAAGTATAGGGTGTGTTTGTTTAAAATTACATGCAATAGTTTATTTTAAAGTATTGGTGTATACTGTAAAGGTTCTATTTCCTATGTATTTGTAACATAGTCGAATCACTGAGGGCAATACAATATTGTAGAAAACGGGTTAAAAAGTTTCAAGTTAATTTAAAAATTAATTTGAGTCAGATTAATGGAGAACCACTTTCAAACGCCAGCCAGGCTTATTTTACCTTTCAGTTTTATAATTTTTTTTTTAAATAAGCAGGAAAAATTTACAACTTTAAAATATTTTAATTTTTCTATTTTTTTGTACCTAGTAAATAAGAGAACAAAATGAGATCACGGGGTATTAATTTGATGAATATTTCCTTTTTTTGTGTGCTGCGATATCTCCAAAACTGTTTTATCGATTTTAATCTGAAACTATCATCTATCTCTAAAAAGAGTTTGGAATTTATCCGCTTTTGGGTCCAATAAGTTTTTCTCAAGTTTTTGTGGATAAGTTCTTGTAAGTTGTTTTTTTACAGATAACCTGCGTTTTTAAAAGAATTTTTCGGTTTTGGAAATTCTGCTATATCATTATTAACGTGCTACCAAACACTGTGAAACATTTGGACGTTCCGTTCAATTTTGACAAGCTTTTGAAAACACATGAAGAATACATGTCACAGAGTCCGATATAATTGGTGGTTATCCACAATTACGAGTATTTTGCTCTAAAATAAACTCCTTGCTTGATTTCATGGAGTCTTTACTGAATGCTAACGAAATATTTCCCAATTGTTAAGACGAAAAAATTAAGAAACTTAAAATAAATAATGCTACACCGTAAATATACCTGAAAAATATATAGCGAACATTTTTTCAAGTTAGTGTTTAATCCACAGACGTAAATAGTTTCAAATTCCACGTAACCTAAACCGGTTTAATTGTGTGTGCGTAAAATTAAGATTGTGTAAATTTAGTGGTGTTCAAGAGCATCGACAAATTTTTTATAGTTTTAACAGATTCTCTTTTTAAAACTTTTAATTTGTCAATAACGCTAAACCAAAATAATTTTCAATCCGATTAAGAAATATTTAAAAATAAAAAAAAAATAAATCAGATTAAAAACAAATTAAAGCTTTCTTTAAGTATTTGATTAACATTTGAAAAGAGTTTGTTGTATCAAATAATTTGTGAAAAAAATTAATTTACTTTATTATAATAAGAATAATTTCAAAATGAAAAGTTAATTATAATGCATGAAATATTTGAAATAATTGAAAGCGTTATTTTATTTAAAGTAAATTTAATTTATCGTATCTCGTATACCAAAGTTTGATAAATAAATGTATGATAAATATATATTTTATGTGATAAGCTTTAAAATGCACTAAATGATTTAATTTAAATTAAGTTATTTTTTTAATATTGTGTTTTAAAGTTTATCCCATAAATTATTTGAGGTAGTGGATATTATAATGATTTTCTACAGATTTTTAAAACAAACGATTGAAAAAAAGAAAGGGGCGGGAATGTGAGGGAAGTATTAATTTAACAAAAAAATATTACATGACATCTTTAATTGCATTTTGAAAAACTATTAAATATATTCATTGGTACCCCATTCGATGAAATAGGCGAAAAAATCTATCTCAAGTTTCCATGAACCGACTAAACACATAAACTTGCAAAATATGCATGTTCGCAAAATATTTAAAAATTATATAGCTATTGGGCTCTGTAGGTATAGAAGATGGACGGACAGATATTATGAAATTAAAAGGTTCCTAGTTTGCTATGGAACTCTACTACTACTAATTAGGCAAAGCCTAAATTTCTATCGGTTTAAAACAGCACCCAACAATTCTAACCCCATTAATTTCGTCGACAAAAATTATCGATAAGAGGATTAACACTAGCGTAAACGCCAAACGAATATTTTCACACCAAAACTCAGTAAATCATGATATTTTAACGAGTACCTTTATTTTACGTTATTATTCTGTAAATAGATATATGAGACAGTGAGACACATATGAAACAGTCATTTCAGAATATTTTTGAAATAAGTACAAAAGTATGGTATCAATTCTTTACAAATTACTAATAAAATGTGTTGAATATATTTGGCGTTAATTTTGTAGAAATTCATTATTCACAATTAAATGAAACTACGTGATGTAGTATTATTTCTACTATCTTTAATTTCTTTACCACGACCTAGGTTTCGTTGTATTACAACATCTTCAGGTGGGATATTAGCGAAGATATCAATCTTTGCTAATATCCCACCTGAAGATGTTGTAATACAACGAAACCTAGGTCGTGGTAAAGAAATTAAAGATAGTAGAAATAATACTACATCACGTAGTTTCATTTAATTGTAATAAAATGTGCATTTATCTGGATTATTTCGATGTGCATTGCTGCAACCAGGAAAAAAATAGTTAAACATTGTCTTAAACCCACTTATTTTGATAAGCTACTTGCTTTGCAAAAAACGGTTCTAACGGCTATTTCGGTAAAACGGTTATTATATAAACGGTTATTTCGCTACATTTTTCTAATACATAATATCGCTATTATACATCATTGCGCTTTCTCTCACCTTTGTTCATTTATTTAGTATAATGGTTCAATCCGTGCGACATATTGGGACACTTCTGTCTAAGAGTAAGACACCTTCTTGTTTTACACACGATAGAAATATCTATCGATCGTAATAGGAATTTTAACTGTACGAGCAAACAGTATTTTGCTCTTCGAGGTTTCGTTATTTTGAGGATTAAATTATTCGAACAGCATTTAATAAACACGATGCCTATAGTAAACATTCAGTCGACACTCGTCTACTTGGACTCTTTCATGAGTTGCTCTTATTTGCTCTAGACTCCAAACAATTTATTACTCTGAGGTGCTATCTTCTGAGGATAAATTCGTTGAGGAATATAACTCCCAGTGATCAATGAAAATTTACTCCTTTTTGCTATTTTTTATTATTACGACTTAAATAAATACGAAAATTATTTATTCCTAAAAACTAAAATAAAAAGAGTAATTTGAGGAATTAAATTATAAAAAAGTATGTAAAATATAAAGGAGTGTAGTTTTTAATAAAAAAAAAACAGTGAGACGTGACGGGACGCCTGGCAGATGTGAAACATCTTGTTCGTACAAGTAATATGCATAAAAGACAAGATTATTACAGGAACTAAATATAGCATAACGAAAAAATAAAGTATTACGAATTTCTTACAGAAAATGGTGACTTTATTTAATAAATATTTATTTACAATTAATACAAAAATAATAAAGCACATGTTATGTGTACCGTAGTAAACAACAGCATCGAACCGAGTGAGGAGGAGGTCGCGTAGTCGGTTGCGAATGGCGACACTTCGCCATACCGTACACTCTACTACATATAGACTATATATATGTACATATATATATATATATATATATATATATATATACCTTAGTATAGCGTGGCGACCCGTCGCCACGGCAAGCGTCGCCACGCCAATGATCCGGTTTATACCTGCGCCTATAGATGTTTCACATCAAAACGGTTTTTGTTTCCATAATTGTTTGACTGTTCAGATCCTAGATATTATTCGTTTACTGTTGTAACTCGGATAAGTGTGCTACTTTTGATTCGAAATCGTCCAACCCTATTTATAATATTATACGAAGTTGTCTGATTTATTATTAAATTGTAACTGTGTCACATTTTCACTGTTACAATTTGCCTTTATTGAAGAAAGTTTCATGTCCCGGATTTTTAGGCAGACCGCTCATTTTATATAAAGTCGTTACTTAACGTCGCCACGGCAAGCGTCGCCACGCTAACGATCCGGTTTATACCTGCGCCTATAGATGTTTCACATCAAAACAGCTTCAAACATTCCCAAACATGTGAGACGATGTGAGCATTCAATTTAAAATTATGAAAAACTGTTTTTGTATTTTTTACTTTTAAATGCACGTTTATTTATCCCCTCTTTAACTCTTATATGGACATTTTTGAAAAGCTAGTGCAAAATATGTGGGCTAAAAAATATATTACTATCTCTAATGTCAAGTTTCTACGTCGCATGGTTTCTGAGAAAATCGGCCCTGAACAAAGAAAAACGTAAAAATATATTTTAGTACGTAAAAACATGCTGCATATTTAAGAAAATTATGACATCTAGAGTTATTTCTATAGTTGGCACCTTGACAACCTTGGCGTAGGCGTCTATAAAGTCATATTTTTTTCATAATTTTAGATTGAGTAGTTTCGGAAATAGGGGGAGGGGCATATTTTTTGCATATTTGTTGGTATATTTCTGAAGTTTCTAAAATTATGAAAAAAATATTTTGAGACCCTTATAACTAGCGCTTTAACCACACTGCACATAGAATAAAAAAAAATTTATAGGGTATTTTTGATCTCCCCTAAAATTTCCTAATTAATATTTTTAAGTTTTAGCTGTTTGTATATACTACTATTTTAGCTGTTTGTATATGTTCTGCGTTAAGCGGTTTCTAGGAAAATGGCTGTGACGGACGGACAGAAAGACACGTCAGTACCGTACCGTCTTTTGAGATACGGGACCCTAAAACGTGAATTTCAACTCGTGTGGTTCAAGTGAACTCAGTGGATTTAACTGGATTTTCTCCTTGCAATATAACTCAATGATCGATGTAAGTGGCGTTAAGAGAGAATCCCTCCAAGATTCAATCGGTGTGAGCATTATGCTGCAGTAAGCACCCGCGCAGATCCAATGAGTTTGAATTTATTTGGATTTTTACTCAGATTCAATCCTTGAAGAAAGATCAAATGTTTAAATTCGGTGGATACATTACTATGAACTTATTCGATTTAAGACATAAAACTAAAAAAGACGAGAAGAATTCGCACTATGAAGGTTTCGTACACATTCAGACACTTATAAATATTAAAGGTTACATTGTGTTTCTAATTAAACTATTTACAAATATTAGATTTTCACCACATTAATATATCACCTACTGTACCCTTCATAGGTGTAAAAACAAATTAATTATAAAAATGTATAACTCCCCATAGAATAAGAAATTTTTTTGATTTTTGAATTTAGCCCTTCATTTGTATTATAAGATCTCCCATTAGGTCGAATTTCAAGATTCTAGGTCGACCGGAACTAGCCGATAGTTTTTGATGATCAGTGAATTCTTTTTGTTGCGTGCACCAAAAAAATTTGAAATTGTTTACAGCAGGGTAATTTTATTTTAATTTTTTTCAATTTCCTTTCAAGTAGGACTATTAAAGTCTCTTTTGACATGTCACGTTTAACTTCTAATTATTATGAGTAAATATTCTTATTATCTATACGTATATCTACAATCAATCATTTACGATATATAAGTGCAGATACATAAATGTGCATTTTACCCTATAATGGCCTCCATACATTTTTATCTTCAACATAATCCCTGATGCTATAATAAGCCTTCGAAATAAGCACGAGTTTAATATGCATTTTAAATTTCGCTATGGGAAGATTTATTATATCCTCAGGTATCCTGTTAAGAAAACTAAAGCCTTGTTTGCCCAGAAAAGACTTATTAGTAATTTGTAATTTAAATTTAATACTACGAATTTTATTTTTATTTCTTGTATGAATATCAGACCCTTTAACAAAGAAATTTAAGTTCTTTTTAATAACCAATAGGTTTTCATAGATATATGTAACGACGGCAAGGTCAGAATATTTGCCTCTTTAAATAGATCTTTTACTGATTCTCGGGATTTCATATTATATATGGATCGGACTGCTCTCTTTTGCAGAATAAAAATAGTTTTAATATCTGCAGCGCTGCCCCACAGCATAATACCATACGACATAATGCTGTGGAAATATGCTATAAAATAAACTAACCTGGCCGTCGCTGTGTCAGTTAGCTGCCTAATTTTTCTAACTGTAAACGCGGCCGAGCTTAACCTAGTAGCTACTGAATGTATGTGAGCAGCCCATTGTAACTTATGATCTAGAATTATACCCAGGAAAGTGGCAGTGGTTACTATTTCTAGTACTTTGTTATTCAAAATTACGCTGCCAATAACCTGGGGTACATTAGGCGAAAATGTAATACATTTTGTTTTCTCAGAATTTAAAGACAAGTTATTGACTGAAAACCATTGTGTACTTTAGTAAGAGTTTCATTAATGTTTGTTAGGTCTGTTTTATTCACTTTTAAAATTAAGGAGGTGTCATCGGCAAAAAGAACAATATCGCATATATCTCTGACTTTGAGTAAGGCCTCAGTATACGATATTAATATCAACTTGCAAGTCAAACTGTTTTTGAGAAAAAGGGCTTAGATTCCGACGGACGAACGACCAACTGATCCAATAAGGGTTCGGTTTTTTTCATTTTGAGGGATGAAACCTAACATGATCAAAACTATTACTCTATAACTATAGTTTGCAGTAATGATTTACGAATGCTTTACCTGGGTAAAAAAGCGATCCTTAATTGAAGTTTACCTTATTTGTCTGTTTCAAGACAATCGTAAACGGTTTAGTTATTAAAGGAATTCTCGGTTGATCAATTACTTTCTCGGTACTAAGTTTCAGGAAACCAGAGGAAGCTAGAAGATGCAGACCCCTTAGTAGATGATAAAGGATTGTATAACTAAATACAATAACATAAAAATGTTTATAACAAACAGTTTGTTATTATTAGTGGTATATCTACTTACTTTTTTTTAGATCTTTGAGTAATCCACAATCTATATAGTTGGTTTTAATGTAAAACATTTTGAACTTTATAACTTGAAAATTCCATTACGTGCGCTTTGGTTTCCTTCACTTAAATCGTTTTTGGTCATTACCACTATAACAACAAATACATATTTTATGTGTGCATGTCAACTGGATGTGCTGTTTCTTGCGTGAAAACGTAAAAGCAAACAAAGCTTGGCTCCCAATTTGGATAAAAATATATTCGTCTCATTATTTTAGGTATCAATCTTGAATTAATATTTTCATATGTTTACAACCAAGTAGAACAGTCGTCTACATTTCCATTCCAAATTTTAGTACATCTAGCACTAATGCATTTTCTTGTACAACATTTACAATTTTACAATTAACTTATTTTGCGATTCGTTAATATTAACTTAATTTTTCCACATACACACGTATTTACTACGAAACTATTTCAATATCATACTATATATTTCCTCGATCATACCCTTTTCGACGCTATCATTTTCAATCATTTTTTCGCTTCATTTCGTCAATAATCACACCATTCACACTGTGTTCAGCCCATTATCATGCAGCCTTTGCGCTACTAAGACACTCTCTTTTAATATTCTTTATTCAAATATGAAACTTCTCGAATGCGGAACGTTTCCGCGGAATGCTCCAATGTTTATGGTGCGATGCCTTACGATTTTCCCTCTCCCCTATTCGCTTCCGTACGCGGTGCAAATGTTTATTTTTTAAGATTTCCTCAAGAGTTGAGCACTTCGGGAGCGTCGTGAAATGTCTGAATTATATGGAAACGACGAAACTTGCAGGCGTTAAAAATATTTGATTGCCGCGAAAGAGCGTCCCGAGGGAAGAACTCGATGCGGTCGGGAAATCAGAACGGTGCGGTAAAATTGGAATGAACGGTAGCTTGTCCGAACTTATTTCCTTGTTCATTTTTTGCGGCGATCTTTCTCTTGGTATTTAAATATTCCTTCAACAGCGAAAACCGGGTATTCCAAATTAAATAGTCATTTGTTATATCTTCCCGGTATTTGTTGTTTTTTTTCGGTATATCTTATTTAGTGAAAAGCCTTTAAGTGTTAAGATTATCGTTTAAAATATAAAAATACATTATTTTAAATAACAATAAAAAATTTCAGAAAGTACCATATATTATTGGCGAAAGTATAATTGCCCGACATTGATTTTTATCAAAATTTCAAACACTTCATCTATCAACATTTTGCACCTATTTATTTAACATTGTTTAAAAAGTTGGTGTAGTTTAACAAATACTTCTGCCAAAAATAAATATAAGGAATTTTGTTATTCAGCTGAATTTGAGTTACATGTACTCATGTAATTAAAATAATTTTGAAATAATGAAATTTAACTGAATCTAAGTGTCAGAGTTAAATCTTGATGCTGGAAACGAACGGAGATGCAATATAAACTTGGTTTCTATCCATGTGTACACATTAGCACTTTATGTTAAAATATAAATAAAAAATTATTTTGATATTTAAAAAAAAAACAGTTCCCATTTCGTGTTATTGTATTTTAATTTTAGGTCGCAGCGCCACCTGTGCTATAATATAGTAATTTCGTCAAAACGCCCACAGCGAAGATACGAACCTAAACTAACATTGGGAATGTACCAATGAACGAAGGAATGTTTGAATTTTTGTGGTAACGGTAATTGCTGTTAGATGTCGGCACTAGAAAATGGAATATTTCTTTTAGAAGTAAAATAGACTCATATTCTTAGCTTTTCTTTATACGACTTTTTTAAGTAAGTCTTTAAAGAAAAGATGAATAGTACTTATATATTCATGCATATCTTCATTTTATACGTAATTTGAAATAAAATAAAGCGTAATACCTTGACTTTCCTTCACTAATGTTCACTCTCATTCGCACGACATTTCTAATTGGTTTATAATGATTTTTGTTTTTTGATACTGAGTTACGGCTACTAAAACTGCCGATTTCTAAAATGATTGTTTTTTTTTAATTCTTTCATTGGCGATCGATTGAAAGCGTTGTTATATAACTGGAAAGGACAAAAATAAATTAGGTTTAAATTGCAAGAAGCAACATCTTTTCATTTTAATCCATATGTCATAATGGTTATAAATAAGATGGATGCTATATTAATACAAGTATGTGATGTGTAGCTTTATAATCGCTGTTCATTAAAATAGAATGGATACATAGACCTGTTTTGACCTTTAGAAGTAATTTTCAGAAAGCCTTTAATAACTGATGAAACATTTCATTCCAAGAATTTTTTCAATCACATAGATTTTTAGATTAATTATTAGGTACTTAACCACAATAACAATGAACTACATGTAACTTTTGTAATGTGTCAAAATTTTAGATTAACGACATGTTTACTTAATATTTTTTTAACTATATTTATGCAGAGCTTATGTTTACCTGTAATATAAACGAATTTTTCGAAATTTTTTTCGTTTCTTCGTCAATTTTTGGTTCACAAGGTTTTTCTAATAAAACAAAGTCGCATTGTTTTTTCAAAAGGAAAATACTATGTGACATTGTTTTCTCAGTAGGACGTGTTTTCTTTGGACATTAGAAAATGCTTCCAATTTGTTTTCTAAACCTATTTAGCTAATTACAATTTGAGCCTTTAATGGAAAGTATCCTTAGCGGCGAGTGACACTATTACTGTCCTTTTAACATAATTGAGTAACGCTGGATGAGGTCAATATTGGATGGATCGCCGAATGTATACATAGTTATAGCTTTATTTTTTTTTTCTTCCTATAAGAGTGTTTTTATACCACATTCTTTTCGAATATGTCACTGCAAGTCTTGGTAAGTACATAAATAGCAGAATTTGATATAGTCAATAATTATAAGGCAAGTAATGTAAAAATCAGTGTCGTAGTAAATCGCAAATTATTACTGAAAACGAATCATAAATATTATACTTTTTTTTGAGTTGATAGATTTCATAAGTTGGCTAAAGTGAAACATTTTTCTTAGTACCTATATCATATTTTTTAAGCTTATTACGGCATAACTGTAACGATTTATGTGTTTTCTGTTAACGATTTATGGGTTTGGTTTTGTTATAGCGTAAATTATTTTATACCTTCTACCCGTTAGATGTATAATAAAAAATTCTGTCATGTTTTCGCAGTGATTTCAAGTCTTTGAATCTAAGTTGAAACCATATTTTTTAAATTGCGATTACTATTTTTAATCCGAAAGTTGGGTTGTTTATCACATTGTTTGTTTGTTAAGTAATCATTTTAAAACCAAGTAACCAAGTAATTTATGCTAAAGAAGGGTATTAAAAACGATTTGAGACGAAAGGTATAAAAGATGCGTTAGTGTGAGTTGAAGATGGTTTTATCTGATATTAATTTTAATATTAATTAACCTGGTCGTAAATACGTCAAAACATTATTGCTTGGGTTCTCAAGAAATGAAAATATTAATACCGTCCCGGAAAAAAGGGTTCCTTTCATTTTCCATTTGTAGTCCCGGAAAAAGTTTTCCTTTCATTTTTCGGTTAAATAATTTATACTTTTGTAGATTGAGGACTTAAGCAATTTAATTATTTTTTGAATATAGGTGTCAAGATAGTATATATATATGTATATATATATATATATATATATATATATATATATATATATATATATATATAAACATACATAAATATACACATGCAATGAAAATTATATTATTATAATATGAAAGGCTAATCGGATATTTAAGTAGTTTTGCATTATAAAAGGAAATTTCTGACTTATGGATCTGAAGTAACTTAGAATATTCAATTATATTAAAACCCATATAAATAGGCGTCACATCCACGGCCTCATAAAGCGAATACCCTGAAAAGTAACTTATTTTACAGGATTGAAAATGAAAAGTACAGGGAGCTAGGTTGGAACTGTACGGTGGACAACACATTAATTATAGTTTAGTGATACTTACAAGTCATTTATTTGTCTGACGTAATAAATTGGAGCACTGTTATGATGACGAATGCCTTTAGGGTGGGGATTCTTTAACAGAAAATAATTAAATGCCACATACTATTATATAGTGAAGCATCTATTTTTCTATAAAGAGGAAAGGCGTAATAACTTGACCTGCCAAAAAAAACCAGCAGCACTTGTCTATTTGTATAAAATAGTGTTACTGATTTAAGGACTTTGCTGAAATTGACGGTCATCCATGATACGACTTTCTGAAGCAATATAATTGCATACCGGTGCTCAAAGTAGGCTGTAACTGCTCCAGAGTAGTTCTTTTGTGTGCTTCCAACAGAGTCTTCTTGCGTGGTATCCTTCTCGAATATTGTCACTGAGGTGAGCAGGGCTTGCGAAATATGAGTATATTATATATTCCTGAATGCATGAAATCTGGTGTAACGGTGGCGCAGGATCAAACTTCGTCCTCAAACATTCATGAAATCTATCAAACTTTCTTTCTTTGATTTGTGGAGTATCGGTAGTTATATGAAACCTCTGCACGAAAATAGACTCGAGTTAAATTTAAACATTTTTCCACAACGCAACATTTTTAAATTGCAGTCAAAATAACGAGACAAATGATAACTTTGTAATTGCAAAATAACATCTTTATTGGTTTAATATCCGAATGTAAGTAACTGGTTCCATGAAATGTAGTGTCATTAAGTTAATGGACCTAACAGGAAGACAAATATAACAAGACTTATATTATTTTCCGACCTTATAATGAGAAATAATTCACAAGATATAAAGAAAGGATCCCTTGTAGATCGGTTTGTGTCGAAGATGCAGCGAATAGCTCGTATTTTATTAGCTTTGTGACTTGTTGTATATTTATCTGTAGGTTATTCGGTATAATATTAAATTACGTATTATTACATCAGGCTCTGGGCTTCGTCAGAGCAAAGTTTAAGGTCATCGGCGAACATGAGCCAGTAGACATAGCAAATAGAGCTGGGTGAAGATATTAACCATGGCTTACTCCAAAATATGCGAAAGATAATTTTATTTTAAAATTTTCAAATCCAAAAAGTGACACTATGTAAAAGTAAAATGCAGATTAAAACAGTAGAGAAACATATATTAAATATATATTGTATTTATAGAATGAAGCCAAATAAATATTGTTTATGTCACAATTCGTTTAAAACAATAATCATATATGTATATATATATATATATATATATATATATATATATGTACATATATATATATATACATATATATATATAATATATACATATACATATATATATATATATATATAATATATATATATATATATATATATATATATATATGTATATATATATATATATATATATATATATATATATGTATATATATATATATATATATATATATATATATATATGTATACACAAACTGAGTAAATCTTAGCACAAATTTTCATAGACAGTTGCTTGGATAAAATATCATCATATCGATTGTATGATCAAATGCAATTTTCACACGAATTAGTTCTTAGTGTGACGTTCGCCAATTTTTTCAGTTTGATGCGAATCTGGGTCTATTCGCTTTCTAATGTTCAATTACAATTATATTTAATTTACGTGATATTGTAATCGTTTGACTGAAACAAATTTTTAACAATATTTAGAGAAGTGAAAGTTTTTTGGAGAAACGAGGTAACACTAAAATGAACAGAGATATGTCATTCGTAACAAAGTTAATGATCTACGAAGCGTATTTCTTCAAAAGAAATAAAACTTCGCCTTTTAAATTACTGACATCTATTGTTGAGAACATGTACAATTCTAAATTGCGGTGTCATCGTTACTTGTAGACCAAAAAGGAACCACAATCTTCTAAGTTGAATGATCGTTAAATTTTTGTATTAATTAAAATTTAAAACAAAAAAGTAAATGTGGCAAAAGTAACAAAAACGATTTCCCTTTTAAAACCAAAACAGTGTGAACCGAGGTATCGTAAGATTTTTCAGCTTGCTTGTAAATGACTGTCACATACTAACTAACGATTCATGTGTCGTTAAATCGAAAGGTGTGTGCCACACTTTAGACAGTGGTAGATAACCGACATTATGCAGGTCACGACACAAGATATACAGTTTCCCCTTATACTACAATCTATCTCTTTAGTTTTAGTCAACAACGAATACCTTTTTCAGTATTGGGATAATTATACGAACAAGTATATTAAAAGCTACTTCGCGAACTAGGCGTCTAACAGGTAGCTTAGTCGGTTTCGCGGCGGTTGGCTGCGAAGGTAATTTATAGGATGCTCTAGACGATAACTCAGCGGGTTGCGGTTAGCCGCGGCTGTTGTCTTGTTTGCTTCGCGGTCTGCCGAAACGCGAAGCGATCCAGGCGCAGCAACGTCGCATAATATTGAGAGTAATTTATTTGGGCGGCTTGCATCTGCATTAAAGTCCATTAGACTTTTCAAGACATAAATTAATTTAATACGTAATTTAATATTATATTGGTTATAGAAAATCTTCTTCTAAATCGTCTTCAAGCTTTATTTCTCAGTTATGGAATGGATTAATTTTTTTTAAACCTCTGAATCTTATATTAAATCAGAAGCCAAACTAGTACAACTGTAAATAATTTTCTACTATATTTCCGGTCGCTCGAATTTTTCATTCGATTTTGTTCTTTTTTTCGTGGTTATTACAGTGTTACCTTTGTTTCGTTCTCGTCTATTTTGTTACGACAGTATATACTGTTAGAAAGAGATTACTATTTTCTTTTTGTTGCATTTACCTATATATTAACTTACTATCCCAATTGGCGAGTATCAAATTTGTTTACCTTCATGTTGGATTATTTAATGTATTTTTACTTACTTAGTGATGGTATTTTTTTTGTTTGAATGAATACTTTAATTAGAAACATTATCATAATAAGTGGATTATTTTCAGTCCAGTTTAACTAGTAGTTTTTTGTTTTTGTTATTAGTTTTTAAATTTATTTAATTACAAAACGCCTAAAATAAGGCTAAATTCGATATTTTCTTAAAGTTTTGAGTTACCATTTGTTGATAAAAAATGAACAAATTGGACAATTAATGAAACGAAGTAGTATCTAAGTACTTACAGTGAATAACGCTGATGAATAATTGTTATATTTATTAAGGGACTTGGTAAAGTATGGTAAAGAGAAACATTCGTTCAGTAAAGAGTGTTTACGGGCAACCACGCCCATAACGAAATTAATTTAAAAACAGCAGATATAGTAGCTGTAGTACGAGGATCTTATAATTTGCAGTTACATATTCAGAAACTTGTACAATATTATACAATGTTTCCGAACATAAATACTAGACGAATTAGTCAATTTGGTGTTTATTCCTTATCAGATTATGAAAGAATTTTATGATAGTTATTTGTCGGATCTTTTCGGAAATTATAGAATTTAACTTTTTTAAAAATGAGAATGATGTTATTAATAAATATGAGTCGCTTGCCACTACGCAGGACTTTTGCGCAGAAATTACTCCAGGTAGTGTGTAATTGTTTAAATATCAATTAATCAACACTACTACCCACTTTCATTCAGCTGGTAATTGTAGAGAAAAAAAGAGTAGAGTTCTAAAAGTATAATTTTATAACCTTATACGTTTTCCCTTTACGTATTACAGAATAAAGTTTATAAACACAACAAGTTCGTGAACGAGTATCAAAATAGTGCTCATAATAATATGGAAGTGTATTTAAATATATTTTAGCCACTTTATGTGTATGTCGTTAGGATTATTATATAAACTGAATGAAATAAAGCGATTGTGAAACTCACGAAATGTAATAACCTACTAAACACATGCGGTTAAGCCGAGCCTTGAAAAACAATTCAAATTTACAATTTTTAGAGTTCCGTAACTCAAAATGAAAAAAAGGAACCTTTATAAGATCACTTCGTTTTCCATCTGTCGGTCAGTCTGTCAAAACTTTTTATCAGGAAAACGTGGATTTATCAAGTTGAAATTAATATCAAATGCTTAGGTCTACGATCCCTTGAAGCGCTGTGATAAAATCAAGCTTTAAAATACGGCTATCTATGCTGAATATTTTATAATTCGCAAATAAATCAAAACATGAAATTTGGCAAGGAGCAAGATCTTACAGCGCAAGTTAAGATCTTTTGTATAATCGATAATTACAAATTAATGATAATTACAAATAATCGATAATACAAAATATTCGCTGTCATAAGCAAGATCTTACAGCGAAAATCGTTAATTTGTAATTACATCACATAAAAAACACTTTCCTAAATATGTTATCATCTTTCTGACACTTTGACTACTGTTATATATATATATATATATATATATATATATATATATATATATATATATATATATATATACACATATATATACACATATATGTAGTAAATTTTCCTTCTCTAAAGCTTTGAAGAGACAAGATACCTATATTATAAATAATACGTTTTTTTATAAAGTTTGGTACCTCTAACAAATTTAGAAAATGTTTATTTGAATGCAATAGTTTATTGAATTTCGTTTATTTAATGCTATTCTTATTTTTAGATGTAGTGTTATATTGTCCAAATGTAACCAGCTTTGTAATATTATAATTTTGAAAAAAAAATTTGTATACCAAAACCGTATACCACCGTAGAATTTATCGAAAAGCAATCTGTGAAATTCAATAAAAATTAGTATGAAATAAATAGCAATTGCAATCGATTGTGCGGACTGTGATAATGTTAAAAACACACTTAGAGTGCGTTAAATTATTAGTACGTACGTAAATAATGATATATTACATCGTACCCATGTGTATATTAACACGAAGGTATATATAAAGTACGCATATATGCATAAATAAACACAAGCGCATATGTATACAAAATACGCAGGAAACTAGAAGAGAAGTATCAAAAGAAGACTATGAAAAGAAAAAAGGAGATACATCAAGCAAAGAATTACGAAAAGATCTTTTGATATATGCTTTCTAAGGCGACTCTTGAATTTAGATATTGACAGAGCATTTCGCACGTCGGCTTTCTTAGTTTACTAGCGTACACTTTAAACGAGTTTTCATAAAATATGGTATTATGTTTAGATACGAGGGGATTTTTGTAACCGCCGCATAAAATTGGTAAATATTTTTTGAAAAAAGATAATAGAACACTTTACAAAAGGGTTTGTAACGGCATATGTATATCTATTACTGATACTCTATAATAATCACTTTTATGTCACGATTTTCCTTAAAGAAATAATTAGAACATACAAATCCTTAAGTTAGGACTAACATTTATTTACTACGAGAATATAAAGTAGATAAAAACATTTGTTCAGACTAAAACTAAAATCGTTGTTTATTTTTTCAATAAGACATAAAAATGAATGAATTTTGAAGGAAATTTTGCATATATGTAATAAACCTTTGGAAATAAAGACATAATCTAGAATATATTCTAAAATATGGAAGATGTTTAAGATTGACATAACTGAATTAAAAATAATTTTTATTTCTTATTTCTATATATTTAATTACAATATTATAAAACGGAAATAATAATAGGTATGTATATTTATGTCCGAAGTTCTAAATGTTTAATATTTAGAATCAAATATAAAAATTAATTAAATTTCGCTTGAACTTAATATAAAATAAATAAACACAAAGAAATAGTTAAGACACAATTTAAATGGGTTTGGGTAAAGTGAAAATATTGAAAAATACTTCAGCAATAAAGGAGATATTCATTGTGAATAATTTTTTTAAAAATACATTTGTATAATAAAACAATTACGACTGAGTACTATTTTTAATTTAAATACCTCATTTTTATGTATATTCTTTAACTTAAAAATCACTGAAATTAACATTTTGTTGTATTGAGCTCATATCCCACTTTTTATGCATTGAAAACTAATTTTCGATATGACACGATAGTTAGTGCGACTTTCAATATCGAATTGCCACATGGATAATACATTGATTTATTGAATATATTTGGCGTTAATTTTTTAGAAATCCATTATTCACAATTAAATGAAATTACGTGATGTAGTATTATTTCTACTTTCTTTAATTTCTTTACCACGACCTAGGTTTCGTTGCATTACAACATCTTCAGGTGGGATATTAGCAAAGATCTTTGCTAATAGTCAGTCAGTTTGCTAATAGTAATTTGCACCTTCGCTAATAGCCCACCTGAAGATGTTGTAATGCAAGGAAACCTAGGTCGTGGTAAAGAAATTAAAGAAAGTAGAAATAATACTACATCACGTAGTTTCATTTAATAGTGAATACATTGATTATTGTACTCATTTTGTTGAGCTGAAAACAAAAGGTCATTATATATTCTGAGTATTGACAATTAAAATCTTAGTATTATTCGTAAATAAAAGCATTTATTTAGATATTTTTTAGACTTTACAATAAATAACAAGACAAAGAATCTAAAATAACTTAACATCATTTTATCGAAAACACTAATAATACTTACTTTTGTTCGACAAAAATAACCAAGGAACAATTGATACGTAGGTAGGAGGAACACAATACAAATAACGAAAAAATGCATGCAATGTAAGTCACAGTTGGTCTTTTTTTATTTTTAAATTATCGTATAGTCGTTAATTTGAAGTGTACAAATAAAATTGACGTATATTTAGAGTCGCGGACGCTAAACGGTGCCGATGCCACGCACCCAGCCAAATGACTAGATAGAATTCTGAGACACATCAACCAGTTTTACATTTTCCAAGTTTGTATTTGGTACACGTGTTTTAATCTGAAAATTCAATAAAAATTTAAATCAAAATTGTTAATACATTTTTTATTGTAATTATATGGTTACTACTTTAACTTCTTTCATTCAGACTTTGTAACGGGTACAGTCGAATGTAATTCCTTTTCATTCCGACGGGAAATGCTTTCGATAATACATATTTTTTTAAATAATTATATCGATAAACTCTTGGGCTTAGTGGCGCTTCATGACGTAAGAGGATAACGTCGTAACGCGTATTCATCTTTTTTCGCACATTGCGCGACGCACCGAGTGTGAAGATTCTTTCTGCTTCTTCGCGGCCGCTCTAGAATTGACTATGGTGTTGCTTGGTAGGTCATTTTGGATCAATAGTCACTTTTATGGTTATTCAAACTACTAAGTGTTTTTTCTGTCATTCGCTATTGTTTGTAAAATATTTTAAAACTCACTATATTTATGTTACTTTTATATCTCAAGTTAAAAGTAAAAAGAAGACCGAACCAATCATCGCCTTAAAACTACTATGTATAATTCAGAAAATATGATCGGTTTACAAAATATAGTACAAACAATAACGAATAAAACACGGAAGAAACTGAAGAGTTGACTAATATCACAATACACTCGGTGTCACGGAAATCAAGGAAATGTCTTATGCCCGGCACCTTGCACGGCTTCGATGACATGATTTTGAAATGTGGGGTGATATACTGATCCGATGTCACGTTGAAATATTTCACCATCAGATTGGTTGTCTACAACTGAGGAAGAGTTTAAAATTATCGGCAAACCGACAGCAGAAGGTTAGAATATAAGTATGAAAAACAAAAATAACCTAAATTACAATTTTATTAATTAAAGATTTAGTATTGAATATATTTGGCGTTAATTTAGTAGAAATTCATTATTGATAATTAAATGAAACTACGTGATGTAGTATTATTTCTACGTTCCTTAAGTTCTTCTAATAGCCCACCTGAAGATGTAATACAACGAAACCTAGGAAGAACTTAAAGAAAGTGTAAAGATTTAGTATATGAAGGAACTAATTTATTAATTAGCGTGGATTATAGTAATCATTTATTACATCAAGTATCATCGCATAAATTATGCGATATTGAAATTAGCCTAACGCGATAATTTATTTCTTTAAATACGGCAAGTATTACAATTCTTTAAAAAAATGTAAGTCATTCCTTCTTAATAACCTCTGCTGATACATTGAAGAGACGTAGGCGTTAGTGTGGAGTCGATTTCTGAAAACTAATTCGTTACCATCCCCTACCGTGACGTCACGTGCGTGTATTGACGTCACTCGAGCACATTACACGGGCAGAAAGCGGTCTTCTATCGAACCCGCTTCCGATCGATAAGGGCCGTATTTCAAATTAAAGTTTCACTCGACGATGTCATGTCGCGGCTTGTAACGTAAACACGCATCGAGGATTGCGACACGCGCCCGCCGACCGGTTACATACGGCCCATTCGAAATATCACAAGATGTTTATCAGAGCTATCCGAAGATCATGTTGGTATTGGTTAGTGTAACTAACGATCTACAACATCATTGCTTGCTATTATCTTCAATATAATGTTTAGTATATAAATACGAAGCTAATATATGACGATTTTGATTTCAACAGAGATCATTATCGTACTCCAGATGTGAGCAACGTAGATAAATATCTGGTAAAGTTTTTTGTGCAATTTTTAATATCTTTATGGGACTCTATTACTCTCACTCTGTTATCCGCGTAATATTTAGCAAATTATATGAATAAGCCAAAAAAAATATATAAGCCAAAAAGTCGGAGCCATAAAATTATGAGTCACCCCCATTCTCGCAGTCCTCTAAAATACATGGATAACAAATCTAAAATAAGTTTAATTTTGTTTTTTCATGTCCTTTAAAAATATAAGTATTTTTTTTACTTTGCGCTTCTGAAACATATACAAGGCAATAAATTTTCATGATAAAAAATTATAATTAATATTTCTAAGTAGCTTAGTATGAATGCTATGTTTGTTTAAATGTATAAACTATTATATGCACATAAATCTATACGGAAACCTAGTAGTGTGAGTTCCACTTTTACTAAAAAGGTTTTTTCAGTCGTTTCCTTGTTCACTTTCCGAAATACGTAGTAGCTAATTGAAATAATTTTCAAGGAGTTAGTCATAGGAATAGGAAAATTCGCAAAACATTTTAACGTGTAAAACATTTTAACGTGTAAACATTTTTAAGTTCAATCAAACGCCATTCAATCTATCAATCTGTCGCCATCCAGAGTCGGCGTGAAAACCAGTTACAGTGAGGTAATCTTCAACGAATATCATTCTGTCTACTGGATACTTTATTTAGAGGAAGGGAATGTGGTAGGGAAAAGGACTTAGTCCTGCCCAGTCGTGTTGATTTGCTTATATAGCTTCAATGCTTTGCGTGTCACGATTATAGGTCAAAGGTGTAGTTAATGTTAGGGCTTGTTTAAGGCGCACGTAACATTTTTGTACATATAAAAACGTGTAGAGAAAATGTATTCTACAAAAATAAACTATAGTAGTGTGCGTACTTATATTGAAACATCAACATTTTGGTTAAATAAAAACATAAAATAATTTTGAATAAAATAGGCAATTCCTAATTACTACTGGTATCGCTAACTTTTACTTATTATAGATGGGTTAAATAAATTAGGTTAGGTTAATTCTAAATGAGGCTATTTACTATCATTTTTTTAAATCAAAAACAACCAACAAGTTTATAATTTAAAAGTACAAAAGATGTGATTTTGAATTTTGGAATTAAACACTTTTATCATCTCAGTTTCTTAAAAAGTTTTTATTAATATTTCCACATATTCGTTAAATATTTTCAAATCACTTTATTCAGAAAATAGGATATGATTGAGAAGATGGTATTAGTATTATGAAGACAATTTTTAGACTCTTTCTGAAAAAAAAGTCTAAGTTAACATTTTTTCTTTTAAATCCATGAATATATGAAAGCAAAATAAAAGCTGATAATGTTACCACCTTTTTTTTTGGTTTCATATTATTATTATAGAAAAAAATACCGAACCGTTTCCATTTTTTATTTTAGCTTTAATTGTGGACAAGCAAGATCTTATGATCTTACCCAAATGGGTGAAAACGGATGATTTTAGGCCGGCTGAAAGTTTTTTTGACTTTCAAGCAATACACCACAAAATAAATGGTCCGATTGCAAATTTTATTGTGGTATTACTAATGTCCAAAAAAGTAATTTTACCAAATAGTGAATTTTATTTTAAACTTTGTATTTTGTTACTTTTTTGGGAAACGGGTTCAGCGTGGTGCTTCGTTCATAATAGTGACATTTATAAAATATTATGGCTAACTTTTATCCGACGAAGTGCATTGGAAATTGTCTATCGTAGAATAGGAAATTTTCCTGAGTTACTTAAAATGTTTTACGGTAGAAACGGTCAGAAATACTTCAATAAGCGGATGTTAGTGTTGTAAAATATATAAATTTTTACAGGTGACACTGATTTTACATTTTTATAATTTCTTACTTAGTTAATATATTTATTAATTAAATTGATTTATAGATTTACTGTTTACGAGACAAAAATAGAAAGAAAAACGCCGACTGGTCAATATTTTGGAAGCTTATCTCGACGAGTCAGGGATGGGTGCGATTGGAAATGGACAAACCTATATCTGTGGTAATTGAGGTTATCCAATGCCTCAAGATCAGAAGATCTTACAATCGGCCGAAGGATTTAGAGTTCATTCGCAGCGCTCTGATGTGGCAAGGGAATCATAAAATGTGATCATAGGATAAATTGTCAACTGTTGCTTTTTTATTTCATATAGTGAAAGACAGTTTATTTTATAGAGAGAATAATGTACGGGATGTCTTGTGTGAAGACCATGGAAGACTCTTGAAATAAAATCTGGATTGAATGTTATTTAGGTTTCATTCCCTTTTAGATCAGGTATATATATATATATATATATATATATATATATATATATATATATATATATATATATATATAAAGATGATAATTATAAAATTAATGATATGATTCAACTTTAGAACAAAAATTTGAAAGAATGTTACTTACTGGTTATAGTAAAGACATATGACCTGCGTCATCTGCTCCATCAACGTTATTGTAAGATTGTACTTTGGAATATTCAATATTAAGTTTTATCCATAGATGCATGGGATATTCAATATTAAGTTTTACCCATACATCTATACACCAAAACCAGGATTTAGTAGAAAATTGTTTAGACCTATTTATTCTGATTATTTCCTTTAAATTAATTAACTCAAAGGAATCTTCATGCCAGCACCACGTTCAAAACTGTTCTACAAATATCGATGGCCAATATCTGGGGATCGCTTACAATGCCTTGCATTTTTTTTACGCAGTTATTGTATATTGTAGAATATAATTTGGCATGTTTTGCATTTATATGAAGTTTCTATGAATTTTTACAGACCCAATTACCTGTTATAAGTTGGTCGACTATTACTTGTAAACGAATAGAGTCTATTTACTTGTGATAATTTTCCTTTTAATTTCTTTATATATATTATTAGTATGAATAATTTTAAGATATTCAAAAACAGTGATTTAGCTGGTAGAGGGTGGGGGATACGTAACTCTAACAAGAATGACCACTTTAAATCTTAATAGTTGGTAAGTGGATCTCTACACACTAGAGTATACGATTAAACAAAGATCACTATCGCTTTGCACGTGGTGGAAGAAGTCTAAATTTTTTTCTTAGAAGATTTTATTTCATAACGTTTTAGACTATAAATATGTATAACAATGCATGCATTTCAGTTGTATAGCACTAATAGTCTGCGAGTAAAACGGTTATGACTTACTGACGGACAGGTAGACTGATTTGAGAACTTATAAAGGCTCCTAGTTTAGCTAAGGAACCCTTAAATGTTACATGTATGCTCTTCAGCTGTTTCGTTATAATTATATAGTTCTATATTTAACTCTATATTTAACATTCCAAATGTATTACCTTTTCTCGACCGTTAAATTTTACTTAATAGTTTAATTAACGATCATATACCTAGTAACGTTTAAGGTCTTTGAGTTAGTAGCGATTCGTGTAGAAAGCATTGGATTAGTTGGAATTCTGTAAATTATTGATCGCAGTTACAATTTTACTAAAAGTTTTGGGATATAATCGTTAAATAATTTCAATCAAGACAAAATTACATAACGTCGAGTATTTCTTTGAAGTAAAAAATATTCGTATATTGATTATGTACTACAACACGCTAATAAAGTTAGTTACTATGGCTTGTATGCGACTTTAAGTTTGATCCTTTTTTGGTGATTTTTTATTCAAACTTTTTCACATATCTTCTTCGTTTTTTTTCTATTTTTCTTACTATTACTTTAACCCTTTTACTACTAAATGTACAATTCAGTTCTCTACGCTGCATGGTTTGTTTTAGAAGGGCCTTTGAAAGACGGACAGACATGGAGTTTCCTTAGTGTTGCGTTTTTCTAGTTTTGGTATAAAACATTATAAGCATATACTGTGCAATAAATGTAAGTAGACTATATTCCGATTCTTTGTTTATCTTAAAATAAAAAATTTACTATTATTAATTTGGACACCACATTATTGTCAGTGTACATATTGATAAATAACGTACATTCATATGTCACTATGTTTCTTCCTATTCATTGAATTCATTTTTCCATTTACTGAATATTCCTTTTTCAATTTTGAAAATAAATAGGCCAAAAATTTTCCTGCCATATTGTATAGAAGGGTTACTGACAATCTTTAATCTGAGGAATTGTTTTTTTAACAGTTAAATTATCAAAATTTTATTTCTTAATAAATACAAATTGTACATAAATCATCAACTAGAAATATCCACTGCAATCTTAGAAACGGATGGTGCTTATTCAACCAACTACGAGTTACGGAATTTAGACTAAATATTCTTATACGATAATGAATACGAAAAAATCTACCCAAATCCTTATAACAAAATGTAATGAAAGCAATATGTAATAAATTGTTATAACTAAGTGTAAGGGATTTTTGTCTCTATAGAATATCCGACCAAGACACCAGAAATGGTGTCTTAGTTGGACAAAGAGATCATTTCAATTTGAGAATGTTTCCCATTACAATTATTAGGGTTATCTTTAAATTATAAGCCAAAATTATGCAAAATGAATATTTATGAATGAATGTTCATATTGTACTCCGTTCAGACCGTTATGTCTAGATGATAGGTATATATATATATATATATATATATATATATATATATATATATATATATATATAAATGTAGAACGTAGAGCCTGTAGTTTTTGGCCCCATTCATCCTAGTTCTTTTATTCGTATTCTCTTTACGTTATAGTTTTTGCCGTTATTAAAGTTTTTTTCATTAAAATACCCTGTTTCTACTGGTATTTATTCTAGTCTTGTGCGTTTTCTTTCCTCCATAAATTACAATGAATATATGTCTGTTCAACTCACCGTCTCGCCTACAGAATTACCCTGAAGCCAAGCCGTCGATATAGCATCTTTATATACGACTTTTTTCCATTCGGTTCAATTTAAAATTCATTAGAAATTATGTTTTACTAGTAATTTATTTAAATGAAAGTAGGTATATAACACCAAATACCTGTGTATATCTAAGTCCCACAATATTTGACTTAACAACTCCACGTTTTGAACGGTTCGTAAAGTTAAGTTATAGACCGAGACTAAATACTGATGGAGTAACGTATTTAGTATGCAGCACTGTTACGTGCTACTTCTTTGCAATTACAGAGCGAGTAAACGTTTTTTATAGTTAGTGAATTAAATTTAAAGTTTCCGTTTTCAAACGAAAAAAAAGTAAAAAGAATTCCTTTCTCGACCAAACCTTAATATTGGTGCACTGTGAAAATTCTCGTTGATTGAGCACAATGTTTAAGGTAATAACATACATTATTAACCTGTTTTTTAAGTAATTATCATGGGCGCATAGGATTTAATAATTCCTCCTAATCTTTAAAATTTATTGATAATTTCATGAATAGAAAACAAATTACGACAATAATTTTTATAATAACCTTGTATAAAAATAATAACTTTGTATAATAACCTAAAAACTTCCTTATTATTAATAGAATAGTGAAGGATTTTAGTTGAAATAAATGTAGCGGAGTTAGAAAAATAAAAATAAAAAACGAGTGTGCTGTAGACTACACGACTGAAGTGAAACTTCAAATTCACAAAATATGAACTTTAAAATTAATTTATAATTTTATTCACTTTAAACGTAGAATATTTAATGTATTGAAAAAAATGATAATTTTTAATAAAATTGTTCAAGAACGAAATGAAATTACAAAATAATTAAAAAATCCCTTCGCGTAACGCTAGCAAACTCGCATATATATATATATATATATATATATATATATATATATATATATATATATGTGTGTGTGTGTGTGTGTGTGTGTGTATATATACATATATATACATATATATATATATATATATATATATATATTTCATGCACTGACTATGAGAGGAAGTGAGAAAGAAAATGTGTGCTCACACCTCTCTCTCTTGTCCCTATAGTAATATACGAAACGTAACTCTCTCTCTTTCTGTCTTCATTAACTTATATCTCCTTCTCAACTTCCTTTCGCCTCGCCCGATCACACTTTTCGTAACGCTCTCGTCACGTATTCACCAGCTTACTACTCAAGTAAAGAAGTTTTACTTCAAAAAGAAAACAATTGAAAATTTATTATTGACTTTAAAAATAATATAATATAATGCCACAAGGCTTCAAAAACTGATGGTCGTATAATATTGGTATAATTGACTACTTGTATTGGGACAGCGAGCTGTATGAACGAATATGTTGAGAAAAGATTTTCTTCTTTTTAGAAAAATTGATCGATTTACACTTGCTGTGATTTAATTGTATCTTCTTCGCTCTATAATGTGCATCTAGTCTATTAAGATCTTGTTGTAGCTTTGCATGATCAGCAGAACCTTTTATTTTCGAGAAAATCTTGTGTTACATTTAACAAAGGATAGAAACTATTTAAAACGTACAATATATATGTGTCTCCTCGTCAGATCTTTTTAATATATATTTACGATAATATAGAAAGATGTAACTTTGTTTATTTCTTTTTTATAGATATCTTAATTTTAGAAACTATGAAAAATGATTTAAAATAATTTATCGAATATCTCCAACCTGTAACACTTACGTATATAAGTGGGAAAGAATTTTTTTTAAATTTGATTGAGGTTTTATTACAACAAGGATAACACAATATACAAATATAAAAACACATAAACTAGAGACAAATATTACCGTCGTTAATATTCGACTATTGATCGACCCGGTTTTATTACGTTAACTTAGTGGTGTATTCAAAGTAAAAAACTAAATAAAAAATAATTTCGAAATAAAAAAAATATATTTAAATATATATAGCAATTTCGCAATTAACGATGACGATATAAGTCGGGATCTTTTATGTGGAAATTCAACTTAATATCTTTTTGATTTTATCTCTCTCGCCATCTTTCATTGCATTTAAGTATCCGTTCACATTGCGGGGCGGTATGGGGGGAGGGGGGGGGGTGCAGCTTAGGTTGGCCGGCAGGAAGTGTACTCAGCCTCAGCAGCTCGCAACGGTAGCGACATAAAACTTGTTCCTCGTTCCCTGCTGTAGTATGCGTAGTTTGGTGGTGGATAAATTTACGATAAGACAAGCTGTCCTATAATTGTTTTGATACACGATCACGCTTAATCCATAATTTTTACATCTTGCAGTCTTAATTAATAATTGGGTTTTAAGTGTAAGACATTTGCGTCGTAGCTTCTTGTTGATCAACATTTCAACATTTGATTAATGATGTTAAGTTTTGTGGGATTGTATTTCATCTTTAATATTACTCACATATTAAGTTATTTTAGGTTATCAAAATAAATGGAAGTACCTGTTACCAATCATATATATATATATATATATATATATATATATATATATATATATATATATATATGTATATATATATATATATATATATGTATGTATATATATATATATATATATATATATATATATGTTTTTATTCCTTCTCCAAAACGATTCCCATATTTTACGGGTGTTTATGTATTCCATCTGCATTTTTTTCAAAATAGTTTCATTTGTCATCTGTTAAATGTTATGTTATACAAATCACATTTTTCTCTCGTAATAAAATGTCTTCTACGACGTTCCTTTGATGTAATTATGCATTGTATATTTCTGAGTCAGTCATAGTAATAATTTTTCAGAAAATATATGTCGGAGATTTTGTGTACAGAACTTGGAAAGAAGGAGTCTAAATAGAGGCACTTTGCAGAAATCATTTAGAAATTTTGTTAATTAAATATTTAATCGTTTTCAAGAAAATAATTTCATCTTCATTCTAAATTTGCATTTTTTAAAACATTGTTTTTTACAATATTTTACTTGAGTTATGTGATGCAAAGCTGAATTATTTTCTAGACTTGTCCAGAAATAATTGACAAAAATATGTCTATTATTTATGAGCAACATTTATGAAGCATAAATGGAAGCGATTGATTCTATTGAGGCGAATATTGTATATCTTTTATTATGAAAGGAAAGATTTGGTGTTTAACTAATTATATGTGGGAGAGATAATTTCAAGGACGGAAATGAAACAATTTTGAAAATGTTTTAATGGGTTCATCATATTTTGCATTTGTCTTTCTTTATGATTATAAAGTAAAAAAAAATATTTTTCAAATAAACAATGAATTAAATAACGTTTAATAATAATAAAAGAGCAATGAATTAAATAAGGTTTTTGCAAATGAAATTTCAAAGAGGTCGATTTCTAGAAATCGTCGACTCTTTCCATAGGCTGCAGCGCCATAAATAACCTAACAGTAAATGGTAAAATCCATACATACCGACGAAATTGTTCTTTCGATTTTGTCGATATAAGATGGCAGCTTTATAGGTAGAGACTCAATATGGTAGACATTTTAATTTTTGCCTGTTAATTTGCGGAATTCCAGTAAGTGGACGGGATCTAACCGTTACATATAAAGCAATTGTAAATTTCCAAGATTTTATTGTTAGATATTATGCTCACTAATCAATATACATGTAATATACCTACACATATGTAAATAAGTAAATATCTTTCAGAAGAGCAGAGGGTCAAGGGCATCGGGGTATTGAATTCTGAAAGTGTTAAGCAAAGTTGGGGCATGATCGTTATTGTTTAAATAAGAGGCATAAATCGATTCTGAAATGAATTGTTATTGTTGTAAAATAATCACACCCTTTTTTAAGAATGACGTGATATCAGCGTAAATACAAGTATTTTTTTATTCTCTTATTTCATTTTCAATTTTTAAAAATATGTTTAAAAAATTCTAATTTTTCGGTAACATATTATAAGTTATTACATTGAAAATGATCTCAAAGTTTAGACTGCTAAAGTCCTAATAAAAGCTTTTATTTAAGGCCCGCTAATGGGAAAAGTTAAACACTTTTAAAAGCTTCCTCCTCCATATGAACTAGAATAAAATAGCATTAGAGAGAAAAGCACGTAGAATTTGTGAAATTTATTGCACGTGTAACCCGTAAATCGAGCCATACTTCATAACTCGAGACACCTGCGTTCACTGACCGGTACAGCCCAGCTCTAATTGATTGATGGAGCAATTATGAGACTTTTACTCCAGCTCTGAAGGTTACGGAGGTCACCAATTTATCAAGCCCGCAACACGCACGATCTCGTATTAGCAATTAAGACCAGCACGGAACAGACGACACGGACGCGGAGAGTTTTCAAGAAAATTTACGTTACACACCCCGCTGTGTGCCCACTTAATCGACCCGTAAGCCATTGTTAACACCCTCATAGTACGTCCTTTGAAGTTACGATCCTCATAAGCTTCCGTTTTAGGGCTTCCTGGATTAAATGTGGGTAGGGAATCGGCGTGGCCTTCTTAGCACTTCCAGGTGGCTGGGGCTTATATTATTTGATGGTGCGCGTGAAGCTAGGATAACAACTTTATCTGCTTTATATTGGATTAGTAAGCGGCTTCACCGAAATTATGTGGATGTGGAGTGAATCTGCCAGTGGCGGCACTCTGCCGCATCTGCCGGCGTTTATTTCGACATCGCATTTTATATGAAACGATTTTATGATCGTAATCTTAGAGTTGAAGTAATATGCCCGCTGTAAGGTTTTGTCGTCAAGTTTTTTTTCATTAGTACCGCCAGATCTACTATGTAATTGAACTGATTTCATTAGCTTCAAGCTACGGGACATGAAATACTAGATATACAAGACCACGTTTTGGATAAAAGTTCCTAACTTTGATGTTGATACCTTATAAACGTTATAAACGCTTACAGGCTAAATTATTTTGTTTCATTTATATATTTACACAGTACTTGTGTATATATATATATATATATATATATATATATATATATATATATATATATGTATATATATATATATATATGTACATATATATATATATACATATATATACACATATACATATATATATATATATATATATATATATATATATATATATTAGGGTACAACAACTATATTTGGATAAGAACTAATCATTTAGATTCGATATTCTCGTTTATACGTCCAGAGCATTGAAGAAGTAAGTTGATCGGGTTACAAAGGTTTAAACTTAAAGTTTAGATAATGATTGCGATACTGAATTGTGACGTAGCTTTTATTAATAATCGTTCTATTATATTATTATATTATTCTATAAGAACGAATGAGACAGGTGACATCCCTACTCTACATAATTTTCCAATATGGTCCCGATCAAACTACATTCTCTTGATATTTTATGAGAAACACCAAATTTAGCAGCAGTAGACTACTCAATTTTGTGCAGATTAGAAAGACATTTCATCCTTTCAAGATTATGTTTACTTTTATGACAAAAAGCACTTATTTCTGACGTGTTTTCAGCAATTTGAGATTTAATCGTCTAGAATTAATCTGACGTATAATATATATATATATATATATATATATATATATATATATATATGTATATATATATATATATATATATATATATATTAATAGGTAAAGAGAACATTTCTTCAATTAATTTCTTAATATTGTGAGCATGGAGGAGTCCGAGATTTGACATAGTTAAAGTTTCTATGGAAAAGGAGTGCAGAAAGTTAAAATTTATATATCATCTGTGATAAAAATACATTAAAAGATTCATTGTTTACGTTAATACTGTCAATGTCAAACACATAATAGTCTATGATCAAACAGTCGCGCAGAGCAGAAATTAACATCGAAGAATTTTTAAAATGTCAGATTGACTGAACGAGTTTAACGTAAAACAATAACGTTTAAGCTTCCAAATTTAATGAATTACGGTCAAATTTCGACCACTAGTATGGTAATATTTTGTCTTTATATAGCGATATACTTATAATCGAATTGTATATAATCGACTTGGAGAGTTTTATGTAATAAGGGTAAGAAAAAGAAAAACTGCAAAACAAAAAAAATGCGATTCAAAAGACGAGCTTTTAACGGTAAGAGAAATATGTAAATAGTTTGAGTAGTTTCCTCTTACAAACACGTTCTTTTGAAAATTTTAGAATAGATAATGGTTACCGATGTGACAGTTATATTTTACGTATACTCACATTACCACGAAGCTTACCTACCTGATATTTATATTTTACGTATATTCACACTACCTTTCGGGATGGCTTCAATTATTTTCTTCTCTTATATACGTATCCTTATGTGATTAGGTATATCTCTTATTAAGATTTCTTACATTATTTTTTTATCAACTTCTAGGTCCAATTTTGTTCGCCTTCTAGGCATATTTGCGACAGTCACTTGTTGCTTAGGAGGATTCTTTCGTCGGTTGGTTTTTGTCATTGGTTTTCATCTGTTCGTGTCGTCGTTCAGCAGATTGATTTTATAAATGAAAGTTTGTTTGAATGTTTATTCATAAATACTGTATGGTTTTGTCTTTTAACGTTAGTTTTGTTTAATTTTTTTTTCTGACTAGCTACTTTTATTTCATATTTTTCGATTTGATACATTTTTAAAGTATATTAACTTTCATATAGCCAATTCGTTAATTAATTAAAACCTGTTTTATAATCTAACGGCATTACTTGCCGTTATATTTGATATTTTATGCTATATTTAGCATGAAACACATTTTATCATAATAATTCATAGACGGAAGATATTGTGGTCTTTCTCCCGCGAAATTCTTGATATTCTAAAGTTGTAAAGTTATTTCAAATAAATGAAACTACTTGTATACACAAAATATATAAACGGACTACTATCAATTGAAAATGATTTTCTTTTATCTCAATTGCGTTCATATGAAAAATCGCAAACTCAGATTTCAATAGTGAGTATCACGTTTACTGGTCGAGTTTGGTGCTAAGTTTCTAATTAGATAAGCTCGTCGATGAGGGTGAAAGTAATTTCGCTTGATTGGGGAAAATAGAATAATTTTTTTATCGGACCCTTCTACCATTTTCTTTTGTTATTTCAGGAATAAAGACGCAGATTTTTTTTAAAAAAGTTAATCTAATGTAAACTAGAACAAAAACGGATAGTATTTGTTGTTGACGTACCAACAAAAAACTTAATACGACATATTTGTACTCTGACTTAGGCCTATGAAGTAGCGAAGGAGCGATTTTTCAAAAAGAAGTGATTGGGAGAACAATTTTAGACAATCACGTTAGGTGGGATTAAATTAGATCGGAATTATTAAAAGACTTTGATGTTGTGCATCGTAATGATAAATGAATTAGGAGAAATTATATGTAAAAGATAATGTGTCAGCAGGCGTTTTATGATTGTCCGATTTCTTTATTCCGCTGGAAGCTCTTAATTTATTTAATCATTTCTACTAGAATGATCACTACTACTACCTTATATGAAAATATTAATATATAGAGAAATACATAAGGTTGTGAAAACTTTATGAACATAAAATCATATGTCTGTAATATTATTAATTATCGTCGAAAATTGTTCTGTGTCGCTTTTGAATACTCTTGAATATTTATGATTATATAAGTTTCGGGTGAAAATGCGTTTTGTACTAACATATATCGTTAATAACATACATTGTAACACGTTTTTTACTGACATGTATTGTGTTTTAAGGGTTCTGCATGGACCGAATACAATCCTATTGTAGAGACGTTGTCTGTTCGTTTGCCTGTATGTCTGGCTCATTACATACCTTTAAGGAGACCTGAAATTAATATATATATATATATATATATATATATATATATATATATATATATTATAGTCCTTGGTTCAAAACTAGAAATGGTATTAAAAATAGCTTAAATTTATATAAGTGGCTCCCGAACATATAAGAGGGAACTGATAAAAATTTCTACCGAATAGGCATGTGTAGTCCCACTGAAAAGATCTCTTTTTGATAAGAGTAAAAACCGGACTTTTAAATTTTTTTTTACTGAAAATCAACGAGTTGGTGCACCATTAAATTTGTTACTTTTATATACATTTTTTTCCATTTCTATCTCGAAAATCCAATTACATGGCAAGACATAATATAACTGCAATATTTTTTTATATAGATCTATATATAAATTTAAAAAAATTAAATGGAGCTAAATGTCAAATATTAAAAAAGTCAGGAGTGGTGAAACCGATCTATTTTTAAGAAAATCAATATATTTTTATGCTTGTAAAAACATATTTGTTTATATATTTCCATAGTATAGAAACATTAATATTTGGAAATATTTTAAAACATACATGTCCTTTTTTTATTTTGTTACTTGGATTTTTGTACGTATATAATATATGTAAGATGGGTTGATAAACTATATTATTGATCAGAACCGAATAATATCAGTCAGAAAATTATGTATTTCCTTCTTTCGATATGCAATATTAATTTATATTTTAAATGTTTATTGCTATCGATTTAACATTCTTTTTAGATTCAATTTCTGACACTTACGCGTTGTCAGAACACCACACTCGGCGAACGTCTACCCTCGTGTGTCAGTCAGTCGTATCTGTTCACACTACAAGATGTAACAATTTCAACCACCATTTATTTATTTTCACAACCTCACTTTTTTTAATTAAGTTGTGATACCAGAACTTTTTCATCGGTAATATGCGAAGAATGAGTGGAACTGTATGTATAGTTCGATTTACATTTTACAAATATACATATTTCCCGTTTTTCTCCTATGGTTAAAAACCATATTTTAAATTGTCCATATTTAACAGTTGTTGTCTAGGCAGAACGGACAACAATTGTTCCGTATTTTTAGAATTCTTAGCTAATAAGACTGTTTACGCACAAATCGAAACCGCAGCGATCGTTTGTTACCGACGAGTGCATGAAGGTAGTAAGTAAATATGACGAACATAATCTCCATTAAAAATTTAACAGTAATCACAACTTGATAACTTTTATAACCACATAACTCACAAATATTATAAGAGTGATTAAATCACTTATATTATAATTATTGTTCAATTTGTAATGGAGATTACGTTCGTCAGTACGGGGTGATTCTGTTTGAATTTTACAAAAAGTTATGATTTTTCCTTGATCCTTTTTGTCCCTTATTTAATTATGAAATGTTATATTTAAATGATAAAATTTAGTAAAAATAATATATACAAGTATAGGTATGTTTAACTAAAATTATAAACTTAAAAGTTTATATTCACTTTTAAGAGACTGAAGAGATTTAAATGAAACTCGATAAAGACATAGTTCGTAATCCTACTTAAAATCTTTATCACTTTTTAATCTCAAAAGAATCTTATTGAATGGGATTTGGTGTTTCGTAACAATTTACTACAACATGTTAATAAATGGCCCAACATGTAGGTGTATTAATTTGGAAAACGTTTAACGCTTTTTATGGAGAAATATTGTAATAGCCTCATTGTGTATGCACACGTACACACACACACACACACACATATATATATATATATATATATATATATATATATATATATGCACATATATACCTTTCATTATCGTAAGCCGAACCTACACGATAAAACAAACTAAAGAAAAGCATTGATATACAGTCAAGGCTTTATTTCTAAATGGCAGCATCGCATTGCTTTGATGTGCTGCACGACGCCTGACATTTAATCCTTTAGTGTATCTCTAAAATGGGACGAAGTACAAGAATATTTTATTGCTTATAATTGTCTTACTTAGTACTCGAGAGAGTCTAAACGACAAGTCGATAGAAGTCGACTTGCTACAGCAATTTAACAATGTCATATTTTATATTAAAGGTAATCTACAAAAGTCCTTAATGTGGGCATTTCGTAAATCACTTTTTAACGCTTGAGTAAGAGGAACTTGCAAGAGCGGATACTAGCGGAAACCAGAAAATTGTATCTAATAAATGTCCAGAAAATCGCAGTGGGAGAAACAGCTGTAATAAAAAGGACCAATTATAAATATAGAACACTGACAGTTGTTCAATCTTAGTGTTTGCTGGACATTCAATTACACTTTTTGGTCACATAATTCAAGGCCGAAACGAATTTCTCAATTGAGTACAATTAGATAAAAGAACTCCTTAGTTGACTGCTGTCTTCAAATTTTATAAGCCTTTCATAGTGCAAACACGTGCCTAAATACATGCACAAAGAATCCGGTGTGATTCGTGCTGATCCACTGACTGAAGCACTCTTTTTTCTTTACTGTCATTGACAATATTACGTTCACATCCAGGAGAGGTCCTGGATGTGAACGTAATATTTTCACCATTTTGATAAACGTACAAAATGTAAATATTTTTGGGCGACATTTTATGAGCACAGTTTTCAGAAATTCTTCAAACAAAACGATGCTGGAAAAGAAATATGCTAGAACGGCGATCATGGTCGCGATCTAGTAATCCAATTGTCTGACGAAAAAAATAAAATTCTTCTTAAAGCTCCTTTGTAAAAAGAAGAGATCAACAAATTGTTCAATTAGTACAATACTAAAAATGTCCTTTTTATTATAAATATTAAAGTATTTATAACAATTTATTTATTAAGATAAAACTTTGATTCTAGTACTTCGGATAGCCTCGATTGTATTGAAAAAAAAAAAAATAATTACAGTGTAAAAATATCGTTACGAGAAAAACTCGTTTAAATTATTGTAAAAATTAATCTACTTTACTTTAGTTAGCGATTTCCGGCCCACCGCTTTTTCGAATCAATACTCTCCTTCTGATTTCTCCTATCTTTCTTAATTTTTGTCTCCTTTTATGCATCTCTAGACGCGTGCTTCCCTTGATACAACCGCGCTCGGTCCTCTTTTAAATGCACGTCATCTCCATAAGTAAACAGCAATATATAGCACCTTTCATTAGAAATACTTGCAGATAGATATACAATCGCGATTTCAATCATGTTATAGCCAACAACAAGGTTTTCAGGCGCGAGTTACCACACTTGTTGATTATAACTTTCGTTGCTATTCTGAGTATTCACAATTGAATTGTCACCGTTTTAATTCAACTAACCAATATGCAACTATAAAGTAAAGTGAAGAACTATCTATCACCTAAAGTTTGCTCTGTGTCTAAAAAAATTCTTGATGGCGCAGATTTTCATAATTGCACGAATCTATTTATCGATAATCATTCACTTGACAAATAAACATTTCTTAAGAACAATTGAACAATATTTAACGTCGGTAAAGCATATTACGAATATTTACTAGTCAAATGAATCAAAAACAACTTGTAAATACTTATTGAAGGTATGATGCCATTTACGCTTTTGTGCAAGTTAAGGACAAGTAATGGGGCGGGTCAGGTAGTACTGAAAGATCTGTATGAACAATTGCACCCCGAGTGACGTTCATTTAAGCATTAAAATTTATATGCACGGCAGTGTGTAGTTTCAAAACAGTGACCGCACTCATATCGGTCATTATTTACACGAACCGTTTCGAGTCAATTTTGACTCCACTGTAGCTCAATTCTGTTTTGAGACACATATGAAAAATTAAATTTACATATTGTAGTACTAGTCCTCGTTCACAACACCAAATTCCATTATCGTAACTTAAATCGGCCGTGAGATATGAAGCTAACAAATATTTTAATTTGGGAGACATTGATTAACTCACTGATAGATCATCTAAATATTTAGGTTACTTTTAATAATTCTGGCACCATGAAATTTGATTATGAAATAAGTCGCAACCCTTCGACATAGTTATTGATGCAGTTTTTTCATTGGTTTTATATTTTTTAACAAAAAATAAATACATTATAAAATACATTTCTTAATTTTAGAGATTTTTACGTCCATATATTTCCTCCGTTCAGACACCTAGCATAATTTTTGATAGAAACAAGCTCGTAAGCGGATAATCTATAGCATATATATATATATATATATATATATATATATATATATATATATATATATATATTAATATATATATATATATATATATATATATATATATATATATACCATAAAAAAGTACTTTTCAGAAGTTATAATTATATTAGAAATACGCTTTGTTGAAATTCCACTAAAACATATCAGGACAAGTTCTCTTTGAGGAATAGTCAACTGTTGAGCTGACAAAATGTTGAAATGCCAAGTTAAAAAGTCCTTCTCCACTGAAAATGTTATAAATTCCAAAATTAAAACACTATGACAGGTTTTCGTTCTGCATTAAAATACATTAAAATAGGATTATTATCAAAATTAAAACCTACAAAGTTTAAATTTAATAGTAGGTATTTGAATTTTAGAAATTGTAACATTTTAAATTTACTATGTTGAGAAGTGCTTTTGAATTTGGTATTTCTTTGGATTACAACCATTTTGTAAACCAACTATTGATTATTCCTAAAGAAAACATGGGCTTTTTAATATTTATCTTTTAGATGGAATGGTTTTTAATCAGGATACCTTCTAACTAAATTTTTTACAACGTCATCTTGAAACAGAATACTTTCCGAATATGTAATATGTACAAAAAAAATATTTTCTGGAAAATTTTATATGACAATGTATCCTTGTATATTTTCGTTATTGTATATTTTCGTTAATATGTTTTTTCGTTAATGTGTTAATAGAAAAACGAATTAGTAATACTCGATAAGATTTCGTGTTTTTTAAGTTCATTCATTTCCTGTAACCATTTTATATTAACATATAATTTTTATACGTTTTTCGTTGTTAAAAGACGGTTAAGTAGTAGGTTTACGTTCTTGATCTATATGGTTACTTATCGATATTATCGCAAGCAAAAACATTATGTTTATGTTTGCGATAATATCGATAATATATCGTTAAACCTCGAATTAGTTTGTAATTATATATTTGATGTACCGTTAAAACCAGGTACTTAATGTTGGCATTATATTATGGGGCAATAAAGATATTTTGGATTTTCGAAAGATGTTACAATACGTCGCTGTTTTCATTTGCATATATTGCACAATTTTAAAATATGTTTCTATTAAAGTTTTTGCGTTATAACGAAAAAAAAATACATATATCCCGCAAATGCCGCGTACGGCCACTAAAATGAACACGCTGTCTCAGATGCATTTCCAATACAGATTTATTGCAGTGCAGATATTAAATATCTGAAACTTTATGCGCTATTTCTAACATATATGCCAGAAACAACGTATCTGTTATTCATATAGCTTATTCTGTGCATTAATCCGAGTTTATTTGAGGTGTGTTTAAAAACAATATTTTCTCGTTGGAAATGAAATTTTGTTAGTAATTATTTTCCGAAAGGGTTAAGAAATGTCATTTAGTTGCTTAATTTGTAGTTGCTTAATTGTTGCACAATTTGATACACAGGTGACCTGTGTATCAAATTGCGTAGAAAACAGAAAGCAACTAAATGACATTTCCTGAGGCACGTTCTTGTGACATATATTCACGCAGGTTCTAACAAAGTATTTATTCCTTTTGTGCATCAATCTGAGCATATTTGAAGTGTGTTTTTGTAAAAAAAATATTTTTTTTTCGTTGGAATTGCAATTTTGGTAGTAATTATTTTCTGAAACTGTTAAGAATATCATTTATTTCCTTCATGTTTCCTATTGAATTTGATGCGCTGGATCACTTTTATGAATAATGGACACATTTTTGTTACATATATCTTTATATAGTTGGAGAAAAAACATGTTGATTATTTATACAAGTGATTCTGTGCACCAATCTGAATATATTTCAAGTGTGTTTCTGTAAAAAAAAAATTGTTTTCCTTGGATTTATAATATTGATAGTCATTATTTTCTGAAACGGCTAATAAATGTCATTTAGTTCTTTCACATTTTCTACTCAGTTTGATACACAGGATCACCGGTACGAATAACAGATACGTTTTTGTTACATATGTTTATACAGGTTGTAATAAACGTGTCTATTATTCATACATGTGATTCTGTAAATCAATCTGAATATATTTGAAGTTTTTGCAAAAGAAAATAGTTATTTTCGTTGGAGTTGCCATATTGATAGTAACTATTTTCTGAAACGTTTAAAACATTTCATTTATTTCCTTTCAAACGTAGGAAACGTGGAAGTATATATGAAGCATGTTTCTGTAAAATATGTAATTTGTGGCAGTGACTTTCTTCATAAAAGGTTGAAAATTTTCATACAGGTCCTTAATATTTTCTACTCAGTTTTACGTACAGAATAATGAAGACACGTTCTTTGTTATATTCCCTGGAAACTATTCTGTTATGGAAAATTCTTATCTTTGTTCCTTATTATTCCTTATTTATTTCCTTATAATATTTATGACCATCTTTATCGTGTCTAACAACGAGTTAATCATGCAATAATATGATCTTTTTCTGCTTTTAGTGTCTTCTCCTAATCAAGTTGGCAATTATTATGATTATTTCAACTTTGGATGCAGCTGTCCGAATAAGTAAACGGATACTTTTATTGTATCGCAGGCGTAGGTTCTTAAACCAGGATATCCTCTTACTGTCTGGACCCTTTCTGTCCAGTTACTTGCCTTTCATAATGAGTTGAAGGAATTGGTATTTTCTCTGGCGCAAGATATGTTCGAGTTATTGGACCTTGCGTGTATTTTTGCATTTTAAGATTTCTGTATTTTTGTTTATTTGCTGAACTACCGTTATATTACGTATTTTCTGAATTCTGCAGTGCGCCCAAATCTCAAAGGTCTATATGCTCTTTCTTGTCGCTTCTATGAGGATCCATGCTTCAGCACCACATAGTATGAAAAACATTCACAGCAACGGGCCACACGCGTCATAGGTTCAGACGTAGGATCCTCTTTATCTTGCGGAAAGTGTTTCGGGTTTGCTCTAATATGTATATGTTTATTTAAATATAAGTATGTATTGTGAGCTTCCTCGTCGCTGTGATATGATCGTATCATGAACGTTTTTCTGCGGGGATTTCTAAAAGTAAATCAGAACACGGTTATGTATGGAGATATCAAATGAGAAATTGGCGTCCGTTGAGATATATTTCAGCTGGCCTCAATTCTCGTGATTTCGGCTCAAAATCCTTGCAGCTCCTATTTTCAATTGGCAAATGGACAGTATATTAAATAAGTACGTAAACTTGTACATCCTTCATCATTGCTTGCTACTACAATATAGATAAATAAAACCGACCAAGTGAGAATTTGGCTCTCACTACGAGGTTTCCACAACTACTTTATTTAAAGTTATATACAATTTGGCACAATGGTGTTATACCTTTTATTTTAGATAATGTGATAAAATAACAAAATACTACACAAGTAAAAGAGAAACACGGTGTTTTCGACTCCTCTCGTCCTAAGGGCGCCCACTCTCCTATGCATCTATCATGAGAGCTCTCTCGAAACAAATGATACAATATTATAAAAAAAGTTTAGTATTGTTTTAAAATAAAACAGAGTATATGCTACTTTCAAATAAGCATTTTTTTTCTATATGAAGGCTAGTGGTTTTTCATAGAAGGACAGACAGAAAGCGTGGTGATAGCAATAAGGTTCAGTTTGGACTCTTCGGGTACGGAATTCTAGGAAGCATAAATATTATTCTTTGCTGGTTGTTCATCTATTAATGTGATCTCGCTCACAATATATCTAGATAAGTTATGTACTCCTACTTTACTTATATAAAGATATTAGTCAAATTAATGTAGTAATAATAAATATAGTAAATATGGCTTATTTTTTATCTGAGTGTAAAATAAGACGAACATAATCAATGAAATTTTCTTGTATGTAACCCCGTTTTCGAGATGTAACTTTTAAATAGCAACACAAGGGCAAGTATTGCGCTGTGCTTCGCACACGGAGCCCCGCGCAGTACCATCAAATTATTGGGATTAACATTTTTAATAATACAGTAAATAATTCATGGAAAAAAATACTTTTATTCTAGTAATTCGGTATTCTTCTTGATTTTTTTTATTTTCACGGAAGTTCTGTTTACGATAATATAATGAAACGTTTGAATGTAATTAATATTGAGAAAATGTTGAAAATAAAAAGTGTTTTTTAACGAAAAATAAATTATCCTAAGGAAGGTTAAAATAAAAAAAAATATTTTGGACTGACAAGTTTTGTCTTATATTTTTGAGAATGATCCAAACAAATCTCCTATAATAAGTAGCTAGCGATCTATATAGGCGATACACTATATACAGCATTGTTTCTAGTAAAAAAGTAGGTATTCCAGGTTGATATTAAACTAGTGGCTATTTCGGGCGCCCTATGACCGTCTGGCGGCTAGTAGTCGCATCACACACGTGTCCCCGAAGCCCCGGTTAGAGGTTGAGGGAATTTTAGAGTGAGTCAGAAGCCATAGCTGTCATTTGCTCAGGACACGGCTATATTAGGTATATAGGGTATGTATATTATACAAACGGGATATTGAGCATGATGCCGTTTATATTATATTTGCAATTTTGACAGTTTTTCGGATTTTCAACTGTTTTTTCATAAAATCTACTAAAACAGCATTTATAGCAAAATGTTTGAATATTTTGATCTCTCTGTCTGCCAGCCACTCAGGTGCATCCAAAGATTCGTTAATAAATTTTTTTCTTGAGAAATTCGACCGAAATCATTAGAGCCTTATTAAAGTTAAACAAGATATCTCTTTCTGAGACACATCTATAAAATTTCATGCAAGTACTCGTTATGTGTTTTGTAAACGAATTATGAGATTGAAGCCGTAACAAAATCGCAATTTATTACGCAATATTTACAGTTGTTAGAAGTTATTAAAGTAACTTACTACACGTTACTTTAATAACTTCTAACAACGGTATATTTCCATTTAAACGCACTACTGCCTCCCGCGATGCGATACCCAAAATAAGACATCTCAAACAATTTTCAAAGCACCGCACGCCACGCGAGCACCCGAACCTTCCACAAAAACCGTCTAATGATAGAGAAAATCGACGTTTAAGGCCATCCCGCGAAACTACTTAGAGACCAAGCATAGATACGAAACTAGCTACACTCCTGTCGTTCCCCGGCGGAAGCGTGCCTAACGTCACTTCGCTAGCGCCACCCCCGAACGGCCCCGTACTAGCGACACACGCGACCGTAGGCGCCGTGCCGCCGCCCGCGCCCTTCCGCTCTGAGCCCTAATATATTTTAATACAAATATTTCAATATCACCGTAATTACTATTACCCTTGTTCAATGAAAATAATTCAAAGCTCCAACAGCTCCTGTTGAATCGATCCCCCCACCCCGCGCAGTGCTCTCGTGCACACACGTCGCCAGCCTTAACCTACTTATTTAATATTATGTGCCGTACGTAGGCTTAAGTGAATTCGGTATAATTTCCCGTCGTACTACAACGCGACGTTGTTAATGGAAAGTGAATGCGTTGTAATGTTAAGTTGTGCTGTGTTTAGACTTTAGGCGACGAACGGTTACGAGTGGAACTTTAAGCTTTCGCGTATCGAAGTGAGGTTTCATTGAAAATGCATTGCCGTACTAAAACGCCGATGGGTATGTTTTGCCGTTTTCTTTTTTATTGGTACATATTCAATTTTAATGCATTAATTAATATTACTTATTTTTTAATAAAGTTGGTTTAGATAGTTACATTAAAAGGAGTATAAATTACATATAGTTAATTTATGTCGTGTTGTTAACTAGGGTAGGTGTTTTAAAAAATACTGCTAAATAGAATTTTTGACATTTCCATTTTTGTAAAATAGATTTTAGTAACGAGAGGGGTTGGTAGAAAATATTATTGAATGCAGACAGTATTTAATAAATAAATTATTGAATTCTTGTATCATAATTATCCTAATATTCTATACTTTCTTTTAAATTATAAATAGTTTATTTCGTGTATCGGAATTTTTATATTTTTATTATAGTAATATAAGTAACAATATATTAATAAAAAAGTGATAAACGTACAATTTTTTAAAGGTGTTGAAATTACACCATCAAGTAATTACAAAAATCATCTTACGTTAAGAATTTCCTTATTTAATTACAAGTTTCATTAGAAAGAGGATCAACAAAATATGTTTATAACCATAAAGTTAAATAGACAAGAATTTTGGAGTACACGATGTTTGATAGATGGATATTATAAATATTGTCCATAGACAATTTAGCTAAAATTAGCGGCATAAAGAATAAAAAAATAAAAATTAATGTGTTCTGTAACGTTTATTTCGAGATACTTAAATGTTTATTTGCACGTCGTCCTTATTTTGATACACATTTACAATCTCTTTATTCTAGCAATTTTAGTAAAGACGTGTGGATGTGTCATATATGGAAATGTGCGTATGCGGTTCTCACATCAGTGCACTTACCGCGCCCTTATTTCGTACATATTCTTTTACTTTTCGCAATATTTCGGCATTTTATTTGTTTTGAAAGTAGTTTCATTGCTGCGTTATCAAACGGTAATGAGAGGAAAAGGAATGTAAGGTGTAATTGTCTATTGTGAGCGGTCGTGGTAGCGTATTGTGTAGGTGCAACATTCTCGATTTTTTAGTAATACCTAACCTTCTTATCCATCATCAGAATATCGTTACTATCACACTGGTTCAGAAAGTACACAATAGATAAATAAAACAAAAAGCATGACATATTTTCTGAAGTTCTAACTTATTATTATTACCTTATAATTAATTACTTACGTAACCGCTGCTTCGAACTGAGATAATGAATTACATAAGAAAAAAATAGCTTATTGTAAATAACTTTTGTTTCCTATCAACGTCTTTAGGATTTTCTCCATTAAGGTCGAGCAAGCGACGGCCCCACGGTACACCTCATGGCATTTAAATATCTACGTGGCATCTCGTCATCTCGCAAAAGCTTCATTTTCGTGAATGGAAACCTCGTAATTTAATTATGTAGTATATGTAATTAAAATAAAATAATTACCATCTCTCATTTCTTATACTCGTATGTGTCTAATTTAGATGAGCACGTGTGCTTCTATGTATTTTAATAAGCCCAAAATGGATTTACAACAAAGAAAATTATTGATCAGAATTGGAATTTTTTAAAGCACCCCCTACATAATTTGAGCTGGGAAAGTTTTGGGCTAACATTTTAAACTGGAAAATAATTTCCATTATGCTCAATTGAGAGTAGCCATACTGAGGTCAGAAATACAGAGAGGCCAGACAGACATTTTAGTCGATTAAAAATTGTTGTAACTAAATTGCACTTTTACAATTGAAAATTTTTTCTTCAACTTTCAAGCAGTGCTTTAAATTATTTATCTAAAGGAGTTTCTATAAATAAATTACAGCATAGCATACAAACCAAAATTCAATGTTCAACAGGGAAACGTTATCGTCAAATTAAACCGGAAGGAAGGTTTACTGAATTTCAATTACGAATCGCAGCTCTGCTGCTTTATGGTAATCAAAACCGCAATTTCCGCCTCGGTCCGATAATTTCCAAACATCATTAAGGTCAATAAGAAAAGGGGAAATAACTTAAAGTTATTAGGGCTAATAAAAATTCAAACGGACGAGGGCGGGTCGTAAAACTGTTATGTCATTAGCGCGCTGTTACTTTGCTCCGCGTCTCGATGCAGAGTGCGGCAAGGACACAATTTTAATGAACAATTAACAACAATCAACACAGTTATTTGGCACTATTTGAATGATTATTTAAATTAAATTTAATAGTATGGAACAATTTCAAAACATTTACATTTCTTATTTTAATGTTAAATATATATTTAAGAAAATGAATTGTTTTGCTGTTACCAAACATTTAATGTTTAATTAATTTTTTATGGTCCGAATCCTATTACTTTCGTTTGGTTGTCCGCCTGTCTTGGAACCTCGCAATGAGAGTTCCATACAACAGTTTTTTTTCAGTTGGGGTGATAGGTCAAAATGCTAAGAAATTTCCTCTTACTTGTAAAGTAATGGCGGCGCTAAAGAAATGGAAGCTTTATATAAAAAACTGTTGAGCACGAGTAAAACTTGCACTACGAATGTTCTATACTCATTAAGCACTTATGAATATTTTATAGTACAAAGTATCTCTATCGAACTATTTACAAATATTAATATTTCACAACTTATATATATTGCCTGCTATATTTTTGACAGTCGTAAAAACACGGTTCAAAAAATTATAAGATTTAGGATAATCCCTATAGTTTTCTTCTCATATTACAGTCAGATTTTATCAACCCTCCTTTTTCACGACTTTTGGTTTAGTAGTTCTGAAATAAGAAGAGAGAAAGCTCTATTTTCTTTTTTTAATTTTTACCTTTTAAATATTCAGTTCAAAAGTGTACAATTTTTTTTCCATTTTATTAACAAATCGTTTCAAATGGGAGAGTATATACAATTAAAGTGATTTATGTAATTTCTGCAAAGAAAGTTAAAAGATCACGGTAGAAATTAAGGAAGAATATATTAAATAAGTGAAAATTCTGAAAAACATATGTAGGAAGTTTATCACCACTCACATAGTAGAAACGCGTCCAATTGGCGCGTATTTGGGAGAGGTTTAGGTGTAATACGATTTTGCGATGTGCTAAGTCCCTGTCAAGTGTGTCAATCAAAAAATGAGAACGGCGGTAGAAAAAGAGAAATGAAAATAAGTTTCTAAGTAAAAAAACTATTTTTATCACTGGTCACAAAAAAATAAATTCCAGTAGCTACAGAAGTCTACTCGAAGAAGTACCTACATTACAATTATAAATTATAATTCGAAGAAATTGATATCGGTACATGCAAAATCTTTTTAAGATACTACTGCAAGTTAAAGAAAGTTCAATGAATCATTCTCGTTTAACTGTTTTAACTAGCGAATGTGGAATTCGAGTATTGTATATATAAGTATTATCCAGTACCATACCAAAATCTAACTAATCAACAGTACAACAAAACCGCAACTATCAACAGTAAAGTTTAACAATGCTAGTAATATTAGTTAATTATGCTATTACACTGATTAAAATTACAACAATCAACATCTTCAGGTTTATTAACGATTGTGTCAGGGTGAAAAGCTTATTTATTTACTACAAATGACTGGAAATAACGAAAGTGGTTTTAGCCCACTCATAGTAACGATGTGTTTACTAGAGCAGCTAATTAAACTCTCTTCAAGATTTAGTCTTTGTTACTTGTTCTAGTTGTTTTGAATTCAGAATTACAAAGTTGAACCCTACTAAATACGGGCTGTTTTCATTTCAGTACTCCAAAATGTACGAACTATTTCAAGATATAAACGAGAGTCTAGTTCCTTTTCACAATTTAATCAGCCTCGTGTCACAGCCACACTCGTCGCCTCTTGTTTGTGCGACAGTGTAGTTAGTCTAGCAATCGGCGCCTTATCTTCCAGTGGTATATACAATGTTCATGACAGAAGTATCAAGTAGGGCTGTGTAAAGAAAGATGGTTCAATTTCTCTTAAATGAAGAGATTGAACTTTAAAATAATCAACCTTCAAGCTAAAGGGGATTATATGAGTGGTCTGATGGGAGGTGTTTCCATACTTCGAGAGAAATGAAATAATACTTTTTTATCGTAGAATAAATTTTAACAATAAAATAGCAAAAATGGTTAAATATAAATTTATTCTAATTAAAAAAAAGTTTTCTCTCTTTTTTACAATAAAATATTTGTCACTATAACCGCATTGTATTCATAATTATGCCAGCTTTACGTTATCTACGGTGTAACGTTATGTAGCCTATTTCGATTTGAAAGTAGATCATTATTATTTTAATTACGTTCTAGTGGATTGTAAATATTATTTATGAAGCCACTTTCAACACTTTTTCATACAATATTAGAGTAACTTCCGGAAGCCGAGATAAGTTTCTATGAACATAAAAGAAGCGGCCAATTAGGGAACAGGTTGTATAAACTTGAGCCTGAAGTTCAGGATGTTAACGTAATTATTATTATTCATTGCAGTAAGTAAACAAGTCTCATTTTTATTTTAACTTGAGATTTATTCTTTCGTTTTTTTATTCGATTCGGGTGAAGCTGGTATAGTTAACAACCCTTAAACCGCTCCGAGATTCCATACTTGCATATACGTGAAGCACATTATATACGTGCATATATGTATATGCAAGGTATAGTATTTTAATTTTATAAATTTAATTATTAATTATGTCATACTGTTAATACATTTTTCTTTATACATCATTTCTCATGGTCATGATCAACGAATTGTTTCTAACTTAGACTATATACAACCACTGTACTTTAAACATTACATAGTAATCAATGTTATGGTTATTTAATAAAGACACGCTTAATTTAATCAATATTTTTTCAGCACACAAGTTTACAAACTTGCGTGCTGCAAAAACTCTCAAAATCAGTTTGTTGTCGAAATATTAATCTTAGCTAGTTTGTCCTTGCGAATAACTCGCAAGTCACCGAAAGGTACTTGCCAGTTAGTGGTAATAAGTAAGTGAAAGATATTTTATTTTGAAAAATAATAATAAAAGTATCATTGTAAAAAAATAATGTTATTATTGTGCACAACATGTTTTATTGTAAAACATTAAAAAGTAGATATTAGTTTTCTCAGACATATTTTTGAAGTTATACTTCGCGCTTTATGAAAAAATTACGAGAATGAAATTTTAAAACCGCAGGATAAAGTTGGTAACGCTGCAACACAAAAACGACACCATGAAGTTGCTTACACATTTATCTTTTATCGATTTCCTTGTCTGAAATACTAGGCGCATATGAGTATGGAAGAGTTTGTTTGGTGGTAATGTGATAAGCGATTATTTAATAATGAAAAATTATTTTGTGACCGCATTTGTTCGTTGTTAAATTTTCGGAATATTAATTTATTTTCATTGTTAATTAAACTTTATTTAGTTAGTCAATTCTTCCGTTTAACATGGTTATTAGTGACCACCATTTTATTTTTCTGCTGGCTTTCCATTGTTCTTGTATTATGCCAAAGAAGTGTAACTTCCGACGCGCGTATATAAGTGTACATGACTTTTTTAAACTTTTTAGTTCATGGAGATATATATATATATACACACACACACATATAAATATATATATATATATATATTTTTTTTTTTTTTTTTTTTCTTTATATCCTGCTACTTAGCGATCTGTTTGTTTCAAACAATAATCTAATGTGTTGTCAGATTTTCATCAGCTAAATTATTCTTAGCAAAGACATGCACCCAACGGTGCAATCCTCATATTTTGTCCGCGAATCTTGTCGCAAGTTCAGATACGCTATTCCTCTTAAGGCGGGAGAATCTTAGACTGCCCTCTCCTTGAAGTTCAGCAGCTAGTTCGTTCATATGTTGGTCCAGTCTGAGTTGATATTTCTTGCTGTTTATTTCAATTTCGTCCTTCACAGTTCTCAGATTTAAATCTAGGTTCACATATTTGTTGCTTATGTGGGATGGTATATTAAACATGGCTCTCATTGTTTTACTTTGGAACCTTTCAAGTATTTCGATGTTACTATGGCTGGCTGTGCCCCAAAGCTGAATGCCGTAAGTCCATATGGGCTTCAGTATCGTTTTATAGATAGCCATTTTACTGGAATCTGTCAATTGTGATTTACGGCCGATTAGCCAGTACATGCTGCGGAGTTTGCTGTCTAGTTGCTTCCTTTTAGTCCATATATGTTTACGCCAAGTGAGTCGACGGTCGAGGTGCATACCCAAGTATTTGGCGTCATCTGATTGTGGGATCGCTGTATCAAAAAGTTTTACAGGTGGGCAGGTTTTTCTTCTAAGTGTGAAAGTTACTTGGGCTGACTTATCTGTGTTGACTTTAATACGCCACTGCTGGCACCATGCTTGGATGAGAGAGATATGGGATTGGAGGCTTTCAGATGCGGAATCGGGATTATCATGTGACGAAAGAAGTGCGGTATCATCTGCGTATGTCGCTGTGGTAGTGTTGGCATAAGTAGGTAGATCTGCTGTAAATATCAAATAGAGTACTGGTCCCAGTATACTACCCTGTGGAACTCCTGACTTAATTGGGTGCATTTCTGATGTTTCGGAGTTATATTTCACTTCGTAGCATCTTTTTCCAAGATACGATTTAATCAACGGAAAAAAGGAGTGCGGTAACATTTTTTTAATTTTAAAGAGAAGCCCAGTATGCCATACCTTATCAAATGCTTGGCTAATGTCTAAGAAGACTGCGGAGCAATATTGTTTATTTTCCAATGCTCTACTTATGACATCAACCAGCCTATGCACTTGCTCGATAGTTCCGTGGCCCTCTCTAAATCCAAACTGATGTGTTGGTATTATATTTGCTAAGTGTTCCCTCATTCTGTTAAGTATTATCGTTTCCAGTAATTTTCCAATTACCGGAAGGAGACTGATAGGTCTATAAGATGACACTTCTTGAGCAGGTTTACCTGGTTTCAGTATCATTATTACCTGTGCTATTTTCCACTGGCTTGGGTAGTAGGACTGTCTTAAACATGCGTTGAAAATAGCGAGTATGAACAGTATTCCTTTTTTTGGGAGGTGTTTCAAAAGTGTCGCGTCGATAAGGTCATAGCCAGGGCATTTGCCTTCCTGGAGTTTTAGGATTTCCCGCCTCAGTTCATTTGGTGTCACATGCTTAAGTGGTAAGCACATTTGAATAGGTGTCTTTAAGTACTCCTCTATTTCATTGTCCAGATATTGATTACTGCTGGGAAACGGTTCAAAAACTTCATGTAGGTGATCAGCATATCTGTTAGCTTTTTCACTATCGGAGCGAGCCCAGGATCCCGTTTTTGTTCTTAGCGGTGTGACTTGTTGTTTGGGACGCTTTAGGTTTTTGGTAGCTTTCCATAACGAGTAGTTTGTGTCACTAGTATGTGTCAGTTTTGTGAGATATGATTGTAGATTCTCATTTGCCAATTCTTTGATTAGAGTTTTAAGATGTTGTGTGGCTTTATTTAAGGCAGTCTTGTCTCTAGGATAGTGAGTGTTTTGCCATACTCTGCGGAGTCTACGTCTTTCGTTTATACAATCCTTGATGAATTCAGGGTACACATGCTCTATAGCAGTTCCCGTTTTGTGATGGGATGTAGCCCTGTTTGCAGCGTCATGAATCAGTTTGTTTAGTCCTTCTATAGCCCGTTCTATTTGGTCAGACGTTTTCAGTGAGATCCTGAGCTGTATTTCCGTTGTGATGATATCCTGATATTTTTTCCAGTTAGTATTCTTATTGTAGATTTTAAGTGGTACTTCTGTTAGTAATATCTTACTATATACCCTTAGAACAATAGCAGAGTGGTCTGAGATAAGGTCAAAGTCAGGTTCTGTTTTAGTGTTATTTATTGCAATGTTTCTAGATATGAAAAAATCCAGCAAATCGGGTATTTTTCGTGGATCTGTCGGCCAATAGGTAGGTTCTCCAGTGGACAAGCAATCAAGATTAAGATCTTTCACAGCTTGATAGAGCGACCTTCCTCTAGTTGTTATAAGTCTAGATCCCCAGAACAGGTGTTTAGCGTTCCAGTCGCCCCCACTTATAAAGCGATGTCCGAGTATAGAGAAGAAATCTTTATATTCTTCTTTTGCCATCTGGTGTTTAGGAGGGCAATAAACTGCAGCAACGGTAATGTCCGAGCTATTGTCATACACTTTAATAAGAGAGGCTTGTATCTTGTCAGTTGAGAAAGGTTCAAGCGGGTGATGTTTTATATTTGATTTTAAGATCACTGCCGTTCCTCCATGCGCTTTTCCCGATGGGTGGTTGGTAGCATAAACTGTGTAGCCCTTTATTGAGATATGGCTTTTGATGGTAAACCTAGTCTCAGATATTAATGCCACGTCAATCTTTTTCATGTGTAGAAACATTTCCAGCTCTAGTCGTCGAGCGACCAGTCCGTTGGCGTTCCATGTGACTATTTTAAGATTTAGATTATTTCTTAGATTATTTCTTTATATATATATATACATATATATATATATATATATATATATATATATATATATATATATATATATATGTATATGTAAAGTCTTTTCAGTAATAGAAAGGAGCATATCCAAAATAATTTAGATACTTTTTTTTATTTACACCTATACGGTATTGTTGAAAAGAAATATTTGAACGAAAAAAAAGAAAAATCAATTTTTTAAATTAAAAGTTAACGACACCTGAGATCGTTAATTTGGCCATTTTGCAGCCACTATTTTTACCAGTTCAATTTTGATACGTAGCCATTAAGAATTCTTGGACGATATTGACAATGTCCTGTACTTAAAGTGCATACGTTAATATCAGAAACCAAAATGCTAATATTTTATTCTACCAAAATAGTTCGTAAATTATGTATAAAATATTTATAAATATAAGTTTTTAGTTATAACGACTCCATATAGCATCGCTTTTAAACTATAGTATATATATATATATATATATATATATATATATATATATATATATATATATATATATATATATATCTTGAATCCAAAACACGCTCTTTTAATTAAATAGTTATCCATTGTAATAAATTATATATTTACATATGAGCTTAAATATTCTAGTTATTAAACACTTGTGGCGCGAATCTAACTCTCACTTCACCGTTTTTAAAATATTATTCTGCTTCTACTTTTTTACAGAAAAATATACCTATTTACTAAAATTGAAACGAATAGTATATTCGGCCTTAAAACAAATATCGACATTTTGGCCAGGGACCTGGTAATCTTTACGTATATTTGTAAAAAAATTATGGACATTATTGACAAAATCTCTAGAATTTTCTTACATAAAATTCGAAAATATATATTTTTGTTTCCTTAGAAGTTTGCTCTTTAATATAATATTTCACATAAAAGAAGAAATGAAAAAAAAATGTTCTAGTATTTTACTTGAATCCCCACAAGCGGCAAATATATGCCTCTCTAAAAGGATAAGGGCTGCATTAAACTAAAAGACTGGCGGACGCGTGAGTGATCTTATTAGGGTTCCTTTTTTTAAATTTTGAGACAGGAAATCCTAGAAAGTATAAAAAAACAAAGGCAACGATGCTGTGTTTGTTACGGTTTCTTAGTTGAACGGCAAAAGCTTACAATTTTGTGACTTCTGGAATTATAATTTTAACGTTGTTTCTTGAACAATACAGATACTATGTGTAATAACATGGACTTTCCCGGACTGACTCTAATTTTTATAATATCATATAAGATAACATAATAATAACACCTTCTAAAAGCGTGTCGGACAAGCGTGTCGGATATACATGATGTCAGTTTTATTTCAACGCCAGGGAAGGGATGGGTAAGAACTCTTTACTAGACCCTTCTAAAAGCATAGACACTAATGAAACATTGATGTATCGCAATATAAGTACGATACCCTTAGCTCGAAAGTGATCGTGTGATGATAACTTAGAAAGCTTTTAAGAGCCAGGCTCTGATTTAAAGCATAAAAGCATCTATTTCTAAGGACAATTTTTGTAATAAGAGGCTTTAATTAACTTTGTCGGAGTAGCGTAAGTTTATTATTAGGTATGTACATACTTACGCTCAGAATAATGAGAAAAGTGTAATTTGTTATTAATTAAAAAAAAACGCTAAAAATAACGATCGTGAAGTAGAGCGTACTTTTTTCATGGAAGTTGTACTATAAATAAATAATAAAGGTGGATAATTTACTAGTGAATTGTCTAGTCTTCGTGATTAACGATCGTTTCAGAATCACCGGCGTGCTTTGCAATTCCGGATCGTGATAAATAATTTATAATACTCTCGCTCGTCCCTAACATCGCTCGCGCCAAAAGTTCGATGCTGCTAGGGAAAATATAAAATTTCGCATAAAAGTACACTGCTAAACTTCCCTTATATTCTCAATGCTCAGAAATTAGTTTTCCGCAATTTTTTATTACTTAATCAGTTGCACAGTCTTCTTTAAAATAAAAAAATCTAAATATTTGTCTTTAATTGTCTTTACAATTTTTAAGGCTTCTTGCTCATTTTCAAGATGTGAAGGACCTGTAATTTGATATAATTCATTAGTGAGTAGATTCCGAGTGATAATTTTCAGTTAGAGTAGATTTGTAATTTCAGCACTAGTTTTTTTAATATTGAAATTAGTTTACGATATAAACTAATTTGAAGAAAATTAAACTGACTTCAAAATGTAGATAAGTGCCTACATCATTGAAAATAACGAAATAAATAAAAAATAAAATATCACTAATTAAAAAGTAAGAAATAATAAGTTTTATTTATACACAAAATTAATTGAAATCCAAATTAAAAATAGATAATAACCTAAGTAAGTATGTTAATAAATTTTTTTAGACGTTAGTTTCAGCCAAGACAAGTATTTTGTATTGTTTTGGTATATTCGTTTGAAATGGTTTAGTTGGCATTAATCTCAACAAAAAATGTTTACGTACTTAGGTTAGTCAGTTAACCTAATAATCGGATTTTTGTAATCCGATTATTAATTTTCGAGAAGTACGTGGACAAACTTACATTCAAACACTTATGAAATTTTGTACATTTGTTAAAAAGGCCTAGTAGAATTGGTTTTTATGAATATTTTGTAAGTCCAATAATATTACATACGGGTCGAATTGATAACCTCCTTCTGCTTTAAAGTCGGTTAAAAAGAAATATATTCGTTTGACCTATATTTCATACTTCACTGGTATTGTGAAGTATTTCGTAGAATTCCATTAAGAACAAAAGCCTACCTGTTTGCTACCAACATATTCTTAAAAATACTTAATTATCAATTATTTTCTTTATAATTTTTTTGCAAAATTTCGACCGCTTATCTAAATTTGTTTCTATTGTAACATATACAAATGTGTGTTTCAATATATTGTCTAATAGTAACGCATAAAGACTTCATCATTTAAACTGATTATATGTAGGGATATTACTATGACATGTGTATATGGTAATATAAAAGAAAGAATATTAGGGCCCCGAAATTGATGATGGATGGAGTCAATTTAAAAAAGCATTGCTTCTTTCTTGTAACTCTGAACACATGAATAAGAAAAATGTAAAATTCCTTGAAGTATTAACAAATATACTTGTTTTACGTTCATTAAATTATTTTATTGAAATCCTCATACGTGTATAGATTTTTATTTGCCGACGTTATTGTTGGCACGCCTGTTAAAAGTTTTAGTATTTATGTCGTTAGGGTACAATAATTTGATATATAATAATGACGGATAATAGAAATAACAGAGGATAACAAAGATAAATAATAATAACTGTAGATTACATTTGGTGCCAGTTACACAAAAATTATAGCAACTACAAATGATACAATTATGACAAAATTATAGGCCTGTCCTTTCTACTTCCAACAAAAATTGTCTCGAAGAAATGTAAGCTAAATGTTTGCCCTACTTCTTCTTTATATCCTTAGAAATTGTGGTAACGCAAACAGCGCTTACAGACTGAAGAAAAATAGACTTCCCTACCCTGCAATAGTACTTTCGCCTCCGGAAAAATAAGTAATATTCAGGACAGTCCATTGTGTACTTTTTGCGTGTAGTAGTAGGTCGACAAAATATGTTTGTTATTTGCTTCACCGCAAGTTCGTTATGAATAGGCGGTATTTAATAAATCTTAGAGATTATGTTAGACTGGAAAGGCCATTTGCATATTACAAACGACCGCAAATGATTGATCGTCTCTCGCTCTTACGATGTAGGCGAACGTTTGAGTAGGTCCTTAAATATACTACCATTTTAGTTTTATACCTTATTTAAGCCGTCTAATTGAAAAAAATATAAAACCATTTACTGCCACACGATAAAGGTTAGTAACGTTATAAAAAACGGAAGTTAATAATGAAAATAGATAATTTACAAGCCGTATAAACTTAGTAAAGTCTATACCCTTTAAAAATATATGTGGTAATGTTTTAGAGATAGAATAAGTTATAAGAGATACGACTGTATTTAGACGTTATTTATTTCATAGGTTTGGAGTAAGAACGAAATTACAAGCGGAATAAACTTACTAAAGTCTAGATATTTTAAAAACATATGTGGAAAACATTTTAAAGATAAAATAAGAAATGAAAGATAAGCTGTGTTTAGACTTTATATATTTATACGTTTGGAGTAAGTAAATTAATGAACTTTTTCTCCTCATATTCCGCCATAATGTAGAGTGTATTACTTAGAATTTTATTTCTTAAGACGTCTGCCTTTTATTTTAGGCATGATCGGGAATAAATCATTTTTATTAAAGAAGGACGTATCTAATATTTTACATGTCTGGATACGCATATCTTCAATCGATATTGATATAACAATTTCGGAATAAGGGTAATTTATTAATGGATATCCCTCTGCGGTGGAAGATGCCTAAATATTAAGGATGGGCGACAGCTATGTATTGAAAACAATCAAATATATGTCATCCGGATGTGGGTGACTGATTAATATAACATATTGGAGCACTTATGCTATAGCTAGTGGTTTGGGCTTTTTAACTATTCCATGAGAACTTAATTAGGAATCGAGAAATAGTTTAAATTGCTAAAAGAGTCGCCTTATTGGGTTAAAAGGGTTTTGAAGTTTACACGTAATTTTAACGGGAAAAGATTTAGGTAATCCGACCGATCTGGATTGAATCTGAACAATTTGAAGTTATTACTTCTGATCTCCTGTAAGATTCCCGGTAACCCTAATCAGGGCTTCGGGAATATGCGAGCAAAGCGAACACCAGCCACCGTTCGGTCGTATGTCGTCTGAAATAGCGGCCAGTTCTATTTATTATAGCAGTGACAGAACTTACGTTAAAAGGCTTTAAAGGTGACTATGATATTTTGAAATGGTTTATTTTATTTTATATGGTTTAGCCCGAGTGTAAACTTATTGTGTACTGAAATTGATCTATTATCAGGACATAGGCATTATTTATATATTAAAACGAATGGGTAACTTTTGCAAATTTAAGAAGAATGTAGTTAGACTAGTATAATTTTGAGAGTGAAAAATTATTACTAGTAAAAGTTTATTTACTGAGAAAAACAGTAAGAGAAAACAAAGTAAAGCGAAAATGAAAAACAAAAAAAATTACGAGCGAGGAACATATTTCTTAAACGTTTTCAGAAACATAAATTAAATATGAGATACGTATAGATCTAAAATCTGTTTCCCTCTTTATTTGTTTATGGACAGCAGGCATTCTTTAAATAAACGTTATTTAATATAAAAGCTACCGCTGTCGGTAGGCCCTCGTCGGCTTTCGGCTGTTTAAAAATAGCTTTACTTTTTCCAATACGACGATGGAACTGAATTTATGTAATCCATCGACCTTATGTAATCCATCGACCTAAATGTAATCGGTCAAGCGATGAGGTTAATTTTGGCGCTTAACGAATTTGGACTATATAAATGACAAAAAGATGTTTTTTTTCTAAATAGAACTATCAACTAATAAATTGTAGTAACAAGACTGTAATTTTCAACATATCCTTTATATTTATTATCTTGGTAAAGAATATATCAAAAACGTTTTTAAGGACGATACTATAGTTATTATATAAAAGCAAGAACAAACAATTTTCTAGCAGAGAAATGAAAATTAATCTTAGTTTTAATTACCATTATAAACACTAAATTGAGCTTGTTTATTACTTAATAACTAGGACAAATGTTATAATCAACACCTATTACAGATACATATCTTTGTAAGCTTATGAATTCATTGCAAAGTAACAAAACTATCTTAAAAAACTTCTTCAATTTTAGAAAAACGGTCTTCTTCAGCGTTAATGTTAAAAATCTGTTATGCTAAGCCATTGTATATATATATATATATATATATATATATATATATATATATATATATATATATATAATTTAATTAAAATTTAATGTTAGTAACAGTTGAAAAAACTATATAAACTTTAAGCCAAATCTCACACTCCTCCGTACGAGCAATACGCTTAAAAAGGGGTACAAAGTTTTTTTATCTCGTATTAATATATAGATGCTTGGCATCTGACTTATACGGTTCGAACACGTTTTTAAGATATGGCAAGAAACTAACTAACAGCAGAAACAATGTATCTAAGGAAAATGTGACTTTATGAACATACCTTTTGTTAAGAATTTTTATTAGTTCGTGGATATGTTTTTTCTTATCAGACACGAATAGATTCAAGTCCGACTCGGATAAGAGAAAATATATTATTATTGATTGAGAAGATAGATTAACGTAGAAAATTTTAACAATATCTTTTCAAATTTCGTAGAAATTGTGATTAAAAAAATTGTTGTTGAAAAACGATGGGTATGCTACCCATCGTCTTAGTTAGCTGATTAGAAAATCAGAATTAGATTAACCAGGTCTTATAATTATATTGGATTGATCACAAAGCTTACGACCTTGATAACGTGACGTACTGCGAGTTCTGGGTTCGATTCCCGGCCGTTTCTCCAATGGGGCTGGTGCGATGTTTGTAATCTCGTAGCATAATTCTACAAAAAAGTAACTGGTTACAGTGCCACTGGTGTGAGGAGCTATACAACGCGCCTGTCCAGAAATTGTATTGCCATCTATGATATGCTTATTGGAAAGTATGTCTAGCTACTATCAGACCCTATGTCCAGCAATGGACTGAGATAGGTTGTAGTTGACAATGATGAATACAGAGTGTTACTTATATATCATGACTAGAAAGACTCAAAATTCGATGTACCAATTTTACATACATAAAATTATTAAGCTAGTTACAATAAACTCTAGTAGCGATTTGGTTACTTTTTATGAAATCATATTTACTTTATTGGTAAGAAATTATTTTTTATTTGTTTGAATTGAAATTATTCCATACAGTTTTAAACCGATTGTATGTACAAGACATTATGTACTAGTTTAGTTGATTGTGTTGAAATGAGAATTGTAGTCTTTCTAAAAAAATTTGGATTGTCTTTAAATTAAGAGTTTTGCCCTCTTAATGTAGTCAGGCTAACAAAATACTTAATTATATAAATAAATCAAAGTTATTATTTGAATATTTTGGGCTTTGATTTGGTTTAACAAGTTCTAGAGCGGTTTTTAAACTACTGGGCGGAGAAAAGACACGTTATTCCTTACCGTATTTTCTAGATAAGAAGTTAACGCTTTTGAACACAAATTATTTGTAGTATCTGGTGTTACGACCCAATCTTTACTTGCGCAACTAACCCTAGGGCTACGTGGCTCTTAAATGCGTATCAGTATCAGAATACCTGAATTTCGTAAGATTGTAATAATTAATGATAATGTCTTTTATCTTACTGAAATCAACCTTTATCGTTATGTTTCTCGCCTATTTATTATGCATCGGTCTAATCTTAATTTAAAGATTACTTATTTGACGGTATTTATAATTTTATATTGGTAACCTCTCACATTAATTGTAAATAATATTATCTCGTTTTGCTAATACATTATTATTAGCAGAGCTTTTATGTGTGCCTCGAATTATACTTTGATTCGGTTTTGGGGTCTAGTCAATTTTCAAAGAGAATTATAAAAAAGTGTATATATATATATATATATATATATATATATATACATATATATATATATATATAATTAATTTCACACTTACTAAAAAATCGGAAATAATTGTGATAGTTGCAACATATATGTAACCTGTAACTAGTTTGATGATTAAAATATTGATATAGACGGAAGTCTTCAAGAATAATATTGGAAACGTAATAAAAATTGGTTACGCAATTTCTGAGATACAGGGCAATAGTCAAACACACTTAAATATGTGTTTAATCATTAATTTTTTCCAGTCAGTATCCGTTATCATGTTAATATGGTCTTTAATGGTTTCTTCATATACCTACACATTTTCTAAATATTCCTTTTTTATCAATTAATTGCAATCAAACATGTCACAAGCCTATTATAAGTCATGTAGTAGTTGCTTGTGAGAAATCATTTTAGTACCAATTTTGAGAATCTGTGTACTTAGTTTCAAATGAACTTTTAAAATATTTTAGTAATGCTTTACGCCATTAACGCTATAAATAGTGGTAAGTGCACATGAATTGAGTACAGCGTTAGATTTTACTTGTAAACATTTATTTTACAAGTGCGTATCGTAGCTCAGAGGTATAGAAGTAATGTATATGGGGAGCTTTGAGCAACAACTCACATTAACAAGCCGGCAACGAGGGTTAAAAACGAAGATTAAGAGCAATTTGTTCTTAGCTCTGCTAGCAAAAAGCCTCCGTGTAGTTAGATTAAAACCTGGTGATAAATTACTTCAGGAGAACAAAGGCGGTTTAAAAAGAAACACGAGTTTTTTGGCTTATGAATTAATCGTAGAAATTTTTATTAATAAATTCAACAACAAACAAAAATTAATTATTGTAAAGGTAAGTTTGCCAAAACCAACAATTTTTTCCTTTTGATACAACTTCATGGATTATTTCCTCGTGGAATAAAAGTGTGTAAAGTTTAACAATTTCATTGCCAAACTTTCGCCTTGCGGGATTTCATATTGTTCCTTGAGAGAAACGTGGACCTCTTCGCTTGTGCGTTTACGTCACTCTTAATTGATGTATTATATTTTGAGGTATATTTGTGCGTATAAAAACTTTTGTATGTATTCCATTGTTTTTGACTCTTGATTATTTTACATTATTTTGTGAAAGCGATATTGTTGAGCAATAATATCGTCGGAACAGCGGGCGCGTGATGTTACCGCACACTGCTTATTTGACGATATGTAGTGAGCTTAGGTAAATATATATTTGACAAAACTTTGCATTTTCTGTAGGAGATGCCGTATAGTCGACGATGAAAGAGCTCTATGATATTTTCTGTAAGTGCTTCGCAAGTTTGGTGTCTTCGCAAAACAATCCACAATTGTTTCTGTGACATATGACAGTGAGGTCCAATGGCCGAATATCAACTTATGTATACGGCGTCTTTGGGAATGACACTGTTTTCATATTAATTTGTGAAGCGAAACTTTTTGAGTGGAAATTTGATAGTGGTAGTAACATAATACATGTAAACGGTGATGGAGATGCACCTAAGTGACACTCTTTTTAGGGTTTCGTACCTCGAAAAAAAAATGAGAAAAACCTATTTGGTACAAGTAGAATTTACACTACGAGGAACAACACTTATAAACGGTTAAGGGTATACAATACTTGTATTAAACTTTTTAGAAAATAAGAAATTAGAGAATATCTCTAAAACTGAAACTTAGAATCAGCATTAACTTTTTTCGGTAAATTTCTAGCAATCCAGTTTTCATTATAATTTTGACTTTAACAGTTTCGGAGATAAAGAGGGAAATGTATTTATATGGATATTTTCAACAATATCTTTGGGAATATTTTATATACAATACTAAAAAAATGATTTCTTCTAACTTCGAAAGCAATTTCGACTAATATTCCATTCAATGCGAATAAAAAAATCGAGTACTTTTCCCTTAAACATTTTGAAATAGAGTAATCATTGCTCAATGATACTAAATCTAATAGTTTGTGAGATATTTACAAGGTGAAAAATAACATTATTATTTTTAAATATTTTACCAGAGATACAGTAGTCATTCGTTATTCGCGGGGGTTAGGTTCTTCAAAACTATCTTAGATAACAGAACCGCGAATAGCGAGGTTTCCAAAGAAAAAAGAAAAATATTTGAAATTTTAAATTATTTTTGTTTCTAATTAATTTTGAATTTCTTGTAAGGTGATATGAAACTATTATGGCTCTTCATTTAACTTCGAATTTCTTGCCTTGTTAACGTGAAGAAAGCCAATGGGCTTTCTACGCGTTAACAAGACAATCTTATATTTTGTTATTTTTCCAAATTGAGCATCGATAAGCCATTCTCTTTATTAATTTTTTTTAACATATTTATGTGTGTATTCGAACATATACGTTTCTGTGCGTCTATGCGTATGTGTGTGCTTTAGGAGTATTATTACCGACTGGTTATTAAATTTCTAAAGCCACAAATTGCGAATAGCAAATCGGTGAATAGCGAGGGATTATTATATTATGTGCTCATAAATGTATATGAGCACATAATATAATAATCCCTCGTGTGTACGAAACCCTCGTAGTGCGAGTTCTAATCGTACTTACAGATTTTTATTTAATAATTAGATTATTGATCGCGTAGAAACTCTTCGTGACGTTATCTCCTTTTCGTGAATATTTACATTTAATGCATTTTGCACAAATGTTTTTGGAATAAATATTTTCTGGACACTATAAGTATTGTTAAATGTTTCTCTATCTAGATAATAAGATTGTTTGGACCGCACGCATTGAATAGTTTTGATAAGAGGTACTTACTTCGACAGTCTAGGTAGTTATCTTAAAAGTGTAGGTTGGTGTCTGTTTAGTGATACATTAATGTATTGATTTAAACATGCATAAAACGTTTTCTTTTATAGCTGCCTTTTATGAGATAGGCCCACAACTGCGTGCGTCCATCTACTAGCTACCTACTGGCTAGTACTAGGAATAAGTATGGACGTATATCTCAAAATCTAACTGGAATGTGTGACAGATGTTTAAAATTATTGTCAGCGCCGGTCCCTCATAAAAAAAAAAAAAAAAATATATATATATATATATATATCTGTATATATAAATATATATATATATATATATATATATATATATCTGTATATATAAATATATATATATATATATATATATATATATATATATATCAGTGGCGCATAGTTTTTTTTTATTTACAAGTACTTCGAGGTTTAAAATTTTAGTACAAATAAAATGGCGTTATATAAGTGTGCTTATATTTAGATTTTTATTTTAGTAATATTTGTAACATTAATTGGAACGACAATCTTTGCAGGATTTAAGACTATAAAATTGTAATTATGGATTTTGGGGAATTATTATTTTATTCAGAATTTCAAGGCTGTAAATAGTTTAATTTTGCGAGGGATGAGATTAAATTTTCCGTTGTTAGATCTCAAGTTTACTTCTCCGTTTTACTTAGAAAAAACTCCGTTTACTTAGAAAACATGAGAAATTACGTTATGGGTCGTTGGTATGTAAGTTGTTATGAAATATAGGGAAAATTATTTGCAATCTTTTGTTTTGTAAATTTTGAGAAAAATAAGATATATCAGTTACATAACGCTATGTTTATTCATGCGTATGTAATTATTATCACTCATATGTTGTTATTATCTTGACAGTGAAAAACCTTTTTATGAAGTTTTTCTAATGGTCCAATTTCACTAAAGTAAATTGTGTACACAAACTTAAATACGAAACACTACTTTGTCAAGGCAGCACCTTCTTTTAAACATTAGCTTAAAATTTCTTATAAACTTTACAAAAAAATATGGCGACATGTAAGAATCTCATAATTTTTGATTAGATGTTGGTTTAAATATTACCTTATGATGAAACGTTAATCTTAAAAACAATGAGATTGGAATATCGGTCGATTGGATACTGTCGCAGTTTTTTTTTTCGTGAAAACGTTTATCATCAGCAACGAAATCCACATCCATACTTAACCCAAACTAGTCAGATGCCTCCAGAGTTGTACGAAAGCGTAGGTTGCCTATACTCGCGGTAGTATGGCGCGTTGATTTTGAACCCGGGTCGTCGTTTCCGTTGTCATTTTATTTTGAATCATGTACTCTATGCATTCGTGGCAGATTTATGTAATTCTCGTATTTTGCGGTATATGAGGATATATCGCAATATTTTAAGGAAATCGGGAAATTTTTATACTTTTTAAAATTTGCAGACCTTTCCCTATCCTTTTGAATTTTTGAGATACACACTTCGAGGATAAGTTATAACATTTGATCTTCTCTTCAAAATTACATTTGTATTGAATCCTTCTCAAATTGACTTTTCACTTAGAATGGATAATTAATATCTGGGATATAATCTGATCGAAACCGTCCCACGTTTAGGCGGAATAGTTACCCCACGTCTTGCATCAATTTTAAAGACATTTTTAGGTGAAAACACTTTAAATTTGGTAGAGGTGTAGTTTCAGATATGTGATCAGCCAAAGTAGTAAAGACCATAACTCATACATATTTGTATGTGGATGAGTAAAGCTTTACATACAAACACTCGTAGTATCCCTGATGTATAAATTTGAAACTGTTATGGTATATCACGTTTTTAAAATTGATTATGGTGGATATAAGCTGGCTATAAATAATTAGTTTTATATTCGTATATTTTATGTTAATAATTATTTTAAATTACGAAATGATCTTAAATAAAAAAAATTCTAGTCAACACAGTAACCTAATCTGTGCCACTTTAAGGGGTTATACCTTGAAGACCGTTTCTAAGCTCAACTTTATTTTTTTGGAAGTAAAGGAAACAAAGTAAAATTTCCACAATTATTGTGCCCTTTAATGGACCTAAACCTCTGTTATTGGTGTCACTTTTTATAAATAAAATGATCACTTCTATTTATAAGTGTTATGTAACATTGCTAGCGTGTGTATCTTTGTATTCTGTATATATATATTTCGATTTTGGTCTTTTAAAGAAATTAATAAATATATTGCAGAACATTAATTCAAGTTGTTTCAATCTAAGTATCATGGTATAATTTTCATTTCTTCATTACGTTTGAAACCGTAAAGACTACTGACATAAAGCGGCATGGAGACACGCTATCAATCAAAAGTATTCTGTTCCCGTATTACCCCTTACTGTCTCCGATGGTATAATAAAATCGCACGAGTATCAAAACCTTTCTTTTCCATTTCTCTTGAAATATGAATATCACCTTCGCCAGTTACAGCAAGTTTTAACGTATCATAATATTTCAGGGCGTTACATGAATTAAATTTTTCCTTAACGTTTTGGTGCTTACTTAAAGTTAGATGAGTAATAGTAGTTCCCAAAAACATAAAGAAATACTAGTATTTAAAACTGCATTTTAATAAATCATTTTTTTTGTTGTCTTACCACTTCAGTGCAACGTGGGGCAACAGACAAACAATTTTCATCAATTCTTGTTTACTATATTTACTTCTTAATGTGGGTGCGATAAGACTCACGATTTAAGGATGTACTTGAATATTGCTCCATAGATTACTCTTTAGTCCCTATTGAATGTAATTATTTTCGAGATTTTTACACCTGTGGAGTACAATTGTATGCATTTACCAAACATTTCTCAATTATTGGACAATTTACTTCGATGGATAAACAGATTGAGCACAAATTTAATAAAAGTAGATTTCCAATTACAATGAAAATTAAAGCATTTTATTTTGTTCATTATGTTATTAGAGCTATGACATAAGTAGTGTCGTAACGTAGGCCACTGGAGATGGGCATGAATCTTAATTATCCCGACATCGTATTTTCGCAAAAAAAAACATTAAAAAAGTTGGTGCAGGATAAAATATAATTCGAAATTTTTATACCTCTCAGTGGAAATAAAAAAAAAATAAATTTGGCGTTTCTACCACTTTCTATTATTTATATTACTCGTGGTAGAAACGCCAAATTGATTCGGCTAAAAGCTATAAAAATTACTAACGATATGTTTATAATAAGTTTTCAAAAATAAATTTATTGCAGGTTTATTCATTGATTCAATTCTTTTGTTAGATGAAAAATAATGGAGAGAATCTTTTGTATGAAAACGTGAACCAATAAAAACTCAAATAAAACAATAATAAACAATTATTACATATAAATTTACCCAATAGAGGTAAAATAAGGAGACAAAGTAAATATTACGATACAAAGCAAAGTTAAAGTCAAAATATTTTATTCGTCATAGTAATATTACTGTAGCTTATAGAAAATCTGAAGGCCTCTACCACAACTTTGGAAGTTTTTGTAGAGGCGTAGAATAAGTGACAAGATAATTTGAAAAGACAAGACTGAATAGTAGTAGCAATAGTAAAGCAACATTAAAACCAGGCTTTTTTGTAATTTACGGAATCACTTATTTTATCTCTCAAATTTAACACCTCTTACATCTGTTACTTTATTGTAGAATAGCATACAGAGCATCGTAAATGATGCATTGACTTTATTAAGTCTAATCGTCTAAGCGTCATGTTTATTTCCATAAATAACTCTAAAAGAGAATATGAAAGAGGAGGTCGTATAAACATGAATCGTATGACATGAATCGTCTGTTTGTAAAATACAACATCTCCAAACCATAAAAATGTCATTCTTAAACTAAAATTTTACCTTCCTCGTTTTTTCAAAACAAAATCTTTAATTACGCTGTCAAAATCGATCTCCTCTGTCAAGTAGGACCATCCTGACATCAATGAGCATACTTCGATTAGTCAACCTGAGCGTATTTTTTCTAGATTTCAAGTAATACATATATAATGTACAGCTGTTATAAGATTAGAAGCATTTTGGTTATGCTAGGTATAAAAACTTCGAGCTTGGGTTCCACAGTAAACTTTAATATTCAAGTAGGCCTTTATTGTTTTAATGGCTGGCTTAATTTTATTTCCATGCACAACTGCAAAATTCGGAGTAGCACACGCCTAAACTTGAACTTTTCTTTGTCATTTTCATGAGCAGCATGGTCTAAGTTGGATTCTTGTTCAAAATCCAATAATTTAACAAAGGTAAGAAAGGTAAATTTCTCCGCCAAATTTTGAAGATTCTGGAATCTCTCCCGAACCTTGACAATTACTTCCTTTGTCATCTATGATGGACAAGTCTGTACTTTTATCACCAAAAATTTATTTCTTTATTGTTCGGTGGGATTTCACGAACATATCTAGTTTTTCACACCTTTCTGTTGCGTAAATTAAGGCACCGATTACCAATTTGTCTTCTTTATGAAATATTAACCTCTGTAAGGTACTTTCTAAGCACACTATGTATATATTCGGCCCATTTGCTTGTAAATAATCTTGAGTATCATTAATTAAAGAAGTACAACCAGTACTTTTTTAATTAATGACTCCAAAAGCCCAAGAAAAAAAGAAGTTAAAATGACTAAATCATAACCAGCAAAGTTCCTGTGAATGTCTTAATATTCAAGCTTTCGCCTGATGCTCTGAGAGAAGAAAATTTCTCTTTAGCATTTGTGCATCGTTACTGTGTAATATTTTATATTCCATCGAGTACCCTGAATTCTCTTTAAGCTTCTACCTGCAGCAACGAACAAAACTTTCTACCGATTTGTAGACATGGAATAGAACGAACAGCATTCTAATTTGACAAAGATAGTTACCGAACAACTGAGGCAGCGTGTAAACACATCAAATACAGTGAACGGATCGAGTAAAATTTAAGAAAATGAGACAACTGTAAAAAAACCAGATTCCATAAATGGTTTGAACAAATCAAGTTTGATATGATTTTAACAGGAAATAACTAATTTTTAAAAGTATAATTTGTGAAATTATGTAAGTAAATGAAATCGCACGTGAGACAGTCAAGCTTATTTTCGAAATAAAAAAAATAAAATGTTCCTGCTTGACCTATTTCTTTTGTAGCCTTCTGGATATGATTCGAAATTTGTTGCTCCGAGCAGAGTGTTGCCCGGACTAGACGCATTCTCCATGCTACGCCAATTAATATAAGTTTATGGATGAGAACATTGTATATAAGATGTTTCTAATAATACTGCCCCATATTAAAACTACATATTGCACTAATACTTTTAACGAACAAAGGAAAGCCAGACCTCAATTCCTAAACCGACGGAAATATTGTCATTAGCCAAGGGCGGACTTGATTTATCGACTTTCCACTATCGAGCACAAAGGCGAGCGGGCGGCGCCGTCCGCAGTTCCGCCCGCCAGCGTGGGCGCGATCACGATCGATTAACGACCATGCTTTATTTACAACTCCTCCGTCCGAACACGTAGCGTTACTTACGTGTCGGCGGGCGGTTCATTCAGGCCGCCCGTCTGGGTTGCGGATGGGTCTGTTATTGTGTCTGGGGCATTGATAGGTCGGCTTTTGTGTGCGGGCGTTGTGAGTTTATGATACTAGGGAGGAGTTGTTAAATTTGTTAACTGTTGACCTCGCATGCAGAAATGTATTGAGGTGGCTTAATGGGTTTACTTTTGTAGTTATGAGAAGGTGTTGCGCATTAAGGCTGATCCCTTGTTATACTGAAAACATAAGAAGATAATCTAGGTAAGGTGTAAGTAATGTCTTTAATAGTTATAAGGTCAAGGTACATGAATATAATTTTCCATACATCCCTAGAGTATGAACGTTATATTACTGTGGAATCTACAATGTATATAAGTTATAGACGGACAGATTTTAGATGGGAATATGCTTGGTGAAAACAATTTATCAAAGAAGTGGCTATTCGGGGGATACGCTGGAGATTCAAAAACATAAGGCTGTAAAGTCCAAATTTTCTTAGGAAGTAGATACTGAGAAGAATTTTAACAATCATTTATCGTAATACTAATATTCCGAAATTCTTAAGCATATTTACGGTGTTCTAGTTTATAGCAACGTTTGAATTGACGATATTTGACAGCTTTTTCCAGCATATGAAAAATCACAGTTGAATTTTACCACTCAGTTGGTTTTGCAATGCTTGCGGAATAACTTAGATTTTCTATTGAACGTTTTCCGTTTTGAAACATAGCGGAACATAATTCTAAATTATTATTATTATTATAACTATGCTTTTGTCTGACTCAACATTTTTGATGCCACATCGACAGATAGACTTAATCTATCGACATTCAGACGTTAGGCAAAAAAATAGGCGCGTTTGTATGTTTATATCATTCTTTGCTATTTGGCATACTTACTCTTTCTATGTGAACATAATCTGATTTGCATATATAACATCTTACCATTTTTATTCATTGTCTTAAGAGCACATAGCTTCGAGTACTAACTATGGACTTATGTGAATATCTATATAAACAAAATGGTATGATGAATAAAAATAAGGGAAACAAACTTGCAATTGGGCAGATAGTATTATGAAATCTGGCAATTTTTCATGATTTTCTTCGAATTAGTTATAATCGCCAGTGATCTCATTTTTATTGTTTCAACTGCTCTCATCTTTCTTACTTCAGAAATATTGATCTTATATTATATTAAGAATGTTAAAACTAGAGATCTTGTTGAATAGTCATTTATGAAATTGCAGTGAAATATAATTCAATTTTGTAAATAATTTAAGTACAACATTTCCTAAATAATATTCTTAAGTGAATAAAAATATAAATGGTAAAGAAGAAGGTGCGCTGCAAAAAAAAATTAGAATTTTTTAATACAAAGATACGAAAGTATAAGAGTACATAGAAATATAGAAAAGATATAGAAAAGTATATAGATCTTTGTGCGATTTTCCCTTTTGTATTTACTGAATCAATATTATTTAAGCAACAATGACACAAGTTTAATGTAATAAAAATACAAAACGATGAAAGGTTACTTAGAAATAGTAGAAAGTTGTCTACTTCCTACTGACGAAGAAACTGTGTTTCAAACATAGTCTTAATTTGCTCGTTTGATCTTGGAACTACACACTCCCAGTAGCGTGTCAGTTTTATTTTAAGCGACTATATTATGCAAGACTATGTAATCTTAAGTCCACATAAAGTAAAAATGTACATACGAATTGCCTGATATTGTCAGTTCAGAAGAATAACCGGGTTTCAGTTTAAAGCCAACCACGCGTACCGGTGAAACGAAGTATGTCTTTTTGATTATGTGGTTTACAATGAACGACGTAACCACAAGAAAATAAATTATGAGGTGCGTTACCTGCATAATACCTTTTCCATATTATTTCTTTAAATGTTTTTGCTTTATTTCCCAGGGGCGAGGTTCCGTGCCTTATCGGTTGCTGTCTTCCCCTCTTCGATATAGTTATCGTTAATGTTTTAGAGGATGCGCCCTTTACGCCGGCCGTGCATAATTAATAAATAGTGTCAGTTTTAAAGGATTAAGGTGGAGCAGGCTCGCAGTTAGTTTTTCTCGTGGGAGATATTTCGGGCCATTCGCATTTTCTTTTTTACTTATTGTTTTCTCTTCGAGGTGGAATATATAAAGTTTCTTGTTTGAGTATTAGGTTAAGTGTTTCGTATATCCTTGCGTCGAGGTGTTTGTTTATTTCATTTCTTTCTTGTTTGGAATTACGTAAGGTTTCAAGTTTGTTTTTAGTCTGTGAGTAAAACAAATCGAATTTTTATCCGTTTCTGAAAGAAAATTCGAAAGTCTAGAGCAACTTTTGTTACAAAATATCCATAAAGGTCTACGCTACATATAATTTATAAGTTTGGACATTAAGTACGTTTCGTTAAACTTAAATATGTAATTATAATTATAAAAATAATTCGCATATCCAAATCTTATGAACCTCTTTAGCCTTAGTCTTGTGAATGAGTTAGAATAAATATTAACAGTTATTGTATTTCGAACATTTTTTTTAAACTTATTATATCTATTAAGACAATTATGAAATATAAAAAAAATATTACCTTCACGTAAGTGCATGCAACTAAGTTATGGATTTAGGAATATTATAAATAGTTTGTCAAGTTCTAAGTAATATTGCTTTGCGAGTTTTTATTTTTTTTTTATCAAATATAGTATTTAGTTATACAATATACAATATATTTGAAATTTGTTCATCAGGACCATTCATTTGATGCCCGTCTTAACGGGTTTTTCGAATTTTTATTTTTTCATGTTGGACACAATGGGTTACGCTCAGCCGCCATTTTGCATAAATTTTGACTTTACTACCGAAGGACACCCGGAAGGTTAAGACAATTTTAACAATACATCATTTGTCTAAATCGGATTATTGGTATCGAGTCTGGAGAGTAACACCTGGAGACACCCTTGCATTTACATATGTGTATGTAGACTGACACACAGTATCCTGCTGGACGTCCTGCAATTGAGTAAAAAGGTTTTAAACATTCTTTTTTCTTACTTTTATAAATAATCCCGGTAAAGTAATTTTGAAACCTAGATAATTGTAAGTAGCGATATTTTTCCCGTGGGAAGATTCGTTTAAATTCGGTACAAAATTTTCACTATTTTCTTCTAGTTTCCTTTAGAACTTTTCGACTACGATATTTTACAAACAGTCACTTATAAATAAACCAATACTTATTCTTCATCCTTCATTTTATATTCGCTTATATCTATTTTAATCCTGATGATTTGGTGTTTCAGAAAAAAATAATATTCTGAGTACTATAAAAGCAACTTGTTCACTTTCAATGTGTGTAGTGTAGGTTTTTGAGTTCATATAAATATCTGTCTCTTAATATTTAATTTTTTAGGTTGTCTGAAAATATCAAACGTGGAGCGATTCCAGCGTAATTTGTTTGTCAACGCGTCCGACTGTCGCGGCGTAATAACTTTTCAAGTATTTGACCTGCACACTTAACGACCGTTTGGACACGTAGGCAGCGCTAATGAATTTTGAGAGTTGGGAAAAATAAGATTTTTACTGAATGAGAAATTTGTTTTTTCTATAAGTAAAACAACACGCAATTTATTTAACGTTTTATTAGTCCGATAAAAATACAACGATTTATAATTTTGTATACATTAATAATTATAAGGAGAGAGTTTGGCGCGGTATTGAATTTTAGGGAAAATTTAATATTTAAATTTTTTAAGTTTTTGTAATCAAGAATATCATTGACTCGTACTTAATTTTGCATTATAATTAAAATAGTAAAACTCTGTAGGTCCTTAAATTTATCGGTACTATGCCTGAGTCGTCTAAGAAGGAGGTTTTTGTAGTTTTTGGTTTTCGTAGTCTTTTAACTTGGTTACGTTTGTCTGCCACAAACTCACAGTTTTTACAGTTTTAGATCTATGGCCCCTTTATATGGCGATCTTAATTAAACACCTAGCAAAATATTTTTTTATATAGATCCCTTAGATGTCAATTGCACGTGAATTTTTTAGTAAGTAAGTAAGACCTCAAGTATGATGTCGTTAGATATGTCATTCGAAATTTAATTGAAGTTCCATTTCCCAATTTTCATTTTTAAATCTCCTTTGGGAAATATTAATCTCCGAAATGATGTGCAGTATGTCCCCTCCTCCCTCTAATTTTTCAAGAGTGGATTTGAAAATTTGAAAAAACCAGGCATTTAATTAGGCAATATTCACATAAAATTATCGTCGTAAAGTGGATCTATAAATTTAAGAGACATACGAAACCCCACTTTATGCGTTTTACGACTTGATTTGACCTGTTTTTATTGCTAGTTATGCATTAAAGACATGACCAATATTACTTAGCGTTGCTGTAGATTACGATTAAAGTTCTTTTTTATTAAAAAAAATTAAAATATGCTTTGAAATTTTGAGAAGAGTGAAACATGTTAGAATAATTTTTAGTTTACTTTATGTCATATAGCCTTAAAGCTATTATAAATGATATTTACACATCTATATCTATATTTTTTAACTCATACATTATGTATATTATGTGTTACATATACTTTATGATTTATGTATTTAGTCACCATGTTTTTTCCAAAATTATAGTCTTTCTATATAACTATTAGCTTAACCAAATCATTTTTGTACATTATTAAAAATAAGAGCACGAGGGAGACCACGAGACTTGTTGTCCCGTTATTAATGAATAGTAATTTATGTTCCGTCCGTAGATGTTAAACATACGAGCGTGTTTTGGCTGCCTGTTGCCACGGGCGACTCGCATAATGTTGTCAAATTACTAACTCCAACTTTAGAGGGTGTGATAGCGGCCATGAGTCGTTAGTTTCGGTTGCTCCCCTCTTCGTTCGGCGCTTAAACATATGACATTTCATATGTGTTTAAACGTCGCCTGAGGAATTAGATTTAGATCGATTGCGTCATAAATTATTTAAATTTTGCGGTCATTCAACTTTAATAAAAGTCGACTTGTGTTATCGTATTTAGAGATATTTTTGAATTTTATTATATTCAGTCTACTTTAATTCTGAACGAGTAGCGGGGGATAATTATAATTTATATTTAACGATTTTACTTTTGTATAAATTATTATTTGCCTTAATGTGTGTCTGATATTACTTTTAGATATCTTGTAAATCTTGACTCTCTATGACAAAAGTTATGGAATGGTATTCAACATTAACTTTGATTTGCTGTTCATTTTTACGGCAATGTAAGGCTACAGGCTTCAGTACAGGATATTAATTTTAATTTGATGTCTCAAGCCGTTCTTGAGAAAAAGACCTTTGACAGACAGACGGACGGACGGATAGCCAAGTGACCCTAAAAGGGTTCCGTTTTTTATTTTTGGGAGATGATCCTAAAAATAAAATTTCATTACACTTTAATCTAGAGTAAGAGATATCTCATCATTTTTTCATAACGCGCCTAAAGAAGTATAACTTCAAAAAATACGTTTTCTTGTTGATGTTCCAAAACTAACTACTAAAATCTACTAAACTGGGTATATTTTGGACACATATTACTCTATCACCATGAATGAACAGGTGTGACATAATTTTCAAATACTGAAATTATGATTTGAGATCAGTACGTTACAAATTCAGCAATTTTTATAATCTGTCTATCCCTTTAGACACATTTGCAGATCGCAATTTTACACAATTCACACTTTTAAGTTCATTTGACACTGGTTGTCAGGTATAAGGAATATAAGAATTTTGTACAATATAAATCCTGTAATTAGTAAGTTTCCTATGCTGTTTATAAAATACTGCATTGGTACAGTATAATGTATCAAATTTCTAGATTCTTTCTAAACCACGTAATTTAGCAGCTACAAGTTGTGATAATGTCTATCACAAACAGACTCGCACGTTGTTTACACAATTGATCCCTTTTTCCTCATCGGATATGGAATACTTAACGAAACGGGTGAATAATGATTTATATTGTTAACACATACCAATGCAGACGATTACATAGACGCGCCTGTAAATCCTTTGTCTTTTCATTGTAAATAATTATCTTCACCTCTGTTACGTAACTAAGATGATAACAATAGCTTAAAGCGGCGCTCATCTGCGACGCTCGACGCGAACCCCTGCTGCATCTCCTCAGAATGTTTATTCCATTTTAACTTCGCGTGTTGTTTTGTCATCCCTTTGTCGTGAGGCGGAGCGCGCGTGCCACTGCTCGAGCGGTGCGGCGCCACGGGTCGCTAATTGGCGTGCGTCGCGACGCTCTAATGAAGGCGGCGCGGGAGGTTGCTCGTTGGCTGACGACACAGGCGCCGAGAGATGTTGAATGTGTTTTTATTATTATGTGTTCATTTACGTTCCTCAACAAAGCTGTTTACATTATACGATTTGTAATATTACGATTAAACTGCGTGGCACCAGCTGTCAAAAATTGTTGTGCGTTTTGATCGCAGCAGACTTGACATCATTTTTCGGATACAGTAGCCATAGAGAGGAATCTTTATATTTTGCCATGTCCGCCTGTCTACCTGTCCATCTGCAGGTCACAGCCATTTTATTTACAGACTATTAGTGCTATAAAGCTGAAATTTGGCATGGTTATTCGTGTTTATAACACCAGAAATGTTTTAAAATATGTAGTTATGATTTTTTTAAAATGTTCATAGAGCTTTATTGTATCGTTACATAGACCTTTCAAAAACACTAAAAGTTGTTAATGAACATTTTTTCGATGTAGGTATCCATTTATGAAATATTAGGCTTTAAAATGGTTATTTTTGTTAGAGTTACGTATTTTTGTTAGAGTTACGTTACGTAAAGTATTCACAATAGTATGACATTTAAGCAAGCTATACTAGTTTATGAGTAAATGTTATTTTTGTAATTTATACAATTTGCGGCATGTGGTTGGGTCGGTAAAAAGTTCATAGAAGCTCCATGCAAATAACTTAAATCAGTTACAAAAATATTTTTGTGTTTTAATATATTTATATTGTGAAAAATTAGTACTTGAAAATGGTTTAATAGAAATACAATGTATTAAATGTTTATAAGCACCTAAATTTGTATGGAACGTATGTAGTGTAAGTTCTACCTGTAACTGAAAGGTTTTTTTATTATAAATGTATAAAAAAGTTACTTTATGTATATCACTTTATTGGATAACAGTTTGTTTTATCACCCATTTCTGTCGGAAATTAACAGAGGCCATTTCTATACTGTTTGCAAATATAGAAGCGAAAAAGCCAATGTTTAAAATTACCCCACGTTTTAAGTTTTATTTTCATCAAAAAGATAAAACTATTCGTTAGCATCCGCTAGAGGGTCCATGAAAATCAGGGTAGGGGTTTTTTGGATAAAATATAGTGAATAAACATAAACCATACGGGTATCGTAAGTATGTACGATACCCGTATGGTTTGTAGGTACGTATGTAGTTACGTATGTGTGTATGTGCTCTTCGTGCCCATTTAAAGGCTTATCAAAATTGACCGGAATGTCCGATTGCCTTCAGACTTGTTTTATTTCATAGCGCTTGATAGCACGCATATAATGATATGAATGGTTTCTTAATTGGAAAAACAGTACAGCTCTCAAAACATAAGCTCTTAAATTTTTAATGTAAGTTCTACAAAACCTTGAGAAAATTTATTGGATTCGATTTAGGGAGCAACAAATTTTTGATACCTTTTAGGAAAAGATTTTATCCTAAAAGGTATCAAAAATCTGTTTCACTTATATTCCTAGCAATAAAAAAAATTACAATTAAAAGAAACCTTGCCGTTTACTTCGCATTTTCGTCTTAAAAATTACATAGCATATAAAATTTTCATAGCGTGGAAACTTCATATCATATATAGAGTGTAGTTTCACGATAGCACCGAATCGAGGTCCATGAATTTGATAGATTTGCTGCTTCGAAAGATTAGATGCTGGATTACATTTTAGTTTTGAGGTATATACTCGTGCATAAAATTGAATGTATTTATTACGCACAACAGGCGTTAAAACGTTTGTTACTACGATTTCAAAGAAGACTTGAGTATGAAATTATTTGTTTACCCAAACGTATTTTTTATTGTCTTAACGAATTAATTAAGCAGTTCATTAAGTAAGATTCCATGTATTTCTTTTATTTTAATGGGTTTTTGAACGGCAGTTATAGAGGAAGACACATTTACCTATTTTTAAAATGTGATCTATGTACTCGTACTGAACGGTTAATTTTAAAATTCTGAAATCTTGAATCTGACTGAATGTTTTTACTAGCAAGTGTAAGAAGCAACGAAGTAAAACTCTGCGCCAAGAATAAACAATTTATTTCTTTCCTTGTGTCACAGGGAACTTATTTCCTTGTACACATCCTAATATAAAGGGTATTCCGTATAGTTAAGGGTTTAAAGGATATTTACGTTGCCTATTCCGCAATATCTAAAGACGATGGTTTATAATCAGTGCCTTTTGCCCATAATGACGGAAAGAGCTATGCTCGGTGTGTCTCGAAGGATAAAATTCGAAATGAGGAAACCCGACCTAGAAACAAAGTAGTCTACATAGCGCTTATCAACAGCCATCTGAAGTGGCAATGGGCAACCTATATTTGCTGAAGAACCGACAACCGATGGGATAAATCGAGCGAAGATTTTGAATCTCAAAGCACAATGTGAGATGTTCTCCAATCCAAATAGACTGAGGACATAGAAAGACGACGACGAGAGGAGGAAGGAGTCCTTAATGAGTGAATAAAGTTTATTTTTGGTTGCCATAAACGTAGGGTCTGGAATATAACTCTATTATTGTGGCGATGCTGTCCGTTCTTTTATTAGTGTGTCCGAACATTTGTTAGTTCCCATATTAACGGGCATAGATAAAAATATGGAAAAATAAGCCCAATATATTAATGAAATCATTCAGAGAAATAGTAACTTTTTGAATATATTTGCCTATTAAAATCTGTCCCGTTTTAACAAAAACAAGTCTAGAACTCAATAAAGGAATTGTGTCGAAAATAAATGAGAAACGACGGCTCAACCGAGCTTTGCTATCTGGGTCGAGTTTCGGTTACAAACTTCCTTAGAATCAAAGTTCAGCGAACGGCAAGGCAGCTGATTACCATATAAGTATTCTCAGTCTACGTGCCAATTGTCGTTTACTAAGCGAAGCGCCGAGGTTCAGGGCGTCTTTCTGATATCGTCTCAACTTTTATGACAGCGCCACAAATCTTGTGCGGTCTCATCGCGAAATACTGCTTTCTAGGTTCCAGACGCGGCGGATTTCGCAGACGGGCTCGTGTTTAGTGAGCATTACCGGGCTTTAGTTCGCTCTCGACTTCGAATCTCTATATTGCCACGAAAACACCTATTACTGGCAAATGTTCTTGAAAATTGTTAGAAAATTCGACAAGAGAAAAAATTTTGGCGTAGTATTTGAATCCAATATTCCACTATAAAAATAGAGTGCAAAGTAACATTTCGTTTACGGTCTGTTCACAGTGTTTGTTATGCAGGTTTCGGTTACTATTTAGACCGACAAGTTTCAGTTTAAGTTATTTGATGATGTGATGATAGTGTATGTGGAAGTTTAGAAAAATCCCATGAAGTATAAAACTTGAGGACGAAGCGAATAAATGACACCGTTTTTAATATGGTAATTTTTAAAATGGAAAATGGGCCTTAATGTAACATTACAACATTATATTTTTTTCAAATTTCCTAGTGTGAATATTACAAAAAAAAACATAAAAAGTAGTGTGTCAATAAAATAAGAAAAGAAACTTGTAAGGGTTTTTAGTGAAATAAAAATAAAAGAAACTTGTTTCCTAAGAAACCCTTATCACTTCGGTATGTCTGCCCGGCCGCGCGTGACGGTCTATTAGTTTCTAGATTTTCAAATTTATTTGCATACAATTTTTCATGTGTTTCATATTGGGATACACATTAATATATAGTAAAATATTTTGCGTAATAATATATAGTAAAATATTTTGAATATAATTTTTTGCGTAATAATCATTTACGTTCGAAGTTATGTGCTACATTGCAATTCCCCTTTCTAATTTTTCATTTAATTATATTAAAAATGTTAAAAACTCTTTTCATTAGCCTTATATTAAAGCTTCCATTTAAATTATTTCGCGTGTATGCGTTATTATTCTAAGGCTTTTATTAACAACTTTAAAAGATATAAATCATTATGGAATCATACATTATCCGTGATACGACATGCACTTGACCAGTTTTTATTGTTATATAATCGGATGTTCAATAACACACGTAGACTGATACGCAAGCGAAATGAAACCTTGACTCCAGTACCTTCGGATACGGAATTTCCAAAAGATAGTGGCCTTCAATGCCGTTATACGTAATAGGCACGTAATACCCAAATAAAATGAATGAAATTTATGTCCTCAAATAATGTCATCCGCGAACTATGATAAAGTAGATAGGGAGTCAAAGAAAGAACCTATATAAAAGACATTATTGTATTGAAAATGAGACAATTGTCTCGTCTTTGAGGGCCATTTTTAGAATATTAATGACAGGTTTAATTAACATTAGCTGTGTCTGCGATAGAAAGTACGGGGATAATGGATTAATATTAGTATGTATATTAAAATACAAAAATAAAATGGTGAAAAATTTTGAAATGTGAAATTTAAAATATAAAAAAGCATTAAAATACACGTAGTGTTTTCTATGGATATACCTATGTATACACTATATATTTGTATAATTATTATTATGCGCCAAATAGCTAGCAATAATATATTGTCGTACTAATGCAAAGTAAATTAATTTTCGAAAATATTAAAGTCGCAATTCTCTTGATTTGGTAAAGCGATTAAATTAAAAAAAAAACTAAAGGTTACTTGAAGATAACATAGGGGTCAAACATGTTTTTTTTCTAAAAACTTCATCAGAATTGGATCAGCAGTTTTCACATGACAAACAAATATACAAAGAGACAAAAATTCCAAAAATGACCTTTATACACTCATCACTTTTCCTTCATTCATTAATTTTTGCAAATATCTGGAATATATTAACAGATAGTTTAATTATATTTTATTTTATTTATAGTTTTGTTATACGTACAGACAACGTTTTTGGCGGGTATAGTTTACTTCAGTGATATTTTCTTTCCTTTTTATTGCTTCTAACTTCTTATAGATTTGTTCTCTTCAGTCGTTTATTATTTGCTAACTATTATAATTCCTTGCTTTATCGCTAACTATTACCATCTGTCAATAAACGCACGGATTAAAATTTAAAATACCTATACAAACATAAATTTAAACTTTGATTTTTGATTTAAAGTAATCTACATCAAATATTAAATTATAATCAGAGCCTTGTTGCTACTTTAATTGTTTTATTTCTGTGTTATCTCATTAAGTTGCTCAGTTCAATTTAACGAGATTCTGATATTTAACGGCGGGCGTGTTGTCGAATTGAATAATGTGAGTGGCAAAGTTGTGAGAGAGAAAATCGGATGAAACAAAATTTATTTCGTAACAATATAACCTAAAGCGATGTTAATATTGCCCCGAAATATATCTACAAACATTATGTATATGGATATTTAATGTGTGTATATTAATCGGCCGAGTAGATTTTTGTTTTGATGTTATGGAATTTGATTATGGAATCAGATTTTTCCTCGGTATTTTGGTTAGTCTTTTTTATTTAAATATTTCTTAAACTTCATTGCATTATGATGACGATGCAAGTAAAAACTTATTAAACGTATGCATACAAAAAATTAAATGATTTTTATTGTTCCGTAGAAAAGAGAAACTTTATTATTTCATCGGTTCAGTCGCATATTAAAGAAACGTAGCTCTTTGAGTCGTAAGGAAATTTATGAAGGATACATTTGTAGATGTAAAAAAAAATTTTAAATTTTTTTTTAAATGCCTAAGTATACATTGAATTTGAGGATAATTTTTTTCACGGACCCCTTCGAAAGCTAGAAGATTTAACTTTCTAATCTCGTATGTTAAAAATCTGAAAGAGATCAAAATGCTGCAAAGCAAAATTATTTTCATCAATTGGTATTAATCATTTAAAGATATAAATGGAACTAATTTATTTGTCTTGCGCCTGTAAAAGACAAATTAGTTAATATATCTACATACTAAAAAATAGTTACTATTATTTCACAAGTTTTATTATGTAGTGCTTACAGATAAAAAAAAACACTCCAGAATTTTTTGCTTATATAAATATATATATATATATATATATATATATATAAATTAAATATAATAAAATTAGTCGAATAGCTCAGTAGCAAAGAAGAAAGTATTTAAATGGCAGCAAAAGGGTATCTTTCTTAACATCTATGGTATCTAAACTTCCAGGTGCTTACATCTTTTCAGTTCCAGCTATTATTGCCGTAACAATAAAACCAGTTTCAAATTTTAAATATGAATATTTTAACGTAAAAAAGTTTGGATTAAAAGTCGAGCTAGGGTTTACATTTCTTATTTCGACAAATATGACATTGACTGTGGTATATGAAAATCTTGGAAAATGACCGGATAAGAAATACGTATTTCCGATATCTCAGTAAGACCTCGTTGTGAGGCCGGAATCAAATCACATCGTGAATATGCGGTCTCATCTCATTCAACCGCAACCTTTTGACCCAAGCTGATATGAAAGGATTACTCATAAATGTGTGTATGAATATAACATGAATGTAATATGGGATATATAACCGTGTATAAGGGTGTGAAAATTTGTTTTTTATGTCAAAATTTTGTTTCTGAATCGAATTGTCTATTTTGGTCAGAAATTGTAGAATAAGAACTAGAAGGACCTAATGATAGGATCTTCATTTTAATTCATTGATTATTCAGTCAAGAGTTTGGTTTAAGTCACAGTAGGTGAAGAATAGCACAGTGGCAGATTTGCAGACATGAAAAAGCGAAGACATCTCCAGTTGTATATTTATTTATGCCGATTGAAAGTCTCCTGGAATACTTGAAAGCAGTTTGATTGTTTTGAATTACAAATTCCAGAAATATTAAAATGGGCTGGTTAAAATTGGAAATTGTAAATTTGGAAGACACTCTTCGGCGTACTGTGAATGATGTGGTTTTATTATTGCTCACTTGATCAAATGGCGTTAAGATTATAATGTATGTAGATCATTTAAAATCTATCATTCAATATGTCTTAAGTACTTTGCGATTTTACGTCAAAGCTGAATAGAGATTAGAAATATTGATACATAGGGTATTGGGAAATATTTTACTATTAAAGTTTCATGTCAAAGGTCCATATCGAAATATCGTAAAAGTTCGGTGGAATCTCTCGTTAATATCGATCTTGTGTACTGTGTGTAAAATCACCTGCCGCACTTGACGCGTTAATAGTTAGTTTACATTTTTAATGTGTTATGAGAATTGACTAAAAATATAAAACAAAAATCAGTTACAACACCAGAGTATAAAATTGACTACAAAATTATAGAGAAGGTCTGGAAAGAAATTCGGGATAAAATTGCGTTTATTATTAGTAAAACAAAGTCTTTTAGCTATTCAAGAGTTCCATTATAGTCAGTTTATACATTGTCGGAATAATTATTTTGTTCCTTTTTATCGGTGATATAAAGGAAAATTTTGAAAGGCCGGTATTTAAATAACCATGAGAATCTATGGGGCAATTGACTTATGCTTGTTTTATGACAACAAGGAAAAGAAAATTAACCCAATGTTAAATTTTAGTAATTTTAAATACTTTGTAGTTACTTAATAAAATAATATAAAATGTTCAATTGTTATGTTATAAGATGTTTTCGTCAAAACAGACATTTCCGAGAAATTCTCGAGATAAATTCATGAAACTTAGTTTTATAATTTGGTTTATCAAAACTTTACAAATTCGGTTTATCTAAGATAAATTTAAATGCGTTAGAACAGTAATTTTAGGAGTTATATGAAAAATGCTTGAAAAGTTAAATAAAAATTTATATATCTGTCGTACTCAAAAGGTAATTAATAATATTCATCAAATCTACTTATTTTTAACCACTTTGGTTTACCACAATTTTCTTCTAGATATTTACCCTCGAGTAAGTAAGAGTAATACGTTGATATAACTTACTTTCCCGGGCACATTTTACCCACGTAGCTACTTTTTTTTAGATTTAACTTTTCTCAAACGTTGTCCATTAGGTCTAAGTGCCAGAAATATCTTAAACTACATACTTAACTCTTTCGAAAAGGTTCATTCGTCTTACATTTAAGTATTGTGACTACTTTTTGGACACGTACACAATTTTCTGAGACGCGCCTATTGAAGACTTCATTTAAATTATTTTATTCTTAATTTTATCTCTTCGTAACTCCACACGTTTTAAAGTGTTGCAAATAACATTGTATACCAATATTTATCTTTTTTCCAGCGCAATTTTTTCTCATACTTTTGTCTTTTACGTAATAACACGTGAAAAACGTAAAGAAAATCTAACTTGCCTTTCTACTCTTAGAAAACAAAGTAAATACGTGAATAATAGGTACGTACGTATTTACTTTGTTGTCTACAACGTAAATACGTGAAAAGACGTATAAAAACATATTTTTCACTATTTTAATTGTTGTCGACCTGAATATTGAAATGTATGTCAAGTTTGAAGTATAATATTTTACTGCTTTTTTTAGGCTTATATACTTCTTAAAAGCCTTTGTTATAAGTATAGAAGCTATTTATCATACTTGTAAACCCAAAGAAGTCAGTACCCACCTCGAAGGCGTGCGAGCTATTGAATAAAAATTTGTGAATTATCAATCAAAGAAAAAAAACATTAAAAAATAATTATTTTTAAAATTTTACAACAATTTTTTTAACAATCAGCATGTTAAAAGTTTTTCCATTTACTTTTTTTAAGAAACAAACTACCAAAGCGGAAAATGATTGAATATACGGAACAAATATTTTTCAGCGTAACACTTTGTAACTAATATTGTGCAATATCTATAAAGTATATTGCCCAATGATAAAGAAAAGTAAGCAAAATTAAAAGGGAAGTTAATGGTTTCTTTAACATATAATGTTTCTCCTTTCATTAACATCAATAATATACAGCTGCAACTGGTAATTGTCTCCTGCTAGAGGTGGAAGTCGATATACTGATATGTCTAAAATAATTACATCTCATAAACGTATAGTGTAAACTGCTCTTAAGCTGCCCGTCCTAAACGCTTATTAAATAATGCATGTCGATGTTACTCAAAGGGCAAGCCGCCCCTTGCTAAAGGGTAGTTGTTGATGGTTTGTCCCGGTAGTTTACGGTAAACGAATCGCGCCGACCGCTCCACGCTTTACGGTCGATCGTTTGCGTTCCCTTCGAGGGCCTAATAAATCGTGCGGCCTCTCGGTAATGAGTTTTACCGGTGGCGATGAATTAGTACGCACACGAGCGGATTGGGCACCCGCGCTGCGTCCGTGGCACCTTCGGCACCTGTTCGTAAAAACAGTCAATTAAAAATAAAAGGTTTTTACACATGAAATTGAAATTTAAGGCAAAACAATATTAACTTACTTTTTATCGAATAGTTGTGATTAATTTATTTTTAGAACTAGTAAACTTCGCATTAAGTGAGGTGTAAATATTGTTGTCGGCCGTTTTAGTGTACAAAAATAATTTTGTAGCGAATAATATTTTTTAAGTTATTGAATTATTTTGGAAATGGCATCGCAACACCATTCCGAATATTCGATCAATTGCTTACTTCGAATAATCTTTATCGTGTTCGTCCAAACGTAGTAATCGTAAAGATATTCGAATATGTCATATTTTAGCTACTTATTGCAATGAGATTTTCACTGGATAAAAATAGTTTGTTTGCTGTTGTAGGCCTTATATGTCCTACACTATTTCTGAAGGTCGGCGCCCAATTTGTGCGCGTTGTTTCACAATCGGTGCACGTTTGTGCGCATTATTTTGCAATCGGCGCACTGTTAGTACGGTGATTTTTCGAAAACAGTTTGTCACAGCGAACTGATTCAAATTAAATTGATAGTAAGCAAGACATCTAAATTACATTAATCACATTTTAGTTATTAAATAGCGTCCTCAATTTTATAACCCAAATAAATTATCAAGCTAATAATCTGAAACATGAATCCATATTTTGTCATTTTTTCTTTGTTTATTTACAATATATTAGGTAGTTTGGCGTAATATACCTTTATGACTTTTATATTTATAGTTTTTAATTGGTTAATAGGAAGCCGAGGAAAAGTTGATTACAAGATTTGGTTGTTAGTCGGATACTTGAAAATCGTTTGTAAAATATTTTTGAGATATTTTGAATTTATTATGAATGGATAACTCTAAAACAAAATAATTAAATCTCACTCAAATGTTAGTACGTAGAGTTAAAGGCGATAAAAATGTGCATAGCGAAAAAATGCATGATCCAAAATGTGATTTTATATCGTTATCAATTCAGAAGGTGGACTCATAGGGCAAAGATTGTAAATGGAAAATACAATCTAAAAATAATAGTTCCTATATTAAAGACGAAATTTGTTATAGAATTTACGATTTTTGGTTCACGATAAAACTATATAACTAAATAAAATTTACGATAAAACTAAAATCTAATATTTCTATTAATCGTTAAAAAATTAATATGTATTTAAAACATATTGAGAATGAAAATATTGATAAAAGACTTAAAAGTTTGAATTGAATTACGGAATAAGTCAAAAATAATTTGACTCAACGTAAATTAAATTCAAACGTAGTCAACTCGCGACAGTTGGCTTCGTTTGAATCGAAATTGCATTGGAGATGCTAATTCTGATTTATTGTAGTGCTTCTTCAAAATCATATTGTTAAGCCTAAGGCCCATATGGCTTTAGATTTGACAGATTGATGGAGTTGGCGTAGTTTGGAAAAATTCTATTTTCCACCGATTTTCCTCTGCTTTAGAGCGTATTTGGTTATATTTTCTTTAAATATAAACGATAGGGAAATCATTGATAATATGTACTAAATTGCCACCTAAATTCAGCCAAGTGTCACCACAAATATAAGTGGTTAATTCAGCAATAGGTAATTCTAAAATCAAGATTATACTCTATGTCCAGTGGATTATGAATATATAATAGCGTTTGATGACAGACTTCCGTGTCGTTAGTGAGTATATAATGACTTAATGATGGCCAACAAATTACCGTAATAGGTTTTAAATAATGACGTTGGAATGGTTAGGTATTAATAAATTACTAACATGTATTTTTATTTAGTACTTCAATAAAATTTAACAAATCATAAGTACTCTTAGTGATAGAAGGATGCGTATCTTACGCATATTAGAAATGTTTATGTCTAATCTTTTTTAAAGTTAAAAGAGTGAAATAAAATATATGAATTACGAGAAAATCTCTATGAAAAAGTGTCGAAAAGCTCTCTGATAATATTTTCATGTTTTCGTGTTATTTTTCGTTAAATTATAATTTCAAAATTGTTTTTGTAAAGTTTCGTTATGGGATTTCTGGCTTGCTAAGGCGAAATATATTAAGGGATATTTGTTTGTTGCAAATCGAAGTACGTTTAAATAAGAATGCTAAGATACTCATCAGTTGTCTATGGGTACCAAAGTTCAAAAATGACTATGTATCTGTTTTGTAATGCATAAATTTATATGGTGTAATCTAAATATATTATTTCTAAAAGGTGTTTTTTGGTCGAGCGGCTCGATCTCTTTAACTACTGCACCAAAAAAAATACCCACTTAAAGCTTATGTTTTCTACTTTGGGCGAAAAATATAAAAAAATTCGAATAAAATCTTTTCGTTAATAAAAAAATTAATTTTTATAACAATTGGCATGAGCGCCATCTGTGGGCGACACATCAAATATCTTAGCCAAATTGTATACTTGGAACACGCTAGATGGCGATATAGTGCGAAGACTTCGCACGGGTCAGCTATTATACATATATTAGCCAGCACATCAGTATCTAAAGAAATTTTGAGGTTTTCACTTGTGTACAGTCTGTTATTACATCCGCAGCAGTGTCTTGGAAGATCACATTCAAACAGTTGTTGCATCGTGTATGCCCCGATATTGTCGTGAAGCTAGATTGGCCATTTACTGAACTGAGTGAATATCGTTTAATTTGTAATATGTCCAAGAGATGGACCGGTGAACGCACGTTAAAGCGATTTTGTACCTTGAGTAAATGGATATAGGGAAGGTCGGATTTGTTGAGGTCTCTGCTTATGAGGTTTAATTATAGTTGAATTTGATGGTTACGATTGGATTTAGTTTTGGTACGAAAATTTCAATATTGAGGAGAGGCGTTACCAACTCCTATAAAATGAATTGGCCATTGGATGAAATAGAATAGAAGAAAAGTAGGCTCTCATAGTTTTTTCATAACTTAGCTAGAATTTATTCGTAACAGTTATCTTGCGATATGTCGCAATGGATGTGTTAGAATTATTTTGGAAAATTTCAATTATTGCCCTTTAAAATAACGTATCATTTATTTAAAACTACGTTTTGAATTTGAGGCTAAGAATAAATCAAATTTGTGAAAGCCCGTTGGGCATATCAAGGTGATGACATTAAGAATCTTCCGTAATTTTTACATGTCGGTCGCGAGAAGTACGAGCTGTGCATTTAATTTTAAATAGAGATTTAACGATTTTCGATTATAGAGAATCGTTTACAACTGGTTTGCCCGGGCACAAAGGGACCATGACTCCATTTTGTTTTATTTACTTTTTCACATAATAATTATTTGCGGACAGTGATTTTTTAAAAATGCTGAAAGGTGTTTCTTTATCTTTATCTGAGAGTCTACGTACAAATTTTCATGTCTCTCACCTTCATCATTTCGAAATTTCCCCACAATTTTTCACCCTCATTTCCACAGCTTTAGAAGTTGAATTTCAAGAAATTCGTTCTGAGCGAGCACTTAGAAGTCAAGAGAAATATACCTACCACAATTTAATGTTTGTACGCTTTATATTTCTGTAAATTTCGTGATAGTTTAGTTTGTAAGTGGTATTTCGCTGTTCCGTATAATAGTTAACAATTTTTATTAAAAAATGTATATGTTACACTAAATTTAATTTAAGTATGCACTATTATTATCTACCACTTGTCGCTATCTAGTTGGCAGATGCCTTTTTTAACAATATGCCTTTTTTGTAAAATTCCGATGACTTTGATTCAAAGAACTGTGCAAGTTCGTTTTGGAGATCTTCTTTAACGTCAAATTTTTTTCACGGTTCAATGGTTACTTAGAGCCCTGAATAAATGGTACTCAGAGGGCGCAATATCTGGCAAATGTAGTGGATGAGTGAGTAGAATCCAGCCGAGCTCCTCTATTTTGTCGTGAGTACATTTTGCAATATGTGGTCTAGCATTATCATGTAGAAAATAAATTCGATCCTGTTGACTACTCAATTTGTTGGCTAATCGATCCAATTATTCACACTAAATATCTGCATTAATTGTAGATCCCTCTGGAAGCAACAACCCAATGAATAATGCTCTTGATATTCCACAAGCAGCTGAGCATCACATTTTTGGCACTTATTTCAGGTTTGGATATTGAGACTCCTTTTTCTCCGACATTCGGCCATTGAAGTTTGCGTGTATGGTTAACGTATGTAACCAACTTATCATTGCCAATTACTAAATGATTCAGCCAGTCTAAGTTATGTTTCAATGTCAATAACTGTTGACAAGTATCAATTCTGTAATGAAGGTGATGTGATGACAACTCGTGGGGTATCCACACACTGTATTTTGAAACTTTTCCCAATTCGTGCAAATGTGTGTATATGGTGCTATGACTGCAGTGTAGCTCATCCGCCAATTGACGAGTCGTCAGTCGAGGATCCTCTTCAATTAGGCGTCATAATCGTTCAACAGGACGTCCAGTACGGGGTTCGTCCTCAAGATCGTAGTCCTCATTCCTGAACTTTCTGAACCAATTTTTGCCGTCCGCGGACTCGCTCATTGCATGACATATATTATTTCTGGCAGTCTTTGCATCGTGACCCAGACGAAATTCGTAAAGTAATAGAATCCGTATCTGACATCGATTTATATATATATTATCTATTATGTAATTCACCTAAAGCTTCGGCGCGGACTGTGGTCAACTGACTGACTTTGGCCTATTTATACCCTACAGTAAAATCTTCTAGACGTTTCGAGAATCTTTATAGAAAAGTCCCTAAGTTGTGGCTAAATACTTACTAGCCAACCTAATAGATTTGAATTAGAAAGGATATCGGCGAGTAGAGAGCGAAACTAAGAAATGGGAATGTAAAAAAATAATGTTAATTATTCTTAAATATCGCCCATTTCTCATCAAACAGTAATAATGGAGCACATATTGCCTGATCATTAAATGTTTTTATTTCTATGTAAAAGTTATTACAGCTTTAATGTCATATTCTAGAAAATTTTGAATTTGATTCAACCATGTTCTACGGTATTTGTCATATACCTTTCTATTAACTATTGGTTTGCCCACGACTTCGTTTGCGAGGAATTCGGAGTAAGAATATTTATTAGGCACTTTTTTGTTGTTTTTTTCGTTTTTCTCTCAGAAATATATGAGCATAAAGTTTATTAAAACGCTAATAGATGGAGCTGGTACGCAAACCGGTTCCGCCGTTTCTGCTATTAGCGTGTACAATGAACATTAACTAAAGATTGAGGTACGTTTTTCATTTATTCACCGATTGATGAAGCCTAGATGTTAGTCAAATCTAATCTAAATATATCATTGAAAACCACATCCAAATCGGTTTAGCCGTTGCCGAGATTAGCGTGTACAACGAAGTACAACGTGTACAACGAACGCACAGACAGACACAAACAGACAAGTCGAAAAACATGCAACAATCCTAAAAACTAATGTTTTATTTAGCCTTCTACTAAGGCTTATAAGTAACATTATATTTATTATATATTTATGTATTTATTATATGTATAGATTTCACTTTTGTATTTCTCTGTTATTGTGTTTCCCATGTTTTGAGAATACTTAGAGAAAATGTGACAAAGTAACATTTTTGTTATATTACTATTAGTTGATCTAAATAAACGATAATGAATTCATTTTCTCGTTATTAGATTTCAATATTTTAACATCGAACTGAATACGTATATTTTCACGTCAACTTACACCGCGTGAGTGCACTCGTAGCCGAGGGGCTTCGCGTTCAAGAAACATAATTAATATTGTTTTAAATGTATTGATTTTTAGAGCCTGAAAAGAATATGATTGTAACAAAAGTAGTTCTAAATAGCATTGTTCAGTTAGAAAATATATACTTGTAAGGAAATACATTTTGTATTCGTGTTTAGCGTTCCGTATCTCAAAACGAAAAACGGAACCCTTATGCTCGTAAGACTACCTGCGTGTCTGCTTTCGGTCAGTCGCGTACCTTTTTCTCAGAAACCACTTGGCGTTGAAATTTAAAATTTGGCACAGTAATAAATTATATTTCTCAATAGTTAATACACAAAATTAATGACACTGGAATTTAGGGAGAAAAATTTGGAAAAAAATATTAATTCCATATATTGTGGGGTATCGTTAGAAAGGGCTAGTTATAAGTCGCAAACATTTTAGATTCTTGAGAACTTCCTGCACTCACGTTGTCATCGTCTGTACCATTATCCCAGCATCTAGAACCGAATAATATCAATTTTTTACTTTTCCGTGGCTGTTAATTGCTTGTTCATCTGATCTGGTCGCAGCCGTATTAGATCTAATTTATTTATGACAATGAAAATAAATTTCTTGAAATGTGCCGGTGTTGTTACAGTATCATAAAATTTGTAAATGTTGCGTAGGTTTGTGATATAATTGATATATATATATATATATATATATATATATATATATATATATATATATATATATATCTTACTGTTATTCTTATTCTTACTGGAAAGCGTAGATCCAAAATTGTAGTATTTTTTTTTAAATAAAATAAAAAATAATATATGCCAGTATTTTTAGCACACAAACGATCATTTGACTTTATAATTATAGTTAAGTCAAAATATTATTTTAATTTTCAAATTAAAAAAATTAATTATATAATAAAAAATATGACGTAATCAAGTATTCTTAAGGAACTGAGTCACATATTGCGTTCACTTCTTCTTAGAAACATATATGTGTATGGCATGGCATGGCCGCGTGGGACGTAGCTGAGTACTTAGACAGAGCTGAAGTATGGACGAGTGTCTCTAGGCCATTAAGTCTAGCGTCCACTCTTTATGCCTCTCTAAGCCAGTGTCCTTGACAGAATTATGAACGAGGAAACGGATATTGAGTTGAAAAGTGCTGGACAGATTTTTCACACTTACTTAGCGCTATGTATAAAATTGCATATTACTATGTGATTCACGAAATTATTCTAATTGATTTTAAAATTAACGTTTTTTGCATTCTGTCTTTCAAATTCTATCTAGTGTTTATAATATTACGGCTAAAAATAACAAAAAACTCGAGTCGAATCGGACCTGACGGAACTTCAAATAAACATCAACTCCAAACTACGGTAGAAATTAGGTACAAGTCGAACTCGTGCGATAGGTGTTCTGCGCTATAATTCTAATTAGAAATGCTATAAATGCTAAAGTGAGTTGGTTGGTTTGTGTGCTTCGCTTTAACGAGTCAATTACTGGGAAATTACGATTATAATGGAGATCAATATAGGACACCATTTATCCTAAACAATGCTTTATCCTTTTAATAATTAAATAGCTATCCCGTTAGCAATATGAGCCTGTATATACTTACTGTATATCGTAAAATACATAGTTAGAATATAATATGGTCTTAATTTTAAAAGTAATCGTTTGATTTTGAAAATGATTTTCATGAAAGTGACAATACGTTTAAATATTAACCAAACAAAAAATTATTAAAAAGTTTGTAATCCTAACAGATATATGAAGCATTTTTCAATGTTAAAATCTATTTTTTCCACAAGAACAGTATTTTTAAATTACACAATCATTTTTGCCTTATTCACGCGACTGAAACCTTGGGTAAAAACTGGTTTGGAAAGCTGATAGTTTTTGTTTAATAAGATTTCTTCGTATGTCTTTAGATTTTATTTTAATTTTTTTATATTTAAATTTTATTTTACCTATTATAATTACAAAATTGGGTGAAAAACTTTTGTATGTAAATTGATTTGATATATCATATTTAATTTTTTTGAATTTTTTCGTTATCACTATATTAACATTTTTTAGCTTTGATTTAATTTTCAATCAAAACTATAAGAGAACGATGATTGGCTCATTTGACCGCCTAAAGTTACCATTGTAATTACAATTAAGATTTTTGTGCGGTACGTCTATGTTTAGTTTAACCTATGTCCACATCTTTCTCTATGACAAAAATCGTCGGTGAAAATATGTTGCGGCAGACGAACGAAGACAGGTGGAATCATAAAAGTTTCATTTTTTCAGTTCAGTATGGATCATTAACTGTTATTATGATACACGTAATATTTTTCCACTCATATCAGGATTTGGACATGGATCAGTTGTTTCACGTATCAGGTATTTCTACAACTAAAGGTAACAATGGCTACCACCTTGTAGGTTTTAGGATATTTATTATGTACCAGTAGTATCGACTGAACACATTATTTATTTTCCAGAATTATTAAGTTTCCGTGTGTAGTTAAATATATATATTAATACATTAGTTACATATATAACAATTAAATAATTATATGTATATTTCTCAACTCCATTAGCACCAAGTACATACGCATACAAGCTGACAGTAACTACGAAACTGTTGTAGGATATTAAGCTGTCAGCCGTTAAATTTAACTATTAATAAACTTGACTAAGGGCTCCCGAGATCGTGGTACGTAAATACAGTCGACTACATTACAAGGCAGGGTTGGGATCTTTAGTGGCACATAAGTATGTCTGCAACCCGCGCACAAGTACCGAAATCATTCAAGTCTGAGCGCTCGCCCTTATCTTGCATCTGAATAGGACGAATTGAGCACACTAATAACATCAGTGGTGCTGATACGAACCCATTCGGCTGTTGAACCCTGGCGAGAGAGGAGAAAGATGAACTTGCGTTTATTTGGGAGGCTCCGCGTTGAAGCGATCGATGAGGTTTCTTGGGGAGATGTCTTTCGACTTCCCGCAGTCGTTACGTATAAATGAACTTCAAATGTCTGTCTACAAATGTTTTAGTTGATTCGGTTCCTCAGAGTATATGTATACATGTACATCTTCATAATGCATTAATTTCGAAACATTTCATTAGTTATAGGCGATTGAGTTTACTTATTATAATATCTCTCCGAGCATCAAAGTTTAGTGTTTTTATGGTTCGTTCGAGAACCTTAAAAGAAAAGAATGAACCCTTATAAGATCATTCATATTCACAGCCATTTTTCTCGGAAACGGCGTGATGTTGAAATTTGGCATAGTAATGAAATATATTAACCCATACAAATTTCAATAGCGAAAACTTAAAAATATTCATTTGAAGTTTTTGGGTAGCAAATTAATTATTCGAATTTTGTTCATTTCCATATATAGAGGAGGTGTCGTTTTAAAGGGCTATCATAAAATTCTTAAAAATACATTTTTTATAATTTTAGTTATCATGCCTGCAGAGATATATTAAAAGATATATTAAAATTATTTCAGAAATCATATATACTAAAATTATGTAAAAAATATGGGTTTTTAGAAACCTACATAAAGTTGTAGGAAAACTATAACTATGATTTTGGATACTATATTTTTTTAAATATGCACCATGTTTTTATGTCTACGAAAGATACAGAAGAAAATATCTTTACATTTTTCTTTATTTACAGCCGATTTTCTCAGAAATCACGCGACATAGAACTTCAAATTCGGCATAATAATACATTAAACAATAACAATATTTTGCACTAGCTAACCTTTTAAAAATATTAATAAGAGGATCAAAGAAGGAGTACGTAAATATGTCGATTTTGTTTTAAAGTCTATGTATTTTTCGTAATTTTAACTGCATATTTTAAAATATGTAACAAAAATATGTGAAAACAGAGGATCCCTCTTCTTTATTTCCGAAATTACTAACACAAAAATAATAAATAAAACAGAGTTGGTAAAATCGGACAGAAGATTACAGGAAAATTATAGTAATTTTCCTAGATATTATAAATTTTTGAAATATACGCCACGGTAAAACGCCTGAGAAATATATATATATATATATATATATATACATATATATATATATATATATATATATATATATATATATATATATATATATATATATATATATATATTCTCAAATGACTTACGTAATGTACATAGGTTATGTAAATAATGTGAACTTGGTAATAATAAAAGTAGATATTTGTAAGATTCTACTTCCGCATAATAAGTCAATTATGGAGACGTATGTTACTAAAATATATTTGGATAATCATAAAATTAAAGTCTTTTCATAGAATATCCTTCATTTGTAATTTTGGTATAAGTTGCAACAATTGTCCTCTAAGGAAGAAAAGAATTTTGATTTTGTTTGAATTACGTTGCAAAAAAATAGTTAAGCACGAGGGAAACTACGGAGGATTCCGTATACAGTTAGGTATTTGTAAATATTTCATGGTACATAATATTCCTGTTAAACTATTTACAAAATTTTAACTTTGTAGAACGAAAAAATTTTTTTTATGTAATATAACTGTAAATTAACGATAATAATAATTGACTAATAATTAATAACTATAAATTAATTTATAACTAATAATAACTATAAATTAATTTATATAATCATACTTTTTACGTGATATAACTATAAATTAACTATAGATTAATCTTTATTTGTCCTGTGAGACCTTGCTTCTTGCCAAATTTCATGATTCTACGTCAACGGGAAGTATATGGGTTTTGATATTTGTGAGTGTCAAATTATGCGGCATGAATGGCCCTATTTTAGGGTTCTTCTTGATTGCGTTGACATAGAAGCTTGGTTTACAGTTCCAAGGAACCGTAGACCTAAGTATTTGATATTAATTTCAACTTGACACCTCCACGCGTTCCTGAGAAAAAGAGTCTTGACAGACAGATGGACGACGAAGTGATCCTATGACTTGGTATTTCCTATGGTATGGTATAAAAAAATGGTGTTTGTCTTTTGTCATCAATTTTCGATTTGCGAAATTTTATCATATACGATAACGTTCGTTCTTTTGAAAATACTGTTGTCAATACTAACATAAATCGACCAATAGATGTCGTCAGGATAGCGTTATGTGTTGACGGTAATATATAACTCTTCAGCGTTTTATTTATTATCTCCACAAAAGAAGTTCCACTTCAAAATAAATCTTTTAAGACATTCGATCTTTATCAAAATTTAACTTGACTGAAATCAATATTGTACATTGAGGAAATAATAAAAATCTTCTGTTCTTCGCTTCAGTGCAAATGCAATAAAAACATTTAAGACCAGTTTATTTCGTCTAAGTTCAATAGCCGAACAGACTTGATAATACATACATTGTTATGATACTCGTACTCATACAGTCCTACGTTACCGATTTTGAGCTATGGTAAAACTACTGGCTATTTGCTGATTTCCCCCGTAGGGATTTCCCATCTTTGTAATAGTCTTTGTGACATACAAGTTGATTGCTTACAAAACCATTTAATAAAAGCGGCTTATGAACGTATACCATCCTTTTCATGTTTTCTTCTTTTTCTTTATTAATGTCGATTTGACCGTTCGATATTAAATGAAAACCCAGTCAGTACTAGTTGTCATAAATACTTTAAAATAGTGAAATATACAATTACGCCGAGATTAAAAAAAAATCAAACAAATTTAATAGAATTAAATATAGATTAGAATATAAACAAAAGGTAATCACCATTTGTAATGTTTATGTGACGTTAGCAAAATGGCAACGGCTCGCTGTTGTTGTTTTGTAGTGGTTCCCTTTGTCGGCACCGGTAACAAATCAACGCGGCGTAGTTGAAATTATATACATTATGCTTGAAATTACAAGCCATTTAAAACTATTCCTCTAATTAAACTACTGAATTTCGTTAATCGATTTTGAGGAATAATATCATGTGGTGTATGAGGATTCATTTATTGTCGGTGAAATCCACATTGTATATGCAGGGTATATAATAGTTTACAATCTATTTTCACAGGTGGTTGTGCGTAATATTATAAATAACAAAAGAGAGAAAAAAATAAAATCGTTTGAATTTTTTTTAAAAACTAATTTCTTTGCTCTTTTTATTGAGAATAATGCAACAAAAAACATCTACAGTCAAAATTCTGGAAAAACGTCAGTTCACTTTGCTGTGTATTTTCTCTTATTAGCGCTATTTAATTTTGTAAAGTAGAAGTAGAAAATGATGAGTGGAATTTGCTTTTAATTTTGAATTAGACGAAAAACTATCATTTCAGGGATGTCATGGTTTCTACTTTGAATAATTGATTATAGTTCTGTTCATCTTTCTCTCCGCCTATTATGAGACTCGAACTCGAATTTTTATTAACCATTGTTGATTTTATTGACCAATCTCGGTAGTTTCTTAATACGAGTATGTGTAAAAAACTAAATAAAACAGTGAACGATAAACGAATAATTGGGGTGGAGAGTTTCACTTGTTTCTTAGCAGTCGGATTACTAGGTTAGTAGTTATAAATTATTTATTTTCTTAAAAAATTAACCTAGAAAGATAATATAGTCAATTTGTACGGCCGATCACAAGGCAATAAATGTAAAACACCCGGCAATGTCTACTGCAATAATAGGTACATAAAATGGTAACCGTTGTCCGCGCATGTGTAACTTGTTTTATTATTGTATAACGTTTTTAATTATGTCCAATGAAACGAAATGAAAGTATAGCTGACGTTTTATTTCTGCCATACAATCGACGGAGCACATATTGTTCATATTTTTCTTATAGTGCCGTGTTTTTAAAGTTGTGTTCATTCATTTCTCGCAATGTCTTAATTGAGAGAATGAATGTGTGTGTATATTAGATAAGAGCGCTTAGTTATGAAAGTCGGTCCACTTCAGTCTACTGTCCTAACTCGATAGAATCAATTCCCAAAATTGAAGATAAGGTTTGACGTTATACTCTAAACATAGACGTAACTTTTGCAAAAATGATTTACGTAGAGGTAAAATACGAGTAGCTTAATACTCGTATTTTGGATTTACGTCACGGCAAAGAAATAATGCGATTGTAACAAACAAACAATGAAACGTCTATCTCATTTATAAATAATAATTTCGGTATATCCATGGATACAAAATCTATAACCGAGGTGAATTCTGCAATTTAGTAAATTTGATGAAAGATATTTTCATGTAAAGTAATATAGCTCATCAATCGTAAAGTTTATCGCAAAACACATAAATATATATATATGTATATATATATATATATATATATATATATATATATATATATATATGTATATATATATATATATATGTATATATATATATATATATATATATATATATATGTATATATATATATATATGTATATATATATATATATATATATATATATATATATATATATATATAATGTTGTTTATGGGGACAAAGTGAACTTGGAGTTTTAATGTAACGTAATAATTAAAGAATTGAAATAAAAACAAAAAAAAGTAAGACTAGGAAAAATAAAGGTTACAAAATATGCAATACAAATTCCATGTATTGCTCCTCAATTTGACAATCGTCATTACGAAGTTCTGAATCGAAACGAAAAAGAGATCGAAATGTGGCTCCGCATCCGAATCGCATTAAGCAACGCCAACGCACGAACAGTCCGGGATCGCGGGCGGATATTCGAATGAGAACGCGATACGTGAAACAATGCATGCCCTTTAGCCCCCGCTTAGCGGCTGGGGGAAAAAACACACTAGTGCCAATACCGATGGAATACCGTAACGTGGACAGACAAGGCCATGTGCAACTCCCAATAAAATTTTAGGTAAGTGAAATCGAATAGTTTGTCTTTTATTTTCTTTTACAAGAATCCAACACAATTTAATATCTATTGTCGAGTACATATACATGGCATGGTTACTGAAAGACCAGACAGAAGTTCCATATAAGGCAGGTATTTAATAAATTAAAACGAAGCAATGGTGAAAGAAGTTACGCGATGCAATTTTGATTCTAAATATTTTATGAGAATTAGTGGATAGTTGCAAGAAGGAATTAAATAAAACAGTCATAAATTTTAAGAAAATCAGAGCGATGACTTAAAAAAAAGTTTTAAGTCATAGACTTTAAAATTTTTTTTTAAAGAACCTTTCTTTCATTTTATGTGGATACAAGAAACTAACATACATTGAGCGAAAAGCGCATATAAAGAAATGCTGATGGTTAAAATGAATGCCTAGAAACCCTATTAGCGTTTTACCAGAAGGATGGTAAATTAAACGTTTTAATATGAATTTATACAGAACTTTAGAAATTTTACGTTTTCAATCGTCAGTATATCTTTAGAGATTACTACACATTTTAAGATTTGAGCACGAATCTTATCTAAGGCAGAAACATTTTCAGTTCAACATTATTTCATGTTAACGAAAAACATAACATATAACTAAAAATTAAATCTTTCTGCTATTACTCAAATAGTGTGTGTGAATATACTCTGTTTAAATAAAATGAGCCTGGATAAGTTAACCACTTTGATTAACTTATCCATGAAAATGAGTCTCATTTGATACACAATCAGCCTTTAAGGTTGAATAGAATTGCGAGATTTGCGTACACATTGAAATACTTATAAACATTGAAGGTTACGTAGTATTTCTTTTAAACTATTTACAAATATTAATTTTTCACAACGTAGATATATTGCCTACCGTATCTTTCTCAGGACTAAAAACACCCTCCATATTTAAATAATATTATTTCTCATCATTTGAATATATAAATATGTTTCCAAGTATATCTTTCATAGATATAATAAATAAACATTTTAAAATAAAAATTTATTTTGTAATTAATTTAAGTCATTGTTTTGCAATTTCCATATACTACAATATCACAAGTTGATTGTCTATATTCGTAGTATATCCTACTTAACGGTGATAATTTTCTTTTTAATTATATATACATATATATATATATATATATATATATATAATATATATATATATATATATATATATATATATATATATATATATATATTTATAAATTGTTATCGGGAATACTTTGGCATTTAAAAATAACGGTTTAGCTGGTAGAGTATGGAGACGCGTAACTCATAACAAGAAGGACCATCAAATATTGAATGCATTTTATGAATACTTTCAAAAAGTATTTATGACATGCCCCAATATTTTTGAAATACCTATTTAATGGTACTCTTTACAAGGGGTACGCGACAAAAAAATCACCGCCGCTTTATATGTAGGGGAGGTACCCTAAAAGCTCTTTTTAAAAGATTTTATTTTATGACTTCTTAGCCTTATAAATTGTATAATCCTGACAATTTTAGCTTTATTGTACTAATGGTCTGGAAATAAAATTGCTGGGACATGCAGATGGACAGACATACAGATGGACATTGCGAAATTTTGGGTGTTCCTAATTTGGCTACGTGACCCTAATGAGACCTCACGATATGACTACATATTGTATGGGTTTATGTGGCGCTCGCCACGTAAGTCAATACGATATGTATTGTATAACATAAGAATAGTTTCTTAGTACAGTAGAAACTTCTTTTTATGTATGCTCAAAACCAGTGACCTCAACTCGAAGACTAACATTTTTAATAAAGGTTCCATTTTGAAGTAATATTTTTATAAATGCATAGTAATTTATTCTTATCCATGATAAGAAATAAGACAGAATTTTATAAGCTGCATTCCGAAAGTATTAGATATGAGTGTATGAATTTTTTTAATTAAAAAAAATTCTAAGAACAGAACACTTTCTTCTCTTTGACTAAAATACAGTACTCTACGCACTCTACGCTGCCACAGTCACTCTACGTTAAAACTGTAGATTTTTTTCTCAATTGTCTACGAAATCTACGCTTATTCCGCAAGATATATAGGAACAATGAGTTTGAGTAGAGTCCAACTGCAGAATTATTGCACTGTCGTACTTGCCGTCTAGACGGAGCGCTCGTCCGACGAGGCAAGTTTCAAAACTTAAGTGCGGTGTTTGCGGGGGAAGGTACTTCGCGAGACGTTCGCTTTAGTAGGTAATAACGCGATGCGTCGCAACGGGCGGTTGGGTTCGCGTTGGAAACATTTATGTTATCGTGCTCCCGTTTCTGCTTAGTCACGTCGATACGCATTTACTTAGACGTACGGAACGCATCGTCACGTCAGCGGCGCTCAGAGTTCGCCGAACCGTATGTCAAATTATCGATCGGGGATTCATAAATATGTATTACCGAAATCTACATACGACAGTTTGATACAGTAATAATGACAAGATTTATGAATATATATCTGTCTATGGATGTTTAATAAATATAACCCCATTTTCATTCAAATTTGGGTAGACAGCGGTGAATTATCATTATATTTCATTTATTATTTATCATTTTGTGTATATCATTATTCCCATAATAGCAATAGCAACGATCAGTTTTTATTTGTCGTGTTGTTTTTTATTACATCGTTCTTGATTTTTAGCGTAGGGATTACTTAAATATTTGTAATACAGTTGAAAAAGAGAGAGTTATAAATAATATTACGGTAAGAAAACAATGTGTTATCGTATGCACGACGAGCTGATAGAAAATTAAAGCAAGATATTATATCTTACTCTACTGAATTAATGGAAAATTAAAAATTCCTCATCAACCAAGTGAACTCACTTGAAAATTATCAATGAAAAGAAAATAAACAACACGAAAGTTATTAAGGTTTTTTTCCGGCTATTTTGCTTACTATTAATATTCGTGAAATGATTTGAATATTTCATAAAACAAACGCATTCAAGTACGTCCTTATTACTTTGTCTTGGATACACATTCCTGTATTATGCTCGTATATATATATATATATATATATATATATACATATACACACATATTATATATATATATATATATATATATATATATATATATATATATATATATATATTGGAATCTGTTCTTGAAATTAATGCGCAAGTCTCTGAAGTAATTGGTTCATCATCATGAATAGGATTTTTTCAGCGAAAATATTTGACCTAATCTTACTGTGCTGCGTACAGCTCAAGGCATTTTTGTGGACTCCTGAGAGACGTCGTCGCCATTCGATGATAATCTACGTAATGCTGAAATACAAAAGAAGATAAAGAGTCAGAACTAAGATCGGCAGATTACAGGCAGGTGTCACTATGTAACATCTATTTAAACCCAGATTATAATGTTTATGAATCGGTTGACAGTTCTTTTCTATATATTTACCGATATTTGTATTTGAAAATATTCACGTTATCGGGGAAGAAGAGAGGCGTTTTCCACTATTTAAATAAAATATGTATTTATTTACCGACACCTAAAATATGTAAATAAGTATTTGAAATAAAAAAAATATACAAATGTTAATGTACGAGAATAAACTGTATTTTTGGTTCATTTTGATATTTAACTCTGACATAGATTAAATTTGAATTTATCACTGTACTCTCGGACATAAAATTCTAAGGATGGTGGAGATTTTTAAAAGAAACTCTTGTCAAATGTGACTTCGGCTTAAATTTAAAATTGTTACAAATCGTTTTAAATAATATTTGCGTTATCCATTCATTATCTGGATAATTTAATTATCTAGGTGTTGACGATCTTGTGAGACAACAAATTTCATGTTCTTAGGTTTCATTTACGGGTTATATTATAATGCAAGAAATTCAGGTTATATTATAAGGAGGAAAATCGTTCCTCTATGTGCGGAAACCCAATAAAAACATTAATAAATATTGGATAATAGTCCGATTTAATGCCTAGTGTGATATTGACGGACATTCGTGAAATGTCAATTCTATGTACTTTTAAATCGGCTTTAATCAATTTGTAATAAATCGGCTTGTTTGGATACTTGAAGACAAATTTCGTAATCAAAAGGGCTTGCCAAAGTTTACTATATTATTACGAAATTTTAAAAATATTTAAAAAATAATTAAAGCAAAATGTAAATATTAACCTTAGAGGCATTTTCGAATAAAAAAGAATACAGTAATTTGGTTGCTATGTTGTTAAAGTTGTGTAAAATACGCCCCACACAAAGATTATCAAGAAAATTAAATTGCATTTGTACGAACTTTACGGGCCCGTAGGACAGAAATCGCTTCAGTTTACAAAACAAAATTTAATCTCTTAATTAATCTCTGGTTTTATCGACCTGAATAAGTTCAACAATTTAAAATCGTGTAAATTTATAGTAAGTATTAACTTTTAAATCGGACACAGTGTTTTTTACATAATATTAAATTTGGCTTCCTACCTAGTCTTCGTGATTACATTAATGCTTTTATTAACGATTTTTTAACGCGGTTTATTTACCATTTTACACTTTTGATATTTTTTATAAGATAGATTTTGTATTTTAACTTAATATTATATTTGTCTGCACGTATAAATGTCCGTTTTTGTTAAAGCCATCTAAGGGACGTGAGTGGTTGGCAGATACCGTGAGATAATTTTATTTACCATGTATATACTTAACGAAATAGTTACATCACCTTCACAAATCTTTCAATTTTTTTTACATTAACGTAATAGCTCTTTTCACCTGATAGTTCTGCTTCTTGGTAATATAGATATTAGGCTTTATATTGGTTACAATTTTATTATTTGTTTTTAAAGGTAACGGAGGATTTTTCGAATTACACTCAAAAGCATCGACGTACATATCTCGAAGTTTGAATAGGCATTAAGAAGTTTTAAAAGTAATTCCTATATAAATATTTTAATGAAATAAGAAACTATAATGAATATTTAAAATTTTTATATTTAAAGTACATTTACTATCTTTTTCCTATGATTTTATTTCCTTGTTTGCTTTAACATAAGAAACTAACGTATTAAAACAAAAAGAAATAACTAAAATAAATAATCGATAAATGATTTTGTATAGGTAATACCAGCAACGTCGTCTTAATTGTAAATGAAATCCACGGCATTACAAAAGACGGAATTTTCTCTTGAGTTCAACCAATAAATTTCCATTAGAAGACTGATACTTTTTAGTGCTCCGTAGGGTCTGAATGGAGCCCTATTTTGCCGACAACGCCCTCCGTCCGTTCGTTCGTCCATCTGTCTGTAAAAGGTTTCAAATTGCTAAACTAAAAGAAACTTAAATTCACACGTAATATTTATTTCCTACGCCCAAAACTAAAAATGGTAAGCGAAATATATTGAAATTGTATTTCGAGTGGGATATCGTGTAGTAAATATTTTTCTGCAGTCATATTTTTTCTGCAATCACGTTCTCAAGTCGTTGGAAAGGTATATTAATTTAAACACAGTCGGCTCATTTATTTTTTTATTTAAAATTCACAATTTTTTCATTAAATTTGCAATTTTTAGATCCTTTTTGTCACCTCTAATATTTCTACTATTTTGTATTTAAATTACAAATACTAAAAAGAACTAGATTTACAATAGTAAGTTGTAAGTAATAAAACCAAAGTATTGTTCGGAAATTCACGCCTGTAAAAGTTTTACTAGACAATATATTTACACGGTGAAAAATATTTTTTTTTTTTTAAATAGAAATACTGCGTACACTTCAATGTTTGCATATAGCAAAATGTGTGCGGAACCTGCGTAATGCGAGTTCTATTCGTACTTCATAGGTATAATTTTTATTTCCAACAACGTTTTAGAATCGAGATGAAACAATCGATTGAAATGTAAATGAGCAGTAAAACAGTACGATTTCTAATTTTACCAACACTCGCTTCCATTGTTATATTTCCTAAAACCTGAAAAATAATACTAGTAATATACTCGAATTATTTTTCAGGCTTTATGGAATATAACAATGGAACTTCCATCAAATCTGTTTAGTACTTTTTCTGTGATACGCGCACAAATATACAGATTGACAAACATTTAAAACATGTTCTAGTTCAATGGCTTGCTTTTAAATCAATGTCATTCGCGCTCTAAAATTGATCCTTAAAAGACAAAGTAATTGTCTTGTCCTTTATTACAAATATATCTTTTATTTACCTGCTCCCTTTAACTTCTTTTATTCGTTGTAGTCCGCGTGCTAACGCTACCTGTAGCCACTTTTCTTGCTCGTTTTATGAATTACGTATATATCTGTTTAACGTAATATCATGAATTCTTTTTTATACCTTTCTTATAGTTATCGAATTTATTTTGTTGAAATGTCTATTCTATATTTATTCTACTGTCTCATTAAAATTACCTATAACGTAAAACACAGCAGGCAATATAAACTCTGCGTAGTTACTTGTGGTAGCGCGCTTTACACATGATATAACATTAAGTAGCATTTAATTGGTCGTTAAAATACACCGGTAGAAACGATTGCTTGTAAACTTTCGACATTATATAATATTTGTTTGAAAATTTATATTATGGCTTGCAGTTTTATAGGTCGTTAGGGAATACTGAGATTGTCAGTCAGTCGTTTTATTTGCGTAGTAAATTATTTGCATCGAGCGAGCTTTTCAGTTTGAAGTAGATATTATTAGACAGAGGAGAGACTGCTAATTTGACAGAATTTAAAAAGTTAAAAACAGAATACTTTCATTATTGCTAGTTGATCCATCTGCCTGTCGTGTTGAACAAAATTTTCCAAACATTGGCTAAATCTATGTTACTAAGTTTGATAAACAAATGCGTTAGTATTAATTTAGGAAAAGTGGGTAAATAAAAAAGTTTCAGAGTGACAGTTAATTGTTTTTTTAATATAAAATTTAAACTTGATTTCAAAACAATATATTGTTTGCCTAATAACTCCACCATATGTGTACATGTAAGGCAGTGATATTAGGCGTTAGGCATGTAATATCTATGCCTTACGATATGTTTTCATACGGATATATTCGACCCATTATTACAAATAATATAAAGAAAGAAATAATTTCATATTCTGAAAAAAAAATCATTAAAGTTGCTGTCAGTTCCTCCCTAATATAATGTGACGAATCATCCCTGCAATGAAAATGACTAAAAACATCATTAATGCTTTAGTGGATCGTCCGCTAATCGTATTAGTGATATTAAATTTCGATAAAAGTTTAAAGGTTAATTTTTTTGGCAGTAGTAGGATTTGCTGTAATAAACATATTGAAGTGATTTCACGCTAAAAGATTGGATTTTTTTTAAATTCCAAACACTGAAGGCGAATATCGGAGACACAGTTGGGTTTTATCACATTTACAATAGAAATCAGTGTTTTCACCAAATATTTTTATGTTCAAAATGATGAGGGGAAACGTAATTCTGTCTTCCAAATAAATATTCTACGAAATGTGGCTCAAAGCTTTGAAAGGTTTAAGTAAACTTTTTTAAAAATTTCTTTCCTTAAACTTTTCAAAACTTGATTGGAAGTATAATTGATTCATGAAACAGACATTATTAAATAAACAATTATTCATTTTTATTACGATAATGTTTTTTTAGTAAGAAGAAGCAAATAATTTCCCTGTTTTCTTCTTCTTAATTAATAAAAGCTACGGCTATCGAGTTTCTTTAAGAGACGCTTTTTATTCAGCATAGATGGTGTCATGTTTTGCTACTTCGTATCGATGAATCAGGATATACTTTTGGGAAAGTGTATTAATTTCTATTTCGTTCTAGGTCACCGTATTCATTTCGTTCGACCATAAGTAGAAAGAAACGAATACGGTGTTAGGGAACGTACTGGTAGAAACTACGCTTATCGATGTCTCTGTGCGCGGGTGGAAAATCGATTTTCATAGTAAACGCTTTTCTAGAGCGCGCATGCATAGAACAATGTTTCCGATTCAATGCTTTCAGATTAAAAATGGTTTTAGCTTAAAATTTTACACTTATCGATTTTTACGTGTGCATATTTACGAAAAATAGTCTATAGCAAGAAAGTTGGCTTTATAGAGACGCTTAATTGCAATGACCACGAAGACAAGAGGTTGAGAGGAGAGAGGTTCGGGTTTGTTTAGGAGAGGGCCACATTAGTTTTTTTAGAGCCATGTCGCTTAAATAAGCGACATAAGTTTTAAAAAATAAATTTTGGAAGATTACCTTTTTTGTGAGCTGAATGTTCAGATAATGTGATTTATAATATCAAAAATCATTTCTACATTATTATTTAATAAACGACCATATCATAATTGAATCGACTAACATTATATACTTACACTATTTAATTGATATATTACATTATATATAATATCAAATAAAGTCCTTTACAAGATCGTAAAAATTTTGTACTGATTTGAAATCACTGCTTACTTGTAGACTTGATATAAAGGAAATTGTTTATCATTGTTTTCTTCGTCCATTCGTTGTATTATAGCGAAAATAGTAATTATGTAAGTTGGAATTTACATTTCTTTTTTTATCATGTTCACTGATGAAATTTAGCTTGGTATCCTGTTCACACCCATTAACACGTTTTTATAACCGACCGTAAGAGATGTATCGATTTACACAATTCGAATCATTTCAAAAATATTAACATGTTTTGTAGAAGTCAATGTTACGTGTTGTGCCAGTGATATGCCATTTTTAAATTAAATTCGTTTTATTTTAATTTCTTTTTTGTGGTAATCGGACCCTCTTCATTTAACTAAATTGTGTTGATAAATTAATAAACTTTACACATTATACAATGGCGAATTCCCTCTAAAGGAATGATGCTACTGATCTCGTTCTGATGTCGGACATTTTGGAAAATTTCACTAAATCTCTACCGATCATTCGATATAATATACCATTTTTTTAAAATAGTATGCTATTTTTAAATAATACTTCTAGTACTCTGTGTACGCTTAACTGTTTATATGTGCCTAAGTGTATATGGAACTCTCGTAGCGTTCTATTTGTAGTTATCAAGTTTTATTATGTTAAAAGTTAATTAAATATTTATCACTATGTTATAAGATTAATTAAATTTTTACACATAGTTTCATTTAGTTGAGAACAATTTAATTATAATGAATTTCTACAAAATTAACGCCAAATATATTCAATTTTTGTTACAAGATTAGTAAAGATAGTAAACTGTTCGTAATCACTTAAAAAGAGACATTAAAATAGAGTTTGGTTATGGCTTCCCATTTTGCCCAGATAAAGCCGATGTGGGTAGCTCAAATATAGTATATTTCTTAATTATATATTTTTGTAGTTTTAATATGTAAATTTTTTATTATTGTTTCAAATTGGCAATAATTACTTGTACTTGCACAAGCAATTTTATTTCAAACTATAGAAAAACATTTAAATTTCTTTTGAGTGACTTCCCACACATCAGAACTTGAGAATGAAAATTGTTTTTCTCAGAGATTCCAGCAAGTGGGGTGTCATGGCAGAGGTCTTTTAATATACAATCGGAGAAGTCTAGTAGTATGGACCTATAATCGATTTATGTACATGTAATTGATCAATTTTTGCTCGTAAGTTCATCTCTGTAAAACTTAGTGTAACATAAATCCTTTTCACTAGTCTCCGTCTTTAGGTTGGAACCGAGGCTTTTCAATAGTGGAAACATCGTCAAAATCTTTTGATATTTTTGCAAGATCCCGGAACAAACAGGGAAACAAACAGACATATAATAGAGCAGGCAGACAACAAAGTCTGTTATATATATTTAAAAATATATTTATACCAATAATTGGAACACTGTTTCAAGTATATCTAAAATATCATTACCCATAAACGAGTGGAATATCTCTCGTGTAATTATAAAGGTAATTTAAATATAAAATACAATTCATGCTGCGAATCATTTAACATCGTATAATGAGATCCAAACAGATGTTATAACAGAAATTGTGGTTAACAATACCGTTATAATTTGATTACTCGACGCAAGGCCAGCAACAGAATTGAGAGAATGAAATTATTTTCACTCTGTTGATTCGAAAACACCGCCAGTTCTAGCTGTGAGCAAAGCTTTAAAGTATCGATTTGCACTGTAATTCCTAAGGTTATAGCTATTAATGGCTCAGCATGCAAGGTCAATGTCACTTACGTTTGACCTCTACCGCAAGTTTAATATTTTCAGTAAACTAACCACAGCTTGGCGACGTGCCGCGCTGGATAAATCTAACATTAATTGAAGTATATTCGATATAAGTTTTTTGTTCGTAAACTTGTTTGGCAACGTGCTGTCTCTTCATTTTGAACTTTCGGTGCTGGCGTAGCTTCTTATTATCCCAGAATCGTCATTTGATGACCGAGTTTTAGTTTTCCGAAATTTTTCAGCGGTAAGTAGTATAGGGTGAAAGATTTTCTGGAAGATTTTCTTTTATATTTACGTAGCGAGAAAGTATGAAACAACGATTTCACTGTCCCTACAAACTATGAAGTAATATTTTACAAACTGAAGAATCCTATTGCAGTCCTAATACTATATTGACTAGTGTATATATGTATAAGCACATACTGTGATATTTCGTTACACTTGTTAAATATTGAGTTAATTAAGGTAAATTAAATAGGAATTAAAAAGTTCTAATTTCGCTTGTCCTAATTTTTTCAATGCCTACTTTTTAAATACGAAGTTAACAGTTCAAAATGAAAATATTACACATTTACCCACCATTAGACTACAGATTGCACCACAGTGAGATAGGGGATATCTCCCATGTAATAACGTAAATTATGACGAGTCGCGTCATCGTTCTCAGCTACTTCTGTGCGCGGCGGTTTTCGTTTACGGCGCGGCGACGGCACGGTTTTCGGTGTTTTTCATTCGTAGCGAAACTTTTTATTGGAATTTAAACAGGAGTAATATCTTACAGAAAACAATATTGATTATACAGGTAATTAAATTGTTTTTTTCATGGAGGTTCTGTTAGTGATAATGGAAGGTTAAATTGAAATGTGGTTTCGAAAACATAAAATGGGATGTGCTTAACCCCACACGATATAAGTGCAAACTTTGGTAATCAAGATAATCGTACCGAATATGCGAGAAATTTTGAATATGAAAATTTTTTTAATTTTCATAGCGAAGTGTAATTAAATTAATAATACAAAAATAAATGTTATGTGTATATAAATACAGACGGAATTGTTAGTATTTATTTCAAATACTAACAATTCCGCCTAGTGTTGTCTTGAAAACAATTCGGAATACTTTTCGAGATCTTTAAGCTTCTTCATAGAATCTATCAGATAATGATAACTAATATGTACTTATATATGAAAAGTTTTCCGTCTCTAATTGAAAAACCAAAACGCCCTAAACTATATTCCAACTTATGCGGCAGGATGAAATTGGTCACGATGCGCACGCACGATGCAACAAAAATCAACAGTGTGAAGTTAGTCACGATGAGCGCGCACGATGCAACAAAAATCAATAGTGTGAAGTTAGTTACGATGCGTGCACACGATGCAACAAAAATCGGCCAGATGAAGTTGCTTAACTAAACATATATTTGCATGTGTGTAGTGACTGATATTTTATCCAGGATAATTACTAAAATATATTTTAAGTTACTAAAATATATTAATTGAGGTTAAGTTTCCTTATGTAATTGTTTGCGTTATAAATTATTATTTTATCATTTATTGAATACTTAATATTAATAAATACAATAAATTTTCATCATATTCATGTATTTTCATTATTAATTAAACTTTATTTAGGTTGTTTTAGTAAATTTAACAATTCATTACATACACGTGTTTAGAATCGATTGAATGCTGAGTATTTATATAAATTCTTAAATTAATTAAATTAAATTTAATAAAAAAAATAAAAATATCAAAAAAATCTATTATTATTATTATTTAATTATTAAATGATAAGAACTGTTTTTCTAGATAAAAATATAAATACTTTTTACAAGAAAATAAATTTTAATTTTATAAAATTTAATTATTGGATTGAATTTAGATTTTATTAATCATATTTATAAACGCATTCCAGCCCTTTTATTATTTTATTTGCATTAATTATTTGCATGCGTTAAAGTTATTCTTGTATTATGCGAAAGAAGCATAACTTCTGGCGCGCGCATATAAGTAGACGCACAATTTTTTTGTCAGTACATCTTTACTATTCTCGATGTAGTAACCGTTTCAGTGACCAACTTTTGCTGCAATTATGAAAGAGATTAAAGTGGGTATTGTTATCATATACCACATTCAATAATAATAACTATTACTGCGACACAATTGAGATAAAAAAAACATAATTTTATTAACAATATTTTTTCAGAATTAGGATAAATTGATGAAGTATTTATTTTTAAATATAAATATTCGCTACTTGGTTATGTATGGTACAAACCAGACTAGTATATATATCGTACATGAAGGAAACATTTTATTGCTGTTTTTCTTGTTTTCTAGATAATTTTTAATCTGAAATAAAAATTTAATTATATTATTTATATTTCCTATATAGTAAAGTTCTTTTGTTCGTAAATACTTGGTAATAAAAGATCGAATCATCTATTAGCAATAGATCCAAACTTTTCAATAAGACAGAGTCGCTCCACAAAAAAGGGCGTATCGACTTTTCTTTTAAAATGTCTTCATGAAACTTACTCTACTCTTAGCGGAAACCTCACAAGCTAGCCGTCTTAAGCTGCAATAGCGTTAACTGCAATAGCACTTTCTATATAGCTATACATCTATGTATATAACAAGCGAAGTAGCTATTAACAGCTATACATCACCAATCGATACGCGGCAGGATGCGTGGGCGAAGAGCCGCCGGCACGTTTGCTCGAGTTCTCACCACATTCCCTCGGAGCTCGGCACCCGTTATATCACGAACTTTGCTCATTATATATCATTGAAGGATTTGCCAAGTTTTTCGTGAATGTGCGGGTACATGGCTGCTTACTTGGCTGGCGGTGTGTAGTGCACTATCGTTACGTAACGGGGGATGTATAAGTGTGTTTTGCAGTGGCAGATAGCTCAGAATGCAGTTTTTATGCAGAAGAACTTTTAATTATTTAACAGATTTTAAGCACAAAATGTTTTCAAAGTCCTTTGTATATAGTGAAATTAAATCAAAGGGTTATTTTTAGTATTGTCAGGTACACTGATATTCACAAGGCGTGCGATTTTTAAGTAATGTATTGCTTAAGGTTACGATGGCGTAATAATTCTATTATCATTTATTAGACACCACGTTTATGCTAACTTATTCCTCTATTTACACTTTTATATCGTCTAAAATCGTAGTAATCAGCTACGATGAAGTCTATAGTAATCAGCTACGATGAAGTTTTGTAGTAGGTTAGAGGTAACACTACTTCAGTCACCTCACAAGGGACAAATATATTCATATAGCACAGGTGGCCGTCTCATTGCATTCGTGATTCGAACCCACAACTGTGTAATGACATGTCGCATGTTTATACGCTAAGCTATGAAACTAATTTATTTCTTGTACTTTGCAATCTGTAGTTCATTATTGGAGTGAAAGTACTTTAGCTGTGATTTGCAATTTTATGGTAAAAGTTAATTTATGTGACCGGATTACCATTACCGAGTAACTATAACGAGAATTCGTCCTGTAGGCTTCTGCCAGAGAGTAGACGTGGATTAGCTGCAATGTCACAAACATTGTCACAGAATTCACAGATATTAATGAAAATAAAAAAGTGTTAAAGTGCACATTATCAGTATCATGTAAACCTATAAAACTGAAAAAACTGAATTAGACACCACACAAATAGCATAATTCCGAACATAATTGCTTCAATTATTGCAATCGTATATGCTCTTACGTACACTTTCTTTTTTATTTCTTAATTCGTATTGCTACTATATAATATTGTTAACTTTTTCCAATTTTACAACCGTTGTAAACAAATTATTTTACATTGAACCATTTTTTTACTAAATTTGCCTAAGTTAATAAGGATTCGTGTAACATACTGTCAAAGAAAGTTTTTTTTAAATAAAGTAAATTGTACTTTATTTAAAAAAATTGTGTAAGAAAGTTTTTTTTAAATAAAGTAATTGTATCTTATGTTTCATAATTTATAATGTAAAGACGAGTGCCTCGTCATATTGGAGTACGAAGCGAGCAGATAACACTGTTCTATTTGTTTTCTTATCAATATAATTAATCTGTCCGACCGAATTAATGATTTCTCAAAAGGACTGGGGCTCACAACTGTCAAGATTTCTTCGTTGAATTAAAATGTTAAATTAGGTTTTTGCCAATCTGTGGAATTTCTTGCCTATCGCTTTGTTATTAAGTAACGACTTTATATAAAATGAGCGGTCTGCCTAAAAATCCGGGAAACGAAACTTTCTTCAATAAAGGCAAATTGTAACAGTGAAAATATGACAGAGTTAGAATTTAATAATAAATCCGACAACTTCCTATCATATTATAAATAGGGTTGGACGATTTCGAACAAAAAGTAACACACTTCTCCGAGTTACAACAGTACAATCAATAACTAAAAAACTGATTTTTTTCCATAATTCAATTAGGGAAAAAAATCAGTTTTTTGCCTTCGGAATTACTTTTCCGATTATAATTAAAAATAATAGGTCCACATATGGACCAACACGAATAGTCCACAATTTGTCCGGGTCCAATCAAGTGACACTTTTTTTAGTTTTTATGGGACATAAGTTTCAATTTTTTGGAATAATAGAGCTCAAGGGCGGGATTGACTTTTGTGAAAACTTATCGTTTCCTTTATTCCGTTAAGAAATGTCAAATAAAAATGTCAGTAGTCAATAAAATAATCCATTCAGATTTTATAAGCCACATACGTACGTACGTACGTACGAGTAAGGTACTTACCCACGGACTCCAGTGTGATCCGTGCTCATTTCTACACTTATATTTTCATTGGAAATATCTTTATTCCCTTATTTTCCACCCTCTCTTTATCTTCCTCCTCTTGAATGCTAACGCATTCATCATTTTGACGAAAGTACAAATATAGAAAGTATATTTATACTATTTTCAATTTTGTTAATATTTATGCCAGTTGCGTGTGTAGTTATAAAGGAGTTTCTACTTACGTATTGATATGGGTACCCGTTTTCCATTAACTCTGGTCACTCCATTGGTCCTCTTAATTAGTGGGACCCGACATAAAAGCGACGGTCAACGTCCTCGTTAACATAGGGTCAAACTGTAAAACTTATCTTAAATGTATTTTATGTAAAACAATTTAGTAACTTTAGTCTAGTGTTGTTAGAATTAAACTACAATTTGTTTTATTATGTTTCCGTGTAGAGAGTTTTCTTGTATTTCAATATTTTCTTCTACTTTATTAACGTCCTTACGAAAGCAATATTGAGCTATTAATCGACTGGCAATATATTGCAATGTCTTGATGTCTTTATATCATGTTAAATAAAGCAGTTATGCTCGGTATTGTTCTATTTGCGTGGTGTTTAATATATTTTTAGAATGTTTTAATCTCCGGTCAAGACTTAAGTTTTTACCCTATTTTAATTAATTTAATTTTAATTTCTGAAATATATCAATATTATAGTAGTTTTTAACTGGGACTTGACGGTAAATACCGGTTATAATTATCAATAAAGTGGCGTCATCTGACCCTACTCATACACCAGTCTTTCAAGTCGCGTTTTCTTCTGTCAAAATAGGTTTAAATGTTTACTGACTAGCAAATTTACTGAATGAAGGTAGAAAAGGTTATCTAATACTGATTTGATTTTAAATTATTATTTTCAATTGAAAATAGTGGAAAAACACGTAAATTATCTTTCTTCTCTGGTTAGTATTTAAACACGTTCGAGTACTTTTGCACTAGTCTACAAAGGCTACCTTTCAAGTTATAAATTTAAAATTTGACATCCATATAAAGATCGATGAAACTGGTTTAAGAGCTATAAATTTTGTCTGTAGGCCGTCTGGTTCCAGAGCTTTGCTGCCTCAAAGTTTCAACATTTACTTATCAGCGAGCTGTCAGTTAGACGTTTCAATTGATTTATGATAGTATTATTTTAAGTAGGGAATTCAGCTTCGCTATTCGTGTAAATGTGTATAATATTCGTGTAATAATCTGCGTCACGATAACTTACCTTATAGAAATAGTGCTTAATGAGATTGGGACTTACTTTACGGTGATCGGATTTGAAGTGTTTATTTTTTTAATATGATCCCAGGTATGAGACAACGGTGAGAAAAAAATGTCCTAAAGTGTCCTACAATTTATGCTATCTTTATTAAAAAATGTCGTACAGTTTATGCAAAAATTCGTATATAGCATGAAGTTTTACAAGCTAGTTAGTTTTGCTTTTAGTTAATCCAGAAATGAACGTAGAGTGAAATTATAAAAAAACATGTGACAAATGTTTAAAGTTGAGTTAAAAATTAGATTTTCGCGCATTTTATCTAGTGGGATATTGTAGGATAGGTTTTTGAAAATGTAATAAATTATGTTGCAAAGCGTGTTCCTTTTAGTTGGATTATATGTCATATATAAATCTCCAAAGTAGTTTGAAGTGTAACTCACGCCTCCCATTATATTTCCAGCCGGACGTTTAAAAAATTGTAACGAAAATTAGGATGATGTTTTTAAGGGTTTATGACGGTTCTGATCAGCAAATGGCTATTATCTCTTTTTAGAAAGTAATTTTCAATGAAAATTAGTACGGTTAAGTTAAGTTCGTTAATATTCAGATAAATATAAAAACATTTCAAATTTAATCTCCCATATTTTATTACGCTTTTATAAACTATAAAAAAAACTATCTGGCGAAAATTCTAAACAAAACTGCACGACTAACACAAAAAAGCATAGCGCATTTAAAATTTCACTCTAAATCAATTAACTTCGTATTATGTCACAAACATGACTGAACAATTTCACATTAAGCATAGGATATTTATCCGAGTTATAATATGAATAACTTGTAGAATCTGAGTTATCAAATTAAGGTATGAACGCGATAGTTATATTTATCTAATACACGCCCGTGATCTTCCTATGACTTCCTAGTATGATAGTTCCTTCCTATGACTTACTAGATAAAATTATATTTTGCCGGCTCTCCTAAATTGCTAAAACGATATTTATCATCTATGGACCAATAGTTTGTTATTTTCCCAGTTACGAACCAATTAATTTTAGTTTAGTTTTTGTGGGATACAGGGTTGAATTTCTGGTGGCCTACTCGAGGGTAGATCTGATTGCCCGGAAATGTATTTTTTGTTCGTTTCTCTGAGTACTATTAAATAAAATAAGTCCCTAATGATCGGAAGCTCCCTTTAGATTTTATAAGCCTTTAACAACGCATGTACGCCGTACGTACATACTCACAGACTCCGACATGATTCTTGCTTATGCACTAACATTTAAATCGAGAACACCCCGTTACTTTCATTGAAACCTCCTGGATGTTAACGTGATACTTCCATAATTTTGATGGAAGTACAAAGCATGTAATTTATATTTCGAATGCAACAATAAAACATTACAGAAAAATTAAAAGAAAAGTTAGGCGGTATATTATAATGGCAAGGATATTTAGTTATCACCGTCCTATATCAGTACGATTCTAACATGTGCAAATATCAGTGGCTACGGAATATTGACTTAATGACTCGATGTAGGTCTGAAACGTAATTGGCCTTTAATTTTGGATTATGTTAATCTCAATCAGCTTTAATGGTAAGTGTTAGTTAGCTTATGACTAGTAAGCCATAATACACAAATATTTCAACCCAAAGTTCATTGGTTGACAGCGGTTGTCCAGAAAGTGACGTTCTTTGTTTCACTATAAAGAGAAAATTATTGTTTATTTGATGTACAACTATTGGAAAACACTTTGAACGAAAGTTTTGTGTAAAAAAAGGTTGCATGACGAATTATCTTCGTGTAAGTTAGTTAATTTTTCCATTTTCAATAGATTACAGAATTTGATGTTAAATGCTTTTTACTTTTTTTTATAAAATGTAACTTGTAAGAACAGGGCAACGGCTTATATAAAAATATATGCGAAAGTTGGTATTTATAGTGGTCGTTGAAGTAGTGTTAGTGCTCATTAAAATTACATACTTATATTTAATACTCACAAGACAATTATTATACTTATTATACACATTTTTATATTCATTATGGAAAATCCTTACCTATTATTTAAAATTCGGGTAATATCGCATTAGTGAATGAGTAACGTGGCTAAAGAAATAGAATATGTTTATAATCATATAATCAATAATGGAAAAAAATGTCATAGGTATACTGAATCCAGCCATACTTTTATCCTTTTTTATCAAAACGATATCCATTGCAATGTTTGCAAAATTCAAGTTCATTATTATCACCTCTTGTGCCTTTATCACTGAACAGTCCATTATTTTAAAATTATTAACAACTGTTTGATGATAGATTAGGATTTCATTGATTTCATTGTCTTTGGTTTTTTTATACTTTTTTGAACACTTGATAACTTTAGCTGATTTGATTACTAAATTGCAGTGAATTTTTGTCTTTAAATATAAGTATTAACCGAGAATGACGACTGAAAAAAAGAGCGGAAGTGGTAAGTTGCTATTCGTGAGTTTTTTAAATCCTAACTGATGGCGGATTTGATTGCGATGGCGTTATAGGCCCGATATGCTGCCTATTTTGTAACGTCTATATAATTGGGCGTTATATATATATATATATATATATATATATATATATATATATATATATATATATACACATGCATATATATATTCTAATAAGTCGAGTATGATTAAGTAATAATTTTCAACTCCAGGAAGCAATTTTGCTTTTTTCTCATATTAAAAAATTTTTCATCTCACATATTTTGATATAGCAAGAGAATTGTAGAGTTTGACAATGGTCGATAAATTTTTGATTTTTGAACTGTTTTACTGGCAGCATTAAATTGATTTAAAATTGTATTCCAAATGATAACTAGAATCGTTGTTTTGAGACGCATTGATTTTTTTTGTAATCTAGTAACTTTAGAACGTTTAAGTGGTCTCTCATGTGCATTTTTTGCGATAAACTATCACGAATGAAAGATGCAAGAGCATTCTTACTCCAAACCATAATATCCCTCGTATCGAGCAGGCCAACGAGTTTTATAAAGATGTTTGATACTACTTTCTGTACGCTGCTTTAAAATCTCTCAATGACGTGTAGAAATTTAAAAAAAATACTACTTCTGAAACAGATTTAGCTGCACAAGTACCTACTGACTAACGAGTGCGCAGCATAAAGAACATAATCAGCCAAAAGATTAATCAGAATTTGTGTTTGAACACCTGACTATATACCAAACATATTACTAGCATTATCGAAGGATTGACCGCGACAATTCGTAACGTTGAAACCGTTCACTGGTTGTGCATTGAGAATACCATTCTCAATATCTTTAGCTTTATACTATTTTTCCATTTTTATGTACATAACAAGAATAGGTTGAGAATCTGTGATAATTCCGTAATACTTGACATTTTGGACTTCGGTAAATATTTCTTTTAGTTCTTGGTCACGTATTAACAATATAATTTCTTCATACATTATTTTGGATAGGTATGATGTACTCCCACTTTCTTTATGAGTAAAATATTTCAAGTGGTCAGCTAAAACGGGATTAAATTTAGCAAGAACTTCCAGTGTTCCCAAAAAAATACCATTATGCGATACCTGAATTGTTCCGAATGACCTCGTAGTGATAGTCTTCTTGTTACGAGTGATTTGACGATTGCGACCACTCGATGTAATTTTTTTACTATTACGAAATTGCTTCATTGAGCCATTGTACAAGTAATCGATCTACTCGCTCGCCACTGAGTAATTCCTCTAGCTTTCAATTGACTAATACAAGTTTGAAAAAATTTTCATGATTTTCAACACAGGCCTTCGAGTTTTTCCAATTACAAAGACCTTTTCTCGTAAAAGCGTCTGTTTCATTATTACTGCTTAATGCATGGAACACAAAACACTGATCCTTTGCTTTCTGAATAAATTAACCACATACGAGGTTGAATTTCTCCATTTTCTCATAGTAGTTTGATTCTGAATGATTTCTGTATACAAAATCTTATTTTATCATTGTAAATATTCTTTGATTTTTCAAAATCAACATTATCATTTTATAGTGTACCGGTTACAGCTATGAAATTCCGAATTGTATTATTTAATTCCCATAAATATGAATCGTGGCTAATTTTTGAATTTTGAGTTCTAATTAAAAGTGCTATTAAATTACTTGTTTGCGAACGTATTATTAGAGTTTGACTGAATTTCTTGATGATTTTAACGTATTTTCATTACTAACATTAAAAAGCTGTAAAAAACTAAAAAATCTCAAAAATATAAGTCAATAACTTCCTTTTTAGATCCTGATTTGTAAGAATTGTATTACTCTAGATATAAAGTTATCCTTTAATTAAGTAATATTGATAAATTTATAAATCCAGAACATTTTTATGAGTAACAAAAAAATAAAAAATGATGAAAAAATGCTACAAGAATTAGATTATGAGTTGATTTCACATATCATTTCTAAAATACTGCGATTCTTAATTTAATAATATTATCATTGATAATAAAAAATAGTTAGGAATTATAGAACACATATATACGATAATTTATAATTAAATAATTGTTAACTATTACTTTCGTAGCTCTATTCACGTCTCACTTATAGTTATAACTTTTGTTTAAGTTCGCACTATATATTATATTCTATAATAAAGTATGTTGAAATGATCTTAAATTGTTATTCGATAAGATTAATTATCATTTAGTAATTTTACATTACTTACTGTTTATGCAGAAAATAGTTCGTCTTTTTGAAAGCTTGCTGAATTTAAAGAAATAGACGTCAAAAAAATTGATATTTTAAGAATTTTTTTCATTAAATATTTTTCTACTGTTTCTCTCACTTTTCTCTTGCGATATTTAGTGCCACAGAATCGTTCTCGATAAGAATTCAGGTTTATTTTAAATATAACATAAATTATATTTAAATATTGAATAAAAAAGCCAATTTTTAATTATATTATAAAATAAATTCCTTAAAACGTTAAAGGACTAAATCGATTGAAAGAATTTAAAGACCTCTAAATTTCTTTACTCAACGAATGCATAGGAGATTGAAGACAATACTTATATAAAGCAAACGCAGCTCGATGCTCTTTCAAAAATTAAGTGAAACGTTAAACTAAAAATATCATAATACAACATACATATATATAATTACTTGAACTTGTCGACGCCCGTCAAAACGAGTCGTAGTCTAGTATCGAGTTTCAACCCTCGCGATCCTCGTTTTGAGTGTTTGCATATAAACAAAGCGAATATCTATGACTCAATAAATTAAGAGTCATAAAAATTGTAATTTTATCTTCAGAGAAGTGGTTGGTTGGCTGTAAGACTTCTTGTTGGCTGTAAGAGATTGCTCTCATAGTAATAAGTTCATCATGTGTATCAATTAGATACATTAAAGTACATAAATAAATACTTCTAATTAAATTACTTTTTTAAATTTTAGCTGCGTTTAAAATTTTGCCACCCCCTTAATACTGTCGCCCTAAGACCAGGCCTCACAGGTCTAGGCCTATATCCTTCACTGATCCTAACCATCAGCGTATTTATATTTGTATATTTTTGGAATATACGTATATATAAGCATTTATCTTTATATATAGTTGATTTAAGAATTATTTACTTTCTACCTGATCTCGTAAAAGTTGCAGTGGAAGCGTGCTTTATTTTCACCGACTTGATTAAATTTGCTGCTTACTGTTGACGATGTACGGCGGTTTTGAAGTAAGCGTTCTTTTGTATTGGAAAGGCAGACGGGGAATTCCGTAGCGATTCCCCGGCATATGACGCTATCTTAACAACATATAATGGTAATCGTATTTTAATTGTAAACAATTTTCGTGCATGAAACATTTTGGACTTTATCGTTTCGTATATAAATATTATAATCGACAACTATGATTGCCAACATTGTTTATTGCCATATAGAAATTAAGTACGTACAATCAATAAACTTATTTTATTAGATCTAATGACGTGTAATAAAGTGTAAATAACTGTCGTAGAAGTTGTTATTCTGTCACACAGTTCACGGAGCGCCCTGTTAATTGTTCAGTTTTCTATATTTATAGTACAACTCTGTTTTATACCTTCGTCAGATAGACAATATTAGGGAGTTGTCAGCGATTATGGATGTTTGGATTAAGTCTAAGTGCCTGTATAGTGTCACGTTAAGTCTCTGTCACGACCATATGAGAAATCGTTAGTCACTCTACCACTACGGTAAGTGGAGTGGATGTAGACTTATCGCCTTTCTATATCACCGATATTTGACCTTCAATTATGTAATAATTTTTACTAGTCGTTCCTTGGGACAATAATTGTTCCTATCCATCAAATTAGTTCTTTAGGCGGGAGTATTCACTTCCTTATTACTTATACGTAATTTTTTATCGTTACTCTCAAAGTTCATTCACAAATATTTTCCTTGATCTTATTTATGCCAGTTTTTCAAAGAAGAATACGTCTTTCTTGGGAAGTATATGTAATTTCAATATAAACATATATGTTTATTAGTTTTAACGTTATTTGTTAAGCTTCCTTTCCGGTTCATATAGCCCTAAAGCTAGGAACTTTGTTACTTCCGTTACATAATTCTTGTATTATAAAACATTTAACGTTTTATTAAAGTCAACTCTGTGAAAGTGCGAAGCTCGCTATAAGCTTTCAATGCTTTGGCACCCTTCCTGGTGGCGCGGCGGCCTACTGTTAATGGCCAATTAGTTTCGACAATTATGTCGTAGCATTATAACTGGCGACTTGCTTTGAATATTTAAGGCGGAAGGCAGTAGGTGGGCAAGTACTGCTTTCATAATAAAGTGTAGTGAAGAATAATCGCTTTTATAATATTTACTCTTGTTAATAAATATATGCATTTGTTTTCGAAAACTCATTGTAAATTGAAAAAAAAAATTGTAATAAAGAGAGAAATAACCTTGGCAATTGTAGAAACGAACTCGTGTAACAAGTGTTTCCCTACATAAATTAAATTTGTAAGTTTAATTTATTTTTTTATTTATTGACGTCTAATTTTTTTTATATCGGCACTTCTTTATAAATATACTACCAGTTTTGGATTTTTTGCGTGTTATTATTATACAAGAGGTAGATAGAGCTACAGGTTTGAAACTTTATTGCAATATATCGAATTTAAATTAATATATTCCAATATTGTGTTTTATTTTCAAAATAAATTTTCTATTAATTAATTCTTCATTTTATTCACTTTCATATGATACTTAAGTAATGAACTTGGAAATAAAAAAAAATCATATTTTTTTTATTTTAAGAACTACCGTCAACTCTATGTTAAACTCCCTAAGATAGAGTTATTTCCATAAGTATTTAGTTACAACAATAAGTCACATTAAACTCTGAACAAAAATGCTACTGAAAACGATATAACAGACTTGAGCTGAAACGTGACGTGATACATTTCTCGCCGATATTATACGCAAACAAATTCTCACTTAGACAAGAATCCAAAGTGTGGCCATAAAATAATGAAACTAATGCGGAAAAAAAATTTAACTTTATACCTGTGTAGCTATATATATATATATATATATATATATATATATATATATATATATACATATATATTTCTTAAACAACTTCAACGGTCTTAAATCTTGTTCCTTTTAATGCTGATTTGGCCTTGGAGAACAGTTAAGTCATGTAGTGCCAGGTCAAGCGAATAAGGCGAATGGTTTAACAGAGGGAGGTTATATTTAGCTAGAAACGACTTGATAGACAAGCAATGTGCATCGGTGCATTGTTATGATGAAGACCCCATCATTTGTTCTTCCACAATTCGGGTCGTTTTTTTAATTTTTTTCTCGGAGTTAAGCAAGGACCTCAAAGTAGTAGTGTGGATTAATAGTTGAACTTTCAGGAATCCAGTGAAGATATACAATCCAATGATCGCTTTGAAATTTGATTTGTTTATCCATGCTTTCTTAGCTCTCGGTGAAGTTGGACCCTTCCGATCCATTGATTGATGTTTAGTTTCTGGATTATAATTGAAAAACCAAGATCCATCACATATTATCACTCTTTTCAAGAAGTCAGAGTAAAACAATATATTCAATGGCATTGAAAAATATCTGCACAAATATTTTCACAAGCGTCTTTTCGTTCGATTGTGAGAATTCGAGCACCTACTTTTTGCATGTTATAATTGTTATGTAAAATTTGCCTTACGCATTTTTGTCAATTCCTATGATTGCTTATCACACGAATAGTTAACCGACAGTTAGATCGGATCAAGTTACCGATTTTTTCCACATTTTCAACTTACACAACCACATTTCTGACGTGAAAGAGTAATCCAAGCGTGCGTCATTTTCAATGTTTTCTCGGCCATCTTGGAAACGCTTCAAACACTCAAAAACCTGTGAACGTGCTAAACATTTATTGACACATATTTATTTTAAGAAAAGGTAAATTTCACTGGCGGCTTTTCCAAGTTTCGTAATAAATTTCACGATAATACGTTGCTCTATTAAAACACATAATTTTGTTTGCCCCACTTTGCCTCATGCGTAGTTCTTATGTGGAAGTATCAATCTCTTTATTTTCTAGTCACACTCCGTACAGTTTTATATCATCATCATATATATTAATACGCTAAGGTTAAGATGTTACTCTCCCTTTTTAGAAAAAACCTCACAACTAATCCACATAAATTATATATCATTTTATAGATAATTGCTTGCTCTACCGGCATCCACAACTAAAAAATTTATTATTGCTATTGTTTTTGCAAATTAATTAATTATTAAAATTATATACACAAAACAGCAATGCTGCCATCTAACGGCTCAACGTCAATATTATTGACGGTCGGTAAAATTTTTGTTTAATTTCAAATCCACTCACGTATAAATAAAGTGGCGCTTTAGCTCAATGCTTTTGATACTTGCGCCTCTATATGTCAATTTTAGTAAAATATTTGTTTGATCTGTCATCTGAGCTTCATAATGGAATAAATAATGCGAAGACTTCGCACGGGTCACGCTAGTATAATATAATATCTGTACGGAACTATGGTGATAGTCATATTTAAAGATCTTGTGATGATGTCCCGATTTCCTTCTGAGAGAAAACTGCACAGTTTACTTTTTACTTTTTTATCACTTTCATTTAGTTTTATTTATTATTTATGAGGTAAAGAATGCATTACAGTAAACTAAATATTTTGGTTTATACATATACTTATATATATATATATATATATATATATAGAAGTATATTAAATATTTTACATTTATATAAATGTATAGACGCCTTCACTTTGATTCTTGTAATGTTTAAAGTGCTTTTTCGCGGTTGTCTGTAACTCTTGAAATTGTCGATGCAAGTGAACTAATAATTTTAACGGAGAGTTCAAATCGAAATTTGTTTAAAATTTTCTAAGATGATGGTTGAAGAGTTCGAAGGGAGTGAGGTCGCGCATGTTACTTTGGAAGTTAATATTTTGCAAACGGATACTATCTCATATTACCATTAAATTTGGTAAGTAGGAATTTTAGACATGTGCTAAAAATATAAAATCAAAATTTAGTTAGTCACGTAATAAGTCTACATAGAATTATAAATTAATCATTTCGAATGAATGCGCTATGAGACCTTCCTTAGAAACAAATTTTATGATTATAGGTCAAAAGTACGCGCCCTTAGTTGTTTTGATAAGTGAGTCCATATCAAAGTACGTGATGTTTCAAATTAAAGTACGTTTATGAAAGGTCGTATCGTTATATTACAGTGAGACGACAGAACCTTGAATTTTATAGTAGCATGGGATTATAGAACTTAACATTTGATATCAATTTCAACTTGATGCCACTGTCCATTCCCGAGAAAAATGGTTTTGGCAGACAGATCGACAGAAAAACTTAAGAAAGTGATTTTTTTCATTTCGCAGTAAGGAAAATTGAAAGTCGAACTTCAATTTCATTTCTGAGATCCGCATCAACTTTAATTATGAGTTTTAATACTATTTAAATTCACACTATTTTATAACGGTGTGGAGTTACCGTTTTAATTAGTTTTTGTCTTGAATTTGACTAATTATGAAACAGTTCTCCTAAAACCATAGGTTCACCTTGATTATATGGATATTTTAATGTTTATAAGTAAATAATTGTGAAAAATTTTAATTTTGCTAAAAAAACGAATGTAAAAATATTCTGAACTTTGGAAAAATAATTCGGTTTTATTACTCAGACCTTTTTTACCATTTTTTGTTTAGTTCGTTATAATAAAGTTCAGCACAGGAGAAATATAAGAGCTAAATTATAGCTTTCTAGATAATGCCGTTTTTGCTGTAGACGTCGTAACAAAACATGTCTAGAAATGGCAACTTCGACGAGCCATAAAATAATTGTTTTTCAGTAAAAGTATAATACTAAAAATAAAACTACATTACTAAAAATAATAAATAAAACTACATATTTGTACCATATTGGAAGGGCTCCTTCCAATGATGTTCCTTAATATGTTTGGGAAAATCTTGAAATACAATTTTAAATATTACTTTTTGGTTTTGTCCAGAGAACTACTTATTTTTAACTTTTTGCGAATTTAAAGTTTCTATCTTATTTAGCTTAGAAGTTAACATTCTCTGACACACGGACAGACAAACAGCGTGCCACGAAATTCGTTGAGTAATGAACCAAAAGCAAAAAAAAGTGTAGTAAAAGAAGATAAAGGTGATAATTATATTTTTTTATTTAATTTAACAAATTTTATTTTTAAGATTGTTGCAAAATCTTAATCGCAGCTACGATCTATGTAATACTTTAAGTTTCAATTTAAATTAGTATATTCTATTCACCTTTATTTTATTTTATTTTTAAGTTTTCATGTATTTATATTTTACATATCACTCAGATAATTTATTTACGTATATAATTAAGGTTAACTGCACTCCGGGTGCGAGTGTATTGTTTACGCATTGTGTGAGCAGACGCTGTGTCTATTGCCGTGCCATTTGTAATTTATGGTCTGCGCGCATAGACCACAAACTTTTGCATTTTATCTTTGCCATGTTTATAAATATTTATTTGTTTTTATTCTCTTTTTTAGGATTATTGGTTATATCAAATGTAATTCAAATTCTCAATTTCAGGTGTTTGTATTTACTTGTTACATTATGTTGTGTTATTTTTTTTTAAATTTTTTATTTCTTATACACATTTTTAAAATTTTTTTATTGTTTTGTATGTAATTTGTTTCTGGTTCTCTTTTTTATTACTGGTTAATATTATATTAATATAACTTTATAATATATTGACATGTTGTCCACATCTTCCTCAAATTCCTTTCATTCCTTATCTTCCAACGATTCGCTTGATTCTTCACCTGACGATACATTGTTCGACACTTCCAATAATCCTTCTATAAATAATATACTTCAATCTGCTTTTATCTTCTCACAACCAGATCTTCATTTCTGCCACATCAACGCCCAGAGTATTCCGTGCCATTATTCAGATTTCATTAATTATTTTGAAAATCTGAACCTTCACGCATGTCTTGTTAGTGAGACCTGGCTCAAAGCTTCACGCCGATCAAATTTGTACTCACTGCTGGGTTACGTTTTAATACGTAACCATCGTATTTCAGTGGTGGTGGTGTTGCTATATATCATCGGGCTGACCTACTCTTCAAAATTATCGCAAAATCTTTCACTGGCAGCACGCCCATAATGGAATACTTATTTGTCGAAGTAACTTTTTTTCAAGCCAAGTTACTACTTGGTGTCGTCTATTCTCCTCCTGATGTTTCGTATTTCGGTGATTTTTAAAGTATAGTTGATCACTACCTACCTTTATCCCATTCATTGATTTTGGGTGATTTTAATACCTGCCTATACAAGCATAACACTAGAAGCAGAAAGCTTTGTGACATTGTCAAGGCTGGTAACCTTACCATTCTCCCATCCTTTGCTACATTTCATGCCGATAATTGTCACTCCCTTCTCGATCTCATCCTAGTATCCTGTCCTAAAAATGTATCCTTCTACGGTCAACTTCCAGCACCCGGTCTATCCCATCATGATCTCCTCCATATTTCCTATAAATTAAGTAGCCCTAAAGCCTCTTCAAAGAGCATATTCCTCCGTGACTTTAGTCGTATTGACCTACCATCTTTTCTTGAGGATGCGAGATCCATTAACTGGGATACAATTGCGATGAATCACTCTGTTGATGAAAAACTCACTGTTTTCAATAGTTGTATCACTAAACTGCTCGATAAACATGCTCCCCTAAAACTTGTTAAAATTAAGCGGAGAGCTGCACCTTGGCTAAACGATTCTATCAGAAAAATGATGGCCAAACGTGATCACGTTAAAACTAAGTATAAGACTGACCCCAGCCCAAATCACTGGGAGAATTTTAGAGTGCTTAGAAATAAATGTTCTCAAATGTGTCGAAATGCCAAAAAAACACTATATTTCTGCATCAATACGTGATTGTACTCCTAATAATATTTGGAAGTTTTTGGGTACACTAGGTATTGGAAAATCCTCTACCACTTCGGAGAGCTGGCGATTGGATATCGACTAGTTAAATTCACATTTTTCTACGCCACCCACGGTACTTGAACCAGCTGTTAAGTCTGCAACTATGAACGGTATCTCGTCTTCATCCGTTTCTAATGAATATCAAATTACGCTAAGGGATACCTGTGAGTCCGAAGTTAAAGCTAATCTTCTTGCGATAAAATCGAAATCCATGGGATTTGATGGCTTAAATATTAGTGCTTTTAAACCAATAATAGATATCGTAGCTCCGGTCATCGCTGATATTTATAATACCTCTTTTAAAACTGCTGTCTTCCCTTTGGAATGGAAAAAAGCCTATATTGTGCCCGTACCTAAAATTGTATTACCTACGCAACCCAAGGATTTTCGGCCCATATCTATCCTACCGCTTCTATCTAAAGTCTTTGAACGTATTGTTCATGGTCGACTTGTTACTTCCTTCAATGCCCATAAGTCTCTAAATCCACTTCAATCTGGCTTTAAAGCTGGTCACAGTACCTCAACTGCCCTTGTAAAGGTTACTGATGATATACGCTTGACTTGCAAATCACTGTCCTTGCGCTTCTTGATTTCAGCAGTGCGTTAAATTCTGTTGACTTCGATATACTTCTTGCCCGCTTGAAATATCTTAATATATCCCAACATTCACTTGAGTGGTTTAGTTCATATCTTCATGGACGCAGGCAATGTGTTAAGTTGTCAGATACGTATTCTGAGTGGACTGATCTTACAGCTGGTGTACCTCAAGGTGGAGTTCTATCTCCTCTCCTCTTCTCAGTGTTCATTGATGATGTTGTTAAAAACATTTCTAACAAGTATCATCTCTATGCTGATGACCTACAAATCTATGCGCACTTTAACCTCCATTCCTTATCAAAAACCATCGACATCATTAATCAAAATCTCGCTTCAATTGGTAAGTGGGCTCATGAAATGGGTCTTTTGGTTAACCCAAGTAAGTCACAAGCTATCATCATCGGTAGTCAAAGACTGACTTCTAAAGTAAACCTACTTAGTTTACCGAAATTAGTGATAAATAGTACAATAATACCATACACGTCAACTGTTAAAAACCTAGGTCTACTGATCGATCAAAATCTTAATTGGCGGCCTCAAGTAAATGATGTTAGTCGTCGTGTTTTCAACAGGATACACTCTTTGAAACGTCTTCAAAATTTTCTACCGACTAAAACGAAAATCTACCTTTGTCAAACACTTTTATTACCTTTAATCGGTTATGGAGACGTGTGCTATCCTGATCTTAATGAAGAATATTTGTGCAAGTTGGAGCGTCTTCAAAATTTATGCATTCGGTATATCTTCGGCCTCAGAAAATATGATCACATTTCTGAATACAGGTCACTTCTCAAATGGCTGAAGATCCGTGATTGACGCCAACTTCCCATACACTTCTTTTTAACATATTAAAAAATCCTCATAGCCCAAATTATCTTAGTGGCAAATTTAAAGATTTGTCTGCTCACGGCTTTGGGCTGCGATCTGAAAGTTCACACACCCTACTCATTCCTAAACATACCTCTACCACTTACGAAAAATCCTTCACTGTCCAAGCAGCAACAATTTGGAATCACCTGGATCCTGACATCAGGAAAATCACGTCTATAAATATTTTCAAAGATCAAGTGAAAAAGTCCTGCATCTCCTGAAACCTTTTCCTTTGTGTCCTCGCCCTTTCCTGTCTTTCCCGTCCCAAATCATTTCAATGTTTTGTTTTCTTTTTTAATTTACTTTTGTATTTTTTTTTGTCTAATGTGCTATTAAGAATTTTCATTGTAAAATCTCTTACAGTCTACCAACTAAATTTCAATACAAATTGTTATGGTTGACTGGAAGAGATTGCTCATGTAGCAATAAGTCCGCCATATGTACTATACATAAAAGTTAATAAATAAATAAATAAATAATGCAATTTCTCAAAGAAATTTAAATATCCTATAGTTTAGAAAGCATCTACTAACAAATTTGTATGCGCATAGGTATACAAGTGTAGAAACTATAAAGCTGTGACAGAGCGGTGAACATGATGAAATTATAAGTTTTAATGCAAATCTTAAGAAAATGTTCAAAATTATAGCCAAAAAAATTCCAAATTTTTTTAAATCTTATGTCCATTGAGTTGCCAAGAAATACACATAGTGTCTCATTCAAGATGTAACCTTGTGTTAAGCGGCTATTTTTCGGAAACTGTGCGAGATACATTGTTGCAGTTTTTGCTACGTATTTATTATCTAGTAGATTACACTCTAATACAATTTATTAAATGTCATTACTATTTTAACTAAAGGATGGGGAACTTTTAGGTGAAAATTTAACTTTCTTGGTGTTATTTATTATTATTCTTATAATTTAGTTTCTTATTTTAGCCCACCAGTATTTATATAATGAGAATATAATAGATAAAAAGTAGTCAATACAGACTAAATTCGTCTATTAGTTTCAAAATGGCGGCTGTTTAAGTTACTGTTAGTCAAGTTTCTATTAAATCGCTACTGAAATTTATTCTTTTTAAAATTAAACTATTTAAGTTTCTATCATTTGGCGGTGTATTATGAAATGAAAGTGCCTATTGAAAAGTGGATTTTTAGGTAACTTAAACGCAAAATCCTCGACTTTAAAATGTACGTAATGATGAGCATTATATTTTTTTAACAATATAAACGATACAGTTACCACAAACTACGAAATTCAACTTTTCGTCTGGCGCGTGCCTTCGGGGCCATTTTTATCTGACAAAGGATGGTCATTTCACTCTGGATCCTGTAAATAATATGTATCATCAAGGAAAGATGATAAAATTGGTGACAAAGCAAGTAGAACAAAGTGTTATTTCGCTCTACAATCTAAGAGAGACATATCAGTTATGTATTAAAATGCAGTTGTTTTGCTTTGTGATTTGTTTATTTATAAGAAAGCATTAAAGGAGAAAAAGTATTTATTTTTCCTAGAGTATCAGTTTTTTGCCTTTGTTGAAAAAAACTATTTTTAAGCGAGTTTGATTTTTGTGATTATAAGTTCGACTAAATTTATCTAAAATTTCTAAGTAACCTTATAAGCAAAGTTTTCTTTATTTTAATCATCTTCTTTGGATCAATCACAATATGACAACAAAAGAGCATAGAGACTGTTTAAATGATACAAAATTCAATTAGGCGAGCGAATGTTGAAATGCAGAATAAAAAGTAAAATGATGTCTTCGATTGCGAAAGAATTGAAATTCATACCGAAGAGGCGGCCGCGAATAAATAGAAATTGCAAAAATATAATAAAACATCGGCGGGCAAATACAATGCGCAACATTCCCGCTGCACGCGTCGCCCCTGAACATTTCCATAATTCGTTAGTCGCGTGACTTGGATATTGTTGTCATTGTGGATTTTAAGCGCAACTCAAGGACTTTCGTGTATTTTATGTAGTCAGTGTATGTGTGTCTGGATGTGTTTTGTATGTAGTCGTTTCTTTATGAAGTTAATTTTTTTTATCCATCGTAACATATGCAGGTCCAAATCCCGAGCGCGCATTTGGTTATCACGTTGTTCGAAAACAACTAGAGGATAAATTTTGAAAATTGAGAACGGAGTTTTGAGGATCTCCGATTATGAATAAATTGGTTTTAAAAGTTTCTAAACAGGGTATAAAAATATTGATAAATAAATATAAAAAATTGACGTGTCCTAATTGAGCATAAAACTAGTTTCAGCTTTATTCAATAGCGAAGAGATCGCATAGATAGTTATTAATATCGATATTTATTGTATTATATATTTTAGTGAAATATATTTTAAATTTTTCATTTTATATATTGTTAAACAAAAGACAAAAGTAAATGTTTTATAGGGTAAGAGTAGGAGACGAAATAATTTTAATATTTTATGTCAAATAACTTTCATTATAAATCAGAAATAAAAATTTTCTCCGTAGCCTTTAAAGCAGGTACGAATTCATAATCTATGATTTAAATCCGTATGTATGGCACAAGCCAAGGAATTTACAGAAGCCTTAAAGCGTGTTGATGTTAATTTGGTAACTTCAATATGGTATAACAGAGCACATCTAGTTAGCCAACATTGGTGAAATATAAGAATTTTGTTTCTCACAATCTATTGGTTGGTTTGATTTGTGACGTCGGTATTTAAAGAAGATAATTATTTATATACTTAGGGTACCTGGTATTGTAGGTTCTCAGTAGAAGCCAATTTTTAATTTTAGTTTACTTAGACTATTTATGAAGTCATCGGACAACATATTGAAACCAACATAGATATTGAATTTTACAATGTATTAAAAATAAATCTAACACTTCACTTTGTTTACGGTCCTAGTAGTTTATAGTCTTGAATCACTATTCAATGAGCACTCATGTAAGCTGTTAAGCTTTGAAATAAATGGACACTGGTATACAAAGTGCTTCGTCACAATACATTTTTAATTGTCGTCTCAAAATATTATACCTAACATAACTCCATACTAACTCTGTCTCCTTTCAATCTTCCTCATATTACGTTTTTTTCCTCTTTGCTTCAAACATTAAAAATATATTAAATCAAATACCATTTACTAAGTGATTTATCACGAAATTTCCAGAATTAAAAAGGTTATAAATTTGAAATTTATGAATTTCCGGACTTCTAAGTGTTGGCTAAGAAAATATTTTTCAATCTCCATCCCCTAAAGTTATGAAAATAGGGTTGAAAGTTATTATGAAAACTTTTATTTCGACTCTTATTTCTTCTTAGACACTAGGCTTTCTGGACTCTCAGATATCTGGACATCTCGGATATCTGGAAACCATTGAACTTTCATAAAGAAGCACCACACCTATTCGGCGTTTCTGGAAAATCGCTAACTGTAAATTATTATTATGTGAAAAAGCAAATAAAACAAAATGCATTCATCGTCCCATTTGCTCGACGAAGCCCTAATAGGCAGCTAGTACTTTAAATATATAAGTTAGTTTTAAACTTGATATAATATAAAGCTAAACTAAATATGGTAAAGCTAAGCTTGTAGCCCATATATTCTAATTCATATTAGTGTGGTTAACTATAAGCAACTGCTATTGAAGTCTACAATAGATATTAAAAACGAAGTGTATCAAAAGGTTTTAATGGATTTTTCATAATATTACATGACAGTAAAGATAATACCTCAATTGATTTTTAATACAACAAAAAGACCAGATAACAGATTTCTATTTTCACAGAAGCTTAATAAACCGTATGGAAAATTGGTTTACGGTTAAAACATCCGTAGCGAAGAGTAAAAATATATACGCATATATGTACATATATTTTTATAATACACATATATTTCCAGGGCGAAATTCTTTTTTTTGGTCAGAGGCGGAAAATTAATTGTTTATCTTGATGAAAATTATTGGCAAGTCCTTGTACCTAAATAAACCTTTTAAATGTCGCTTCCGTACGGAACCTCATTATCTCCTTCGATTTTAACCGAGACCTCGGTGTTTTTTTCAGAGAGCTCGAGTGCTGACCGACCTAACCGTATTTAATTTCGTTTTTTACCTCTCCACCCGACCCTCCTCTGTGTTGGAGACTGATAATCCATTTGTGTTGAAGTACAGGTTTCGCCTTCTGTGTTAGGTAGGTAGCTTTCGAATGACGTCACGGTCTTTTGTACGCCGTTTTAATGAAAGTGCAAGTCGCGGCAGCAGTTAATAACGTTGCTTAACGGCTGTCGTTATCTATTTACGTCATTGTTATTTGGGCGTGACCGTAATAATTTCTGAATTTTTCTGGTTATCAATTTAATATGTGTTCCTTTTTGGTGTAAGTGTAATTTATCAATAAAAAAGCGTGGTTTATGTAAAGGATCGTAAATGGCTTGAGAGATTGGTTCAATTAGACTGAAACATCGGCTAGACTTAGACCCATAAATATTTCTCTATTAGATTCGTACGGAAATACTGAAAACTGTAGTACAGACCTATAATTTAAGTACAATTAGTGATGGCTATTTAAAACTGTACATGACCTGTAACTTCTAAGCTTTCAGAGTTAGTTGTCTTTATATTTTTGAATCATTCGCCTTTTGCTTTATGCCGAATTAGTATAAAATATTTATGATAATTTAAACCATAATGTTCATGGTTCACGAACCTATTTATAAAAAAAATATTTGATCTAGATGAAGAACATCAGCTGGAGACTTCTGTTCTACGTTTAATATATATATGTACCAAATATAACAGCACAGTAAATATTTCTACCAAATATAACAGCACAGTAAATAATCATATAATACGGAGTTAACTAATAATTTTCAAAATTTAAGCATGGCTTCCAGATTTTTTTTTGTTATTCAAGTTATAAACGTAACCAGCATGGTTCCCCATGCTGGTTACGTCCTGATTTAATGGTCCAGTACATGTTTTTTTCGTAATTTAACGTTTTTATTTCCTTAATTGAGTAATTGACGTACAATTCAGTACTTTTTATCCTTCGTCGTGGTGTTTTTATACAGTTCCAATTGTTATGTCCAATATTAAGTTGTTGTTGGTGTATCTAGTGAGTTATGTGTTGTGATAATAGTCAATATAAACACAATTTCTCAAAGGAAAGAGGACCGGAGTTCCTCGAACGAAACAGACGTCCTACCCGTACGGACAGCAGATATCGGTCGCCTTAACTGCTAATGTTTAAGACGTTATAACTTATTAGTTTTTAGGAATTTCTGCATAAAAATATTTCAGATTCTGTTAAAAGGAAACGCAAAATTGAATTTTTAAACGACCAAACTGGCGTTTCCCCCTTAAGTATGTTTCCATCGAGACTAATGTGTCATCCCAATGGAATACCGCCGTAAAAGACGGAGGCTTATCGTCAAAATTTAGTAGTCGCTGCAATTTTCCAAAATGATTAGTCAAAATATTCGTGGCATAATCGGAGAAGAATTTAGAAATTAGGTCTTTTCTGTTTTGTATTATTAGTTCAAAAATTATTCGTTTCATCAAGGAGACGAGAGCTTTCGGTATTTGAGTTTGTAGCATTATGATATTTAGCCACTTATTCTTCATGACAGTATGAGGATTTTGTATAAATATCAGAGACAGCCCTTAAGCAATTTACACTACGAAAGCCGTGTAAAAATACATTGACATTGTACGCGACTCATTATCTCATTGTAAGACGATTTTTATTATGAATTTTCATTGTTGTATTGGTAATTTTAGTTCAGTGATTTAAATAATTGTGTCCTTATGACTGTCTATTATCCTTAAACTAATATAAATTATTGCAAATATTGATATTACCATAATAAGGTATGTAGCTATGTTTCACTGCATATATTTACCTAAAATATTTTAATACATAAAAAGTATTTTGTTTCAAATATTTTAATTTCTTATTTTCTAAATAACACTGGTAAATATTATTATGAAATCAAGATAATCATAATTAGCTATTTCTGCCCTTCATTGTGATCCACTTCATGTCTCACAAATTTTTTTACTCTTAAAATCCTTTATTTTGGAGTGCCTAAAATTCTGTACTTTCACTTGAATATAGTTTAGACTATTTTGGCTTATTACGATTAACATTACGCGGAATCAGATTAGGCATAACACGCTATACAATTTTAAATTAAAAACGTCAATTCTTAACAAGTGAACCAAATGATTATTCCATATGATTTAAATCATAGATAACTTTTATAAACCTGGCATCAAAGCATTACCAGTTATTCCATGTTATGATTATACGTGTCATAAACCTCATTCCGTGTTTTCGTCCATAACAAAAAAGAAAAAACATGCTTGGTAATATGTCGAGATTGTCTTAAAACAAGGGCAATAATCATATTGCATAAATTTTAAATATTTGATCTGGTTAAAGGCAGCTTCAAACTTGGGCCCCAAGTATTATTCAATTAATCTACTAGTTTTAAATAAATCTCTAAAGGACAAACAAACAAACACAACGCAGACATACAAACGAAGTCGAGGAACATAATTTAACCGGAACTGTCTATTGGATTTATATAAATTAACTCGGGAATCTGAAATAATTGTAGAGAAAGTCTCGTTCAAATTACTCTGGTAGTTTTTACATGCATTCCTAACAAATGGATAGACAAGAATTCTAAAAAAATATGATCAATTCCACGCGCGGTCTGGAAATAAAATTATCTAAAAATATTCAATGTACAAACTCGTGCTTTCTTCCCCTCCCCCCGAAGATTTTATGTAATAATAATAACAATATACATTCTCCTGTAGCTTCGCACGCGTGAATCGTACAAGGACTTCGAATAACTTGTATTGGACATGAAAATTTCCATAAGAATTTCCACCCCTTTTACGGGTGCAAGGAAGTGGTGCGGGGATTGCCACTCCTTAAGATTTATTGCTAGAAAGAGAGTAAGCGTGGAAAATAGTAAGGGTAATCGACTGAAAATTGTAGGAGCCTATAAAGAATATACACACGTATATTTTGATTGTTTCGTATTTTAATTTAATTTGTCGATTAATATTCTTGAAAATATATGAAGAAATGCAACCACTTATATCTTATGCCACTTTCATACGTTATTTTTTCTTCTAGAAGTAAAATTTTACAAAATGTTTTAGGCCGCTAAAATATTTGAATAGAGTAGTTTCGTAAAAATTTTACTAAAGTGAAAAAGATGGAAATGGATTAAGCCTGTTTATTTCACCTAAAACCACAAACATTACATGAAAATGTTGTTAGAATCTACAAACAAAGAATATTTTATTCATCATCAGAATAAATACATAAATTGTTTTTATTGACGACCTCATTAAACGTTAAAATATGGCTAATGGTGTGATTGGAATTTCAAACTTTTGTTGATACATTGCAATCTATGACATCGATTTCAATTGATATTAGGAGTTTATATAACAAAAAAAAACAAGAAACCTGTAACACACACAAACTTTTATACATCAACCACCATTATTTATTGATGATAAAAACAAGAGACGATGGCTAAAAACAAGGGATAAGTGAAAAATGCCATTACTTTATAGCAGTTAATTCAATTAGAAAATTACGTATTTGCCTAGAGTAAACAATAGTTTATTGTCGTAAATAACATTACTATTTAATTTATTAATTTAATTTGTTATGAACAAGTCAAAATTTAGCGCCATCTGTTTTCGTGAGAGTTTTGCAGTCTATTTTAGGATCATGCCAATATTCCCGACGACAACGATAACGATTTATCGTCCATACAAATGCATTATATTAATAAAATTTTAATAAAATATTGCCGAGGTACGACTTCAAAACTATGTTACATATGGTTAAAATAAAATGTATAATTGTCTATTTGTTAGTATTTGATATTTCAATTTAACTTTACAAGAATGAGGTATGTCACCTTTCAAAAATTTTATTAATTTAACTGTTAGATTTAAGGATATATATATATATATATATATATATATATATATACACACACACACACACACACACACACATATATATATATATATATATATATATATACATACAGACATTACAGAATCCGCCAGTCATTCGTATTTAAATCCCCTCAGCGATTCTTGCGTGATGCAGAAACCAATAAATAGACGCAAATTGCAAAAACAAAATGTTAATGTGCAAGGTGAGAAATTACATTATTTAAATATGCATCATGTTTTTACGCTTGCGTAGGCAATGACATATATTTATATTTTAAAAAAATTATATTTTGGAATAGTTTAATAGAAATATTACGTACCCTTTAATGTTTTAAATCACTAAATATGTACGGAACTTTTGTAGTGCGAGTTCTACTCATTCTTGACAAGTTTTTTGTAAATGTTTTCACAGACATGCCAATTTTTAAATTTTATGACATGTATAGATTACGTAATTATTTGATTAAATAATGATCCAAAATGACACTAACGTTAAATCAGTCAATAAGCTATCAAAGTATGGTATTTTAAGAACTCAAAATTTTTGAGTTATTAGTAGTTTTTTACAAATTTTTGACAAGTCATACCTTCGCCTAATGTTTAGGGGGGCCATTATTTTAAATAAAGGATTTCTCATTGCATTTTAAAATATTTTCAAGACTTGTATTTTCTAACATGCCATTATTTTCATTGTCATTATTTATCTTAAATAAACAGTTTATGAACTATGGTCGAAATAATAATTCACAAATTCAAGAAAATGGGCACTTGTTGGTTTAAACAGTAAACTTAAATGAAATTATGCTTTAAAAGGACAAAAATTATATTTTTATATCATTTCAAAATTTCAATTTGCCAGGAAAATTTTTAAAATAATTTGGCGGCACAGTGTAATACATTTTATTGTACACACGGTCGACGTTCGATGATGAAAAATAAAGGTGTCTCAAATTCGAAAGTCACATTTTTTCTTAATATATTGAAAAAAAATTATACAAATGAAATAATACAACCTTTTCAGAAAATCTGACAAATAAAAGAGAATGAAAAATCATCCATTTGTAATAATGACGTCCCAAATATTAAAGTATGAATTTTCATTTAACATTAAATGTCATGTTATGGACCTGTGTATGTGGAAACTATTTAATCGTTTTCAAATTGATTAACTCTCGCTTGGTCAATTTTATCATTACGTTTGGAAGAGATAAATATAGATACACATGTACTGTAAAAATAAAAACACTCACGGGTATTTTGTTTATTTGCGGGTTTTTTAAATATATTTACAGATCGATACACTAATATTACAAAAGAAAAGAGCCCATGACGAAGCTATCGGAATATGAGGTATTCAACGTTTTTGGCTTTAAGGAATAAAATAGTGACATCCTAATCTAAGTCCTGCCAGTAGTTTTTACATGATACGCGTAAGTAGGTGAAAATTCCTAAAATAGTCTAGTTCTTCTTTATAGTCCTACGAAGTTGTTCTCTTAATATCCTTTACTTCTGTTGTTTTTTTCATATATAATATTTGTATCAGGTAATTTTGTATAGATGCTTTCCCGGTACAGACAACAGATTCAATATTTATTTCAAAATGAATTTTCTTTCGATTTATTTTTTTCATCGAAAAGACGATAGTATTGCTTTAGAGTTTAGTAGGGATCCATAAAAATCATAAGGAGAAATGTGTTCAGGGACAAAATTATAGTGGATAAGCAATGAATTACGTTAATATCTACGAAAATGGTCTTATATCCTTATGCAGAACGTATGCATATACTCTTCATTTAAAGGCTTGATAAAATTAAACACAGAGGCCGATTGCTTTCGAACTAAATTTGTTTCATAATTGACAACGAATATAATGTGACGCCAAAAAAATATGTTATATGCGTTCAGAACTTTAGATTATAAGACATTAAAATTTAAATTTATGGCATACAAAAACGTTAGAAAACTAATTATATTCGAGCTGGATACATTTAAGGAATTTTAATTTTATTGTATTTGGTTAAAATTGAAAGAGCGGTTTCGGGTATCTGGTTAAAAACTGATTTTTTTCTGTACCTTGAATCTTTCTGGCAGATTCGCAGCTATGATATTAAAGAAGCCATGTATGTACAGGCTGACTGTCTTATTGCTATTGTTGTTATGGTTACGGTAATTGAAAGTTCATTATGTTAAATTTTGGTTGGGCAATTATTTTGGCGAGACATTGTTCTCTGTATTAGATTTGTGCTCAGGATTCAGTTACTTTCATAAATAAATTTTTATATCCTTGACTAATATTGTATTTTAGAAAGTGTAATTTTTATTTTAAGAACGGTGTAGAATTACATAACTATATGAGAAATGTATAATTTATGTGACCAACAATTTGCAACCATAATTTTTTCTCTTTATTAATTTTTCTGCATCTTACACTTTTCGCTTTAACGCGACGTTCATGTGGTTCTCATGTTTCCTGTCTTGGAAAATTTTATTTTGATGAAAGTTTCGTTGGTGGGTTTTCCGTGTTGTCGAATATAAATAAATTTACTAAGCCATATGGAATCATAGTTGTGCTAATTCTTATTCTTCTGCCATTTACAGTGTCGACAATTTCTTACTTTGTTTCTGTTCTGTATACATCAAGATTTCCATTCTTTACCAAAATTAAGGGAAGTATTATACTTTTGATATTTACTTTAAATAATCATACACATTTTAAACTCATAAAATTATTGACTTGAGGCTATTTATTGACCAGATTATTAGAAATGCAGGCTAGAATAAACGATTTACTCTTTCGATAATTAATACTCAAATCCTGGAGACGGGACCCTGATAGATTTTTCTTATTAATTACTTTCCTTTGCTATTTTATTCCAAAATACGAAAATTAAATAAAAATACGGAATACTACAAAATATTTTAATTTGGTAGATTTGTATAATACAGGTCGCATAAATAATGAAAGGAAACGAATATATACATTTAAGACATACCAGTTTTACTCTCCTAATTTGCAAATTTAGTTATCAGGAAATAACTTTCACTTTTCTGTATTATTCATTTCGCGTGAAAATGAAAAAAGAAATCAAGTTTCATGGTTTTAATGAGAGTTATTGTCCGTAAGGTAGCGGGGTTACGTAATCAATTTAAAAGAGCAAAAGAAACCTTTTTTTGTATCTATTTATAGTAAATATATTTATTTACGACAGTTACGTCTACTGTTTCGTATCAAACAATCATGTATCCGTTAATGTTTAACTCATGCGATTGCGTGACTTGCGTGTTTTGGTTTTATGACAAGTATGTAGAGCATTGTGAGTTTGCGTTTTTTTATTAGAAAGTTAAAAGAAAACACGATAGACCTTGACGGTCTGAGAAAACAAAGAAAAAAGCAACCTTAACTGCTTATACATGGGACAAATTACGATTTTGGCACTTTCGTTTTTACTTTATGAATAGATAAGTAGCTATTAATTTTAAACAAGTGCTTGCACATTTTTGCTGGACAAAAAGCACTTGTAAAGAAATAAAGATATACTTTATGGTCTAGATACATCTAGACAATAGAGAACTTTTAGGGATGTAATTTTTCTAGGTCACACTATTGTGTCCTTTTTAAAATTTTTACTTTAGCTACGATAATCTCATTATTTTATCTGTTCTCTCTGTCATATCATAAATCGCTATTGTAGTAATGACGTTTTTGAGTTTTGATATTTTCATGGGATTTAAAAACGGTTCAAGTGTGTACAGGAGCACACAAAAAGCAAGTTGACTGAAGACATTGTAATGGAAACTTCTACTCAGGTGTATTTAGAACTTTTTTTAATCGAGGACGAATTTCAAAAAATTTAAAGTGATTTCTCCCACTCAATTGGGTATGCAAAAATTGCCCATACTTTGTAAATATTGAAAGGTACATTAAAAAGACCTATTAGTAATTTGTTCTTCAAGTATTTGGTGCACACTTACGTCCATCTGCACCACAAACGGTCAAGACTGTCAGTTGGACTTACTGACAGTTAAAATGTGTCGGTAGAGTCGGAACAATAGTGTCTGCCTTGCCGACCATACCATATCGCATGGTCCAATATCTAAAGTATCCATACAAAATATGTTTTTAAATGTCAGTAAATCCGACTGGGAGTCCTGACCGTGTGTGGTGCACACGGGTATTAGGCAATTATAAACATTTAAAATTAAATAATATTTCTGTTAAACTGCTCAAAATGGTCAGCATAATTTTTCAGTGCGTGTTGCCTTATATGTCTTTTACAGTAAAATATAGTGAATTTTTCAAAAAACCTGACATCTAAAATAATTAAAGTCAACTTGGGCAAACTTCTAGCAACGTTTTTTTAATTTTGACTTTAGCAGTATTGACGATGGGTGGACATATTTTGATAATATCTCTGAAACTGTCTTACATAACATGATAAAAAAGTAGTTTTGCAATCCTTGTAATTTGTTATGTAATTTCATTTGCCTCCTGTGGTGTCTCTTCCTATTCGATTTTTATTTAAAATGGTCTCAGAAAAAATATCGTGACCAACGGACAGACAGAGAGCCAGACAAACACTTAAGTGCTCTTTTAAGCGTTTCATTTAATTGAGGTACGGAACCATAAAAAATAAGCACTTTTGGAATAATCTAAGAAGGTTTCGGTGATTTGAACGCAATTTAGATATGAAAGGGTCGTGTAAGAAAAGGAAACTTCAGTTAATATTTTTAACATAAAATTATGATGTGAAGTCTAGAAGTATAGAAGTCAATTAGTCTACTAGACAATTTCACATAGCGGACGTTATGATCCACTGACGTTAGTGAACAGATGACTTGAAACTGACGTCAAATTTTACAGCGTGCAAGTCTCACGATTACAGCGATAATAAATACAACAGAGAAACATGTGTTGTGTTTCATTTGAGAATGAATAAGTGAACATTTCATGATAATTTATCTATTCTACTATTGATAATGAATATTTTTTTGTTACTTTCCAAATATAACTAATATATTATGTCTTATCTATAGGTAGTAAATACTAACCGTCTAGGCATAATAAGAATCGGACTGTGGGTGCTTTTATTTCACACTCGTGGAAACTAATTATTTCGCTTTCATAAATCGATTGAAAGCAACATTTTATAATATAAGTAAATTAGAATATTATATAGATAGCAATATTATATAATATAAGTAAATTACAAAAAAACTGAAAACTGACATTGATTCTATTCGAGATTCGGACCCACTTTATACACGATTGCACGCCGCCTGCTCACTAGCACCACTTTATACAAAATATTTAATGAATGTCAACGTTGGTGGAGAAGCTGGACATAGTCTCAAAGAACCGGGTTTTCATAACATGACAATGTGTCATAAAAGTACTTATGTATAATGTAATGCTTAGTCATTATTACTTCACGTCGGGGAATATGGAATGATAGGAAATTATATATAGATAGATTAAATGTAAAGTTGCGATGTGATGCTGCCTCGGATGGAAGTACCATAAATGTATAATATTGTATTTGGAGAGATTCTACAACGGTTGTACCGTCTGTTTCAACGCTGACAATGAATTAAAGGATTGTTTAGGCTTGGCAATATTCATATAGATTTATCTAGCGTCTCCTTCTATTCAAACCTTAATTTACGTATCCGATATAAAGGTAAACAGAATGTCTTCACATTTGCTAGGATTAAAACATTCGTAGAGTAAATCTTTCGATTGCTTTTTCCTATCTATCAATTCATTTTAGCTGTTCTTTGAGCCACTTAAGCACGAACGACAGTTACCGGAAATGTATAATTGAAAAGTTATTATATAGTTTAATAGAACCCATTACGTAGTTTGATTGGATAACAATTAAAATAGGTATTTTACAATGTATGATTTTTTAAAGTCAAGGCCTGCACAAATAATAGCCGTGTAAAAGTAGTATTTTAATATGCGATAATCAATTATGTTTGTTCACGTTATATACATTGTTATATAAATCTTATTGTATATATTCGATAGATTTATTAGCGAAAAAAACAATCAAGGAAACAACAACGTATACAAAAAAAATTACATGACACGTTTTTTGGGGGAATCAAATAAACAATTTAAAAATGAATATAAATAAAACTTAATGTAAAATAGAAGAAAAAAATGGGGCTAAATAGATGTCTAAGGAACTATTGGAGTTAAAAATTGAGAGTGGAAGGACTTTTTCGAACATTTAAAAATATTTATCCATTACAAGTTAATGGTGAAACTAACGGTTTGTTGAAATTATTATTGTATTTAGAAGTAAAGAGACACAGAACGTTTTCAGTATTAGAACTGAAGCAAGTTAAGTTACTTTGATATATACATATATTGTAACATAAGTACTACATAAATGCCAAGTGGCAATGTTCTATGAAAGAACTAGCGGCTTGCAAAGATTTTTATGTCTTTTCACTATTTTTTATGACCAAATGACCGCGATACCTCGTTCCGTTTTTTAAACGTAATTTTGGTGGGTCATATTAAAAATAAAAACAATATAATCATTATAAATTAGTGTAATTAAGTATTTATTTTAAAGACCTCAAAATGGCAAGCTTTAATCAATTATTTGATGTTATAACCTTCTAATTTATAAAATTAAACCGCCCAAAAATATATACATTTATGCATTCACTAATAACTAATTATATTGAATTATTAACATAATGAGGTTTAGAAAACCGACGTATACGTACTTGTTTTAATTCTAATGGAAATTAAAAAAATTTTGTCTCATCAGCCCTGAGAAACTTTATCGTACAAATTAAGTTTTCACACATCTCTTATATGAATAAAACAGATGCCAGTCTTGATATTTATCGTGAATGAAATGTGGATAGCAAATAAAAGAAGACGAGGCATACATAGATGGGTAAGTTTAATAAATAAGGAAAATTTATGGACGATTTTAAAAGAAATTTACGGAACGATATTGGTGTGGTGAATTAATTTAAAAATTTGCAAAATCTTTATAGGTATGGTGACATGAATGGATATTAATGAAAAATGTACAGACCTTTTTTAATTTTTATAATAGTGAAGATAAGCTTGATACATTTAATCGATTGAACGTATTTAAACAAAAAAAAACGGTTGAATGCTTGTCGAATACATACAAAGTATGGTTCCGAAATTGTCTATATCTCTTTCATTTTACTTTGGCCGTTAAATGGAAAAATAATGTTGACTTGGGTCGTTAACTGGAAAAATAATTGAAATGTTACTTGGATTTAATTTAAAAGTTCTAATAAACTGTAGTAACTACATTTTCGAGATTTCATAAACACGCGGTTAAACAATTAAATAGCAGGGAACGTATTGCACGTCATTTTAATGGTTAATATTTCGCAAAAGGCTTCAAAAATGAAAAATACCCATCCAATGAAAGGGGTGTACGAAAAAAAAACCCAAGCTTTATGGGGAAGTACATTATACATCTTGTATTTTAATATTTTGCAAAATAATAATGAGATCAATATGTATGAAATATATATATATATATATATATATATATATATATATATATATATATATATATATATGTGTAACCGAAATTCGAAAAAAGGTTTTTATAATATCTGTATTCATATTAGTTTTGTTCACTTTTCTATTTCTGGATTTCCGCTATTTTAATTCAATATAAAGTTTTAGTGATTCCTGTACAGAAATAGTTAGCGGATTGGGGAATGATACTGGCTACTTTCGACTTACGAAATATTTTCCTAACTAAAAAAAATCCCAACATTAAAAAGTCGAAAGTGTTTGTTCTTCTTTTACGTTAATTTTCGTCCTAACTAACACGGCAATCCCAGATAATTGTTAAAATTCGTTTGTTTGTCCTTCCTTCACATTGCATTGGAGTAACAGATCAAAATGGCTTTATACACAGAGATATTTGGGGGCCAGAAAATAAAATAGGCTACTAAAAAAAATAGTAATAACATTTTACTATTAAGTCCACTTTATATAGATTCGTGGACTCAATTATTTAAATAATCATGCAAGTACAACATACACACACACACATATATATGTGTATATATATATATATATATATATATATATATATATATATATATATATATATATATATGCATGCATATATACATTTTTTTTACTTAAACTGTTAAATACAAAACTGAAAATAATGGACACCACGAAATCAAATATTTTGTAAAAAGTTATGTATAAATATAAAAACAATAAAACGCAATCTATCTAAATTATAAACACAGGTTTGATCCATTTCTTCATATTAAAATAATAATATATTCGTAGAGTTTATAATAAACTTTCCAAAAATAGGCGTTTTTCGTCAAATATGTAAATGCGCCTTCAAGTAACATTTAAAAACATTTCAAAGTCACAAATTATCATCAGTACGGCTAGCGAGTTATTGACGTGGTTAATTTAATTTGTTAATATACCGTGCGCCTGGCATGGCGCTAGTTTATCGGAAAGAGAAAAGGGCGGAGCTTGGAAATCCAATTGTTCAAGGTCGTCTAGAGATCTCCTCGTCTTAATACCTTAACCTGTAGGTTAAGTTTCTTGTGTTATGTACGTTTTAGCGATGACGAAAATTGTACTTTTTACTTTAAAAGAATATAAATTTCTATTAATTTTGTATTTCCATAATTTTAACTTGAACTTTGTTACATAAAATTCTGAAAATAGTTTTAGAATCTTCATAATTCACCCTTTCAATCCCGATGTCCCATACGATCCGAAACAATTTTTTCATACCAAACTAGCGCCCTGTACAATTCTCAGGCAAATATTTATTACTATTGCAAAATGTGAGCTTCAATAAGTAACGATGCTATGCATAATTTTTACGTTCAATGTCAAATGGTTTCTGAGAAAAACAGCCGTGGCAGGTAGACTCACGTTCGCGTGGATGATCCTATTAGGGTTTAGTTTTCTATTTTGTATCACAATGAACAACTGGCCCTTATCCACTATCGCCATGAACAAGTAGCCTTTGAAGGATAACGGGAAAAGATTAGAACAAACAAAATTATTGCTTTTACTATATAATATATACTCATCGTTTTCTATGAATAAACTAATTTTGTATTTATAGAGCCATATTTTCAAATTTTTTACATAATATCCCTCTGTATTAATTATTTTTTGAACATTTATTTACGCTAAAGTATTCATGTATACAATTTTCTTTTTTTTATTATGATTGGCAACTACTTTCTGTATTATATACCTACTTTCTATTGGATTCTACTATCATTCATAGAAAATTTTCAAGCGGCTTAAACTAATTTGCGATACCGGTATTACTTTAATATGTTGTGTTTCTATTATCAGCATTGATAGTAATATGCTCTTTGAAGGAATTATTATTTCTTTAAATTCCAGATCGCAACGATGCGAGTGAAGGAGTCAGTTCGGGATTGTGTAGAAGCAACCTGTGATAACGGAAACCACATCAGTCTCGCCGAAGAGAATATCGGCTACAGAACGCAGCCCTGGCCGCCTACGACGCGCAACCTTAATGAAAATTTATACTCGAATCGAAATAATTTCAATACAGGACCAGACGACAGAAGTCTGACTTACGCGAATAACACGGGAAATGTTCATGACTATAGATCGTTCATTCTGAACCAGAATAGAGATTACTGTTCGAATACGGATGTGACATTGAATAGCGTAGACGAAGTTTTCGATAACTGTTTCGTTGACTGCCAGAATAGTCGGAATTCCAATATAGAATTTTCCAAATCTACAGAGTTTTTTGTTGGAGCGGATAATGTAAACGGCACGCTGGAGGAGCACGGGGGTCACGCTCGTTCGGCGCCGAGTCCGGACGAGAGCATCGAGTACGAAGGTGAGATAGGAATACATGCCTTTCGGAATTTTCTTATATTGATAAGTCTTTATCATCTTTTACACTTTAGCGTAGCATATCTCAGGATATCTTTCTTTTGTTCCGACATATTCCCGGTACATTTGGGATTCTGTAGAACTTTTTTCCACTTAATGCAAAAATTGTTTATCTCTTTCTTTATTATTAGTGAATTTTGGCTACGCATTCTAAAATTTAATGTCTCTAGGAAATGTAAAAATCTTATTTTATTACCTTATATTTCTGCATTCTTAAAAGTATTAATATATATACAGGTGTTGTTAAATTAATATAGTGATTCCGTGGGTTTCTAAGAATTAACCAAGACTATTATAACAATTTTTTTTCCATATCTTGTCCCGTCCTCAAGATACACTATTTCAACATGGATGTAAGGGTTAAGTGTCCTGCAGTGCACGTACTCCGGACGCTGAACACCTATATTCGACCTGGAATAATAAGGAAGAGGAGTAATACGCGTATACACAATAAGATAAAACAATTATAGTAGAAGTTTATGATGGTGCATTTATTTTTTTTAATAATTTATTTTTATTTATTTTCATCTTATATTTTCAAAAGGAATCCGAAAATTCTCACTATATCAACAAGTTTTTGTACTCCACTACCACATTGATATTATATAGAATCTAATTCAAATGTATATTATTAATCTGCTTAGAAATTGCTTCGTTTGTCAATGTAATAACAATTAACTAGGATTATCCCCTTTAATCCGACATCGTTAAAGCTGGCTAAACGTAAATATCTTCTTATTTAGAGTCTCCTTAATGAATGGGTCAATTCCGTCAAATTAGTGACGTCCGTAAGCCAATCGACTCGGCCCCGAAGGGCGACTGTAATAAGGATGGACGGCGCGGCTATTTTATCAGGCTATTATCCAAATAATATCTCTGAGCTTTGGACTTAATTTCGTTACAATTAACACCGGCATTTCGTGGCAAGAATTTGTCGGCACTTAAAACTAAATTTCTACGGTGTCTAGACGAAACGCGTGCAGTCTTTTTACCTAATGAATTTCGACTTTAATGCCGATTTGAGAGAGATAAATAATTGAGTTGCTCTGATCTATAAGGTAATCCCGTTTTGATAGATGTGCGTTAAGGTTAAAGCCACTTTTCGCTAAAATTAATTTGACTCTTAATTGAATTAATCTTCTTCTCCAGCTCGATTAGAATTGTGATAAATTACTTTAATGTTTTTCGTGGGAAAATTTAATAAATTATCGTAATATCATACTCATTTTTCTCTGTTGGTTAATCAGATTAAAATTTAATTTATGCAGCTTTATATTACCAAGTAGCTTAACTGATTAGAGTAAGAAAAATTAAGAAAATAATTATAATGGTATATGTAAATTGCTTTGTAAACACGCGACAGATTTTGTTAAAGTAGTACGTGATTTCTGTACTACGAAATCGCTAGTATAGAAATTTTACTGTACGTACAATCAAACCAGAATTATTACGGTTTTGGAAAATTAAACTTTATTACTGTAAATACATTTGCTTTTAAGGTAGTGAAAATATTTGTCATTTGTCCAAAAGTAATCAGGAAAGGGCAAGATACTGGACAAGATTTACAGCATGTAAGTACATTGTATCTTTCCATCATCACTGGTTGTTTTGCGACGTAAAAGTATCAATTAGAAGAAAAATATAGTTATTAGTAAAACGAGTCCATTATTTGGAGCGTAAAAAAGATTAAAACTAGTGTACTACTAACCCACGTTTGTACTGAAAATTCTCTAAGTTTCTGAAGAATTATGTTATTTTATGAATATTTATTTATTAGAGGACGAAGAAACAAATAAACATGTTTTCACTCCATACTCATACGTCATCGGGATAAACAATTTCATATTAATTTTAAAGTCATCGAAAGCACACCATTATTATGATCATAGGTTAGAGGTCAAAAGTTGATATCGGTAAAATTTTCGGCGGATTAAATGATTTATTTTAACATTTCACGCTTGCTACATAATTATGAACTAGTTAATATTATTAAATAAAATTACGATTTATAAACAAAAAGTTAACAAATCTAAGAGAAATTAAATGTCGAATATACTTGTATACAAATGACGAGCGTGACAAAAAACATAGGACTACGGGGTTGAAAGTATTATTAAAGATTAGGCAAAATTTCGAATAAGGGAAAAGCAAATGTAATATAAAGACAACCATGTTCGGAATCAAAAAGAAAAATGTGGAATTTAGTAATAATAACAATAATAACTTTATATTTTCACGCAGATGTAGATCACTGCTCGTCTGCTACGACAACGCCATTGGATGACGAAGATAGAGCCTTCGAGCACTCCGACACGGACGACAACCATTCCGACTACGACAATGCACACACATTGCCACGCGGAATAGTAAATCCAAATTATCCTGGGTTTCAGCACTTGGCACATACTTTAGAGGTATTCGACGTTTTTGATACAATAGATAAAATAAAATACTAATGCCTCATCGAATTTGAATTCACCTATTTCCGCCGAATAGTGGAGAATCCTCAAAATTATTTCGGACTATTAATATAGATAATATGTTTGAGAAGCCCTGAATGTGTATTTTATTAGTCCTTTGATTGTATCTCAATTGTTAATGTCGTTGATCAAGTACTATTACGATATCATTCTAATGAATTATTATTTTAGCTATGTTATTTTTGGTGATTTCAGACTTATTGTGAATACATCGGGATAATCAGATCCTACTTGTGTACTACTATCATAATACAATTTTTTTGTGATAATTAAAGTTGATAATGGTTTTAGTTATATATATATATATATATATATATATATATATATATATATATATATATATATATATATATATATATATATAATATCAACTGCGAAATGTGACAATTACTGAACGCTAGCCTTAATATCACATGCTAACAAAGTTTTGTTACACATCATTAACAACAGAATCCGATACTTCTTAGACTGACAAATACAGGTTGGTTTCATGAAGGGCAAGGGGACACGCGAGCAGATCTTGAATATCCACCAACTGATTGAGAAGTCGTACGAGTTCAACACTCTTGTTATCTTATGTTTCATCGATTATAGCAAGACCTTTGACTGTGTCCTCTGGTCGACACTGTAGAAAGTGCTGAAAGAACTGGTTGCACTGATACAATCGCTCTACCATAACATCCTGGGCGTAGTGAAGGTCGAAAGAACAACATCTAAGCCATTTAAGTTTGGCTTAGATGAAAAGGCTTCAGGCACGGTTGCATCATGTCCCCCATTTTGTTCAATATTTACGGAGAATACATCACAAGGCGTACTCTAGAAAACTGGTGTCATCATTGGAGGCACCAGGATCACAAACCTCCGGTATGCAGATGATACAATACTATTGGCTGCGAATGAAGCTGAAATGAGGAGCCTCCTTGACAAAATGAAAAGAATAAGCATGGAGTTGGGTCTCAAAATAATCACTCCAAAACCACACTCATGGCAGTAGACCGCACCAACTCACTCCACATCACAGGGCCCTTGTCCCTCGAGACAGCAAATAATTTCACTTACCTGGGCGCTAGCATCAGCAACACGGGCTCTTGCGAAAAGGAAATCAGGAGGCGCATCGGTATGGTCAAAAATGCAATGTCCCAGCTAAACAGAATTTGGAAGGATCGGAACATATTACGGAAGACGAAGATTTTACTTGTGAGCTCTTTGGTGTTCTCCACCTTTAGTTATGGCTCGAAAACATGGACGATAAAAAAGGCCGAACATGACCGCATGTAATGTAAATCGTAAATGTATATATATATGTATATATATATATATATATATAGCAGTTTTATGTGTGACATAGATAGCGTCCGTAAAGATGTCAATAATTATTGATCGCAAAATATAAGTGTACCGGCATGTTCAAAACAAAATAAAAATATTCTTTATTTTATAATAAGAGTTAAAAATGATATTTTTAAATAAGAATACGTGTTGAAACGAATATGAGTTGAAACGAAATCACTAATTAACTTGAATACGAATTGAAACTCTAAAAACGAAACCACTAGCCACTGCAAAAAAAAACTTTTTATAAGCTTTAATAATTTAACTACGTGATTAAGTAAATGTATTTCCAAATGAGGAAAAGTTAGTAAAAAAGTATGAAAAGGTTATAATGATATCAATATAGTGTGAAGGGGGCGTAAATTAAAGCCAGCAGGGAAAAAATAAAATATATTGAAACGTTATAATTGAAGAATTAACGTGAAAATGTTGAGTTTCACATATGCATATTAAATAATTATGACTCAAATATCTAAGGAAGGTTTGTTTGAGAAAGTTTGATACGTGAATAGCGGTTAAAGATATATTAAAAAGACAGATGTATTTAAAAGGAAGAGTATTTAAAAAAAAGGTAATTTTTAGCAGAAAACAATTAGATTTTGCAGATGTCAAAGGATTTACCGTGAACGTTAAACGTTGGGAGTTTTTTTTGTGGGGAAAACTATTTATGGTCATAATTTTAGCTTATTAAATCCGAATACAGTAATTGGATATTTGAACATGAAATGTGCAACAAGTGACAACGGCTAGATCCTTCTAAAATTTTAATTTCTTTCAAAAGGTTTCGAAGTGAATATATGTTAGGGGTTAATTTGATATGTCATTAAATTTACCTAAATTTAAAGTTAAATACATTGATATGTTTTAAATGCATAATATCCAATTTTTTGATAAAAAAAACATAGAATTCAATATGTATTTAAAGATTTTTTAGTAACTTTATAATAAGTAAATAGTAGTAACTTCTATCACCAATGACTTATTTTTTTAAACAATCCAAACATTTTAGGAGGCAAACATTTTTCTTTAGTCTTAGAACGTTAAGCTGATTGGCTCAGAGTTTTCCTTAATTCTTTCGAAACTATAGCCACCTTGTGGCACAATCGTTATGTCGTAAATAAGATTCGGACGAGTCCCATCTAATACCGGTGTCAAGATTTTTAAAAACTTTATAATTTCAGTGTGACACACAGATATTGAGATCCTATGCGTATAGAAAATGTTTGAGTCCATAAATACTGTCACGTGTTTCATACGTGTCATGCATATGCCTACATATAATATTGGGCGTATGGTCTGTGCGCCAGACTGATAGTAAAGCTCAATCGAATCACATGTCGCATTCCGTCAAGGCTCCTGCGAGCAGCCCATGACCAAGAATTGTGGTTAAATATTTGTGGTTATTATTCCCAAAAACGCTCTGAGTCAAGAGCTATCAAAGTAACACACAAAGTTAAAGTACGGTAGTTTTGTTAAAAGGAGAAACTGCATCAGGACCGATTGATCAGACTTTCCGTCATTATGTTATGATTTTGCTGATGAGGCGACACGACGTTGATTTTTATTTTTTTTAGTTTAAGTATATTAAACGTACAGTAGAGTAGTAAAAATAGTAACAGATTTCCTTAATATTTCTCATCACTGTTTTATTTGTTTCAGAATTTTACTTCACGCGGTGAACAAAATTATCATTCAGAAACTGAGCTTACGGATGATGACATAGATATAAATTCGGACCAAAATATAGGCATAAGGAATGTAATAGAGTCTAATTATTACAGTTTTAGGTATACAGAATTCGAGAATAATAATAACAATAACAATTCCGATATCGACTATACCGAAAATTACGTAGGATGCGTGAGTATTTTAGATTATGATAAAAAATACGTCGCTAAAATATCACCCCCGAAGATAACTAATCGTATAAATAATGAATATGAAAATGAAAATTATTTATCTGATGTAAACTATGTAGAAGATTCTATGACAAATCGTACTGAAAACGGAGCTGAAAATAATTTTGCTACTATCACTGAAAATTTAGACGATAATAAGTTCCTAAACGAATTAGCCACGGATAATATTGTTGGCGATTTTGAAACTGAAGTAGTTAAAGAATTGAATTGCATTGTTGATCGAAATTTAAATTTTAACGACGATCTTGTCGCTCTTCAAAATGAAATTAATGAGACGATTAAGAAACCTATAGAAGCTACAATACAGAACGTTAGTGAAGTATTCGACACTGTTATAGAGAAACTAGTCGAAGCTCAGCATTGCGATCAAATTGATTCACAGGAGAATGTAAAACCAGATGGTCGCACTGAACCAGTCAATACTGAGAAGTGTGATATTGACCAAATTATCTCAGAAAAGGAGACATCAATGACTAATGCTCGGCTCAGGAATGAAATGCATGCTGCACCCGTTTACGATATTAAAGATATGGAATTGAGTGCACCATCCTTCTTATGTTTAGGTAACGATTTCGAAGTTAGCATCGACGATGCTTATTTGTCCGATAGTAAGGACGAAATAACACCGATAGCCGAAGACACTATCGACGACTGTAGTAACAGTGATACAAGTACTTATTACGACATAACAACAAATAAACTAAGCTGCGATTTACACGAGAATTCAAATAGCGACACGTGCACGTTTGATAATGTGAATCAAAATGTTTCAATTCCGATCACAAAGGACACTAATTTGAATACAATTGAAGAGAAACAAACTTCAGTGGTTCAAAAATCGAACCAATCTTCGATCAAGGCCGAGTACAAGCCAAAGAGGAACAAGGAAAAGTTATACGAAACAATTTGTGAAAAGGAGATTGATACAAAATTAAGCTCCGCCAACGATAGCGGGAAGTCCAAGGCCAAGTAAGTTTACGCAAGCTAATTATATAAAAACTTTTATCGATACGAGATTGTTTACTCTATAGATTAACTTTTGGTTTTGAGGTATTCTGGGTAAACAGGAAATTTAAGTTAATTAAGTTCTGTGTAACAAAATTTCTGAAATCGGTTATTTAAATTATCTGTGATTGATTTAATTTACACGCAGAAGTACTCTCTCTGTGATTAAATTCGATTCTTGGCTCCTTTAAATTTTAGGTTACAGAAGTTTGTTTTACTATAATTCCTTATGGTCATTCTATTATCAATTTATAATTGAATTTTTCCACTCTATTCCTATATAATTAATTTTATGTGCATGCATTTTTTATAATTTTCTGAGCCATTCCAAAAACCGTTATTTTGTACGTTAATTTATTGGAAATTAATTTATTAATTACAGAAAATCAAAAGAAAATTCTGAACCGGTTACAGTCAGAAGTGGGGCGCGGCCTCGTACTTCAGATGTCCTCAACCGTCGGTCCGTGCCACAAACAAAGCATACCAGCAGATCGAAGTACAGTTATAACAGTTTGCATGGTGTGTATAGTGTTATAAATTCGTTGAAAGTCACGAAAGTGCGATTTCTATCTCCATAAAGCATGGTAGAATTTAGTTATGAATTAATGCCGATGGTAGTTAAGTTAAATCTGCGACAGTAGCGATAATAAACTAGCTTTGGAAACATTTGAGAATATAAAATTACTAATTATATCACGCTTACAGTTAACAAACTTTCGTTGACTCGAAGAATTTTTAAATTCCAGGGTCACACGGTTACAGTCTTCAATCAACTACCTCAGCCGTTGATTTGGACAACATTGAAAATCATCTCCGAATAGCGAAAGAAGAAGACAGACGGGTGAGTATAGTTAATGTGTAATTTATAATTAAAAATATTTGCCCTAATGTCGTGGGATTCTCCTCTTGCCTGACAAAAAAGCCTACTTCTTCAATTGTGAAGATATGCTGTTCCCTAAACTAAGGTACTTGATTTAGAAAAGTGTGCTTTTGCCCATATTTCTCAATATTGTATAAAAAATATTGTCTGATCTTGTTGGACTTGCTAATGGGTCTAACACTTTGTAATATACCTACTAAAATACGAGTAAAATAATTACACAAACATACTATATTAATCAGTCGTTTAAAAATCCCCGTTTTCAACGACTGATTAATATAGTATGTTTGTGTAATTATTTTAAATTAAGTATATAAATGTAAAGCGATGTTATCACCGAACAACGGACTTACTATTTTAAATTATTGTTTAAATTTTCACAAATTAATATCAAGCTTTGAATAATTATTCAAATATTATATATAAACTTCATATAATTGTATCGACATTCAAGAATTGAATATGAGTAAATTTTAAATCATTATCGTTCGTATAATTTTATATTTATTAAAATGAGTATAACTCCTCATAATAAGCTTACTTTAAATTCGGAATAAATGTTATGTCTTTTAAATTTAAGTATTGAGGTAAGAAATTAATAAGAACACATGATTAGAAACCTAGACGAATTCAAAGCTCTACATAATATGAAGCTTTCTTATTAACACGCGCCTACTGAGCAGTTAACCTATGCGTATTTTAAGATCGTTGTTTAAATTGACGTATGGTACGAGTACGAGTATGTTTACGCGAACCATGAGGCGTAATCGTCATTGCTATTCCAGTTTCTCAGATACTTGCTCATAGCTTATGATAGTTTTTACTTACTACTTGTTTATGAAAAGCTTATAGAAAGCTTACAGCAGACTTATTTTATACTGATTTATATTTCTAAGAGCATTTATCGGTTATTTTTTTAAATTTAGTGTGTGTTAGTGCAGTGATAATAATGGATAAAACGGTGATTAAAACTTGTGTAAGTAATTTTTGTGTTTTCATTAATAGAAATAATATTTTCTCTAAACTTTATAATGTTTGCTTGCACATTTTTGCTCGTTGTTTATTGCGTTGATGTTGGTTTAATGATTATTTAAAAGAATCTATCTAATATGTGTGTTTTCCAAAATTTGATTAGAAATAATACTTTTTAATATAAAATAATAACTCCCTTATAAATGTTACAGAAGCCATATACTGTGTCAATTATTCTGTTGTGATAAAGGTTCATAGGTCACAATGAAATTCATCATTGGTTCTTAAGACACTTTTTTCAATTATAAAAAAAAAAAATATAATTTTAAAAATACCGCTCTTAATACAGTGATTATGTTTGTCTACATTAGGATGTAGACAACATTAGAATGTAATGTTTTGTATCTGATTGTTCTTTCTAAATTCTACATGTGAACTAATGCGAGGCGAGGCAGGGCGTGTCTCGAGAGTTTGTCATTAATTAATCCGTATCATCACATATGTAAATGTGCGCATAATTTGGGATCCAGACACATGTTGTTATGCATAAACCATGAGTTAGTTTCGATCTTCTCGAAATGTTGTTCCACTTAATCGCACATTTATTATTGATCTGTAACGATAACGAGCATAATGATGACTTGATTGGCATTGTTAAACTTGCATCAGCGAATCGTATATCTTCAAAGAGGGGCGCTGTTCTTATAAAAGTGTTTTCATATCATTTTAAATGACTAAGAAATCACAACAGAGTTTTTTTTAAATTTTATCGCAGTAGTTGTACAGCGTTTTAACATGTTTACAAGCCTAAATATTTGAAACTTCTTATTTCAAATATTATACCCGCTTCATTTAGGTTTTAGTGATCTTGAAATACTCAAAATGAACTTATATGGTTGGTATCATAATGGTTTAGTTTAATATTGTCGTTATTCAGGTAAAAGCTTAACATTAATTTTGGACGTATAGAGCAATGGTTTTAAAAATAAAATAATTAGTTATTTTGTAAAGAATGGCCTTTATCCTAAAATATACATTATTAAGTAAAATAGGCGTTTTAAACGAAAACAATCCCTTGACAACGTTTTGGCGACGAATATTCGATCTTGAATCTTTGACCGAGAAATCGATTAATGGAGGCTAAATTGTATAGGTTCAATGAGTAATGTCATGTGAATGATGAATGTGAAATATGAGGAATGCAATGATTAATGTTATTCTTTTACGGTTACGATTGTAGAACCAGTGCTTTCGTTAGACCACATAAATATATTGGAAACAAAACACATTACAAACCGTTAGTTTAACAACGCTAAACTGTTAGGTAGTGATGTTAGAATACAATATACAAATTCTCGGAGAGTCTCATGTTATAAGTCCCGCTTCTGCTGTGTTAATGATCCTCATATTACAGCAATATATAACATTGTAACGAAGGTAAGTTTGAATTTCCTAACTATACATAGCTACGTGACTGCACATTTTAATAACTTAAGAAAGATGTATTATTCACGCATGTACTATAATTCTTGTTCCGTCAAATAGTTACATTTTTCTCAGAACTCATTTTTGTCACAAAATAACTAACCACTATCAATGGACCACATTGTTACTTATGTCGTTGGACCGGTCTAATCATCCGAACGATTTTATAACTGTTTTCTTTCATGATAATTTTTTTTCAATTATTTCAGAATAGCGAGATGAGGAAATTACTATGAATTAAATAAGAGTAGTATGATGTTAGCGTTACAATGTGCTGGAAAAAAAGTCGGTTTGAATCAGGAAATTCGAATATTATACGTACAATTGGAGGTAGAACTTTGCGAAATTTTTTTTGAACTGGAAAGTGTTTTTTTTTAATATCATGCCGTCAGATGTCAGAAAATTGATATCTGAATCAGCCTAGTGAAATAAGACAGACATATTTAATAATGAAAAGGGAATTTCCAGGAAAGAATGGTATTTTTATTATCTTATATTATGATTACTGATAGATATTTTAAGCCTCCTTCTCGGACTACGTCTGTAAAATAGTAGTTTTCTTTAGTCCAATCTATTGAACGTAGAACAGGTTAGAAACAACAATCAACAATTATTTTATTTTTCTTTTATTATATTTAATTTTATTGTATATACTAAAGATATTACAAATAACAAAAATCAATTTTTAACTATTTAAAAGCATAGACAGTACTCAAAGAACTCCATATAGTAAGGATTTCGCCAGAGTACGATTCATTTTGAGAACAAGGACTTGAATTAAGGTGTGGTTTTCTTTGTGATATGTAGTGGAAATCCTACGTGAGTTTCCATTCAGTAATACTGAATCAATGACATTATGACATTTTAAATTTTCCTGTGTGATTCATATTTAAATAAACTATACGTATGTACAAAGAGATTACTTCATAAACGTACACTTAATTGTTTCGTAGCGCGCTATTCCTACTACCGCTGGGACATCTTGTAACATATTTTCGTGTCTCTGTTTGAATCAACTTAAACTTTATTACGCTATATTTTAAGTTGAAGTATGTTCCAAAAATGTGAACATCTGTTGATCTCTGCGCTCTGCGTAGATCGCTTCATTATTTATATAAGGGGTTAAATAAAGAACAGTTTGAGATACAATGCATTTATTTTAACATTAAAGTTGCAACATTGGAAGTTTCATTTTTTTAGTTTAAAAAAAGTCCCATTAAGTGCGGTGCCTTGTTGTCTATTTACAGCTGTAAGCGCTCTCTAAACTTTTGAGTAAATTTTACAAACATGTCTTAAGTTATGAATTTTTGTATGCATTGCTCGCGTCAGGTTTTATAGTTTTCTGGAACGATGTTTAAAAATTTTCTTCTCTAGGTAGGCCACAGAACAAAAATGACATCGGCTTAAACCCAATGAGCAATTACAACGGCTTAAATCCAATGAGTTACGCGATGTTACCTCTCCGAAATATCAAGCGATAAAATATTCTACTGATTTTCGTGATGTGTGGGACGTATCACCATCCTGTTGAAACTAAACGTTTTAGGCGTGTAATTCCAGACGAATCGTGTTTATATATCGATTGAAATTGACGGAAACCACCACACCTCCTTCTTCAAAAACAATACGCAATAATATCAACTCGTATTAAACAGTTTAATGTAAATTGTTAAATGACATTTGTCTAAGTGTGTATGGAATCCTCGTAGTGCGAGTTCTACTCGAATTTAACGAGCTTTTTTCGAGCCATAACGGTCTGGGAATTTTGCATATTCTTGTGTTTAAAACGTAAATTATGTGCACGCATGTGTATGCACGATGGTAATTTAGTACTTTTTTAGTTTATTAATTTATTTATATTTATTGAGACATTACAGGTAACTTATTCGTAGCAATAAGTAATTAATGGATTAACAAATTAAAATCAAAGAAGATATATATATTAAACATAAGTAGAAAATATACAAAACATGAAACTATGAAACATAACGACGACACATTTCTACAAATTTACTTTCATTTATCATAACTAAATCACACTCTGGTGTGATTGCGATCAGGCAGTTGAGCAGTTGAATATCACGGAAAACTGGAGAGTTCCGATATAATTCGATTGAGGTGGTGTATCGATTTTAATTATTGCTTTTTTCAAAGTATGGAATACGGCAGTGTTTCAGTTAGTCTGCATCACGCCTCAACGTATAAGAAGGCAAAGTTAGTGGGGTCATTATTTATAATGATCTCGCTTCTTTCTTGCTTCGTTCATTATGACGTTTCTTATTATTGTTGACAAGTCAAACATATACGGTTGAATTGTAAATATATGTTTCATTTTATTTACCTCTAATTGTCAAGATATATCATGCTTGACAGTTTATTTATGTACTACATTTTTCATTAATACGTTAGAATTTTACTTAAGCATAAGTAAAAATTAAATATAAAATTTCTCAAAAATATTCTGCGCACAAATCCTTCCCAATAATTTCACACCTCCCTATAAACTAAATTATTATATATAATAGAATTTATTAAATATTGTTTTCTAATTCCATCCAGTGAAATGGCTAGAGTGATTTTCAAAAGTGAATCAACATTTTATAAAATCAAAACGTTTCCCCTAAAACAAAAATTTTTTAGAATAAAAATATTAAAATTATATGAAAGTTTGTAACACAAAATGAGAGAAAAATGTTAAATTGTGAGAGAAAATAATATTGGGCGTATTTTAGACGTGTCCCTTTACTATAGACGCACAGTCGTAATTGGTACGAGCTCTATATTCATTTTATATTTGCGAATGTTAAAACTAACACATCTGTACGTAGTTTGTGAAATAAAGATGAATTTTTTATTTATTGCATTTTTAATATGGAAAGTTTCGATCTTTTTAGTTGTCGCTTTCCTTATAATTTTTCTATTAATTAGTAAATAATCTTTAAATTTACGTCGATATTTCGGTTATTTCAAATTTATTTTATTGCGTGTAAGTGTAATCGATAAGTTGCGCTGTGTTCAGATATTTTTGTGGGCGAGTCTATCTGCAGATCGATCAGCACTCGGCTTTATGTTTCACAACTATGTTAAGGATTATTTTAAAATTGTGAATGAAGTTCAGTAAGTGATGCATACCTGGATGCGTTAAGATTGGATTCGATTCGATTGCAAATATTTTATTTTATGGGTTTACGGGTCTCTACTATTAAATAAGTTTTTGTATCCAATTATTTTCTTTAGATACTGAAAGTCATGTCAGTATCTACTAAAGGAATTTTGTGTATGATATAATTTTTTCAAACGAGAAACATTAGAAAATTATTACATAATTTGAATGAACTTACGGCAAAGCCCAATATAATCACTCAGCCGTGGAATAATTATAAAAAAATTCCATTTATCTATACTAACTTGAATTTGGTTTATATATTGATTAAATAGTAAAATTAATGTATCTAGAACTTAGTATCTAGAACTTACAATTTGTTAGTTACGTTTGACATGTTCAGTAGAATTTTTGCTATTGCATAAATACATAGAGTCATCTTAAAGATCGTCTGTTATCCTTACTTATTATTGTATTTAATTTATAAGGTATATTCAGGTAGACTGTATAATTTTTCGAATTTATTAACAAGTGTTGTTTGCTTAAAAATGATTTTTTCACTGGTAACCATGAGTTGAATTAATGAAAGGTCACAAATATCTTGACGTACAAAATGGTTAATATTCTTTTTTGTAATACTTAAAATTACATAGATATGTCACACGTGAACGATGAGACTTTTGATCGTGATGAAGACGAAAAACTAGCCAACGTGTTTGAGATGTAACTTCAATAGGCTTCAAAGACTTTTCGAGAAAAGTTAAAAATTCTTCCTATTCACATTTTAAGATTTAGTTGCTAATTGGTGGAATCTAAAATTTTGTCATTCCTAAAATGCGCTTATTTAGAATTTAATCAATTGGCTGTTGCGCATATTTGTAAACTTAAAATTCAAACTTAGGCTACAAAGAAATTTGGAATTAAGTAAGTACATTTATTAACTATTTTTAGAAGCAACTTAATGCGAATCTCATTTTATTTAAATTATAAACAAATAATGCGCACTTCCACTATTTGCCAAAATAAATAAATGTATTAAGCGCGCCTCACACTACGTAGAAATATAATGCGACTGCCACTAGCCGTACAGTAAGTGTTCTTATCGGTCCCTTATCACGAGCCGGGCCCGCGCCGACCAACCTACACGTTATTATTCAACAAAACACCAATCGTGCACTCATTGCGTCCACGCAAACACGAACTGCGTTATCGGGCACCTGTTTCCACCTACCCGGCCCGATGTGACATAAAGTGTCAATTTTACTGTTTTGAAAATGGAAACTGGTTTGTGGCAAAGTGAAGTGTAAAACGAGAGAACTGACCGCGTTAAATAAAGCTGTATTGTATGTAATTATAATAATTATATTTCAAGTATAAATTGGACTGACAATTTTCAGTGGGTGTGTTATTATCAGTGATTGTGATAATAATTATGTTTGTCTTATTTCGTAAATAGTTCCACATTAAATGGAAACTCCATATTGAAGTCAAGTGTAAACTTCGAAATAATAATTGAGAAATAAACAAGTCGAAAATTGCAATGTTAATTGATCTAGTGTTATGTTTGCAAGTATATAATGTAAATATTATTTGTTTCGGTGCAATAAATCAAGATATATGAAATTGATTCAACATAATTCAAGGTATATATATGACTGCATGTCAATGCGTAATTTACTTTTTCAATTGATTAAGTATTTGTGTGGAGTTTCTGTGAACTTGTTACACACGTCAACTATATGTCATTAATTGGTTGACAATTACTCGTAAACTAGCAGAGCCTCTTTAACTATTATAATTTTTTCTTTTAATTTCGTTATACATGCCACTATTGTGAATACTTTTCAGATATACTCTGTATCTCAAAAGCGCTCATTATATGTCCCCAATATTTTTGAAAGACATATTCAATGATACCCTACACAATGGTGTATGCGAAGAAAAACATTCCCTTTTAAATGTAGGGCAGGTACACATTTTAAATATTTCATTTCATAACTTTGCATACATTATTAAAATGTATAACTATGCCAAATTGTGGCTTTATAGCACTGAGAGTTTGTAAGTAAAACAGCTGTGATATGCAGATGGAGATAGTGAAACTATATGGGTTTCTAGTTTAGCTACGGCGCCCTGACAAATGTACTCTTCACTAAAGTGTCCGTACGTCTGTCAGTCTATCGTAGCCATTCGTCTCAGAAATCGTTAGAAACAGAAACTTGAAATTTATTATTGTGATAAAGGTTATTAATTTGCACATATCTTAATAGTTAACTTCCAAAAACATTTGAATATAACTTTTAGAGAGGGTAAATTAAGCATAAGAGTTTAATAAAAATGTACATTTTATGGGGTGAAATTTCCAAAGTGTAGTTACTAAAATAAATGAAATAATACAGTTTTTGGAAGCATACTTAAACTTTATAAGAAAACTATAACGTCGTCCTATATCATATAGTTTTAGAGAAATCCACGACATGTTTACGCCTGTGATATGCTAGCCAAAATATATACACGACGAAAAGTCATATTATATACTCTGTGAAAAATAGGAATATGTGTAAACAGTTTAGTACAAATACCAAGCACACTTAAATGTCTTATTTTGAACGATTCTCACGCTACAGTGCTTTTCTGGTATTCATCATTAATAAAATTATTGTTTCATACTTATGTAAAGGTTATTGAAGAAATAAATTCATTCGCACAGACTCAGTGTAATAACTGGTAACATAAACGAAACGATACCGGTGAGATAAGACAAAACCCGTTTAAACTTAATGTGCAAATTCTATTTCATTAGACACTTAGGAAATTATGTCGGCGGTTTCTTGTTGGACAATATAGAGTAGGTAAAGTGCACAAAGTGATGATAATGTTGACGGTACGACGAAAATATCCCCGGAAACAATTAGATGTTATAACTTCGTGCAAAGTTGCGATAAGAATGATCGTAAAAAATATTATTACGCAAGAGTGTGGTGAAATATAATTATGTAATACATACACACAAACACGCACACAATTATACATATTAATATATATATATATATATATATATATATATATATATATATATATATATATATATATATATATATATACTGTCGGCCAAAAGTTTCAGACTACACTAAGTAAAGTTGGAAAATTAGATAAAATTGTAACAAATGAGAATGAATGAAGAAAGAGGTTTAATTATTCGATTTACATTCATTGACAAATTAAATACTTAAAAAAATTCATAAAGTATCAATCACTGATATTAAAAATGACCATAAACGGCCTTTTCATAAAAAAATCCGCCCTTGCATTTAATCACATTTTTCACGAGTCTCGGCATACGAGCAATTAATTTGTTGATTGTTTCTTGGGAAATATTGTTCCAGCTTACATGTAGAGTATTCCACATATCTTCTTGCGGACAGGGGCATCGATCTCGAACATTTATATCAAGGTCTTCCCGTAAAAGTTCGTTCGGGTCGAGATCAGGACTCTGAGGTGGCCATACCATGTTTTTTAACACCACTTCTGTCTCTTCTCTGCATAATTTAAAACTATGTTTTGGATCATTTTATTGTTAGAAAATGAACCCCTTTCCAATTAATTTTTCCCGGAAGGAACAGCATTTTGCTGTAGAATTACTTTATATTTCTCTTTTTTTCATTATTCCTTAGATTCAGACCAAGTCGCCAGTTTCATGGCCCGAGAAACATTCCCAGACCATAAAATAACCATGGCCGTGCTTGACGGATGGCATTACATAGTTTGGCATTATCTTTTTTCCGGCGCTACGTCGAACATAAATTCACCTTTTTGAACCAAATATTTCAAACTTCGCTTCGTTGGTCAAAAGGACTTTTTAAAATCTTCTTTTTTCCAATCTCGATGGGTACGAACACACTGCAACCGTTTTTTTTGTGGAAATTTTTTTGTTTTGTTTTGTAGCAATAACAGGGGTTTTCGGATAGCAACACGACCAAACAAGTTAGCGTCCTGCAATCGTCCGCAGTCAATTATTCAGGTTCCGATGGAGATTTCTTATCTTACTGAAAATTTCTGGCGCTGTTAGGCATCTATTCCGCTTGCTGTCAACGACGATGAAATTGTCCTCCCTACGGGTGGTTACTCTCGGTTGTTCTGAACGTGGACGATCCTGATCACTGCCAGCTTCATTGTGTCGAATAATTGTGCAATGAACAGAAGTTTTCGATATTTTAAATTGTGCGGCAATTGGATTTCGTTACATAAAACGACGATAGCAGATCATATTTCAGTGCTAATTTTGCATACTTTTTCCCATTTCAAAGACGTCTTGACTGTAGGAATCACAAGCGCAGGTTAAGTAGAACTGTTTGTGAATAACTTCGTAAAGAAAGGAAGCTAAAAAATCATATATTTTGGTTAATGCAAAATAAAAACAAAATAATTAGTAATAAGAAAGTCATAAAATATAACAATGACTATACCCACCTGACTGTCACTTGGAGTTCTTTGGTGTTTTGAAACAAAACATATTAATTGCACCTTTATTTAAGAAATACACAAGCGAGAGGCCGTTTGGATATTTCTTAGTAATAATAGAATATGCGTATGTGCAGATTTGTATTTTATTACCTACAATTTTAAAATTACAATTATAAATACATCGCAGGCCAAGGGCCAGCAATGTATTTATAATATATACATGGTGTCCGGCAATAAGTGACGGACAAAGAAAGACGTTATTCGTTAGTTGAAAAATAGTTGATTGCCATTCAAATTAAATTGAAAAGGTGACTTTTTTCAGAAAATTGAATATAATATTAATAATTATTTATCATCTTTTTCATACACACGATACTTGCGCACATTATTCAGCACCGCTCAGGGTAATACCCCGCGACCAGCTGCAAAGATATCTAGCTGCCCGGGTAAGCACCGCGCTCCAGGCAAGTATCGGGTGTGTTAAAAAGAGTTATGTGTAATGTTTTTTTGCACTCAATTGGAAAAAGGCCATGTTTCATGTTTTATTTCAACTACAATTTGTTCCTTTATAGTCAACGAATAGCGTCTTTCTTTGTCTTTCTTTGTCCGAAAGACGCTATTCGTTCGGCTATAAAGGAATAAACTGTATTTTTTAATAAAACGTAGAACACGCCCTTTTTCTAACTGCAAAAAATATTACACATAACTCTTTTTAACACACCCAATATTTTCCCGGAGTGTGGCTTTTACCCGCAGACGTGATATCTTCGTAGCTGTTCGCAGGTTATTCCCCCGAATGGCGCTGAACAATGTCCACAAGTATCGTGTATACGAAAAAAATGCCAAAAATTATTAATATTATTTTCAATTTTATCAAAGGAAAGGCATCTTTTGAATTTTACTTTAACGACAATAAACTATTTTTTAGTCAAGAAATAACATCTTTCTTTGTCCGACACTTATTCCCGGACACCGTGTATATATACATCAATACTGAATGAATAATACCAGCAACCGAAGTCCGAATCATATAAACATTTCATGTGGAAACACTTCATTATCACTTGAGTTGAGTAATGCGGGACAACAGCTGTTGTCCATTGCCGTATTCCTGTGGGGGTTCCCCATATTTTATTACAAAGCGTGTCGTATTTAATACACAACTTATTTCGCTACATTTTTTAGAGAAAATACGAAGGAAAATGTCGTTGCAGGGACGAGACTTGAGACATTCTTTTTCCATTTCTTGAATGCTGTATTCTCAACGACCGTAGTGTTTCTAATTAAAGGTTAATAATGTCAATGGTATAGGCTGGGCATGTTTTATTTTTATTGAAAATTTATTATTCAAAAGTATTACATTCGTTTGAAAATTATGATAGTTGAAAATGGTTGCAATAATATCTTACCGTCCAAATAAATGTAGGAAGATCATTGTATTCGCTTATGTAGAACCGCGATGATTTTAACGCTTTATTAATTAGGACATTTGTATAGATAGCGATGCATTCCGCATTTAAATGTTCACAATATGTAAATGACATTATAGTCAAGAGACACATTATACTTTACCCATATAAAATGAACAAAAATATGGCTAAGTAGCGCCACACGTAAACTTTAATGAAGGAGACGGAGAATCAAAAAAGGCATTTATAAAAATGAGGGTCATACTGATGATATGACAGTTATCTCAAATTTTGATAGCCTTTTTAGAACGTTAATGACATGTTTATATAACATAACTCACTGTTCATGGAATCATTATTCAAAATTATAGAACGCAGGGATCAATAAAGAGATATAAAATGAAAGTAAAGTATTGAAACAGAACGTAATGCATACATAGAAATAAATTGTTTGCATTTTATTAAAAATAACAGAAGAAAATTTAATTATTAATTTTAATTATAAATTATAATAGAAAATTATTACGTGATGCAGAGTATCTGAAAGAAGTTTATTTGCTCATATTGCGTACTTATACATGTATTTATAAAATGTGGCAAATAAGGAAATATACTCGTATGAAGAGGGTGGTAATATCGTTGGATCGTATTATTTTTTATATATTTACCGAATTTATGTTGACATATATTATTTGATGGGAAGATATGAATTATATGTACAGAGAGTGAGAGAGAGAGATACAGTAAAATGTACATGCAGAATTAAATATCGGTTGTGTGCGCGTTACGACTGTTAAAAACACAACTCTTAGAATAATAGTCTTGCGATTAAATTGATTGATACGATTCCGAAGTTATGAAAGATAACATTTCTAACAAAATTACACAGTATTATCGCAGTGGTTGATAAACAAATTTATTATACAATTTATGACATACAGGTTTTAGTGCAAAGGTATAGTATTCTGTACATGTTTTTTTTAATTTTTTAAACAGCGTAAATTTACTTTGTGCAATTAAGATGCTAGTTGGGGTAAAGTAATATTACATACCCATAAAAGTTTATACGCCATAAGTTTATTCAATACCCTCATAGTGAGAGTCCACTCGTACTTAACAAGTTTTAATTTATTTACTCATGTTTGATCTTTTATTTCATTTTTAAATTAGAAACTACAAAATTAGAAAGAGAAAATTGATTTAAAAAAAAGAAAACTTTGGTTTAAAAAAAGTTTTGAACCAAAGTTTTTTTTGTACACGAAATTTAATTTAATTTTATTATAATTTAAGTTACACACTTAATTAGGTATGTGACAACATTTTTTTTATTTCATTAATCATAATTTCAAGGCAAAAGCTGATGAAGAGTGAAATTTTTTTTAAATAATCTTAAAAATTGCTCGAGTTATAAAAGTTTAAATTTAACTTTTAGACAAGGACGGCAATACTGTGTTGTGAGGTCATTTTTAATATTGCACATTATATTCTACAAGAGGAAAAGAGACAGGGATATACCCAACTCTATCCGTATCTTCAAATTTAGAAGCCTATAACTGGCTTATTTTTCAATCAATTTTTGAATTTTTTTCAAGACTGGTTTTTAATTAACTTATATTTCACAATATTGTACGAAAAATAGCAAAATTTAGAATGAGTCAACTACCGTGTTTAGAAACAGAATGGGAAAAGTATTTGAACATTGTGTTGGGGCACCTTTGTAACTCTTAGCAAGAGAATGATCGGTTTTCTTAATTTTCGTTATTCAACTTTTTTTTTTAAATTCGTAACCCATGCGTTTATTTCTTACTCTGTCATATCAAATACATCTTATAATGAATTACACATTTCATTATTTTTTCATTTTAAATTGTTACTTTCGAATAAGATTTTAAAAATTCTGGTAAAGAATTCGTAAAGCTGACTAAGGTTCTAGAGTATCGACTAGTGAAAATAATGTGTTAGATAAATTTGGAAATTACTGTTTCTCAGCCTTTGTTCAATATTGGCAACGTCATAAAATTGTGATCCTCAAAACTCTATTCACGTATTATTTTTTGGATTTTGGAGGTAGTTTTTTATAACAGCGACGAGGGAAGTCCTGGTAATATTTTGTGACTAATATGACTGCTGGTCCTTTTACTATAGTCGTAATTAAATGTACCAATTAAACTAAAATTGAATTTTACTCCCTTTGTGCTATATTGCACGTTCGTATTTATACAGCGCCTCTTTGTTTTTCGAGACCTCTGTTTTGCATTGGACATTTAAATTTATTTTTAAATCGTTCCACTTCCTACTGTCATCTCAATCGTAGTCTGGCTGTAGTCAAAGTTACATTTTCTTTTATGTAATACAGAAATTATGTATGTAGAATTCGAGAAAGCTACGTCTTGTTCAAGATTTGAGCCCTGATTAGGTGACTATCATAGCGTGCGTAAATTATAGGCTTTTAAAACTTATTAATCCTTACTAATCTTATACCTAAATATGCAAGAATTTTTCATTCCTTTTTACCTAATGACTCTGTAGCCAAGGAATGGATCGTTACCAAATTTAACATGTATATAGATCTTGTCGTGGCGTTACATGTACCTAGGTTTACACGTGGAATACTCTTCAGCAAGTCTGCTCGAGCGGCTGGAGTGACGTTTTATGAAACGTTGTATATATGTGGTTGATGATTTAAATTAAAACACTACATAAAGACATACATGCGAGAAATAAACTAATTTATGTATTATATTTTTCAATAAATATAAAAAATGTTATGCTACAACACGTCAACAGATGGAGAAATGTGTATATTACATAGGGAAACATTTTAAAGTAATTCATAAGAATTTTTTACAAGTGCCATCAAATCGAGGACTAATTGGTCTCCTTAATTTAAAATCTAATTAATTTGAAATCTTAATTCAAAAGCCAGTCTAACGTAAAAATATTAAGAAGGAAGTACCAAGTAATGTTTGAAAGATTCTAAGCATCGTGTCAATCGAAGTTTTACGACATTCAAGTTTTAGCCATACCGAATCCGTCCGGTCGGTTTTCGTTCAATTTTGATAACACTCACTGAATTTAAGACTAATGTTTACATGGGTAACGTGGGGTCAACGTAATGTAATTGAAAATACCTATTTTGTCGAGGGTAACGTCGATAATTTTTACGATGCGCCGTAAAAATAGCCCTACCGCATTAAAAAGGGTAGTTATTTGGTTTTGATATTAATCTATACCATTATACCCAGGTTGTGTGTCTGTATGTATATACGAGTATGTATTATTCTTGGGGCTAAAGTGTGAACGGCTGTCAACGGTGCCACCGTTATATAATTTTTGTTGCTCATATTTTATGCATGTCTAATCAATTTTGTTTTAAAATATCGGCCACTTTTTGAACATCGTTCTCACTGTGAAATATTGCTTATTTACCTCTTTCAGCTTGAATCTATATACATGATTAGTCTTAAGAATCAGGTAATGATTCTCAAAACTAGAATTTATGCGGTTTGTTATTTAAACAAATACCATCTAGTAATGAAAGGAAGGTTATTCGTGTTGGTTTAAGTAA